>JAUDJH010000026.1:4800000-7200000 GCA_036320925.1 Automeris io | reverse complement strand
AACAATTCTATGTACTATTTTATACTCTTACACGCAACATCCAGCTGCAGAAAAGCTTTTTAAATGTTCACTATATTAATAAACATGAATGAACCATCAATTTGTTACATATAAATTAAATATTTAGTGTTATTAACCGTCTTTAAACTTAAATAACGTTTCTGTGACTAAATTTAAAATACCAAAATATGGAATATTTTCCTGGTAACACAAATCTGATTACTCATTTATATTCCGTTAAATTAACATAAGTATAATACTATAGTGGTATGCAACTCTACAATCGATCTACGACGAATAGTCTATTATGCTTTACAGTGTATCTTATAGACATCGCACTTTGTAACACTGATTTGATATGCTACTTACTAAAGAAATACATAATATATTAGTAGTTTACCTCATCCGCGCGTTATATTGTTCGTAGTGAATATAAATAATTATTTTTGACTTTAGATGGTTACCAAAGTTTTAAATTCTTTTTCAAATTTCTGTTTTAAACTCATATTAGTGTCTTTTGTATTTCAATTCGCAAGTACTATTTTATTTACAGCTATTTTAATTTGAATTTTGGTGGTAGGGCGATTGCCCGAACTGGGTCATGACCGCAGTGTAAAGACCGTCATAGTGACTCACTTTCGCCTGTCGCATTTCGAGATCAGCTTGTGTATATTCAGTAACTCGTAAACCTAGAGACCTTCAGTCGTGGTTTATGTGGGCCGACATGACGACGGAGACTATCAATGGATTTCATCCTTTTATGGTCGCTTTCGTTTTTGGACTACACTGCACTTACCATCAGGTGCATTGTAGTCACTATGTCGAGAAATGCAATTAATATAAACGTATATTTTACTCAAAAAAAAATACACAGAATAAATATCGTAATAAACAATACATACGCAACACAGTTCTGTCAACATCTACTTTATTTACTATTTGTCAACAACAATATTTTTAGATATCTAATGTGTACTAGTCGGTTTAAAAAAAACATAACGCTTGCAAGAGACATGGCCACGTGAGTAAAAATGTATGTATAAACTAATTATACAGATCGATCCTGTAGTATAGTTTTGGTTGTTAATTTATTGAATGTGTTAGTTAATGGGAACTAAAGTCACGGTCGACCATCAATTCGATTAAACAAGGTTTAGGTGCCGTTAAATACTATCTTGCACTAGGAATAATTTCCCACTACCTCTAGGCGCTTACTATGTTTAATTATTTGTAACATGAATATTACGTGCATGAAAAATCTTAAAAAAAAACATAAAATTCGAGGTGTAAAAGTTTGTGTATCACCTTTGTAGAACCAGTGCTAAGCCAAGATTGTCAAATAAAAGTGTACAATAATTTAGCGTGGAATTGTTTTCATGTCAGTTAAATGTTTCCCGTACAGTAAAATCTGAACTTAAATTACAAAAAAGGGCATTTAATAAATTGTTTAAAAATTAATTTATTTATTTAATATTTCTACCTAGATCATGGAACCTTATACACTATCAAAAAATGGGTAACAAAATGATAAAAGTGAAATGATGAAAGTTGCAATTTTTCAAAAACACAGATTTTTAGTAAAATTGACTAAGAGACGATATATAGAAAAATTGAACGTGGGAAATGATTTCTCTACCAAATAATTTTGTTGATTATTTTTGTTAATAAACACAATTAAAGTAAAGCAATACTTTTTTTTTCTAAAAACGTGAGATGAGCTTTAAATATAACAAAAGGTATTTGTAATATGTTCATTACATATAGTAAAAAAGGCATAAAATAATTAAAATACAAATTCAAAAGCACATAATAACTTTTTTAAGACTTCCATATACTGTTACATTCTTGCGAATATTATTATTTTTTACGTTTCTGTGCAACATTGTATTTCCATAAAACTATGTTTATTCCTTACAAACTTTTAAATAAGTTTGAATTAGCCAATTTATTAAAAGAACTTGTCCACTTAAATTTACATTTGGTGCTACTATATTTTTCAAGTTTTAGAGGAAAATATCAATAGGTAATTGAAAACACACTAGAGCTGTACTTTATTCACGTTAATTGCATTCCGTTAGAGACTATTTTATAATATGAAGATTATTTTATTTTTTTATGCTATGTAGATTCTTTTTATTTTAATTTTTGTTATTATAAAAATTAAAACGTGATATCTCAATGATTTCTAGATAGGTAAATGATTTTTTAATAAGTATGCATCAAATTGTACCATGTAGCATACTTTACTTAGAAGTCGTTTTTACATTCTCCGTTTATTTTAAAACAGAAGTCAAATTTAATTTTTTTTTATAAAATTTTGGTCACATTAAAAAAATCGCTAATATTTTTTGAAAGAAACAAAGAAAAGTATTTGTCTTGTAGAAACATTAGAATTTTTATTTAAGATTAATGCAATGAGATAAAGCTGAAGAAAATATAATAATATAGGATAATAAACGGCATGTTAATGTACCTATAATATCCGAAGTGTGTTTCAGCTGAAGCTTATCTTCGTTGAAGATTACGAAGTAGACGAAGACCAAGCAATAAGCCGGTGGGAGCACAAGCGTCGAGTCGGGGGTGGCGCGTGACTTGCTGAGTTAGCAGGAGTGTGGTATCGCAGCCGTTTGTACGTCGCAAAACGGGCGGACGTTTAATGCGCGGGTATTTTGGTAGATCACAGCCATCGGACAAATCGCGACCGTGCGACCCGGCCTCAACGAGCGCTCTAAGAATAAACTTGTTTATATTTTTTATTATCTTCATGACTTTTATTCTGATTCTATAAGATTCGGAAGCAGCTACGGCGTGCGCGGAGACTCGAAGGCCCGGCCTCGGTCCGCGGACCGCGGGCCACGGATCGCGCCGACCTTGAGAAGCACGTGCGTCTTTAAATAGACCGATACGCGACATAAACGATCATCAATTGGACGGAAGGGAATGGATGTATGGACGCGGCGACGGTGCGGTCGCGTGCCACGGCAATGCGTGCGATCGCGCGCTGGCCAGCGTGTGGGTGTACGTACCGATATCGTGTCAGAGATGGCTGAGCAGAAGGCGCTGAAAGCGGTCGGCGCGGCCGGTGCGGCTGGCGGGCTGGCGGGCGGGCTCCCTTGCGGCCTGTCCATGGCGCGGCGCGGCCCGACGGTCGGCACTCAGCTGAGCACTGCCGGCGCGCGGAACTCACGCCCTCGCGTTACATAAACCTCTGTACTTGCCCGATGCCCGCTCCCACCTGTCTGTTGTCGCTAGGTTTTGGCATCGCCTACAACACCACAACAATAACACTAAATAATTATAGAAAGGCTATTTTGAACACTCTCAACATCGACTCAGACTAATTTGTAGCAGTTTATCTCAAATCGACACGTTAACGTTACGAGCGCACGGTCGTAACAGTAATGAGTGGAGTCAAATAATATTTCATTGTTGTTTGCTTTTATGACAAAATAATATGAAACTGTATAGCTAGTTTTTCCTGATGTTGGTAACGAAATACTAGATGACGAAGACTAAAACATAGAACCGAGTGTTACTAATGACATGTCAAAGGTGACCTGTGTACAAAGAATAAATAGAACCTTGCCCTGCCTACACATTATATTAACCTAGACATCGGCCTTAATTACAAGCTTTTACTTCTTCATTATAACTTTACAAACAACTTTATACTCAGTAAGTCGATGTATTCTTTAACTATTATTTTACATTCAACTTATTTCTTTTAACAATACTTATTAAGTAATTAATATAATTACAAAGACGCGAAAAATAGTTTTCTAAGCCACCATTTGCCTTTTTGTTTCTACTAACCTATGATTAGCAGGCTTAAAAGAAATGGTGAATAGGCAATTATTACTCAAGCATGATGCATTATCATCTTCATATTCCACCGGGTGTGAGTGTGACTAAATCCAATCGTGCATCTGTTAATGATTAAAAAGTGTCTGCTATACCTTGTTCATTTTACTAAGTCTCCCATGACAGACAAAAAAATTGGTTTGCTTTGTTTGTGAAAGAATTATTTCATGTTATATTCTGATTGTAGTTTGTTTTAATAGAGTTTTAGTACTCAATCGATAAATATTTATATTCACTATTTAAACTAAATATGGAAATTAACGTTCAATAAATGGACTTCGAAAAATGAAAAAGGTGTAGTTGTCGTCGTGAGTACAGTGAAACTCAAAATCGACTATGACCAACGACAGACAAGTATCTACGGAGTGTCGCCGTTATTGTGGTGAAGACCTAGACAAGGTGATAGTACAAGGTGTCTCAAAAGAAAGTTCACATTTAAATCTTTTTTAAAAGAAAAGTCTTAGCTTTATTGAAAAAATGTTTATTTTATATTGAAGTACACTGTTTGGGAATTTATTTTTTAAAAATAACATCGTCCAAATGTAAACCGTTGCGCTCTCGGCATTCATTTAGTCGGGCACTAAAATTGCCTATGACAGCTCGGCAGGTAGTCTCCGTGATGGCTGCCATTTCATGACGGATATTTTCTTTTAATTGTGCCAGGGAAGTCGGTTTATTAGCGTAAACTTTTGATTTGACATAACCCCACAGGAAAAAATCCATAGGCGTTAAATCGGGACTCCGTGGAGGCCAATTTATGTCACCTCGCCTGGATATTAATTTGTTCGGAAAAATTTCTCGAACTCGAGGCAGAGATCTGTTGGACGTGTGTGAAGTTGCTCCATCCTGCTGGAACCATGTTCTTTGGTTGTAACCAGGAAAGTTTTGCAGTTGGGGTACGAAAAACTCGTCTAACATCTCCACATAACGCTCTGAATTCACTGTGAGTGTGCGTCCCCTTCCATCTTCAAAAAAGTAAGGGCCGATAATTCCTCGCACCGACATCGCTGCCCATACGGTTACTTTGGGTGAATGTAGCGGTTTCTGATGTTTTTGTTTTGGGTTGGTTGCACTCCAGTAACGACAATTTTGCTTGTTTACATGCCCATTCAGGTGAAAATGGGCTTCATCGGAAAACAAGATGTTGGTGAACGTTGGAAAGCGCTCAATCATCTGATTTACAAAAGCAAGCCTCTGACCAGCATCTTGAGGCTTCAGTTCTTGCACTAACTGAATTTTGTACGGGTGCAGCTTTAAATCTTTGTGTAAAATGCGGCATAATGAAGATCTGTGCACATTTAAAGCAACAGCACGCTTCCGAATCGAGAGGTTTGGATCATCTCGAATAGACTGAGTAACACTGTCCACGTTTTCGGCTGTTCTTGATGTTCTTGGCCGCCCAGATTTTGGTTTCTCCAGAGTTGACCCAGTCTCTTCAAACTTCTCAACCCATTTTGCAATGAGTCGAGTGCTAGGCGCATCATTTAAGTGACGAATATGTCGAATACTGCAGAATTTTCTACGCGCTACAGTCGCTGAATTACCGTTTTTGTAAAACTCACGTACGCACAACGCACGGTCCGCACCAGAAAAACGCTCCATAGCGACTAAATTCCCAAGAGCCAGACTACCGACTGACATACCCCCCGCGCCCCTCAGAATAGTTGCTTTCGCGTAATAAGATAAGCAAATGTGAACTTACTTTTGAGACACCTTGTATATTAGCGATAAAGATTGCAGAAACTTAAAAAATGTATGGAATTGAAATAAGCTATAAAAAAACTCAAAAAGCCTACATTATATCAATCCAAATACACTTTAGAATTTTCTATAATAATATATCATCACGCTATATTCCTTTAGGGGTGAGCAGAGCTACATTAGTGGTTGTATCCACTATGCGCTTCTTTGTCGTGCTTACATAGATGCCATGTGGGTCTCTTCACAAAGTTTTCCTTCACCAGTGAGCATGTGGAGCCTAAGTCCGTACCTAATCTGGAAAAATTCAGATGTACATTGCCGGAATTTTAATAAAAATCAAACAAAATCTTTTGTGTTTACAGAAACTTTAGTCAGTACACTGTAATAAAATGTATAAAATCAAATAAAGTCCTATAACAAAAAGTGATTGAATCGTTTCCCAAAAACGTACCTTCGGTACTATTAAAGCACCTAATCGCATAATTTAACCAACTCTTGTGCGACTAATTGTACTTAGAATAAAAAAATCAAAAGATTATCATATACTTTTTAGGAAGTTATCATAACAAAAACTTTTGTATTTAGTAAAAACAATACAAAAACCTAAGATTTTATTATGTCTAGATGTAATCCGTTTATTCGTAGACCATAAAATTCCTGTGTCAGAATTTGTAACGTCATGGCCTATGCATCTAGTATAACCTACTATATTATGCTCCGTCCACTAACTAAAGTTAGACTTGCCACACATAATATAAAAATTGAATATATATTAATTAGGGAATAGTACTAAATTACTGTCAAACATACTTTTTTTGGCACTCGACTTGTACATAATTAAAAATCATTTATATTAATAATATAATATATTTGAAAGAATTGTAAAATTTACTGCGGTGTATAAAGATTTTAGTTTTTTATAGGGCAGTCAAATTAGTTATTGTTCTAACAAAAATTCCTGCAAACATTTCATTAGACTAACCTTTACGGGATTCATTAATAGTCTAAATTCCACCGATGCATTATGCAACATTTTGGTATTAGGTTTTTTTTTCGATAACTCCCTTATTTTCAATTTTTATATATCTATCCAAGTCATTGAACATCTCCGACATGGTTGAAACTACATCTAGACTATTAATTACCTTAGGCAAATACTTACTTTTGAAACATTTTTCGAATCGGTCTGCAATCCTGTTTTTTCACTTGCACGACTACATACTTCGCTTTTGCAGTATGAAAGGCCATTTTTATAGATATAAAGAGAGATAATGAGTTGCGCAACCTTACCCTGTACTTTGTTCAGGTTTTATGGAAGCCACTTTGTACTTTAAAAATAATATAATCAGTTATTGTGATCAAATTATAGTACCATATTTATTTTAAAAGTAGGCATCAGACTCTGGATGTCGTCAACTTTATGTTAATAATTGCCTACTATTGTATTAGGTACACTTAAAACAGCTGTTCAAAGGCAATAGTACTTATTATAGTAAAAACAATTTCGTCACGACTTTCTACAAGCGTTTATATTACAGATATATTCTATCATTACTCGTCTTATATTGTTAACACTTATCGCTGTGTAGTATATACATATTAATTTATTATGATATTTTTGACATGTATAATTTTACATATGTGCTTGTTTGTACAAACAGGAAGGTTAAAAAGAGTCATTGAAGGAGTGGATGTAGCTTGTGGTATTTGTACACTTTTTTATTCTTGTTTCTATCCATAGTTATAAAAAAAAACTCATGTTTAATTAGGTATGTATGTATTAAATGATATTTATATCACACTGTTTTAACATCTTCTTAAACGAGGGCTAAATATTACTATACTAATTCCACATCGCAATTCTCATAAATATATAATAGTTTAAGAATTAATTTAAAAATGGATAGTTTATTACACTTCAAGTCTAATTTTAAAAAATATTATTAAAAATATCAACTATTACTAATAGACTGTGCCAGCTGCTATTTTGAACATTCGGTGAATGCTACTGCTATAGATATTTGTAATTACCCAGAAAGTTATAAAACATAATGATATGTTATAATTTATGAATAGATTATGTATTTAGGAACATATAAACTAATATAGCTTATTTCATATCAGGAGCTCAACCTCGGATATTGTCTTTGCGAAACGCTACAGACCTCACTCATCTTTGCGGAGCTACGCTGCTGTCACCAGAATTTGCCGTGACGGCTGCTCATTGTGTACACTTTACTGAAAAAAATTATGTACTCCAAGCAAATAACTATTGTATTACAGACGATACGCCATATCCAACAGCTAAAATCATGGAAATTATAACTAATGACCAATATGATAGGTATATTTTTTACATATCTCTAACTAGGGACATGGGAGTGGTTTTCTATTGATTTTTTTTAATTTAATGCATTTTGGATTATACAGTAAAACTACTAAGAAAATAAACTATCATATATAACTATTAAGCAAATCTAAATGATAGTGAAACCTTCATTACAATCCGTTGTAGAAGATTAAAGCAAACACACAGGTAGAGAGAAATACTACATACACCACACTTCACATCACATTCATCATCATTTGTGACCACAGTTCACAAATGTAAAGACCATCATGGTGACTTGCTTCGGCCTCGCTTTTCAGGATCTGCTTGTATATATAGTAACTCATATACATAGAGACCTTCAGTCGTGGTATAGGTGGGCGGACATGACCACGGAGAGTATCAACGGATTTTCTATCTTTGATAATCGCTTTCGTTTGTGGACTACACTGTACTTATCATCAGGTGCACTGTAGTCAATTTAAAGTCTGAAAAAAAAAACGTCTTCAATTTGTACCATACATAGATAAAAATAATTCTTATGAGTCTATAGACATAGTCTACGGGTTTTAAGTTCGATTTCCATGAAACTAACCAACAAATGTATAAATATTACAAATATTAATATTACCTACAGGTAGTTCTGTCAAATCTGAATACTTATGAAGTGGAATTTTCGTTTGTTAATGTATCAAAGATACAAAATAAAATAAACCAGAGCAACGTTAAAAAAAAACTTCTCAGCCAGAATATTTTGTGTATTAGAGTTATTAGGGTGATCCCAAAAAAGGATAAAGAGGTGAAATGATATCTTATTGTCCATATAAGACTGAAAAGCGACCTCTACACAAGGATTGAAGAAACTTGTCACAATGCGGCTATAAAGCTAAAACCACTTGCATTTTGAAAATAGCTCACAATGTTCACTTATATTCTTTACACCTATCTATTTTTCTCGTCTGTATTAACCAACAAGAGGAGTGCCGCTATTTTACCGAACCCGTCCGAATTATTAAATCAATTTACAAACATCTCTTCACACTGACTTGACAAAGTGATTACCCCGCGTATAATGGAAGTACAGTGCATTCCAAGACTGTCAGCAACCGATAAACTAAGAACAAAAATACTCAAACATTGCGGTAGCGAATGCAATCATCGTTGAAGCTACGTTTATTGTAATATATAAGGTATAGGTCAAAGTCAAAAGATTTAAGGAATTGGTCACATGTATAGCATCTTCTGCCTAGACCATGAATCAAAATTGTCTTCAGAAAATAATCTCTTTTTAATTCAGCATATCATTTCAGAGATTCGAGAGCACATGACATAGCCATATTACGAGTAAGTTTAGAATTGGATGATATAACATGGCATGACAGTAATATATTATTACCCAGTTCTAGATTTGGTTTATCTGGTAAATAATACATATTTTAGCTAATTAATATTATGTCATAAACCTATTTATATTAAAACTAGATGCACTTGCATGCATTTAAAAAAAAAAATTATGAACTATTATGAAATGTTTAAAATTGATTGGGTGATTAGGTCAGGTCAAACTTTGCTCAATACTAACCGTAACATTTCAGGTGCATGCACTATATATGGTTACGGTTACAAGAAACATAATACAAAGGAGTTTCCTGAAAACTTGTTGGCTGGTAAATTAGAATTGGTGTCATTAGATGAATGTATCGAAAAGTTGGGTCCATATGTTGCACCGAAATACGATAGCGGCATGTTGTGCGCTGCAGGCGGCCACGTAGATGCTTGTCAGGTAACCACTACCACTTATAGGATAATACATTCGGTATACTTATCATTACCTACAAGCTACTACTACCAGTAGTGACTACTAGTTTAGTCTGTTGGACATAGTCGTTTGGGAGTGATTATATCGTTCGGTATTGATGTCGCATTCATTGAAACTTGTGATAAAGTTCAGTGTGGACCCATTGCTAGCCCAGAATATACTATATTGCCGAGTTTCTTTTTCTCGCGGCTTGGGTATAACTCCACTGGTGTGCACGCAAGTGCGTTGGCGGCAAATAACACATAGTAATGTTTTGCATATAACAATTGGGCACCGTGAAAGATTGACTATTGCGTTCTTGATAAAAAGGTCTTACGCTTTAGAAACAGTTTACAAAGGAACACAACAACAGCAATTCTAAAGCGTAGTAATACCCAAACACATTAAAATAAAAGTACAATAGACAAGTTTTGTTTACCTACAGAAGTAATAATAATACTACTTTTTTAACAAGCATCGTTGAGCCCGATCTTCAGCTCATCGCATCTTGTTTTTGCTCCACCTTGCGTTCCACATTACGTTTGCCGATTCGTGGTCTCCACACTCAAGAACTATCCTGCTCCAGCGAACATTAGTTCTTCGGCTTTTGTGGCCAGCCCACAGGAGCTTCAGTTTGCTTATCCGGAGAGCTAAATTATATCTATAGTTTTGTGTTGGATAGCCCTTTAACACATTGTATAGCAGTTATAAATACTTGAGTTTATTAAGCTAACATTGTTGCCAAATACATTGTTATCAATGACGGTAACGTCTTTTAATATTGATAAACATTCAAGCTTCAGAAAGTTCAAATATGTTTTATACAACTGTATATTTAATGTAAAACTGGGTAATGCTAGTCAAAAGGTAATATTTGTCATTACTTTACTATATTACTGCGTTCTCGCCCAGATCCACATGAAAAGCGGTCGCATAATTCTTATATGCATAGTAAACCGTCCATTTCATGTTGTGTCTGATAAGTTTATAGCACATTAATGGTACGGCATTGCGTACTGGATAAAGAGTTTTAAAGACACCAGTTATTATCAATCTATTCGATAACAAATCCCATCCCTATTCTGCTTTCTTATGAACCTCAATCAAACGAATCCATCTTCTCTGGTATTCAAACCGTAATAATATACTCAATAAGTGTTATCTTTATATTGATATCAAAATAAAATATAATATCATCATATCTACTTTTTACCGCTTCAGAAATACACTAATAGTTTCGATTAGTGTAATAAAATATATGTGAGACACTTTGTGTTATGCAAACATAATAAGATTGTATTCTGATAAATATTTTCCCACAGGGTGACTCTGGAAGTCCGCTGATATGTTCCGACGATACTATAGAAGGAATTTGTAGCTACGGCATGAGTTGCGGAGTGCCCAACCTCCCTGGAGTCTACACGAGTGTGAGCGCGCATCTGGAGTGGATACAGGAAGTTATGTTTAACAAATACTTGCCGATAAATTCATAATCCCTATATTTATAGAAGTATTTAAGGTACTAGCCCGGACGGTGCTACGACCGAAAGCTGGCTGTTTTTTCATACATTTTTTTAAACAAGGAAAATATATGTTCGTTTTGAATTTTTTACATGTTTTTATTAGCGTCTCGTAGTGTGGAAAATACAAGTTTTATTTAATTTTATATTAATTTGTTTACAATATGTTATATGAAAATAGTCTTCGAAAAAAAAAAGTAGTTCTGGTATAGCCTACAGCCTTCCAAAATCATACGATATAAAAAAAATCAAAAAGAAACTTGTTCTATAGACTTTATTCTACTGCACTAATCTATAATACGTTTTTTTGTTTTATAAAAGTATTTTATTATTAAAAACATGAATGTTTTAAAGGTAGAATGCTTAGCTAAATGTATCTAGAATAACGAATAAAAATTTCAGTTGGCTCTAAGTTTTCGAAAATGATTTTAAAGTTTCGACAACAGATTTTTTGTAAAAAAAAATGCTTACATTAAGGCATGCCTTATGCATAAAAAAATTTTTCGTTTCCTGAAAATTATAATTTTCAGCCGCTTTATGAGCCCTACGTAAGAATCTGACTTCTCTAGTGTAGGTTTCTACAGTTTTCTCCGCCCTCAAAAATTCGTGCATTATTAAAAATGTCAGCGTAGTTTCTGACTGTTCTACCCTTTTTTGGTAGCTCGGGGGAAATCCGTTATGGACCATCCGGAGGGTGTTGAGGGCTGCCTACTAAAACCCCCGGGGTGTTCCACCTTCCACCTGCCAAGATCGAGAATACGACTGGGACTAGGAGAGTATATAATCGTTTGTAATATTTTTACAGAAAAGTAAAGCTATTATTTGTAATTTTGACGACCTGTTAGCTACGATAGTAACTTTGCCTGCGTCATTAAAGATGGTTCGAGTTCCGGTACTGGCAAAAATTTGTTGAGTACCAGCAAATTTTTGTTTTTATTATTTCAAGCAAGCGCTTGACTCTAATCGCACCTGGTGGAAGGTGAAGATAAATTCGATGATGGAACATGCTTGCTCAACAAATACCTTTTCACCCTTCCCTGAAAGTCTCCCAAATCATAAAAACATGGAAATATGTATGCAGAGAGCATATTCTAGTCTTATGCTTTTCGCTTTGTGAATATAGATGAGTCTTTTTGTGTAGTCATAAGCAATAATTACCACACACTGATGGTATCCTACACAGCCTCAAATGGTTTTGTGGTGAAATGGAGCTCCATTATGATAAAAACACGATTATTTCAACTTTAAATTTATCAATTTTTTTTTTCAAATTTTTATTAAAGGAACAATCTATGAGGGAAAATATAAATAAAACAAAAAGATTAACATTCTTTACTATCATTTATTTGCTACATATCCCAAAATCAATACACCTACGTCATAACCATACATACATACATACAACAAATATAAAACACTACAGATTCAAACTCATCATGTACGAATTATGGTTTATTATACAATAATCATCTACTTTGTACCGGCTCATTAAGAGAATAAGACCAATTTTTTTTTATATAAGGACCAACATAGTTTAGAGCGACTGATAAATCGTTTCATAACGATATTTGGCTTGTTCATTAAAATGCTCTACAGGAAAAGTTCTTAAAACTCTCTGTGATACCACATATAATGTCTTAAATTACAATACCTACGAGTATTTAGTAAATATGTATATGATATCATTATCCTAGTTATAATATACTATTATAATCAGTTACATTTATTGCGTATCAATGCCGAGCATATAATTTTTACACCGGCTATGCATATTTTTAGTTAGGATACCCCTAATACAAAATGTCCATATTTTTAAATACATTATATTATTACGATCACACAATTGTGGTAGTATCTGTAAGCAAACGAAAAAACAAATGTTAGTAACAAATTAAATGCAAATTGTTTGTTCACTAAATATAATTATTTACGTTGTTTCTGCTTGTAAATAAGCACGTAATGCAATAATATTTACACATAATAAGTATTACACAGGAATAAATACTAGCTTTATGCCTATAAAAAATAAAACATTTTATTTCTATGACATATTTAGTTAAATTCATTTATCACAACACAAACGTACTTAAAGAATACTATAATGGAGACTCAAATACAGAATTCATTTTATTGATGCACGCCATAGATGGGCGTAATCATGATTACTTTTAATCAGATTAATAATCAGATTACAAGTAATCATGACGAATGTAATCATGATTACTTGTAATCTGATTACTTTTAATCATGATTACATGAATAATCATTAATCTTGATTACAGTAATCATTCAATTAATCATGATTATTTTAATGATTGCTTTTGAGTTCTGGCTGAGAGAGAGACCGATTTAAATACTCGTTTATTTAATTTTTCAAGTTATTTTATTTCGAATTAAATATTACCCCAAACTTCCGTCTAATAGTGGGGTGGTGTCCAGCGAAGAGTGAGGGGTGGCGTCCAGGGGAGAAAGGGGGGGGTGGCGTCCAGCAGAGAGTGGGGGTGGCGTCCAGCGGAGAGTGGGGGTGTCCAGGGGAGAGTGGGGGGTGGCTTCCAGCGGAGAGTGGCGGGTGGCGTCCAGTGGAGAGTGGGGGTGGCGTCTAGCTGAGAGTGGGGGGCGGCGTCCAACGGAGATTGGGGGGATCCAGCGGAGAGGGGGAGTGGCGTCCAGCAGAGAGTGGGGGGGTGGCGTCCAGCGGAGAGTTGGGGTGTCGTCCAGCAGAAAGTGGGGGGTGGCGTCTAGCAGAGAGGGGAGGTGGCGTCCAGCGGAGAGTGGAGGGTGGCGTTCAGTGGAGGGTGGGGTGGTGTCGTCGTGTGTGTGCTCACACGCCGCCCCAATGGGAGGTATTGTTTGAGTAGTTTTACGACCCTCTCCCAGGGAGGAGGCCTGTCTAAGACCAATCGCTCGCCGGGCCCCTAGGAAGTATCTGGATTCCCAGGGCGGCGAACGCGATGATTAGGCAGTGCTGGCACCCGGTGGTTTTAGCCGGTGCAAGTCCGCCCCCGAATATCCGTCTCGTTGAGCGAATCATAATCATTATAAGGGTCTTTGCAGTTGTGTACTTTGGTCACGAGTCACGACATTGTTCGGCCAATAAACCTACCAACTCATAGTAACTCGCTTCGACCTGATTACGTTCAGGACCGTTTTTGTGCTTTCAGCCGTTTGAGTTGGTAGGGTAATTGCCGGAATTGGGTCGTGACCATAGTACAAAAGTGAAAAAACTGGTATAGTGACTTGCTTCGACCTGACTACTTTCAGGATCAGTTCGTGCTCGGTGGCCATTAAGTAAATCCAACGAAATCTAGCTGATCATAAATGTTTTTACTATTGTTCTGAGTGATACCTGCACTATTAGAAGTGATTATCAAAGTACCGCCCATATTTTACTGAAATACCGACTACTACCCGATAATCCACGCCCGCCTTGGAGATGGAGAATACTTCTGATAATGGCCAAAGACTTTGTGTGCAATCCTTTAAGTTAAAGTTAAATTTTTAAAACAGAAAAATGAAATTACGTTTTTTTACTTTTATTACTCATTAAACAATATATATATACATATATATATATAAACCAAAAAGCGTTTTTAGTGAGATAAAAATGGCGCGTGCCCGTATGTCGATTTGTTTGTGTTTTGGTTTGTTTTTTTTTCTGAGTACTATATTCCTTAGTCTTTAAGAATATGGAAGTCAAACGCAAAAAAAAAATGAGGCAACTGAGAAAAAAACTATGTATTTGTCCCGCTGATTTATTGTAAGAATCAAAGTTATTTGGTAGAACGACAGTTATCCGGAAAAAAAATTAGATCTATATCTCAACTTTAATTATGAGTTAAAATTCAAAATACGATACGAACGTGTGCGGCGCGGCGGCTCGGTTTACATCAAAGACAAAACCGAGTCAGTAGAGAGAGACGGATGACCAAGAAAGGTGATGTTGCGCTCTGCGCTATAGAAGCTTGTGTAAATTTGAGAAAATAATGTCTTATTCTGATCAATTAAAATTTTGCGCTATCTTGCTCTCTCTATCTCCATCCCGAAGGCGGGCGTGGATTATAGAGTTGGAGACGGTATTTCAGTAAAATATGGGCGGTAGTTTGATAATCAGTTCTAATAGTCCAGGAATCACTCAGAACAATGGTAAAAGCATCAATGATTAACTAGATTTCGTTGGATTTACTTAATGTCCACCGAGCACGAACTGATCCTGAAAGTAGTCAGGTCGGAGCGAGTCACTATGCCGGTGTTTGCATTATTGTAGTGCGGTCACGACCCAGTTCGGGTAATCGCCCTAACACCTAACTATGTGCTGGTACTCAGTTCGCCAGTTTAGCTACTAGTAGTCGTATACTATAAATAAAAAAAGGCGAGCGCCGCTCTGCTGTCGGCAGCACATTTTACGTATCAAACAGAAAAGTAATCATAAAAGTAATCATGATTAATTGTAATCTGATTAAAGATTAATAATCCTTAATCACCGAAAAATGATTACTTTTCTTGATTAATTCCGTTAATCATGATTAATGATTACAAAATGTAATCGTATTCGTTAATAATTAATCTGATTACATTTTGCCCATCTCTGATGCACGCTTAGATACAACAAGCACACAATGTGCCCAATGTATAGCAAACACACGCAATGTACGGCAAATAGAACGTAAACGAGAAATCTGAATACTTTTTATCTAGAATTTGTTATAATTACTATACACCTATCCCCCGATTTACACGGTACTTGTTTTACACGTTTTCGCTTTTACACGGTTTTCCAAATAAGTTTTTTTTTTGTTTTTATCGCACTCTACTAAATGCTAGTGTTTGAACACGTGCGCTGTGTACACATCTCACGGGGAATCCCGAGCTTATGTGCTGACTTGCTGCACATTATGAAGGATAATAATACCCCTTGGTTTTATTTTTTGTTCTTCTGTTTAATGTATTGTAATTAAATAAAAAAACAGTGTCTCCGTAATATATTACATATTTTAACCTGTCAATGCATTTTATTTTTATTTCTGTGTACACCTAAAAATATTGACAAAAAATCACAACTGTTAAATAGCAAAATTATGCATTTTCTGCAAGCTTTTCGATTTACACGGTTTTGACTTGAAAATTTTTAATTTTCGATTTACACGTTTTTCTCAGGAACGTATCTACCGTGTAAATCGGGGGATAGGTGTATAAGGGTCAGGAAATTATATTAATATTGTTATTATAAAATAAAATTATTATTATCAATTTAGTTGAATATACATTTTTAAAGTTCTTTGTTTACATAAAGCAGTGCTTTGAGTTGCGCAGAAATTCGAGGGATCTGGGCGTGGCTACGACATACAGCTTCTACGGTATGTGGCCATGAAAAATTTACTATGCTTGCAGTAAGCAGCGCTGTGTTCGCGTAATAATTATTTTGTATTAAGAAACGCTGTACTTATCAGAACGATAGACCACGTGAAAATAGGACATATTAGGATATATTATAATGATATTAATATTTACTGTTTTTTTATTCAACTTTCAGTAATTTAACCAAGACCTATTAATTGTAAGGCATGAATTGCTTTTATGTAGATATGTGATGAACGTCACTGTTGAGTATCATAGCAAAACATGAATAAAATTAAATTGTTGACACTACTAAGAAATAACTGTAGTTAATTTCATTTGAAGGAAGTCCACAGCACAATATGTTTAGTAGAAAGATTAAAACTTTTACACACAATTTTGCTTTTGCTCTTGCATAACAAACACATAGTAATATATCAGAAATAAAGAAGGGGGAGGCATATACAAGTATTAATAAATGTATTTAATTATCATGTATAAAAGGTCTGAAATTGTATCATTATAATATTAATAATATATTTTCACACTATGTCCCTTTCGGAGTGAGTTATGCATTAGTGGTTGTATTCCACTTTGCGCTTATATGTCGCCATTCTCAGGTTAGTCATCTAAGACATTTCTCTTAGATGGCATGTGAATTTCCTTACGATGTATACTATATATTTTTTTGCTAAATTAAAAAGTCAAAATGACTGATTTAGGCAATCTAGTGTTAATTGCACCAATTAAACAAAATTAACGTTTAGACTTAATAATACAAACTAACAAAGAATATTAATTTAAACATCCATATTTGTGATTATATAAAAACTAAACAAGAATATAACAACCTTGAGACATAACATCGAATACTACTCGCGAAGATAAAGAATGGAACTAAAAATGTCTCACTGGGCTTGTACTGTCTGTACTGTGAGTAACTCATTAACAATTCGGACTGGTAAAAAGTATAGAAAAAAATTGTAAAATTTATCATTATTTTACGTTTTTTGTTAATTATTTTGAAATGTTCGTGGCACAACTATGTTCTACTTTTAAATATTAAATGCTCCATTATAAAGAAAATTAATAAACCGTTGTAAAATTTTAACAACAGCCTAAAATTCCAGAATAAATATAACAATAAAACTATCGAAATAACAATAACAAACTAAAAACAATCAAAATAAACGCACCAAACTCGTTTAACAAATTTCGCATATTTTTCGCGACCGTGATACAACCTTCCCTATGACAGGTACGAGAGAAAGGGGGAAGAGAATTAATAACTCTGCCATTAATACTAGCATTCTTTAACAACACCCGTAGTCATCATAAAGCAATTCCAAACGACCATATCTTTTTTTAAACATCTGTATTGTTCTTGAACTATGTAAAATGTGTTTTGATAAGGCGATCGTCTTTTAGTGGCATTTCATTTACACCGCGCTCATAACAATAAAAATAATTCGCTAAAATTCTTTTAACAATTCGAAATAAAAATCTTATTAATAACTATTAGGCCAGGAACCCATATTATTAATATTCTAATATAACCCACTTTTCAGTAACTAAACCATATTGTTTCATTTTTGGTATATACACTGATTCTAATAGAAGTAAAGGTCAAAGGCGATAGGAACACACCGGGTTGATAAAATCAAACCCTGAATTGACTATAAGATCAAAATATCTATAAATCTCCGGTTTCTATGTTTATTAAGACCAGTTAAACCACGATCGACCTTCTGACGTGGGTGTACCGCTGGAACTTTTCGCTGATTTAGGAGTTCTTGGAGTTTGCGGAGTGGAAGAAACTGACTTATTCCCATTAGATCCTTCAGAATTGACGTCATCAATAATAGCTTGGAGCTGAAAAAATATTGTTTTTTTTGTTTATATCATTACTATTTGATAAATATCAATATTTCCGATTAGTAACGCATCGTTTTATGGAATTTTTGATTAAAAAAAAATACCTTAATGTTGGTTTTGGTTTGCATTTCTTTCTCATATTCCCTGACGTCTTCAATAGTCATATTATACCATTCATCCATCCACGCAAAAGCCTGACGATGTCCAAGCAACAATATTTCACGAATTGCCTGTAATATAAGCAGTATCTTTAATTTAGCACGAAATTCACCTCTAGAATAATTTTATGAATTAACCTTAAAGTCGGTTAAGTATGAAGATATAATAAACTCATAAATATGGCCAAAAATCTAAAAAAACCTTTCACGAGTAAGCTGTTTTTTTAATACTTTTACAATATTTCTAATAAGATATCACGGTTGTGGTGAAACGCGGGAAGATCCGATAATTATGGCTGGCAATAACAAGAAAATCAATACAACACCTTTTTTAACTATTTAATTATATTTTACTGTAATTTTTATTATTTCATATTTTAGTGTAAATTCGGAATAATACGTTACATTCGATGCTAATAAAACCAACTTCTATCATTGTCTGCACGATCTATCTACTATCATCTATCTATGCATCTACCTACGTTGCTATAGTACAGCTGCTTACGATGCGTACAAATTTCACGATGGGCGCATACTATTTTTAATGGTTTAATTTGACAAATCAAAATGATTTTCTACGCACACAATCATAACATTGTAACAATTGGGTACATGAACAAATTACGTCAAACTCATGCGGCAAAAAATAGGGTTGGTAGCATGATGGTCAAAACGTAACCCAGATTACAAAATGTAATCGTAATCTTAATTTTGTCAACCTGTAGTCCTAATAAAACCGTTCTAATCATTAAGAAGTCATAAATTTGTATGTATCATCTTAATACTAACCAATACAAATGTAATCGTAATTGTTTTGCATTAATCTGACTACTGTTATGGTTGGTAACAATAATTACATATTATTTTATAACAATTTAAAAACATTTCTATGGGAAATATCACTGAGTTGCAATTCATTATTAAAATTCAGTAATCAATGCGATACAAGTGCTAAAATTCTTAACGGTAGCTATTGGTGTGCTACAATCTATATAAAAATATTATGTATTATTTCGTATGAGTAGAAAATAGTATGGATATAACATTATTACCCCTTGGACATACTCTTCAACTCTAGTTTGCAGTCCCCAGACTTCAAACTTAACAGTGACGGCTTTATAGCAGCACATTATTGGCTGATGAGTATCTCTCCAACCTTCTACCAGAGGACCGCGGCCAGTTTTCTCAGATTTAAAGAACTTCGGATCCTCAGCTTCTTTGTAATGATGCGGCTTTATTTCATCATAGGCGATATCCAGAAAATCTACATCTCGTTGCTCTAACTCTTCTGATGTCAATCCTAAACACTGAAATGCAATTTATTTATTGTACTGTATTTAAGAAATTAAGGAATTTTGTAAAGACTTATTTAGAATAATTAATATATGATTATTTCTTCGCAATAATTCATTCATATACTCAACAATGAAACTCTATTTTTGGATTCGTTTGTATTTAATAGTGATGAGTATGATAAAAATGCCCAAGGCATCTAAATTTTTAGATAACAACTCGCTAAAATAAAATTTTCATATTTCTAGATGTATTTTAATATATTACTACGATCACAACACTGATAATCTCTGTCAGCAAACAAAAAATCATATTCTAGTAATAAATTAAATTCTAAACATTTGTTCACTAAATATAACTATTTACGTTGTTGTTGCTTATTTTAAACGAGCACTTAATGCAATAATATTTACATATAATAAGTATTTCACAGTAATTAATATGACATGTTTAATTAATTTTACTCATTAGAATACATAAATGTACTTAAAAAATACGATGATAAGGACTCAAGTGCAGAATTCATATTGCTGACACATGTTCACATTAGTTATTAACACTTTGCCATCCGCACGATTCGTAAATATTTATTCGCTTTGCACTTGGCAGCGCTAATTCGGATCACTTGACTTGTCCCCGGCCGTTCTTGCCTGATGGTAAGTACAGTGTAGTCCAAAAACGAAAGCGACTATCAAAGGATGAAAATCCATTGATATATATATATATATATATATATATATATATATATATATATATATACAGTGTAAACTCCATGTAACGTCACTCGATTTAACGACAAACTCCCTAAAGCGTCGATATCACTCGGCTTTGGTTGGTTTAGCTTGTTTCCCATACAATGATACATTCTATATAGCATTACACCCACTCTCAATAACGACGGAAATTTAATAATATAAAGTACTTTTTAAGCTAAGATGACTTTTTAAGTTGCCAAAATTAGTAAAAACTGCGCAGCTTTGAACGTTCTTTTGTCGGTTTATTATCATAGACCGTAATAAACTCGACTGTCGGCATTACACATACCGAACTTCCTAAGAAATCCGTTTTTTTGTTTACAAATTGGGATTGCTTGCACGTGTTGACTGTTGTTAGTATGAGTCATGGATTATCTATACGTTATCATATTCTTAGTTACTCACAAACTTTGAAACTGTAAACATGGTAAATAAGAGTTTATAACTTTTTTTTCTAATACAGATTTTTCTTCTCTCCATTTAACAACTCTCTATAACGTCAAAATATGTATAGTCCCTTAAGGGTCGTTATATAGAGTTTGCACTGTATTTATTTTTTACACTGACTCGACATAGTGACTACAGAGTACCTGATGGTAAGTACAAGGTAGTCCAAAAACGAAAGCGACTATCAAAGGATGAAAATCCATTGATAGTCAACATCGTCATGTCGGCCCACATATACCACGACTGAAGGTCTCTATGTATATGAGCTACTGGATATATACAAGCGGATCCGAAACTGGTCACTATGACGGGCTTTACACCCATGTACTGTGGTCACGATCCAGACGGGCACCGACGCCCTACCACCTCGCTGCTGCTCGTTTAGCACCACCCAGGAATCACTAGGGAAACTAGGGTAAAGCCTACGGACGCGAGTAGCTTCGACTCCCAATATACAATAATAACAATATATAATAATAATATAATATAATATACAATTATATTGACGTCGTGCTTACATGTCCGCATTGTACCAGTTCCTATATCAGGAAAATAGGATATATAAATCGCATAAGACCAGGTGGACGTCGTTAATTAGTCATTAATATATTATTTTACCCTCTAGTCACGCCAAAAGGCGCAACCCCAGAACATCACATACAATAAATATATAAACGTACTCAAACGCAAACACCATCTGACGAACACACTTCCTACTTAACAGTTCTCGCTTTTAAACTACAAACATCGCATCACTCTCTTTTTAAAACTTACAAACATCGCATCGCATCCTTTTTCCCTCACAATCGCATCTAATACTTTGAAACTCGCTATACACATCACAAATCCTCAAACACCATACTCCACATCACACGAACTCAAATACATACATAGTGAGTGGCTTGTAAAGTGCCTGAATACCGCTGCCAACCGGTAAGTACTTTGATAATTGTCTCAAACTATCGCAATTTTTATTTATACAATTATGCCGCCTACAAGGGTGCATTTGTGCAACGGCATAAGTCCATCAACTTATCTCAGCCCGCGTACCCTCTAAATAATATATAATCTAAGCCATATAGTTAAATATCAATAATAAAACTTTTCCTCAATAGTATTATGTTATGAATGGTATTGAAATTAGAACAAAAACGCACATTACTTACATTTTCAGTTGTTCCATTATTGTTCTCATATCTTGTTTGAATTGAAATAGAAAACTTTGGTATAAAGGAACACTGAAAACAAAAAAAAAAAGAAATTATAAATAAATTAATAATCTTATTATATGAAAACATAACATTACATCATACACAAATTATACATAAGACAATTATTATTACTGATAATTCTTATGGTCACTTTGCCTTTAGAAGTCATACTCAAAGTAAATAGTGCTGCTTACATTCTCAGGGCGCCAATTTGTTTACAATATGGTATTAAAATGTATTTGTTTCTTTTATTTCTTACTTCTTCCCAGACAATTGGCAAAATATTCTATTTTTAGCAGTGCTATGCATTTCATAGTACTATCATATTTATTGCCTTTAAAAAATGTTACATTAAACTGTGTGTTCAAAAAGTGAAATATAATGATGAAATAAACTTACTGTGTATTCTTCATAAGCCAATACGTCAAGTACATGAAATAAAAAAGTTGATGTTAGATAATAACAAGAATTATTCAAAATAAATAAAATATTTTGCTTACCTGTAACTGTATATGGATAATAATTCCATGCTTTCTCAGTAACATAAAATATCTTTGGTATCATGGATTGAAGCCAATATGGTAAGTGACTGAAAATAAAAATAGATAGTGACAATATTGTAATGTTCAAATATATTATTTATATTTATTAATAAAATTACCAATTGATTAGTTATATTGTTTTATTAAAATCTCTGGGTATAAACAACATAGTTCTAACATAGATGTTTATAAATAATATCATGGATTTGAATAATACAAATATACACATTTACATAGCCAATTTGTCTCATGGTAGATATGCATATCCTTGAATATTGATGCATTCTTTGATAACACCTAAAATGATACATACCTAGACAAGTGGATCCTCTTTTCTGTAAACTGTCCTAATCCATTCTTCTCATCATTCACTTGTTCATTTGCTATAACTTCTACACCTTCACCATTACTTGACTGTTCAAAACTATGTCTAGCTATCATGTATAGTTGACCAATGCGATACTGAAAAAAAAAACATTTTTTTTTTAATTTCCTAAAATATTAGCTGTTCCCATGATTTCACATGTCAGGAATTCCAGTTACACATTTATATATTTTTCAATCCCTTAGATAAAGGCCTGTTTTAGGATGAAAAGCATCCTATGTCGTTTTCTGTACCCCTGACAATCTGTGAGCAAAGTTTCATAATAAAAATATGAGTGTTAAAGCATAAAAATTAAACATATTCATATTTGAATATGCAATATTAATTAGACTAGCTGTGCTTGATGCTACATGCATATGGAATTTGCCTTTTAAATGAAAACAAAATAAAATAGATCATACGTTTGGACTTTTAGGGTGGACAACATAAAATTCCATTCCATATGTCAACAAAAAAATATGAAAACTTTGAGGTCACAGAAATTAAAATTTTAACTACTGGCAATAAAATATCTGATACAGTATAAAATCAGTGGTGACAATTATAATACAGCAAGTTAAAACTTAGTAAAACAACAAATAATATTAGTTCAGGGAATATGATTTAAGCAATCACAAGTTCACACAGTACAGTAAGTACATTTCAGTGCAAAGAATTGATCAAACACCAAGTAGCTAAAATAAATAACCTTATAAATAAAACAAACACCAAATTGCTGAAGTTTATTAAATAAATGGTTAAATTATTTAACAAAAACATGAAAACATTATTATAAATCAACTTTCATAAATCTACAAAACAACCTCTTGGGTCAATCAACTACCTGAAGTTTTCAATATAAATGAAAATGATTTGAGGCTGCCTGGTTAGCATTTAGCAGTCAGGTCCGCTACCTTGAACAGTATGGATTTCTTAGCAATTCATTATTTTGGCACTAGGATCCAAATTAGTGATCAATATTCAAATATTAAAGAAAGTTATGTCAGAATTGCTAAAATCACACTTACAAATAAACAATGTGGATCATTCAAGTCTGCACCCTTATGGAGGATAGGTAAGGTAAAAAATTGGTGAATGGGCCTCACAGCCCTACTTTAACTTTATTTCACATTCTGTATATCTAGGTATTTGAATTTGAAATTGGGTTAGAGTGAAATTATCAACCTGACTGATGAATCGAATATTCATTATAGTAGTGTTTTAGCAAATTTTTACTATCATTATCATCATTGTTCTTTGAAATACAAAATATTTATGGTCAAGAACCAAAATTCGAACATAAATATTCTACAAATAAAAAAAAAACAAGCCAAACGTATTCTACAGAAGCCTTTCACTAAATTCAACCCAAACTAAAGCATGGTGGTAGAAAGCACTTCGGTGCCAATGCTACATTAACGCCAAAACGCTGAGAAACCCTTATCTACATTTTAACTGCTTTTTTCCTTTTTGAGAAACACAAAAACGGCAGTTTTGTATTGTATAGACTACAGGATAAATTAACACAATTTACCTCTTCCACTGTCATTGGCATACATATTCTAAATTCTTTCGTTAGAACCATGTTGAAATTAACACAATAATATCTGTCTATCAGTGATTAATGAAACTCGCAGTGTAGTAGATATTTTACAAAGGATTAAATGATGGAATTTAGTTATTAGAAGATAGAATTCAAGAATAAAAAACAACTTCAAAGTTCAAACTTCGGTGTTTTGTAATTGACATTTAGCAAAAGGTAAGCAAAGGAACAAGCTATACAGCCTTCTCTTATTTATATTATCTTTGTTTATATATTTTAAAAGCTAAACCCATGTCTGTCTCATAAAGTCAAATCCAGTATACACAACGTTTGCTCTTGAAAATGTAATAACTCACACTGTTGAATATGTTATACGTACATCGCTAGTCACTACGCAGCCGTGTTCATACGTAGAAGCCTCAATGCATAGACCGCGTTCATACGTGCAATAAACTTTTACAAGAAATTATATAACAAAGAATAAATCCCCTTGTTACAAACAGTCGTAATAACCATCTCAATCTCTTATTAAAAAAAATTGACATCTGTATCACAAAGCTAAATATCATGTCACGATTCACACATTAACTTCAAATAATCTCAGATATGACTCTTGTCCCTATAAAGATGAATATATGATGAAGATGATAGATATCTCAGACATGGCTACAGCCTTTATAAATTTGACAATATGACGAGGAAAAGATCTCCGACATGGCTGTATGGTGTAAAAACCTTCCTCACATGGGGGAAATAAAACAAAAAATTAACATGAAGTATATATTCCAGATTATGTAGAGATCAATTCAAGAAAAAGGTATTTTATGTAAAACTTGGTTTAGCCATATATCTTTATCAAATCGTATTTGTACAACCGTAATAATTTCGTTTAATTTGTTATAAAAATGGATCCTAAAGAAATTGTCGAACATTTAGTAGCTTTAAAAGTTATGAGACTTACAAAGCCAGGCTTAATAAGTCCAAAAATTATCACTTGTGATTCCAAAGACCTACCTGGTAACATCCTAAATAACTATTTGAAAGATGATGCTACTGCAGTCACTCAAATGGAAACTCTCGCTGCTGGACAGTTTCTTTTACTACCACAAAGTTTTGGCAATATTTATTTGGGAGAAACATTTTCTTGTTACGTATGTGTACACAATGAAACCAATCAGCCTGTGCAAAGTGTCTCTATCAAGGCTGATCTCCAGACAAACTCACAGAGGATCGTGCTTACGACGCAACAGAGTTCATCCCCTACAATGCTGGATGTTGAGGAAACATTGAGTGATGTCATACATCATGAAGTTAAAGATCTAGGTACCCACATCTTGGTCTGTGAAGTAACTTATATGTCTAATTATAACACATTAGCTTCATTTAGAAAATTCTTTAAATTTGAAGTAATGAAACCTCTTGATGTAAAAACTAAGTTTTATAATGCTGAATCAGATGATGTCTATCTCGAAGCACAAGTGCAAAATATAACATCTGGACCAATTGTTCTTGAACAAGTTTCTTTGGAAAGTTCACAACAATTTTCAGTGAAGTCCCTAAATGAAGCAAATGATGGAGTTTCTGTATTTGGAGATGTAACTTTACTTCATCCACAAGAAAGTTGTCAGTATCTATACTGTCTTACTCCCAAAGAAAACATATCTAAGGAAATAAAACTATTGGCAGCTGCGAAGAACATTGGCAAGTTAGATATAGTGTGGAGGTCAAATTTAGGTGAAAAGGGTAGATTACAGACAAGTCAATTGCAAAGGATGACCCCAGATTATGGAGATATCCGAGTAACATTTGAAAAGCTTCCAAGCAAAGTTTGTGTTGATGAACCATTCAGTTTTAAGTGTAAGATTGTAAATGCTAGTGAAAGAACTCTTGATCTCATCTTGAAATTACGTTCTTTACAAGAAAGCTGCTTGCTCTGGTGTGGGGTCTCTAATAAACAATTGGGGCCACTTGAACCTGGGAACTCTATATTTGTAAATTTAACTGCTTTACCGATTAATACTGGCTTACACAGCATTACTGGAGTGTCATTAATGGATCTCTTTTTAAAAAGAACATATGACTATGATGACTTGGCCTATATTTATGTTTATTAAAAATTATAATTACTTATAAGCTCATAGTTGATACAACAACTAATGTATCTCTGCTCACCCCGAAAGGGATATAGTGTGACAATTTATTAAGAACTATCTATAAAGTTGACAACCACAACTTTACCAACATGTTAAATTAAAACCTTTTAAATAATCTGAATACCTACTCATTTTGTTGTAATTATATAACTTAATAAAACATGCTTATAGACTATGTTTAGTCATAGCCAATTAAAATACCAAACAAGTTAATTTTTAAAGATTATTTGATGTTGATAGTAACAAAGAAATGGTCAATTGCATAAAATAATAAAATGAAGTGTTATCTTTTTTACAAAATTTGACAATTCTGATCTATTTATTTAAGTTTAAAAATCATCATAGTGACCAGCTACTGTTTGTCGTATTTCGGAATCAGCTTTTATACATGTAGTAACGCATACCTAAAGCCCTCCAGTCTTAGTATATGTGAGTCAACATGACGACGGCAACTGTCAAATGGATTGCCGTCCTTTGACAGTTACTGTCATTTTTTAATATACTCCACTTTCTATCAGGTACATTTTATACTAGAAAGAGTCCATTATAAACATACACAATTTGAGAATAATCCAGTTTTAACTTCATGCACAATGCCAATTCCACAAAAAACTTTTACTTACACCTCAATGTTCAGCATACATCCTAAGTAATTATATAGCAAATTATTTTACAAACACCAGAAACACTTCTTCCTTGCTAATGGGATTGTATTGGGTAAAAATAATTAGATTAATTTAGCTGTTTATATTTAGACAGTATAACTATCTGTAACCACGTATAACTAAATATAACTTCAAACTTCTTTAGATATCTGCTTAACCTATTGTCCTCTATTAATCAGTACTGAGTAGTACAGTACTAAAGAGTAAAGTCAGTAGTTTGTAGATAAACAGTTTTTTATGCAAGGATTTCAGAGCCCCGTTGTAAATCTTGTCAAATCTCACACTCCGGGTTTCATGTAATAATATGATATAACGTGATCTTAGGATTTATCATAAAATGACGATTTAACGATAGCATGTTCTAATATTGTACTTATGTAGGCCCATTAACAAGCATTTTATTGGTAACGCAGACGAAGTTGTGGGCAAAGGGATTGCTTTTTTTCTTATATTTTTTAAAAGCTGATAACCCTACAACGTCGTCTCTATTAGCCCCTAACACAGACCATATAGATACTGCCTCTAAGTGGTTTTTTATTTACACCTTAGTCATCACTCTTAACTTCCAAATTAAAAAATAATGTAAACATTGCAAGATATTTAAAACAGTTTCGAATATAAATTTTCTAGATAACTTGTAAAATAAGCTTAAAATACCAAATTATTGAACCAATTTATTTTTATATCATTGTAATTAATATTGCCACGAAAGTTTATAGGGATGTTTATTAAAAATATACATTTTTTTTTACATTCAAATCAGGGATGTTACGGAGCTTCGACTCCGACTCCGATAAGTCGGAACTTCCGATTGTTATTACACCTCCGGTTCCGACTTCGGTTCCGAAACTTTTTAATCGGAGGTATTCATCGGAGGTCACCACCACTGTTGTAGTTAATTCATTTGATTTCATTTTATATGTTGTTGAAACATAATATCAATTAATCAAACAATCAGTGCTACTTAATTTGTAGAAGACATTTTTAGAAATTTAGATTAAAAAAATATGATTAAATTTAAAACAAAATGTATATTTAAATTTATTACTATAAGGTGTTTTTATTTTACATTTACATTAAATTAAGTAAAATAGAAATTAACACAAAAACAACTTTTGTTTTTATTTTTCCCTTAATAAAACTATTTTATTCTGCCGTCACTTGTGACTGACATTGCCACCGACTCCGATTCCAACTTCGGTTCCGATAAAACTGCCTCCGTTACATCCCTAATTCAAATGTTTGTTTTCTGGCGTCGTCATTTTTGTTACCTCAAAGGAAAACATCAATGTATGAATTAAAAGATTTATAACTATTATTAAGTATAAAATCGCAGTGAAAGAAATACAGTCACGTCTGTGCAAATGTCGTGATATCGCTAATATTATTTATTCAGTAATTTAATTTATTTTTGTTATTGAAAATATGTAAAATTAAAAAAATAGTAGATGGTGTGAAGTGAACCTAAAAATAAATATTGTTGATGTTGTTATCACATAGCATTACACTTTAAACTCTGTGTTTGTCTGGAAAAAGTTAGTATGAGGCAGAAATGGTTCAAAGAGACAGCTGGAACAAAGTTACAAAAACTTCATGTTATGAATTTACGTATAAATAAATGTATGAGGTGTTTATTCAATGCATCGAAAAAGAAATAGGTATATCGGATAACCTTGTTTCTTCTTTTTCCAAATTATTGTATCGCACCGCCGGGAAATGCCTTTACAACTAAACCGGGCTTGATGGACGAACGCAGCAGGCGTTCAGCCAGCAATCGGATAAGCACTACTACGACCGATTTGTTGATGTGATTCAGATACACAGATGTATATCGAGCAGCCCTAGTACGGGGCTAGCAACATTGACTACAGACTAAATTGTTTAATAATAAGTTTTATATCGAAATTTTTAGGTCTGATGTGGTCCAATCATGTTGATTTATAATGTTGTGTCGTATCGTAGTTAATTCTTTATGTACAAAGTGTTTTTATTAATATAAAAATGGCTTATCAGACTTTACTTCAAGAATATATGCTTATCCCGCCTGTAACAAGAGTATACACTACAGCTTGTGTTGTTACCACTTTGGCAGTCGTAAGTACATTACTTTCAATTACTTACTATACATTGTTTAAACTATTATTTATTTACATATATATATTAGATATACATACAGATAGACATAGAAGATACAATTTTGTAAACTATAGAAAATAGGTAAAGACATAAACAATATATGTAAAGGGTTTTGATGATAAGTATTGAAATTTGTATGTTTATATTATGAGATTTTTTGTTATGTATATAGACAATTTTAAAGAATTTTCGGAATTAGAATTATATTAAAAAGGTTTACCAGTCAGGTAATGTTTCATAAGTTTTCACTATGTTTGATCACAGTGTATAGCGTATTATTTCTAAAGTGGTAAAGCTGCGCACAGGTTCTAATTACAACATTTTTCGGACATCAACTATATTTCAATCCATTATTTCTGAAACATTACTATTGTTTATTTACATAAAGATGTTAATCAAATAAAAATTGTATTATTGAGTGTAACAGTTATTATTGTCCTTTCAGCAACTGGATTTGGTGTCACCTTTTCAACTATATTTTAATCCAATTGTGATATTGACAAAGTTTCAATTATGGAGGCTGATAACAACATTCCTTTTCTTTGGCAACTTAGGTTTCAATTTCTTCTTTAATATGATATTTACATACAGATATTGTAGAATGTTAGAAGAGGGTTCATTCAGGGGACGCACTGCTGATTTTATTGTTATGTTTGTATTTGGAGGAGTCCTAATGATTGTATCCTTTTTAAATGTACTTCAAATAACGAAATTGTTGAACAGCCTAAAAGAGTCAGAGATATTACTAGTTTATTATAAATAATAATATACTTCGCCTGGGAAGTTGTAAAGGCCTTTCCCGGCCAACAGCACTATGTCCTGTTGAAAAAAAAATTCATCACTCTATATCCCATTCAGGGTAAGTAGACATACAATAGTGGCTATATGTTCTTTGCGATTATATCAATCAATCAATTTATTGCACTTCACAATGTATACAGATAATAAGAATTTTTTAGTTACAATTATGAACACTGTTGGGCATGGAATCAATATATATTAAGTAGAAAACGGTTACACTATTGGTGGGGACCATCTTACCCCTTTTTGATATCTTTTTTTATTCAAGCATGTAATATTATCTATAGTTTATCTGTTAAATAGTTATCTACAGTATTATAACTTATTTCAATTTGTCAATTGATAGTATTTTGTATATGTCATGCCCAATGTGACCAGAAGCACAGCTGAGTGCCATTTCCAGGCCTTTTACACATGACATTTCTATTAGATACCAGTATTGTTAATATTTTTATTTGTGCTAGTACTTTATGTTATAAATTACACACATATTTTACCAAATAAATTATAGAATTTATAATAAAACAAATATTTTGTCAATGTTGTTTCCTATCACTACTTTATGTGAATAATATTTGTATAGATTTATGTTCATGATAATTTAAGCAATAAGTTTCTTAAAAAAAATCAGTTATCTGCTTTTTTTGTAAATTTACTATTTCTAGGTCAAGCATTTACAATTATGATTGTTTATGTGTGGTCACGCCGAAATGTTTTTGTGAGGATGAACATTTTTGGATTAATGAATTTTCAGGTATTTCTTTATTTCATATTTTTATCTAGTCTTTAATGAGGTAATAGTAAAATCTAATTTTAATATATTAAGAGTACAAATATGTTTCCACCATTTTTTATTTTACACTTTCTATAAATGTTATATTATTATTTCCAGGCTCCTTATCTTCCTTGGGTGTTACTAGGTTTCTCAGTTTTACTTGGTAATTCAATATCTGTGGATTTAGTTGGAATGGTTATTGGTCATATTTACTTTTTCTTAGAGGATGTTTTACCGGGACGTAGACAAGGACAGAAGATTCTTAAGACACCTGAATTCTTGTAAGAACGTTTTTAAATTTCAATATTAATGTAATTCCTTTTTTATGGAATATCATAACGTAGTTATACCATGTTGTATTAGCAATATTTCTTAGTGCCCCATAGACCACCTCGCTAGTATGCCATCACTATTTCGCTACTCTGCCATCATCACCTCGCTTCTCGGGCATCACCACCACGCTATTCAGCCATCACAGTCTCGCCTTACAATCTCGTTAAATAAAAACTATAAGCTGTTAGTAACTCCATAGATGTTATAAATCAAATCAGTAAACCAGGCAGGGCTCGCGCCATAAACTAACACCTCCATACCGTTGTACTGTGTGTCACGCAGCATAAAGTTCGATTTTAAACTAACGATTGTAAGACAAGCCGGCGCTGTGACGATCTTGTGGACGGACTCCATTAAATTATAATTGTTCGTGCTATATTCCTTTCATGGAGAGCAAACATTGTTTACACCGTACAAGCACGACGTAGATATTACTCCTAATATATCTCATCTTACATTGATAGAGACAACATGATTATATTATTTATATTAAAATATTTTTTAGGATGAGGCTTTTCAATCAACGGAGAGAAGACGCTGATTATGTAATGATACAAGAAGCAGAAGAAGTTGAGCCCGTAGCATATTATTGGCGCGAAGACAGATAAACTTGCGTTATTAATACAATGAAATTATAATGCAATTACAAGCCAAAATATTATAAAATCAAGTTATAAAATAATTTAATTTAGGAACAGGGCAAAATAGACAGTCGTGTTTATATGTATATTATCATGTTTTAAGAGTTAGTTTATACTCATAAGACCAGTCAGTGGATATACGTGAGTTCAAAGAATAAAAATATTTCTGGTAAATAGCCCATTTTATTTCGTAATATATGAATGTAATTTATTTATTTATTCACTATCATTGAACAGCATATACAATTGTATTATTATACGGTACAGTTTTAAAACCGTGCCAATTACACAATGATAATATTAAAAAAACTACAAAGTTAAGGAAAATAAATAACAGTCACTCGTAGCAATAAGAAATACGTATGGGTGTGTGTGTTTGTGTAACAATTTGAGTGCGTGTAAGCTATTATATTATATATATATTGTATGTTGTAATTTCAAGTAATGTAATGAGTAAATAGATTTATTTGATTAATTCTGTGGCTGTAACTCAAATTAACTAACACGATAATCGGACAGCACTGAGCACTGTCTTAAAGTAGACTTATTAATATAAATCCGCCCTCCTGAATTATACCAGCACGTCTTTTTTTTATAAAGAAGACACGTTTACACGGATCTAATATCGACTTTAGAAACGAAGACAAGACAATGCTCCACTTTACAGTCTGTTCTCTGGGCCCTGCGTCATTGATTACGAAGGTTTTGTTATATTTTTGAAGAAATAAAAGATCTATATTGATAATCAGAACTGTTTATTCTAATGTATCATGCAATTTTTTTTTTAGAAACAATTCTTTTAAAAGTGTATGTATGTATGAACAACAACTTATTACCATCCAAAACATTTCTCGTAATGAAAGAAATAACCATTTTCTATTACCGAACTAACAAATCGCTAAGTCAAATACGTTGTAAGTAGATAGAGTTCAATTAAATGTTATCTTTAATACTAAACATTACGCATAATAAAATTGTACTATTAAATGGTGAGCACCAAAATAGATGAATCAACCCAACGCATAGCTCACCTGTAAATGCAGTCAAATGTAAAGCAGCAAATTATATAATATAGATACATAGTTAATCAACAAAAAAGGGTTTATTCTAGTGGTCAAATTCTATACTTTTCCATATAAATCATCACATGTTCAGACATTTGAATGAAGAAGTGTTTTTTTTTTTTTTGTATCATTCTATAAAATACAGTGTAAACTCCATGTAATGTCACTCGATTTAACGACAAACTCCCTAAAGCGTCGTTATCACTTGGCTTTGGTTGGTTTAGCTTGTTTCCCATACAATTGTACACTCTATATAGGATTACACCCACTCAATAACGACGGCAATTCAATAATATAAAGTACTTTTTAAGCTAATATGACTTTTTAAGTTGCCAAAATTATTAAAAACTGCGCAGCTGTGTACGTTCTTTTGTAGCTTTATTATCATAGACCGTAATAAACTCGACGATCGGCATTACACATACCGAACTTTCTAAGAAATCCGTTCTTTTGTTTACAAATTGGGATTGCTTGCACGTGTTGACTGTTGTTAGTAGGAGTCATTGATTACGTACCTGGATATGTTATAATGGTCTTAGTTACTCACAAACTTTCAAACTGTAAACATGGCAAGTAAGAGTTTAAAACTTTTTCTAATAGATTTTTCTTCTCTCCATTTTACGACAACTCTCTATAAGGGTCCCTTGAGGGTCGTTATATAGAGTCTGCACTGTACTTGTATTTGAGCACCAAAATAAACACTTAATATTTTTAGGTGAAACATTGCAGTGTTCAGGTAACAGTTTAAAAAAAAAGTTTCTGAAGCTACTTTAGAAATTCGTATAAACCCCTCTTTTAGCTGCTACGATGTTACAGCAAAATCGTTGCACACTTGAATTTACAAACTGCAAACACATTTAGTTGGAATATTGTGAGCACGCAATCAAATCACAAATACTAAACATAAGAGGTAACATATCTCTAATTTTATTGTACATAACCATTTTTATGGTCTAAACAACAATTTAGCTATAAAGTTAAACAATCTGGCTGTGCAATCTCGAAACCTAGTAAACAGAGACAATTTTACTGGGGATTTAAAAAAATCAGCATAATGCAGTTGCTCATGTAAAGAATAACAATTTTAATTATTTAGTAATACACAAATATAATTTAACATAAATGAAATAACTAAAATATACTTATACAAAAAATATCACGTCAAATAAGAACTTGTTTGGTATAGAATTGGACTCATTTCAATCAATAATAACTCTTTATCAGTGACACGTTATTTTTTCCGTGTTTCTGTTACTGTAGTACGAAATTTACAAAGTTCACCGTTTGATACATTCATAAGGACAATAAAATAATCAGTCTTCATTCAAACATCAAAAATTACCAAATTTCATAACAGAATGTTACATCACACATAAACTCATTACATATGAAAACTTTTTACACGTCTTCAAAAACATTAAAAATAAAGTAGTAAAAATGGATGAAGTTATCATCCAACACAGATATAAAAAAATCACGATTGCACATCATTCGCGCTTTTCCTCTCTCATATCCGTCTTACATCTTCGTTCAAATTTTCAATCATATTTTAACTAATGTTACAAGTAGGTATATTGAGAATTATAATTTGCTAATAGTTTATACCCTTTACAAATACTTTATCGGACTCTATGCAAGAAAAACTTACTTTGGCATAAGCCCCAAAAAACATTTATGCTATACAAAAGGCTATTTTAAAGTGTGTTAATAATTAATTTCAAAATTAGACGGATAGATCCTGCAGTTATCTTGTTTAAATGTTCCCAGACTGGGCAATAGGCATACAGCAACAGGCTAAACTGTCGAGGCACGTAAAAGATGAGTCGCGGGTTATTTAGTACTGGCAACTGTAGTTTATAATACTATAGATGAATTAATGCTTATTGGAATGAGACCAAATAAAAAAAAATATCCCGTTTGTTTTCGGTAATACTTACACAATTTAACCTATAATACCGAAGTGTTTTTGCTCTCTTGCATAGAACAAATAATTATGCAAGATAAAAAAAAATTGAATTTACCCATTAGCTATTGTAATTCACTAAGAAATTCGGCAATACAGTCATTAATATTAACCACAAAGTTATTTGTAATTGTAATTGATATACTGCAAATTCTTCTCCAATCAATTAATAATAACGAAAATCATTTTGAGCCTAATAGACTTTGATTTCAAGCGAAATCTCTTGCTAAAAAATCACACAACCCTTTGAAAATAGACAATAGTTGATGTACGCAATTAGTATGTAATCAAAATTGTAACGGTTTACAGAGTTATTTATGAAGTACCTATTAATAATATTTAAAAAATCAGATCATAAAATCTCAGCGTGATTTTGTCTGAATAAACAATTCGTCCATTTATGTTATGACGTTATAATATTTAACCACTTTTCTCGTTTAATACGACCTATTACCAGCGATTAAGAAAAATTAACTAGTCAGTGAACACAACCCTGAAGCAGCGGCTCTTCGATGGTAATGTGGCATCACAAGACTCATATACAATTATTGAAATTTCATCTATTCATACAAATAACAACAGTACGTGCTATTGCTTATACATAAACGTGAACGATTATGGCGATCATTCTTAAAAACTTCCAATTACTGTAAATGTTTAAATATAATGCCGAATACTTGGACTTGAAAAGTAAAACATATGTATACGTACAAACATAGTGTGGCTAAATGTAGCCATCGAAATTATTGAAACTTTTAAAAAAATAAAATCGTGCATATATATATTATTGTTACTGTTATATCACCGGTGAAATATCACGATTCACTTAGTTTTATTTATCATTAATTTTGTATTTAAATATTTTATATGCAATACCACCCTAAATAACGATAAAATGATTGAAATAATGACCTGATGATGAGTCATTCACCATAATCAGTCACGTGAATATCATGAACGTGACATTTCATGTTATTCTAAAGCATAGTCTGTGTATCGCTTAAGATTCACGCTATATATCACAAGAAATAAAATAGTTACTGGAGAACAATTTTTTTAATACAAATACGCACAATTACTTTTTAAATAATACATAAATATGAAGTATGTAAACGGGACGCCCCATTTTATCGATACCTTAAGTACTTCTTAGCTCCATCAATCAAATTAATATTACGTCGTTATATGGGCTTGTTCATATCACGATAAAAATTATACTTGAATGACCCAAATCTAAAATGAGGCGTCACCTTCACATACGCGTAATCTAAATGAAATATTAAAAAATATAACAAAACATTTTAAGAAAAGTTCCGTATGTTTAGTTGTTTTTGGCGTCGTCACTACGAACTAATTTCGTCATTTCTAAAAACAAAAATGTGCAAGTCCATCTAAATAAATCACATAGGGACATTTTATAGCGCTACAATTGCTAATAGCACCGTTATGTCGTCTGGTTTTCCACCTGGAAATACAAATAATAATTATTAATATTGTAATAATTCACAAAATATCATTAACAACTAAAATTTACAAAGACATTTGAGTTAGACGCATGTTCCTACTACATTTTACAAAACGTTCTTTGACACCAACTAAAAATAAAATCTTTTTTTTTACGCATTTAAAAATGTACATGTATAGGCCGATTAATGGCCCTCGAGAAAGTCATTGGAGCGTCCTTCTCACCAAGCGTTCTGCCAAAATGTATTCTGTAGTATCGCGGGTATCGGCGTCTCCCTGAGATCATAATCAGCGCGGAAGGACAGTTGAGAATTGACTACAGTTCCCACGGTTACCGCCACTGCGCGCCAGACGAAATCATCTTGAGGTTTTTAGTCGGTATAATTCCCGCACACCTCGACGACCAAAGTCTAATAGTAATACAAAAAAAATTTACTATTATTGTTAATTTTTTTGGTAGTTTCTGCCATCGTATATCTGTCTTGAGTCCTTTAAGCATGAACAAGAAGCAGAGGTTGACTGAAAAGGAGATAATTTGATATTTTTGTAGAGAAAGTCGGATCGCAATGAATGAGAATAGTGAGAATTAAAGACCAATGGAAAGTGGTACATCTACATAAATATGAAAAAGATATGCATGGATAAAAAAAAATAGTGGAAATAAAAGATTATTTTATAATAAAAAACAATTGTATTTCCATCTCTATTTTTTAAATAGCAAGTACAAAATATGTAAGGTCGTCTACACATTGTGCATCACATTCACAGTATAATAGGGAAAAATTTCACAGAGTTATATTTTTTTATCCATATATTAGTAACTCGGCAAAGTGGACAAATGTGAAGTAGTGGCGTAGACTAAAATAGACAGTTGCTATAAAAAAAACTGGATATTGTACATCGATAGATGCTGTGTACCATGGCAGTGGACATAAAAGTTTCACAACAAGTCGCGTTTATGATATACTAACCAATAGCATCTATTCCGTTCTGTCGCGCGCTTTTAGCGAAGGGCGACATATAGCAGCCGTCGAAAGAGAGGTTTCGCGCCATCCAAGCAATTGAGTTAGCGACAGCCTGGAGCCTCTTAGAGTCGGCGGCGAGCCCCTGCGCCCGGCGCATCTCCGCCACCAGCACCGGCTCGGGCACGTTGTCGAACACGCCGTCCGTCGCGACCAAAATCACGTCCCCGCACTCCACGGGGAACTCCGACGTATCAGCAGATTCTGGTCTTTGGAAAGAAAACGACACTTTTAAATGGCTTAAATAAAAGGCAAACTAAGGGCTCATTTACGTATAATATGACCAGAAAGCTAATTATATTATTTTTGGTCTATTTTCAGTTATATATTAAGTTCTAAGTATTTTTTTGACATTTCCTCTATATGAATATCATTTTCGACATTAAAAATGTCGAAACACGATAGAACATTTAGAATATTTTTATATTATAAGAATGGTCGCTCTGGTTTTATACCTATACAATTTGTTCGACATTGTAACTACAACTAAAATACGAATGTATCCTTTCAAATATGACTTATGACTTACGTTTTAACATGTTATTTTTGCCACTTTAAATTCATTTCATTTAGCAATATTCGTTTTTATGAAACAGGCTAGAGGCACTCTTAAGTATGATATAGACTGAGAGCCCTAGTAGAAATATTTGCTAGAATGTATACGTAAGGTAATCCTTCTTATTCCTAAGGGTTCTAAAATAAGAACTATCTTAGTCGACTCTTGATCGTAGTCAAAATACTCATATTAGTCGGTTTAAGAGTTATTATGATCACAATACTTCTATATCCCTATACCCTTCTATTCTATACCCTTTGCCTTTCGTAGAACATTTGCTAATAATTAATTTAGTAAATATAACACCATAAAGCCTGCGCGCGAGTTTTAAAAGCATTGGCGAATATCCAATGAGCTAAAAATTCTAATAATAGTGCGTACAGAAATATAACTGAGCTTGTGGAATGAGCACATGACTTTTTGTCTCGTGATAAGAGCAGTCTTATGACGGGAACAAAAGTCGCCACTAAGATCATAACGTAACAAGTCTCTACCAAATTACAAATTATTTATGTACAAAGCGATAATACGCCAAAAAGATATTACATGTTTATTACGTAATTAGTGCTCATTATATGTCAAGGCTTGACTTATTTTAAGCGTTTATATTCTAAAATAAAGAAATTACCGTTTTGTAACCATTTCTGATTGAATCGACTTTGAAAAAACAGGATAAAAGTCAAGATTAACACGATTATTATTTAATATGAGTTTTAATAATGTACATATTTTTCAATATTTTCAGTATTAATTAGTGCTTGCTTATTTTTATAATCTAAGTTTACTTATTTATGTCAGTTAATGTTTATTTTTATTGGCTCATTGTATTTTGAGATGCAAGTGAATTACAAAATCGTCTAGCTTTTAAAACCTACAATACACGATATGATATAATTGTAAAATTTTTATTATTACTGTGGAATATTTATAATTGACATTATGAACTCATTTTTCTGGCTTTTTATGTAATTCAGAGGTTACTGTTTCGTCGAATAATTGCCAACGCGGAAACATGGGTTAAAATTTTTTCATTTTAATATTCACTAACCCAATATGTTGTTCTTATTAAGTAAAAGCAGTGACGTGCATAGGGTATTTGGATAGGATAGGCAGATTCACACAATTAATGTGAGTATTATAGAATGATAATAAACATTATATTACTTTCACATGGAAGATAGATGGCATGAAAATAGGATAGATATGTATACCAAGGGTTACTTTTTTTGTTTAAATGAAAGCAATTTATTCCTGACTTATTTATCGTAAGGACATGCAATGCTTTTATGCATTTATGGAATGAACGCTACTGGTTAGAAGTATAATAAATACTAATTGTATATGAAATGTTGTTTTAAAATAGCGTTGAAAAAGAAAAAGTCAGTTGTAATTTATGCATCTTTTTTTTGGTAACCCGAGGGAAATCCCTAACGGACCTCAGGGGCGATGAGGGTCGTCCCTAAAACCCTTCCTTCGGATGTTCCTTCTCCCGTCTGCCGAGTACGAAGAGCAAGGCCGAGCCAGCCTCCTCGACACCCGGCGGTAATTTATGCAACTACTTTATGGAACATATGAGTTTTCAAAGAATATATTACAATAAAATTTATTTTAATTTGATCTATGAATGATGCAATTTTTATCAACTACAATAATATAATTAAGAATTAGGTAGATACACATCGAACTTATTGATAACCTGTTTTATAGTTCTTCGTTTATCTTCTTTATATATACATAGGTATTTTATAAAAAAATATTTAACATTTTTATTTTTGACAATTTAAATCATTATGGAGTTTTTTTCAATATTGAAATAAATAAAGAGAAGATGTTGGAAATATATTATTATAGGATAATGTCTGTTTTTATGAGAAACTACAGGAAGTTTATATTATTTGTAAATGTTGGATGCTGTTATGAATGCTATTAGAAACGCAGTGAAAGGTCATTTCAATGTAGATAATAAATAAACGACGCTCAAGGTTATTTCGTTAGGAATAACAAGTACAATTATTGTGCTCAATATTTATAACTTATTGTAATTCAAATATAAGTTCAAGATTAATAAAAATATATACAGTGAGTCCAAAAACTATTCGTCTAGTTGGAAGTTTAAACAAAAATCGTGTCTAAAGAACAAGGGAGGAGCGAATAAAATCTCGATTAGTCAAACATGTTAAAAGAAGCTTTTTTAACTATAATTATCCAAAAATAAGTACATAATCATTTTTCTAGCAATAATAAGCGTAACAAAAAACTAAACATTCATTTTTAGCTAGTTCAAAAAGTATTCGTCCATACCATATTTCATGGCGTTTTGAGCTACAGAACATAATTTTAGAATAGGATTTAGTACTTCGTTGGATTTCCCTTCGCGGCAATCACTGCTTGGACTTCTGGGCATAGAATCAACAAAAAATTTTACCACAGAAGATGGAATTTTATCCTATTCTTACTGAAGTGCTCATTTTAAGTTATTCTTGTAACTGATGTGCCTTTTCTAATATTATCTTCAAGCACTTTCCAAAGATGTTCGATTGGATTCATATCCGGACTTTAAGGTGGCGTATGAAGTTGTTTTGGGATGTTATATAACAGCAACAGCTTAGTATTCATAGCTGTCTGCTTAGGATTGCTATTCTGTTGAAAGATATAATTATCATGGAGACCCAATTACTCAGCACTTGCATTCAAATTCTCGTTTAAAATGTTTATACACATTTTATGATTCATAATGTCTAATATGAGTGCAGTTTTCCCATACCTTCTGCACTCATATACCCTCTACACAATAAGGGAATGTTTCACAATGTTGTACTGTAGGCGCGAGATTTTGAGGCAGCACTTTAGTATTCATCTTTCCCGACACAATTTGCTTTCCATCTGATCAAATATGTTGTGTTTGCTTTTATCGGATAATATGACATACTTCCAGAAATATTTTTTCTTAAATCTATCTTCTTGGGCAAAAACGAAACGTTTTTTTGTCAATTCTGTTTGCTAATTCAAAACATCTTGCGATCTACCCGGCCATTGTACCCATTTTTTTGCATATATTCTTGATTGTATTGACGCATGCTTTCTCCCCTACTGTACAGTTCCCTAGGAAGCTTAAGTGTACTAACTTTTGGGTTCTTCTTAATTTCTCGCACAATAAACCTCTCGTCTTGTTCGGTCAGTGCACGAGGGCGTCCACTCCATGGATTGTTTTTCAATGTTTTTATTCTACGGAAACGATCAATCACCGACTGTGCTGTCGGTAGAGGTCTACCTACCAACTTGGATATCTAGCAGGAAGATTTACACTCATTATGTAAGTGTAAATGAGTTTTCTTTCAGTCGTGCATGTTTCACAGCCCTTCCGACCCATATTATTTAAAAAAATATAACTTCTCTTCTCCGATCAGCTCGAAATAATGACAGGTTGTCCTATAGGCTGTAAGAGCTAACAAAAGAAGCGTGTTAGGTATTAGAGGTGACCTTGTATCCGCGAACGCCTATTGTTTTAAGGGTGGACGAATACTTTTTGAACTAGCAAAAAACGAATGTTTATGTTTTGTTACCTTCGTTGTCGCTAGAAATTTGTTTATGTACTTGTTTTCGCATTATTATGGTTAATATTCCTTTTTTCAACATGTTCAATTAATCGAGATTCTTATTCTCATTCGCCGGGTCCTTTAGAGACGATTTTATTTTCAAACTTGCGACTAGACGAATACTTTATGGACTCACTGTATATGAATAGACAACATAGACTTAAGGATTGGATTTATTTTATGACAATTTAATAATTATTTAGTTTAAATGATCTTTTGCTTGTGGTTTTAGTTCTTAACAGATTTTTGTTCTTTATATTTTAAATTATTATGAATGATAGATATAAATGTCCGAATTTTAAGAACTAAGCTAAAATTTTAATTTTATTTCTTAATGATGTACAATTGGTTTATTAATTACATAATTGTATTATTTATTTGCTCTTGATAAACGAATGTGAAAGATTGAATATAGAAAGAGAACAGGAGACTTACACATTCTGTGAAGTGTGAAAAATATTCTATAGCCTAACAAGATAAATACTACGAAACAGTAAATATGTTCCTTTTTTACATATACCTATACATAACTAGCTATCCTGATGTATTTAGTTTTGCTCAAATAATCCTCACACTGCACTCTTAAACTTTGCTCCGACCAGAGCCAATATAATATTGCTTTATTAAATCTCATAAGCAAATGAGATTATTAAAATATAAAAGCTTAAAATATAAATACGTTATAAAACTGTTTATTATTACTCTCTTTTTGCTTTTGGCATCATGCCAGACAACATTTTAACGTGTCATCCAAAATAATACCCCTCTTAGTAAAAGTGAACTACTTTAAATAAAAATTTCAACGAGCAGGTACGTACTTACATAGTTTTATTTTAATTACTAGCTGATCCGGCAAACGTTGTTTTGCTATATAAGTTATTGTAATATCTTCTAAGATGTTCATTGAAATTAAGTGATGTCAAAGACAATTTTGTTCACAATTAAATACTCTTAATCAACAACACATTTATTTGGATAAAGATTAATATTATTACGTTGATACAACTCTTAACAAATAATGCATTAATTTCGACCAAATTTGATTACCATAAAAACGGTTCTAGTGAGTTAATCTTAAAAGATAGAGATATACTGTCGTGGACATTTTTTTAGATCATTTCAAGAGGAATAATTCTTTGATACATATATTTTTGGTATCTTGAACCGTTTTCGCAGCGCACGCAATGGAAGCACTCAAGGATGAATAATTTTCCACTTTTTTTCACATTTTCCATTATTTCTTCGCTCCTAATAGTTGTATTGTGATGTTATATAGCCTAAAGCCTTCCTCGATAAATAGTCTATTCAACACAAAAAGAATTTTTCAAATCGAACCAGTAGTTTCAGAGATTAGCGCGTTCAAACAAACAAACTCTTCAGCTTTATAATATTAGTATAGATTAAAGCACTTGACTTTACTAAGTTTACTATCAATAAGTCACAAAGTATTACTAATAATACGTAAGCTGACGTGTGAGTTTTTACGAAAACTAATTTATTTTGTATACTGTCAAATGTGAAAATACACGGTTTTTATGATTAGCGACTCTTTCAGGTCGTTTAGAAAGTAATTATCTTAACAGGATAATAATAATAATTATAATGATGGTTTGTATCCTCCTGTAATAACTACAAAGCATACGAAAAAATAATAAGTAATGATTTCTAAAGAAAACTATATGCTTTAACATATTATGTAGAATCACTACCGACTCGTCATAAAAGTCATTGACCGGGCACGTTTTTTATCACAACATATTATAAAACAAAGTCTCCCGACGCGTCTCTATGTTGTCTGTTTGCGATAAACTCAAAAGCGGCTAAACAGATTTTAATGCGGTTTTCACTAACAGACGGAGAGATTTATGAGGAAGGTTACACTTTGTTAAGGTTTAGAATAAATTAATTGGATATAACAAAACAATGTATAGTGGGTTTATTACTATTTTATAGCTCTACAGGAAAGTCCGCAATGGAATCTTACGTTATTTTATCTTTTAAGGAAAGCTTACTATACCCATTCTAACTTCTATATAAATGGTCTCGGACAATGCGGTAATTGGTAAGTTAAACGCCTCAACAAAATCTAAGACTCGTGCACAATTTTGGTGTAAATAATGACTTTTTTTTAGACGTTTTATTTAGACGAATACAGTCTTCATCGTTATCAACTTAAATACGTGTGTTACCTTAAGCACTTCATGCACATTATGGTAATAATATGGCATCATATAATTTAAATAAATATCAAGTTATGGTAAAATAAGAATAAACACACGCAATCATTTTTGAGATTACCTCGAAAAGATCAGACAGACGCGGCAAGAGACTTTGTTTTATAATATGTTGTGATAGTGAAATAGGATAAAATAGAGATATAGCTTAACCTCTCGATAGTAATCACTATCCTACACTTTCAGTGCGCAACTAATTTAGCTTACACGGGTGTTTTATTATTATTATTATTGACACTTTAAAAGAAATTACGGGCAAAACTAGCATACCACATATCCGAAAAATGTTTAGTAGGGAATAGATAATCTCGTGTTTTTGTTTTGACTAAAACGATACTTGTGTGTTGTTTACAAACCTTTATTGATATCTCGACCATACTCATAAATAATAATTATAGAAATATATCGGATAATAATATTGGAAAGAAACCACCAGGAAACGGGAAGATCTGGTTGTTGGATTAAATCGGTCTTTGAGCCTCATTCCTCTTTGGGGCGATAAGAATTCGGTTCAGTTCAATGCCAAGAAAACACAGGTGTGTGTATTTTCCAGTTCCAAAAAACAGTCTTCCCTCATACTTCTCTCCAGAGCTTGCAATGCGCGACAGCCTAAGTAACTTTGGTTTGAATATTTGCTGTGATCACAACTTTGGGGATCATATAGGGACTATCATCTCCGCAACATCATGTAGTCTTAGAGAGTATGTTGAACAGAATGAGACGACTTTTTTCACGCCAGATCAACTGTATCTATTGTATAAGACCCAGGTCAAACCCTGCAGGGAGTAAAATTAGCATCACTGGGACAGTTCTACACAGCACTTGCGTGACCGCCCTGGATAGGTTGCAGCGGAGGACTGTGTCCGCATTGTGAATGATCCAGACATTACTAAGCATCTTGCATCGCTCCAATTAGACAGATATATTGCCTCACTAAGCGTTCTCGCCGGCCAAGGCACACCGTCGCCGGATGGATGCGTTCGCTCCGAGCGAGCGTGATATCCCCCGATGACAATAGCCGGCCAGTAGACTTAAGGGAGTCTGCTGCCCGGATGAGAGGGCGGCGGTGCGCAGCTTTCGGCGCGCCGCCTGAGAGATAGATTTTGGAGGGGTGGGCTCTTTACTCTTACCCCTCCCAAAGAGGCAGCCTCAACAAGGCATTTCGCTCCCCGGGTGTCTGTATGAATTTGGTTTCCCAGGCTCGAGTGGAGCGATCACAGGGACACTTCGGGGTTTTTAGTCAGTAGGAGTCTGACACACCGGGGTCGCTGCCCTTACAGTGGCCCTGATGGTCCTATGCAGGATTTTCCCCTGGGACACCAAACAAAAAAAAGGATCACGCACCCCAGGGTGGGGAATAGTTGTATAAGGTGTTAACTGGCAAAAGATTCTATACAAGTACAGTGAATAATAATTTTTATTCTGGCATAGCATAGGTGTGATGTGGTTACCCAAAACACTGATTGTAAGGATGGCGTAATCAAAAAATAGGCTATCCAGAGCATAAAAATACCTTTCAACAATCGCTACTATTACGTCGATCTGTACAGATAACTCTTCATGCTTCAAAGGATCATATATCATAGAATGATTGCCAGAGTATTATTCCATAGTTCCACAATTTGACAAAAGTAAGAGTTAAGACTTTACATAGTCTTTAGGTATTTAATTAACACTTATGGTGTGCCATTAAATTAACGTCCAATTTCTGTAAACGCTAAAGGCGCGCTTTGGATTCTGGCAGTCGCTACTGATTATCGACTGCCAGAAACCAAATGGTACCTATATGATTTATCAATTACAAACAAATTTTATTTCATTAATAATTAAAAGCATTTTAAAATTTAAGCAGTCTTTCTGAAACTGTGCGCTTATCTGCAAAAACCAGAATTAAACTATAATAAAAAGCTTACCTATCGCTGAGCACGTTCCTGTCGTGGCCGGGAGGTGGTAAGCTGAGCTGGTAAGGAGTATTAAAGTAGTGTTGTTGTTCGTGGGAGCGGTGTACCACGCGACCACCACGCACCACCATGTATCCGCTGTCGCCTATATTAGCCGCCCGCATTATGCTCTCGCTGCGATCTAATATCATTACGCACGCTGTGCTACTACCTGTAATATATTTTTTTTATTGAAAACTAAAAATTATAAAATAAAAATATTTGATGAAATGACAATGATCAACGTCAAACCGACCAAATATCCTAAGAAAGGTGATTTCTAACCGACAACACCGCCGGGGAATAGGTTATTTTAAAAGAGCTTAATTTTTTTCTAATATAAACACATCTAAAAAATCTAAGTCTCAAGCACACTTATGTTGCTTACTAAAAATAATTGCAATTTTTAAATAAACAATATTATACGATTTAATACGTAATTTTATGCTTATTGGTAATTTAAAATAAAATTGTGGTCCAATGAAAAAAAAAAAAATAATAAAGAACAAAGTTGGGTTAAAAATAAGAAAAAAGAAAGTATAAAAATCGAAAAATTCAGATGATTTGCCTATATATTTGAAAACAAAAAAAAACTATTTTAATGAAGAAGATTTATATTTGTTAGCATGTAGCATAGACACATGCACGCTGCGATATCCCCATCGCTATGTTTAAGTGTAGTATTAATTTATTATATAGTCACCCAAATTACCCGAAAACTAGCGTAAGCAATTTAATCTTGGTATCACTGTACACATCTAGATTCTCAGTTTAGTTACATTCGCTAAGCCACGCTCTCTCTCCATGTGGCTTGTAACGGTTTCCTCAAGACCTATAAAAGGCTGCGGCGGCAATTGTCCAGCTTTTTTACAATTCTCTTGACAGTATCCATTTATTTACCATCGAGTAAGTATCTGTCGCCAGAATTACGTACGGAGTACAATTAAAAAAATCCGTATAACGGGTAAGTCTAAGTCTTAACGGGGTAATAATCAGTGAGGGTAGATCACCGTATTGAGCGGGTTTTCTTTAAGTGCCAGGTTCAATCTCCACCACGTCCAGTTGCTATCTTGCGAACCTCATTCTCTTGCCCGGCGTGTTTTAGGTTTTTTATGCAAGTATGTAGGATTTGTAAGTACTATGTAATCGAGAAGTATTGTAGTATCTTTCAATAACTTACTGTACAAGTGCAATACAAACAAATATACTTTAAAAGATAAAAATATTGCAAACATATTAAAGTCCTTTGAACTTGTTATTTATGAACCAAATGGTTTCAATACATATGTATCGTACATTTTAAGTAGTTTTTTAAAAGTGGGTACATGAATACGAAAAAACAGAAAATAAACATCCGTTAACTTCTTTGTTTTTACGAACTTAAGGCATTTAGGAGTGACTTTATTTATGTATATTTTCCGAGATTACTTTAAATTACATTTACACTGGCTCGACATAGTGACTACAGTGCACCTGATGGTAAGTACAGCGTAGTCCAAAAACGAAAGCGACCATCAAAGTATGAAAATCCATTGATAGTCTCTGTCATGTCGGCCCACATATACCACTGAAGGTCTCTAGGTATATGAGTTACATACACATGTTATATATACACAAGCTGATCCCGAAACGCGACAGGCCAAAGCAAGTCACTATGACGGTCTTTACATTTGTATACTATGGTCATGACCCAGTTCGAGAAATCGCTCTACCATCAAAAGTATAGGTTGTTTGAAAAATATTTAGTTCGCGTCGCAAAAGGGAAACTTTTAGTATAATTTGTGTACAATTTATATATTATTTGTATGTATCCAAAGAATTACTTTTATTTATATGTCAGCTACTCGAATCTGTTGGTCTGGAAAGGTCATTTACTAAGCCAAGGTTAAACGCCGTGATTGGGGAAACATCCACATCAAGTCAACGAAGACCAACGATAGTTTTTTTAAATTATTTAATTACCATATCTATTATTGGGAAAACCTCATATAACGAACGTCCCGTGCCGTGCGAACTGACGGAAAGACTAAAAGGTTATGTAATCGCTTTTTCACAGACTGCTTATAAATTGATCCAACGCTTATATACGTACATTTGCTGTATTCGTTAATATTATGTGAACGCCTGGGGATGTCAAAAGAAGCATGAAAGTACATTTAACCCAGTGGCAATCTCTGCGTTTTATATACAAAATAACGCTTGCGGTTTGCGTTAGAAACAAAGAGACATCAGGGTGGTGGGTGGAGATCTGTCGCTGCCGACCATCGCGCGAACGAACGCTGGCAGCGACAGAGCATGGCGGGCAGTCCTCGCATTTAGTAAGGACACATTGAAAGTGAAAGAGGCGGCGGAGCGTGACCGGGAGGCAATAGCTACCCCCGAGAATCCAATCCGCCGCCCACGCAGAGCTGGACGCCAAAGGAGGGCCTACATCCGTGGCTATTCCCCCTAAAAACCGGATATGACGCCTTGGGCGGCGCACTTGGGGGAGTGCGCCGACCAATGATCGAGGCGAGAGCAGTGTGCGATGTGGTCAACTGCTCCGGAATAAGTAGGCAAGCGAGGAGTGGGTGGCCATTTACACCACCCCTCCCCTGCTTTTTGCAACAGAGAAAGGCCTACCTTAAGGCCAAACGTCGCCGGGTGCCGCGGAAGTGGCCAATGCTGTACCCTTGGCCCCGGCAGACGAGTAGGAGGAACACTCCGGAGGTTTTAGTCGGTGCAAGTTCGACACACCGGGAGGCGGCCCTCGCCGCCCCGTGAGGTCCGTTAGGGGTTTCCCCGGGTAAAAAAAAACAAAAAGGACAGAGACATGTAGAATGGTTGGTTTGAAAAATAGTGTCATCGACAGCATCCAAATAGCATGTTTCGATGGTTCGAGCATGTGGAGACGATGAATGATGAAAGGATGACAAACAAATATGTACAATATGAATGTGAGTGGTAATAAGAGCCGAGGCCGACCGAGACTTACCTACGTAGACCAAAAAAACGTTCTGATAGAGGGTAATATCAAAAGTACGCGGAATCAGCGAGACTGCATGATGGTAATGTTATATAATGAATGTTAAAGAAGCGAAAGAGGTTTGCAACAATAGAGTGCAAGTGCGAAGTGGAGATCCAGTCTTTCTGCCTACACCAATAGGGCGTAAGGGCATATAGATAGATTTTTTTCAAATCTAAGACCAAAGTCAACAGATTCAAAAGTGCTTGGAAGGGAATAGGCCTACTATTTGAATAAAGTTACATTTCATTCAAAATTATCTCGGGATGCCATGTTCGTTGGGATGCTGTACAATATCTACATTAACAATGATGTGCGGTAGGGGACAATAAATGAATGAGAGATGGAGCATTTATGAGACCCAGTTTCAGCCAGATAAAAACTAGATTGATAAACCAGTATGAAACGGGTGGAGCTGCTTCCACTTATGAATCGTTTCTGACCTTTAATCAAGCAAATAAAGCAGAAGACACGTCACATTTACACAATATCCTTTTATACCTACCTATTACATATGTATCATTGTAATTACGGGTTTCCCCCTTTACGAGCATGTGTAAAATGGTGCTTCGATTAATTATATAAATTTTACGTAAATAAAATCGAGATTTTTTTTTATATTTACACTAATAGTGTCAAGTAGTCTTAACTTATTACAGCATATAATAGGTTAAGCACAAAGGCAGAATTGCATTCACAAGCAATGATATGAAGACAATTATATTTATTTGCTACAGATAAACTTGTGTATATAAAAATACAAAATATTTATGTAGTACATACTGTAAAAGTCTTTTAATTTTCCAACAAAAGCCGAAAAATATCATATTATCACTTTTTAAAAATAATATAGGAATTCTTATATTTATTTAATCCATGAATTACCAAAACAAGTCCTTGACAAATATAAATCCTGTCATCACAATTGAAAAGGTAGAATGTATTAGAAAAAAAATATTGCATTAATTTAATAATGATATATCGTCAAGCCATATCCCTTACAGGGTGAGCAGGTATATATTAGTGGCTGTATCCACTTTGCAATTACATGTTTTTTTTTCAAATAAGACAATATGTTAATGGCAGGGATAGACCTTTACAACTAAACCGGTCGAGAGGGTAAACACTGAGGTGCTCAACTGACAGCTATTAAATGTGTTGTTTGTTAGTGCTGTATGTTTGTTATGTGATTTTACTCTGATATTATCTCTTAAACACAGATTTTACAAATAAGATTATCATCATTATGCATGAGATATACATTTAGATAAAAAAAATATAATGAATGTTTATATTCTTTTTTCTTATCAAACACATAAACATAACAAGAAACAAACAACAGCAAATTAGCTTTGTGATATTTGTTTGTATTGTCATTATAATGTTCTAAAATGTATAACAATCTGATGTACATTTATTTTATTTAACCTATACTAAAATTAAATAGCAACAGAGTTGTTTCATTAAATTTAAAATATAAAAAAATTAATCTGTTTGAATTGACATAAGCTTTGTTATTTATTCAGATACCAAATCATTTTTTTTTTTGGTTAACGCACACTTGAGTCTAAAATCACTGATGGGTTTATAATGTTTGGTATAAAGGGAACTCATTTTCAAAGCTAGGCTACATTTTGTCTGGAGAAATTAAGCGGATCCAGCAGGACAGTGGTTAAAAGTTTGTATAGAGTTTTATTATTATTAAAGTTGAAATTTTGTATTTAGGCAATTTGTTATGCTACATTACTGGGCCAATTCAGGATGGGTCTGCTAGTATTATTTATAATAATAGTACAAGTTCTCTATATTTATCAATATTGATCTTTAAGATCTCTATAAGTTAATTACATCAATCATAATCATCCACAACCAACTTCAGCACACAATTGATTTCTCTTATTCTGTGCTGTCATCCTTGATCTTGTGCCAATCAGATCAGGCAACTATCCTCAATTCTGTGTTAATTGCATTAGTAAATTACATCAAGTTTAATAAAGTAGATTCTCTAGTGTGAGTTAAATGTAATCATGGAAAGTTGATGTGGAAATTAATTTGTTAAATTTACATACCTAGAATTGGCTTTTTATGTTCCAAAAGCTCATAGTAAGATTTAGCTAATAAATCCCCTGGTTCAGAGAGTTTAAAATGTCCTAACTGGACAAGTCTTTCACATGTTCTCATTAGGTAGGAAGAGAACTCGCCCGGATCAATGCCATATGCACGCCATCCCCCGACTCCATCTGCAACGCCTATGAAAGAAAGATCTTTTTTCATCTTATCAAACTAGCTGCGCCTATGATTTTATTTGCATTAAATTATTATTTCTGAATTAGCCTATACATAATACACCTATCCCCCGATTTACACGGTAGATACGTTCCTGAGAAAAACGTGTAAAGCATAAATTAAAAAATTTCAAGTCAAAACCGTGTAAATCGAAAAGCTTGCAGAAAATGCATAATTTTGCTATTTAACAGTTGTGATTTTTTTCAATATTTTTAGGTGTACACAGAAATAAAAATAAAATGCAGTGACAGGTTAAAATATGTAATATATTACGGAAACACTGTTTTTTTTTTAATTTAATTACAATACATTAAACAGAAGAACAAAAAATAAAACCAAAGGTGTTTTATTATCCTTCATCATGTGCAGCAAGTCAGCACATAAGCTCGGGATTCCCCGTGAGATGTGTACACAGCGCACGTGTTCAAACACAGTAGCACTTAGTAGAGTGCGATAAAAAAAAAAAAAACTTATTTGGAAAACCGTGTAAAAGCGAAAATGTGTAAAACAAGTACCGTGTAAATCGGGGGATAGGTGTACTTATTAATAATATAGCTTCCGACCGATTAAATAATTATTAAAATCAGTTCATTAGTTTCAGAATGTATATATTACATACATTACCGCTTTATAATATTAGTATAGACATGAGGGATATAACAAACAAGCTTTAGGACATTTTATGTAGTTTTCGCCCTATCAATGCATTTTACTCTACATTGCACAGCTCTATAATAATAAAACTACTAGAAAGTTAACCAAAGGTAGTATTTGAGCAAAGCAGCAATGGTACCTGGCAGCCAGGAAAAATTCAACAAAAAAGATAGAAATATGACAATACATAAAAGTTGACATGTCCATTGGTTTCAATTTATTTTCTCAAAGCTTACCATGCATTTTCTGTGAAATTTACTCTTTTTTTCTTTTTTATTTCTATTTTCTATTATATCATATATAAACTGATAAATTAGTTTTCAATATACGGTTTATAAAGTAGAATGATTTTCGATTGAAGAACTACAGAAGTAATAGGATTTTTTTTTCTTAATTAAATTGTTTTAAAAAAAGAAACATAGGACATGTCGCTGTTAATATTCACCTCCTCAATTGAGCTATTTAGGGAATTGAGAGTGAAATCATAAATAATAAGCTTAAATTTAGCCATTGTTCTTACTTGTTTTACCTAATATATGATAATGTTGACCTATAATTTGCTATAAACATTAACAGTAATTAAAATAGATGATAGCTATCTCACCAATAACGTCTGCATTATGAAAATTAGTGGAAAACCATGCGTCGTCACCGAATTGTCCTGCACGAGTTCGTCCATTAGCAATGTCTTTAGGAAAACCACACACAACAGACACTAAATACGGATGTTTTTTATTAGAAACATTTAATTCAGCTGCACTTGAAAAACTTGCGAGACCATTTCGTAAAGCACGTGATAACAGTCTGCCTGTCCAGAAAATAGACTGCATCATTCATTAGTTGCTTTGCACTTTGATGTTTGTCGTTCACAGTATATCATTAGTTACAAATAAAATTATTACCGACTCAGTTTACATTAAAATGTGTTAGAATTTATACATTTTGTTGAATTCTGTGGGTATTTGTATTTTTTTTTTACTACATTTGTCTCGTGACTACATTAAAACCATTGACAACCATAAGGTACACAATTCACATATCACTCCTCGAATGACAGTCCACACTCCACAGAGTACAACATTGTAGGTAAAAAAGAGCCCACTTGTCTTCTCTTTCTGCTTACGATTTTGACACGCCATCTGAACATTAGAACAGAACTAATGCTATTTTTACGTATGCTTATATTGTGTGTATTTTTAATACGAACTTATAGATGATGAACTCTTTAACAGTTAATTTAATGTAGTTTATAATCTTGTCTTAATATATTGAGAGAAAAATTTTAAGAACGAACATTTTTGGGTTTAGAATTAGAGAATAGGATGTGACCATAGAACCTAATTTTAAATATAAAAAAATTGATGTCAATCCCCATAATATGACTGCACGATATGTTTATTTATGTTAATAATATATGCCATATTATCTTAATACTAATAAAACAATAGCTTTCGGCTAAAAGTCTAGTACAACGTGGAGTAGCATATCAACTTAAAATTACACGTAAGAAGTTCACATAAAAACAAATTATTATAAAATCAACATTTAAAAAAAGGCAAATATAAATAACAGTCTATTGAGTTAAATATATAGAACACTTAAGGAAAATAGTAGGTAATTATGGCTAAGATTAGTTCAATAAAGTTTAAATGTACAGATGGCACCACGTTCAAAACAATCAACGTAAAATATTCTAAGTTTTCCATAATTTACTCTCAGAAACGAAACGACATTTATCCCCAGAGATGACAAATGAATTAGCCATTGATAAATTTCCTGTCAATTAGACGTGAATAACAGATCTATTGGCTATTCGATTTATCTCTTTTCCACGCGTAGTTTTGTCATAATGTTATTTCAGTCTCGGTTTGTGTGATTTCCATTTAGTATTGTGAAATTACCAGTTATATGTTTTTCTCTAATTGTAAACTTACTATAAAAGTCAATAAACCCATCTATACAATCTGCAAAGGTACTGATTATTGATGTATCTCCGATGTTAATCGAGATGAATTACTCAATTATACGGTAACATTAGACTTGCAATAAATAACTAGAACTTTAATAATATTTGCCTGATGAGGCAAAAGATTATAACATCTACAGCAATTACAGCAGAAAAAATACAATTTTAAATAAGAAAATACAAGTACACAAGAATTAAAAGGACAATCAGATGTTTTACAAAACAGAAAGAATTGGCTGTGAGTCCACTATTATACTGTCATATCTTTAATCAAGAATATCCCCAGAACTCCTTTAAAAATGTTTTACCAAATACATACAATGCACAGACAACTTATAACAACTGCGTGAAACTAGCTCACTTTCACAAGTATGTATAGTTCCCTCTCTTTTTAAATAGGGACTTACTTTTACCGAGGCAATATTTAAATATATCAAATAATGGGTAAACGTAAAATCAATACGTAGTGTACCTAGGACAATTAAAAAATCCCTTTACCGCTACCACCAAATGTTATGATGGAACAAGTGAGGCGTTATTAAAAAAAAAAAACAAGATAATTATAATTAAAAGCATTTAATTTAAACTTTGGATAGAAATTTGCGTAAATCTGTTGGATTGGAATACTTTTGTAGACTGAGGATGGATCGATAGGATGGTTGTTAGGAAAAGGATGCTAAGATCATCAATTATAGAAGGTGCACCATTAACGATGAGCAATGTGCTGAGTTAGGAACAGGTGTGCAGTTCCAAGAACATAGCGTGATTATAATAGTAAGTTGTATCGGTTTGATTTTTTTATAATTTTCTATCGTCATTCATGTTAGGCCGTCACCTGCATTCTTTTTGCTCCGCACATACTTTATTATATTCTCATATCCTGATAATAGCAGCCCAGCATTACATCCTGTTGGTGCTATCACAGGGATGCCTACTGTACCTTGAAATAATGTTACCAAAGGCTTATGATCAGTTCTGAAAGTAAAATTTCACCAATTTTAAATGGGTGAAATTTCCTTACTTACCATAGATTATCTCTAACACTTCTTTCTTAACCTCGTAAGACCCAAGAATTTGTTTAGTGATCTGAGCTAACTGCCCAATCGCCTTTAATTAAGATTAAAGTTATATAGTCATTAGACTCGAAATTATTCTTTAAATTTTTTATGATTATTTTAACAGTAGAAGGTTCATATTGAAAAGAGTGCCTTATATTGACTCAAGAATTACAATTTAACAAAAATAAAATATATTCAAAAATATATGTAAAAAGTTAGCACGTTAGATTATGAGGCAAATTTGAATCAGCAGTAAAGTAAAATATATTTAATCACAGAAAAGAATACTGGATGTTTTTTATCACCATAAACAAAGATGGGCAAAATGTAATCTGATTAATGATGAACGATTACAAAATGTAGTCGTAATTTTAATTTTCTTGCTCTGTAATCATGATTAAATCCATTGAAAACATTAAGAAATGAATGAATTAAACAATTAAATTATACAATCTGGGATTTTGTAGTGTTTAAAACATAAATGAGCAAAATGCAGTCACATTAATGGTACAAAACGTAAAATGAAATCATTAATCATTTTCATTAATCTGATTACATTTTGCCCATCTATGATCGTAAAGAATTTGTATCTGGGTCTGAGTGATATGGTGATATTAATACTAAAAAAAGGATCATGGGCCTTACGAGATTAATCTGTGAATAGGTGTGCTCAGCTGTGTTCTAAAGAAAAAACGATATTATTCAAAAAATTATTTCAGATAATATTTTCCTTCTTATTTTTTAATTTTATGAACCAAATATCGGGGTTTCAATTCGTATACTGACATCATCGACTCAATTCTAAAGTTTTTATGCAGTATATGTTCTTTATAGTAAAATGTTTATGCTCACTCTACTCAAAAGACGACGTTCTCGTGGAGCGAAATAGTACACAATTCAAATACGTATAATTGGGTTGATAATTTATGAAATGAATGTAGTAATTTTTATTCTACAAATACTATAGTCTGTATTATAATTTGTACCAATTTGTTCTATTTTTTTCTTATTGCAATAATTACAATGCTGTCAATATTTTGTTATTGTGATATGGACTTTAATGCCAACTTTAAAAATGTCGGTTTTATCTTACATTGTAAAACGAACAGTACAATATTGATCCATAAACAATGAATTTTCTCTGACGTTTTAAACGGATCTATGGAAAAAGGAAGGCGTTGTAGAAATATAAAGATCTTTCATCTTATTACCTTTTTGTGATTGATTGAAATGACGGCAACGATTTAATTTTCTTGAAATTTACGCCGATTTCAGTTTTTACGCCTCGTAGCTTAGTCGTTCGGTGTGTCCGACTCCTTTTGCATTGAAAGTGTAAGGAAACGGCATAAAGCTGGTGTTCGATAAGTCACTTGGCAATATGCCTGCCGTGAGAGGAGATGGAATGCGAGGTCTCGCAGTCTTTATATCTGATATAAGAAATTGTAAAAGCAAAGAAGCAGAAATTAAAAGAATTAATAAGGAGCTGGCCAATATAAGGAGTAAATTCAAAGGTGACAAGACCCTCGATGGATATCAGAAGAAAAAGTACGTTTGTAAACTTTTATTTATCTTTCTGCTCGGTCATGACATTGATTTCGGGCACATGGAGGCGGTTAACTTGCTCTCTTCTAATAAATACTCTGAAAAACAGATTGGATATCTTTTTATATCTGTGTTAGTTAATACAAACAGTGACCTAATTAAACTTATTATCCAGAGTATTAAAAATGATTTGCAATCTCGCAATCCTATACATGTTAATCTTGCTTTACAATGTATAGCAAATATTGGTAGCAAGGATATGGCGGAAGCATTTGGAACAGAGATTCCTAAACTTCTTGTTTCGGGTGACACCATGGATGTCGTCAAACAATCTGCAGCACTATGCCTTTTAAGATTGTTTCGAAAATCACCTGAAATCATACCTGGAGGAGAATGGACATCTCGTATTATACATTTATTAAATGATCCTCACATGGGTGTAGTCACTGCAGCTACATCCCTTATTGATGCTTTGGTAAAGAAGAATCCAGATGAGTATAAGGGTTGTGTTACATTAGCAGTTGCACGACTGAGCAGGATTGTCACTGCTAGCTATACAGATCTTCAGGACTATACTTATTATTTTGTACCAGCGCCATGGCTCTCTGTAAAACTGCTTCGCTTGTTACAAAATTATACTCCTCCATCTGAAGAACCAGGAGTGAGAGGCAGACTATCAGAATGTTTGGAAACTATCTTTAATAAAGCACAAGAGCCTCCTAAATCCAAAAAAGTTCAACATTCTAATGCTAAAAATGCAGTCCTGTTTGAAGCCATTAGTCTTATAATACACAATGATAGTGAACCCAACCTCCTAGTACGTGCCTGTAACCAACTGGGCCAATTTCTTAGCAATCGGGAAACAAATTTGCGTTATTTAGCGCTTGAATCCATGTGCCACCTTGCAACTTCAGAATTCTCACATGAAGCTGTTAAAAAGCATCAAGAAGTTGTCATCCTGTCAATGAAAATGGAAAAAGATGTATCTGTTAGACAACAGGCTGTAGATTTATTATATGCCATGTGTGACAAAACAAATGCAGAAGAAATTGTTCAAGAAATGCTAGCTTACTTAGAAACTGCGGACTACTCAATCCGTGAAGAAATGGTGTTAAAGGTAGCTATATTAGCTGAGAAGTATGCTACTGACTTTACATGGTATGTTGATGTAATTCTTAATCTAATCAGAATTGCAGGAGACTATGTGTCTGAAGAAGTATGGTACAGAGTTATACAAATTGTAATTAATAGAGAAGAAGTTCAAGGATATGCAGCTAAAACAGTGTTTGAAGCATTACAAGCACCAACATGCCATGAGAATATGGTTAAAGTTGGGGGATATATTTTGGGTGAATTTGGAAATTTGATTGCGGGAGATACGCGTTCATCACCTTTAGTACAATTTGAACTGCTACATTCTAAATATCATCTCTGTTCGGTGGCTACAAGAGCTCTTTTATTGTCCACTTATATTAAACTTGTTAATCTTTTCCCAGAAATAAAAAATCGTGTTCAAGAAGTATTTCGTGCTGATTCTAATTTACGTTCAGCTGATGTTGAACTGCAACAAAGAGCTTCAGAGTACTTACAACTTAGTATTGTTGCAAGTTCAGATGTGTTAGCCACAGTTTTGGAAGAAATGCCAGCATTCCCTGAAAGAGAATCATCAATACTTGCAGTTTTAAAAAAAAAGAAACCAGGTCGTATTCCTGATGATGTGAGAGAATCTAAAAGCCCACAGCCTATTGCAGCACCCACAGCCATTATAAATTCTGCAAATAATACAAATAATTCTAGTGCAGATCTTCTTGGACTATCTACACCCCCTGGGAATGCACCACCTGTTAGTGGAAATGGTCTATTTGATGTTCTAGGAGATCTTTACACAAACCCTAAAATAAGTCCAACTACTGTGCAACAGAATAATATTAAAAAATTCTTGTTCAAAAATAATGGAGTGCTGTTTGAAAATGATTTGATTCAGATAGGTGTGAAGAGTGAATACAGACAAAACTTGGGCAGAATTGGTCTGTTTTATGGAAATAAAACACAATTTCCGATTCAAAATGTCCACCCTGAATTACACTGGACTGATTTGCATAAACTAAATGTACAAATGAAACCCATGGAACCAGTGCTCGAAGCAGGTGCTCAAATTCAACAAATGTTAACTGCTGAGTGCATAGAGGATTTTACTGATGCACCAAGCATGTCTGTTTCTTTTATCTATAATAATGTTCCTCAAAAGATAACAATGAAACTTCCTCTCACTTTAAATAAATTTTTTGAGCCTACAGAAATGAATGGTGAATCATTTTTTGCTAGATGGAAAAATTTAGGTGGAGATCAACAAAGGGCACAAAAAATTTTTAAAGCTCAGGGCTCAATTGATTTAACTGCAACGCGTCTTAAATTAGCAGGATTCGGTATGCAACTACTAGATGGTATTGATCCTAATCCTGACAATTTTGTTTGTGCCGGGATTGTACATACTAGGGTCCAACAAGTAGGTTGCCTTATGAGATTGGAACCAAATAAACAAGCTCAAATGTATAGACTGACGATAAGGTCTAGCAAAGAAACTGTTTCACAAGAGATTTGTAACCTTTTAGCAGATCAGTTTTAAATGAATTTATTTAAAGTAGTTTTGTGTATGATTTATATTAAATGCAGTTTTATATTGTCATAAAATACAGTCACTATTTGGTGTATAGCTAAAGTACTATTTGTTCTATAGCCTTTCAATAGAGAATTATAATGACATCTCTTGCATTCGATTTTGGATTTATTTAATGTAAAAGTAGCATTAGGGTTTGTAAATGCAGACAGTTTCATTATGTGTATCAAAAGATCCATTCCATGAGATATCTGGAAGCAGTGAGATAAATTATAGAATTTATCTCACTTAAGTATAGACTTATGATATTAATGTTTGTCTTAAGTTAGAATTTGTTAAAGCTTATCATTAGTAAACAATGTATAACTTCAAACTCCAATTTATGTTTTGGCATACAAGTATATCAATGCCATTATTTTATTTGTATATATAGACATAAATACATTTTTCATAAATCACAGTTTACATTTGGCTTGAATGTTGTAAGGATTTGTAATATAAAATGTTATTAATGCATAAGTAATGTCATACCAAAGTGACTCTGGGCTGTTTTATCAAAATCAAAAAAAAAAATACTTCTGTTAAATTGTATCCTATCCCATGAATAAATATAAATGATGTATGGTCATATAAATAAAATAATCAAATATACGTAACATTCAGTTCACCTAGGTAATTTTTTTATTATTAAGAATGTGTTTTAAACACCTAATTAATATATTTTACATAGGTTTTCATTTTATGAGACAAAGCTATACTTGGAAAATATATAAATATTAGTTTCCTTTTAATATGATCATCTATAAGGTTCCTGTAGTTTCATGTTTTAATTAATTGAATAAGTTTATAATTAAATTATCTGGTAAGACTTCTAGATTGCACTGATTATCAGGTCCATAATTATTGCAGTGTATTCTGAAACGCATAATCCTTGCTATATCAACTAATAAGTGTAATATTTATAGTTTATGTCAACATGTCTCAATCTTTTTTAAGGATGGGACCTCTAGCGCCATTAACATAATCCGTGAAGCCTAAGAAACTTTTTTTTGTAATTCTAATATAAGTAATTTTTCTCAAGATTCCAATAAAAAAATGATAATAATGTTTTTGTGTGTATAAAGCTAGCTTACCTGCTATAGTTAGCTATGTTGTGATACCTGACTAGGTATCACTGCTTACACGTTATACCATCTTGAAACTGGAACGGCTAAATGTAAACATTAACTAAATTTCTTGAACTCTAATATATGTAGCAATATTTCCATCATTATGCTTTCACTAATTTTAACTTGAAGTTTTCGTGTTATCCGTAATTACCCTAAAATAAGACCACAGATTGGCAAACACTGGTTTAGATAATCATTACAGTATATTGGTAACTCATAAAATTAATTATTAAACTCATAATTAGTATCTATTAATTGTTAACATTATACATTCCTGTGTATGAAGAACGTATGATTATGTTTACTTGTTTTTAGTAATTTTTGAGATTTCTTTACTAAAATTAAATGTTTGTTACGAATTTTTACATATTTTTTTGTACATTCGTTTACATAATATATGTAATTTATGAGGAAATTATTTACCTTCGTAATCATGACATTAATCCTTAGTGGTTATTACGAAAATATTTAACATAGGAATCTCACACAAAATGGATCATAATATATATCACAAAATGTAGTATGTAGTTTTAGTATTATAAACATAAAATGTTGAAGATAGTAGCATGTTAAAAAATTATTTGCATGGTAGTTGTGGAAATAAGTAAATAAAAATTAATATATCTTTCCGAATATATATAATATTAAACTTGTTAATTATATGGTTTACCCATATATGTATATTATGAAATAAACTATACTTATATCATGCTTATTGTTAAATGTATAAATTGATGTGTGGTTATTTGACTAGTTTCAATATTCTATATATCTTTAATTCATAGATAGATCAAGGTATATCTTTCTCTTTCATACGTACATTTAAAAAGTGGCATTTATTATGGTTTGGCATCATTGCAACTACCACTGAAAGGATAGATAGAACATTGAAACGGTTAATAGTTTATTATAAAATAATACAGAGCGTGACTCGGTATAACATAGATGTTTGATCTTGGGCTTTGAAAACAACATTGTAATGTCTTAAATAAAACATTTATCCAGTGCAATATTGATTTTATACCCTTAAATAAACAGTTAGAAGGGAGTAGGATAATAAATATAGACTTATTGTTTTAAAATATTTATTTTGAACATTAATTTAGATGACAGATAAAACTAATTTTAAAACTAACACTAGTCAAACCACTCTTCAACATTTGGTGAATTTTCCAAAACATCATTTGATTCACTAAAACAAAAATTTAGTCATTATTTATATATTATAAACATCAAGGTATTTATTAAATATGAAATAAAGTTTATACCTTGAAATAAAAGTACTGTAAATTATTGTTGTAAAACTAAGGCATGTTATATCTGCATGAATCTATCATTATAATAATATCATGGCATTAATTTACAATGTAGCAGTGACAAATACTAATTCTATGCTTATGTAATAATGTCTGACAAATTACAACAAATACTTTTGGCCAGACATTGGCAAAATGTAATCTGATTAACGATTACACAATGTAGTCGTAACTTTAATTTTGGGACTCTGTAATCATAATTATTTTCCTTTAAAACATTAAGGAGTCATAAATGTTTATGCAATTGACGATTCTGTAGTGTTTAAAACATAGATGAGCAAAATGCAGTCATATTAACGATGAAAACCGAAAAGTTTAATCGTAATCGTTTTTCATTAATTTGATTACATTTTGCCCATCTATGTTTTTGGTACTGTTAACGTTTTTCTTTATATGATGTGGGGTTGTTTAAACAAAATATGAAGAAATATTTATGTATATTGGCAAGTATTAAAGAAAATACTTATAGTTGAGTGCCTCATTAGTAATACTTTGTTTCTGAACTACATTGTATCTAGCCCCATCAGTATCAGCAGAGCAGTTCTCATAGAATGAAATAAAATATTCTTTCAAAAAAAAAAACACTCATTTGACATACAAAAGCAGTCGGTTTCACTCATAGATGGGCAAAATGTAATCAGAGTAATGAAAATGATTAACGATTACATTTTACGTTTTTTACCATTAATATGACTGCATTTTGCTCATTTATGTTTGAAACACTACAAAATCCCAGATTGTATAATTTCATTGTTTAATTCATTCATTTCTTAATGTTTTCAATGGATTTAATCATGATTACAGAGCAAGAAAATTAAAATTACGACTACATTTTGTAATCGTTCATCATTAATCAGATTACATTTTGCCTATCTCTGGTTTCACTTAATTTTCCTATTAAATGTTAGCTTTGCATTTCATAACCTACCTATCTAAAGATGGATCGTTGCTGAACATCTCAGTAGGTACAGTTGGTGGCGCTCTCTCAGGCAATAGTTCCAAATATGATTGTCTAGACTGTAGATGCCGCTCCACTTCTTCTGGAGTCATATGCCCGTCACCAGGTGATAAACCAAAACCTAGAGCTGGTGCCATTTTACTTAAAACTGTACCAACACCCAAACTCTGGAAAACACCAAATTATAAATAAAATATTTAGGTTTTACCAAAACATGACTTCAAGTGAGCATGAGGCAAGAGGACTATCTAATACCAGTACTGAGAAAAATTATAAAGAAGTATTACAGAGGTAATTAACAATAGGCATAATTTTCGAAATTCTGAAAATAGAGACTAGTCAAACACTAGGCATGATATCTAAAATATTCACAAATTTGCAATTTAAAAAAAAATCCAGACAGACATGCAATAATTCATTGGTAACTTAAAATAAATTTCTAGCTATTGTCGGTAGCTTAATACACATTTATTGTTGCCTAAAAAATTGTTTTATTAGTGAATCAATTAAATGTTTGGTGGCTTGGTGCAATATGTAATTTAATAACTCACAGGGTGATTGGGATTGAGTGGTTTCTTCTGTATAACAGGCCTTTTCCTTTTCACAGCACTGGCACCTTTATTAACTGATGTATTCAAAGAAATATTTTGATGGGCCACTCCACCTTCCATTTTTTTCCTAAGTACAGAAATCATAACAAACTGTAACTATTAATGAACTTAATTTGACCTACAGATGAAAATCTATAAATCTATTTATATTTTTAATAATGTCATATGTAAGGTTCCTGAGAATGGCAATCAGCTGCACTGCTAGTCCAATTGCATGTTGGACATGACATATACATATGTGCAAAGTAGATATTATTACTAATGTATCTCTGTTTACCCCAAAAGGGATATAGCGTGACAATATATTATTATAACTTTTTAATAACAGTAAGTAGTAAAAAGTTATTGCACACCTCTGTTTAGCACTCTAAAGAGAACACTAAGTAATATGATGGATGCATTTGTGTTATAGCAGAGCTTTCCAAGAAATTCAATATTTTAATAATAAAGAAGATATAGTTGTAGAGAACCTTTTGACAACTTCAATGCGATTATAATCTGCATCATCTGAAGACTCTGTTTCTTCACTCTCTGAAGTAGTACTCTCTGCCTTTTCATATTGCAATAACCTATCTAATAAGAAACTACGGTCCCTGGAGATTTTCAATAATTTCTTCTGACTACTTCTGAGAGCATCTTGAAAACATTCATTTTCCTGAAATAAACATTTTGTTAATAGTATATCTTAAAAAAATAATTAAGTACAAATTTATTACATTTACATGGAATACCGTTGTCATCTTTGGGAGGGGGCCACTAAATATCAGTCAGCCACTCTGGATTTTATTGGGTGTGGAGCTCGTAAATTAGTTGGTGATGACTAACTGAGACAAATCTATACTAATATTATAAAGCTGAAGAGTTTGTTTGTTTGAACGCGCTAATCTCAGGAGCTACTGGTTTGAATTGAAAAATTATTTTTCTGTTGAATAGACCATTTATCGAGGAAGGCTTTAGGCTATATAACATCACGATGCACCTATTAGGAGCGAAGAAATAATGAAAAAAACGGGGAAAATTATTCATCCTTGAGGGCTTCCATTGCGTGCGCTGCAAAAACGGTTCAAGATACGAAAAATATATGTAAGAAAGAATTATTCCTCTTGAAATGATCTAAAAAAATGTATGCTACCAGTATATGTCTATCTTTTAAGATTAAGTCACTAGAACCGTTTTTATAGTAATAAAATTTGGTCGAAATTAATGCATTATTTGTTAAGAATTGTATCAACGTAATAATATTAATATTTATCCAAATAAATGTGTTGTTGATTAAGAGTATTTAATTGTGAACAAAATTGTCTTTGATATCACTTAATTTCAATGAACATCATAGAAGATATTACAAAGCCTTATATAGCAAAACAACGTTTGCTGGATCTGCTAGTGTTGAATATCTAGCATTGACGTAGACATTGAAATATACAAATTCATTATGAATTTGTATATTTTTTTATTTAAGTAACTGGGTATAACAATAATTTTAAATAGCCTCTTTTTATAATCATCCACTAATACAGCATTTGGTCTATTTTTGTTGTGTGAATGATGTTTTCTCAAGTTTTTATGCTTTGATTTCTTAAATTGAATACAACCATATAAAAACTTGTATATATAACAAATAAAATAATAAAATTGTTTTACAAAGCATACATTTTTAATTAATGTAGCTGAAAGTAGCCCAACAAACTACTAATAAATGTTTAATTGATGTAAAATCTTGTTAGCGGGGTTTGAAGTGGTTTAATAATGATTAACTTTCTTACATAAATCAGATATTTTAATTTTTTCTTCAGTGTTAAATACTGGGCTCTATAATTAGGTTCCGGTTCAGGATCACTACTGCTGTCGCTGGAGTAATCCTTTTGTGAATCTTGAACTCGTGACGTCTCCGTCGGAGTACTATTACTTGCACTTGCAGACTCATTAGCATGCATATTCGCTATAGAGCGACAGTACCACCCGTCTAACATTTTCTGTAATTAAGACACTATAAAATGATTCAAAAAATTGTAAAAGTTTTGAAAATATATTGTAGTATACCTTCTAATAAATTTCAAAAGCCAAGATTTCAATATCATGTAATTACATAACATAAAAAGCGATCTTATACATAAAACCTTCACCTTCATAGAAACAAAAGCAACAGATTTATCAATTAGTTTATTATTCGTAAGACACAAAGTTTGGAAAGAAAGTGTTGCCATTTTGCCAACGCTCTAACATGGCACATGCCAGTTTAACTTCCCTACACGTAAAAAGTTACGAAGAACGTAACGACATCAAGCTGTTATATGCGGTACTATTTACTATGAAAGATAAATCGTGCCCATTAGATAAAATATTCATAAACACATTTAAATAAAAAAAAAAGTTTTTATACATACCTGATCGTCATGTACAAATCTAAAATATTTATAAGTTACGCAAAAAACAAAACTTTATTTATTATTGTTAATATGATAATATTCATAAGTATATTTCGAATGTTAAAATTTAAATGCAGCTGAATATTTTTTAAATTATGTTTTCCCCTTTATAGGGAAGGCAAAGGCATTTACGCCATAAAGCCATGTCCTAAGTAATTTTTTACAAGTCTTATTTTTCTTATTTATCTTAGTCTTCCAGCAACTCTTCAATATCTCTGTCGTTATAATTCCATTTCATCGAATCCATTTTTTTGTCTTTACATACAATGTAAAGGGAGAGGAAGACTACGCAGAATGGCGGGAAAACTCAGCGGCCCAAGGGATGCGTCTGTCCGTTAGCGTCTTACCAGCACACCATTGATTTCCCATTACACATGGTCGGCCGAGCCCACAACACAAGCACAGACAACAATTGAACACCCAGCCGATCACCGTAACAAGATAACAATAATTATTCAACGAGAATGCAGAAGAGATAAAACTAATCCGGCTTGAAGTTTTGTCGCCAATCTACAGCTATATCTCATTAATGATAAAGTGTTGCAGGTATAAGGAAAAAAAAAGCACAAAATTTATTATCTTTTTTATTTCATAATTATGTTAATTCGTGTAGAAAGTGTTTTCGAAAATTTTTGCGAAGAAGTTATTTTTTATTATTTTCGTTAATTTTGTGGGGGGGAATAAATACACGAAGAAACTAAATAGATGCACATGATAAGTTAATAGATGCACCATTAAAGTAAATAGACGCAGGAATATACTATATCACCAACAGCAGTTACATTTACAATAGGGGTATCACAAAATTTACGACACGGTTATATAATAGATTATTATGGTTTAAAAAACAATTTTAGTTATAATAATAAATAATAATAATATATCGTTACGCTATATCTGTTACAGGGTGACCAGAATTACATTGGTAGCAGTATCCACTTAGCGCATATATGTCATGCCGAACGTGACCAGTAGCGCAGCTGATCGCTGATTAGTTATTATTTGTTTAAGTTACGATTTTTGATAATTTTAAGTGTCGTAACTTACTTACTCGTTAACTTTAAATTATCACATTTTTACAATTATTCTAACACTAGCTGCCCCGGCAGACTTTGTTCTGTCCTATTTCTGTAAAACAAAGTTACCTTTTTTTATGTTAATAGCTGCCCCGTTGGATTTCATTCTGCCAAAAGTTGTTGGTCTGTCAGAGTCTAATAGAAATAAATTTGCATTGAAAGACTTAAGTCGTATCTAAGGCAATGATATTTTAATTATAATACCTTATGGGACACGTTATTTTTTGTTTGATTACTTGGCGTATAAATTATAATTTTCACATACAACAACCTCTAATCAACTTGAAGGCATACCTTTGTTTTGTTTTGATTGACATCATATGTTTGACAGCTGGGGACAAAGTGGTTTGTATGAGCAAATGAAATTGTTGTTTTTATTATATTCCTAACATTTTTTTTTTCATATTTCTCCTTTTAAACCTTCCCTGAAATTCAACAATTAATTCAAAACCAAAATAAACCCAATCGGTTCAGCCGTTCTCAAGTTTTAGCGAGACTAACGAACAGCAATTGATTTATATATATATATATAGATAGATAGATGTAAACATATTATACCAACAGCTGTTAATCTCGAGTTAATAGCCTCTTATTTTTTAAGGGTTTATATGAGGCTATATATCCGACAAATAGAAGTCTTTTTTAGCACTTTTATAAGTTATATGGGGTATTCCTTAGATTATAGGGGTATTCATCAGAAACTTTCATTAGTTGTGCAAAAAGTACAGTCACATGCCCAAACCGAATAATTGTCAGATTATTATAAATAAAGTCTAAAAGTTTGTATATGCTATTTCGATTAATATTATTTTGTTTTAATTTCTCAAGATTAAAGTACCTTATACAATACAGTATACAAGAATATGATAAGACGTAAGGGGTACCGGAAGTGTGATAATAACATAATAAAGTAAGTTCTGGAAGATTTCACTGGAACTCCAAGATGATAATTAACCCTTATTACAGATAAATACAATATTATTTTAGCTGTAAGCCAAATTGCTACAAATATTGTATAGTGTGGCGTTCTATATCAGTGTCATATTGCCATAAAAAAATGGAAACATATGAACAGGATGACTTAGTTGAAGACACGCAGCACTACAATAAATCGTTCTTTATATTTTAATACGCTATTGAAATATATGATATATGTGAATGCAACCGATAATTTATTAGTATTTAAAAGCATCTTAAAATATAAAGACGTTAAAAGTGAGTGTTAAAATGGATCAAAGTTTGTGGAAAAACTGATCATGGAATTACTTACTTTAATTGATTAAATGTTAGAGGATGAAGTTGTTTTTTTATTAACTTTCATTGTAAAAATATTATTTGCTTTAATATAAGCAGTATTACAGGAAGGATATACCTACTTGTCTCAGACCTATTCAGTCGTTTTTACGAGCCAACCTCTTCTAAACCTCTTAGTATCCGTTCGGGAAAACTACATTGAGACAACCCTGCTGAAATCTATTATTTAGATATCAGGTGTGGCTATTAATTCCATACCTTTTTTTTTAAACCTAGAGTAATTCCCTAACGGACCTCAGGGGCCGATGAGTGTTGCCCCCCCGGTGTGTCGGACTTGCACCGAATAAAACCCCCGGGGTGTTTCTTCTCCCGCCTGCCGAGTGCCAAGGGCAGGGCTGAGCCATGTTCCTCGGCACCCGGCGACATCTAGCCTTCTGCAGGCCTCGCCTACTTGAAATACGAATATCAATGAATAAATTATAATTCTTTAACCTAAGATACAATTAATACTAGCTTTGAAAGTTAATTATGAATTCAGAAAGATTACGAAAAATATTACACAAGTTTAAAAATGTATCTACATATTTAGTGCATTTGACGGTATGCCGTTTACAAGAATGATTAGGAACTTCCAAATTGCCAAATGAAAAAATAAAAACTAAAAACGAAGTGAATGTCGTTTTTATTATTATATTCTCTTTGGTCGTTTTATAAAGAAAATGTTTTAAATTGGATAGGTAGTAGGCCGTGTATTCAGCACATCCACCTAACTTTTAAAACATTTGGTGTGCTTTTTTTTACTTACTATTGTATTAATTTTTTTAGGAAGAAATGTAACATATGTTAGTGCTATTTTCCTTTTTCCGAATTTAATATTTTTGACATATTATACAATATAAAAACCAAGTAATTTAGATGGTCGGATTTTATGTACATTTACTAAGTGAATGAGGGTTTTTTTAATTTGGACGGATCTTACTGTACTTTGTATTCTTGTCAGTCAAAATTGAACCTTGTTTTTACCGCATGTGTTCTTTCAGCTGGTGTCGAGCCGTATCGTCGCGGTCAATCTAAATTGGATTGATTCCTCGTGTTGTGATGGCTCTCGGTAGTGAAGTGAATGATAATTCTTCAAAAAATACTTCACAAAAAGTGAAAAAATGCCCTGCAGCTAGTACAGTGAATGAAAAATGTGGCAGCGAGAATGTTACCAAAGGTAAGTTAAATAGTCATGCCCTCAGTTATGTAACAATGAAAATAGTTTTTTTATATCTGAATTAATTTTTGCTATAAATTCAGTATTCGAATTTTTTATGTGTGAATTATTGTCATGTGACCATTTTTATTAAAATCATGTGATCGCCCGATATTCCACGTATAATTCAAACAAATGTGGTATTGAAGGATATCAAATATATCATACAAATACACTAAAATAAAACAAATTTGAGTTTGTTGTTTTATTGTATTACTTTCATATATATTAATCGACAAATCTGTATAGAGATTATGGATTTGTGAATCATTACACAACTTTAAGAAGGTATTACATTAGTTGTTTGTGCAGTGATCTTAATTGCATGAGGTTCAAATTATCAAGACATAAAACAAATATCAATTACTTTCCAGAATAAGTTTATAAGTTTTTATAAATTATACAAATATATCCAAAACTGTATTAAGAATCTTTAAATATTACAATAATTATTGACTTCACAAAATGCTTTTAATTTATAACTATCATATGCATTAAGCTATTTGGCAAAACAGTTTGGATATAATTAATGTTAGAAATGTTTTCCTAACATTAATTTTAATTTGTATGACTAAATTTCTGTGACTGGTAATATTATATTAAAAAAAAAGTTTAATTAAACATTTAAAAATGTGTTGAATTATGCTATTAATATAATTACATTATATACAATATAATTATTATATACAAGGTTTATAAATAACAAAAACTATTAATAGTGGCTATAAAAATTGAGAAATAAATAACATAATTAACTATTTAAGGTTGTTGGTACTGAAATTAATTTACCTAAAAATATCTACATAATTCATTTTTATATTTATAACATGGGCATATACCCATTTAAAAATGTAGCTTATGTTCTTGTGTAGTAAAATAACACTTCATTTTTTTTATAAATATTTTTATACTAAATTGGTATCCCTGCATAATTTTTGAATTAAAAATGTAATTATTTTATATTTATTTGTCTATTTTAATTTAAAATATATCTTACTACTGTCTGTTTTCATCATAACTAATCTACTAACAGGTCATGTAGTAGATATGAAAAAATCTTCATTCATTTAAGATTAGTTATCTATTATAATGATGGAAGAGACCATGATTGCAATATTTTAATACCACTATAAATATTGTAAACATATTTTTTAAACCATCTTTAACCCTTAAAGCTTAATTGTAATAATGCATAATACTTCTATATTTATTCTTTACTCATTTTAATAAGTACACATTTCAAAAATGATTATTCATAGAACTTCTTTAATTAAAAGTAGCCATTTATTAAAACAAGATTTTTAATAGTTATTATTTAAAAGTAAACACAACTGGCAACAAGTGAAGATAGTAAAATAAAAACTATTAGAACTGTTCAATCATAATACCAAAACTAAGCCCCAATAATCAAATTAGTGATATTACAATTCAACTAAGTTAAAAAATACTGTACTAACTGTATATTAATTAACAAGGATAATAGGTAAAAACTTAGTATTCCATATTTTTTTTTATGTTTTATTTTACATTTCACTTATTTCCGAAACTTCAGCCTTATATATTCATAGTTCCAAATTATTCTAAAAACTATTCATCATATGTTATGTGGAACTTTGAATATGGATACTAGATGGCCTTGGTATCTTTCTAAGTAGTAGCCCTGGCTGCAAACCTGAATAACAAAACTTTGATGAACAGATTAGGTTGTAGTTAATTTTGGAGGTGTATATTTATAAATGTCTATTTCTATGTTCAGTATATATGTATGAATGGTTATACCTTAAAACTTGATTTTGGAATAGATCATGTGTGTCCAAAATTTTTTATGAATTATTTTAAAACAATTGTTAAATTTTAACTAATATAAATCAAGAAATTATTATAAAATAATCTGATCTGCAGTCCCTTTTAGTTCTAAAAATCATAATAAGTTTAATTTAATCCATTAAATTAATTAATTTAATTTTGTCCATTTATGCCATATAATGCATTACAGGTGGCTCTAAAATATGTTGACAAATAGTTTTATTGTTTTCATTTATACAATGCTGTGAATTCTAAATAATAAAAATACTATATTATTTTAGCTTAAATATCTATTTATTTCCAAAATAACCACCTTTAGTTATGATACATAGGCATAAATATTTTTTTTAATTTTAAATAATTTTCCATACCTTCTCTTCAAATATTTCCACTCATGAGCAAGGGTTGCCTTCAGCGTTTCTATAATTTATTATGGAGTCGCACTGACCCTTGTCTTTAATCCATCAGGTTAAGATTTGATGAATATGAAGGTCATTCCTTAAAACTTATGAACCTAGGAAATTTTCTATATACTATATGCTTAAGGCTCCTGTTCAAAACCCATGGTTGGCTGCCGATTGAAGCCGAGTTCAAGGAAGAACTACTCTTCATAATATCCCATTGGTACACTTCTTGATTTATCTTCACACTTTATTTATCGAAAACTAGAGGGTTTTTACCTGTTGCGTATTCACCACCTTAAACTTAACTGAATCTGGTTTTTGACGATGGTGACGAATACCGCGACTTCAGGGCGGAAGATTGTTCGATCGTAAAAAAAAAATCATATGTAAAAATGTTATTTTTTCCATCTTCATAAGCAGAGAGTGCCATCACTTAGCGATTTGTTTGAAGTTGTATTTTTTTTTTATCTTTTTCATTCAGAAATTTCGCAGCTTGAATCCTGTCAACCCTAGCTCATTTTTGACTACGCGTTGCAACGTTTAATGATTTTCACCCAAATCTTAACCATTTTTTTTACCTTTGCATGTGGATTGAGAGTTAATCTTTGTTTAATGGTTTCTCAAAGCTTAGATATCTTAACAGTTTTTTTTTTACTCTTCCCGGACGGCCTCCAAAATTTCCAAGCTCATCGTACCGTTTAATAGTAGAAAAAACTAATAGCCGACTGACACCGAGTATTTGAACTATCTTGCATTGCCGCTTACCGGCCTCATGTAAAAATATTGCTCCTCGTCGTGCAATCATAGTAAAAGATAGTTTATTTTTAACTCAGATAGTTAATTTTCTCTAAATGGATACCTCTAAGCCAAAACAGGTAAAAATACTACTCAAATAACAAATAAAGAAAAAAATGCAGCATGTCCAATTTTTTAATTTTGTTTTATGTTCATTACAAGTTTGGACGAAACCCTCAATCCACGAGTCCGATTCACACTTGACCGGTTTTTTAGAAATATCTTTAATATACTGTGCAAATATAGCCTTGGTATAATTTAGTAATAGTACAGTATACATAATATTATTTCATAGTAAAAGTGTAGATATAATTATTACATATCTGATTTAATCATGGATATTGGCGGAAGCGTTAAAGTTGCTTTGAAATGATTACGAAAATTTTTAACGGGTATCATTCTCTTAATGTACAGTTTTATTTCTAATTTACAGAATTTTTGGTAGAATAACACGAGCTAAAAGTCAACAATTTTAAAATATTACTTTTTTATATCTGATTTCGATATTTAAGTCGAAATTAAAAAAAAAACAACTTCAATTTCGTTACATTATTGTGTAGCTGACACTGCCTATGGAAACCATAGTTATTTAGAAATTTGTATTCAAATAGTCTATATATTATATTATATATATTATTAAATAATAGTAGAATTCTTTAGTGTATTAACAAAAACCATAAAATTGATATATTTTACAAACTGCGCTACACTATTGTTCTTTTAATTCACCCCAACTTTTTGAGTATTATACTTTTGTTGTATTTCAACTCCGATATCACAACCGGAAATACATATATTGAATTCCGAATAACCCATTACAAATACGGGACTTCATATTTTATATAAATATATAGGTATAGTTCATTCAAGTATCTAAAGATTCCGTAGATATGCATGATTCATGATGGATGTTTAACGAACGACAAACGTTAATTCACATAGTGATAACGTTTTATGTGTTTTCTAACTATTGATGATAACACTCGATGTAGATTGGGTACGCAATCTAAGATCACTACGCAATATTCAAATTGTTCTTTTTTCCTACATGTTTGTAGGTGTTTGCTTATAAGTAATTGAAGTGATATGTCGGTTACTTTAGGATATTTCATATTTTTTAATTCTTCATCACTGAATATGCTCTCTATGGGCCTTACCACAACCATACTATTTTGTACCGTTTCAAATTACATTACCTACATAGCATTGCACTGAATCAAATAGAATCTCTGGATTTTAAATATTAGATTTAAACTTTTGTATAATATTTAGTTAACAAATAAACTATAAGACGGCATTTGTTGTTTTTACATTTTCGTGATTTAACCTTCTAAATTTCTTGTTAGCATACCGAATGCTAACGGACTCTTCGTCGTGAGAATGCAATTTAAACACGCTTGTGTAACAAATGTATCGTTGACGTTGTGGAACTTGTTAAACTAAGAAAACTATGCGACCTTAGTTAAAGCAAATTTGTATGGTATTTGTGGATTATATATAACTTATTATTGTTTTTGAAAAGATATACTTTTGCTTTAGGTATAATAATAACATATCGTTACGCTATATCCCTTTCAGGGTGCGCAGAGATACATTAGTGGCTGTATTCACTTTGGTATAGGTTTTACCATTAGTACTTATTTTCTCCGTTATTTAAAAAAAACCTCATGAGTTCGTTTTCATCAGCAGAGTTAGAAGGAAACGGTTGACGTATGCCGGCTGGACTTGCCTCTGCCTAAAAAATCTAAGGTTTCAGGATATTAAAGATATGCTTCATTAAGCGTTTTCTACCGTAAGTATCACGGCGAGTGTTCTGAAGAGTTATTTGACTTTGTTTCACTCTCTCCCTTCCTTAATAGAACTATGCGCGCGGACTTACTTGGTCCCAGCTATACGGTAAATTACAACTCGGCTAGGACTAAGAAGTTCTTTAATTCTTACTTTTACCGAGTCGTTGGGCTGTGGAATGGTTTGCCGGCGAGTCTGTTCCCAGTGTCCTATGGTTTGGGGTCCTTTTAGCGTAGCGTGAAGAGATATTTGTGCGGGTCAGCATGATCGCTGCGACTACCGATGGGTTTTTCTTTACTGTTGATAGTCGTCGTTTTTTGGACTGCACGATGCTTACTCAGGCGTATGGTTAATATGACGAGTCAAGATAAAAAAGAGACTGATTCAAATTATCGTTTGTATTAGTGAGCTCTCACCGAAAACCTAGAGCTACAAAGGTATTGCATTCACTACAACCACTGTGAATAGTTGTAACTAACTATTAATGACTAAGTTTATGATTTATAAGTATTATATACAATTATTTATTTATATCAAGATGTGTGTGGTTCGGGTTTTGCGTATTCTAAAAGTCGAAACGCAGTACAGAGGCGCTGCGCTGCGTGGCTTACCCCGAAAGGATTTTTTCTATGAATTAATTTGAGGTAAATCGCATTACAACGTCGCGGCAAAACAATATGTATCGCGTTTATAGTACGGTTATATAGTACGGTAACTCCACAAAGCATCGTTTTGTTGCAGCGCCGCACCTTTGTAGTGCAGTTTCATCTTAAATTATATCATGATTAGAAATTATAATTTATGAATAACATTGCGCTAGTGAAAATTGTGATAATAATCATTATTACACCTTTTTTCAACTGGAAGCGACATAGTCAATAGAACTGCTAGTGGTAGTAGCGTGATTTATAATGTAGCAGCTTTCGGTAAACATCTAAAGGGGAAGCTAGTATAATCAAACATGTAGTAAATAATTGTAAAATCGATATTATGGCTTATTTATAGCTAGATAAAAGAATCATTTGGATATAAGTCGTAATAATACTATCCGGCTGTCTATAATTTAAAAATAATTAATGATTCGATAAAACAATTAAAATATCAACTTTGCGAACACTATACTACATACGGACTTCTGTTTTGGATAGTCTTCCTAAGTGGCATCCCTGATGTAACCGTGTATTTTAAAAAAAGTACATTACTAAATTAAAAAAAATACAACTGAATACTTTTGTACTCGTTGTTACTCGGCTTTTGAGTTAACAACAATGAAATTATTGTTTAAATTGAACTATTTTAATTTGGACTAACCGGAAGGAACACTTTGCGTTACAAAGGACATACTTTGAGTCGAGACTACATAAATAATTATTATCAACCTAAATTGTCTCTATGTACAGTTTAGATATATTATATCTTCACTAACTAATATATCTATTACTTATCCCAAAGAACAATTTATCAATAGAGTTTAACCACTTTTGTGTTTTAGTAAGTTTTTCGCGTTAAGATCCTATAGAAAGATTTTTAAAGAGGTTAATCTTTCATCACAGCTGTTTTAAAATATTAGTGTAATACTTTTTAACATTTATTGGGAACGATCACTATAACCCAAGGCCTCATAAAATAATATCAACCACAAAATAATTTAATCTAACCAGGGATTTGAATTCAGGATTCATCTCTCACATTGGCTGGCAAGACAAGGAAGGTTAGAAAGTATACACCTAAGGGTCCACCTCTATGAACCGTATTAATCGCGGTAGCATATCGTTAATAACTAGTTAATGAGTGTATCAATAGTCTTCACACGGGGACATCAAGGAAGATGCAATGCCCAGGTCTTATTATCTACATTCCTAGTTACCCTCCGTTTTAGTATACAATAATAATTTTGCTGCCAGGATGACGGCTACCATCAGCAGACTTATCTTTTGGCGGGCGCCTCCGCTTTTATACTGCACTGTAGCTACCATCAGTCGCTGTGTAGTCACTTTGCTGTGCTACTGTAAAAAATGTAGTAGCGCTCGGACCACGATAGTTTTGCTACAGGCGTAAAGAGCAACACACAGTGAGCGGATGCGGGTCGGATCAAATGTTCGACGGGTATAATTCCTTATGGACACTATAACCGAGCCTGGGAATCTGGATTCTTCCAGACGCTCGAGATGCGCACAGCCTGTTTAAGTTTCATCTCTGGGAAGAGCGAGTGTAAAGAGCCTATCCCTCCAAACCTTTCTCACAAATGGCGCACCAGACGCTGCGCGCCGCCTCCCTCTCATCCGGGCAGTAGACTCCCTCAAGTCTACTAAAAAAAGGCTAAAAATATCGTGTGTGATTAATTGCGTCTAACCACACGTCTTACCTATCTAATTGTTTTTTTTTTCATATTCTTGATTATGTTTACTACGCCAAAAATTTGTCCTTTCTATGAATCTGAATGTTATTTAGTGTGGTGACGTGAGAGGTCGGGCAGGTTACAAGTATCAAAGTTTAAATATGAAAAATAGGTTTAACATTGAGGGTTAGTCGCCGGTCGTTTCTGTATGCATAATTGATATTGACACTTTCTGGGGAATAAGCAATGTATATTCTATGGATCTGAAATTGAGATCAATATTTCCGCTTCTTGAATATGATGACGTCAAACGGTCTGCGTCTAAAAAATATATTTCCACTAATTTTTCACTTACAATTCCACGAATCTTTGTAGAACATTTTAAACCAATAGGCGTGTTTATAATATCGTTCTATTTTGATCCACTTATGCTTTTTTAAAGATTCTGTATCCTGTAAGTTGCGATGGTTTGAAGTACTGTCTGACCTTAAAAAGGACACCCAATTTTTTAGAAGCTGTTTTGACTCTAAACTCTTTCATCCGCCCAAATGTCAGGTTAGCTGATAAGTCTATACTGAGGAGTTCGAGACCATCAGTTACCGGCAAGAAAACACCTCAGAATGTGGGATTCATGTGAAAAGGACCCTTTTTCTCTGGAACGCGTGAAAGACTCAAATTGAAATTAATATCGAATATTCAGTCCTGCGATTCCTTGTGGCCCTGAAAAATCATTCTTCTATGGCAACGGATTCAAAAGATATGTCCATTTATGTTGTATATTTTTTCCGTCTTCGCAAGGAAATCAAAACCTGTAGGGTAATTCCAGTTGAGCTAGAATTAGGAAATTTAGCAAGAAGCAAGGTCTTATATCACAAGTATAGGAGTCCAAAAATCCGAAAGTCATAAATTTTGTCGTTAAATCTTTAAAAAATGCGAGTAACTTATTTTTAATGAGGACAGTATGCGGAATTCATAAAATACAAGAGATAATATTATATTGTCACGCTATATTTCTTTCGGGGTGAGCAGAGACACATTAAAAGCTGTATTAACTTTACGCTTTTATGTCATGCTCAAAGTGACTAGCAGTGCAGCCGGTCGTTGTATTAGACTTAAAAAAAAACGAATATAAGATTTTTCTTACAATAAAGACAGAGTAACTAAAATTAATGCTATTTATCGAGAATATCCTCCATCTATAACAACATCGTAGCGGAGACGGTTTTTAACTTTTTTTTGTAAAACTGTAAGAATGCACTGTAAACGGCGTCTAGTAGAATGTTGTAAGCCATTATTTATTTATTCAACGGTAACTACACAGCATATTATAAGATTATATACCAAAAATAGGAAACAAAAAATAAAAAAATCTAGAATGCCAATAACGTAGTACACATACTAATAAAGTACGTATTATTACTAATTTAGTTCTATATTTAATTGTTTTAATCTATATAAGAAAGAATCGATAGCATTAATAAAAAGATTTCAGCTTGAATTAATTATTATCGTGACAAAAGTGCTACTTCCACGTGAATGAAGTTCGGGCACAGCTCGACATTAAAAGACATAGAATTCTTCTAGTATACTAGGGATTAGGACTATAAAAGATGCAGCAAAAGGCAGTGCTTACTGAAGAATTGTTAAAATTGTGTCAACGGCTGTTTATCAAGAATTTTGATTTAATACTTATCTTAAGTTACGGGCGCCTAGTTGTGTTATCTTGTTTGTTAAAGGTGAGAAAGATAGCGTTATATATTTTGGTGATAAACGTATGTATAACTTTATTTTCTCAGGCCAGACGTCAAAATCTAAGTTTCTGAATTTGAAAGCAGAAAAAAATATCACAAAAAAATTGTGTAAATAATGTCTATAAATGTATATTCACACTTACCCTATCTATACTGTTATATGTTAAACTGTCTGTCTTATCAGTCACCTATTAACAAATTGTGACACGAATTCGTTTTGATCTAGGCCAAGCTGAATTTTATAAACTATCTCACTGCCAACGAGTGTGCAATGTGTTTTGTATCTACTTAATGAGGAGATTATAATTTCAAATAAGTTGTAAGCTAATTCATATAAACGCAAAAAAAACTGATGACATAAATCATTGGTAATCATTAAGAGCATGTTCATCGAATGCGACTATATTAAAATCATTTTGACTCTGATTTTTCACGTGCAAGTTACCCGGTAGTCTGTACTTGGTTGACGGTAGCTGTTAGAATCAAAGTAAGGAAATTAAGGAAACTTTCACACTGCCGATGCTGTGTACCTAATTGTTACATACATTTTGGCCACCGGTTATCATTGGACGTTGGCACGGCAGCTCGACGCCTGACATTCAGTATCCGCAACGTATGCAACGAGTCTTGAAAATATTGAAATTACCTCATAAAAGTTTAAAACGCAACGAGGAAATTAGGGCTTACTAAGAGTGGGTACTACCGCAGCTCAGGGTGCTTTGTACAGAATATACAAGACAACGTCGACGGCGTCTATTGTTGGCGGCATCCCGTTGCGCTCTATTATTGACTCGACGCTGGAGATAGTTGGCATTGCGCCAGTAAAACCTCGTGTTTGTCTGTCACGGGATAAGTCTTGCGCTTACGCTTGAAAGAGCTGCTGTTTACCCTAAAACCGATAGTAGTTTCTTTATTTGAAACTCATTGAACTACATTTCACGAAATCACTTGGACCTAGTAATAGAGCATTAATTCATCCGTTAAAAATAACTTTCCTGGTAGATTATATTTCCTGATAACAACGTATTGATATATGATATTTCAGCCGAGAAACAAGATAAGCCAGCGCCGAAAATGAAAAAAGATGTCCCAAAAAGCACGGCTGTGAGCAATGGACACGCGAGCACACCTAATGGACGTGCAGATGACGAAGGTGGCGGTGGCATTGTTACGATGCCACGTGTTTCTTACGCGGCTGCGGCTCGCAAACCGGCCTCACCCCAGTCTAGTAGCGCTCCTGCACCCTTTCCTTTGAATACAGGTGCATATCCTTGTTGCATTGCCTGATGTAATGTGTAGTGTAGTGCTTTGTATATGTTTTACAATTACAAATTTTGTTAAGGGTGTTTAGTAGTGATTGTAACAGTAGTTACGTGACGTTATTTATAATTAATTTACGTTTTATTAATTACAGAATCCCAGAAAGCTAAAACAAATGGCGAAAAGTCAATAATACAACAGAAATTAGCAAATACTTCAAATAAAATTAATGAAGAATATCAAAACAATTTAACTAATAATGTTAGTGATACAGAAAGTCTCGGTACCAAAGAACCGCTGTTGAACGGTACAGAAAAAGCATGTGACAGTATAATTAACGGTGTCACTACAAACGAATTAGATTGTGATATTAGTAGTAGCAATAATACTGATGTAATTACTAATGGAGTTAACATAGATTCTGACGTAAAATCGATAAAATCAGATAAAGACCATGAAACTATTGTATCTGATATCTGTTCCAAAAAAATTACAAGTGAGAAGCAGATTAGCGAAAAGAAAAAAGGAAACAAGAAAAATAAAATTTCTGATAAAGTATGTGAATCCGATAAAAAAAAAGAATTTACTTCTAGTAAACAAACTGAAAGTAAAATAGAAAATGAGGTGACTTTATATAGTACTGATGTTCCTGAAAAAACTAATGTCAGCGATGTCAAGATTGTTAATGGGAGTGCAGATAGAGAATCATCACCGAGTGAAGATGATGATGAGAAAAAAAGAGATGCAGAAGTTGTGTTTATTCAAGACATGGGCTTTACTGTCAAAATTGTTAGTCCAGGAGCAGAGTCTTTGGATATTCAAGTTTCCAGTATGGAACTCGTTCAGGAAATACATCAAGTATTAATGGATCGTGAAGATACATGTTACAGAACATGTTTTTCTTTACAACTGGATGGTGTTACTTTGGATAATTTTGCGGAATTAAAAAATATTGAAGGTCTTAAAGAAGGCTCAATTATAAAGGTAAAAAAGAAAAGTAACCATGTGTTAAAGTTTATATAAAATTAGTTATTGCAATATCGAAAATATATTTAAAGTTTTAATTTAACAGGTGGTTGAAGAACCCTACACTATGCGTGAAGCTCGTATCCATGTTCGCCACGTGAGGGATCTTCTAAAATCCATAGACTACACGGATGCGTATGCTGGACAAGAGTGTAGTTCTCTTGCTTTTCTGAATATCATCACTCAAGGAGACATTTTAGGTATTTAAATATTGGAACATTATTTCTATCATGAATAATTTGACTCATAATTTAAACGATTTTGAATTCAGGCCACGATTGCCAGTTTGTCGCCTTTAGTTCAATTTTGTATTTAATTAGATTTTAGATGGGTCTTCATTTTGTTTTAAAATATTCGATTAACATCGACTTTTAAAATGACTGTGTTCACACTCGCAGTCCCAAACGAGAATACTTCTTGTGTCTTAAAATTGAGGAAAAATTTTTTTTCGATTGGATATTGTTTGATGGCCGGGACACACCGTCACAATTAAACCGGGCGTGAGGGCGAACGCTGAGGTGCTCAGCCAGCAAGGAAAGCTCATGTTAATCTTTGATATGAATAAGTAATTGGAACTAGAGAGAAGGGTCTTGCCTACCCATTTGTCGATTGGGAAAACTATGTTATTATTATATATAGATTACAAAACGTTGTGATTTTAATAAATCTAAATGTTAGTAATAAGATTGAAATAAATAACATTGATTATAATTTATAATAGAAAAGAAAAAATCTCGTCCGGAAAGTGTAGACTGCACACCTCCCGACTACATAATGCCAGGAAGTACTGAACGTCCTTTACTGCCTCTTCATCCGGGCCTTACTAAAGAAAATAAAGCTCCTCAATGTCTTAAGGTAAATTGGTATACTATTAATATTCCAAGATTCTAGAATTAACATAACAGTGAGCAATATAATTCTATAAAGAGTAACAGAAAATAATTTGGTGTTTTACAGCTGTTGCTTTATTAGTTACATTTGTGTGTTAAAGAGTCGTATAGTGAGAAGATAGATGTACTTTGGCTGATATGACATTAATGAATTTCTAATTGAGTCTTTCGTCTTTATTTTTGTTGGTTTGTACTGAGTTTTTGTCAGATGCAGTTGTAATATATCGTTACGCTATAGCCCTTTCGGGATGCGTAAAGATGCGGTAATAGTGTCCGTATCCACTTTGTTTATATGCATAGATGGGCAAAATGTAATCAGATTAATGGAAATGATTAACGATTACATTTTACGTTTTTTACCATTAATATGACTGCATTTTGCTCATTTATGTTTTAAACTCTACAAAATCCCAGATTGTATACACATCTATCATTTCTTAATGTTTTAAATGGATTGAATCATGATTACAAAGCAAGAAAATTAAAATTACGACTACATTTTGTAATCGTTTATCATTAATCAGATTACATTTTGCCCATCTCTGTTTATATGTTTTGCTCAATGTAACCAGTAGTCCATCTGACATTTTTGTTAGATGACATGTGGATTATTGACGATGCTAACATTTAACGTATAATTGAAACACGTTGTTACTGTAAGGTACATAGAAATATGTTAGCTTGCAGTGGCGTGCATTTCATAAAAGCATAAACAGAATTACCTTATTATACTAGGACATTTAATAAATATATTGACTTGGAATACTGGTAATTACCAAATACAGAGTCTCAGAATTGAAATTCGACCAAATTGTAAGTTAATATATGTACTAACTATCCGAATATAATAAGATTATGCTTTTATATGCTTCTATGGGATGCAGGCTACTGGTAGTGTGCATAGTCATTGCTGTTGCTTTAGATACGTGGTATTTATTATTATACGATTTTTGGATTTCTATTTACTTTTTTTTTATTTTATTTGGATTTTGTTAACGGAATGTACTTAAATATTAACTTTTGTGATCTGTATGTAACATGATAACAAATTGAAGTTAGATATCATCTTATAAAGATTATTGTTAGGTGCTGACTACATCGGGCTGGAACCCACCTCCCGGCCCTCGCAAAATGTGTGGAGACCTACTCTATTTGCACGTGGTTACGCTTGAAGATCGACACTTCCACATCACGGCGTGTCCGAGGGGATTCTACCTTAACCAGTAATTAATATTAATAATAAAGCCGGCTTATTTCCCATCCATGCATTTTGCCATTAGATTTATAAGTTTTTTTTTAATTTTCTTGGAATAAATACTACCCTTATTTGAGTATAGACCTCCTTCAGCTTGTTCCAGATCTCTCTGTAGTGTGCATTTTGTATTTAGTTTTTCATTCGCTATATACTAAAGTATGAAATACCTGACATATCTAGATATAGTTTGTTCACTAAACAATGACACTGAGTTGAGTTTAAGAGTACAATGTTATCATTGTAGCATCGAATTTATTTATAATATGATGTACTCACGTCACATCAGCTGTTGAGAAAAATATGTTTTTTATGCAAATAACAGGAATACTTATACCTTGTAAAGAAATAATCTTTGTACATTATAATAAATAATAATAAGTTCTTATGAATGTGATAGGAAGTAAACAACAATCGTATATTATTGTTCTATTTTCGTGCGGTAAATTTCGTGCTAGAAATGTTTAAAGACATTAGTTAATTAAAATTTTGCATTTCTTTTTTATTAAATAATCTTCTGCTATGTATTTTACCCCCATATCTTTGTCAGTTCATTTACCGTTGTTTAATACAACTTCGAAATTGTTTCTGCGATTGCAATCTAAACAAACTTATTAGTTAGATGATATTTGGATTTTGCAGATCAAATGAAGAAGTGTTTAACCCGCGTCCAGCCAGTCCGTCCTTGCTATGTCACTCGTTGATAGAACTATTGAGCATCGTATCACCAGCGTTCAAGCGTAATTTTGCGATGGTGCAGAAACGTCGTATGCAAAAACATCCCTTCGAGAGAGTCGCCACTCCCTATCAAGTATACCAGTGGGCCTCTCCAGTGCTCGAACACACAGTAGATGCGATACGCGCTGAGGACAGTAAGTCATTATTATACTTTAAAACTATGTATAAATAATTATACATATGTCGTCACGCTATATACTTTTCGTTGTCAGCACATAAGTGGCTGTATCCACGTGAATATATATGAACTGTAACTTCAATTAGGAACATTGAGGGTACGTGATTTTTTAAATATTATCCCGATAAAGTGTTTTCACTGTAACTGATGCAAAGGACAGTGCAGTCCAAAATCGATAGAGACCACCAAAAATTCATTGACAGTTATCATCAGGCCAGCCCACATATACGTGGCAGGTTCTCCTTAGGTAAATGAACAACTGAATTTGTTAATTCACAAGCTGATCCTGGAACACGACAGGCTGAAGCGAGTCACTACGACAGTTTTTGAACCTATGTTTTGTGATCTCGATCTAGTTAAAGCTACAGACCCGAGCTACATACAGCTTGGTATCAACACCCGATTAACAATCATTCATATATCAATTCTTAAAGATTAACTTTTATTTAGCATTCTCGTCAAAGTTGGGCTACGAGGAGCATATACCTGGACAAACTCGAGATTGGAATGAAGAGTTGCAGACTACGCGTGAACTGCCTCGTGCTACCTTGCCAGAACGTTTGCTTCGCGAAAGGGCTATTTTTAAGGTAACCGTGATCATGTTATATTATCTAATGTAAGTAATAATCAATATTTTATTTACTTTCTTATTTATTAATTATAAAAGTGCAGAAAATTAAATTTATATAGTGACGCACAAGATATATACGTAGGTAATATCACTTTATCTTGAACAATAAATATGGTTGAATTTTGAGGAATGTTTTTTTTTTAAATCTCTTAGCTGATCAGGTGTTGACATTTTTATGAAAATCATTATTCACCGATAAGTCACCGATTTTGTCAACATGGACTTGGCTCTGCGAATACTATGGCTAAGGATCCTATTATATATTCAGTTTTTTGGCAAAACCAATTTATTTGTTGAGAACTTTGCTAACCAAAATCAAAATAGCGTCTATAAACCAACCTTAACCTCAACCTTAGTGGCTCGAAATTGCTCCAGATCGCCAGAGATAGAATAATTTGGAGGAAGCTTATTTTGTCCAAAGACTGACACACTAAGGCTCTTGTGTTGACAATTTGATGGGTATCTGTGGATGGGAAAACAGCTTTATAAGTGTATTGAATTGAATTTGATAGGTGCACAGTGATTTTGTGGCGGCAGCGACGCGCGGCGCCATGGCGGTCGTTGACGGCAACGTGATGGCAATCAATCCCGGCGAAGAGCCTAAAATGCAGATGTTCATATGGAACAATATATTTTTTTCGCTCGGTTTCGACGTTCGCGACCATTATAAGGATTTGGGAGGCGACGCGGCGGCCTTCGTCGCACCGGTAAGCCTTGAAACTATTTCACCTTAAATATTCTCAAGTCAGCTATTATATGTAAATTACAAAATTCATTGCTTCTTTTTTGGAAACATTATAAAATTGCTTTAATAGATTCGAGTTAGGATACTGTTAGAAATTTATTAGAATTGATGAATCATATCGATGAGTGAAAGGCTATTAAGTTTAAGCGACACTATTTGGTGATATAGTAATATATATTTTCGAAATCAGCGTTTTTTACCGATTCCAAATATATATATTACTATATCACCAAAAATTTCGCTTAAACCAAATAGCGTTTCACCTCTCGATATGTATTGAATACTTATGTCACTTCAGTAACCTAGGCTGAAATTTATAGACGCAAGTTTAAGTTTGCTTAGATTTTACTAAAACATTACTTAACGAATGGATTTAATAAGTCACCAATTTTGTCAATATGGACTTGGAATTGCGAATACTATGGCTATATTCAAGTCCCTATTATATATTCAGATTTTGTCTAAACGAATTTATTTTTTGAGAATTCAGCTAAACAAAGTCGAAATAGCGTCGATAAATGTCAGCCCTAGACGTATGTTATGTGTATATTTATTCTCCACATAGAAGCGGCAGGACGGATTAGAAAAAAAAACACGTAGTTAAAACAGATTAGATTTTATTATGGAAATATAAACTCGATACAAGCGCGGATGGATCCACGTAGTGCAACTAATCTCGAAACTTACATTTATTAATTTTTGTTACGTTGTTGCGGTCATACATAAAATATTGTATGTATGTATCTACCGCGTAATGCCAAGTAGTAACTTAACAGCGTAACAGCAGTTAGTAGTAACAGCGAGTTAATCATAAAAAACACCCCTCGTATGAATGTTGTGATAGCGAAACGATCTGCAAGGCGTGAGGGTGTACAGTGCAGTGGACACGCCCGGCCTGCACACGTTGGGCACGGTGGTCGTGGACTACCGCGGGTACCGTGTCACGGCGCAGTCCATCATCCCGGGCATACTGGAGAAGGAGCAAGAGCAGAGCGTCGTGTACGGCAGCATCGACTTCGGCACTACTGTGCTCTCGCATCCTAAGTACATGGAACTGGTATGTTCCTCATCCTGACCTCTATTATTTATATAACGCCGCCTGTATTACAACAACGCGAATTGCATTTATACGACTTTACAGAAGGGACAAACCAGCTTGTATTTTTCATGTATTTGTTTGTAATAAAACAACATTCTTATTAAAAAAACGGGCTTTAAAAATTAAATATGTTTTTATTTTTGTGTTGCTAGACCGTCAAAGTCATTATGTTCGTTACAAAACACTAATTAAAATGAACCAAATTAGGATATATCTGCTTTATGTCTGCCTAATTGACCTTGCAACATCATCAGTTCTTATCCAAATGTACATAAGGTCACTCTGAAAGTATCCCATATAATTACCTGTTAAATACAATAGATTTTGCTAATCAAAACTGATTTACTGTTATCAGTTAAGGAATTCCATTAAATATCAACGTAGATCTTCATCAGAACTTCACCATATTGAAGCTAGGATAACCTTATCGTGTACCTTATTAAACAAATAAGAATCATCAAGACCGGCCTACGCACGACGAAGGTCTAGATTTTGCTGTTGTTCTGGTCTATATTAGAGATGCCACGAATATTCGGCAACTATTCGGTATTCGGCCTATTCGGCCACTTTTTTTGCTATTTCGGTATTCGGCCGAATAGTACGTACTATTCGGCCGAATACCGAATACCAAATCATGTACAAAAGGCACGTTATATTACTCAAAATTATCTATTTATTTCCAAATTACAACACTTTAGTAATTAAAATTGATCAGTGGTAAGTTTTGATGGATGAAAATAAGCTTTTCAGCATTTTTTGGTAGCAAACGATTACGCTTTTCATCGTAAATGTTACTAACCTCAGAAAACAACTTCTCACTAAACACGCTACTTCCAGGAGAAGAAAGATAAACTTTAGCAAATTTCGAAAGGTTTGGGTATTGTTTTTCGTTTGTATTGGGTATTGTATTGTCTTTGCTGGCCGCGCAAACGCAACGAGGAAAACAGGTTGCAACTTGCCTTAATCCAGCTAACGCGCCCCCGACAAGCATGTATTCCATGCCGAATATTCGGCGCTTCGGCCGACAGCGTTGCCGAATATTCGGTATTCGTGGCATCACTAGTCTATATCTCCGAAGATAATCATTAGACCTACTTTATATTGGGATTTGGTGCACCTGTATAAAATAGGATCAACTTTATACTCTAATGCCTAAAAGGAGAGCCTTTTGGACTCTGATTAGCTCAATAGACACGTAATTGAATTAGTTTTACAGGTAAAATTGCATATTCGCAGTGTTGTAATATAAACGCAGTTGTACTAATATTTAATATCTATGCTTATATTCACTCAAACATCTTTTTTTTTACACTGGCTTGACCAAGTGTCCACAGTACAACTGATGGTAACTACAGTGCAGTCCAAAAATGAAAGCGACCATCAAAGGATGTAAATCCGTTAATAGTCTCCGTCGTCAGGTCTGCCCTCATATACCACGACTGAAGTTATCTTGGTAACTGAGTACTTACACAAACTGATCCCGAAACGTGGGAGGTCAAAGCGAGTCACTATGACGGTTTTTACACTTGCACTGTGGTCACGACCCTGTTCGAGCCACATAAAACAGCCAACCTCGGGATACAATATCATCCAAGTTATGAGAACATTCACAAAGTCCGAAAATATTGTAATGTGTGATTGATTATGTAATTCAAGTTTTGTTTAATACCATAATGCAGATAATGTGGTAGTGACACTGAATGTAGCAAATGTAATATGTATTTCAGCTCAGTAAAGCTGGCCAACAACTAAAGATAATGCCTCATTCCGTGACCAGTGCTAACGGAGAAACTGTGGAACTGTGTTCCAGTGTCGAGTGTAAGGGTATTATCGGAAATGACGGCCGTCACTACATACTCGACTTATTGCGAACTTTTCCTCCCGATGTGAACTTCCTTCAACGTAAGTAGTCATAACTATGAACTTTATGTAACTTTATATATACTACTAGTAGCCTAGTGGTCGAAACTCTACCGTAATTAATAAAAATAACGAATAAATATTGTTATAAATGAATTTCATTACAATATAAAGCACAAATAAGTTATGTTTGACATTCAGTAAGGCTACTCGTATAGACAAACAATATTAATCTGTTCTCAGTTTGACCACAGACTTTAACCATAAATAAAAGAGTATACATGCGTGTGTGAGACAAATGAATGGTAGCGTGTGTAATGTTTTATTTACTGATTTAATGTATTTTTTATGCATTATTTAAAAAAAAATTAGCATTCGTCACTTCTTCTCTATATAAACTATAAGTGTGCCAAATTACATACTCAATCCGTCACCGTCCGCGCAATTTTCGTAAAAAGGCATACAAACTTGCTTCACATAATAATATATAGATTTATATTATTATATATAAATATAAAAAAAAAATGTCCTTATTATAGTGGGCTAGTGGAGTTACCTTTAATACATTCGCGTGATAGCGATCGAAAATTAATTATTCCTTTAACTGAACTCGTATTTGGTATTTTTAGTTATTACTTCACATCATTATATTTAAAAATCTTATACTAGAAAATGAGGCATTAGTAAATAATATTAATTGCCGGAGATTTGTAAGTATGGGACACGGAAGGAAAATATCGAGTTATCAAACTGAGTCTTTCAGTAAGTTTTTATTAGGTGAAATAGTTTTTGTAAGAGCTTTATCAGACTGTTGAGTTCTTTATATGTTGAAAATATATTTCTCGTACTTTTCAGTTGAGGACGACGAATTAAGAGAAGATATTAAATCAATGGGCTTTCCAATAATACACAAGCACAAACTGTGTTGTCTTAGGCAAGAGTTGGTCGATAGTTTTGTTGAGTGAGTATAATAAAAATATTTTAATGAGCTTACTCAAATACATCTTTTACCTCACAAATAACATTGTACCCTAATCGTGGCTGCACAACATCAGAGATTAGACAAGTATTGCCAGCGTCGAACAAGTGTTTCGCTTGGCTTAAGACAGAGAGAAGTTCGCTGAGCTGACAGCCAACCTCCGGTAGTGGAGAAGTACCTTAAGAAGAAGAATAATATTGTACCCTATAAGACTACATTTATAATCGCAATATCTAAACTATTTTAAAGTTACTAATGACATTAAAGCTTAAAATTACACAAAATTACACAAAGTACAGTTACTGGGATAACCTCATATACTTTAAAATGAATTCTTTGGCGCTTCGTCGTCAGCTATTGGACATGATTTTTTTATATAAAATTTTAAATAATACAATTGACTGCCCCCCAACTGCTACAAAAAATTTCATTCAGAGCCCCCCCGAAAAATTCCAGACGAGCCGTGTAGAATGTCTCGGGCCTACAATCTTCTTGGAGATTCGGTTGATTTGTTTGCGGACTCCATGCCGGGATTAAGAAGAAAGGTCTTCGGGTTGTTGAGAGATGCACAAACGAATAATCTTGACATCAATTGACATCAATTACCATTTCATATGACATGATAATAGTATAGTATGATGTGATATAATATAATGTAATATGATATAGTGTGATATAATATAATATAGTATAGTATGATTTAGTATAATGTAATACAGTATAATTAAACAGGCCACTCTGACGTATGTTGTGGATGCCTTAATAGGAACTGTACATTTTTTATTGTAACTTTATGTATGTATTGTGTGAATTAGTCATTGTACCGGGCCACTGGCAACCCTGTAAAAGTAAATAAAAAAAAAATACACATTCAAATGATTTAACCAAGGATGCATTCAAACTAGGACGAACGATGTGTGTGATGCTATAATGTTTTTTTCTTTTAGGGCTCGTTATTTCATGTTTATCCGCTACGCCGCTTTCCATTTACAACAGCTAAGCGCAAAACGTCAACGCGATTCAGAACAGAAATCAATTGAAGCAAACAAAGAAAATAACAAAGGGGTTTCAAAGGAAACAGATTCAAAGGAAACTAAAGGCAACGTTAAAGGAAAAGAAACGAAGGATAAGAAAAGTAAAAAGGAATCAAAGGATATTAACAAAAAAGAAGAAAGTAGGACAGAAACGTTAATCAAAGGCAAAGAGTCTAAAACAGAAAAGGATAGTAACGATAACGAAGATTTGTTATTGAATGAAAACTATTCCGACATCGATACAGATGTCGCTAAAAAAATCGTTGAAAGCATTACTGATTCAATTTGTAGCGGCGAAAAAGAGGAAAGTGATTGTAAGTGTAACTATAATATATGTAATAAAAATAATAGCAATAATATATCGACACTATATCCCTTAGGGGTGGGCAGACATGCATTAGTGCTTGTATCCACTTTGCATTTTTTTTTTGTATGATATATGTATAGCTTTTGAATGCACTTCGCCTGTATCCTTCCTAATAATATTATAAATGCGAAAGTTTGTGTATATGTTTGTTACTCTTTCACGATAAAACTACTGGACGGATTTGCATGAAACTTTTACAGTAATATAGATTATACATCGAAATAACACATAGGCTACAATTTGTAATTATTTATATCATTTTTTATTTAATTTTTGCAATACATGGCAATTAAGTCGGAAAAAATCTGAGAGCAATCTTGGCGTACAATGTCTAAACCATTGGAGTTAAACAAAGTTCTAAATAAAAGTCCGCGACAGCATATATCTACCTTTTATGTGGAAGCCACTATGACCAAAATTGTATATAATACAAATACAGAAGATATTCATTAGAAATAATTTATATGGCAGAACGTTTGCCGGGTCAGCTTAATATACACTATAATACCCAAAATCAAAGTTTTTACATCCGATCTAGATCTTCAAAGATCCATCTAATATATTTTAAATATCGCAGGTTAGGTTACAATATAACTAGAAGGGTTTCATCGATTAAAGTGAACTAATTTAACTAAATAGCAAGCAGACGACTGCACAAAATATTTGATAGAAAAATATTTTTTAACTCCAGTTATCTCGTCAAGTGCACGCATCTGCTTTGTATGTACTTTTAATACCTAAAACATCGCACTGATGGAGTAATTGAGTTGCTATTAATCCAAGATCATAGCCACTTGGTAGTCTATGAATACATTTCCAAATGGCGAGAACATTCCTGCGTTTCAGAGGTTTTCTGGACGTGTATAATCTATTATCATAAAGACGGAATGTTCGTTTGAATGTAAGAGGTAATCTTCGAAGCTACTCATCCAATTTCGAAGATTTTTCATGATTATATGACTGTACCTTCAGGGTAGATATATAGACGATATTTTATACCTTTCCCATGTATAATGGAAATTTCAATGCAGCGGTGGGAAAAGACGAATGTGTAACTTTTTTTACACTGGCACGACATAGTGACCACAGAGCACCTGATGGTGAGTACAGTGTAGTCCAAAAACGAAAGCGACCATCAAAGGATGAAAATCCGTTGATAATATCCGTCGTTATGTCGAACCCACATATACAACGACTGAATGTCTCTAGGTATATGAGTTACTGTATATACACAAGCTGATCTCGAAACGCGACAGGCCAAAGCGAGTCACTATGACGGTCTTTACGCTTGTGTACTGCCCTACCATCAAATAAAGAATGAATGTGTACAGCAGCAGGGGAACGATCCCGTGCGGTGGTGGCGTCAGCGGCCAGGGCGGTCGCGTCGCTGAAGGAGTCCGAGTTCGACGTGCGGTTTAACCCGGACGTGTACTCGGCCGGCATTAAACACGCCGCTACGCCAGAGCAGCTCGCCAAGCAGCGACACCTCGTCAAAGAAGCCGCCGCCTTCTTATTGACTACGCAGATACCCGCCTTTGTGAGTCATTTCTTTACATAATAGCTATGTTCGTGACATGGATAGGCAAATTGCAATCAGATTAATGAAAAATGATTGCATTTTTTCATTATTTATATGACGGCATTTTGCTAATCTATGTTTTAAACACTACGGAATCCTCAATTGCATTATTTTTTTGTTAACTTGGTGGAAATACTCATGGACTATCAGGGCAGCGGTCAGGGCCAGACTCTTACTGATTAAAAACCACCGGGGTGCCAGCACTGCCTACTTTTTGCTTTCGTTGGGCCTGAGTATCCGTATACAGCCCGGCGAGCGATTGCCCTTAGCAGATCTTCACTCTGGATCCTCCATTGCATACATACTTACAACTCCTTAATGTTTTGGAGGGATTTAATCATGACTACAGAGCAAAAATAAAATAAAATTGTGACTACATTTTACCCATGTCTGATTGTAACGCGTATTTCTCAGGTCCGTGAATGCCTAGAGCACACGTCCGCCCCGATGGACGGCGCCGGGTTGACTGAGGCGATCCACGCGCGCGGCATCAACGTGCGGTACTTAGGGCGGGTGGCGGTCGCGCTCAAGCCGCACCCGCAGCTCGGCTACCTGCACGCCATCGCGGTCGCTGAACTACTGCTCCGCGCTGCCAAGCACATCTACACCGTTTACTTGCAGGTCAGTACAGGCAGCATGCTCACGAAGCAGCAGCAATACTGCCCACCAGTACGTGCTGCCCGCTGGTACTACTGGCTTGAAAATCGCCTTAACTTTCCTCATATTAACTTTTAAAAACATATATGTAGCTTGACCAATATATTTTAGCCATCTCTTATCTCAATGTTTGGAGTTTATAAGGTCCGTGAATAAACAGTCATAATATTTATTTATTTAAGTGTGGGGTATCAACAGTTCCATTGCGTGTTACATTAACAATGAAATCGCATGCACAAGCTAAATGTCGACAATGGATACTAATAAAAGATAACGACAGCATGGCTCAAAAGCATTGACTAACAGTATCAGATTTACAAAAAATTAAAGTCAAAACACCAAACAGAAAAAAAAACACAACACACATCACACACACAAATATAACACAAATCAGTTTATTATTATTTCATACACAGTAATTCACTTATTATGACTTAACGCAACCATTACAGAAAACAAAGAGAAAGAGCGGGAAAAGTAACTTTTTAATGGTTACATATTTGTTGCTAAAAAAAATGGCCATGACAACTCACCATACAGCCATATTTTATAACACTCTGCTGTGTCTTCAGACTGTTTAAAGGTTGTACTAGTCTGGCATAGTGAATTCCGTTGCTTGTAAAGCCTTGATCAGACCGAATCGTCTGCAGTGGTAGAAGAGGACAGATGTAATATATGAAGTTATAAGACTGAAATAAGCCTACTTACCTTCTTCACTGTAACTTCAAGTCGTCTCAGTGTGTCCTTGACTTCATTGAGTACACTAATGGTGCATCCAGAGCAAATGTTTCACAAAATATCTACTTTTCTTTCTCGTGTATTTGCAATTATTTTTCTATTTCTCACAATGTTTTGCGTATACAAGCAAAAAACAATTTAAGGCATGCATGAAAGAAGTTGTTGTACATACAGCTAATTCTCCTATTATTTTTTTCTGACATTTTTTTCTATCGAATTCCGGTATCACGTCACATTTGATTTTTTCTTGAAATAAATACTATTAATCTTTATTCATATAAGACTAAGACTAGATAGACACTAGATTTTGATGAACGTTTTGAATTACGAGAATTACTTGTCTAATGTTGCAATCAGTTTTATAAGGGTCAGAAGTAATTTTTAGTGTAAAAAAAATTGATAATTTTAACGGTCCAGGGCTGCGATGCTATGAGCGTGGGTTCAGCAGTAGCTCACTTCCTGAACTGTTTGGTGGGTGCGTGTGCGGCGCCGCCTCTCAGCCCAACGGAGGGCGTAGGCCCCGCGCGCTCCGGCACCCGAGGCGGCCGCGGCCGGCGCTCCAAGAAGCACTCGCACTCGCAGCCGCCCGCCTCGCCGCAGCCCGACTGGCAGAACCTCACACCTAAAGCGCTCTTCTCGCAAATCAAACAGGAGTTAAAGGTTTCTTTCTTGTTTTTCTTTAGGCGACTTACGACATAGGAGGGTGAGGTCTGTGCATGTACCAGTGTCAGGTAGGAAAATTTATAATCAACTGGACGAATTTGGTTTTTCAGGCCTGGGTGGAGTGAGCAGAGGTACACCCCGGGGGTTTTTAGTCAGTAGGAGTCTGACACACCGGGGTCACTGCCGTGATGGTCTGTCCTATGTAGGATTTTCCCTCGGACAACCAAAAAAACAGGAAAAATAAAGATTGTGCAATAATATATGTTGTAGGTTTTGTAAACATAAGAGTAAAATGAGTGAAATAGAATCAATATAATACATTTTTATCAAGATTTTTTTTAAATGTCAACGTTTTTTGGCGCTTATTTGTTCAAGTTATTAATTAAGCAATTAGTGAAGAAAAAGTTGTTATAATTTATGTTTAAAATACTTTTCAGGCATATTGGGGTTACGAATTAATCGCTGATAATATGGAGTCACTTATAGAGAAACATGGCCTCCAGAAAATATCTTTGTTGAGGTATAAATTTATAGTTTTGTTATTATTAAAAATAAAAAAAAAATGTTATAAAAATGAACATTTTATTCACAGATCATTTGCCTTGAAGGTTGGCCTACAAATAGTCTTACGTGAATATGATTTTGACAATAAAAACAAGGCCACATTCACCAGTTCTGACATTATGAATATCTTCCCAGTTGTAAAACATATCAATCCGCGGGTGAGTTGTTTAGAAGTAATAATAAAAGTACCTTAGATTTAATTCGTAATTATATGTTATCTAAATAAAATCAGTCCTTACTATAGGATGAAACCTAAAGTTTAAAAAGTCTATATTTCATTTTTTCACATTCACGGGATACATTTTGACAGTTTTGTACACCTTATTACAAGTCGGTAGGAACCCATTTACTACTTTAAATAAAATATTATATATAAATTAAATTAAAATCTAATTACAACTACGTTTTAACAACAATCAAGAGTTATATGACTGACAAAAGGGAGAAGGGATTTGATTCTAGAAATTATGTCATGGGATTTCGACAGAGAATGTAGTATTAATTTATTTCTAAAATTTATGAGGAAATGTGTAAATTATACAATAAGTATCCCAGAATACAAAATCGTATATAGTGAAAAAGTGTTTTAATTGAAATAAGGAAGCTCCATGACTTTCAATAACTCGATTAGAATATCAACACAACTTCTACAGTATTTAGGAAATTATGTAGTAGTCAAGAAATTTAAAAATCATCATAATAATAGTTTTTATTTAATGGTAACAACCTTACAATTTAATCATCTAAGTTTTGCCATGTTAACTTTATCTGTATTCCTCTTTGAACAAAGACTCTCGTTTAGAAGTTGGATAAATCAAATTTTAGACAAGGCCAGCCAAGCCTGCAAACGATAGGAAAAAGCGGTGTGTACTCGTTGCTGTGTTCACTTTGCTAACGTATAGATGTGTGTGTAGGCGTCGGACGCATATAACTTCTACACTACCGGTCAAAACAAGATCCAAGCGGGCGCCGTGTCCGAGGGTCACGAGTTGATAGCAGAGGCTCTGAACTTGCTGAACAACGTGTACGGCGCGATGCACGGAGAGATCGCTCAGTGCCTGCGCATGGTGGCGCGCCTGTGCTATGTCACGGGCGAGCACCGCGACGCCATGGCCTACCAGCAGAAAGCCGTGCTCATGTCCGAGAGAGTCAACGGCATCGACCATCCTTACACCATCACTGAATATGTAAGTACAGCCACAACACATGATAATGTCCTAGCCGGATTCGGCCACGGCGACTGTTTCAACAACGATTAAGAAAATCGAGGTCCAGTTTTCGGAAACAGTCTATTGCGCAGGAGATATTCAAGTGCATAACTGGACGCGCTGCCAGAAAAGCACTCTCTCGTCCGAGCTCCCTCAGGCCCAATGGAATGGAGAACCAGTACGATCGGGAGGGAGCGAGATGCAGGTTTGGTCGAGTTGTCCTTCTCTGAACACCTGGTTGAATTGCGGTGTTAAAGAGATACCTTAGTCGCCTTTTACGACACCTCAGCAAGAAGAGGGGGGTGCTATTCTATTCTGCCGGCAGCCACAACACATATGAAAGTATCATCGGGCATCCTAAAGCCCAGGCTTGTTGAATGAAGTTTGGCAGAAAAAACTGTCTAATGGTTGATCGTAAACCATATTACATTGATGGATGCATTCGTGATTTACTTTGAGAATGTTATTATGCCGAGCCGGTATCTTTTGGTCTCGTTATTGATACATCCAGGTTGTCCATATAACAGTATCGCTATTTGTACTGTTCGGACTTTGTAGTCCTAAGCAAAAAATATATATATTACTATATCACAAAAAAATGTCGCTTAAACCAAGTAGCCCTTCACCCCTCGATTTCATTTCGTTGTATTCGCTGTATGATTAGAAACTAGGACAGCTATGTTCAAAAGTCCATCCTCCCTTTTTTTTTTGTTGAAGGGTGAATGTTAATTCGCCGAGGCAGACCTTTACAACTCAATCGGGCGTAGGGGGGAGTACAGAAGGTGCTCAGCCAGCGAATTTATTGGTTGGGTGGCAACGCAAGGGCACCCCTGTGGGTAGTAGGTACGACCTCGACTTGGGGGGCCAACCAGGGAAAAAACCTACGGTGATCTACCAGCGTTTCGGAAGTCACCACCTTGTGAAGAAACGTCGTAAGAAACTCAAGGCTGCGTCGGAGTGGAAGTCCATCCTATCCAATATTTTCCAAATTTATATCGTAAAATAACAGGACATGGTGTCGATATTATTATACGAATATATTTATTTTCAGTCTCACTTGGCATTGTACTGTTTTGCGAACGGACAAGTGAGCACCGCTCTGAAGCTGCTATATCGCGCGCGTTACCTGGCACTGCTCGTCTGCGGCGAAAATCATCCAGAGATGGCGCTCCTCGACGTAAGTACAATATGGCTATTTTAAAGATTTTCGAATTGTAACGATTTGACTCTAGGCTAAATGCTTTCACTTTTACATATCAAAAGCTAAACTAAATGTGATTAAAAGTCGAGAAGAGATTTAAAAATGAAAATTATATGTTTAAGAGCATGCCATGTTATGTTAGCTTTAAAAAAGTTCAAAGCGGTAGATAATATTATCGTACAAGTCACACAAGATATCGTTAATAGGTTTTTAGTTATGCAATGAAAAAGATCGTTTTTATAAAAATATTTCACTTCCAGTGCGAAAATTGTAGTCTACAAAATTGTGTACAAATTGTGCTGGAAACATTTATTAAAAGATTTATTCGTAGTGTTGAGAAATAAAGATAAAAGAAGTGGCGCTGATGTCAAACATTAGTTTTTGCGATAGGGCAGATAATGAGTCCCTTGGCTAAAGATCAGTGATGAGGTGTGCATAATATGTGTGATGCAGAGCAACATAGCGCTGATACTGCACGCGGTGGGCGAGTACGAGCTGTCGCTGCGGTTCGCGGAGCGCGCGCTGGCGGTGACGGGCGCCGCGCACGGGCCGCGCTCGCTGAAGGCGGCCGTCGCGCGGCATCTGCTCGCGCGCACGCTCTCCTGCCTCGGGGACTTCCGAGCCGCGCTGCATCACGAGAAGGAGACCTACTCTATATACAAACAACTGGTACCTACCCTCTGTTCTAGTCATAGCGCCGCGAATGTTCGAAATAACCTATTCCTATGGTAAATCATTTCTGAAATACTAAGTAACGCCAACACGTCAATAATATACAATTTACTAACTTCTTTAACCGTCCCCATAACATTATGAGTAAATAAGTGTTACGGCTAAAATTCTGCAAAATTGCAAGTGATTGACTTTTTCGGATTTCGGATCAATAGAGCGGAATTTCAGAATCCCTCAGAATACAGCGGTTTACCATACTTAACGTTATCGCAAATAATCATGCTAAAGCCTGTGAGAACTTAGCAGACAAAGTTAAGTTCGATAAGCGATAACAACAGTAAGAAAGTGTAAAATGTATGAAGTTGACATTAGTTTTCGGAATATCACGTCGTCACACTATGTCAATTCCATACATTTTGGACGTTTCTACTAGCATTAAGGCAGATCGAATGTTACTTGGGTGCTGATTTTGATTGATTAATGAAATCGAATATTTTTTGATTAACGTAGGCGCAAATCTCCGTAGGTGGGAACTTGGAACGTGAACATTCCAGAATAAGGAATAGTATTGTCCGTCACTTCATGACGCTCACAGTCGTTCGATAAGATTGACAAAAGGTGGCATCGAACGGTGCCATAAATTTGCGACAAAAATGGTGGTGGTGGGAAAAAAAACACAAACCGTTACTTTGTAATTTCAACTACAGTTGGATGTTCAAACTTAATAATTTAATTTAATATTGTAACGGTAGGCAAAGCCAAATGAATCGATACTTTTATATTTTGTAACGGAACATGTGAACAACCTTGCCGTAGTTTGACAAAATGCTAAACGGCTATATTATTGTTCTTATATAAATAAATTAACGGTTAGCCAGTTCAAAATTGAACACTTCATATTTTCAGATTAGCAGAATTGATATATTAAGTACAACATTTATGCGTAATGAAGCTTTATAAAATAAAAAAAGTCCTAGTTGGGGTTTAATAACTATTTCCTGTACGGGGTGGGTGGCGACTATTTAACCACCCCCTGCCAAGTAGGCGGGGCCTGCAGGAGACTAGATGTCGCCGGGTAGCGAGATGACTCAGCCTTGCCCTTGACTCTCGGCAGGCGGGAGAAGGAACACCTCTTGGGTTTAATGACTATTTAAAAATTACGAGACAATCTTGTTCATTGGGAAAACCTTTGCAGCATTTGCAGCAATGACAAAATCTTTTTTTTTGTCATACACTATCCTACATAGAATCATCAAGGCCGCTGTGAGGGCAGCGACCCCTGTGTATCAGACTCTTACTGAATAAAAACCCCCGGGGTGTCCCGGGGCGATTAGAGAATCGCTTCACTCGAAAGATAGACGACATAAATATATAATAGATATGAATATAAATAGTTCCTTTTTTGTTTAACTTTAAGCACTTTATTCCAGACTTATTTATGGTAAGGGCATGCAATTCTTTTATGCATCTATGGAATGAACGCTACTGGTGGTGTGTTTATTCATATGTGCTCACCCGCATCACCCATAATGCTGGTGACCCCGACGTGATATGAACATGCAACCTTCTTCCACCAGGATTATGGGTGGTGCGGTGTGCACATATGAATAAATACACCACCAATATAATTGTCAATTATTTTAATTATTGTTAACTTATTTACACTATAGTATATAATAATATATGAGACCAATATATTAAATTCGTTAGAGGGTAGCGTCCGCCTGAAAGTCATGGTAGCACTGCCCCAGGGCACCGAGCGAGGCAGTCATTTGCGAGGTACCCCCGCTGGGGTCTGAGACAGTTGAATGAGGCGTTGGTGCGACTGCATAATTTTATCGATACAATCCCATTGGAAGAGATAGAACGAGCGATAAGAAGTATAAAATGTAGAACGGCTGCAGTTGTGGATGAAGTTACAGTAGGGATGATTTAGTATGGTAGCCCAAGGGTCTGGAATCACTTCCATTTGTTATGCAATCTCTGCTGGCAGATGGGAGTGGCTCCAAGAGTCTGGCTACAAACAGTTATCGTACCCTTTTACAAAGGGAAAGGTACACAGTGACTGGACTGCTCAAGCTACAGAGCTTGGTTGGTTAGCCAGTAAATTATATGACGGGACTGTGGAGAATTGATTACACAGGATCCACAGTCCCCGTCTATATGCAGAAATAGTCACCTTGGGGTTTTTAACCGGTACAAGTCCGGCACACATTCGGCTGCGCCCACCCTCTGCGTGCGGCCGGGACGATCCAATGAGGATTTTCCCCAAGTAAAAAAAAGCTAGTAAATTATATGCGACTAAAGCGTTTTATGATTCTTTAATGTTCAATATCAGTTGGCGGCTTTGGACTCGATTGATCGCAGAGCTCGTAGACTTATTGGCGACGACTCTTTGACAAAAATTAGAATGGACAGCATTGAGCATCCACGTAGAGTTGCCTGCCTCTCGGTCTTTTACCGGTTGCACGGTGGAGAGTGTTCTCAGGAACTTCATTCTTTAATTCCACCAGCCCCATTCCACCACAAAACCACTAGACAACGTGTCGGATACCATCCGTATGTGGTGGATGTTCCTTATATTCGCACGAAAAGATTCGCTTCTTCATTTATCATGCGAACGGCTAAGGAGTGGAATATGCTTCCAGCGGCCATATTTCCGCGATCTTATGACCTGGGAGTCTTTAAGAGAAGAGTAAATAGGCATTTGCTAGGCGAACGCGTTTCATCATCGAACTCATCTTCACTTTCCACCTGGTGTGATTGAGGTCAAGCGTTCGTCTATAAATTATAAAAAAAAAATGTTAATTTGTTTTTTCTAGTTGGGCGAGAAACACGAGAAGACCCGCGAGTCATCAGAATGTCTGCGGCAGCTAACACAGCAGGCGGTCGCCGTGCAGAAGCGGCTCGCAGAAGCGTTCGGTCGCGTAGGCGCTAGTGGGGGCGGTGCGGGCGGCGGGGGAGCTCACCCCGCGGCGCACCTCACGCACGCCCCCCTGCACATCCAACCGCCCGGGATGGCCTCCGTCATAGACATGCTCAATCTCATCAACGGGATACTGTTCGTTCAGATCAGGTACTTACTAGATTCTCATCATGTCTGTCGGAATTGATGTCGTGTAAGTTCAGTGTGGCCTCGTTGATAGCTCGGAACATACTGCCGTTGCAGAGCTCTTCGACCTAACTCCAGTCGCTGCTGATTGCTAAAAAGGTATTACGCTTTAAAAAAGGTTGACAAATGAACGCAATTAACAAATGCATTTCTGAAGCTTAATAAACCCGAATTGAACTGTTTTAATGTTAAGTAATCTCCACTTGACCTCACTAGTATAGGAAGTCGACAACTACGGAGAACTCGAGTTCTATTTCATTTCTACCCAACCGATTTTGAAATTACTTGTCATGCAGATACGCACCGACATTGGAAATCACATAAACGATTCACATACGATTTTTATTTTTCACCATGTGCCTAATCCTCCTCAACTGATTATATAGACTGAGTCTATTATAAATAATAACCTCAATTATGGTGTTAAATTCTGTCCAAATTCATCCACAGCCCTCAAGATATAGAGCAGTTTAAAGCGGAGATAGAAAAAAGACAGCTGAAAGACTTGCCGATACCAGGCGTATCGGCAGGCGGTGAGAGTGGCGAAAGAGGTGCGGCGAAGAGCGGCGCAGTCGCGGGCGAGGAGACGGCGGGGAGTTGAAGCCGCCGGGGGGGGAGGGGGCGCGCTCGCCGCGTGACCGGTGCCGCGCGATGCCGACGCAACGCCGCGCACGTCGCCTTGCCTACTGACTTAATATAACCGGTCGATGATGTATTGTTCCTTATCTATGAATGTATGCGGTAGTGAATAGTGTGCTACAGTTTATGTAGATTCATTTTGTTATTAGTTATTTTTTGGATATCGTTTTGATCAAATATAATTTGTTTTTGAATGAATTCTCGTGACGTGCAATAGATGATGCGTGCGTTTCAGTACTTCGCTCGAGCCGAGCAGGCGAAGGTTTAGTTTTACGCTTCCGTTTGGAGATCACAATCCTGAGAACCCACAAAGTAGTGCAATTTTAAAGTAGTGATAATAGCAATAAGTTTTGGTTGTGAAACTGAGACCTGACGCCGTTGTCGTCGTCGAGTAATGATTACTGGTGCTACTGCCAATTTGTCTTTTATATTATAATTATGATTTTACTATGAATTGTTTGTTGTCGAGTATTATTATTTTTTCTATTAGTGCAGATGCATATTGTTAAAATATCCATAGCAGTAGAAATTCGGTTATATTGTAATTGAAATGTAACATGATTTAATATGTTAACTCTTGCATTTGTTCACATTTTTTCGCGTCTTTGACGCCATTGTAATGAGTTGAACTTTTGAACTATATATTTAATACGGAGCAATTTTTATGAAACTTTATTGTTATCTGCATCCAAGGAACGATTTTATGAATATAATGGGTATTTTGGTAAATCATTGCTTTATTATTTAGTGATTGATTGTGTTGTAGTGCCATATATGTATGTAGTGAATGTTATTTGTTTTTTTTTTTTGTTAGTCTGTGATATAGAACGTTTTCGTCGTCGGATTGACTCGTCTCGTAAACGCCTTAAATCTGTTAGTAATAAATTTTAAACAGATGTACAAATGTATGCAATAATAAGTGAGATAAAATTAAGCTCATGTGAATTGTTAAATATTAAAATAGCCTTATGTAATTTTATAAACATTGTTAAACTGTTATCAAAAGAATCGTTGAAATTTGATATGACTAAATGTGAACTTTCCCTTACGAATTGTGGTTCCTGTATATTGAAAATGATGATTATTATAGAATTTATTTTTATCACAATTTTAGAAATCAAGCGTAATGAATAATTAATGGTTTATTTTATTCCTATGTACTAGAAATCCAATTCTTGATTTATTTTATATAATTACAATTGAACACTTCTTACAATTATGTTGATATTATCTATTATTGGTTAACCCTTTTTTTTTTTTTTTTTTTTTTTTTTTGTAACCCGGGGGAAATCCTACATTGGACCATCAGGGTCACTTTGAGGGCAGCGATCCTGGTGTGTCAGACTCCTACTGACTAAAAACCCCCGGGGTGTCCCTCTAATCACTCCACCCAGGCCTGGGAAACCAAATTCGTCCAGTCGCCCGGGGAGCGAACAGCCTTATTCAGGCTTCCTCTCTGGGAGGGATGGGAATAAAGAGCCCACGCCTCCAGTACCTCTTTCTTAGGCGGCGCAAGACACTGCGCACCACCGCCCTCTCATCCGGGCAGCAAACTCCCTCAAGTCTACTGCCCGACTATTGTTACCGGTGGATGTCACGCTCGCTCTGAGCAAACGCGTCCCTCCGGCGCCGGTGCCTTGGCCGCCGAATGGCCAGAGAAGATGTTCGCTCTCTGACCCTTTCGGCGGCTTCCTTCTGCTTCATAACTGCTTCGCAGAAGGCAACTACCTCTCTCCAAGCCTCTTCACTGCCGACCATGGCTTTCACCACCGCCGGCAGTGAAAGGTCGTCACCAATATTGCCCGTGAGGACATCACGTTCTTCAACCCAGGCTGGGCACACCTCAAGGGTGTGCTGCGCCGTATTCTCCGGGCTCCCGCACTCGTGGCACTCCGCCGTCAGCTCCCCTCCAGACACCCGCCACCGGTGACGGCCAAAGCTACCGTGACCCGTGAGGATCTGGGTGAGCCGGAAGGAAAGTGCGCCATGTTGTCTGTCCAGCCACGAGTGCAAGACAGGGCGCACCGCCTCAATTGTCCGAGGACCGGCGCTAGGTTGCTCCAGCCTGGACTGCCAATCCCTCACGGCCTGGTCCTGGAGAAGGACCCTCTGCCTCCGAATCTCTGTGGGGGCCGGTCGCAGACCTCTGACTTTCTTCTCCTCTCGCCACCTGTAGAGGGACGCGAGGGTTCGCGCGTCGAGGTCCCACGGCAATTATTGGTTAACCCTCTAAAAATGTATTTCGTCTTTAATTGAATTGCTTTTACAATTTGAATGCCCTAAAATGCTTGTCAAATTCATAGGTATTTAAATGGTTAATTGGTTGATAGCGCATATTACATTATATACAAAGTTAAATATTTAAGAATGTTGTTCAATAAAGTTACGTGCCTAAGCAAACATCGAGTTGTTGTTGTTACATTTCTCTAACAATATAATTACATTGTACATACGGCTCTGTTCGTAGTGTAATAATAAAAAATCGTTTTTAAACTTTGTTTTATTTAATATTACATTAACAAGGCAAATAAATAAAACGAATAAATAAAATTTAAATTATAGGGCGACAATACACTTTTTAAAACTGCAATAATTGTTTATCATTTGATGACAATTATTTACGATTTCTACTAAAATCAGCACTATCTTTGTGATTATATTTTCTTGCTTGAGACGTGTAAGGCGAGAACCAAAATGTACGTTTTAAATGCAGACAAGGGTCTGGGTGCGCGGCACCCGTAGCTGTCGAAGACGTAAAATATTATTGTTTATCCGTACGTTTGTACTTAACAAAAAACAACACTTAATTATCCGTCAGTCTGGGTAAATAAAGTATGGACGCTCTCTCTGTGTGTTTTTTTTTTGTAATAAATATTCTTTCCTTAGATTTTGACTTTCATAGCCCTATGACATTGGTCCTTTGAGCCAGACCAATGTCGTAAGGGTTACGGTACAATAATATTTTTGTTTCCGACAGTAGAAATTGCTACCGTTGCTACAAGGTGTTCTAAAAGGGCACTGGTGATGAAGCTCATTTCCTAGCTCTAGGTCGCGGCCGGGGCCTCGCCCTGGGTCGGGGACGAGGGCGGCGGCGGCGCACACGCGGGGAGCGGCCTCGATCCAGCTGCGCCGCGACGAGCTCGGCCAGCGCTCCTCGCTCCGTCAACATCGACAGGAACGTACAGATAAACTCATCATAGTTGTGTGTGCGTCGACAATCGTCCACCTGCAGACATTTTTTTTAAATGTAACTTAGGCTGTAGTGGCCTAGTATACATGTGTGCGAATGGTCGTAGGTTTAAACTCCAGCACTTGTACTTCTAGGTTTTACCTGGTTAAGTGTGGCCTGAGGCACCACCTGTCATTGGTGAAGGAACACATTTTAAAAAGCCTGCATGGAATATAATAAGCATTTCATGAGCAAGTGCCCTATAGATGGCTATCAGCTGCGCTATTGATCACGTTGGACATGCCATATTTATTTATTTATTTTTATTTTAGTGCGAAGGCGAACTTCTTAGGCGGAGATTTCGTAATAGATAACTAGACGAATATCAGCGAGTAAAATATTAAGAACTTGCAACTTTTAGGCACTTTTCATTATATAAGAGAGAATGGGATAAGTACAATTATAGTGTGGGGGATCTCTATCCTCCCAAACAAAAACAATTATAACATGAAAGTAGGCAAAATGGAAAACAACTTTATCCCTTTAAGTACTCTCGTAAAAAATGTTTGATTTTTGTTGTTTCTGTGTGGACGAATCAATCATGAAATATTTAAAAAACGACTACAATATATCACTACTTGATTACATTACTACAAAATCGATGACATACTGTTTGTTTTATTTGGTTCATCTTTTAAGTATATTCGGGAACTACGCTGTACTTTATGAACTGGAAGTTATCAAAAGAAATAATCACCTTGTACATATCTCGTTTGTCATTTTCATCATTGAGCGCTTGTTGACAAGATTGCACCTCACCTATGAAGCTGCTAAGGAGTGCGTTCAATTCAGAATGTGACAGCAATAACTTTCTCATCTTATATGGTTGTTCGGGAGCTGGCTCACTGCAGACCAATATAGGCGAGTCATTGCTTTTGACTATTGCTGTGGTCGAAGTTGGATAGATCTGACAAATAATACAATGTAACAATTAGAAATGTATAGGTATTTTTATAAAATTTTATTGAACACGAATAAAGTTAGTTAGTTAGTAGGAAGTTAAAAAAAACAGTATATGAAACTTACATCACCAATGACTTGACTATCTGTGTTTACTGTAACAAATTTTACAGATGCACCTTGCTCCACAGGATTAACTACAAAGAAAATCATATTCAACTTCATTATATTTGAAAATGAAGTTAAATGGTAAGGAAAGCAATATAAAAGCAAAATACGGTAAATATATTGGCTAAAATAAAAACTACTTTATATCAGACTTTTTTTTGCAAGTGATGGCCACGTTTTTTTATATCAGCATGGCAAGATGACTACGCTGTACCCGATGTTAAAGCACAGCGCAGTCTAAAAGCTAAGCGCCCAAAGCTATAGAAAAACAGGACACTTTCAACACAGCTATCTTTAAATTGGGATTATTTGACCTCAAATAATGTAAAATAAATTATAGAAATATATTCCCGAAAGGAAGCTTAATTAGAAAGTGATTGCACCTAAAATTATGCTGTTGTCTTGCTGCGGTTTATCCGTGGCGCCAATCTCAATCGTAATGGGCAGTGTGTAGTCTATGTCATACATAATTGTTTGTGAAGATTCCAGACTAGCAAGGATGGTTTCCTCACTGATGCTGTCCATACTGTCATTTAATATGTCATTATTTGCCAATAGTACCAATTCCCCTTGTTCTATGAATGGATAATACATGAGTGATTATTACATATTCACTTTGCAATTTGGTTGAGATATGTTTATAATGTACTAGATGTGGTGATTCGGCGTAAACTGGGTAGATATATACAAACATCAGTAGCGTTCATTCCATAAATGCCTGAAAGCATTACATGCCCTTACGAAAAATAAGTCTGGAATGAATTCCTTTAATTTAAACAAAAAAAGCAACCCTTTATATTCATATCTATTATATTTTCATGCCATCTATTTTACATATCAAAGTAATATAATATTTATTATCATTATATAGTATTCAAATTGATTGTGTGAAGATTCACACCTACCTTGTCAAAATAACCTATGCACGCCACTGACAAACATAAATTACCTACTAATAAATTAAGGCAAAGACAAAGTTTAATAGGTCATGTTATTTTAGAAATCCAACCAATGTGAACCAATTATATATCCAGGATTAAAAATTGTGTGTCTGTTACTTTAGGCTATAAACTATTTGTATTCCAGATATTATTTAAACAATCCCAACATTTCACTTTGATGAAGTAACAATCTTTCTCATTTATTAGTGTGATATTAAACAATAAGAAACATTACCATTATAATCTCGACTTTTAGCTAATAAATGACGCAAATGTTTTCCTATTTTAGATACAGCTTCTTTGACTCTCTTTTGATTAATTTCCAATGCGGCCAATCTTTGTGTTAGTGCTATTCTTCTATCGGGCACTACAGCCATTAGATTGAATCTGTAAATAATTATCTATTTTGACTGTGACATTTTTTATGAAAAGCAGATTACTCTGTGATAATTACAATTTTTTAGAATGGTGAAGGTACATATAAAATAACTGTGGCAGGTCTACTAATTTATACATTTGAAAACCTTATTATTAAGATTTCAAATTGGGTCAAAAGTGATTGAAGCAATCAGAATTTGAAATAGAACTATTCTAGTTTGTGTAGTGTTTGGAAGCAACATGGAATCCAGACTTTATTTTATATTTATTTACCTGATATCATGCACTTGCTCTCCGGCATCTCTTCCTAGTCTCTCAGCCATCACTCTACGGAACTTGTCTGTCCAGTCCTCTCCTGTTGCCCAAGGACCATGATCTGTTGGATAAGGTTTCAGTCCATCTAGTTCAAATAAATGCCCATTAATGGGCACAAAACTAACAAAATGGTAAGCTTCACCTGGAAATATAATATTTCATACTTTATACACTAATAACATAGACATAATACTAGCCACTGTATATTGGTATAAATAATAAATTTATATATATAATAAATTTATATATATAATAATATATATATATGGCGGGGTACAGCCTGTCAGGGCAGCAGGTGCACAGTCTTCATAACTCATTGTACAAAGGAAACGCAACGATCTCTGAGATGCATCTGATCGCTGCTACCCTCCAAATATAAATGCCTTCGAAAATGACTAATTTCCATTTTATACCAAATTGAATAGTTGATTACGATCACAACACTATCTCTGATTTCGTCCAGGTACTAAGCCTGACATTTCAATTAATAGCAATTTAAACACTCTCTCTCCAACATATATATTTATTAGAAAGCAAGCAGTTGAAACGTGAATTACTTACAACTTACATGAATTATTTAATTGTCATGAAGAATAATCTTAAATTGCAAATATCATGTTGGTGTTTTAATCTAGAAATACTGGTATTGTAAATATTTAATATTGATTATCCAGATTCTCACTTTGCAAGCCAGCTTGTGTCTCCAAGTATCAAATACTTAAAGGACTACTATTGTAGCATATTTAGACCAGTGTAATAACAATTATTGAAAGTCAGGGTACATGATGCATTGATGTGGCGGAGAGGTGGTGCTCTGTTGTCTTACATACAAAATCAAGACAGACTCGCTCAAGTCTGCTACCCGGATGTTTGACCTTGCATAAGATGTGGTAATGGCAACTTATGAGAGTTTTGACTTAAATTAAAAAATGACAAATAATTGCTTATACAAATTTTCAACCTATATTTTAGGGATAACTTGTCACATTTCTTCAGATAAATTAAAGCAGTTACAATAAGTGATGCACTTGTATGCTGCTACTAGAATTCGGAGCTAGGGTGCGAGCCCGAGCTAGTTGTCACCCTCCTTAGATCCAGGGTTGCTGCACTGTACTTAGCATTAAGTTCTTACTTTGTCACAGTACTTAACTGCTACAAAAAATAAGGCTATTGAATTTAAGAATACAATCCTTTTGTTATTATTGAATTAAGGCAAATACAAACCTGTAAAGCGGCCAGTGGAAACTCCTGCATTTTTGTCTGTCTTTTTACGAGCCTGGGGAATAGCATGAGAGTTGTGTGCACAAGCTAACTCTGGTGTATTGCCTATTGCCCATCCTTTGTTCTCTGGATTCATACCTAAAGTATGATGCTGTAATGTAAATAAGTGTTGAAATATCACATTTTTACCCATTTTAAAGACAGAATTATTTTTATTTTTAAAAAATATAATTAACTCCCTATGATGATGACATTATGAGCAGAGACCAAACTGATACCATTTCTCCCAATACTACGACGAAGTTCGTGCAAGCCCTCCAATTAAAAGAAACATTTTGTTTAATAATATGATTAGTTACTTACTTTGAGTCTACTTAGTGTGCCTCCTAAATGCAGATTAGGACAGTTTAATAATATTGAGAGTAGAGCATGTGTAGCACAGCTGTTCGGTACCATTTGTTGTGCAAAGAATATATTATTAATAGTCTCTTCATCTCGTACAAAACTTTCAATTTGATCGACGAATTTCCGACGCGACCTGCGCTCTTCTATCCATCGGAATAAGAAAATAAAACCGTAAACTGGACTCTCTAGTGGTTTATGTAAGTCATAAATCTCTTCAACTTGAACGCCTTTTACACCAAAATCTTCTAGCAATAACGTAAATAATCCTGGGTCACTTTCAAGTTCCAGCCATCCTTCTGTAAGGCTATTTAGCTCCACTGGCATGTTTTTCATGTATTTCAGATAGTAATAAAATTATTTAGTTTAGTTCTAGTTAGATTTAAACAATAATTACTTTTTATATAAACAATAAGAATCCACTTCAATATTTTTTGGTTCTATTCTCGCCGTTGTGGGGAAGGCATAGGCATTTACGCCATACAGCCATGTCTAAGGTCTCTTTATCTATGTTCATTTCTTGTATATTAATCCAATTTTAAATGTTTGCACTCGATGTAAACGACGAGGAAGGATCGGAGAGAAATCTAAACGACCCAAGGGACACATCATTCCGCTAGCGGTTCGCCAAAATATCATTGATTCTCCATCGCACACGATCGGCCGAACATTCCAGCGTTGCCCAAGCTCACAATACAAGCTCAAACAACAATTGAATATCCAGCTTACCGCAACAACAAGAAAACAACAATTATTCAATAAGAGTGCGGAAGAGATACGATTCCGGCTTGATGTTTTGCCGCCAATCTCCACTTAATTTTTTTTTTGGTTATATTTTCCCCTGTATGTTATGTGGGAAGGCAAACGCATTTACACCATACAGCCAAGTCTGAGGTGTTTTCTTTGCCAGTCTTATTAAATTTCTATTAAATCTTCCTGCCACGCATCAATATCTCTGTCGTAGTTTCAATTACTTATCCAACTTCATTTCCTGTTTGTTGCACCATTTCTACACGTATCCGTGTTTACATTGGTGTAGTGTTTACATGGTTTGTATGCGAGGAAGACTGCAGATTGGCGGGAAAACCCAGTGGCTCAAAAAATGCATCACTCCGCTAGCATCTCGAGTATTCGGGTCATACAGTTAATACCAACAATATATACGATTCCTAAATATTCTTTTGTGGCTGATTTTGAAATAGTTTTAAATAATGATAAGAATAAAGAAACATAAATAAAACAAATAATCAAATAAGTATTTCAAATGCACAAATACTCGAACCTGATACAACTACCTGTAAATAATACCAACACTTGTTCCGTGTATGGATTGAACCCATGATCCTTAGTCCACAAGTTAGTATTGAAGTTCTCTATCACCTATGAGCCGACCTTCACTCTTTTATATGGATATTCATAAGATTCATTTAATTGTTTATCGCGAGTCATGGGTCAAGGATATGTATTGGCATTATAAGCTAAGTATTTGTATTGATTACAGGAACAAAAGTCTCTGTTAATATTCACATGCTGTCATCTTGAAGTGTAGCTTTAGCAAGTAAAAGTCCATCACATCCTAGTCGCACTACTCTTGTGTGCGGCCAGAACTGCCAATGGGGATTTTTCCCAAGTAAAAAAGAAGCATCTTTACAAAAATGACAAAGTAAACAAACATTTATTCAACATTAAAACCTCTTCCTTTATTGTTCCTATCGATTCTTATGAAGTATGCTACATCCTTCTATCATTCAAAATTTTAATTTTATTTTATTATATAATAAACTAGATTGGCACGCATTTTTTTTTGTGTTTTTACAGTATAACATTCTATACGTCATTAGCTTGTTATTCAAGAGTAGGGATGGTTCAGAAAAGTATACCATAAAAAAAAAATCTCAAAAATGCGAAAATCAATGTTTTGCATATGGTATTAACAGTTAGTTTATTTTTCCATTTCTATTTTATGCTTTTTAGAATGTAGTAGGAATTAAATAACATTTTTTTTATGAAAACATCACCATATCTTATTTTTGCCGCTTAATGCATTGATCCGGCTTACTAAGGCTTAGATTGAGTTATGATTAGACATACATTGATCCAGTAAAACTGTTACATTATTATCTTTACTAGATAAATATATACCTGAATACATTATTATAAACAGCAAGAATCGCGACAAGCTAATCTGTTCAAAACGGTTTACTGCTTCGAACTTCGAACTTCAGTGTCGCATGCAAGGTCACACAAACTGAGATATCAGTTCGTCATTTATCCGATCTTAAGTCAATTTCCAAACCATATTATGCTAATTTATAGAAAATGAAACAAATGTATTTTCTCTCAACAACATTTATTTTTTATGTACACTTCTTTCGAGAATTCGTACAATGTACAAGTGATAAATGCACAAGTTCAGCATAGTAACAAAATCCTTACAAAGATGTACAGGCACGCGCTTCTTATTAACGTAAGCACAAATCATATTACTCAAATTACGTTAGGTATTTGGTCCCACTTGTATTTGAAAAGCTCCGGATGATCATTTTTTGTCACACCTTTTTGTGAATCAGATATTGCTTTCACATTTACAAGGTGTAGGTCAAATGGTAATCTAAAACTAGTTTTTCATGTATTTTTTACATCTTATTGATTCTAATGAGTTAGTTCTCAGGCCAGAGACGTTTTTATCGGATTTTTGCACTTCAAACCAACTGCAGTTTACAATTTAAAGTGGAAATAGCATCTGATTGATTGACCAATGGTTGACTTTCATTTTTTTTCTTCAAAGATATATATATAAATATGTTTAATTTAATCGTCAGTTTTTATGTTGTGCTATCGAAATGTGTATAAAATACAAAATCATTACGCATGCCCATTTCTAAAGATATTATTCTATATATTATATTTATTTATATTCTTGTTTAATTTCAAGACTAGAATCGACAAAATTAAAAATAATGTGTCTAATCTACGAATATACTTATTATGTTAGTTTATGACGAACATTAGATACATATTATAAAATATCACATAGTTACAGTAAGGTTTTTTTATATATAATACACTGATATGCTTATAATTGAACACAGAAATATAATAAATTCATCAAAAAGGTCTACTGTACGTCCTTCGGCTTAACAACGTGATAGTAAGCAGTGTTCCTTACTTGCAAACAGATGCGTAGAATATGAGCGCAATACATGTAGGCTTCAGTAGTATTACTGATACATTAATTCACAAAGTGCTAAAGAAATGGTCAGAGGTATGTTTAAGAACGGTAACGCATGTGTTAAATATTATACAAAATTGCTAATAAATATGCAGTTTTATTTTTTAAATAACCAACTCAACTACATGTCATTGGGAACCGTAGAGGTGCTTGCTCTGTTAAGAACACATTAACGTTATAGATACAATTGGAAGAGATTTTATTTACTTATTAACCTAAAAATAACACGAAATTTTAACAAGCCTATATTTAGAAAGTTTAACTAATTAGGTATGTACACAGTAAGTCACAAGACTCGCCTTCCCTGACTATCACATAAGTACGCAACGTTTCCTACAACTTATAAATAAAAACAATCGTTTCTAAGATATGTATGCCCATTAAAAATAATACCGGTTGCATTATCACACATCTGATAACGACATAACTAACAAGTCTCATTACATGAAACAGCAGTCGATTTAAAGTGAAAAGATTCGGCCAACTTTTCATCTGATCGTGTGTGTCGGATTGTATGGTGGAGGGGGCGTTTTAGGCACTTGTGCTTGATGGACGGGGGCGATGGTCGCGGCTGACATTGGAGCCGACGTGTTTTCAGGCTGGCCCGGTATGATGGCTACTTCTGTGAGCTGAGGCGTTCTTGCGGCGGGTGCGGGATCACGCCGCGTGCTACTGCTCGCCGGGAGCAGCCTTGCGGGGTTTAGTTTAATGGCGTCATCGTATGTCGGCGGCGCTCCGGCAACAGTGTCGTAATCTGGCGGTTTCTGCTGCATCGTTTCCTCATCCGGCATCGATATAACGTGGATAGGGTCGTCGATCTGAAACGGATAAATGTACAAATTAATATCTATATCTATCTGAATTTAATTAAATCTTAATTACTATTGGGCACACATACTACATTACCAGCCTCATCTACATTTTCCGTAAGGTGTGATTGAGGTTAAACATAAAAAAGTTAGTAAAGAATATAAGATGTTTGTGAGGTTGTAGGGCGTACATGAGGCTTGATTGTAGCCTCAATATTAGGTCCTTACATATGAAATTGGCGTTTTGTATGGGAGGAACAAAAAGTCGAATATTTTTTAATATAATATATTTAATTAATCAAAGTATGAACCATTATTTTCTATGCACTTTTGCCATCTCATAGGTAGTTCATGGATCCCTTTACTAAAAAAACCAGTCGGACGGCAATCAATAAAATCTTTGAAGGCGATTTGGACTGCCCCATCGGAGTTGAATTTTTTCCCTTGCAAGAAGTTATCCAAATTTCGAAAAAAATGGTAATCTGTTGGAGCAAGGTCCGGGGAGTACGGAGGATGCCTTAGACTTTCCAATTGAAGCTCTTCTAATTTAGTAGCCGTCTGTTGCGCAGTGTGTGGTCTAGCGTTGTCGTGAAGCAGCAGTGGCGTGGAGCGATTGACCAGCCTAGGTTGTTTAGCCGCTAGCTTTTCCATCATGGTTTGCAATTGCTGACAATAGACATCAACCGTAATAGTCTGGCCAGATTTGCGAAAACTGTAATGAACAATACCGGCACTAGTCCACCAAACGCTTACAAGTAACTTTTTTGGGGTTAATTTTCGCTTGGGGCAGGATTTGGCTGGCTGGCCAGGATCCAACCATTGCGCTGAGCGCTTCCGATTATCGTAAAGAACCCATTTTTCATCACAGGTAATGATTCGGTATAAAATACCTTCATTATTGTGCCGGTTTAGTAACGTAAAGCAGCAGTTGACGCGCGTTTGCCGGTTTGCTTCAGTCAATTCGTGAGGTACCCACCTCTTAAGCTTTTTAATCTTCCCAATTTGCTTCAAGTGAATTAAAACAGTTTTATCACTAACATCGCAGCCTGCAGCTAACTCGGACGTGGTTTGCGATGGATCCGCTTCCACAATAGCCTTCAACTCTTCATTATCAACTTGAGTCTCAGGCCGTCCACGGGGCTTGATCTGCAGGACGAAATTTCCAGAACGAAAACGTTGGAACCAAAAACGAACTGTGTTTTCTTTTGCAACACGACCGCCATACACATCATTCACCCTTCGAGTTGTTTCCGCAGCACTAGTGCCACGGCGGAACTCGTACTCGTAAATAATGCGATATTTTAAGTTTTCCATTTTGTAAAATGAGTGACGCAAACAGAAAAAAAACAGAAGAAAAAAACAAATGAATGACGATCATCGAAGCACAAATACATGAGTCTATAGCTGTACAAATTTGAATTTGAAATTCCTTACCAAAGAGGAGAAATTTGTGATTAAAGTGGCCAGTACGAAAAACGCCAATTTCATATGTAAGGACCTAATATATGCGTGCGAACACCCTCCTAGTGGCTTGCCTCTGCTAGTCGCGTTTTGGGATTTGCCCTTGTATGTTCAGCTTTTTTATCTTTTTATTAAGGTCCAGCAGCACGATAGTACTACCTGTAACATTCATTCGGTTATAGGCGAGAGCAGTCACTTTTTAAGGTCAGTCATCAGCTTACCACGTTTTGGTATAAACAAAATGTAGCTTACTTGATGAGTATCGGGTGATGCGCGCTCGTTCTGGGGCTGTCTCGCGGGGGATTGCAGCCAGCAGCACATGGCAGCGCATATGAGCAGGGCTCCGGCGACGATGCACGCGACGCCGACGTATCTGACCGGTTCTGCGTAGTCCTCGGCCAGGCCCAGCCAGTTGATGAGTGCGCCGGCGCACAGCAACACCATGCCGTATCTGTAAGGCCTCTGTGATTGTCTGCCTGCGTCCAATGACATGCCTGAAATATAAAACATTAGATTATTTACAGCCCATTTTCTTCTTTATGACTCCGTAATAAAATTTTATTTAAATTAAAAAAAAAGAATGTCATTCGAGAAGATTGTTGAATAGATTGTTTTATTTTTTTGCTTTTTTGTTTTTATTTCTTTTTGCAAATTAGATTAGAATATTTCTTTTTATGTAACTCGTATTTTTAGTTTTCTTTTGTTCTGTGCATATAGCCTACACTTTTAAATATAGTCGCATTTGTAATGTCTCTTACTCATGTCTTATATAGTTTTTTGTGTTAATGTAGACTATGTAAGTGTACTTATAAATAAATAAATTTAAAGTCGAATTTAAACGCTATTGAATCATTAATATATTGCTTATATATACAAAACATATAATAGTAATCGATATATTGATTTTTCTTTAAAATTTATAGTCTTATATTATTATTATATTAATAGACCTGGTTCGGTAAAATAGATGGATATAGAATAAACCGATATACATTTTATTGTTAATTATATCCTCACTTAACAAAAATAACTTTATCGACTTGAATTGGTCGTAAAAATATATAAGATCATAAAAAAATGTAAATAGTATAATATAGTGTTAGTAGTGTACTGGGTCAACGGTGTACTAACATACATATAACGGGAGTCTGTATTCACGATCCGGTGATCAAAATGAAAGCTGGGAAAGTGTACAATTAGATGACACGCAGTTTGCTTTATTTGCTACTTAACTGTATCTGGTAGTGAAAATATTAAAGTCATATACAACAGTCCCATTATAAGGTTTCTCAGGAGGAGCAATTTGGTTGTCAGATGTCGGCACATCGCTCATCGAGGCTAATCGAGAATACAATAGTATCGTAGAATAGTGGGTCAAGTTCGTAACGTGCGGTTGAGTGACGGCTCTAGTCACGTGCCTCCAGAACCCGTAAATGAGAGGCATGACTGTCATGCTTCAGTATCCTCCCTAGTATTGTTTAATTTATAGATTATTCGAAAGTGAACCGACTCTTAATTTTATTCATGTGCGAAGGCCGTCCATCCCATAGAAGCATAAAACTTGGACATTTTATAAATATATTAACCTAAAATCTTATAATTACCAGAATAGAATATAATGATTATACACTCTCTTTGAAAATCTTTTTTTTTGTTAACCCGGTGGAAATCCCTACGGACCGTCAGGGGAAGTGGTGAGGGCCACTCCCCCCGGTGTGTCGGACCTGCCCCGACTAAAACCACACACACACCCCGGCTGCCACCCCCATCGCGGCCGGGACGGTCCTATGAGGATTTTCACCAAGTAAAAAAAAAAAGTATAAAAAACTTTTATGTACAAGGTGTCTAATCGTATAGTAAAAGAGATTATTGTGAGAATTTGTCTTCTCATCATGAGAATAGTGAAACTTGAAAGTGGCTATTCAATAAAAAGTGCCTAATTACACAGATCTACATAAAAATGGGTTGCGATTGTTGTTGACTAACTGAGGATCATTTAAAAAGTAATTTTTTGCGTAGAATCCGAATCCGGCGTCAGAATTCGACAGAAACAGAATTTTTTCTCACATTAGGTTAAGATATTATGACCGGTGGTCGTGGGTGTGGTTTTAGGAAGACACGAATTTGGCGTTTTACAGTTTATTTGCACTTTAAGGCACACCGAACTGCGACGTACACGCACGTACTCCAGCCTTGGGTCTCGGTAGTCGACTAACTTCCAAGCGTCCCGTGCGCGCGCGCATCCTCTTACCCCGCACGTCTCTTAACACCCTAACGACCCTTAGGGCGACAACTGCGTATTGGGTTACGTCTACATGCTATAATATTTTAAAAACCTAACGTGATGGAGCAATTCTGACCCCAGATTCAGATTCTATGCAAAAAATTACTTCGAAAATTACCCTCACTTGGCCAACAACAAAACCTTGCAGATCTGTGTTATGTTTACTATACTCAAATAACCGGAACAAAACTTTTTATAAACTTGTATCACATTTCACATAGAAGTTATCTTGACACTCAAGACTTACTTGGTACTTAGTACTCAAGAAGGAGTCACCCAGTTATAAGGATTGTGCCGGGCAGTAGACTTGAGGGAGTCTGCTGTCTGGATGAGAGGGTGGCGGTGTGCAGTGTCCGGCGCGCCGCCTGTGAGATAGGTATTGGAAGGGTGGGCTCTTTACCCTTACCCCTCCCAGAGAGGCAGCCTCGACAAGGCATTTCGCTCTCCGAGCGTCTGGATGAATTTGGTTTCCCAGGCTCGGGTGGAGCGATTAGAGGGACACCCCGGGGGTTTTTAGTCAGTAGGAGTCTGACACACCGGGGTTGCTGCCCTCACAGTGGCCCTGATGGTCGTATGCAGGATTTTACCCGAGAAATAAAAAAAAAAGTTATAAGGATTGTACGCAAATATAGATCCCTGTAATGAACAACAAAAATCAACAGTGATTTTGCAATATTACCAACGATCCATTGATAGTGTTATTGAAGTCGAGTAAACGGTGGCACTGATAACAACAATCTTTATTGTTTTTTTGTCCATATTGCACATTCATCAACATATTTATGTACATTGAAAAATCATAATGTACTTGCGACACAATTTTATATAAAATATATTATGATATTCAAGAAAATAAATCACTTCTCGTTACTGTCACACGTAAATTTAGATAATAATATATACTATTTACAAAATATATTTATCTAACCTCTTTATTTTTAAATGTTTAATCAATACCACGCTTATTTTAGATATTAGCTTTTGCTCATGTCTCCGCCTGCTGAGGTGGTTAAATAGCCCATACAGTCATTTTCCATTTACCTATATCAAAAGAATGTGACGTTATATGATAACTTTTCAAGAAAACCTATTTTCTTAATCCTAGTGTGCTTAGTGTATATATAAAATATACCTATACTTTATGCATGAACTATTGTAATGAAATAATAACAAAAATGGTTAATTTGCACTTAGCGTAAGTCATAAAAGACGCTATCGTCTGTAACTATAAAAAATTAAGTATAGTTTTCTGTAAATATATATATTATGATTAGTTTTTATTATTATTTATATACAACTACGATATATTTATTTATTACATACAAACTAATCGTAGTTGCAAAGCAGTAAACGTTATGTGCGATGCCTCCCACAAAGTTGGAGCGGCGATTTGCGAAAGGTGGCCGGCATTAATCGAATGAGATCGCCCGAACTTTCAGATCAATGGTGCTTATTTAGAAAAACCTAAGTTTAGCAGTAGACTAAAGTAGGATGATGAAAACACTGCTAGACAACTCCTATATGATTGTTTACAGCCCCTCCCTTGGGTCTAGCTACTGTCGTATACTTTTTTGCAGAGCTAGCTCAAGTTTAGTAAGACGCACTGATGTTTAGGAGACTAACTAAGACACATTCGCAGGGGTTTTTTTACAACGTAGCTCCTTTTATATTTTATGTATATACTATATAGTATCGATATGGAGATCGGGGAAGACGACTTGAGAAAGACATATCCGATATACAGATATGGAGAGACGGGGGCTCTGTCATGGCCAACAACTATTATAATCATATTCATTTATGGCTTTTTTTACTGTGTTCACTTTTATTTTAATGTGTTTGGGTTACTACGCTTTGGAATTGTCGTTGTTGTGTTCCTTTGTCAACGATTTCTAAAGCGTAAGACCTTTTTAGCAAGAATGCAATAGTAAATCTGTCACGGTGACCAATTATTATGTACAAAACGATTGCTGTGAGTTTTGCCGCTAACACACTTGCGTGAACACCGGCTGAGTTAGGCCGAAGCCTGTGAAAATAGAAAAATGCTAGATAGTACACACACAAGTTCCATCGAATTCGAGAACAATTCCGAACGATATAATATCTCTCAAACAGGGATTTAAAAAACTAAAACGCGTACTTACAAGAGAGTGATCTCCAGTTCACTGTAACGTCATAACTCAGTGGATATATCGCAGTCCAAGCCATTGTCTTCTATTCTATTAAAACACCAATAACAAAGTAAACACTAATCATATATATTTAAATTCGTAGTTAACCAGTATCATCACTAAATTACTCAGAAACAATGCACGATTTCAAGTTTAAAGTGAGACAAATGAATGGTCCTGTAAATTTTTCCGTATTCATAGTTTAGTAGATATCTTATCGAGAGAAAAGAGATTTAGAAGAACGATAACCGATAGTAGGTCGCGCTATTTATGCGGATTGAAATCTTGACATTGATGAAAATTGTTCACCCTTAATAAACTCTTCTGATGTTTTTACATAAACTTTTATGAATATTCATTAATATTTTATAAAACAATTTACTTATTGCATTTTACATACAACAAAATTTGTCTAATTGTTTACGGATGAATTGACGTAGTAAAATTTTAATCGCTTATAGCTTAGGTTTCCAAAAATATTAAAAATTCTTATTGCAACATAATTTCGTCACATGGTCAAATTATTTATTTCGGTAACTAAATACAGATTTCCACATCCTCTTAAATTAATTGGTTTCAAATTTCGACGCAAGTATCACAGCTTCTCTACTTTTATAGATTGTATTACTATCTTCTTAAAGAATTGTTTTTACGTGGTCGTTATATTTTGTGATGTTATTAACTTATATTTTAGGTGTATTTCATATCTACAAAAATAAATATAACAATTAAGATTCTAGACGATTTCTTGATGATTTTTTGAGCATAATTTTTCTTAGTTCTTCTCTTGCTAAAATGCACCGGATAAGATCTTGTAATGAATAATGAAACTATTTTACCGCAAATTGTTTACAAAATTCATTTTGGGTTACTGTGGATGAAAAATATCACACTTCCTAATATAGTATGTTAAAAAATAGCGTTAATAGTGTATGCTAGATATTATGTTAATCTATAGTATGTTTCACGCACCGTAGTTCCGTAAAAACTTGTTGGAAGAAGTTTATAATCGTAAAAAAAATGTGCCGTATGTCACAAATTTATGATTTTGGAATCTTTCTCTGAACGTGTGATATGACATTGTTTTTGTTTAATTTCTGGATTCTAAGTCAACAGGAAGGACCCTGTAATTTTTGATTCCTTGACGACAACGATAACTTTGCGGTATAAACAGTTGTATTTCTAGATTGAAACTTATATGCTTTTTTTTTTCGGAGTTATAAGTAACTGCAGACCGACGTATTTGATATTAATTTCAAGTTGATATAACCACGCATTCCTTAGACAAACTGTTTTTACATGCAGACGGACAATAAAGTTATCCTATAAGGGTTCCTTTTTTCATTTTGAGTTACGGAACCCTGAACATTATTGTATGTCGAAATTTGTGCCCACCTATAGCTGGGTTACATAGTATGTATGCAGATCAAAACTTAAGTTAAATTAAAATCGAAATATATCAGAATTAGAGTAATAAAATAAAGCCTTAGTAAAATTTAAAGGCGGTACTTTCGCCCACACTCGGGATACGGCTTCACTGGAACTCGGATGTCAGTGCTTCAGTTTCGTTAAGGCGGTAATATTCTCTAAATGGATTACAGTTGCGAATGCCTACTGTTTATAACCTGGTTAGTAGTGTTATCGAATAATCAAATATTAAATTGCTTCCTTCCAAAACAACTTCAATGATTTGTTATTATTCATTACCTTAAATTAGGTAAATGTGATAATACTAATATCATTATCTACTCATTATCACCATAATCACTAGCATATTGTCATTCGACTTAAAAGTAATACCAACGGTGTATTTTTTCGGCAGGACTGTACGTTATAGGCCGGGATAGACCTTCACAACTAAATCGAACGAGAGGGCAAACACTGAGGTGCTCAGCCAGCAAGCCAACAGTGTATTTCCGACATTAAATAGCATTCATACAATAGCATGTAACAAAATGATTAAATTCTAGTTAACTATGCTTAGCTTTCCATTGTAATAGTAATATAATAATAATACAACTAAATATAGTAATTCAAGCTGTTACAAAAGGATTATTATACTGCGATATTCCCACACAGAGAAGATTTTAGTATTTACAGCTTCTAAAAATATAATTATCTTTTTATAGTATCAAAAAATAATGGATTTCGTACATGATCTGACTATCGTGTTATATTATCATAGTCTTGATAAACATATGACTGAGACAATATTTATGGTACATAGGTAATTCGTTCAGTATTAAGATGAACAAAAATGTTGTAACGTAAAAATTGCTATTAACTGCGCTAATTTTATAATTACGTCGGCAAAGCATTCAAGTGAAAAACTGATAGTGCTATTGGAACAATTCTGTTTATTAGTAAACAGTATTATATATATTTTTAATCTCAGCGGGTTTTTCTGATATTTGTACGTTTTCATGTAATCTAGAAAAGCATTATAACTATTTTTGGAATAAAAAATCAGATATCGTCATCAAATTATTCTTATCTATTCAATAACAAGATGTTTGTCACACAGGTAACAACGTCATTTATATATTGTGCAATCATGCAAGTTACTATTATCGGCCAATTATAGTACATCAGATATATTTCGTCTAGACATCTCATTTATTTCATTCAATGGCTATCGTGATCTAGTGGATTACAGACTGGTGTCCATGCGCGGAAAAACGAATGATCGTGAGTTCGAATTCCGACTCGTACTTCTTTCAGATTAAGTATTAGGCATCACATGCTTTCCGGTGAAGGAGAACATTGTAAGGAAACTCGCATGACACCGAATAAAACTGTCATATGCAAGTGCCCTGAGAACGGCGCTTAACTGCGCTACTGGTCACATTGGACACGACATATAAGCGCAAAGAGGATACAGGTATTAATGTATAATATTTCTGCTCACCCCGACAGCATTAATATTACACATTGTTTTAGGCGATACGAAGCACTTGTGTTACGGGAGTTTATTCTTTGAAGTTTCAATGAGACAAATCTACGTCTAAGATGAAGATTTGTACCCAAGGCTTACTGGAATGGCTAAGTAGTTTTTTTTTATTGCCCTGGTTACTCTCATTAGACGACTTCCCAAGAATAACACATGGCTCGCTTCACGTAACTTATGTCTGACACCTTATTATTATTTTTTGTTATGGAGGATTATGGATATGACACTTCCAATAATGTACCCATCTTAGTATAGAGACTGTAGTTTGAAACACCTATGTGGTTTTTAAGTACCTACCATATACATTTTATTTTTGCCCTAGAAAACATCCAAAGGACAATTCTTTGATTGCTGACGGGTCTTCCTAATAACATATTCAAAATGGATCTAGAACAGCCACATTTGGGACTTTAACGGACACGAAAAGAATCCCTAACAAGAGTGGCCAAATAAACAAAAAAACTGAGCTTCAACCAAAAAACCACGAGGCAATGACTAATACTGGTGTAATCTAAGGAGGTTTGATGAAACGCTGTACGAACTACTTACTTACTTATTTACTAAAACAGTGATTGCCCAAGTGTCGACTGATTAAATGCAGAAGTATACGCCCTCTGCTTTAAATAAGTGGGCATAGGACATGGTGATACAGAGGAATAAATGTTAAATACTTGTTGATAAAAAATCAGCGAAATTATGATACGACTATGTATTTTCCCTTTCTTTAACATTAATAAAAGTGTTAACAAAACTACTACAATAATCAAAGCTACCATACCGATCCAAGTTTTTGATGTCGACTGGTAGCCCATTTTTTTTTCGACGTGACAATGCGTTCGTGTTCTGAGTGAGCTATACAATTTCACCGGGTGATGTGTGCGGACACTTAAGGTGTTCAGCCAGCGAGAATAGTGGAATGGATGGAAATGCAAAAGTACTCCTGTGGGTACGAACCTCGACTTAGGCGACCAGCCAGGGAAATAACCTAACGGTGATCTTGCATTTTGGAAGCGACTACCTTGTGAAGAAACGCCAAAAGAAACTCAAGGCTGCGTCGGAGTAGGTAGTCCATATTATTACTGCAATGTATCATTACGCCTTAACCTTTTCGGATTAGTAGTAATTATTGGACACAGTGCTTATATTTAGTGATCTGTTCCACTTAGTGTAAGTGGCCGCTGTTATAATTTTTTTTTGTCCAGAAGAAAATCCATTATGGACCTTCAGGGAGTTGGTGAGGGCCGTCCCCCCGGTGTGTCGGACACTCTCCGACTAAAATCTCCTGGGTACTCCTTCATCCGCTAGTACACCGGCCGTGAGTGCGGACTCGCAATCTTCCACGACCGGCGCGCAGAGTGAGCCTTGTTAGGCCCCCTCAGTAGGAGACGAAAAGAGTATTCCCGTCCCTCTTTTCCTCAGAATAGGCAGTGTGCAGAAGTACACGCACACTGCCGCCCTCATGTACGGGCAGTGGAGTCTCTCAAGTACCACTGCCCGCTTCAATGTCACGGCGGGGGGTTGCGCAGAAAATAGCGCGCGTACGCACCCCGTCGGCGACCCGGTCTCCGGCGCCGAATGGCCAGGGTAGAAGTAGACTCTCTGGTCCGTTCAGCTGCTTCCTTCTGCTGCATGAACCGCTCACAAAATTGAAGCATGGCCTTCCACTTGTCCTCGCTGCCGACCATAGCTTGGATGACGGCCGGCAGCGAAAGGTCACCTCCGATGGCCACAATAAGGTTGCGGCGCTCGTTAGCCCACGCTGGGCAATCTTCTAAATTGTGCTGTGCAGTTTCCGTAGGGCAATTGCCGCAGTCTTGACATTCCTCAGTGGCTGTTATCAATGCACTAACGCATTTTCTACTGACAAAATATAAATGTAATTTTATTTGTATTTTGGTCACAGACACAAAACGAGCTATATTCCAATGAATTGTGAAAATAATTTTTATGCTAATAGCAATCGTCGTGAGATTAGAATATATTTTGACAATGATATGATATGATCTTAGATCTATATTTTTATTGTTTATCGTTTACATAATATTTGTTCCATTCTGATTTAAAATTTCATGTTTTTAATACTGCTTAAAATATATTTGTGATAAATATTATCTTTCTTTGTGTATTCATTAGTCTAGAAGTATGTCTTCTTATTCATTATGTATCTGGATAGTATTTATCATAACAATTACTTTGTGAAATAAATTTTAAATTCAAATTTTACTGAAATTATTAGTTAAATAGAGTGTAATTAGTACGGATGTGTACAAGATCAGTGCGACAAGTGTTAGTTTTTTAATTGTCAAATTGAAGAGAATTTTTTCACCACCTTATCTTAGGAATAAATAAATTACAATACAATTTAAAAACATAAACAATTGTAAAAAATTGCATTAAGGTCCCAACCCGCACTTAGTACTATTGCTACTTAGCGCGATCTACCCGAAACGTCCACAAACCAGATGATAATTCAATTCTACGGATATCACTAGTGTCTCGTGAGGCTGGTTCAATCTCCCAGCGCTATGTTTTCTTCTAACACTTTCACTATCTTCGTGTTCGAAATTATGAGTGAATATTAGAAACCTTGCACTCGGACCACAATTTATTCGTGACATTGACCTCCAAAAGACCTGGTATAACGGTCTCATATGGATATACGATATTTTTTTACAAATAAAGTTAAAACATAATATAGTGCAATATACCCTCATAAGCTGTTAGCTGATACAATTTTTATGTCCCAAGGTATGAACTGTATATTATTGATCATAGCAATGAGTGAAAAATGCCTTATCATGAATTATATATTATTTATAGTACCTCCTCGTTTATTATATCGAGAGGTTATGTATGTTGTGTTTCCATTTGCATGAAATAATAACCCCGATGTATATTTAATCACTTTTTATTTATTTTATAAGACGTTATACAGAAACCCCGTATTCTTCACTCATGACAGGAAAAGGAAGAGAGATGTCATAGACAATACAAACATATGATAAATACATGTGTCTATGACACAGATTATAATAATGTATAGGTTAAAAAAATTTTTTTTCATAAAACACATACAAATTATGACGCATTTTTAAATATGATATATATGGTTCCAATAATGGTTGAAATTAAAAGTACTATGGCGAAAGTGGACAAAAGACTAATGAATGTTAGGTAGGTGAAAGTATGTATTCTGTAATGATATGGAAGAATAGCGTTTCATTCTTGCTATTGTCGTGGTGTCGTGATATTTGTTTATCAATTTATGAATTTAAGTACTAATTTATTATAGTTAAACCTAGCGTCCTCCCTTGGTAAGAAAGTCAAAAGTTTTTTTTACTGTAATAAAAAACTGAGAAGATAGACATTTGTGCAAACATTAGTCATTATATCCGTGGCAGACATTTATATGTAAAACGAAAATATATGCACGGATATAATATCTTATGTAAAAACTATAAAATAATTATATAAAAATTTAAATGTGGTGATAGAAATTTTTAATAGTGACATAATAATGTGCACTGAAAATTGTGACAATGATCTAGAATCCGTGTCCGCCGTCAGACGTACGAGGTTCATTGACCTAATCGAAAAACTATTTTAAAACTTAGCAGACACTATATGCTAATATTCTCACTTCTGGCACGTTGTTCAAATAATAATGTAAGGTTCTTTACGCATTATTACATTGTTGCATGTTTAGATTCTTGCTTTGCAGCTTAGAGGCCCAGAGGATATGAAATGAATGAGCATCTATATAAGCCAATATTTTTGATGTACATATCCTATCTACTACTTTGAACTTATATGCTTTGTCCAATATGACTAAACGAATCCTTTTTTATTAAATGAAATGAAAAGAAAATAATCAATATTCCTTATTTAACTTTTCTATTTAAAATTATTAATTAGCATTAATTTCTAGTACCTTCCAATAATAATCCAAAATAGGATCAGGTACAGTAAAACATGCTGTTACCGTTTCTAAAGTCGATATTTTTGGTTAATAATTTATAGGAAAAAAATAGGTAATAGAAATATCCTGACAATTGAAGAGAACATTCTAGTCAGCCGCATTAAAAAAAAAAGATCATTAAAATATCGACGTAACGTAAGACATGTTTCATGTTACACTGTATTGGTTTCCCTTTTGGATTGTTATCGCACAGCAATATTGATTAAAACATTCATAGTGATATTCAAGGTATTCTCTATTGTGGTCGCGGTGGTCATAGCTGATACACCACAAATATTTCAGTACCCGCTTTGGAGCACATTACGCAACGGTTGCTGGTAATTTGAGATTTGCAGGATATGATTACAGATCAGTAATATAGTTCCGCCTTACAATCAGTGGTGATGAGATCACCTTGGGGTTTTCAGACAATACATATCTGGTACATATCGGTAGCCGTCGCCTAGAGCAACCGGGAAAGTCCTACAAAGATTTTCCTCACGTAAAAATATGTGATGACGCTAGTGCACAATTTATGATATTTTTCTTTCTAAAACTCCTACGAATCTTAATTAACTTTAACTACAATAACACAGTTTATATTCCAATTTATTTAACGTATTTATATCAAGATCTGTGTTATATTCGAATAAAATAAAATGAGACTTATTTACAATTTTATGATAATTCCACTTATTTTTTTACACTGGTTCGACATAATTACTACAATACACCTAATGGTAAGTACGGTGTAGTCCAAAAACGAAAGCGACCATCAAAAGATGAAAATCCATTGATAGTCTCCGTCGTCATGTCGGCCCACATATACCACGCCTTAAGCACGACTGATTTGAACCAATAGATGATGTCCACACATAAATGTATGTGTATATATATTGTACATATGTTTCTGTAAGCTAACTGTGTGTGTGCCTTTGAAGCATAAAATATATATGGTGTGTTATCATAAAAAGCAAAACCGAATAATGTACGAGTATGTTTCCAATCATAACTTTAAATCGGCAAAACCGAATACGAATTCCTATAGCTCAGTACATTTGAAATGGATAGAATATAATATTATTGTGGTTGTCGTGTTGAAAGCTTCCTACTAGTCAACAGTTGTAATTACGAGATTCATGTAAATGTAACTTAAAGTAGGTATTACAATAACATTTTGTTAGTTAACCTTTTCTGTTGAATTTGTGAGCTGATCATGCGATTTTTCTGCAGCTTACCTGAAACAAATAAGAATTGACAAATTGGAATAAAATAAATACCATACATTGTTATTTATAAAAAGGCAGTATCCTGAATTTTAAGTATTTAGAACCTCTATGGGGTTGGCGCTGTTTGCGTCAGTAGGTTTACCTTTGATAGCCTATACGGATTCATTAGGTTACGCTTAACGAGCAGTAGGAAATGGGTAAGGCGTCGATGTCCGACGGATCACAATACTTGGGTACAACGACCGTCATAGCGACACGCTTCGGTCAATTACATTTCAGAATCAGCCCTTGTATGGTTTGCTCCTTTCTCTTTTCTTCTTCAAGTCGGAAGCGTGATGGCGACACCACTAGTACTGCACTCAGTAATGGGTTAAAGTTGCCACTTTTCATTAGGTGGAATGTTAATGTGTCACCTTTTGGTAGGGATAAAAGAATGGTTGATAATGTGATTCATTTGACATGAAGCATACCTTGATAAAAAAATCTTTAATATTACTTATGTTGGAATTAAGGGTTTGTTTAATAGTCATAAACTGGGCTGTAGTTTTAAAAAAGTATGTACAAAGATTTTATTTAGGGTAAAAAACTGTATTAAACAATTTAAAAGGATATAATTCTTGTCGTTGATACGGTCCCTGGGTAAAAACAATAACAACAAAGCAATTAGCTGTCGGTCCGATAGATTGTTCTGAACCACATGCCGTAGACAGCGAACAGGGCGTGAAATGATACTAGTGCTTGGTGTTCCCGTACTATGAGACTATTTATGACGAATTGAGGCCTCTTATTTTTATAGTTATAGAAAAAGTATAAAAAAAATAAAAATTTTAAACCGGTATGCAAGATCTTCGATATGGCTGTATGGCGTAAAAGCTTTTGCCTTCCCCACAAAGGGCAGAATACAACAAAAAAAAAATCCAGTATGCATATAAATATGTATACTCTGGTTAGTAGGGAATCTATTATTTATTCTAGTGGTTTAACTAAAGTAAACAAAATTAACACGTCTTATGGTTTAGAATAATATCTAATAATTTATACTGTACTTTTAATTGTTCATAACGTATTAAAAATGTTGTTTCCTATATTCTAACTTCATGACTTACTTAAGTCCTAACAGATACATATACATATGGATTATATAGAAAAAATAACAAGAATCGTTAAATATTATTTAAAAAACAAAAAATATCTTAAACATCATTTACAGTGGTACTTTATTTTTTATAACAATGTCACAATTTTACGGTATACATTCTTAAGTACATCTCAACAAGTAATGCCAACTCCACGTTTATGCCATTGAATGTTAACAAAGTCAACCATTAAATATATGTACAGGTGTATGTACCTATATTGTATGTATTTAAATTTATATAAATATTTGTACAATACGAAACAGTTTTCTTATACAATGAAGAGTAGTACATTAAGTCTTTTTGTTGTAGCTTTATAATTCTTATGCTTTATTACAAGAGCACAATGGTGATTTCACTGGATCATATTCACTTTGATGATAAGTTTTGAGCTACCGTGCTGCCTCTGATACCTATATCGTTTTGTCATAACTTAAAATTTTCAACATTCAACTTGTATTTGTAAGTTTTTAATAAGAATCAAAACGAAGCATTATTTTCTATTCTATTTTACCTTCGTTTATTTCGCTGAATATACAAGTGACGTGCATTCCTTAAAAGCATAAAAGGCAGTACCTGAACAGTTTAAACATATATTGATTTAAAATTTGGTAATTTTAAACAAATATAAGTATGTAAAAACTGTATCAATATTTGTCTAATTGTCCAAGTATAACACGATGCTCTAAGCGTTTTTATGCTTCTAAAGGATGCACGCCACTGCTCACAATCACATAATATTTAGAATTTTACAATATCAATAGCGACCAGAAATCAATTCCTAATCGGTTGATACAACTATTATTTTGAGATGGTGGTGTCTTGTAAGGTTACTCCGTATATTTATATTCATTAGGAAATGACCGTTGGCGCTTGAACAGCATGTTTTTGTGGTTTTAATGCCCTATAAAATAAATTGTATATCGGTTTGGTATAAATGTTAAATATATTATGAAGTAATTAAATTATTCTAATACTAATATATAATCGTGCAAACGCTTTCAAGCCGTTGACCTTTCGACCCGGAAACAAAACCCTTGCTTTATTTTTAACCTTCGATTTTATCGCAAGCAACCAAGCCTTTACTCTGTCGATTGAGCGATAATACTTCAGTTAAATAAAGCGCACATGCATTTTCAAATAATATAAGAATGCAGCAGACTTATTTTTTGCATGCTGTTACAAAAATACCAGGGTTCGAACGTGCTATGAAAGTAAAGTAATACGTGAATTATGTGACTTGTAAATGGATATTACGACACGTATTTTAAATAAAACGTTTAAGTTAAACGAGGGACCTTTAGATAAACTTTACAAATATTTGTATACTGAGATAAATTATGTGTATATTATCGATTCCTAAACTTTTTAATAGAGGACTAGAATCTAAAGGATTATCTTCTAAAATGCATTAAAAATTTAATAAACAGGTATTGTTAAACAATTTAAATTAAGAATTCTGGCTCAAGCCAGAGGTGAAATAAAATATAAAATGCCCCATTTTGGACCAAATACAGTACTTTGAGGTCTTTTAGTTGTTCTGTTTATTTTTACCCGTACTTTTAACCAATTTCATTTATGGTATTATCGAAACCACCAGGATTCTGAACCATCAGAAATCTATTCGTTTTGATGCACAACATCCTTATATGACTCAGCTGTTCAAAGAACTACGGGGACCAATGACACTTTAACCACTGTTTTAAAGTTACGCATAAGCCATTAGGTACCTCTTTAGCGCCTTAAAAGGGTCCACTTTCACTCACTTTATGACTAGCACCAACCTTTTAAAGAAAAGTTAGAGTGAAAAGTTTAATAACACTTTAATATGCCTTGCAAAAATGTTAAAGTATCTGTACATAAAGTTATTTAGTTATCAGGGAAATGATCACATTTGTTTTAGAATATTTATGATTAACATATAATATAATTTTTTTCTTATATCTATAATAGAAACGAAAATTTATTTATTACGTTGTTTTATTTAAAATTACTTTGTAGATATCCGTGAAAATTACAAGATTATTTTTTACGATGTTAGTATGTATCTAAAAAGTATAATTAGGTCTATACTATGTAGGTTCAAACATAATTATATGTGTAAATAAAATTGCATAAAACTGTCGTCATAAATCGAAAATCGTGATAAAGAATTACCGGACTAAATTTCATGTTTACTGTAAAAAAAGCAAGGACTGATGTGTTTCGTAATAAATCGTAAAAAAATAATTGAAACACTGTGCGATAGTTTTTGCAGTGCGATCGTATTGAAGTTACTATAACAGAGCCTTGAGGAAAAGAGTAAAAAGCAGGAGGAAAATATAGAATTACAGGTGTTTCATTGTCTTGATAATTTTCAAGAGATCAAGTTTTATTAAAAAAATGTGTACAACTTGTATTTTCCGCCAGACATCATGTCGACGCAAATCGGGTTCGCTATCAGGATTATCTATACATATTCAGTTCATCGTATTGATTTATAGTTGCTATGTTAATCACTCGCATTATAGATTACGATATTTTTGTAGGTTTCATATGATAGCTAATGTATGTAAATCAATAAATTAGATTCAAGACGTTGTAATTGCTGATTAGAGAAGGTTGTTGGCATATGAATTCGAAGTTCAAAATCCACTTAAGGGGGTCATCCCGTGTGAAGGCACTTGTGCGGCGCTTGTTTTGGGATTTTTTTTTTGGCGAACTGAATAAACTTACAACTTTGAAATTTTCACCACATATTAAAACACATTTCAAACCATGTTTAGATATATTTCAGTAAGATATACCTATTAAGCTGAAAATAAAATTAGAGCATAGTATAATATTGATAAATATCGATATGACACTGGGGAAAAGAAAGAAAATAACTCATGTAAGTGATTTAAATATATACAAAGTCAATTTATCAGTACTCATTTAAGAAGCGTTTGTAATCATCACTATATTATTGTCCGTGCCTTATCATTACAAACATACCTACTCAACCTTTAATATTCTGAGACCTTTAAATGATACATGCAACACACAGATGCACACAAACAAATACTTAAACACATTAATAAAAGAATAAGAAATTATGTAGATAGTTGATTTCTAACACATCTTCTATTTTCCGCTTTGTACTCATTATAAATATTTTAACGAGTAGAGGAAGGAACTTTCTGGCCCCGACGAAAATTCAGCAGCGCGTCTGTCTGCCTATTTTTTTTTGGTAACCCGGGTTTATCCTACTTAGGAATATAAGGGTTGCTGTGAGGGCAGCGATCCTGTTTTGTCAGACTCCTACTGACTAAAATAACAACGGAATGTGTCTCTAATCACTCCACTCAGGTCTAGGAAACCAAATTCGGAAAAAAGGAAAAAAGGAGCGAACAGCCTTGTTCAGGCTTCCTCTCTGGGAGGGGTGAGTGTAAAGAGCCCACGCCTCCAACCTTTTCCCACAGGCGGCGCGCCAGATACTGCGTTCCACCTCGTCAGTCTGCTTATGACCATGATCTGTGTAACCAGGTCGGTACTTGGAGCCATAATTAAAAGTAATTTAATTCGAGTATAAAACCCGTTAGAGTTTTTATAATTTATTTCTACTATACTAGATTCTAATATTAGAAGCTGTAAGAGTAATAAAGCTATATTTTCCTGTTTAACGTATGAGACATGTCCACAGAAAATGGTGAGTCACTCAAAAAAAGCAATCTTCTTACCAACCTGATGTCTAAGAAGTTTTGTATTATCAGTGATGATTACGTGATTCATCTATTGATCTGTTTTTAAGAGGATATTGTAATCATTGCGAAATTTAAACCTACCTAACTTTTTATAAAGCCTTAGCTAATTAAATTGAAGTGGTGATAAGCCTGAACGTTAACGTAACGTAACCTGAAGGTAACATTACACAATAATATGTAATTATTTTACATCCCAAGCATAAGATATACTTGTTAGTATGAAGTATAATTATATATTCTGTGTTATTAGTGTCATTGATATATCTCATTTGATTAGTCCGTAACTTAATTACTTAAGTATTACTGAGCGATATTGTCATAGCGCTATATTGACTACGTTCTGGAAGAACATCGTTAATAAGTCTCGGATATGATTTTATCGGCGTAATCATTATGATTAGCCGGGGGTTTACCAGCAGAATATAATAGTGCCTCCCTCTTCATCTTATCAGGTGTCGTCATAACTGACTTAGGTATATAGCATGCCAGATTGTACGTAGCTTCCTAACGACATAGCTGCATGCACCTTAGCTACACGTACTGCACACTCGACAACCCGCATTGGACAAGCGTGCTGGGTTGGATGTCCAACACCCTTCCTATTCTTTCCACAAATATAGTGGAAAAACAGAAGGGATGTCTTTACTTAGCAGTGGGACGAAACTGGCTAATAATAATAATCACTACCTATATGTTGTACATTTTACGAACTCCCTTATAAAAATAATTCTTTGAGCGTAAATTTCCATATTCAGTATAAATATTGACAACAAAAATGTATCGATTGAGGTAATAAAACGCTATTAAAACAAACTAGAATCAAAATAAAACATTAAATAATTGTTTTACAAGCAAAATCAATCTCTTCTTTTACTGTCATGGCGGACTTTCTAAAATGAACAAGGTATAGTTATGTTATGCGACTACTTGATCTTAAGTAGTTAGAAATTCAGTAACAGTTTCTAGACTTATCGATCAGTAGTTGCTTAAATTAAATTTCATAAAATTATACCAGAAATACCACTCTTTAAGAAGTAACAAAGAAAATCATTCTGTAAAAATAATGCAAATTATCGCCTAGCATGCTTTTTCGAAATACGCTCGGTGTGTTTGTTTAGTCAGTGATCGTTTTTATTTATATTTTTTAACATGGATCAGAAATATATAAGATTAAAATGTAAATTATAAACCAACAATAAAATATAAGTAATAATAATTATTTGTCAAGCGATTACGATGGATAGTAAGTAATAAATTTCATTAATTACGGCTTTAAGTTAATATTTAGACCGGTTACTTGCGGCTCTTTGAATGATTATTTGTGCCTCTCGATAAATGTACCTTTTTCATTTATGTGCTATAATATTTTAAATAAAAAAATCACCTTTTTTGCATACCTTTTAAAAAAGTAATTAATTGATTCGCGAAAATTTCAAATTTGGAGTAATGACTCGGACTATCAATAAACTTGACCACCCCTGATCTAGACAGTTATAATTTAATTAGTTGACAGTTACCATCTGATTTGTTTACGTTTATGAATGTTCTAGAAACATGGCTATCTACGATATTTTATCTACGAATTATAGACATCAATTAAATAAGATTTCTGATAAATATTACGTACAGAAGTAAAAACAACATTATCAATGTTCCTAAAATATAATAAGTATTATTAATCTATACTAATTATAAATGAACATTAATCAATAACTTAATCATTCCAATTTGTAAAAGGTAATAAGTAAGTTGGAATGAGTGATGTAATGAATATTCGTATACGCAAATACTTCCCGACGCATTTATATTCACAAAAATGGCAATATTTTGTGAATATGATCCTCAACGAAAGTAAATAAAATTTGACATAGTAAATAAAGTAAATATATACATATATATCAATGTCTATCATTTTATTGGAAAACTTTTCCCTGTATTTTAATTGGATCTTGTAATCATCTATGATATACCAATATAAACCTTAACTCTATTAATTAAAAACATATATTAGTGCACTCGAACGCTGTGGAAATACTAGTACACAGTAGACGAGAACATTCCCAAGTATCAGAGATTTTTGACATGAAACGAAATGAAATGTATTTATTCTCACCACAAATTAACAAAATCTAGAAATTTAAATGCAGTAACATAAACATCATACAGAATCAAAAGAAAAATACAAAAACATACAAACATGGCGAAAATGGGACCCTCATCAGCTAAAGCTACAGAAGAAGTTTGCAGCGCTGATTTTCGTGAAGAGCCCCGGTCGTGTTACATCTTATTAAGCAATAAAAAACACAAGAAATAGAATAACAATAGCTTAAATAATTTTAAGTATAAAATATAATAATAAGTTTAGGTTTTCTGAACTTAGAATGGGTGTACAAAAATATATAATAACATTTCAATATAGTACTATAATAATAATAGTGTACTGTAATACAATATCTCTTTAGGGATGGAAGAGCTTCATTAGTGGTTGTTTCTACTTTGTACTTTGTCTTGCCTAATGTGATGTCACTGGTAGCACAGCTGATCGCCATTCTCCGGGCACTTACCCATGACATTTTCATTAGATACCGTGCATGCTTGCAACCATGTGGTGCCTCAGTCCGTACTTAATCTGGAGACACCCAAAGATACATGTCGGTGTTTGTACCTATTCGCGTTTCTGGGCTCGGAAACCAGTTTTTTATCCCCTAGGCTACTACAGACACTCAGTATTAATTCAATAAACCATATTGTCGTTAATATACGATCTCACAACCTTGCCATTTGACCTCATAAAATTCTCTATACGACTTAATGGAAAAAATATGTTCTAAATTCGCACTGTAATTCATATAAAACTCAGAAATGTTGTGGGTGAGAAAGTCCTTTTTATTAAAAGTGTGTGTGTGTGAGCAGTATAAGTTTTTTTTCTTTTATATTATTAAGAATAGAAGCACATAGTAAAATGTTTAATTGTTTAATATAGGAACTAAAATTTATTCTAGTGCTTACCTTGAATTGAAGCGAAGAATAAAAAAGAAACTGGTCTTGCCGTATTCAACTAAGTATACAGATATAAAAAAATCTGTTTAAAATACGTCCACAATAATCAAAACACTTCACTTAAATACTGAACTCCTTAATGATATAATAATGTCAAACAAGAACTTAAATATACCCCGTTATCAGTGGATATAGGATTGTATTCCAACAGCGTCCGTTTATGACGACGTACGATTTACGTATGGAGGTGTGTGGCAGCCCACTACTTTATATTTCTACCATATGTTTAGTCGCTGTCACAGTAATGGTGACGCAAATGAATGGACGAAACGTAGAACTGCCTACCTTCGCGGCGAAGCCTCTTTTTACGATGCACAATCTTACGTCACTTTGCATAATACTTACTATATATTTAATTTCCTATAAATTGTAAAGCTTCAGTATGATTGTTTTTTCAGTAATTTTCGCGTCTTGATTCATACAATGAACAAACTGAATTTTTACGGGTAAAGGGTTCGATTCCACTCGGAATTAATATTTTCTTTGTTATAGTTTATTAGGCTGTGTGCATGGAATTTGTGTCTAAATGCACCCATGCGTGTGATGTTCCACATCACAGAAAAAAATTAATGACAATGTGGTTAACAAAAACCTTTTTGAAAACTTGCACCTCACTGTATTTAACGAATACTAGCGTTTACCTGGAACTAAAACCAGGAAAATAATACTTATATTTGTCTTATGCTAATATAAGTTTAAAATGGAAAATTTAGGAATTTATGTCATCAATATTTAAACAATTTTTAATTGTGAGTAACCCAAAGATATAATTTGAAAAATATATTGGGTTCAGTAATCTTTAAATAGCCGATTTAAATTTATTTAAAAATAAATGTGCAGTCCCGTTAAATTTTTATGTTTCGTAATATTACACTTCCCAATAGTAATTATAGAACGGTTTAAGAAGGCCCGTTGTTTTTATACTAAATACCACACATAGGTACAGTTTCAATATTAGTTATATCAGGTCAAAGAGTTTTTGAAACAGTTAAAATACTACAGTAATTTACAGAGGATAATATTAGTTACGCTTAGGAACTTTTGCCCTGAAATATAAAATATTACATGCACATTTATGCATGCCCAGACAAAATTGTCTGTAGCTCGTGCAAATGTTTATTTTTATGTGGTCATCGAACCTGTGACCCTTAGTGGAGAAATTGATCGCTTAGACTCATATAACAGAGTTGTATACAATTCTTCAGTGTTTATAAATAAATATCGGACTTTGCCTTCTTCGTTCAGTTGCAATTTACACACATAATTGGCTGATTTTCAAAGAAACTTTAAACCGCTATTTCCCCCTTTTAGTGGTAAAATATAAAAAAAATTCACCCTTAGTGGACGACTACGTCATAAAAAGAACCCAATGTAAACATTTATGTTTGTAGCTTCAGTACTTTAGGCTCTACAGTGACGTCAGCCAGGGTAAGTTCTTTTATATATACTCATATAGATTCTGGTAATATCATTGAAAGTAGAAGATATGTCATTCATTAATATTAGGTCAGCGTTATCTTAATATATATAAATCTCCTGTCACGTTTGTCCGCGATGGACTCCTAAACTACTAAACCGATTTTAATGAAATTTACACACCACGTGAAGTTTGATCTAATTTAAAAGATAGGATAGTTTTCATCTCAATTCATAGTCGCAATATTATTTTATTGCAAATTATTTGTTTATTATTTAGCAGTCATAATTTACAGTTAGCTCCAACCGATTCTAAAAGATGGCGCTATCCGTTGACTGGATTGAGTAATTATTCGAAAACCAGTCACAGCAAAGCGTGGCTGGTCTGCTATAATTTATATGGCAGAACAACGTTTGCCGAGTCAGCTAGTATTTATATATGAATATTCATAATTGTAACCGAAATCGAAGTTATTTGGTTTTTTGATTTTTATTTTAAATTCCATATTCGTAACAATTCTAGTTTATATAGAGCAGTATCGTGCATAGTGTATTAGGACAGGGTAGGCAGAATTCGCTTAATAAATTTCAATATTATATTATGATAGTAAATATTATATTTCTTTCATAGAAAAGATAGACGACGTGAATATAGAATATATATGAATATAAATGGTTTCTTTTTTGTTTTAATTTAAGCAATTAACTCCAGACATATTTATTATAAGGGCATGCAATGCTTGCATGCATCTGTGGTATGAACGCTACTGATATGGAGTAAAATGCTTTAATACGTGAACTCTGTAGTGGTTCCATGCTGGAAGTCACGTCGTGAGTTAAGTGGCTACAAGTGTGTATTCTAGATACTAATCACTACGTCATTTATTAAAAAGATCGCCTGATTTCTAGAATATTTATACTATTGATATAAGTAAATACCTTGCTTGACAAGAATATGTTGACTCAGTTGATTTCACCTTTATTACTGGGAAAAAAACATCAGGCAATAATGAATAATTTTTAAAATAAAAAGAAGCATTGTAATAAAGACAAATTGTAATAAAAACTTGCGACTTATCTTGTTACTCTTATTTAAATAGCAACTGTAAAACTGTTTATTAATTACTAACCAGATACCTTCAATGCAACAGATAAAGAATGCTTATTACTACTTCTTACTGCGTAGTAAAATAATTATATTACAAGCATTTATCCTTTTCTAGTATCGTATATTATGGATGATTGATTTTATATAGATTTTTATAATCGAAATCTAAATAATGAACAAACACAAAAACGTATTGTCCAATTTCTTATTAGGCAGGCTTCCCACGGCGGAAAAACATCCCGTGAAACTGTGCCATCCCATGTGGCTTGCGTTGCTATTGCGTGGAACTTGAGTAAAGACATGGGGTCAGATCAGCGCAAGTTAACAAGCCGTTTGAAGTAATTATTAACCAACTGTATACAGCCAATTTCAAAAACCCTATCTAAATCTTAAGGCCCTTATTATCTTAGGATCTTAAAAGCCAAGGAATCATAAATTTGTAAGCACTTGATGATTATTTAGTGATTCAAGTTGTCTTTAAATTTAAAGTTCAGTTTCTGGAAATGGGCGATGACCATAATTTACCATAACTATAGGTTGTCTAATAAGACAGCAGTCAAAATGATTGATTAGTTATAGAGAAATGAATTGGATTTCCTCTTCGAAATATCTAGATATTTTTCATTTGGGTTTTTTAGCAAAATGTACGCAATATTACTTTGGGTAAGATTAATGTTATCCTTATTGTATAGGTACTTATTAAAATATCGGTTTTATTTAATGTAAGCTTAATTATTTTCGTATCTACATATGTTTTGACTTACTTGTTTTATTAATCGTGGCATTCCCCTGATAACCTTTCAGCCTCTTGGCTGTCACTATTGTTAACTGTTATTGATTATTTTTGACAACCTGATAGCGCAATGATGGTAACCCTGCCTGCAATGCTAAAGGTTCTGGATTCCAGTAATCTTGTAATTAAAATTGCTGTCTAACGTTATATACAAGATTTTATTACTTGACAGGCACATTATGAAATAATAACTGCATTATCATTGATTAAAAAATTAATACCAATAATTGAAGAAAAATATATAAAATTCATAAATAACTCAATGAGGCATTTAAAAAAAAATGCATCTAGAGTCTGTTTTATATTTGTTTATCAAATTAACTGCACAGTATTGAAAGGGAGACGAATAATAAAAATATACATTTTTTGGTGGTATAGCGATTTCCCAAACTGTGTTATGACCAAAGTACACAAATATAAAGACCGTCATAGTATCTCACTTTGTCTTGTCGCGTTTCGGTATTGGCTTGTGTATATCCAGTAACACAAATAACTAGAGATCTTCAGTCGTGGTATATGTGGACCGACATGACGACAGAGACTATCAATGGATTTTCATCCTTTCATAGTCGCTTTCGTTTTTGGACTACACTGTACTTACCATCAGGTACAGTGTAGTCCCTATATCGAGCCAGTGTAAAAAAAATACAAAAATTTGGGTCAGAACAATGGTATAGAAATAATTAATTAGAGGAAGTAATTACAAATAGAGATTTTTTGACTAGAAAACATATTTTGTATATTTTAAGTAAGTTATTAATGTGGATTTTTTGCAGTACTTAAATGCGCGTCTGCTAATGATAGCTATAATGTAATTCCAGATAATTCCAGTCAGTAGTCGTAGCGATACTATGTCACTGGAACTCTACGACATTCAATTTTTTGATTACGTATACTAGTTGCTGTCGTTTGTGATGGTAATAAATATAATTTTTATACTTGATTATGCTATGTTTTCTTATGTCAGTATTATTTTATGAAGACACTAAAATTTAAAATAAACAGCACATCGTTATTTTTGATTGTTTCAAAATAAATCATAACAATAGCATGTTCATAGTTAATTCCTATTAAGACAAAATCATTGTAACGGGAAGGAAAATAATGTTTATTTTTTTAATAAAAATAGGTATGCCTGTCACTATGCCGTAACTTGCGTCAGTAGATTTCAATATAATATTAAATTCTAATAATAAACACAGTAATGTTATTAGTACGGTACTCGGCATCTGGAATATGACAAAATTTTGTTTTTTGATTCTCATACCCTCTATTAATTAAATATTTCTTTGATATACCCAAGTACAGGTACATATAAGACAAACAAATACTACGTTGTTCTTTGAAAATTGTTGTATCGCCTCATAAGGGTCCAACATCAAATATATCGAGAATTATGTTCACTTGGTATTTATAAAATATATGATGTTAGACTCATATATTTTGTTATATACTTAAATTTGGATATAGATAGGTCGTTTTGCTCTAATTGAGTGTCGTACCTTTACGGCACTTTGTGTATGGGCCAGGACTATTTCCGACCGATGTTAATGACTTCGTACAAATACATTTTTTAGATGAAATTTAGGTCACTCTATGCCAATGTATCTATCTATATATCACTGCGTAATCACATAATATTAGAATTATGTGGATTATAGTGTTTTGGAAAATCACTAAACGTTTCTATAGTTTGATGCACAAAATGTTGCTCTTAATGTGATTAAGTTTAAATAATCGAAACATTATAATAATTTAATAAAGAAATATTTTAATGAAAAACAAAAAAAAATAAACATCGAATGTTATACAACTCTATATACATTTATAACTACGTATATCTAAAACGAATTACGAATAAGTTTATATTAATCCTGAGGCACAATTATTATAAAACTAGGGCAGGTCATATAAGATATGAACTGCCAATAAATAGCAGCCTTTATTTGTTTATGAATAACTGTAATAAAACGAGGATTATTGGCTTTCTTGTTAATAATTTACATGCGAATTTTCGATAAGATAAATTTTTAATAGGTAAGTAAAAAGGAACTATTTACTTAATAAGAAATTGGATTAAGATTTTACACTAACTAGGCTGATGAAACAATATTTTCATAGTTCTAATTGATTCCTTTAACTTGCCTACTAAACGTAAACTAATTAAATAAATTATAAGTACGTATGGTAAGTATTAATCAAATTGGTATGAAAATCGGTAATGATAATAATGACCAATGTCAAATAAGTTTTCCTCACTTTTACCCGCTGTTAATATCAATCGTAGAAAGAACACCGCCTTCCAGCTCGATCAATATTTTAGTACATTAAAATGTGTTAATCCGACCCGTCGATCAAATACAAGCTTAAGTTGACCAATTAATTTGCATATTAAAGTCAAATATCACACGGCAGGGAACAGTCGATAAACCTTTATAATTATTTATAGATATAACGATATCTCGTATACTCGTACTTGATTATGTATGAATTTTCCACTCCCACTAACGGAAATGATTTAAATTACCTGTTTTCCTCGATCGACCAGATTATTAAGCGTGTGCAAATCATCACGTAGGTTATAAGTAGGATCTTATTGAAATTTACATTGATGATGTTACCTATACATTTATAAATAAATGGTATGTTATGTATTGGTTTGTATACCAGATAATAAAGCGTGTGTAAATCGTCACGTATGTGATAAGGAAGATCTTATTAAAATGTATATTTGTGATGTTACCTATACATTAATAAAAAAATATGTATGTATTGGTACATAATTACACATATTCTATCCGGGTAATCCAAATGTAGGTAGGAGGAAGGTAGTTGTTTTTGTAGGAAATGTATTATAATATTTTTTTAATGGCTACGATAGCGGTGCTTGACTGGTCGATCGCGAGATCTTTTTGAGTCGAGTTCGGGAAATATTAATTCGGGAAATTACTACATCTTCCACATTTATGTTCACAGTTTTTTTGTATCAGAATAATCCTTTGTTTGCGGCAAAAGGTGGGTTAGTCACTAGTGACTAAATAGTTGTTATTTAAAAATTAATAAAGGCGTATTATAGGATTTTTTTAAACTAAGTTTTTAGAGCAATGCCCTACACTTGTGATCTACTTACGCTATGATAAACCTTGGCAACCTGTTATTTATGTATATAGATAAATAACATAACCCTGCGACATACAGCCAAAATTTGTTATAATGACATCAAGGGGACTACTGATATTTAGTCGTAAAATCATATAGTCGTAACAACCGGTGATGTTTTCGAGATACGAATTCATATTTTTTTGCCAGGACCTTTGTTCTGGGTCAGTATAACCGGTATGTTGTTCTAAACGATGTCCCCATAAATGGTTTTGACTGATATACAAACCCAAAAAATACGTATCTGTTTTTATAGTCTTATAGTGACTTTTTACTGTACTCTTTACTGTCTCTTGACCTAAACTATGATAACTATAACAATTAGTATTGAGGTTGGTTGGTGTCATAAAAAACAATAAACGTTGACGTGTTCGTTGGATATTTGCAGTAATACTCGTATATGTAGCAACTAAGATGCTTTTAGTTAAAAAAATAGTTGGGATAATTATTTGTAAATATCGTATAGAATATATAAGTAATTATTAAGAAATAGCAATTCGTGATTAATTCACATGTATCTGTCTTTCCTGTAGCCTAATGGATGAGTATATTTTTAAACGCAAATAATTTATGATATAAGATTATTTTATAAATATTATTTCTAACATAAGTTTTAATAATGCAAATTTTAGATGTAGATATTATAAAACATAGGAACCATAGGAATATTTTTTTATGAAATTTATTGAATAGAATCTTGTAAAAAAAAGTAAATAAAAAAAAATAATGCGTGAACTTTTTCCTCAACCGTTTCACTAAACTACCAGAAATTAGTTTAGTTGTTAAAAGCAAATAAGAGAAGGATATAAAGCCGAAAAGCTTATCTTTATGTGCGAATAAAATGATTAAAGTCGCAAATATAGGTAAATTACTTAGAAAAGAATACAAAACCTGTTATAACGTTTTAAATAATATTTCCAGAGCTGGTATTTTTGTATGTGATTTCTATCCGTCATCCATCCATTGTATGTGACTTTAATTGATTTTTTAATATCACATACAGGCTTGAGCTTTGCTACAATCAACCAGATGGATGGAAAGTGATGACTATGGTGATGTGGATTACTACTATATTTGTTAATCATTTATAACACACGTATATATATATATATATATATATATATATATATATATATATATATATATATATATTAGGTCCTTACATATGAAATTGGCGTTTTTCGTACTGGCCACTTTAATCACAAATTTCTCCTCTTTGGTAAGGAATTCCAATTCCAAATTTGTACAGCTATAGACTCATGTATTTGTGCTTCGATGATCGTCATTCATTTGTTTTTTTCTGTTTGCGTCACTCATTTTACAAAATGGAAAACTTAAAATATCGCATTATTTACGAGTACGAGTTCCGCCGTGGCACTAGTGCTGCGGAAACAACTCGAAGGGTGAATGATGTGTATGGCGGTCGTGTTGCAAAAGAAAACACAGTTCGTTTTTGGTTCCAACGTTTTCGTTCTGGAAATTTCGACCTGCAGAACAAGCCCCGTGGACGGCCTGAGACTCAAGTTGATAATGAAGAGTTGAAGGCTATTGTGGAAGCGGATCCATTGCAAACCACGTCCGAGTTAGCTGCAGGCTGCGATGTTAGTGATAAAACTGTTTTAATTCACTTGAAGCAAATTGGGAAGATTAAAAAGCTTGAAAGGTGGGTACCTCACAAATTGACTGAAGCAAACCGGCAAACGCGCGTCGGCTGCTGCGTTACATTACTAAACCGGCACAATAATGAAGGTATTTTAAACCGAATCATTACCTGTGATGAAAAATGGGTTCTTTACGATAATCGGAAGTGCTCAGCGCAATGGTTGGATCCTGGCCAGCCAGCCAAATCCTGCCCCAAGCGAAAATTAACCCCAAAAAAGTTACTTGTAAGCGTTTGGTGGACTAGTGCCGGTATTGTTCATTACAGTTTTCTCAAATCTGGCCAGACTATTACGGCTGATGTCTATTGTCAGCAATTGCAAACCATGATGGAAAAGCTAGCGGCTAAACAACCTATGCTGGTCAATCGCTCCACGCCACTGCTGCTTCACGACAACGCTAGACCACACACTGCGCAACAGACGGCTACTAAATTAGAAGAGCTTCAATTGGAAAGTCTAAGACATCCTCCGTACTCCCCGGACCTTGCTCCAACAGATTACCATTTTTTCGAAATTTCGATAACTTCTTGCAAGGGAAAAAATTCAACTCCGATGGGGCAGTCCAAATCGCCTTCAAAGATTTTATTGATTCCCGTCCGACTGGTTTTTTAGTAAAGGGATCAATGAACTACCTATGAGATGGCAAAAGTGCATAGATAATAATGGTTCATACTTTGATTAATTAAATATATTATATTAAAAAATATTCGACTTTTTGTTCCTCCCATACAAAACGCCAGTTTCATATGTAAGGACCTAATATATATATATATATATATATATGGCCTGCGAACAACCTACAATTGAAACTAATTTTCTTTGTAGTTATTATTAGTGGCATTTTGGGGTCACGAATATAATAAACCATATCCGCTCGTAATAATGAGAAACATATTTAACATAGATTACATTTTGTTATAGGAGAATCTTTAAAGCTAGTGAAACTAGCAAAAACAAGATAAAAATCTGTTTTTTTTTGTAATATTCAACATACATAAAAATGTTGGTAGCTGTAAGTAGCGTCACAAAAACAAAGTAAGAAAATATTTAGAACTAAAAAAGGGAAAATCTATTATAGGCTTGGCATTATTTTTGAAGATATCTTGAACTGCCTCTCATTTAAAAACACTAGGAATATAATTACATCTAAGAACAGATGACAATACTATTCAACTTCCTGCCATCGAAAACGCTAGTTGATAAGGAGTACAACCATCGAAACAGTTAACAGTATAATAATTGATGTCACAACTGACATTTCCCACATAAAGAAAGTAAAAAATGCTAACAGAAATCCGACATATAGTTCCCAAATACAGAGTAAGTAGGTGATTAAAAAATGTGTTTATGATAAGTTATTTTTACCATCATATTAACGATTTATAACAAACTCATTAAAAATAACGTATTTGGTTTGCAAAGATAGTTTGAAAACATTTCAATAGCTATCATTCTAATGACAGAAACGTTTAGCAATACCTATTTGATTGCTTCACTGAAAATGCCCATCTCTATGAACCTGATCAGATTATGTAACAAAAAATATTAGGTCCTTACATATGAAATTGGCGTTTTTCGTACTGGCCACTTTAATCACAAATTTCTCCTCTTTGGTAAGGAATTCCAAATTCAAATTTGTACAGCTATAGACTCATGTATTTGTGCTTCGATGATCGTCATTCATTTGTTTTTTTCTTCTGTTTTTTTCTGTTTGCGTCACTCATTTTACAAAATGGAAAACTTAAAATATCGCATTATTTACGAGTACGAGTTCCGCCGTGGCACTAGTGCTGCGGAAACAACTCGAAGGGTGAATGATGTGTATGGCGGTCGTGTTGCAAAAGAAAACACAGTTCGTTTTTGGTTCCAACGTTTTCGTCCTGGAAATTTCGACCTGCAGAACAAGCCCCGTGGACGGCCTGAGACTCAAGTTGATAATGAAGAGTTGAAGGCTATTGTGGAAGCGGATCCATCGCGAACCACGTCCGAGTTAGCTGCAGGCTGCGATGTTAGTGATAAAACTGTTTTAATTCACTTGAAGCAAATTGGGAAGATTAAAAAGCTTGAAAGGTGGGTACCTCACGAATTGACTGAAGCAAACCGGCAAACGCGCGTCGACTGCTGCGTTACATTACTAAACCGGCACAATAATGAAGGTATTTTAAACCGAATCATTACCTGTGATGAAAAATGGGTTCTTTACGATAATCGGAAGTGCTCAGCGCAATGGTTGGATCCTGGCCAGCCAGCCAAATCCTGCCCCAAGCGAAAATTAACCCCAAAAAAGTTACTTGTAAGCGTTTGGTGGACTAGTGCCGGTATTGTTCATTACAGTTTTCTCAAATCTGGCCAGACTATTACGGCTGATGTCTATTGTCAGCAATTGCAAACCATGATGGAAAAGCTAGCGGCTAAACAACCTAGGCTGGTCAATCGCTCCACGCCACTGCTGCTTCACGACAACGCTAGACCACACACTGCGCAACAGACGGCTACTAAATTAGAAGAGCTTCAATTGGAAAGTCTAAGACATACTCCGTACTCCCCGGACCTTGCTCCAACAGATTACCATTTTTTTCGAAATTTGGATAACTTCTTGCAAGGGAAAAAATTCAACTCCGATGGGGCAGTCCAAATCGCCTTCAAAGATTTTATTGATTCCCGTCCGACTGGTTTTTTTAGTAAAGGGATCAATGAACTACCTATGAGATGGCAAAAGTCCATAGAAAATAATGGTTCATACTTTGATTAATTAAATATATTATATTAAAAAATATTCGACTTTTTGTTCCTCCCATACAAAACGCCAATTTCATATGTAAGGACCTAATAATAAATAGGTAATTAGCTACACACCGATGTCTTTTTCTATTTTCTCGTAGTTTTAAATGAAAAATGTTGAAAAGCAAGGCAAGAAAAGGAAGGATATAAAATTGTCGATCAAAAAGCCTGGATAGTGTGTGGATTAATTTACTTAAGCTCTCGGAATAAGTCTTCACATATTTTATAGGTTAATTTAAAATAGTGTATTTCATTGTCTAAGGCGAAAGCCCTTCTCAAATAGACAGCGAACCGAAGACAAGGCACAGAATTTTCGTTTTCTAATGCACGGTGTTGTATTGAGCATATAATAATATCATACAGAAATGTAAGCGAATGGATTTAATTAATTAGGCAATAAAGTCTAATTTACAATTTCGTTAACAATCCTATTAGTCATGTTAGAAAATGCGTTTTGCATACAATCACCATCATGTACCCACTCATCCCTTTTTTTTGGTCTCTAGTCTAGTGTAACAACATAAATATTGACTTGTTTGTTTTTGTAAGAAATGTATCGAAAGTATATTTGAATTTAGGGATGTACGTTTTCATGGCACAGCGACGAAACGTACTGTAGTATGACTTCGATAATACCAGGATATTATTAAGCCATCGATTGACTATTTGATTGATGACTGTGACTAGGCAATGACCTCTCTGCTTGAATATAATTCTAATACAATAATTGTGTATTATATTTGTGTATAATCCGTTTGCCGTGGTTTCAAATCGAATTGTACGATAATTTACGAGATGTCTCGTAATGATCTTAGTTATTATATAACAAATCATTAAATATATTCTTTAAATACTTTTAACAAATTACTCTACTGACTCTTTATAAGTTACATAAAAAAGTTTCAAAGTTTTGAAAGTTTTTTTTTAGGAAAGATATACTTGTGTCATATGTAAAACTATCTTTTATATATCTGCCGATCACAAAGAAACAATATAAGGCTTTAGAAATTTTATTTCAAACAGTTGTTTACTAAGAAAAGAAAAACATAGATTTAACAGACAATTTATTTTTACAGACAAAAAGTTTTCTCAAATTATTGTAATGCGCCAAACTGTTAATATTAACAATATTTCTTATCCAGCCAATACTTTAAAGGTGATGGTTAAAGTTATGCAATTATGGTCACAATAATGGAAGTTATTTTAATAACGTAGCAATTTATTTATCTAGTTTTGGCTATTGATTTGTATAAATATAATGTATAAATATAATTGATTGTTAATAATATCTAAAACGTTAAAAATAATAGTAAAAAGAAAGAAAGTAATTATGAAAGTTTTTTCAATCAAATTAAACACAATCTATGGGACCTGCGATCTATTAAGCTAGTTGATAATAATTTAGGTAATTTCCTGGGGTCAGTTAAGTCAGACAGCTGTCGAGAAGGCAACTATATGGTCTAATCGAGCAATTGCTACATTAGTCGAATCTAATCTTGAATTTTTCCGTGTAGCTCTGATTGTTTAAATGAATGTATTAATTTGGGGGTACAAAAACGTTAAAATTCTAGTGAGTAAACACTGATAAATAAAAATCTCACTGACCGAGATATCACTACGACAACATTACGTGTGTAAAAGAGATAAAGCTAATAGCAGGCACGCTCTCAGTTATAATTTGTTCTTTGCCTTGACCTTGTAGTAATTACAGTGAACCCTCCTATAACGCGGTGAGTGCGTACCACGTAGTATGGAAACCGCGTTCTCAGAGTACCGCGTTATAGGAGGGCTGACTGTAATATTCTTCTTAGAGTGTTAGTATGAACTATGATGATCGTACAATTTGTGGATCTCATATTATGTATAAGTAAGGTACAGTATTCAATTTATTCTGCCTTATTCAAAAAAGGATTTAACCTAAGTAAACAGTTAGACAACCAAACAATAAAACGGGTTTACACAGTGGCCAAAGTCAGTTGTTAGTAAAATTAGTTTATATCTTATTTTAAATCTTAGTAATTTATAAAATACATGTCTATTTTTTTAAATTAGCAGCATTTTTTTTTTGTATAATAGCTGATTTTTGCCACTGTATAAACATTTGCTTAAGTTAAAACTCGTTTTCTAATAAGGCTTATTTAATTTACGAATTTAGTGAATAAATTTACATAACAGCTATACAATAAATAGTTTTGTTACACAGAATTAATAAATAGTGTTGAAGGTTGAATTATATTTTTGCGACAGTGATTCCAGTTTCAATCTCTGGTTGGAGCAAAAATGTACAAATATACTCGTATTAATACAAATTTAGTTATTCTCGATTTGTGTTTTCTGTTGTGAATTTTTAATTAATATGTCTGATAGCAATAAAAAGCTGTAGTAGATACCTACGTATTATTTAAAAAATAGTTAGATTATACGAACATTTAGCACACATTTAATATTAACATTGATTTAGTAAACCAATTTCGTAAAATATTATTGTTAGGTCCATAAGCATTATTGAAAAGATAATTGATTAAAATAGTATTTTAGTATTCACACTTTATTTCATGTCGATTTATTATATTTTGATTCGTTTTATATTTCCTTCATTTTAAGTGATTCATTTAGCTTTGAACAGGATATAAAATATATTAATCATGTCATGTTTGCCGCGTTTTGTGTACTGTATAACGGTTTAATTATCATCTCAGCCATTGCATGTAAAAGCAGTGAAATTTTCTCATCCCATATGGCGTGCAGTTTGTCTATTAATGAATTCCGTTAAAAACTCGAGCAGATTATAAAGAAATTGTTCAGTTATTCAGTTATTTTTACAGATACTGTAACTAACTGCTTCAATATGTTTCTAGTACGAATTTAAATCAACGTTCACGGATAACTAAAAATAAATGCAAAGTAAACATTCAATATAAATAGGATAGTAGAGCCAAGGGCCTTGTGTTTCTTGTCTCGAATATATTTTCATCGTTGCTAAACTGATTATTATTTTGATGAATTCGTAAATAACATTGTAAAAATTTTTTCAAGAGTACCTAGAGTAACCTAAAATTTGTAAGCTAAAAACAAACAGATTTTTTGATACACGAATTTGTCTTTTCTATACATTGCAGCTGCTATCAGTCCACTGCTGAATATAAGCTTATTCGAAGGTTCACTACTTGTCTCTGTTGTGGGTTGATCGCATCTAAAAACACCCATTTGGCTTTTGTAAATCTTCTGTCTATCTGACCTTAGGGCGTCCAACTTGTACTCCTTACCGAGATGTGGTCTCCAGTCCAGGATTTGTTTACTCACAACCCAACAGTTGTCAGTTCTGCAACAAATATGAGCGGCTGCTGCTGCCCCTTAGCCTGTTTGCTTGGTTAGCTGCATCGGTCACTATGACCCTCAGACTAAATTTCTCACTATAAATCAATGAATGATATGTATTAGTATATTTTTATGTAAATAATTATATATGTTTTTTTTATTTCATATGTGATAAGTATGATCCTGCCTACTATTGTGTGAATTATTTAAATTATTATACATTACTAAACCTTTTCTTCGAATTTCATAAAGGCAGCTATAAATAAAATCTTATATACAGTTTTGAGTCGCTTTTCAATTATTTTTTTGAAGTTTGATAAATATAAGCTATCTAGATCTGGATACCTTTAATAATAATCAATCATATTTTAACGTGCTTGTGAAGGACAGACGCAAACGTTGAAAAAGGAGACAAATAGCAGCAAGGCAAATAAATATTATGCCCCGGAGAATTCGAATATGTTATGAAACTCACCTTGATAATGTAACTATATAAAGTAATAAATTTTATTAAACTGAGAATAAAAAAATATAGAAAAACACCTAATTAATGTGCGCGAATTGTGAATTTAATAAAATACTTTGCTCTTCCCAAACATGTGAATTGAGCGTGACGGGCGTGCCTCTTCAATTAATACCTACAATGTCTTATTAGCTTGACATTGGCACAATTCAAATAGTTATAGCGCAATCAATACTTCTAGTAACTATCACTGAGTGGAGGAAAAGAGAATAAAAGCTCTGAACTATTTTCATATTATTCAGTCCTGTACTGTCTTTAATTATATTTTGGTCGGCCAGTGATCGAAATTCAACCATTATTAATTTAAAATAACTAAACAACAAAATTCATTTGCAATATAAAGCACAAATATCTATTATATAATAATTATGGTTCTGTATGATATTCAGTAAGACTATAGACAAATAATATTAAAGATAAACAATATTAATCTATTCTCAATTTGACCATAGACTAACCATAAGCAAAAGAGTATATATACAAGTGTGTTTGTGTGAAATGCATGGTAGACGTGTAATGATTTTTTTCAATTTAATTAATTTTTATAGCATAATTTTTAAAAAATATTAACATTTTGCGCTTCTTCTCTATATAAACTATAAGTGTGCAAAAATTCTATACTCCTCTGTCCGCGCAATTTTCGCAAAAAGGGGTACAAAGTTCTTGCTTCACGTATTAATGTATAGATTTGTGTTTCCAAATGTTTTTTTTTTTTTTTTTGTAATAGCTATTATTAAGGTAATCACTATATGATTGACACTTTAGGACAACACAAATTATGCTAATCAAAATCAAACATAAGTTATCACAAAAATTACCATGCGGGGTTCAGTCCCTCACTTTATTTAATGTTGACTGATGCCATTTTGAATTTTGCTTAGGAAAGTGTGTGTAAGATTTTGACCATAGGTATCCCAAAGTATCGCTTAAATCAATAATAAAGTAATTTTAGTTATTGTTATTACTATATCAACAAAAAATGTCGCTTAAACCAAATAGCTTTTCACCCCTTGATATTTAATTAAATATGAAAATTATTGTAAAATTATAGATTGAAATTTTATTATTATAATAAAGATGAGTTCATCGGTATTTTATTAATGTAACATTTATAAAAAATGTAAGAATGCTTTGCATACTTATATTTGATTTGCTCTGCTCTGAATCTCTGATCCGCCATTCGCTAGGTAGACGATAAGTAAATCCGCCATATTTGTATTCCACTATGGCTTAGGATTTTGATTCGTTAACTATAGTAATCCACAGGCACTTTGTGTTATTATTTTGTTGAAATATAATTTTTAATTTCTATAATTAGGATATTTTGCTGAATTTTTTTTTTTCAAAAGTATATTCCATAAATTATGTATGAAACGTAAAAAAAAAACATTACATTAAACTACTTTAATATTTAATTCACTATAATCCAATGTTTTCAGCAATTTGCAGTTTTATGAAGAGAAAATCAAACTGCTTTGAAACGTACAAATAAACAGCGGGTTCTTTACGCTATACATTTTCATTCTCGAGAAGTTATGATATACTGATAGTTCTAGTAATATATGCTGATTAATCGAAAATCAAATTATGGCATGAAGTTAAACGTGCCTCAGCAAAGCCGTCACAGGCGATCTGTATGACGAATTAATTTTCTTGGGGACGATTTCGAACGGACCGGTCGACTGAGACCGATTGCAATTTATAAAAAACAATAACTAAGTAGAAATTACGACATTGTTTCACTCTTCAACTGCAGGTTTATTAACAATCGCTATTATAAAATTACGTTTGAATTAGTTTTATATAAAGCGTAAAATCGAGTGTACGTGTCTGGTATCATTATCAAATATGAAATGATTTGTAAATAAATACAGGAGTACAATTTTTTTATCAGGAGAAGTAATAAGCTCCGGGAAGTTGGCCCCGCATTTTTCGCGTAAGAATTTAGAAATTTTTTGAGGGACTGCCCATCGATTGCCCATTATTGCCCATCATTTAAATTTTTTTGCCCACCCCTATAAAAAAAGTTATGAAAGATTTATGTATGCGCGGGCCAGCGTCCGAAAAAATTTCAAAAAATCGAAAATGTCAAGGTGGATTCTTGAAGTTTGTCGACTGCCCACTTTTGCCCATCCTTTACTTTTTTGATAATTCAACTCCTAAGGGATGGATCTGGGGGTGGAAAAAAAAATTGAGGGGTCAAGAAATTTTGAATTATGCATTTTAATCTACATCGATTGCCCACTTCTGCCCATCCTTTACTTTATTGATAATTCCACTCTTAAGGGATGAAAATGAGAATGGAAAAAAATTGAGGGATCAAGAAATTTAGATTGGAAAATTATGGCTTAATAAGGTATATTCGTATTCTAAAGGACATCCTTTGGATTGCCCATCATTTATTTTCGAATGCCCACCCTTAGTTACAGAGTTATTCTGCTTAGAATTTGACATACCGCACTGTTGTAGGAACATGTTACATTTTCGTTAGTCCACTAGATAAATTTTGGAAAATAAGGGCTCAATAAGGGTTATTCGCATTCTAAAGGACATCCTTTAGATTGCCCATCATTTCTTTTCGAATGCCCACCCTTAGATACAGAGTTATTCTGCTTAGAATTTGACATACCGCACTGTTGTAGGAACATGTTACATTTTCGTTACTCCACTAGATAAATTTTGGAAAATAAGGGCTCAATAAGGGTTATTCGCATTTTAAAGGACATCCTTTAGATTGCCCATCATTTCTTTTCGAAAGCCCACCCTTAGATACAGAGTTATTCTGCTTAGAATTTGACATACCGCACTGTTGTAGGAACATGTTACATTTTCGTTACTCCACTAGATAAATTTTGGAAAATAAGGGCTCAATAAGGGTTATTCGCATTCTAAAAGACATCCTTTAGATTGCCCATCATTTCTTTTCGAAAGCCCACCCTTAGATACAGAGTTATTCTGCTTAGAATTTGACACACCGCACTGTTGTAGGAACATGTTACATTTTCGTTACTCCACTAGATAAATTTTGGAAAATAAGGGCTCAATAAGGGTTATTCGCATTCTAAAGGACATCCTTTAGATTGCCCATCATTTCTTTTCGAAAGCCCACCCTTAGATACAGAGTTATTCTGCTTAGAATTTGACACTCCGCACTGTTGTAGGAACATGTTACATTTTCGTTAGTCCACTAGATAAATTTTGGAAAATAAGGGCTCAATAAGGGTTATTCGCATTCTAAAGGACATCCTTTAGATTGCCCATCATTTCTTTTCGAAAGCCCACCCTTAGATACAGAGTTATTCTGCTTAGAATTTGACACACCGCACTGTTGTAGGAACATGTTACATTTTCGTTAGTCCACTAGATAAATTTTGGAAAATAAGGGCTCAATAAGGGTTATTCGCATTCTAAAGGACATCCTTTAGATTGCCCATCATTTCTTTTCGAAAGCCCACCCTTAGATACAGAGTTATTCTGCTTAGAATTTGACACACCGCACTGTTGTAGGAACATGTTACATTTTCGTTAGTCCACTAGATAAATTTTGGAAAATAAGGGCTCAATAAGGGTTATTCGCATTCTAAAGGACATCCTTTAGATTGCCCATCATTTCTTTTCGAAAGCCCACCCTTAGATACAGAGTTATTCTGCTTAGAATTTGACATACCGCACTGTTGTAGGAACATGTTACATTTTCGTTACTCCACTAGATAAATTTTGGAAAATAAGGGCTCAATAAGGGTTATTCGCATTCTAAAGGACATCCTTTAGATTGCCCATCATTTCTTTTCGAAAGCCCACCCTTAGATACAGAGTTATTCTGCTTAGAATTTGACATACCGCACTGTTGTAGGAACATGTTACATTTTCGTTACTCCACTAGATAAATTTTGGAAAATAAGGGCTCAATAAGAGATGTCCTTTAGAATGCGAATAACCCTTATTGAGCCCTTATTTTCCAAAATTTATCTAGTGGAGTAACGAAAATGTAACATGTTCCTACAACAGTGCGGTATGTCAAATTCTAAGCAGAATAACTCTGTATCTAAGGGTGGGCTTTCGAAAAGAAATGATGGGCAATCTAAAGGATGTCCTTTAGAATGCGAATAACCCTTATTGAGCCCTTATTTTCCAAAATTTATCTAGTGGAGTAACGAAAATGTAACATGTTCCTACAACAGTGCGGTATGTCAAATTCTAAGCAGAATAACTCTGTATCTAAGGGTGGGCATTCGAAAAGAAATGATGGGCAATCCAAAGGATGTCCTTTAGAATACGAATATACCTTATTAAGCCATAATTTTCCAATCTAAATTTCTTGATCCCTCAATTTTTTTCCATTCTCATTTTCATCCCTTAAGAGTGGAATTATCAATAAAGTAAAGGATGGGCAGAAGTGGGCAATCGATGTAGATTAAAATGCATAATTCAAAATTTCTTGACCCCTCAATTTTTTTTTCCACCCCCATTTCCATCCCTAGGAGTTGAATTATCAAAAAAGTAAAGGATGGGCAAAAGTGGGCAGTCGACAAACTTCAAGAATCCACCTTGACATTTTCGATTTTTTTAAATTTTTTCGGACGCTGGCCCGCGCATACATAAATCTTTCATAACTTTTTTTATAGGGGTGGGCAAAAAAATTTAAATGATGGGCAATAATGGGCAATCGATGGGCAGTCCCTCAAAAAATTTCTAAATTCTTACGCGAAAAATGCGGGGCCAACTTCCCGGAGCTGAAGTAATATACGTTTTATGTAAATGTTGCAGTAGGTATAATTGTTAATTTAACAATTATTACAAAATGATTGTTTGTTTCAATGACTAGCCCAAACAGTCTTTACTCATTGCCGTTCTCAGGAAAGTTTCTATTGTTCTTATTATATTGTGCATATAGTGTGGGATTCTTAATGATTTTTCCTGGACCGTCTAAACATTACCTATGTAGTTTAGTGAGCAAAAATTTAAACTTAATGACGCGAATTTTTACCCGCATCTAAATTAGCAGCCAGTTTAATGTTGATTAGTGATGCAAGAAAATCAACAGTAGTAACCTTATAAAGTGAAGAAATGAAGAGTTTTAATAATAATACTACATCGTGACGTTGTATCTCTTTCGGGGTGAGCAGAGATACATTAGTGGCTGTAGTATAAAGAAGTTTGCAATAAGATAAATTATATTCGTATCTATCTAAGTTCACTAAAACTGTATCCAGACCTTCCAATCTGAACCTACAGATTGGACAATGTAATTACTGTATATATTATTTACTGTATATAGTATTTAGTATATTTATAAAAAAGGTATTTTTAAATAAAAATAGTAGTTTATATGATCGATAAAAGATTATCAAATAATAATATCAAATTTAGAAAAATATAACCTAAGGACACTCATAGACATTTTACTACTATTTTTCAATATAATAGAGATAGCCTATGTGACTATGAAAAGAAAAATTAGCAAATATTAGACAAGAATTAAATTATCAAACTAGGAACAAAAAAAGTTACACTCAATATCTAAAAATAAAATCTGAAAAAAATTAAAGAAGTACCTAATAATACTAAGAAAACATGGAGACGGTCTAGAATTTAATTATCAGGCTACAAGATAAGGATAGTATGGTGAAGCTGACTCAACTGTTGCCTTGGTATTGACAATTAACAATAAATTAGATTACGTAGCATAGTTTATCAATGCATGTTTAATTAATAAATGATCTAAGAAATAAAACAACAATTATGTTATAGATATTAACTCATGCGTAAAAGATTCCTGATGACACCGTTTAAGATACTTCTGAATAATGCGTAGAATAAATAATGATAATTTCTGTTATCTGCCCACTATTAACGATAATGTGACGCACGTTTAATTTAACAAGTTTAGAAATATAGTCAAAACCGTTTAGAACAACATACCAGTTATTTTGACCTAGAACAAAGGTCCCGACAAAAAAAATAGGACTTTGTACCTCGAAAACATCACCAGTTGTTACGACTATCTGTTTTTACGACTAAATATGAGTAGTCCTCTTGATGTCGTTATAACAAATTTTGATTGTATGTGGCAGGGTTATGTTATTTATCCATATACATAAATAACAGGTTGCCAAGGTGGTTGGTCAATAATGGAAATTGCAGTGCAGTCCATGGCGCAAGGATCCATTTTAAGGCAGTCATTATTCTGACATAAATATACCAGAACCGAGGGTCTTAAGATACTATGTATAGAGTTACTTACATATATAAATAACTAAAGCCTATGAGGGTGAACGCCTTTTTTGGACATCGCTGTACTTATAATGAAGTATACAGAAATCTTTGGTCATGCCAATGTAAAATTAAACTAACTGGCAATACATTTTTTGCAATTAGTTGTTTACAAATATAACAAACATTTTTACAAAGAAATATATGTTTTTCTAACATGTGTTCTGGATCAATTTGTATTTGCTATAAACACTGTTAAAAAAGTAGTGACGCATTCTGTTTCTTCTCTCACGCAAAGGCAAACAATGTTATTCTTTTAAATACACTTCTCTGTCTTATTCTATAAGGAAAAATTATGAAACAAATAAAATCTTTAATTTTATTGTTTGGATATTCTGTACAATTAACTCGTTTGAAACCGTGGATAATGTGATTTGTATTATACAAACCTAACGTAAAAATATTGATTTTGTATATTGTGAATAATTCTAGAATATATATGTTCCCGCTTTGCACTTATATGTCACACCCAACGTGACCAATAGCGTAGCTGATTGCCGTTCTGAAATCACTTACATATGACACATTTATTAGATGTCATGCGGGTTTCCTAACGATATTTTTCTTCAACAGTGAGCATGTGATGCCTAAATTCATACGTAATCTGGGAAAGCCCAGACGTGTGACACATAATTCAAACCTACGACCATACGTGTTGCCGCGTATAATAGATGGCTTGAATATAGAATAAATATGAATATAAACGGTCCCTTTTTTTGTTCAACTTTAAGCAATTTAATCCAGACTTATAAATCGTCAAGGCATGCAATGCTTTAATGCATCTATGAAATGAACGCTACTTATATATATATATACTATATATATATATATATTATATATATATATATTATATTATTATATATATTATATATATATATATATATATTAGGTCCTTACATATGAAATTGGCGTTTTTCGTACTGGCCACTTTAATCACAAATTTCTCCTCTTTGGTAAGGAATTCCAATTCCAAATTTGTACAGCTATAGACTCATGTATTTGTGCTTCGATGATCGTCATTCATTTGTTTTTTTCTGTTTGCGTCACTCATTTTACAAAATGGAAAACTTAAAATATCGCATTATTTACGAGTACGAGTTCCGCCGTGGCACTAGTGCTGCGGAAACAACTCGAAGGGTGAATGATGTGTATGGCGGTCGTGTTGCAAAAGAAAACACAGTTCGTTTTTGGTTCCAACGTTTTCGTTCTGGAAATTTCGACCTGCAGAACAAGCCCCGTGGACGGCCTGAGACTCAAGTTGATAATGAAGAGTTGAAGGCTATTGTGGAAGCGGATCCATCGCAAACCACGTCCGAGTTAGCTGCAGGCTGCGATGTTAGTGATAAAACTGTTTTAATTCACTTGAAGCAAATTGGGAAGATTAAAAAGCTTGAAAGGTGGATACCTCACGAATTGACTGAAGCAAACCGGCAAACGCGCGTCGACTGCTGCGTTACATTACTAAACCGGCACAATAATGAAGGTATTTTAAACCGAATCATTACCTGTGATGAAAAATGGGTTCTTTACGATAATCGGAAGCGCTCAGCGCAATGGTTGGATCCTGGCCAGCCAGCCAAATCCTGCCCCAAGCGAAAATTAACCCCAAAAAAGTTACTTGTAAGCGTTTGGTGGACTAGTGCCGGTATTGTTCATTACAGTTTTCTCAAATCTGGCCAGACTATTACGGCTGATGTCTATTGTCAGCAATTGCAAACCATGATAGAAAAGCTAGCGGCTAAACAACCTAGGCTGGTCAATCGCTCCACGCCACTGCTGCTTCACGACAACGCTAGACCACACACTGCGCAACATACGGCTACTAAATTAGAAGAGCTTCAATTGGAAAGTCTAAGACATCCTCCGTACTCCCCGAACCTTGCTCCAACAGATTACCATTTTTTTCGAAATTTGGATAACTTCTTGCAAGGGAAAAAATTCAACTCCGATGGGGCAGTCCAAATCGCCTTCAAAGATTTTATTGATTCCGGTCCGACTGGTTTTTTTAGTAAAGGGATCAATGAACTACCTATGAGATGGCAAAAGTGCATAGAAAATAATGGTTCATACTTTGATTAATTAAATATATTATATTAAAAAATATTCGACTTTTTGTTCCTCCCATACAAAACGCCAATTTCATATGTAAGGACCTAATATATATATATATATATATATATAATCAAATTATAGATAATCAGTTATTAGCTGCTGTGCCTGTATTAGCGGGTGTATTCAACTATCTCATATTTTTAGCACTGCGTTGACCATACGATATGTTATTATTCAACAAAATAAAGTGACTAAATACCATGATAATCGTTACATAGATAGACATAAAAACTGCATCAATAAAACTGGAAAATACGCAGATTAATGAATTACGAATAATGATCATTACTAACTATCAAGGAACAAACATGGGAATTGTTATCACTAAATCCATAAAACATCATTAACAGCCATAATAGAACAAAAGACTGCATCACGTTCACAAGACATAACCTGATAAGGGAATATAAAATTAAGATACCACCTGTCTACCTACTATAACGTTTGCGATAATTTTGATGAAATCATCACTATTTAACGAAAGAGGTATGGTTTATGAGTTAGTAGAGAAAAGGATCTATTTTTTTTTAGTAAAATACTGTGTTGTCCATTCTACGGATTGTGTCTATGCCTAACTCTGGCACTACTCTAGAATATGGAATGAAATATTAAATTATATATTGAGGGATGAAAGGCTATTTGGTTTAAGAGAAATTTTTTGGTGATATAGTAATACATATATTTTTGGATTCGGTCAAAAACGCTGATTCTGAAAATGTTATTACTATATCATCAAAAAATGTCGCTTAAACCAAATAGCCTTTCACCCCTAGATATAATATGCTTGATGATAAGATTTCTTACCCTTTCTTACTTTGTTGTATTTCTACCTACTTTTAATTTCCTATAAAGTTAAATTGAAAGTTATTATTTCTATGTATATTGTATTTCAGTAATATTGTCTAGTCAAACGATAACAATTTAAAAATAATAATCACCAAACCTTAAAAATTATAATTGTTTTAGTAAAATTAAAAATAAAATTTACTATTTGTTCTATCAGGGTACAACGGGGGCTATAACCGGAATTCATGATTTAATATTTTTTTAATAAGTACCTTTCATAACGTAGGCAATAACTATTATAACTTGTTTTATGAGGTTTTAATATTACAAGTGTTGAGGACAATGTTCCGGAATATCCTTAATCCGTGTCGTTACAAGTTAATAATGCCACAAGTTCTCAAATTATTACAAACGACTTGTACATTCAAGCGTAAAACATCGTATTAAAGGCGGAATACATAAAGAGAATAAATGCGGTTTATGCCACAGGGAAATGGCTACATTTATACACTGATATGTACTAATATTGTAGCCATATAATATGGAGGTAATAAATCAATACTCGCTGACCGGTTTTGTCATTATATTTCTTTGTTTTTAATTTTAATTCTGTATTTAAAACCTACAACCACCTACCTACCTGTTTTACCTATAGCACAATAATATACATCCACCCGCATGTATACTTACCTATAGAATATTATCGACAATATTTATGACATTTAAAATGACTGAACATGTAAAACGTGCATAATTATTATGTATATTGCCTTGACATCTTACAGATAAAATTAGCATTATGATTCGCTCACCAACGGATATTTAGACACTCAATGAATATACGCTAGATCAAAATAACGCTTTTTATATACGCACGGCCTGATAACACGGCATGTAGAAAAATTAAGTCATAATCGATAATTATTAAAAGAAGATATCACAATAAAAGTTGAGGTTACGGTTGTCATAAAAACATAAAAAACAATTTATATCTTATTTCATGGAATACGCTATCTAAAGGTCGAAATTTCCACAGTAAGTAAATAAGTGAAGATAAAGTCAGTAAAAAATCCCAAAAGTGTAACTGTTTATGTCACGAAATATTAAAATTAGGTTTTATGATATTTAAAATAATAACTTATTATATTTGATGCGCTCCTTACAAACAAATGCTTGACCAATCGTAATCAAACACTTCTGACGGAAGATGGAACTGTGGCCGATGATGGAACACATTAACCCAACAAATGCTTAAGGTCCAATTTTTTTAAGGCTCCCATCATTATATCAATTCCACACATTTTGCACTAGCGTTATCGTTTATCGAAAGTTCCCTTGGCTCTCAGTATGTATTAAAAAACTGTTCACTCCTATGTATTTACAAACGCAAATTTCACATAAATAAACACCTACACCAAGCATAACTGTCTGTACCTTATTTTTACCTTTTAGATTAGATCAATAAATGAAAAAGATTTTTTTTTTCTACCAAGTGGTCATTGAAACTTATTCCTTATCTCTAAGGAGTCACTTAAAATAATTTAGGAAATGTTATTATAGGATATCATCATTAATTTAGGAGTCGCCTATTTAAACATAATTTATAAATTGATTATTATTGCCATGTGAATGGCCTTTAATTGTTTGCACTTTAAAATAAAGTAATATTTAAATTGATTTAAAACAATTACTTTTAATTAAATTTATAATGAGCGTTTCATGTTCTTTGTAGGTTAAACTCATTAGATACCTCTCAGTAGAAATATATATTCATGAAAGAAAATGAAAAAGTCTTTACCAAACCATTTCTCAGAAATATCTGTTTATAGACCCTTAGAATCCCATTTTTTTCTCATTAAATTTTATTAGTGTCTATTTTACAGGATTGTGATATTTATTGAAAAAAATCGTTGATTCTAAACAATGTCCGTAAAGGAGATATTTTAGGACATTCATAACTTATTTATCCTACAATAATATAATGTATATATATATATTATAATTCTTGGTAATATGATTAACTGTAGCAGACAATAGTGTAATATTTCAATGAAATAGTTTGTAACTTCTTACGTAGCTGTTATTTATATAATTATAATTATCTCCGGTTCATAAGCCCCCTTTCCTACATTCCTGGACTCTACTCTGACTGGAATCTAGAAAGTATTATCTATTCATACAACTTCTTTATAGCGTCAATATGTTACATATATCAGGAATGATTTCATTTTAAAATTTAATTATATTTAATTTTTAACATTTTTCCCTGCTCACGTGGTTAGGCGTAATTTGATGGTTAATAATGTTAAATACTGTATCTATATTTCGCACGGTACCATGATACCTGCGACCTTGGATATGTCTTATAGTTACATTCTCTCACCATATCCTAGAGCAATATAGATCTTTCAAAACATTATCGGTTATGTGTCTTATTAAAAATTATACGAGATTAAAACAGAAACCTGTACAAAATAATTTCGATTTAAATGATGTCCAGGTTACATGTTTTACTATTGCAAATTATAAATCTTTTATTTACATAGGGATTGAGCATCACTTTAGTTAGACATTTATAAAAACAGCATTTTAAAATCTAAAAACGAGATATTAACTTTGAAATTTTTATGAACGATAGGTAAATAATTAATTTTCCAAATCACGTGTTTCCAAGCCGTTTTCCGCCGAAATATTTATTACATAGGTTTTGCCTTTATAATCAGATAGTTAAATATATATATATATATATATATATATACAGTAATGAATTAGCTAATCTAGTACGTAATTAGAACAAAAAAGTTTATGAATCCTTCAAATATTGTTGGATATTAAACCGACGATTTACATGAAATTATACTTATGAAGTTATTTTACCTTCACTTAGCTAAAAATATGATAATAATGGATTGTTTTATGAAATACTTATTATACCGAGATTTGAAGGATAATTTAAATACATATATAATTGTATTTTGAGAAGGTTGAAAGGCAATATCAAATAGTGGAGGTATAAGTATAGGTTTTTATAAATTAATAAAAATTCGAAATAATTTCCGAACGGAGATTGATTTTTTACTTATTATTTGCATTAAGATTTTAGTATATAGTATGTACTCAATATTGGTAATCAACATATGAGTCATCGTAATAATAAAATCGATTATTTATGATGCTAAAAATCATAAGTCGTAACATATAGACATGTAATAATATTAGGTATTAATACAGAATAAAATTCATATTTGAATGATTTAAAAACAAATTATTTTAGAGAATCTTGTAGATGATGTTGTGCCGGAAGATTTAAATGTTAATGGTGTATATTTATGGTACTATTGGTGTGGTTTGAAGACGGCATACATATTTTGCAACGGCAAATATTGGTGTCGATTTCAAAACCAACGTACGTATCCTCATGCTTATTCCGCCACAAGGGCTTAAACAAAACAACAAGGTCAAACTTTAATAACCGCTATCCTCGCTTTTAAATCAGTTTAGCAACGGGGCAATCTGTTAAAAATAACGAGAAAGCGTTTTGAGAATCGAATATTTATTATGTGGTATTTACAGTGCCGATTTCTCTTTTGTTCGTCTGATCAATTGTTGTTAGTGACTTTAAGAAAGGATCAAGGTAAGTTATCTCCGTCATTTAGAAAGTCTTATCTTACCTGCTCCGCAAGAGTTCCTCAGGAAGTCACAAACCTTGCTGCAAGCACACATCTTGTCTGCACGTCACAGCGCACTACTGCCAATGTATTTTTAAACTTCACTTGTACAGTTTCGCAATCCTTCAGTTGGTGCGCATTCATACATTCACACGAGTGAATAACTATTAGGAAGGAATACTTTATTCACGTTATAGTAAACAGTAATGGCGTAAATACAAATAACGGCTCAAAGCACGGTCGCATCTGTACCGTTGTCGGGTAGAAAGCGAACGCGTGTTTGGCTGGTTGTCATCCCAGCCTACGGTAGGTATGCCAGAGTGGACGTCGTAACACGCGCGTGTGTAACGGACTGCGTAACGCGACGTGCAACCAATGCGAACGCCCTCGTGCGACTACTTTTGATTTTCTGTGCTACCAGCCGCTGTCAAAATTACCCAAAAACGATTAAACTTCCCCGGATAATCACTGACAATGTTTTACAGTTACCTGTAATTTTTTGCTACCTAAATAGTAAATCAAACGCTCATTGTATTAATATTTTGTCAAAGTTGTCAAATGGACGCTTTTATAGGTTTTTGCGGTTTTATTTGAATTGTAATCAAATAACGGAAAAATAAAATGGAAATGAATGAAATGCCTGCCTGTGAATGGAGGCTGTAGGATGATTACTCAAACTGAGTCGTGCCCACAGTACACAAGTGTAAAGGCCGTCATAGTGATTCGCTTTGTTCTGTTCTGTTTCGCGATTACTTTGTATATATCCAGTTATAATGTACCTAGAGACCTTCCGTCGTGATATATGTGGTCCGACATAGCGATGTCAACGGTCAAGTTTACGTCCATTCGTGGTCGTTGCCGTTTTTGAAGTAAACTGTAATTTTTATTAGGTCCAAATGTAGTCACTTTGTCGAGCTAGTATAAAAAAACGTAAATACGATATGAATATAAAAAGTAGTTGACATCCCCATAAGCGGCATTAAAATTTAACGTTACAGGTAGGTAATCGCACATATTTCCCTTAATGCAATGTTAAAGTATTTGTTTTAGTAAATAAATTCAAAATCAAAAAAAAAATTACACCTACTCACATATGGAATCCCTTTATTTAAAGATCTCTTCTTAGCTGGTATCACTGTTATTGGAAAACTGAAACGGTTCTACCGGCCCATTTCCACATTACAAATCGGACGTAATAAGCCCGAGAAATGCACAGATTTCGCGACCGAACGATGTGATTATTAACGTAAATTGATGGAAATGAAAACAACCGCATCTTCCCAACGAAATGGAAAATTATGGCTAAACGCGGAAGTGCGCACTGGCAGGTAACAAGTTTTTGTTGTGTAAGTGTTCAATTTTTGTCAGTTATGTTATTATGTCTCAGAACACGAATAAGGGCATGGTCTCTATTTGAAAAATTTTATAACATCAAGCATATCAAGTATTTACCAAGGTAGACAGAAATAACGTGAATTTTATCAATCATAACAAGAATATTCTCCTTCTTTATTTATTAGTCATTGTGTACATTATCACTTCTTTTTGATACGTTTTACTATATTTTAATCATACACATAATTACAATTTTCGTTTGAATAATTTTCAATACTATTTCTACGGTCCGCTTATGATAAAAGTTCTGCAAGCAAATTATATTTCTATTCTATTATCTCTGTACTTACAAAAGAGTTCAACGCTCTAAAAATGTAATATATGCCAGTACATGGGATCCTGACCTTTAGGGCTGGAAGAAGATACGATTAGTCGATTAGCTAATTATTTATTTAGATTTATCAAAATTACAAGAAAAATATTTCTTAATATATTATTTTCAATTATTAACCATTGAAAAATATGTTTTTTTTTTTAATGTACTTTTTATTTTTGCACTGAGATGGTTAATAAGAAATTAACATGGAGGTGTATAGGAAATTGTAAAAACAATACGTATGTTTTCGACGGGACTTTTTATTGTTGACTGGGAATGGCCGCTACAACTTCACCGGGCAAAGGAAAAACTGTATGTATTTTAAGTTAAGCGTTGATCACTAATAATTTAAGTAATTTAAGAGAAATAGGATTATCCATACATGGTATTTAATTAAATTAGGTTTCATAATATGATTAAGAATTAACGTTGCCAGGTTTCAAATTCGTAAAACTGTATTTGACAGCTATTTTAAATGGATATTGACAAAGTTAGAAATCATATATTTTCGGCGTTACTCATCGGTTCATTTAATATTGTTTTCCCTTTTTATTATTAGTATTTTTACCTTATTTGTCTGCTTCAATTATGTTCAGCATTTTGTGAAAACTTAGTTTATTTAAGCGTATCTTTAGTTTATTATTTTAAATTGTTATCATAATTGTTTATTTTTTTGTTAATAAGTATACATAAGGAGATCTGATATTGAAAAACGCGATGATTTTGTACATTTTTCAATAAAGTTAACATCATTAATCCGCTTCTGTCCATAAATATTAAAGATTTTACAGTTTAAAATGTATACTTACAAATATTAGGTCCTTACATATGAAATTGGCGTTTTTCGTACTGGCCACTTTAATCACAAATTTCTTCTCTTTGGTAAGGAATTCCAAATTCAAATTTGTACAGCTATAGACTCATGTATTTGTGCTTCGATGATCGTCATTCATTTGTTTTTTTCTTCTGTTTTTTTCTGTTTGCGTCACTCATTTTACAAAATGGAAAACTTAAAAAATCGCATTATTTACGAGTACGAGTTCCGCCGTGGCACTAGTGCTGCGGAAACAACTCGAAGGGTGAATGATGTGTATGGCGGTCGTGTTGCAAAAGAAAACACAGTTCGTTTTTGGTTCCAACGTTTTCGTTCTGGAAATTTCGACCTGCAGAACAAGCCCCGTGGACGGCCTGAGACTCAAGTTGATAATGAAGAGTTGAAGGCTATTGTGGAAGCGGATCCATCGCAAACCACGTCCGAGTTAGCTGCAGGCTGCGATGTTAGTGATAAAACTGTTTTAATTCCCTTGAAGCAAATTGGAAAGATTAAAAAGCTTGAAAGGTGGGTACCTCACGAACTGACTGAAACAAACCGGCAAACGCGCGTCGACTGCTGCGTTACATTACTAAACCGGCACAATAATGAAGGTATTTTAAACCGAATCATTACCTGTGATGAAAAATGGGTTCTTTACGATAATCGGAAGCGCTCAGCGCAATGGTTGGATCCTGGCCAGCCAGCCAAATCCTGCCCCAAGCGAAAATTAACCCCAAAAAAGTTACTTGTAAGCGTTTGGTGGACTAGTTGCCGGTATTGTTCATTACAGTTTTCTTAAATCTGGCCAGACTATTATGGCTGATGTTTATTGTCAGCAATTGCAAACCATGATGGAAAAGCTAGCGGCTAAACAACCTAGGCTGGTCAATCGCTCCACGCCACTGCTGCTTCACGACAACGCTAGACCACACACTGCGCAACAGACGGCTACTAAATTAGAAGAGCTTCAATTGGAAAGTCTAAGACATCCTCCGTACTCCCCGGACCTTGCTCCAACAGATTACCATTTTTTCGAAATTTGGATAACTTCTTGCAAGGGAAAAATTGAACTCCGATGGGGCAGTCCAAATCGCTTTCAAAGATTTTATTGATTCCCGTCCGACTGGTTTTTTTAGTAAAGGGATCAATGAACTACCTATGAGATGGCAAAAGTGCATAGAAAATAATGGTTCATACTTTGATTAATTAAATATATTATATTAAAAAATATTCGACTTTTTGTTCCTCCCATACAAAACGCCAATTTCATATGTAAGGACCTAATATTATAACATTTTTCTAGCCTAAACCATAAGCCGTATCTGTCTATTATTACGCTGAATCCCTATCAAGGTATACAGAAAAAATGGAATGTATAGCATGTAGACGTAACCCTATACGGAGTTGTCGCCCTAAGGGTCGTTAGGGTGTTACGAGATGTGCGGGGTAAGAGGATGCGCGCGCGCACGGGACGCTTGTAAGTTAGTCGACCCAAGGCGGGAGTACGTGCGTGTACGTCGCAGTTCGGTGTGCCTTAAAGTGCAAATAAACTGTAAAACGCCAAATTCGTATCTTACTATAACCACACCCACGACCACCGGTCATAAATGTCATTTATCTCAACTTTTGCAAACCTCTTTCAGTTTCTAAGCTTTCATTAATTCTTTCATACAATCTCGCTGATTCCACGTCCTTTTGACATTAACCTCGATCAGACGTCGCTTTATTTGGACTGTGTAGATGAGACTGGGTCGGCCTCGGCTCTTAATTCCACTCACATTCATATTGTATATTACAAAATGGAGCACAGACAAGTTGGCAGATTACAGTGAAACTACATCTTAATATCATGCACAGGTTATAAATATCATATTTTATTATTTAAAAACCCTGTCATAATAAATATCAGTGGCTTGCATTTCATAGAATCATAAAAAGCATTAGTTTCTTATTCTTGGATATTTAATTAATATATTGTATTCAAATCTGGATTCTAAGATATGGAATCTGGTATTTACTAGATTTTAAGTCAGTACATTTATTTAATGTCCAAGTATAATAAGGTCTTTTATGCTTATATGGGATGCACGCGACTGATAATTAATTAAGAAAAGGACTTCAATTTATTAATGGTCTAATGTAAAGTCTTTCATGCTCTTTTTTATTTGAGAAAGAACCTTATACGATTGTCTCATACCGGCCAAAAACTCTAACGTGACTGCTTCTGCACATTAACGGGGACTGTAGAACCTGTAATCAATTCTCCACAGCACTGCCGGGCCGTGCCTACTGGGCGCAATCTCGGGGAAACATTTCTTTTTACGTTACTACGCGGTATAAATGGGCAAAATGTAATCAGATTAATGAAAAATGATTACGATTACATTTTGCATTTTTCATCATTAATATGACTGTATTTTGCTGATCTATATTTTAAGCACTACGGAATCCTCAAGTGCATACAAATTTATGAGCCCTCAATGTTTTAAAAGGCTTTGGTCATGAATATAGAGCAACAAAATTAAAATTACGAGTACCTACATGTTGTAACCGTTAATCATTAATCAAATTACATTTTGCCCCTCCCTGCTATACGTTACATTTCTGCAGAACGCGTCACGACACTCCACTGACTTCTCAAGGGTCGTCAATCTGTTGCTCAAAGCCTCCACCCTGAATAGGCTTCGAAGTTTTGCCGAACTACGCCAGCCATACGCTGGCGTGTGTACTACACCTCAGCAAATTGCACGCGCCGTTAAGCGAAACCGTGTATATTTTAAAACAATTACGCGCTAAGTGTCGCGGCCACTAATTAATTCGAACGTAACTCGCTATTTATTGTTAGATACGGACAAATAACAGGTTGTAAGCCGTACAAAATCCGTCAAGTACGTTCAACAACAAGAGTTACGTTACAAAACGAAGGCCGAACCGCCACTTATAGGAATCGGGAAGTGATCTCGGGTGACGTAGCCCAAACAACATAACCACATCATGAGACCACTCGAATAAAATTATTTTCCTATTAGCTCTATATTAAATAATAATTATTTGACATTTAAAAGTATAGAGACTAGCATGTGTGATGTGGGTTGACCCAAAACAAGTTTAACCACACTATTTTCGGAAAAAACTTCCTAACAACAAGCTATATTCAATTTTAATGCTTAAAAACACCTACGTTTACGTAATGTATTTATCCAAGTGGCATAGTACTAATATGTATATTATATAATATTTTTGATATTTACCATTGCAAAGTCTGTCTGGACTATGTTTCATATAACAATATTTTACCTTTAAAGACCTTTAAGCTTTAACGAGCGAGTTTATTATGCTATCCATTAAAAGATAACATTACAATCTTAGGTGATGTACCAATAGTTTCTATATTATTAAAAGTTTTAGTAAAATTGGTTGGTTATATATCGAGATACTTTTTTTTGTAACTCGGGGAAATCCCTTATGGATCTCGGGGGTCGGTGTGTGCCGCTCCCTGGTGTGTCGGACTTGCACCGATTAAAACCCCCGGGCTGTTCCATCTTCCACCTACCGGTATCGAGGGTACGAGTGAGGTCTCATCCTCGATGGCCGGCAAGGCGTACGGCATTAAGTAGGCCTCTACTAGTTTGGGGAGGAGTGGTGTAAAGAGCCATCCCTCTAGTACATCTTTGTTGTAGAGCGGCACGCGGGAACACATCGCGCGCCGCTAGCACCCTTGTTGGACGACACACTCGCTCAAGGTTGCCGCTCATATATCGAAATACTACTTGGTCTTTCCTTTTTAGTTAATAATAATATATCGTCTTACATAATTTAAATAAGCTTACTACAAGCACTTTTAAATAATCAAGATCTTGAATCTACCACCAGTTAGGAAAGCAGCATCTACCGAGAATAAGCGGTAAGAAATTCTGGTAGTCGCTCTTTTAAAAGCTTGTTCTTTAGATATTAATTAAATTGAATAAAATATCCTATGAGAATTACTACATATTATAGCCACGTCTCCTTTTCAGCCAAACAATTATTTAGAGAATAATTTCAACAAGTTTCAATATCAATGATCTCTGTATTTAAATTTCCAAGAGCTTGGAACAGGGCTAGTAAAGTATAAACTTTTGGTATTATATAAAATTTAAACTTAGTATCCCTAAAATGTATCTTGTTATAATTGCCGGGCAGTAGACTTGACGGTGTCCGGCGCATCGCCTGAGAGAGAAGTTTCAGAGGGGTGGGTTTTTTACTCCTACCCCTCCCAGAGAGCCTCAACAAGGCTTTTTGCTCCCTGGGCGTCTGGATGAATTTGGTTTCCCAGATCGAGCAATTAGAGAAACACCCCGGGGGTATTTAGTCAGTAGGAGTCTAAAACACCGGGGTCGCTGCCCCCACAACAACCCTGATGGTCCTATGCAGGATTTTACCCCGGAACACCAAAAAAATAATGTAATAAATAGCTGCAAGAAAAATTAGGTAGTAAAAACATGTCTAATTGTGTAAATTCTAAGTTTAAGACATGCCTGACTTTCTTATTCTCACTTGAAATATAAAATTCCTTGTATTCATAGATGGGCAAAATGGAATTAGATTAATAAAAACGATTACAATTACATTTTGCGTTTTTTACCATTAATATGACATCTCATGCTCATCTATGTTTTAAACACTAGGAATCCCTGATTGCATACACATTTATGACATCTTAATGTTTTAAATGGAATTAATTATGATTACAGAGCAAGAAAATTAAAATTAGGACTACATTTTGTAATCGTTAATCATTAATCAGATTTACATTTTCCCCATCTCTGCTTGTATTGTATCTATTTGTGCGCTACAATCTGCCAAAGCTTTCAAATATCTACGAGTTTTAACTTATGCCTGACAGATATTTGCATTTGTTAAAACTTATGCAGTTTTTTGTTGGGGTCACCTTGCTTCTAAAGAGGTCGTCTGAGCAGGTAGGCAATCATGGGTTGTAGTCATTAGAATAAATATTACGGATATATTTTATTTTTGCCATAAATTATAATAAGTTTGTATGGATTTAAGCTAGTAATTATATAATATTACCTATTTAAAAAGTAAAAAACATTTTTTTAACATATTTCCTAATTTCTTAATTCACGCTTCAAATAAAATATTGAAAAGTGTAAAAGTTAGTAATCTCTACATTGTCGGGATGAATTTGGTTTCCCAGACCCGGGTGGAGCATACAGCGGGACACCCAGGAGGTCAGTAGGAGTTTGACACACCAGGGTCGCTGCCCTCATAGCGTCCCTGATGATCCTATGCAAGATTTTCCCCCGGGATACAAAAAAAAATGGTAATCCCTACATAGACACATTAAATATCAGCTAAATGATAACGCTTGATTTTAAATTAAATAAATGTTATTTCAAAAGTATTAAAATGTTTAAAATAGACATCGTACATATCTTTAAATATATAAAATACTTCAGAGTGAACAAAAATGTTGTATCGATTTAAAGTGTAGTGTTTATTAACGAATCACACATACATATAGAATACTTTTTAAAAATTGCTTTTTAATTGCTTGTTATTCGCTTAACATTGTAATTATATACACGTTTAACTACAGTTGACATTGAATTGGATACTGAAACCTTGGTAGGTTGTATGTGAACTGCCGCAACCAGCCATCAACTCAGTTAATAAATAAATGACATATTTTATTATTGTTTTAAATTGAAGAAAATACCATATCTCGAGACCACCTCATACCGCTTTGATGATAACCCATCGATATAAAGTTCATTGTCGTTACATAAAAATATGATTCGAAAACAATACTCAGAAAAATTATTGTAACTACAATTAATTGATTACCATTCTCTACACAAGCTACGTTTGTTGATTTATTTTTAAAAGTGGTGGTGATTTTGCTTTATTGAATAGATATTCTGTGTTTTTTATCATAGGAAATCATATCTATGTATGAACTTAACTTACACGTATTTGTAGAAATGCTTGTTTTAAATCTTAATGAAGATTATTAAAAAACAACGAGCGTTTTTATCACTATTTATATTAAAAAAAAAAATCAAAATTTTAATTATATTAAAAAATTAATTAATATAATATCTAATCTATAATATATAACATCTATATATTATATCTAAAATATTAATATCTTGTACCATTTTTTTTTGGTTCTACGTTTATTATTTGTATCATGTAAACTTAATAAAATATATAAAAGAAAGTATTTATAAAACAACAAGTTTTGACTTAAAATCGATTAAAAAATTAGTTCACTTGTATTGCTTATAATTTTTATTCTTTTAAATTCTTGCTAGTTTTCAGTATTTATTGTTAAATTACAGGATATCAGCTAAAATTCTTGATTATGATGAGACGTTTTTGTGATAGGCCTAGGGACACAATAGGTATAAAAATTACTAATTTGTTGGCTTAGCAAATTGTGAATGAATAAAGTAGAACATTTAAAGTAATAGATTCAAATTCATTTTAAAAAGTTCCTTCTAATGTTTCCAATATGCAATATTTATAAGCGAAAAAAAATGCCGCTCACTTGCATGTATGGGAGCCACGTTTAAATTTGATTTTTTATTACATAATACATCATTACTGGCTTTGCGTCAAAAGGTTTACATAGCATATCCCACAATTTCAAATCCATATCGTACTTAGTTTAAAAGTTATTGGCATGCGAAAGACGGACGGACTGACGGACAAAGCGCTGAAACACCTAACTTGACTTAGAAACCTCGCTTCGCTCGACAAGTTATTGTAAATAGTCTCTTTTTTGTCTAAATTATATATTTTTTCTTGATGAAAAAAAAAACAAAACAACCGTAATGTAGGTATAGTAAAGACTTTAGCGGAATTAATACATCTTAATAAAACAATTTGATCATTTATTTTATAGTGCTTAAACGACCGATAAATAGCCATTGAAACGTTTATGCTTCAATCAATGGTATAATGAAATTACGTTAGGCACAATACCCGTACATTACGTAAACTGTAAACAACATTCAACATTATATCAATTACACTTATTATGTAATAACCAGTATGTAACGTATTCTGATTATATTTTGCTACATACATTCAGAACAATTTACCTTTCTTAATAAAAAAAAACAAGACCAATAGAAGTAGGTGAATGTCCCATATAGATACCACTGTTCTAATGTTATTACTGAACCAGAATAATAAATTACAAGTCGCATGAGGCACACAGAGACTTCGCGGCGTTATTAGATTGTAACGACACGGAAAAAGAATTATTCGGAACCTTGTTTACTTCACACTTAGCTCCTATAAAGTAAAACTGTTACTGAACGAACTAATCGAATTTTACAAAAGAACGGATTAAAAAAACTGGCCAGGTACGTACCGGGTTTGCGTACAAAGGATTCTGTAAAAACAGATCTACAAAGGGCTGAGTAATATTAATTTTAACTCAACAGTTCCACGCGTTTCCGAGAAAAAGTGTATTGACAGAAAGACAAACGGAGTTGTTCTATAAGGGTTCCGTTTTACTTTGATTCCGAAGCTCTAAAAACATACTTTTTAATATAATTTGGAATTTTATGATACTTTAAGCAGCATTTTAGGTAACATTGTAAAAAAAGTGTATCATTTCTTATACAGATTTGAAACAGTATCTATTCTTTTTAACTTTTTGTTAAGTAACGTTTGTATGCTTAATATTAATATATACTATTTATATTTTATATATAAATATAATATATATTATATTTTATATATATTTTTTTATATTTTATTTATATTTTTGCTTATATTATTGTTTAATATGAGACAAAAAATGTTAAAATCCCAGAAAGAAAAGATGTTTCAAAATTTTTTGTATTTGTTAATAATTATTACCTATGCTATGAAGTACCTAACATACTGTGAAAAATTTGAATTTCTAACTCTACCAATAGCGCCTTAATGTGTTTTAATATCTTGCAAATACATATATAGTTTTTATGGTTCTGTGTTTACTATTTTTATCATTTCAAAATAAATATTACTGAAATTGTTTATAAAAAAAAAAACTTCAACATAAAACCTTTTTTTAAATATATAAGAAAATACTGCTCAGTTACAAATTTCGTTCACTTGAATTGCTTATAACTTTCTTCTTATTAACATTTGCCAATGTTCAGTATTTGCTGTTAAATTACAGGTCATTATTTAAACCTCATTAGATATATTAACGGAATATAATCGTTTTTATTACAGACCTAGGTACAAAATAGGTCTAAAAAAGACAACTTTGTCGGGTTACTAAATTGGGAAATATCGACATACGAAATTCAAAAAAATGTCTTTATACTTAGCATAAAAATTAACCCGTTACAACGCTACTCCATATGCAATGTTAAATTTAAGGGAAAAAACATTTGTGACTCATTTACATGGGTGGGAGCCTCTTACAAATTTGATATTTGATTACATTACATATCATTATCTGTTTTACGTTAAAGACTTGCATAATATTTCCTGATTTCAAACCATTCTCTTATTTGGTTTGGAAATTATAGAACTCTGACGGACAGACAAGACGGAAGAGGTGCTAAGCCTCCCAATTTGACTCAGAAGCCTGGTTTCGCTCAGTCACTAATATGTTACTACATATATTATACTATTACGCTATATCTCTTTCAGGGTGTACAGAGATATATTAGTGGCTGTATTTACTAAAAAAATGTAAAACTTTAATTTATGTTTATAATTATTTATGAATGTTTGGCTTTAAGCATAAAAAATCCAGCGTCAAGTAAGCATGAAGTTTGAAGGTAATTTTTTACATGATTACCTTGCTTTAATTTTTTAAACGGTATCAATCCACTGCGTCGTAGATAAAGCACTAACACGCATGTAATGGCGCTTGACCAGTCGTTTGTGTATTTTAAAACGATCCAGCTAATATATTTTTATTGATATGTATCATTAAAATACGTATCAGTTTGCTAGAAAACGATATAAGCTTCGTTCTCAATATTCTAATTTAATATTAATCATGTAATTCAGATAAAATTCTGTTATATCTAAATACTGAAAAAATAGCTTTGTGTTATCAAGTTCTAGAGACAAGGCTTTGGATTATAAATCAACTATTTTAGGAAAAAAAATGTCTGTATTTATTTATAAAAGCATTACGTCGAAGATTCTAGACCGATTACTGTATTATGATAGAAGTTCGCAATTTTAATGCGTAATTTTGTAATTTAGAACAAATAAATAATCATATAAAACATTATAATCGTCGTGAAATATAAATATAAATAATGTAAAAAAAAAGGCAAAATTGCATTATAGACGAGTAATTTTTAGGAATCGGAATAATATAAATAGACATAAGTTACAATTAAGTATTGAAAATGTAATTATAAGTAACATAAAATTAAAAGTTTTCCGGTATATATCCGAGAAGACATGGTATAATATACATATATACCATAGATATAAATGAGATCGAACTAGTCTGAACTGTAAAAAAAAATATTAATAAATCAGTAGGATAGAAATAAAGTCACGATTTTAATCTATACTAATATTATAAAGCTGAAGAGTTTGTTTGTTTGTTTGTTTGTTTGAACGCGCTAATCTCAGGAACTACTAGTTCGAATTGAAAAATTCTTTTTGAGTGGAATAGACCATTTATCGAGGAAGGCTATAGGCTATATAACATCACGATGCAATTATTAGGAGCGAAGAAATAATGGAAAATGTGAAAAAAACGGGCATAATTATTTATCCTTGAGGGCTGCCATTGCGTGCGCTGCGAAAACGGTTCAAGATACTAAAAATATATGTATGAAAGAATTATTCCTCTTGAAATGATCTAAAAAAATGTCCGCAACAGTAGATGTCTATCTTTTAAGATTAAGTCACTAGAACCGCTTTTATGGTAAACAAATTTGGTCGAAATTAATGCATTATTTGTTAAGAGTTGTATCAACGTAATAATATTAATCTTTATCCAAATAAATGTGTTGTTGATTAAGAGTATTTAATTGTGAACAAAATTGTCTTTGACATCACTTAATTTCAATGAACATCTTAGAAGATATTACAAAACCTTACATAGCAAAACAACGTTTGCCGGATCAGCTATAGTGTCTTGATAACCGCGAAACTCGAGAACGGCTGAACCGATTTGACTGATTTCTTTTTTGTTGTGTTTGTTGAAGTCTGGGGAAGGTTATAACAGAGAGAAGATTTTAAAAAATTATCTGAAAAAGTCTAAAAACAACACTTTTCTATATTCTCATACAAAAGATTTGTTATAAGTCAATTTGAACTTTAACACCATAGCATAAAGTTTAAATGTTAGTGGACGGGTTCCGGGAAGGCAAAACAATTATTGAGTTACGTATAAATATTAATGTCAATATTTGTCAATTTTTATACATATAGCATTAAGGCCAGGTTCCTTCAAACAATTTTCAAAAAACAGCCGACAGGCCAATAGCTATTAACATTAAAAAAAACAATGTGACTTTGTTTTAGAGAAATAGGGCAGAACAAGGTCTGCCGGGACAGCTAGTTCTCTATAATAGTCGCCATACTAAAATGGACAAGTGAACGAATTTTCGACGATTGACGAAATTAAAATAGCTCTACTCTATGAGTCCGATTCTATTTCGATTTCGACGTAGAAAATTTCATAATTTCTATCGAAGCGGGATAAGATTCTTGTTTTATAGACCTTAAAATATATCTCGTTAGTTGTTGTGAGTTACTTACCTAGTCGATATCCATGAGCGTGGGCGTTAATTGGTATTTCATCTTGGGCCTGCGCTGATACGTCCCGTCTAGGAATAATTTCAAACATATTAGCGTTTTGCGCCCAACTTACCTGTAACAAAAACACATATATACTTAGTCTGGCTATAAATATTGTTAGAATTAAAAATAAACAAAATATTACTTTTGAATATAATCTAGGCTTTTGAATTTAGAATCTGTCATTTTCATACGACTATTCATTGAATCTTCGTATTTTCGCGCCAATATATTGTAAAATATTTTGTGATATTAAAATGGAGTAGAGTAACAAAGAGAACCGCATCGCTGTGATTGCATTACATAAACCAAGTATGGAACCAAATACAATTTTTAAAATCCTCCATATGCTTGGTATTGGTCAATTAATTGTGTACCGGTCTATTAATAGGTACAATGATACCTTCTCTGCTTGTGACAGAAAAAGATCTGGCCAAACACGTAGTGTTCATACGAAAAAAGCGATCAAAGCAGTAAGAGTAAGATTTCGAAGAAATCCTGTCCGCAAGTAAAAGATTCTAACGCGGGAGACGAAGATAGCACCTAGAACCATGTATATTTGTATATGTATATTTATCATCTTTTTAAATTATTTACAATAATATTGTAATGAGCTAAAGCTTATAAGTGTTTAACTACCTACCATCACACCGGTACCCTATTGGTATGGGCAGAGAGATCAAAACACCACTTCTCTTTATTTTTGCAAATCTTTTAAGAAAGCCTGGTAAGTTTCTAGTTGCATATGTTTTCTAGTAGGATATATTTTCAAGTTTGCATGTAGAAGCTAATCATCGAAACTAGCCATCAAATAAAACAAAATAGGTATGGAATTCCATATACAGGATTGACTTAAGCCTATTACAGTATAATATTAGGTATCAAACAAACGAATCGAAAACAATCGAATGAATGCGTTCGATTCGTTCGTTTCACAAACGTTGCTTTGACGGCAACATAAAAGAAGCTTTTTACGAAACCCGTTTGTCTTTACTTGTTACTCCAGAACAACAAGGCACATGAACCATTTTTTGTGTTAAAAATATATAAAGGAGTCAAGTTACAAGTAGTAATTTTCAAAATCTGAAGGGTTGAGTTTGCTCCTTATGTTTCTATATTCTCCTTCTCTTTCCTTATTACAACTCTGGATCATATTTATTTTTATATGATCTTAAGCAGTAAATTTCAATAAGACGGATTTTGTTAACATTATTTCATTCAATAAATACTACATGTGAGAAATAATCCGAATTCTAATCTTTAACAAATTAAATTGTAATGGTGTTAACGTTATTAGAAACAGGAATTTTATTGATTATTATTAAGAAAAAATGGGTTATGAACATCTCTAAAAAGGCAGGTGACAGTATTTGCAATATTGCAAATGAAATTGAATTTTTCGAACAGACAGTTTTCAATTAAGACCTACGCTGCGGCGCGCCGCATCGATAACTGTGGTCCGGCTGAGTCCCGGATTGGATACAAAGGAATAAAATTAAATTCACAGAAACAATACTTTAGCTCTATATAAGAAATAAATAATGGGTATCCCGGGTTGACAATGTATTATAGTCATGTTCCAACAGAAATGAGGTCGTTTTATAACGATACAATTATTATAGATAAATAAAGCTTATTGTTTGTTGTAATGCTTATCATATCAAAATACATATTTTCGCCAATTATTGTAACGTGCCAAGAGAAAATTGAAATTACTCTATATGAATCACTTGGTTTTAACGTTTCGTGAAATATAATCATGTAAATAAAATATAACTAAAATTAAAGCATTAATTGTTCATTATGGCTGTAAATATTAAAAATAAATTATTTAAATCTATGTATGTATATTAATTTTAGTGATAAGCAAATACTTCACTACATAGATAACATTTAGTTCTCAAAATATTAATTTGTTTGTGTAATAAATGGTTATCGTAATTAGGTATAAGTGTTTAAAAAATACGTATTTATATAATTTAGAAGAATACTTCTCCGAAATTAAAAGTAAAGGAAAATAATATTGTATTAACTTCAATAAAGAAAACAAAGAACAATATAGAAATGAAATGTCGATAAAAGGGATGCAGTATCGTGCATCCTTTTTCCCTGACCCTATTGCTAAGGGTGTTGTGTTGACCTAAATCCTGCTATTCAATCGTTAATGTCTCTGCCATCATTCTATATTATAGGTTATATACAACTTTTACACGAGTTACCAAAATAACAGTACAAATGTATTTAACTATTTTATCATTCATCTTAAACACATTATGGTTTCAATATACGAGTACATATGTTTGAAATCTTAGTTTGAAATGTATAATGAAAATTAAATTATGCATATCAAAGCTATGTATATCCGGATTATTGATAACATTTTTTGTATTGTTACATTATATAAATTTTATATTCGTAGGTTTTCTGTTGTGGATGCTGGCATATCTGAAGGCTTGTCGTTAAACGATACATGTTTATGTGATCAATATTTGGTATATTTTAATTAATACTCTTCGCGAAATGTAAAAACCTACATATAAAAATCTTGCGAAATGAAATAGCAAAGCAATACAGTATGTAATTAAAACCGATTTTACTAGCTTTTTTATTATTTATTAGTTCTAAATTACAAGGAGAATAAATCACAATTTAAAGACTGCGAAGCCATATGTTAGGCTTATGGGCAGCCAGTGAATATTAAGTAAACAATTTTACAAGTATAGATAACTTAATTAATAAAATTAATACTATTAGCTTAAAGCAATCATATAACGTTGTTATAATACATATTCAGAACGATCTAGTTTCAAAGAATACTGTTTTATTTTAAGGAAAGATTTCGGGTCCTGGAGGCGTATGTGCTGCATATTACGAGACAAACTATTCGTTAATTTAGGTAATATGTATTTATGTACGCTCATGAAATATATCTCATGACATATATTATATATATATATATATATATATATATATTGTCTTTGACTGAAACTTCAGCAGCGGGTATAGGCAGCTTTAAAAAATTGTAATTTTAATAATCTCTAGACATTGTTTATAGGTATAATTACATAAACCCTTAATTTAAAAGTTTTTAAAATAATTATATTATTCACTTTCTACCAATCTGCAGTTGATTTTTTTAGGATTTTAAAGCCTTCGACCTTGCATTATCTGAAGATACTGCTACGGCTTCTGCCAGACATGGGCTTATAATCAGATATTTATTGAAAGTAATTTAACAATCACAATTAGATAGACCAATCCTAGTTTGATCCCCGCTTTAGCTAAAATTTCGGTCCATTTGAAATATTTACTGAATGCGGTTTTTTTAGCTGAAAGTTGCCGAAGCCGAGGCACTCGTTCCGACACTACCAATTATACCAGTAATCAATGTTTATTTTTATCTCGACACCATTCTAAAATCACTAAAGAATGTGGCTATTGTAAAAAACTACTTTTGCTACGTATAATTTTACACACAAAGCCTAACTACTGGATTATTTTTTAAAGATATAATTCGTTTGTTATTACACAAAAATGGTAGAATATATATAACATATATACAGTAATAAAGTAATATTAGTGTTGTAATAAAATCTTTATAGAGACAATCATATCCTCGAAGATCAGAATGATAAAATTTAATGTTGTGTGTCAGAAGAGAATAAATATAACAATCTCTAAATTCTTATACGCACATACATAGTCATACTACGTACTGTGTTCATGGTAAACTCGGGTATAGACATCTGATCTGACGAGTAAAATCTAAATACTCGTATAATATGATCCTATGATTTAAAAAGCTAATGGATCAATTTCTTATGGCGGATTAAACGTACGCGTGGGCGTCACGAACGGGCACACCGCCCACTTTAACGCAGACTTGAGTTTCTTTCGGCGTTTCTTCTCAAGGTCGCTTTCGAAACGGTAGTAGGTCATCGTTAGGTTTCGTACTTTGGCTGGCGGCCCAAGTCGAGGTTCGTACCCACAGGGGTGCTCTTGCGTTGCCACCCAACCCATAATAAATTTGCCAGCTGAGCACCTCAGTGCTCGACCTCTCGCCTGGTTTAGATGTGAAGGTCTACCCCGGCCATCAACATATAGTCCTGTTCGAAAAAAAAGACACATCGTCTACATGTGTCTCTGACCAAGAGTAACAGGATCAGCAGCTCTCTGATGACGCGGCGGTCGTTTACAACTGCAAATAAGTATTCCAGTAATAAGCATTTTACTATTACTATAAATGCTCCACTGGAAATAAATAAATAAATCTCGTTCTTATCTTTCTGGGTATTATTTTCGTATCTCTTTTCAGTGGTATACTTGGATATAAAGATGTAAACAAAGAGTTATTGTCGTAGGTTGACATTACACATTATATTAGGTCCTTACATATGAAATTGGCGTTTTGTATGGCAGGAACAAAAAGTCGAATATTTTTTAATATAATATATTTAATTAATCAAAGTATGAACCATTATTTTCTATGCACTTTTGCCATCTCATAGGTAGTTCATTGATCCCTTTACTAAAAAAACCAGTCGGACGGGAATCAATAAAATCTTTGAAGGCGATTTGGAGTGCCCCATCGGAGTTGAATTTTTTCCCTTGCAAGAAGTTATCCAAATTTCGAAAAAAATGGTAATCTGTTGGAGCAAAGTCCGGGGAGTACGGAGGATGTCTTAGACTTTCCAATTGAAGCTCTTCTAATTTAGTAGCCGTCTGTTGCGCAGTGTGTGGTCTAGCGTTGTCGTGAAGCAGCAGTGGCGTGGAGCGATTGACCAGCCTAGGTTGTTTAGCCGCTAGCTTTTCCATCATGGTTTGCAATTGCTGACAATAGACATCAGCCGTAATAGTCTGGCCAGATTTGAGAAAACTGTAATGAACAATACCGGCACTAATCCACCAAACGCTTACAAGTAATTTTTTTGGGGTTAATTTTCGCTTGGGGCAGGATTTGGCTGGCTGGCCAGGATCCAACCATTGCGCTGAGCGCTTCCGATTATCGTAAAGAACCCATTTTTCATCACAGGTAACGATTCGGTTTAAAATACCTTCATTATTGTGCCGGTTTAGTAATGTAACGCAGAAGTCGACGCGGGTTTGCCGGTTTGCTTCAGTCAATTCGTGAGGTACCCACCTTTCAAGCTTTTTAATCTTCCCAATTTGCTTCAAGTGAATTAAAACAGTTTTATATCTAACATCGCAGCCTGGAGCTAACTCGGACGTGGTTTGCGATGGATCCGCTTCCACAATAGCCTTCAACTCTTCATTATCAACTTGAGTCTCAGGCCGTCCACGGGGCTTGTTCTGCAGGTCGAAATTTCCAGAACGAAAACGTTGGAACCAAAAACGAACTGTGTTTTCTTTTGCAACACGACCCCCATACACATCATTCACCCTTCGAGTTGTTTCCGCAGCACTAGTGCCACGGCGGAACTCGTACTCGTAAATAATGCGATATTTTAAGTTTTCCATTTTGTAAAATGAGTGACTCAGACAGAAAAAAACAGAAGAAAAAAACAAATGAATGACGATCATCGAAGCACAAATACATGAGTCTATAGCTGTACAAATTTGAATTTGGGATTCCTTACCAAAGAGGAGAAATTTGTGATTAAAGTGGTCAGTACGAAAAACGCCAATTTCATATGTAAGGACCTAATATTTTCAATATACGTTTTACCCAAAAATAATAGCGCCTGTTTTATTTCATTTGCATTTTCCACGAACATAAGCGTCGCTATGATAATAACTAGTTTTATCTGAGCATAATTTATCACGACGAGCCGGGCATTAATATTGCTATACTTTCTGTTTAGCCGGCAACGAGCGAACTATCGGGAAAACCTACTAGCATATAATAAACGAAATCTACATACTCTGTGGTGACTTTCGTTCGAGACTGCAGTGATCACTTAGAAATGAGTTATGGCAGGCTAAGTACAGTTTCCGAGCAGTAGACTTGAGGAAGTCTGCTGCCCGGATGAGAGGGAGGCGGTGCACGGTGTCCGGGAAGGGTGGGCTCTTTACTCCTACCTCCCCCAGAGAGGCAGCCTCAGCAAGGCATTTCGCTCTCCGGGCGTCTGGATAAATTTAGTTTCCCAGGCTCGAGTGGAGCGATCAGAGGGACACCCCGGGAGTTTTTAGTCAGTAGTAGTTTAGTAGTAGTCTGACACACCGGGGTCGCTGCCCTCACAGCGGCCCTGATGGTCCTATATAAGATTTTCCACAGGGACACAAAAAAAGGCAAAGTACACTTTGGAAATACTTGATACTCGGGGCCAAACGCAAAGCTATCGGTCCCTAGGAATCGACACCGGGCTCAACGTGTTAAATGTTAAGTGATGATAAGATAATATTACATGATATTATATTGATGAAATTTGGTTGATTTCATCATAGGCGACGTTTCCAAATTATATAAAATAGGCGTCGTTTACAGCTCTATTCGATGAAGGTGGGTCCGCTGATGGCAATTTATATTATTATTAAGTTGTATTATAATGATAAATAATAAAATAAGAAACAGCCTCTGACCCACAACTCATGCTTGAAAATATATCTTTATTAATTGACAGTGCAAAATGTTTTCTTCAAAACTGAACTATACTATATTCACGTTTTTGAATTAATTCATATAATTTTCACTGTCATTAAAATTAAATAGAGATTATTATATATCTTATTAATGGATGGCATATTATTGTAAAAATATTTTTATATTAGCTTTGTCGGTACCTATCTTTACCTACTGTAATAAACGTATCATATTAATAAGATTTTAACTACAATTGTCAGCGTCCCTAATAGTCATAATATTTATAGTTATTAGAGATAAGAAAGTAATAAAATTGGCATTTATACATGCAGTGATTTGCTAAACAAAACGGTAAATTATTATTATCAATCAGAGCTAGACTAAAGTACTTTCCCAATCAGTGACATCAATCTCCTTTTTATATAGTAAAAGTACGTTTTAGTACGATTAAATATATACGTTTTATAATAGCTGTGCCCGCGATTTCGAAGACGTTGAAGTAGCACTACTGTTATAATACCACTTATTTCAAGCTGAGATTATATAAATCATATAAACTTACTAGCTACAACAAAATATACATCACAAACACAAAAAAGTTATTAATAAGACAGGAGCAAGAACAAGGACACAACACAAATCATGAAGTAAATAATATACACAAGGGACCAACACTATTATTGTTATAATTTTATTTTATACTGACTTATATATTTTAATAATATATGTATATGTATATAAAGGGAGTATCTACAAGTGACAGAAGGATCTGGAAGTTAGTGGGGCGAGGGATATTACAGTTAAATTCATTGGCAAATATATGATGTTTCTTGGTAAACATTTAAAAAAATATCTTGCATTTTATTTTGTAATAAGCAATAACGTGAATTATCATAATTATTATGCGTAGCTGAGACGGCAACATTCCACATGACTAAAAGGAACAAATCCTTATCTACATATTTATGAATATTAATTATTAACTGAAATAAAATATACCTGCATCTAAGCATAATAAGAATTCTAAGTTGTAAGTATTTATTTTGCAATAGATAAGTACATCTACACAAAAAGAACTAGTTTTCTTAAAACATAACTGCAAGAAATGGAGAGTGTTCATGATTTGGAAACCGACAAGTAGCATTTTAAAACATGTACTATATATCCAGTATCCCGAGATTCAATCGATGATTCCAGTGCAAGCTCCTGTCTAGACGGAGAAACCAGTACGTTTTATAAATATAAAGATGTAGGTGTACGTATTCTTAATACACTCACGGACTAAGATAATTAATATGTCTAGATGTAGTCCATTCAAACGTCGAGCATAGAAATCCCGCGTTAGAATTTGTGGATGTCTTGGTCTACTAGTTTATGCCCCTCCCACAAAACAAAGTTAGAGTTGTCTTATGTCAAATCATATACCCTTAAAGTTGATTATATATTGAAATACAGAATAGTACTAAACTTCTGTCATTATTTTTATTGTCTGTATTTGTTATTAATGTCTTCAATAAATTATTTTTATGGTATTTTTTTAATTCAACATTCTGTTCGTTTTGTTTTAATATTTTCTTTGTAAAAACTGTTTGAAAAATATCCATAATATAGTCATTTTTGTATGTATGTTTGTTTTTTTTTTGTATTTTTATGTGTGTTTGTGTGTGTTTTTATGTGTTTAGTGTTTTTTTATTGTAGACTATCAACGGATTTTCATCCTTTGATAGTAGCTTTCGTTTTTGGACTACACTGTACTTACCATCAGGTACTCTGTAGTCATTATGTCGAGCCAGTGAACAAAAAAATATTCAAACAATGAAAGGTATATAAAAATATTCTGTAATTTTGAGTACATTTTAAATATAAAAAAATGATAACACTAAGCTTCTAGAAAATAAATAGAAAACTGAAAATTTTAATGTGTTTTTAAATAGAAACATGATGTTTTCGTGACATATTTTTTAATGTGACCTTTACATAACCCTGGATCTTACAAAAAATATTTTTTTTACAATCTGAAAATCTGAAATGAAATTTATTTTATGAGCACAATACGTTAAACGTCATAAGTGACGACTGTCGTTTATGAGAAGCGTTGGGTGTATTATAGGTATAAATCCAATTTAGTAAACATTTCCTACGCGGTTGAAGCTACATCTAGACTATTAAAAATCTTAGCTTCAGTCTAAATTGTTTGAGAAAATTTGCAAAAAGCGACAATATTTGTTAAACATATAAACTTATGCCCCACTTTTTTATATTCTAATCTTGTCCTTAATAAAGACTGATAAACGGTGTAAGCAATTGTTAATAATGTAAACACAAGTCATGACACTATACCCCGGTTTATTATGAATTAAAATAACAAAGAATAAAGATACGTGAGTAACAAAATTCGAAGTATTTTCTATTGACGCTGGAAAACATTACAAACAACATTTTCTCACCATTGATGCGTCTATCCGAAAGATTATCTTCTTCGTCCCACCACGGCTGATCGTGTATGCGACGCGTCGACGAACGTTCGTAGTTTCCGTAATATTGAAATTCCATGGTAATCACTTATCACAATTTTTCTTTACGTAAATATAAAGTTACTCTGCATTAATAATCATGACCAGACACCACCGCCACCTTTAGAGTTTAAACGATACTGATTTGTAATTAAGGCACTCTCAACCAGACGCTAAGTAGATAAAGCAAGACGATTCACACTGAATATACTGGCAAGGGTCATTATTCAATGGACAAAATAAGTTATACGACTATTATTCACAAGTAGCGATAAACAGCCTATATTTTCCGTGCCTACCTCAGCACTGGCCAGTTCATATGTATCTCTGGTAGATAGGTTCATACTGTGTGAACAACCGTCGCCGATAAACAAAATCATGCGGCTAGGTAAATATGTTCTCGAGATGGGGGCTGAGCTTGAAAATCACCTGTCACCTACTTCTAGCAACACAAGGTTAGTGTTGATAGACAGCAATGCGGGAGACATTTTTATGAATATTCTATTAAGTTTATCTGGCCTCTATTCCAGGGTTACTGTTTGTAACATTTTCTTATATTTATTTAGTTATTTTTCATGAACATTTTTCATGAATAATTATGTACTTTCACGGCTAACAACTTATGCGTTCATCGGACACTTGGATTAATTGCAACTAATAATAAAATTGATAGTCAAAGAGGATACAGATTTATTTTTCAAGTCTTTTTTTTATTTCTCTATAACTCGAGTTCCTATTCTATAAATATTTTTAAAATAATTGAATGTTGATTTTTTATTTCCAGACTTGTAGAAAAATAAAGTCGAAGTTTTAACCGTAGACATTTTAACATTATTTTTTATAATTAGATATCGTTTTTTATATTTTAATTTAATTCACAATTTTCAAAATATTAAAATATAATAGTGATATTCTAATCGCCGTACTTTTTATATATTCTTTATTAATATCAATAACGCAAATACCTAAAAATGCTTGTATACAAGATTACTAATAATGTTTTTATTTCTTGAATATTACTACAGCGTTCTGGTCAATATGGTTCATTTCCTTTAAATCAAATCGTCTTGATATTTAAAAATCATACACACAACCAATTAACAAGTTATTGTGACGCTACACTTCACTTAACACTTTGTATTCCGTATTGGCGCTATTGACAGAAGATTGCTAATGATGCGAACATGTATCCACGTCGGCAACCGTGTATTGATACTGTAAATGTTGCTAAAAGTAGAAATGTACGGTGTAAAAGGCGTATTGTATGACGATGATTTAAAAATAGAGAGCTATCTAGATTATGGTCTATAATAATCCAGATGGAAAGGAGGACAAAGTTTCTCAGTTCAATAACTCAATAAGATCTAATATTAGATTGTCTAAATGTAACAAAAAAATATATAAATACCTTTTTCACATATACTACAATTTAAAAAAAACATGTCCGTTTTAAATATAGTCACTAATACCTGATAGCTCTCTTCAATATTAAAAAGTCGTTGAAAGGTTAACTATCAGTTTTGGCTAAGACTTCTAAGAAAATTAATTCAAGCTTGTGGAATATATAAATTAATTCTTCATCAAAGTGTATACAACCTCTAATTTATCTCTGCTCACCCTGAAATGGATATAGCAAACTATAAATTACAATAATATAATAACAATATAATAATAAAAATAATATATAATTATATAATTATATATATAATTATATATATATATAATTCAATATTCCTATTACTTGTAAAAGAAAAATAATTAAGAAATATTAAACGATGGTACAATAATATTATTAATACGTATTCTATGAACTACATTTATGAGTTTCAATTTTGAACAGTGGTATTCTTTTCACAATATGATTATCTCAGCAATACTTCAGTTTTTCTTTTTGACGAGCGTTCCGAAGTGTTAGATAAATATCCAGCAGTAACTGTCATTGTTTTATTTATTAGATTTGTTTTATTTATTAGATTTGTTTTAGTAACTCCGATCATTACAAATACTGTAAATAGTCTTTGTTATTTAATTTACTTCAGTCTTCGGTTCGTTAAGAAACTCTATTACTATTTGTACCTACCTCCTACGATAAACTAAGTTTTATTATATGCGTGATATAGTTTTGTTTCTGTAACATAATTATATGCGCTATGTCAATTTCATACATCTCATTATACGTTATTGTAGATTTAAATATTGATCAGAAAGATAATAGAACCGATCCAAATAGAAAACATATTTGTGACTAGCTATTTTAATCTCGATAATTGTAAATCACCTTTCACGACCTTCCCTTGTTTATCAACTATTGGTTCATTCAACTGCACGTCAAGAAGCGTAGGACTAACTGTTGAAGTATTTTTTTGTGAAATATCTATATTTTATATTATAAAAGTGTAAATTGGAATTTCGGTTAATATGGTTAAGGCTAAAAAAAATTATCAATACCTCACCATTTTTAGTTATGCCAGCTATAGGTTAGAGATATTCTGAGGTTTTTTTACTCAACTTATTTATTTTAAAATAATAATATATACCACTTTCAAGGTGAGCAGAGCAGACTCGGATCTTTGAGGCAACCCGGGGCCCGCGTCCTGGGCGCCAAATTCTAGAGCCGGCATATGAGCATATTACGTAGATTATGCCCCGGTTCGAAAAAATTAATTAAAGTCCGTGATCGTAGTAGAAATACATTACATTATGGATATGCTATGTGAAAAAGTAATTCTACATAATATACTAAAATATTCTGGTATACCATCCGTAGCATGAATTTGTGTCCTTTTTCGGACAATTTGCATATTTTTAGATTTTGTATGCATATTATATATATTAGAGGCAAATAAAATTACCGTGAGAAAAACCAAATGTTTTCCGAAAATAAAATAACACTGAAATCTTTGCAACTGCCAAAAGGACGTTCATATAACGTTGATTTCAAATGTATGTAATGTGTGTTGTATGAAAGTACCTACTAATAATATAATTAGCAGACAAACCTATAGCAGGCACAAGTTCCTAACAAACATTTTTTTTTTAATTATTTTCTACTAATTTGTTTTTTTTTGTTTGTGATGAAAAATATTATTATTATTAATTATAACTCATCTTTTTAGTTAAGATACATAATTATATTCTTCTATGTAAATATGTACAACGTACTGTAATTGGGCTCTCTGAATTATTTTCTACTAGCTGACCAGGTAGACGTTATTCTGCCATATAAATTATTTCTAGGGAATATCTTCTGTATTATAATATATAAATTGTGCATTCTAAAATAGTAGGTATCTAATATAATTAAATTTATGGTTCATAATTTTAGTCACAGTGGTTTCCACATAAAAGGTAGATATATGCCATCGCGGACTTTTATTTAGAACTATTCAAGACAAATAATCCTATGGTACATTATCTTTGTGTAACTCCAATGGTTTAGGCTGTCTAGGCCAAGATAGCTCTCAAAGGTCAGATTTTTTCCGACTTATTATAATTGACATGTATCGTTATATTACGATCAAAATTACATAAAATCATTACAAATTGTAGCCTATATGATATTCCGATGTATAATCTATATTACTGTAAAAGTTTCATGCACATCCGTCCAGTAGTTTTATCGTGAAAGAGTAACACACATATTCACAAAATTCCACATTTATAATATTACTAGTAGGACTATTGTGGAGTAGGTACAAAACTCCTAAAGCTACAGCCAAGGATGTCATGCCTTCAGATCTAAGGCACTATTTGAGCAATCATTACACTATGATACAAATATTATCATTAAGACAAAGGTTCGGTTGTAAGTATACAATATTTAATGATTCCGTAAGCCAGGTACTTAGCATATGGCATTGCTGTTACTAACAAGTTAGTCCATGGCTTTAAAAATAGGTATCAATAACGTGACGGAGATATCTACAGATGTTCACGTACACAGGTACTTCATTATTTCATGTGTTATCTCCAACGTATTACAAGAAATAATACTTTTGTTAAATAAACGTAGCAGGTATGTAAATATTTAAATTTTATTGGACTGGTTGTACTTAAGCACTCTTTTAATACATTCACAGTTGAAAAAAATAAATAAAAAAAAACAGGTGTAATTTTGGGCCTACCCTAAAGTTTCTTATGTATATCAGTGAGCTAGTGACTCAACAGATATCTAGAAATGACAACATGGTACAATTTATAATTCCGTTATACATATGTTTTGTATGCCTGGTAATCTGTAGTTCTAGAAAATAGATCTAGTGTACGCGCTTCGAGAAAAGGTGCGGTGTGCAGGTTCCCATTGTTTTAGGGTCACTCTTGTGTTTCATGTTATAAGTGTATTTGATAACAATTTCATGACATTTTCATTAAAAAATAAATATATTTTTTATCTTTCAGCATTGTTCATGAAGTTACAATTCTAATTTTATAGATGTAAAATAGTGCATACTTTGGGATAAAAACTGTAACATTTTCTAATTATTTTATATATGTGTAGGAAATGAGTTGTTCCTAATCAAGAATTCTTTGTAGGCATAAGAGGGTACCTACTTCGCAAATAAAAATGAGGTCAAGAACCTACTATTGTATGTATTAATTATATGTATTGTATTATATTAACTATTATATTATATTAACTATGTATTGTATTAATTATACAATTAATTGATATATAAGGTGCATAGTTGAAATCGTAAAAGGTTCTATTTTTATATAAAATAATATGTAATAAATAATCCTATCTTATCCGGATTATTTACTCATGTGGTCCAAGTAGAACTGACTGAACGAAGCGACAATGACAAAGACTGTTATCGCGTTCCTCAGTTAGGATCAAAATTATATTAATAAGAGTTACACGAATCACGCAATTATCAAGAAGGCATTTCGTAGATGATATATAAATAATAGTTTTGCTTAAAACGGTTTTCTCGAATTCTTTCAAAGACATAAACGAAATATTATATACTCACACCGTTTTCCCTAAAATGCGCGTAACCATAGATGTTTAATAAAAATACATCACATGGTATAAAATATATTTTCCGTTTAAAAAGAACGCGTGACCATCGAGCGGGAGAACCGAAACACTGACTGCTTCAAGCTAATTCCAAACACATCTGAAGCGAGCCATTTACAAACACCCCGTGACAACTTTGTATAAATTACCTCAATTTTAGCATACCTGCAACGTGAAGTGCTAATTATTTAATTCCGTATTGATAAGACGTACTACGTCCTAGTACTAATTCGTTTAATTTCATGCAAATATAAAACGTAAGTGTTAAAACTTAACTGATAATATTTAAGTCAATTTATATGACTCCATTACCTAGGTACTTGCGCAATAAAATTATTGGTATCAACTTCAATATAGATGATATATTCAGTTGTGTACATAATATATAAGTAACATTAATTTCTTATAGCAACATGCTAAAGTAATTACACTAAGCCTAATTGGTAAATACAAAGCAGTCCAAGATATGACAGCTCATTGACAATCGCTGCCATCATGCCGACTTTAATAATTTACACCACTACACACTTGTATTAGTATTAGTATTGTTTTTTTTTTTTTTCGAATTTACGCGTTTTGTTGACCGTTTTTATTGGTCTTCACAAACTAACCGGACAGTGTATTAGTATTGTGAGTAGTATGTGTATGTAGTATATCTACTGATCAAAGAAAATAAATGTATAACCGCTTTATCGATTCAGGATAAAGAGGACGTAAATAATTTAATTACTAAAACTGTCCCGTCTCCCTAAGATTATGATACTGTAATTTGCAACATTAAAAATATAATATGTATAATATATATAATATATTTTGTATTTTTGCTCAATCATATGCGTGCTGAAATTAACTTAGTATTGTTGCTATGGTGACAAGCTTCAGATAGATTTTGAAACCGGCGATAAATAAGATTTGATAGTTAAGTATTTTGCTTATTAATAAATACCTATGTGTATTATTGTATTATTTCTATAACACAAACCTCTGAAAATGCTAATGAAAGCTGCTTTTCTACTATAACCACGTAGGTGAGCAAGGAAACAGTTTTATTTGCAACTCGTGATGTCACACAGCTCTTTAACAGTTCAGTATTAAACATGTAAATTTTAATGTAAAGCATAAATACATCCTGTGTTGTGTAAAATTTTTATTTTTCTATTAAACTAGCCTATTTTATTAATCTATTTTTTTGTTTATACTTGCGTGCTATGAATGTTATAAAATATTAAAACACTATGTTGTTGTACCTTTTTTTCTTTATTTTTAGGGACATGTATAAAGAGTTGCAGCCATTATAAGTTTTACTAAAAAAATCACATCTAAATATCCGATTTAAATAATCTACCAGCTTCTGATTGCCACTCGTTATCCATTGATATATATATCGTATATGACCTATATGCCATATAATATCGTTTACACAGCACGATGAATAGCAGAATTCTACATACTATATAATCTCTTTGGAATTCCCAGTGGTTTTAAAAAACAAAATGGAATGTTATGACGGTGTTAAAAAATCTTTCAACTTTTCAAATTTAGACCTTCTCTTTATAACATCTATTATACAACATGCCATAAAAATAAATATTAAGAAAACTGAGTATATATATACTTATGTATATGAACAATAAAGTTTTACAACTCTCAACCACTAACCTCTTTGTACTTTAATACTTATCAAAACAGCGTGATTTTACTATTTGCGTACATTATCAAAACAGGTATAGAAGGAAATATTTTTGCGTCAACGAAGCTGTGCATATGTATGTAAGTAAATCTTTGTACAACAAACGTCAGTTATTTACGGCGGTTATCATCTACATACGATCACATATAATCTTTAATAAAATATAACTAATATAATGTACTTACTTACTAGATAAGGTTGTCTGTGACTAAGTTATAATTATTCTTTTATCAATCTGTATTGAAGGTAAAATCTAATTACTTTGCGCGCTAGACATAATTTCACAGAAAATATGGGTAAATACTTCATAAAAATAGCAATTCCTTACAAAAAGTATTTATTATCTAAATTGTGTCAGCCTGCGTATACTATAATGGTAAAGAATCACGTGGCTTTCTTACTCTGTTAAGAAAAGTGCGGCTTCTATTTTGAGTTTTTTCTACCTATGTTTTTCTTCTTTGTCTTTTCCATATTGCTCAGGGTCGTTTTCGAAGATTATAAATATTCACTCGGTGCGGTTATAAGGTACGTGGACTGGATGGTGCATTTCACCATCCGCCGCCTTTCTCAAAGTGTCCAATCATCTAAGAGTTGCTCTGCTTCAAACACGTCTGCGTGTCTCTTGGACCAGAATAATATATTCTTCCCGGACAGAGATGTGAAGACCACATAGTATGACCAAAAAATATGTGGCCTGACGCTTGACTGCGTTCCCATGTGAGATGCCGTGATGTCATAAAAATTGAAAAAAAAGTTAATACCGTACCGAACTGAATCTATAGCCAACAGGTTGAATACATAATTCCTAGGTTAGGATCTTCGTTATATGTATGACAAAAGTTAGGATACGGCTGCTAGAAACCGCCAGGTCATTTAAATTTCAACCTTAGTTTCCTTTCTTGCCTCTGCAGCTCTGGCGACAACGATAGCATCAACTTCGATAGTTGTAAGCTATAAGAGTGGCCATGAAATAAAAAAAAACTATTTTTATGTAGGTACTAAAATTTAGTTTTTAGCTAGCTAAAAAGTATACAGAAAAAATATACTTTATGCTTCCTATGTGGATAAATAAATATAGTGATTTCAGTAAATAATAATAATTTATCTTCACACTTTAGGGCGTCGGGGTGAGTGAAGGTATAACAGTTATCGTATCCAGTTAACGCTGGTACGTTTTACCTAACGTGACCAATTATGTACTATTAGATATATATTTCGAACTAATAGCAATTAAGGAAGGAAATGTAAGCTTACAAAATAAATTAATAACACAAAGCCATAAATTTCCGGAATTTCATAATCGTTTTTAAACAGAAACTTACGTATTACACGAATAACACAGTAAAACACCATAGCAAGGCCATAGTAAACGTTCTTTCGGTTTTAAACGTCTCTAAGCTGTTTGTACACTTGTTCGTGATGGATGAGGTTGTTTATAATATGTTTATCAGATTTGTCTACTAATGAAGGCGTTAATATATAACATAGATATTCATACGCAGTTAACTACGTAAAGGTAATATTGTTTTTAATACTTACTAACTTACTCATTTCAACTTTTGAATACTAAATAGAGGCAAATTAGTCAACAGGACACCTGATGGAAAGCGGCTCTACTAACGCTTTTACCGAATACAAAAGCAGAGGCATCGCCATTGCGCTGCCCAATTAGATGAAGAATTTCGTTGAAATTTATAGCCTTCGCTTTGAATTTGCTTAAATTTTAGTCAAAAACTACAAATTACATTATTTAATTATCCAAGTAAATAGAAATAATAACATATCATCATGCTATATCTCTTGCGAGGTGAGCAGAGATAAATCAGTGTCAGCATCAACTATGCGCTTGTGTAGTGCTCAACGTAACCAGTAGAGCAGCTGATCGCCATTCTCAGAGCACTTACATATGACGTTTCTATTAGATGTCAGGTAGATATGTTCACGAAGTTTTCCATCAACGGTGAGTATGTGGTGTCTAAGCCCGTATATCTGGAAAAATCAGGAGGTATACGCTGGGATCCGAACCTAAAACCATTCGCATTGCTGCGTATAGATATCGGTTCCTTATCCGCTAACCCACCATAGTGTGTATACAGTAATTTAACGATTTTGTCAAATTGGACTTGTCTCTGTGAATACTTAGGATATAGGTACTAAAAATTCCGTTATATATTCAGTTTTTGTTAAACATGTACTTATTACCTGAGCAAACTCAAAGTAGCGTATATATCTCTGCCATAGACACAAAGGACCTGGACAAGCCTGGACAACATTAAACACACCTATACATACCTACATACATCTTAATATTTTCCGACTGTGCCATAGTGTTGTATGTATACTTATAAATAATCTTCTTTATCACAATTATATACTGTTTTCTATAATACTTTTAACATTATTTACTGACTTAGAAAACACTCCCTAGGTAGATGAAATTTTTACCGTTTTATATTATTATTATTATGAGTTGAATATCAATTAAATAGTGTTTTATTCGAAATTGAAGAAGACACTATTAAAAACTTTAAATGAATAGATAAGTTTTGGTCGTACCTTCAAAATCGTCCTTTCCTCCAACACCGAGCACGAAGGCGCTTCTCATGAGATGTCCCATTGTTAAAGATTTTACTAGTATGCTGAATTTGTGCGAATTTTAAGTGTACACCCTTAATAATTGAAATACAACTACATCTACTAATGAAATTGATATATCACTACACAACTAAGAAGAAACACAAACAAAAAAATAAAATTATAGCGTAAATAAATTTAAATTTTACCGCTCTAGTCGGTTAACGCGATAAATGGCTACATCTCTGCTAAAAATTAAAAATCAATACACGATTCTGTAATAGAAGAAAGCTCAATGAATGTAGATGCTATCGTAACCGTTCTACAAGTGATGTAAACTGAACGTAAACCGAAATTATAGGTCGCTCAAAGACGACGCGCAGGAGTAACTGTGGAGTAGGTGTTACTCGACGTTATATATATTTCAATTAAATTTTAACTTAAAAAGTTTTAATTTTATAAATAATTTAATTATTTTTATAACTAACATTTAATCATGAACCGAAATCATTTTTATGTAACAATCATTCATAATATATAATAATTTATTTATAAAAAATATATTTATATAAATATAATTTTTGGATACTTATGCATGTTGATCTAATCACATATTAAGTTTAAATCCGTACTATAGTAGTAAGTGTAGAAGTAAGATAACTACTTGAAAATAGGGATATAAATAAACATGAAAAAAAAATGCTATGACATGGAATCGAACCTGTATTTACTCTATTACTTAGTGTCATATGAATTATCCAGCAGTAAATGGTAATGAGATTAAAATAACCCAGGTCCTATTATCTGTATACATATAATATTAAATGTATTAATAGATAAAAATAATGACCAAATAATATGGACAGGATAGAGAAAACTGGTTTGTTCTAATGACAATTTAAGTTATTTTTTTTTAGTTTAACATACCACTCCATGGCGGTTGCCGTTTATAAGTAGCAGCATTTTGTTGATTTAAGCAAGGGAACAATAGAGCTATCAGCCACTCCGTATTCGCAGTCGAATCTTAGGCTAAGCTAATACTAAAACAAACTTGGCCTGCCAGTTATGCCTTTACAATTCCACGAATCACAGTCATGCGTAAAAATCAATATGGATATTAAAAAAAATAAATAATAATAACACCACAAAGAAAAGTGTAAAGTGTGTAAAATGTAATTTATGCTTTCGTGGATATATTACCTTTGGAACGAAGCAGTAGCATGTATCTCACAAAAGCATTATCTTGAACATTTATAATAAATAAATTGGCTTCAAATTAGGTTTTAGTGATATTATTTATATTACATTAGAACCCAAATTGGACTATATTTTAAATCAATGTATGTAGTAAACGTCCAAGCATAGCACGATATTGCATTTTTATACTTCTATAGGATACACACAACTGGAAAGTAATCAATAAATTAAAGATAAAAATTTTACGTTTCAAAATCAAAATACAATATAGCAATATCTTTCAAGATTTCTTGCATTTTGATATGTTTACCATTATTTCTTCGGTAAAGTTACATTAGAGTTGTAAGACGTCAAGTTGGTCATGCTCTAGTGTGGTCACACCCTTATAGCAAATATAATAATGTAGAAAATAATATCTATATGACATTAAAAGCGCGTCAAAGTAAATTACTTTATGTTTACGGAAAAGCGTAGACTAATTTTTATTTTTAGAACAGTACCAATTAACATCTTAAAAATATCTAAAAAATATCTACGTATTCCCGTTACATTAATTTTGTATTCATCAGATAATTAATTATTAGCAATTATTGTATTGTAACTGCTGAAACCTATAGTTTGATATATTATATCGTCAAACATGACCAGTAATATAACTAATTACAGTTAGCTGATAGCAAACAGGCAGATTGCCCACATAATGGTAAGTGTACAATGAGTATTGACACATTGATGATGATCTTGAAAATAGTAATGATCGTGGGACAAGGATCTAATAAAAGTCGCCCCATCATGTTAGTCTGCATGAGCAAGTTTTCCATAAGGAAAAGCATGCCTCTACGTATATTATATATACCTATCTATAAGTCTGATAGTGTGTTTGGGTTTCTTCAAGTCTTATAATTTTACCAACGCCATGTGGCAAGTCTGTGCATAGTGCTTAAATTAAAAAAAAAGTGAGTGGTATTAATATAAATACTAACTGCTTAGGCTTTTTATGTTTTCTTTATTACACACACACTAGAAATCAATCATACCTGATGGAAAACGATCATGAAGCAAAGGATGGAAGGCGCTCGCTCCAAAAAAAAAGATTGTCACATTGTTTACGATATTCCATATTATACAAAGCTGAAAAAACAGATGCTGGCATAGAATTCCACTTCTTGATAGTAAGTAATATAAAGGCTTAAGTAGTTTAATTAATATACACAGGTGTATATGGACATAGCTTATATTATGATAAATAACCATAGTAGGTAAAACAGCTCATGTGCTTACAATTATTTATATTATTCATATATTTAGAGACCTTCCGTCGTGGTTTACTCGTGTGTGGTCCGATATAGCGATGGCGCCTGTCAACGGAATTTTGTCTATTAGCAGTCGCTGCCTTTCTTGGACACACATAACACAACACACACAACACAACACACAACAGCTTGGTTCTTGGTACTTTACTTAAGCTGCAATGTAGTCTCTTTGTCGAGATTAACATTTATACATATTACCATGAAATACAGTACGCACATTATGCTATATTATCCATAAGTCCACTGCTTAAGTACGTATTTTGACACCAAGTAATTGACACCAAATAAGACCAACGCCTAATCGATAAAGAAAAACATCGTGAGGGAACCCATATGGTAACTAATAGAAATGTCATGTGCCTTGAGAACCGCCGTCTGCTGCGCTACTTATCACGTTAGGCCGACATATAAGTGCAGTGTTAATGTATTACTGTTCATCCCGAAAGGCATATAGCGTGACGATATATTATTATGCCTACAGCCATATTTTATCATATACGTTTTAAATCATACAGGTACCGTCTTGTAACCGTGTTTAACAGAAAATAAATTGAGCGTGAAATGACGGCAGCCGTTAAAAGGCGGGACACGTTTCTGACAAAATTTGGGTCAATTTTCGGATCCCTGACGCCGGAAGCTTTTCTCCATCGTTCTATTTATATTACCGACAGTACGACGACGTCAACTTCTGACGATGTTTGTGGAATTACGTATAATTGTTTGATTATTTCCACAATAACATTAATATAGGACAATACCGGATTTGATAGTAATTTTCTAGTAAAACTCCTATCATTTTTGTATAACGCATTTACAAAACCTGTACTTAGGTATATCCCTTTCCTTAACTAGAAAATCTGTAATTGATTATGAGAGGAGATTGGATTTAAAATTGTAAAATCTGAAAATGATGCAGCGTTATCACTATGAATATTTGTGTATATACATAGGTACCTATATTCTACGTTTATGTACAATTACCGATGTCCGGTTAAATGTCTTTTATGGACGTTTGTTTGGGTCAGCGTAACCATGGCCACCGCCAACCTCGTCAATCCACGGAATCTCGAATTAACCTTATGTAAATCAATTTATATGTCAGGGTCCAATTTATATAAACAGAGTTTATTGTTCGATTCAAATCAATACAGGCTTTTAACCATTAAATAATCACAACTGAATCACGTCGTGCTGGTATGGTCTTTGAGCCGGTATGACGACGGTGACTGTCGATGGAATCGCTTCCCTTGACAGTCGCCTCCGTACGTGGACATTTTGCGTACCAACACTGCTGTGTGTTTCAAATGTGATTTATACTCAGTCAGGACATACTACACTCAGAACAGATCAAGCTATAATTATCGGCGAAAATCCTGCAGTACTTAATGCTATAAAGCTGGGTAGATCAGAGATAATTGTAATTTATTAGCTCGCAAATTTACTCATGTGGCCTGATTAGTTCATGTCTTTGATATAGCCTTCAATAAATATTACCTACATGTGAATTTAAAATTATTTCCTCTTATTTAGAAATGGATGGGCTGATCCCAAAAACCGCTTATCATCTCAATGGAGATGGTAAGTTAAGGCAACTTTGTCAATTACGAGTGTATTGCAAATATTGTTTCGCTTTGGCCTGTGGCGTTTCGGCATCAGCTTGTGTATGTCCAGTTGATAATGTACCTTGAAACCTGTCATGGAATATATGAGCCGGCATGACAACGACGCCTGTCATTATTCTCCTTGTTAATCATTGAGTTCTTGGATATACTAAATTTTCCAACATACTCTTCTGTCATTATGTTGACCCGTTATAAAAAAAACACAATATTAATCGACACTTTCCATGGAATAGTGGAATTATTATAATAAAAGACAATTTTTTTTAAAGAAAAACTCAATTTTAATTAAAATATAGAAATACAATTACATGCGAAATTAAACAGGGATTTGAGTTACGATTATAAGATTATTTTATTGTTACATGAAATAAATTAACACATACAGGGGGTGGTTCGAATGTTTGAATCAACTGCTTATGTGATTCCGGGAAGGCCGAACTCAGCAAATAAATATGCATTGTCTTCTATATCGAAGAACGGCTCCAACTCCCACGAGCTCACATACACCTCAAGCAGATTCTCGTCGCGGCAATGAGCAATGTTTTCTACAAACAAATGTACAGATAAATATAACTCAGGAGTTTAACTTATAATAAAGCCTATTTGTATACAACAAATGAGAACAGTGACTTATCCTTAATAACAAATATACTGTCTAAAAGATGGATTACAAAATGATTTAAATTCTACTAAATATATGAGCAGTAGTCGAACAATGGATTTCTATTTTTTTTATGGTCATCTCACATCGAGAATACATAAGCTTTAATATAGTTGGATTATAAGAATGTAAAAAATCGAATGGGGAAATTTGAATGCGGGAAATTTTTAAATATATTTTTTTTAAGTAAAGAATGAAAACGTGGCCCCTTGTTCCCCTACAGCACATATTTACTCAATGTTAGGTTTCAGTTAATTAGGGCTTTTAGTATACTATTAAAAGAACAATTTGCCAGTTAGCAATTAGATTATAAATTCTTTTTTTATGGTAAAAAAAATGTTTTTATCACACAACCGATGTATTTCGGTTCAACAGCTAGTATACAAGTTCTAGTTGATTTTCGTTTTACTTTTAAATCAGTTGCGTTATTTCATTGAAATAATAGGCAAAAATTGCTTTTTTTTAAAGAGAGCTACCGTGATATAAATAAGCATCCTTTGAACATTGAACATTTTTTACATATTTCTTATATTATAATTTCATTAGGATTTTTTATTCTGTAATCTTTAATAGTGGTGTAATGAATTAAATGATTGTGGCGTAATTATTGGGAATAATGAGAAACTCAAGATAGCAGTTTAAGCACCGTAGACGTTTCTTTATACAATTACTTTTATTCGAATAGGTAATACATGGGTATTTTTATTCAAAATTACATTAGTGCCAAACCGGTGAATCCAAAAAATGCTATTTAATTTCGAACAAATAATTAACCAAACGTAATTAATATTAATTACTGAGCTATGAGCAAAAATTACTTTGCAGTAAATACAATAGAAGTCATTGTATTTTCATATGTTGTCCATCAATATGTATAATATGTATGTTGTTGTTGTTTTGGGAGTCGAAGCTGCTCGCGTCCGTTGGCTTTACCCTAGTTTCCATACACGTGACTCCTGGGTGGTGCTAAACGAGCAGCAGCGAGGTGGTAGGGCGTCGGTGCCCGTCTGGATCGCGACCACAGTACATTGATGTAAAGCCCGTCATAGTGACCAGTTTCGGTTTGTCGCGTTTCGGGATCAGCTTGTGTATGTCCAGTAGCTCATATACCTAAAGACCTTCAGTCGTGGTATAAGTGGGCCGACATGACGATGTAGACTATCAATGGATTTTCATCCTTTGATAGTCGCTTTCGTTTTTGGACTACACTGTACTTACCATCAGGTGCACTGTAGTCACTATGTTAAGCCAGGGTAAAAAAAAAATCAACGCTTTGTTGCATTCAAGCCCAGAAGAGATATATCATTATGTTCCATATAAGAACCATTCGTAAATTAACAAAAAATACTTTATACATAGGGGCTAACAATGATATTATTAAATGTATGATTTAAAAGAAATAGATGTCTTAACAATATGGTTATCTAAACAATAATTAAAATGATTTTAGTTATAAAATAACGAAAAATACACAAAATAATTACGAATCCAATTTACTCTCACACTGTATATAGTATAGGGATAGGATCATTGATATTTAAATTAATGCCAATTAGTAATTACAGGTTTCAGTTAATTACAAAAGCATTACAAGCTTTGTCAATGTTTTAAAAAAAATTCAATTAGGAAAGCAATACTTATCTATTTACCATCACATTGCAAGTTTTATTTTATTGGAAGAAGATGAGAAAACATCTAGCAATATTTTTTATTGATTACAATTATATAAGCGTGTATTACTTTCAAGTAATTGAAATACTAAGAAGCCTTTGGTTTTTAATCTTGTAAAAATAAAAATGTATTTACTGTTATATTCCTTTCAATTCTAAATAACAGGGAGATACACAAGTGATATTTACATTATTTTTATCAATGCACACATTGAGTCTAAACCGCACGCAATACTATAAATAAATTTTCAAAATATTGTAATTGTTCTCTCCTCTTATAAAAAAGGGTGATGATAAATAGAGAATATAAATTTAGTATCACACTAGTCCTTCACCCTTCTTACCCTTTATTCTCTTACGTATACAACTATCAGTCATATACCTGTGATGATTTGTTTAAGCCTGTATTCCTTGAGCAAAGAGTTGTAGGTATTATTGACATTGTCAGAGATCTTACGGACAGACCAGCTTAGAATTACAGGCTGCTCTGATGGTTGCAGCTTAGCAAGAGCTTGCAGATGGTCATTCAGTATTCTAACACCTGTAATTCCAAATATAATATAAGTTACTATTTATAAACCTTCACATAGCATGATAAACTATCACCATTACTCAAGACAGAAGAATGATAACATAATAATCCAATAATCTTAAAACAGATGCAGCACAGTGTCTGGTAAGAAACTTTCAAGCCATATTTTAAAAACTTGAGTATAGCCTAAGTATTCGTAAAGCCAAGACGAAGTTGACGAAATTGTGTCTTATCATATAGTTTGACGTTAAATAATATAATTTGAACAGTGTGTGTAAGTCAAAGTAACGTGTATATATCTCAACCTTAGACTATAGTGATGAACTCTGTAAGTGCCGCAAGTATGAGCGATACAGGATTGTAGTGTAGGTAAATAGGGGGTATCATGGCGCAGATGATCACAGGTATAGTTTAGGTCATTGATTTATAAAAGTTAGTGAATAAACAAACATCGGACTTGAGCTTTATTGGTTTTTACAAAACGGCATTTTAGTTACAACAGTTATGAAACGCCGCCAATGGCCGCTAAGTAGAGGGTTATTCTGGTATAAAAAAGGAATAATGGTTGAAGTAAGGATCAATTTCAATGTATATCAACCAATATTTCCCGAGATAAACTCAAAAAGCTCTCGCGATCGACATTTGAGTACCACTGCACTAAGACCTCTGCCGATCATTGTGAGATGGCGTTAGGAGGTCCGCCGTTAGGAATGGTTGGGAAAAGTTTTTCTATGCTTACATGCATCCATTATATACCTATACAAAAACAAAACTCGGAGGTAATTATATTTTGTTTTTAATGGGTGTGGTCGCAGCTTCATAACTGCAGTGCTCGACGAGAAGCGCCGGAATACATAAATCGCCAAGATACACATCCTGATGACCTGATATAGCTGTCAGCAAAGCGATAATTTATTTTTACGCATAGTTCATTTATACACTGAACATTAGGGTGATACACCGCTTTGGTGAAACTTATACCAAAAGAAATGATTGACTAAATTCATTCAGATCTGAAATTTCATTTAACATATAAATTGACTTGTATTGAGATTAGTGATGAAAATGTCCGGGAATTTTCATCATTAATTGACATGTTATAAGTAGATCTAAATTAATATTACGCTTTGATAGACTTATATTCCAGTTGATGTACATAATTACTACAAATATATTAAAATAAAAACATTACCTTCGACGATGTTGTTAAAGCTATACAAAGCTTCTCGAAGAGTTCCAGTGAAAGATCTCAACTGATTTGGGTAGTGTTCACTCTCATATTCCTGAAGATTCAGGATTGATATGGCTTTACACATTTTCAGCCCTTTGTCTCTTATCTGCACCCAGTCAGTCAATAGGTGGTGCAAGTTGGTTATGTTTGCATAAACTGTTTTAGATATCTCATTTTGAGCTTTATTTGGTGTTGCTATTTCTGAAAGTGATATTTCAATTTAAAATAAATTTATTTCCTTTTTTAATCATGCATGGTAACGATTACTGTTGTGCATATGTGTACTTAAGTTGAATTACAAGTATACATTTACATAGTGAGTCTTTTGTAATTCTATATTGAATCCACTCCACTAAACATCATAATATAGTGCAGGACAATTAATAAAATCATATTGTATCTTTGTTTCTATTCAACAAGCTTTAATAAAATTTTGTGACTACAAATACATCTTTATTTTCATTAACATTTGTCAGGATTAATGTTTCACATATACTGGTCTCTAGTTCTGCTCAATCAACTATAACCAAAAATATTGTATGTTTAAAATATTTTATCACAAATTGTGCAACACTTGGAAACACATTATGAAAGTGCACTGTTAAAAAAATCTGCCCAAAAATCGCACATAGCCATGCACAACAAAATAATCCACATTGCAAAAGTTTACAATGCACCCTAAAGCTGTAAAAGTCCTATCAAAATCAGTTCAGTTGTTTTGCAGTTGGTAAAGGTTTTCTAATATTATGGATAAAACCATTTCAGTTGACTTTCCTAATGTAGGTCCCGAGTGTTTTACTAGCATATAGAAATTGAACAATATCTTCTTTTTTATCCAATCAATTTTGATGGAGCTTGTAATAGTGTCCTAATTTATTTATGTAGACTTATGCCCCTAATAACAATTTACATTGTATATATGAATTTGTTATGTTATATCTCTAATTCTGGTCAAATATTTGTAACCAAATTAGCCCAGATGTTCTGCTTTAACATATGTATTATTTTTTCAAATAGGTTCAGTAGTTCAGGAAACAAAATATAACAATATTTGAACAAAAGGGAGATATTTATAAAGAAAGAAATAAAAGAGTTAAAATTATTATTAAGTAAAAAGTGTAAATACTGGATGAAGATTCATGCCAAACCCTAGATGAGTTAACTAATGAATTGGATGTTGATAGTTTAAATATCATCAAATGTTTGCACTAGATGGGAATGGTCCAGAAAGTGAGAAATTGGGTACCACATCTATTTAAAGAGAGGTATATTGTACGTTTGGTGAAGTGTAAGATGCTTATCAAGCAGCAGAAATGAAAAGGTATTTGAATCGCATCCTCACTGACAATAAAAATGTATCTACTATGAGAAACTTAAGCACTGAAAAAGTTGGGGACTGCCAAGTGAACCCAGTCCATTGATGCCACAAATAAATATTCACAATTCAAAGGTTATTTGCATCTAGTGGTATTAGAGGATGTTATTTATAATTAATTCTTTAAGCCATCTAACACAATCACTGGCGATAATTACTAACTACAGCTAATACATTTGAATTGAGCTTCAAAAGAAACACAACAGGACAAAAAAAGGACAGGAGACTTGATAAACTAATTTTGCTGGATGACAATGCTATCTCACACATTACTCAACCTGTCAAAAAATATTTATAAGGAGTGAATCAGGAAATCTTCCCCACCCACCATAATTCCCAGATATTGTGCCTTTGGGTTACCATCTTTTTAGATCTATGTAATCAGTTCATACTGGAGGGCAGTTCACTTTTTATGAAAATATTAAAACATGGATCAAATAAAAAAAAAACTTTGACTACTTTCTTCAAAGAATCTATATGCTGCCTAAAAGATGGGAAATAGTTGTTGCTTCCAATAGTGCACACTTTGAAAAATATAATTTTGTATTTCATTGTTTCAATAAATATTAACATTGTCAAAAAAAGGGACAGAAACATATTCCCACCCCCAATATTTTCAAATAAAGAATTTGATCCCCTTTTTTTATAAAATTAATAGAAAAAAAATTATTTGTACTCAAGGGAAATAAAGAAAATATATAAAATTAAAAGAATTAAGCAGAGTTTAAAAAAAAAGACACTAAATTTCTTTAGTATATAGTAAAGATATGAAAACATTATAGACTCAACAGATGTAGTATATTTTTAGTTTCAAATAATAAAATTAAATACTTAAATACATGCTGCTTAGTAATTAAATGAAATTGTTTTTTAAAAATATATGAAAAGATGAAAAGTAAATTCCTTCTAATAAAGAAATAATCAGCCCAATGGATAAAAATAGACTCACTTGACATTATAGCTCCGTATGATAATACAATCAAGACTAGGCTTCAAGTTCTGTATATTCTAATTTAAAAACATATTTCATGTTTCTTCTTCAAGTTTAGTGCTTTGTAAGTCTTTCTAATGTAAAAAAGATAGAACAAAGTGACAACAAGCTGAATGTGAAAAACTCACAAAATCAATAAATCATTTCTACGTTTAGTTGATAGGCAGCGCCACTTTACATGGTATACTATATGTCTACCGTGAAATGAAAAGTTAAATATCTCGGTTGCGTATCACGCCCTTATATTATAAATAAGCGTTAAATGCACTATAGCAGATCATTATCAATCAATCTACACGCCCAATATTCCTTTCGTCGCACAATATCAGTAATTAACCAGTATTCATTAGCTTTAGTCAGAACTATCTTTGTGTGGAACGATGGGAATAATCGATCCGTCAAAGCCTTATGCTTTCCTGATTAGCGCTTATAACAAATTAATAAAGCAAACTGAATTAAAACGACTTATACTTTATAATTTACTCACCTTTAGATGTAAAATGACTTGGTGACTCGATTTTAGAAGGTGTCTTCGACATGGTTTATCATTGCAACTTCCGATATCACTCAAAGCGCATTCAATTGACTCGCTGCTACTGCTGCGGTTTTGATAATAATGTCATTTGTCAATAATTTGAAAGTCTATTGGTTTATCGATAATAAACTAAATAGATGTTATAATCGAGTAGAAAACATAAAAATAATATTGTAAATTCTTTTATTTAGCTTATAATAATATGCAATATTTATCTAATAAATTTAACCAACCAATTCTAGAAATCCCTAAATTCATTTTATAGACTTACAATTTATAATATAAAGTTATATTAATCTTAAAAGGAAGCCTTTCAGATTTATGATAATAATAAATTACGCTATATAGATATGAAAGTCTTTTATTGTACGACCTAATTTTATGGTTGAATAATTTTTTTATTAGTTAAATTATTTAAACAAAAATCTTTTCTCTCAACTTTGAGCTTATGACTAAACTTTTCTATTAGGTTTGTTTATTTTAATGGACTAAGGAATATTCTTACTGAAAATATTGTCCTAGATTCGAAATGTACTATTAATATAGGACGTAATTCTAAATATGTTGTCAATTTTATATTTTAATAGCTATTACAAAAACTCATTTACTTCATCAATTGACATTGATAAAGTTTTTCCAAAAAGTAATGAGTTACTATAAAAAAAAATCTAGTATTAGCTGATTAAATGGCAAGAAAAAAGGTTAATACCCGAAGATAACAAGTTTTTTTTACAGCGATTATTAGTAGTTCAAATAATTTCTGGGATTTAGTAATTTCTAAAAAGAATATAATAGTAATTCATTTATTTCGAAACTGTAGGCTTTATTAATTCATGCTTGTATATTATTTGAAATATTCACAAAAAATTTAGATTGAGAAATCACTAAAACCATCGGAATAAGAATTAAAAACTACATAGTGTACGCTATTTAATCTTTCTCCATGGTGTTAACCCTTTTAGTTCGAACCATGGTAGGACCGTTTTAAGCATCTATATCTATATGGTCTGTGGTTTTAAGTTTTTTAACTATCTGTCAAGTGTCAATTGGCAATTAGAATTTGCATTTATCGTTTATTTAACAACATACAAGAATTGTTTGTTGTTTTCTGAAGTAAATATTATTCAACAAGCGTAAGTAATTAATATTATAATTCATATCATTTTTATAAAATACATATTCTTCTAAAGTAAGTTAAATCAAGAAAGTGGTACATAATTGAAAATGTTGATTTTTAGAATGTCTGGACCAGTTCAAGATGCCGTTGAAGAAGACGCGGCTGATCTTCAATTTCCAAAAGGTAGGATATACAAAATTTTAAACTATACAAAAATAAAACTTATATAATACCAATATGATTACTTAATTATTAAGAAAGGTGACTTTTTTAGAATTCGAAAACGCGCGTACATTGTTGATATCTGAAGTAGATATGTTATTGGAACACAGAAAAGCACAAAATGAATCAGCAGAAGAAGAACAGGAATTTTCTGATGTTTTTATGAAGACCTTAAACTATACAAATATGTTCAAAAAGTTTAAAAACAAAGAAACTATAGCTGCTGTTAGAAAGTAAGTATTTTGTATATGTAATATACAATGCAAACTCTATATAACGACCTTCTAGGGACTGTGCATATTTTGACGTTATAGAGAGTTGTTACATGAAGATAAGAGAACTCTATTAGAAAAAGTTCATTTCAGACTAGTGTTAATAATTACATAAAAAACAATTCTTATTTGATCGCTATTGTCTCTTATCTGTATAAGAGACAATATGTACAATATATATATAAATGTCTGCGTCTGTGTTATTGTCTTGTATCTGTTATTTTTGTCTGACGTCTTTTGCTGCACCAGTAATTTTGTTGTATTTTTTAAAATTATTTTATTCATATCTTGCGATATTGAGGCGTCTTGGTAATGTGCGGTATGTGTAATGCCGACAGTCGAGTTTATTATGGGCTAGGATAATAAATCTATAAAAGAACGTACACAGCTGCGCAGTTTTTACTAATTTTGGCAACTTAAAAAGTACTTTATATTATTAAATTGCTGCTCGTCAGTGCTGATCGGTCAGCTCATATCGTTTTTGTATCGCGCTGATCACCGTGAAGTACAGACGCAAACTGTGTCGATGGTAGTGAAAATTGTCACCGCGTATTTACCAAAGAAAACGTCTGCAAAAAAGAAATACATGTTCATCCATTGATCGAGCAGAGAATCTTGGCATGGGAATTCTATATATTATAAGACCAGTTGAGAGATGACGACAAAAAGTTTTTCAACTATTTCCATATGTCATTAATAAGTTTTGACGAAATACTAGCAAAGCTACAAAATAGATTGGTCTATTGCAGCTTACGTAATGTTCCTATACAGCCGATTGAGCGCTTGATGGTTACTTTAAAGTAAGAAAAATAAGTACACAAAAATATTATGTAATTATTATTGTAAGAAACAAAATTATATTATATATTAAGCTAAGACGACGATGTCATCCCAGGCTTTGTTACGTTCCATAAACATTTCTTTAATTTCACTTCTTCAATTACTCGACCGGTATCTATTTCACGATTGTCCATGACTGTATTTGTCGATACATACCTTCAGCGCGACACGAAAACGCTTACTGAGCGGTCAGCGTGACTCAAAAACGCTATATACAACTACATACAAATTGACATATCAGCGCCGACCGTCAGCGTGACACGAAAACCAGCCTAAGTATTCAGTTTTGGTTAGGTTCATATATATTAGACAGTAAATTATTAAATTTAGACTTTTTAAAATAATATATAGTATAATTGTGGTGTTAGTGGCTTAGTGGAAAAGAGACGTGGTTTTCATGCACTGCTAAGCAAATGGTTGTAGGTTTGAATCCGGGTACATACCTCTGGGTTTTTAGATTACCTATTCATTTAGGCATTGCATGCTCTCTGGTGAAGGAAAACATTGAGGAAACCCATATTACATCTGATAGACATATCATGTATAAGTGCCGAGAGAATGGCAATCAGCTGCACTATTGGACATGTTGTGCATGACACATAAACGCAAAGTACAACCACTAATGTATATCTGCTAACCCCATAAGGGATATAGCATGACGATACATTATTATTAGTATTATAATAAATAATCAACTTTTAAATTATATCAATATGAATTGTATTCACATATTCAACTGGATTTTTATCCATATTGTGATTACAATAGTAATCAAAAGAAAAGGGGTTATTAAAGTGACAAACATACAACAACAACAACAAAAAACATACTACACACTACATACTACAGCTACTGAAAATATATGTTTTTCTCATAGTGATAATATAATTAATGATTTGTTCAAGATGTCACCAGCATCATTAATGTACTCGACTTTTAAGAAACATATAGCCACTTATACAACAAAAATCACCATTTCTGGAAAATATCCTAATTTTTCAGCCAAAATCAATTTTGATAAGATTCTGGTTTTTCCAAGGTTTAATAATCTTTAGAGCTTAGGAGATTTGTTGACAAGCTAGACAAATTCAGTATTACAATACAATAAAATAAAAAATAGTTTTATTTAAGTAAACAACTACAATTAGCATTTACCCCCACTTATATAAAAAAAAAATTCATCAGAAACATCCCTATAATAAGATTAGTTTTTTTTTTGTTATGCACAATAATAAAATAAAGCATTTCTTTGAATCAGTAAATTATTATATTTTTATATTTATTGTCATTATTACAGCCTTTTGGAAGCAAAGAAACTACACAAATTTGAGGTGGCCAGTTTAGCAAATCTATGTCCAGAGACCCCGGAGGAGGCAAAAGCCTTGATACCTTCTTTAGAAGGCAGGTTCGAAGATGAAGAGCTCCGAATATTATTAGATGATATACAAACAAAACGTAGCTTGCAATATTAACTTTAATCTTAGTTTCATATATAATATTAAATTTTCAAATTAATCACTGTTTTTTGATCATATGATGGTGCTTTTATTTCCTCACTTTATTTGATTCTTGAATATTTTACACACAACATCCCTTTTCTCACGCATATCAGGTTTGGTGGATAAACTGCATATTCTTAGTACATAAAGCTCCAGAATATGTGTGACACAATATATTACGGGACAATTAGATGAGGACAGAAAACATACTTTCTATGTATATAATGTTTTTTCAAGTTTCAGCCATTAATATGTATCTGCTCGGCTGAAAGGGATATTGTTAGGCGATATAATTATTTACTACATCCTAGAATGAGATATAGATACAGATGCCGATTCCAAAATTTAATATATCTAGAACTGTTGCTCTGCACTGGTTATAGTTGTGAGTGGTGTACTAACAAACATGAACTTCACTTGCATAAATATCTAGACCAGACTATGTCCTTGTAGTTCTTACAAACATTCATTTTGTGTAGGGTTCAAAATCAGGGATGTTCGATATTTGAGCACTGAGCCAACTAAATCTTGAAACCATTGTTTGCAATGTATGCCTACACAGTGATAATTTCATGCGAATATAATTACAAATTATCTTTCGAAAACATGGATTAAAATAGTCAACATCAAAACAGCAAGTGTACCTTGCTACCTATTTATTCTTAATGGAATATCTTTACTTGATGACCTCAAGTATCTTAAATAAAAAACATTGTTTAAATCAGTCTGTATATTGGATATGTCTGTAATACAGCAAGATACATTACAGTGAAAACAGATAAGTCATAAAATATTGGAAACAAAAATAATAATTAGAATGTCTTCTTCGAAACAAAACTATAATAAAACCATTCTTACGATTAATTAAAGTAGATACTTTTAATAATGATGTTAATTAATGCCTCTAACAAAACAAGCCTTTTGTTGAACACTGCTTGTAAAAAAACTAAATGAATATTTATCAATATACCTCAACAATTTTAGATAACTAAAACTCAACAATTCCTCCATAATTTTTCTTAATTTCTAATTTTGTTGCCTAAACATTATTTATTAACAAAATGCTGAACAAAAGGCTTGCTTGAATTATAAACTTATCTCAATGGGCACTTTTGGTTTAGTTTAAATGTTAGTATTTAATCTAATATCATATTAATTAAAATTACAATCTTATTCGGTCACCTAAAAGCAAATGTTTAAAAATAATATTAATTTTCTATAAAATAAGTATCAAATCTAAGATTCTAGCAATGTTACTTTTATGATACACCTTGCGCATCTACGTTGAACATAGAAAAATATCTTTATGTACTTTACAAATCTTATATGTCCTACATAAAGATGTCATTGTATATAACCAGGTTAAACCTGTATTTTGGTGAATTAACAGACATCTTTACTTAGAAACTATCGTCCCAGTGGCTTCCGAAAAATTATAATATTAATGGGACCGTTTTGTAGCACACATATTTTTTACAACTATTTTAGAGTCACGTCACTAAAACTTACTAAATCTTAAATTAGATACAGATAATAATTTGGAGGCTAGTAAAAATCTTAAAATACAACCTGGACCAGTGACGTAGTCTAAAATTACAAAGCATGACATTATTTTAGATTCAAATGTAAGGGATTTCATAAGCGACATGGAAGCTAGTCAGGAAGCAATGCAAACAATCACTAAGCTCATAATATGTAGAAAATGTGAGATCCTAACAAGGTATAATGGAGCAAACAAGTATATCAAAGGTGTGGAGAGTACGGACATGTGCAGACTGACCAAATTCTCGACAGAAAGTTTGACCGTTCTCCTAATTAGTACTTGAAAATCGCGGAATGTGAATTCGAGTGTGTTTGGTCCTTCTGTTTGCGCCTTGCTTTTCCTACAAAGTCGATTTTTGTGTCCTCGACAAGGTGTTTATTTAGAACCTGCGAGTTAACACGACTGAAAATCAGTGAATGTAGCAGTTTGGAGCTAGCATAAGACTAAACTATCGACAAATAGAAGTTGACAGACAAAATACTTTCTTTTACATTATATTCTATACTTTCGAACAGACAGTTTGATCATGCAAGTCTGCGCGTGTCGTGACGTCAAATAATAAGTCAGAATATACGAATACTTATTGTTCTGCTTGTATATTTATTTTATCTGAAATTACAGCTATTATATATTGCACTCGCTTCGGATACATTTCACATAGAAATCCGGATTTTAAATACTGGCTCGGTTCTTCTTCCATGTTTATGTTTTTGCTCAATATACATTTATTTATAATTACTATTATTACTAATGAATATTAATGAAGCCACCAAAGCCAGAAGGACTTGAGTGACAATTTTGTACATTTGTGTTTACTTCAGCGAAAGTTTTAAAATAAAGCCTGAGCATAGTTTTAATGATTGATTTCTCTATTTATGTTCTCCTGGTATTGTCGTTATTATTTGGCATGGTGAGCGTAGTAGCTTGGACAAAAGCAATCAATATTGATCACACCATTGAATTATTCTAGTTTTGATGACCTAAAATCATTGACGACTTTGGGAGATTTGTTTACATGTATACAGGTAGTTCAATCTAGTTGAACATTTATTATCTAACGCTTTACAGTTATTGGACCGAATTCTATTGGTCAGGTAGAAAGTTGGCAACACATCTGACATTAATTGCGCAGGTAGAATTATCACCATATTCGAAGCGTCACTTCTTTTAGTTACTAGTCTGTTCTCTGTACATAGTTTATAACTACACAGCACCTGGATTAACACTTCACAACTTGCATACTCTTGGCATTTGGTATACTTTGTGCAACACGCATGAGAATAATCGTCTGCATACAAAACAATTCAACATTATGGTATTTGCATTAGACCTTATTACAAAACCAAGATTATTTTTAGTACCCATTTACACTGTGATTAACGTTTATAATAACAAATTACAATTTAAAATGTAATTTTATTTTTGTTATGAAAGATAAGTTTTCTTATGTAAGAAATCTTTTATCATGTAATAACATATAAAATTGGAATTTAACACAACATTAAAAATAATCTTGGTTCTGTAATAAGACCGTGTAGGTCTACGATGTCCATCATATTCAATAGATATGCAGTAACGGTTGTCAGCCCCGGACGTTGCCAAGCAGTCGAAATTAATAACCTATATCTATGTACCTTTTTTAACATTAGCTACAATATAAGACCATAACAGCGAACATAAGACGGTTTATGCTAAAAACTGATTTTTACATATTCAGTTGATCGTCGTATGAAACATAGTTTAAAAATTTTAAGAAAAAACAAATTGTACAGGTATCTTATTCTGTTTTTCTTGCGTGAAATCAAGTAAAATCGTATTATGTCAGATGTTTGTTTATTCTGAAAAGTTGTGAGTTTGTATTTTCGGATAGACAAAAAAAACACTTATCGATTAAACTTAGATTATTAATTTCAACCGAAAGCCACATATAATATTCAGATCCCATGGATTCACTTACATTATCAACAGCAACATGGAAATATAAACACTAAGTAAACATTTTCAAATTCGGCATTACATCATAAGTGTCGCTCCTATTAAACAATTTCGATTTGAGCAATGACAAGTTTCAAATACAATTTATTCCAAAGGTGAGCCCTTCTCAAAATATAAATTGCCGTCAAAATTTACAAAATGTTCAAAAATAAGAGGGTATCCCCGTAAGCAGCTCTAATTATGTTTACATGTAAGTTGTCAACATACTACATTATCAGTCTCGATGATAACAAATGCATTTTGGCCTAAATGAGAGATCCAGCCAGTGTGGTTCATCATCCTTTATTACGATAAAGGTGTGCAGTGAACATTAAAACGGTAAGCCTGTATGGATAGACATCCGCCCTTTAATTCATAAAAATATCCCATCGAAGGCTGCGCACTATTAAGAGACAACTCAGAAATATATAATATTGGAAAACCGCATTTTAATAATAATCTTTAAACGCGATTTTCCAACATTTTGTGCTTTTGAGTTATAACTTCTGTTTGTAAGTAAGAAAGGGACAACTTCTTTACCTTTAAGCGTGCGAATTATAGAACTTCAAAAGCACACACATTAGAGAGCCCATGCCGTTTAAACAAAATTTAGATTTAATAGGACTAGTTATAAGCCGCACAATATCGATAAGTAACCAGTTAATTCAGTACCAAGTGTAGACGTGATATTACATTAGTGCTATTTCACTGTTATCAAAAACACTGATCTTTGAGACGTCAAAAGACATTCTTCTAAGATATAAAATGTGATATTTTTTTAAATCATGACGGCAAAATTGGTTTGATTATCTATTGTAAAAGTTACATCTGTTTTATATAAGACAGTTTGCCATTATTCGTGAAGTCGATATTTTTTTAAGTTATTGAAAAATATGTCACTTGTTTAAATTGTGTCTGGTATATTGTAGTAGCGTGCATCCCATATAAAGTATAAAAAGCATTATTTTGTTATACTTGGACATTTAATATACTGACCGGTGTTCACCAAAATAGCAGTCTGAGAGTTGAAATTGAACCAAATTTTAAGTATATGTATATATGTGTTAAACATCCAAGTATAACGAGATAATGCTTTTTATGCTTTATATGTGATGCACACCACTGGTATACTGTATATATAGCGGTTAAAGAGCTATAACGGCTCTCTTATGTGTAACCTTTAAATTGCAAATTACGAAACAACTACGAATAAAAACAAGTTTTCTAATAGACAGGCTTCCATTTTGAATATTCAATCACACGCCTCTGAACATTTACACACGGGATCAAATGCTCATTTACCTAATACAGATACTGACGTTGACATTTTTTTTTGCAATTAATCAAATTTAATTACTCAAAAAACGTTTCAAGCAGGATCGCAACAGGCACTTCACAGTATACTATACTACATAGAACACAATAACTTAAGTCAAGTTACCTGTATCAAAGTATGAGTAAAGTTTAAAAAATTCAGTCTATTTTCATGCTTATACATGAATTTCCACATTTTTAAAGCTCTTAGCGTTTGAAAATCGTCCTAGCAACCGATAATTTCAGTGACCATAAAATACGATAATCTGGCCCTTTTGAGTTGGTCCGAAGTTATAAATCCTCATTTGATGAAATCAAAATAAAACTTATCCTGAAAACTGAAAAGGTTTCTTAACATAATACATACGCTATAACATCTTTAAATCCTATGTTTGCAACATGTAGTGTTATGTATGTACAAAATTTTAAATATATACATAAAATGAGATCAAATTTTATTGTTGTCTTCAAATTAAGCTGTACTTTATTTTATAAATTGCCTATTTACCAGAATAAAGTATTATCTTATGAATAATAAGCAAATGTCTTTTTTCTGTAAATTAATATCCAAAAATAAACACATAAAATAATGAAGTCAATGGCTCGAAGGCCTACATTTGTAATACAGCCTAAATTTGTAAAGATGATATTTTTATTAGCTTTGTGTAAGTAATATTGATTCCTAAATTACGGGAGACTGGGAAGTGCTACTCAACAGGTCAAAATTATAAAGGCCCTGTTATTTATTATTTGTCCAAATCGAAGGCCACAAAAGTAGACTTTACGAACAAAGAAAATGTACATTGGTTACATCACGATCACGCCACTGACTGAAATATAATATTATATTTGATATATTTTAATACTTTGGAGGTTAAACTATAGTGCATTTTGCGACCGGGATTTCACAACAAAGCATTAGATAACGTGGTTTAATATTGTTTATCTGAAATTGTACAATATTGGTGGTAAATGTCCGGAACTAATCGGATCACGATCAGTACGTCAAAGAAGTAAGTAAGACAAAGCGCCCGTCATAGGGAATATCATCTGCTTGTTGCGTTTGGGCTAAGCTCGTATATGTTCAGTTATCTAGAGACATTTTTATCGTGGTATATTTTTGCCAAAACCAGGGCGGTATTCTAGTCAGCTTTCCGATTGCCACAATTTTTGGATCGCTTTGTATTTATCATTAGATTTTTTTTTATTCCTACTCGACACAGTGACTGCACCATACCTGATGGTAAGCATGGTGCAGCCAAAAAAACGCTAACGACTATCGATAGGTAAGAAAAACCCAACCATAGTCGCAGCGATCATGCCGGCCTGCACAAATATCTTCACGTTACGCTTAAAGGATCCCATATCATAGGACGGTGGGAACACGCTCGCTGGAAGACCATTCCACACCCCAACGACACGGCAAAAGAAGGAGTTAGAGAACTTTTTAGTCCTAGCTGGGATGTGAGAAACCGTAAAGCTGTGACTCTGCAAACCCGCGCGCGTGGTTCTATTCAGGAAAGGAGAGGGCGGAACAAGGTTAAACAACTCTTCAGAACACTCACCATGATACAGACAACTTCTACGAATAATGTATGTGAAAAATAGTAATTTTCAGGAGAGCTTCTTTTGTAAATATATGGCTTTTTGTTGCTGTGGTGGCCTAGTGAATAAGTGAGCGGTAAACGTGCCCGGCCACGCTTATGGTCGTAGGTTCATACCCTGGCACGTAACTCTGGAGTTTTCTAAGTTAAATACGGAGACACCACATACTCACGGATAAGGGAAAACATCGCAAGAAAACTCACATGGTATTTAATAAAAATGCCAAGCGTAAATGCCCTGAGAACGGCGATCAGTGCGATCAGTAGCGCATTACTGGTCCCGTTGGATACAATAGCGCAAAGTGCATACAGCGCTCACCGCTCACCCGAAAGCGATATATTATTGTTATTCTTTTGTAAAGACCGTATGAACGGGATTATTAGAATTATTAGACTTTTAACAAAGGAAAAAATATTTTAGTTATTAACTTTTTTAAATTATCATTTTAAAAATGTGTTTATAAATGATGAATTTTTATAAATATTGAGCAGGAAAAACGATTTTTTTGCAATATGTTTTAGATTTTTTAGAGAGGAGGTGACGATATTTAAAAAAAATACATTACAAATTTGATAGACAATCGCATCGCGCTGTACTATGTAGTACTATCCCATTGTCGTATAGTGATGCAGCTTAATTTTTACTTTATTATAATAAATAGGCAAAATATTAAAAGAAAACTATAGCTTCACAGAAACATATTTCAGAACGATTGGTTCATCCTTTTATATTTAATGCTGTCATAATGATGCTTTGGTTGAATTATTAATGTAAAACAAATAATGACAACTGTATGTCTAAACGTTTTATAAAAATTGACTGATACATACAATTCCTTGTACCAAGGGATATTTCACTATTCACAAAGTTTAAAATATATTATTGTCACGAAAGTTTAAATGTTTAATATGAATTAGTCTTAATTTTCACAAGAAAAAAATTATCCCTTTATAAGCTAAAAAACTAAATTTCTTTCAAAGAAAATCATAATTTTAATTTCTTTGGAGTCGCTTTTATTCATATTGTAAAAAATGATGTTTCAATTTGTTAGTTATGGCATTTCTATTTTTTGGGGTTTCAGTGGCTATTGGTAGATTTGTAAATCATAAACCACAGTCAATAAAACATCCTCAATACATCGGGTCGAGAAAGTATGGTCGATATCAGTTATTTTGTAAATATTGGTCAAAATATAACCCATGCTATGAGGAAGTCGAACAATCAAAACACTTAAAACAATATTTATAATTACATTAAAACTATACAGGGTCCTAATTTTATGTGTTTTATCAACACATCTGCAAATTGTAATTTTGTTTACATGCAATACATACACTGTAATAACTTTTAGTCTTTCGTACAGCGCACATAAACCCAACTGGCCGGATTACAAAACGAAGTTAATCTTTAAAACGAATTTAAAATGTGGTGTAAGTAATTTTTGCAAAATATAGTTTATTTCTTACAAAGGTCAACTATTTCTTCTAAATCATATTTTTCGCATAAATATTTTGATGGTAATCACTGGCTGGATTCTTTATTGGTGGTCATTTTACGGCAAAACTCTGCGCTGTGCTTAAATCATAAAAGTTTGCCCTATACCTACAATGTTTTGGCATACTGAACAAGAATAGCAAAAAGGTTTACGAGTGAGTTTTCGCGAGATTTACTTCTCGAATTAACATAAGTTAGCAAATACCAAATTGTATAGAGTTTATATTTTGCAAACAATCCAGTTGAGTCTGAACGAGTTGATCGAACAATTCATGCAATTTTAAATTTATGAACATGAAATAATTCGAGAAGTAAATCTAGCAAAACCTTACACTTGGACATCTATTCTTCAATCATATTTCAAAGCCAGTTTAAAGAGAGTTATTCAATATAAACTTTTTTCTAAAAGAAGACCAAGCGTGTAAATTTAAATGATTGCATATCTGTTTATTTTCACTCTTAAAATTTACAAATGTATTTGTCAAAGTACTTCATCCATGAGACAATAATATTCCATAAAGCTGTACACCTCCATTTGTTCTTTTTGCATGTCTCCTAAAAATTACACTGAGCCTCTGTTCTTAACCACAATTTAAAATTTAAACCTGTTTTAATTATAAACTTTATCCTAAAACAAGCCCGAGTGTGTAACGTTTGACGATTACTTATCAGGTTACTGTCACACATACAATTTACAGATGTGTTTGACAAAGTAGTCAGTACGCACGAGAGCATAACGTTCCATAAAGCTTTCCCCTGCTTCTTCTATACGCACGGGTCGAAGGAGAGTCAGTGAGAGGAGGCGGATGGCGAATGTTGGCTCGCAGGTTGGAGTGGCTGGAAAGCGGACCCGAGCGACGGCCGCAGAGTGAATGCTGGCATCGTGGGCTTCATCACAGACACTTGTTCGGCGTAACCTTCGCCGGCTTTCAGGTTCACCTGGAAAATTTGCAATTCATTATCAACTTTCAAATTAATAAATATTTATATTGTTACACTACATGCATGTATACGGAAGTCCGGTGCCTGGATGAGAGGGAGACGATGAGTTTCTGAGAGAGGTTTTGGAGGGGTGGGCTCTTTAATTACACCCCCCCCCCCGAGAGGTAGCCTCAACAAGGCTTTTTTTGCTTTCCGAGCATCTGGATGCACTGGATACACAATCAGACTGCCTTACATGTTCGCCATTATATATACAACTTAATACAGTTTACTTTTAATACGGTTAAACTAACTTTCAAATTTAACTCTGTTTCAAATTGAGATAATGTATAATAAAACTGGTTCTGCCTTAAAACAATCAAATTCGTTTGAAATATTAAGGTCAAACAAATTCTCTTATGTACTTATCACAATTAATGTTGCTTGAAGGCGGAATTATTTTTTAACTACCGCGAATTGTATGCCAATTATATTATTGAATAAAAATTAGTATACCTTTTCACAACCATCAGGCGGCTCTCGTGCTAAGAAGCGGTTTATTTGAGGAGAAGTCCCGAGCTTCGATCCGTCCAAATCCGGCGAAGAACAAACGCTTCCGCCTGAAAATCAAATACATTTACATAATACAAAAAAAATAGAAAGGCCCTTTTTAATACTACACATTACCATTTTTACATTAATTTATCTAAATCAATATACGAGATAAAAACACTACAATGAACTATAAAGTTCAAAACTACATTAAAATAACAGAAGCAAAAAAAAAAAACAAAACGTAGTTATATTCACATGCAGGGAGCTAACAAACCATTCTCGTGTGTGGTGCAAGAATGTCTAATCATACAATGCGAGGGGCTCTGTCACTAAAAGCTATAAATGTTTTCAGAGACCTGCACCGAGTAGCTCTGCCGAACAACCATCACTGGAGAGTGATCCTCTGGATGGCGGATCTATTGCCACAATTTATTGTTAACTTTTTCATACAACAGTTAATTAAATATTCACCTAAAATAATAATTCACTTATCTCTTTACCGGTCTGTTCAACGTATATTTTGCAAACGGTCTGTTCAACGTATATTTTGCAAATAATGATTATGTAAGGATTTTCTACAAATATCTTTACATCTTCTATGAGAATCAATAAAATTTCGTCACTGATTTCGAGTGATTGTACATTTTCACTTTCTTCAATAAAATCGTATAATGATATTGGTGGTTTTTGTACATTTCATATGAGTCAATGAAGCTCCTTGGCCGATGATTTTTACTTGGGATAAATCATCGGACTGTTTTGACGTAAAATCTTCATGGCAACTTCATCCCTATTAAGATACAACGAGAAGCTCTATAATTAAACATTGCGCGGCCCTTCTTGTACCGTGGATGCTGGATCACGATCACAACAAGGGCTTTATGACGCTTCCTCTGATACCTTATGATATTTTTGGCAGAATGTGGTCACCCTACTTCCTTTACCTATACAGGCTTCTACTTTTGAAAAACATTGTAGGCATGTAATAAGTTTTACTTGATTTCATTAATTAAGCGTAGCTTTTTTTTTATTACCTGAGGAATGAGCTGTATGACTCAGATCATGTGGGGTTTGCGTGTTGACAGAACGTCTGAGCAGTTCGGCAAGTGGTGCTCGATGACCCTCAGGTGTTACCTGAAATAATAACCAAAGGTGTTGATTACAGAAAAGACGTGATTCAAGTAAAGAGTGAAATATTGTTTTATTAGTATGGTATACCATCAATTATGATCCTATTTTCCACAAGAGGTCCACAATGTTCCAGATGAAAACCATTTACAGTAATAAAAACAAAACAACCTGATTACAATCTCACATGTTAATTATGTATGAAGAAAATCTAATATTACGTGAGATTAAAATTAATTGAGAGAATTAGCCTTTCTTTTTGTTTTTATTTGTAGATATTTCTCAATTAAATATATGTTGCGTTACATTTGATGATAAGTGCAGTGCAGGCCAAGAATGACTGGAACTCCCAAAAGATAAGAATTCACTGACAGTCACCATCTTCAGGCTGGTCAAAACATACTACAAAGTTTCTATGTAAATTACTAATCAGCACTAAGGGGTCTAATATAATTATTTAGCCGTGTTTTTTTTTAGCCGTGGTGGCTGCCGGCAGAGTAGAATAGCTCCCCCCTCTTCTTGCTGAGGTGTCGTAAAAGGCGACTAAGGTATCTCTTTAACACCGGAATTCAACCAGGTGTTCGGAGAAGGACAACTCGACCAAACCTGCATCCCGCTCCCTCCCGATCGTACTGGTTCTCCATTCCATCGGGCCTGAGGGAGCTCGGACGAGAGAGTGCTTTTCTGGCAGCGCGTCCAGTTATGCACTTAAATATCTCCTGCGCGATTGACTTTTTTCCGAAAACTGGGCCTTGATTTTCTTAATCGGCGTTGAAACAGTCGCCGTGGCCGAATCCGGCTAGGACATCATCATAATTGTTTATTTACCTTATCTCGTAATCTATCCAATAGAGGTGTTTGTGTACCACTTGCAGGATATAATACAAGTCTTTCAATTTCTTGATTGAGACCTTCAACAGATGATCTAGCTGCTCTCAAGGGCACACTTCCACTGCCGAAGCGAGACCCTGATAAATATTAAAAGACATTGACAATAATAGTATTCAGTTAGGTACACCTCTGTTTTTAAAGGAGTTGAAGCACACGAAATTATCAATTTCTATGGATTTTTATCTAAGTTATTTAAAGGAAACAACACACAACAAACATATTTATATAAAAACAACAATGAAAGAATAATACATAACATCCCATCATGTATCCTGTGTGCTGCTACCCATCTCAAAGAGCACTCAGCTCAGCATATGCTCGGCGACGCTGTACGCGCGTTTGGGTGTCGTGGTTTTACCGGTTTCAATTATAAATGCTACGAATATTCGGCAACTATTCGGTATTCGGCCACTTTTTTTGCTATTCGGTATTCGGCCGAATAATACGTACTATTCGGTAAAAAAGACACGTTATATTACTCAAAATTATGTATTTATTTCCAAATTTCAACACTTTAGTAATTAAAATTGATCAGTGGTAAGTTTGCAGACGTATTAAATTTGGATATGGGTATCGTACTGGTCGGAAATCATTTCCGTCGAAAGAGCAGGGATACATTACACGTGAGATTACGATGGATAAAAAAAAATTGGTAATTCTTTTGTGAACTTTAGATATCTATTTATTTAATACAGGGATCCATCCATCTATTTTGTTTCAAAAAAGTGTAAACTGATATATTGTTGCATACAGTATAGGATTCGAATGGTTCCTTGCTGTGGTGGCTGAGAGCAGACATACGACTGGAACGGTAAAAAGGCTTTGGTGGGTGAGAGTAGACATACGTCCGCAAAGGGTTAAAAGAATAATCAGTATTTATACATATTTTAATACACAACATTTGAACTAAAACCTTATGTGATGCTTTCATGCTATCCACGATGCTAAGAATAGAGAGGAGAAACATACCACCATATGTTGAATGTAATCCTAAGAGCATTCACAAACCTCAACATTGAGGAAAGCGAACAGGAGGAAACATATTTTGAAGCACGTAATTGTTGTTAAAAAATATTCTTTAACAGGCTGATAAATGTATAATGGATTTAATTAAAACTTACATAAAGCTGAACTCATATTATAAGGAGAATAATCGCCTGAAGTGGATGGTTTGTGTGGTCTTTGAAGACGATTACGTAAGAAACGATCTAATTTGTCATCATCAGAGCCTCGTGATGAGCGACCCGAAATTCCACCTCCGTCATCGGTCTAAAAAATGCAACATTATTAATAGCAAGACAAATAATATTAAAAATAATATAATCCTACATTGTACAAAGTATTTTTCCTAATATGCATTTACATTTGGTTTTTCACTATAACATTTTATTAATACATAGTCAATTATGCTGTGTACAGCAAATGGGTAGTCAATAAGTTATGTCCACCAGAATAATAATTATATTATTATTATACTGGTAGGGCTAACTTATGTGACGTCATTGTAAAGAAATGATAAAAACCTAACATCAGTATCTTAAAATATTTCAGTTAATACTTTTTCTGTATTTGATGGAGTTATCACAACCTGAAATTGATATAAAATGTTCAACATTAGTACATATTAAACTCTAGAAGATATTTGATTTAATTTTTTCCTCTGATAGGTTTTTAATTTTATAACTATTATCATTTTAGAGTTTTTTCATAACAATATTAGATGGGTATTTTTGTAAATTAGAATTTACATGCTTGAGACTCCTTAAACATGTAAATTCTACCAGAGATAATTTTATGAACTAAAATAATAATGCTGCAATTACGCCTTTTTAAAAGCAGAGTGATCCATCTTATATGTTTTCTCATTAAAAGGACAAATGGATAGGCTTTCCCATTAAAACATGGTATATATCATTGAAATTTTAATGCACATTTCAAGTCCACAAAAACTTATTTCATGTGTGTAAGTATAATTTCTGTACTTACTCTTGGACAAATTAGCCTCCTTAGATAAAGTTAAAATCGTTTATTGATAACATGAGCAGAAAAGTGCAAATGTATGGAATTGACATAACAAAATGATTATTTGAAAGCTTATTTCATTTCTATGCATTTTGTAGTTTTACTGCAGTTAGTTGTTTTTGGAGTTTTACTGGCATTACTGTATGTTAGTTTGTCTAGACCTCTGGTTATAGGGACTATTCATAGTAATGAAGTTTTTTTATTTATAAAATATCTATAAATATAATTACTTGGATTATAGAACTTTGTACATTGTTTATAGAATTATTCATCATTTATAGCATCCCTTCTAGCAATCAATGAAAAGGAAATATTAATTGAGATAACATACTTGTGTAGACTTATCAATTTGTAACTGGCCAGCATGCAGATAGTAGTCCCTGGACCATTGTCCTTTGTGGTAAAGTGTGTCAAGTGATGCTGTGCGCCTAATTACACTGGAACCCAGTCTTCCTTTACCTTGAACATTGATAAACATATTTTTGACAAATCATTTTCCTTTTGGGGTTCTTGAATTTCAATAAAGTTTCCACATATTATACCAACTAAATGTTTACTGTAATCTTTGGTAAATACAGTCTTATATCAACAAATGTATTTATCCTAAATATTTCAAAAACTAACATGATATAGTTCTATCTATTGACTACTATAGTAATAGTCAAAAAAAATCTTAGTGATGAGAATTCATAGCAATAGTACTATTAGAACATATCTACATATATGAAAGATTATATATTTAGGTTTATATTATTCATTCTGCTTCTGAGAGCATGAGCACCATTCCTATAGGGTATATGATGCTATATATTTTTTATAAACAAATCATAGTGACACACACTTTAACGGCTAAATAAAAAAAAAGTTTAAAAGTACAGTTTTTTTTATTCAAACATCATTCTTGTTTGAAAAGTGTTCTTGGCATTGGGTACAGACCTTGATTTGGGCCTCTAGCCAAAATACAAAACTGAATGGTCATCAACTAGCATTTCAGAAGCTACTAACTTCAGAAGAAGTGCCGAAAGAAACTCAAGGCTGCGTCGGAGTGGATGTAGTTTTTACATTACATCTTGTAAATAAATCAATTAATTTTTAAAACTTGTCCTGACATATCATAGAAGAGCCTAAACTAATACAGTAAGAAACATAAAATATTTATATCGGTTTATTTTTATGACATCCACTAGAAGAGGTAGATTTATTGATATTCTACCCTGAAAAGGGTTAATAATGAAATTTTGTTTGCAAAATTTGCTAATTTTTAGTGTAAATCAGCTGAGTCAGGTCAGGTCCAAAATTTATAAATAAGAACAAAAAAGGAAAAAGGGCAAAAATACTATAGGATTATGCAATGGTAAATTATACAGCTTTCCAATGAAATGTTTAAAAAAACAGAAATGGAGGTCATATTAAAAAAAAAGACAATAAAAAATAATAATTTCATTGTTATTACAAGCAAATAACAAGTAACTGTATGTAGTTTACTTCACAAGTATTTGCCAAATGTTCTTTGTTAAATGGTATCTAAATTTGTAAGTTGTGATTTTGGAAATTATTATGGTTGATTATTATCATTTAGTTATAATTATTTCACTATTTTTACTTTTGTCAATTTGGAGTACATTTTTTTTATAATTACTCTACAAACTGACTACAATATACCTGATGGAAAGCCCAGTAAAGTACTATAATTGTAGTAACAACTTAGGGAAGAGAATCCATTGGCAGACACAGTCCTCATGACAGCTCCCATGTACCATGACAAACGGTGCCAAGCTTTATAAATAACTAATATAAATGTCCACAAAATTAATGAAAAATGAAAGAACTAAATGTGGGCTACTAAGCTTGGCTTGTATTAAGCAGCTGACTGCAATAAGTTCTAGATTGCCTCTATGTGTAACTAAAATGGTAGCAGGTATTAATGTCTTTGCTTTGTTAACGCAAAGGCAAAAATAACACTAGTTCCATAATTAATTTTTTTAGTTTTTAAGTGATTATAGCAATATAGGAACCCCCTTCACCTTTCTGTTGTTATTTCAGCTCTTTTGGAGGCTCTTCTCCAGATTTTAATTACAAATTCTTTTGCTTTTATCTCCATATTTTCTCACCTTTGTAATTGACAGCTCCAGGACTCCTTTGACCAGATAAGGCATGATCTGGAGATATCCTAGGCCAGACATTGGTAGGTGACAACGTAGGACTGTTACTGGCATTTTTTCTAAATCCACCACTTTGTTTCATCACCGACGACACCGGAAGGGTAGCCCGCATAGGCCCTTGCTTACCTACAGGGCAGTCTGATTGTTTTCGAACACGGCCCGACATTATCACTTTTAATTAAAACATCCGTTTATTAACCAGAACCGACGCCAAATTATCACAGCACAATCCAAATATCAAGTTCACTCGCCTACGTTGCATTCACTCTTTGTAACAAAAATACCTGTGGTTTAAAAATTGCTGTCTCACATTAATTACGGCTTTTATTAAGCAACTTCGTAAAGAAACATTACCATAATACGATTAAGAATAAACTGCAGTCGTACAAAATATTAAACAACTGCTTATTACATAAAAACAGAATTACAAAGCGTACTAGTCACATTTTTTCTGCACAATGGATGAATGAAGCTGACAGATGACAAGAGACATCGCGCCATTTATATTTTATGAATTTAGTAAACATTTACTTCGATTTGTATTTTTCTTGAAATACATATAAAATTGATGTATATGGTAATTATAATAAAAGGCCAATAACGATATCTACAGAGTTTTTTAAAGCTATTTATTAGTATTGCAATTAACAGCTGATTACTCCGCCATGTCAATTGTATCTGTCTATGGTTGTTGTGTTTGTGAATACTGATGATAGTTGACATTTGAAGAATTTTGTTCCTTGAACAAAACGTAAAATCTCGTACATTATTAGGAATTTAACCTTTTTACATTTATTAATCATTTAAAAAATTTTGAAGCTTAAATGTATTAAATGATCGAATTTAGGACGTTTTACGGAAGGACAATCAATCGGAAGCTTAATATTGAACAGCTTATCATTTTGTATTACAAATAAATAATACCTAGCGTGAAATGTGAATAATATATTATACTTATATAAGTAATAAAACTAAATCAACTTATCATTATACTTAGTAGTTTTACTTGATTACTAGCTTAAAAAAGTTCATGGTTCTTATATGGGGCTTCTTATTCGCCTATACAATACAATACCTAAAGATATCTTACAGCATAAGATGAATATATATAACAAGGGTAGGATAATTACAAAGTATGTTTATTTAAAAATGAAAGTATTGTGATTAATTTTAAAAGATATTTTATTTATCATATGTTACATAATTTATTGTTGGTTTATTAACACTTATATTTGAACATTTATCTTGATTGTTCAATAATCGTTTTTTACATGCATGAAATCGCAACTACGTTCAGTTGAACTGTTTCCTGATTTTTTTTATAATTTTAATTTCATTTTTTTTTTGCGTCGATATTAACGTCACATTTCGGCATTCGCTTTCGGCGTCTTATAAAATTTATTATTTAGCACAAAAAGATATAAAAATACTCACAAACACTGTTAAATAACAACACACCACGCTGACTCTTGCTAAAAAGCTGTAATACAACATACACACCGACATTTGCTCTCTCGCTCTGGCTCACTAATTTTTATATTTGTGTTTTATACCTGTCGTTTTACATTTGCTCTCTCGCTCTGGCTCACTAATTTTTGTATTTGTGTCTCTTACCTGTCGTTTTTCCGTTGCATACGGTTTGAAATCACAACGTTTCTATAGAAGTTTCACTTCAAAACTGTTAATACTAAATTGCTAAAAAAGGGATATTATTCAATCGATAACTATTTAAATGATAAAACAGCGTGGTCTTATTATGCATATTTTGTTCCCGACGCATTCATTCCTTTCTATATTATATATTTGTATCTCATTATGTTGAAAAGAGCAACTACCAGAGTTTTTTGCTAACTCTAGGTACATTGTTTTCTGTGGATGAGACCCCAGTCGTGCCCTCGATGCCGGTAGGTGGAACACCTTGGGGGGTGGCCCTCACCTCTCCCCGAGGTCCGTTAGGGATTTCCCTCGGGTAAAAAAAAAAAGGTACATTGTTTTCTGAAGCGGTGGTAGATTCATTTTACTATTTGTCGATTCAAGAGTGGTTGGAATTATGCCTGTTTGAATATAGTTATATTTCGTTTCAACTTACTTGGTGAAAGTGCTACTTATCCATACATATTTTTTGTAAATTATAAATCTTGTAAAGATTTCTAATCAAAGTCACCTACATTCATGTAGGTACTTGATAAATATACTCATCTCTTGTTTGTAATCGTGTATGGCAACTCTATTTTGTATTTACAACTGTCATAGACTATAAGGACAAACACATACAATGTAAGGTGTGGAAACCGTCATTGATATGTTTATCTGAAATTTATCTGTTACTCTTATTAGACTTTTTCGAATATTCAGTCAATCCGTACAAAATTTTGTTATGAAAGTTGCTTCTTATTTAAGTACCCCACCTGCCTTTGCTTCTGACAGACGGATAAAGTGTCGAACACTAACTTGACTCAGAAACCTCGGTTTGCTCGGTGAATTAACAAACATTCATTATTAATTACAAATATTATACTGTTATTTTATATACAAATATTAGTTATTTCTTGTATCTTTACATCAATCGATAACCCTTAGTCAGAAAAAAATGGTTTGAGCAAAAAATAATAATACCACATAACTTTCAACGAGTTTGTAAATAATATAGCAAACACAAACGAAATATTTATATTATGATAAGATTATACAAGCTAACAAGTAAATTATCACAATAGTATACATATTTCTACTCAAAAACAATTATTGCAGCATCCATGGGTCACTAATTCTAATGAAAAAGAAAAGAGGAACTGCAGCCCAATGAACTAAAACAATATATAATAATACATTTTAATAAAATAATTCACAATGGGAATTAAAAGGAATGTTTAAATAACAATATGCATATTCATTATATGTTCAGAAGATATATTATAAATTAATGTTTACGGTATTATAATACATTTTTTCATATCTGTACAAGTCTGCCAGCTACCAGTCTGGGACGATGAAAATTCGTTATCTAATATTAAGTTTCCATAGAGCTAAACGCACTATGATATGATTCTACATAATAAGTTTTTTTTACAATTATGCAATGACTTGTATATTTTAAAATTCAGAATATACGCTTATAATAATTATAAATGGCTTTATAATCAACTATTATGTAGATCATTAGGTAAACTAGTTTATATAAAATGTCCATATCCATCATCCGTGATAATATAACAATACCCATATCACTAGTATACATAAATGTATATGAAGTATTTATAGAGAATATATTCCATCATAGTAAAAATTATCTTTTAATATAATATTTCAATATAAATTAAATTATTCAACTTTTATGGTCATTTTATTACTTGAACTTTTGAACTATAAGAAAATGTTTTAATTTCAGTCACACCTTGGACAAAATGTTACGTCAATGCCATTTCGCATTCTTCTTTTAGCGTTAATCCTAAGCGGATAATACTTGGCTCCTTGTTGAGTAGAATGCATTTGTCTACCAAATTTAGTCATAGACAGTTGTTGAAAAAAGTTTTGAATAACGTAGTATGATAACAATGATTATTTATTTATTGTATACATAATATATTAGGTCCTTACATATGAAATTGGCGTTTTGTATGGGAGGAACAAAAAGTCGAATATTTTTTAATATAATATATTTAATTAATCAAAGTATGAACCATTATTTTCTATGCACTTTTGCCATCTCATAGGTAGTTCATTGATCCCTTTACTAAAAAAACCAGTCGGACGGGAATCAATAAAATCTTTGAAGGCGATTTGGACTGCCCCATCGGAGTTGAATTTTTTCCCTTGCAAGAAGTTATCCAAACTTCGAAAAAAATGGTAATCTGTTGGAGCAAGGTCCGGGGAGTACGGAGGATGTCTTAGACTTTCCAATTGAAGATCTTCTAATTTAGTAGCCGTCTGTTGCGCAGTGTGTGGTCTAGCGTTGTCGTGAAGCAGCAGTGGCGTGGAGCGATTGACCAGCCTAGGTTGTTTAGCCGCTAGCTTTTCCATCATGGCTTGCAATTGCTGACAATAGACATCAGCCGTAATAGTCTGGCCAGATTTGAGAAAACTGTAATGAACAATACCGGCACTAGTCCACCAAACGCTTACAAGTAACTTTTTTGGGGTTAATTTTCGCTTGGGGCAGGATTTGGCTGGCTGGCCAGGATCCAACCATTACGCAGAGCGCTTCCGATTATCGTAAAGAACCCATTTTTCATCACAGGTAATGATTCGGTTTAAAATACCTTCATTATTGTGCCGGTTTAGTACTGTAACGCAGCAGTCGACGCGCGTTTGCCGGTTTGCTTCAGTCAATTCGTGAGGTACCCACCTTTCAAGCTTTTTAATCTTCCCAATTTGCTTCAAGTGAATTAAAACAGTTTTATCACTAACATCGCAGCCTGCAGCTAACTCGGACGTGGTTTGCGATGGATCCGCTTCCACAATAGCCTTCAACTCTTCATTATCAACTTGAGTCTCAGGCCGTCCACGGGGCTTGTTCTGCAGGTCGAAATTTCCAGAACGAAAACGTTGGAACCAAAAACGAACTGTGTTTTCTTTTGCAACACGACCGCCATACACATCATTCACCCTTCGAGTTGTTTCCGCAGCACTAGTGCCACGGCGGAACTCGTACTCGTAAATAATGCGATATTTTAAGTTTTCCATTTTGTAAAATGAGTGACGCAAACAGAAAAAAACAGAAGAAAAAACAAATGAATGACGATCATCGAAGCACAAATACATGAGTCTATAGCTGTACAAATTTGAATTAGGAATTCCTTACCAAAGAGGAGAAATTTGTGATTAAAGTGGCCAGTACGAAAAACGCCAATTTCATATGTAAGGACCTAATATAATAAGAACAATTTAGTATTTCATTTATAAAAAAAAAAAGTTTCTAGTAATCAAATAAGATCCCCTGCGACAGCTCCTGATGTCACTATAATATAAATAAAATAATTATTTTGTTTCTTGAGTTGTAATAAATAACACATAGACCTTGTAATGGTCTTAATTAAAGTTATAAAAAAAAACAATTGATAATACATTATCTTGTTGGCAAATATTCAAAAACAAAAAATTATTGATATGTCACAGAGAGAAATATTTATCACATGATCAGCCGTTTTATTAAATATGGTTATATGGGTAGGGCATATTGAAATTGTATTTAGAATTTTTAAATGTATGTCCAAATTGTTTAATGTAAAATTTGTGGCAGTTCAAGTATTGTACTTTCATATTAATATAAACTATAAAAAGACGTACAATAAAATTGTGGTAAAACAAATGGTTTTTCAATTTAACAATGTAACTGTAAATAAGAAATCTACAAGCTAAATTCAATTACATTACTAGCTACCTAGCGACTTGTAATGTTCATGTACGTAGTATGATATAGTAAATCTAAGTATTACTGGTCCTAGATTGAGCAATGTTCTGCTTCTGTTGTGATATCCATGCATATATCCTTTCCTTAAGCTCTGTGTCGGATTTGACTTGATCCATGGATAGTGGTGATCTGTTGAACGGATCAGACTGATCACTTAAAAGATGCCTGAAAAGGTGTGAAAATTTGATTACAGTAGTACACTAATAGAATGTTACAAGGGTGTACCGGATTTTTTTTTGGAACCCTTGGGAACGTCCTGCATAAAACCATCAAGACCACTATAAGAGTAGCAATCCTTGTGTATCAGACTCCTACTGACTAAAAATCCCCGGGGCGTCCTTCTAATCGCTCCACCCGGGCCTGGAAATACAAATTCGTCTAGAAGTTTGGTGAGCGAACAGCTGTACGTCTTCCTCGTTGGGATGGGGTGGGAGTACTGGATCTGACCACCAATAACAATCAACTTATAACTCAGCGAAAGGATAATAGAATATTGACTCGAGACAAAGATTGATAAGAGCATATCATGTTTTTTTTCCGGCAGGACAATTGTTGGCTTTCGAGAGAAACTTTTACAACTAAAATGGACGATAGGGCGAGCATTGCAGGTACTCATTGTACAAATTGTACTTTATTTTTATCAAATGCTGAAACCGAACAATCAGTCAGCATAATTTAGATTTCTTAAGTGTGGTAATTGTTGAAAATCAGTGTCCAATTAGCCACATAGCAATAGCTACGTCTTGCACAACTAGACCCCCTGCCTGAGCGTAAATTTTGCAGCCCCGAATCTGGAAGTTACACTACACTATCTATAAACATGTTAAACCAAGATCTTTTCTTTTTTTCTTTTACGTCGGGAGTTCAAAATAAATAGTGAAAATTTACCGAGCGATAGTAGTTCTGTCGACAGTTGTCCGGGAACTCGGTAGTATGACCGGGTCCATCATGATGGTACTCATTATTGGATCCAAGAATTCTTCAGGAGCGTTTGCAAGGATCTCTTCATCACGCTGTCGTTGTTCGGCAAAGCGTTCCACTCTAGCGGCTACCTCTTGCAGTGACCCTATAAGACCACCGCCGCCAATGCGAACTGCACATGGAAAATTAATAGTAATAGATCTCCATGGTGTATCTTCTTCGAAATAAGCTATATGACATCAATTGCTGTAAGTATTAACATTGTTTTACACTGTGCCCAAAATAGCACACCAGTAGGTCTATTGATTTCCGCCAAAAGAAATTAATACAGAAATTATCTGGGATGGTATATATATTTTCCGGGTAGGCGATTGCCTAGTTGGGCATTAGAGTATGTTGGGGGTAATTAAGATGTTTTTTTGATGAAATGAGTTTACAGAAAATTTTATTTACCATATTATGTAGCAAATGATGAATAGCAAAAAGGCCACCTATGTCTCTCGAATAGTATCAGTTAGTATTTTCGCCATATTTGTATTTTCTTTTATTTCTGTATACTGTTTGTGTTACTATATTTAAATTATTAGTTTTTTGTAAGTTATGGCGAAATAAATACATTTCATTTCATTTAGTATGCACTAACACAGGGGAGACACTCCGACTGAAATGTATGAATTTGACAGATCAAAATTCACACAAGCATAACATTTTGAGACTTCATATCCATAAACAAATTATGCTATTGTATGAATTTCAAGGTTGGTAACGAAAGTATCTACTAGCAACAAATTATAATATTAGGTCCTTACATATGAAATTGGCGTTTTTCGTACTGGCCACTTTAATCACAAATTTCTCCTCTTTGGTAAGGAATTCCAAATTCAAATTTGTACAGCTATAGACTCATGTATTTGTGCTTCGATGATCGTCATTCTTTTGTTTTTTCTTCTGTTTTTTTCTGTTTGCGTCACTCATTTTACAAAATGGAAAACTTAAAATATCGCATTATTTACGATTACGAGTTCCGCCGTGGCACTAGTGCTGCGGAAAAAACTCGAAGGGTGAATGATGTGTATGGTGGTCGTGTTGCAAAAGAAAACACAGTTCGTTTTTGGTTCCAACGTTTTCGTTCTGGAAATTTCGACCTGCAGAACAAGCCCCGTGGACGGCCTGAGACTCAAGTTGATAATGAAGAGTTGAAGGCTATTGTGGAAGCGGATCCATCGCAAACCACGTCCGAGTTAGCTGCAGGCTGCGATGTTAGTGATAAAACTGTTTTAATTCACTTGAAGCAAATTGGGAAGATTAAAAAGCTTGAAAGGTGGGTACCTCACGAATTGACTGAAGCAAACCGGCAAACGCGCGTCGACTGCTGCGTTACATTACTAAACAGCACAATAATGAAGGTATTTTAAACCGAATCATTACCTGTGATGAAAAATGGGTTCTTTACGATAATCGGAAGCGCTCAGCGCAATGGTTGGATCCTGGCCAGCCAGCCAAATCCTGCCCCAAGCGAAAATTAACCCCAAAAAAGTTACTTGTCAGCGTTTGGTGGATTAGTGCCGGTATTGTTCATTACAGTTTTCTCAAATCTGGCCAGACTATTACGGCTGATGTCTATTGTCAGCAATTGCAAACCATGATGGAAAAGCTAGCGGCTAAACAACCTAGGCTGGTCAATCGGTCCACGCCACTGCTGCTTCACGACAACGCTAGACCACACACTGCGCAACAGACGGCTACTAAATTAGAAGAGCTTCAATTGGAAAGTCTAAGACATCCTCCGTACTCCCCGGACCTTGCTCCAACAGATTACCATTTTTTTCGAAATTTGGATAACTTCTTGCAAGGGAAAAAATTCAACTCCGATGGGGCAGTCCAAATCGCCTTCAAAGATTTTATTGATTCCCGTCCGACTAGTTTTTTTAGTAAAGGGATCAATGAACTACCTATGAGATGGCAAAAGTGCATAGAAAATAATGGTTCATACTTTGATTAATTAAATATATTATATTAAAAAATATTCGACTTTTTGTTCCTCCCATACAAAACGCCAATTTCATATGTAAGGACCTAATACATTGTGTTATTCATGAGAAGCATTGCCAGTTTTACTAGAAATACCCCCTATAACGAAGAAGTATGGAGATATTCATTTTGTATCGAACCAGGATGACAATATTCCATGTAATATACCCCAAAATAATACTGCAGATTAATTCTATAGTTAATCGATGGTTATAACGATAATATGGTTAAACGGTGCTGTGTATAGAGTCGGATAGTGTAGCAAGTTCGCTACATGGCTAAATCCGTTATTGAAAATAGACGTCGCCATACCAGCCCTCATATACCATGACTATAAGTCTCTGAGTGTATATGGGTGAGTATATTTACCTAATACAGTTTCAGCTAACGTGAACAATTGTGGAGAGTAAGATCGTCCATCATCAGATACGGCAGCGCAGAATCGTTCGTTGTTACCCAATTCGACATACATACGGCATATATTCAGTACCGTGCTCGCTGGATCAAATTCAAACTCTTTCATGTCTTTTACCTGTAATTATTTGTTAACAATCGGCATAAAGTTATATTTAGATCAGTAACTACAGAATCACTTTAATTAATGTTCTTTGTTTATGTATAAAGATAGTTTTCTAGTGAACTTCTAGTGAACGCCAGCTAAGCCTTATGGCAGTTTTTTTGCAATACATATCAGACCAGCACATTAGGACTATTACTGTATGGAGGAGCATCAACGACTAACAAAGAATGATAAGTTGTGAAATTTATATATAATAATTTATATTTATTGTCATGTTATAATTTATGATAAAAAATTAAGCACTCCTTGTACTTTTCTTGTGGTTTTTTTTTTCAAATTGTAAGAATATTCTTATTATGAGTTTCAGGTTTTTGTACGTCAAAGAAAAGAAACGCCGAAAGATAATATACCTATATAAAAGGAAAATTATTTTTGGCTAATTTTTTTGTTTAATGTTTTAGTTCGAGGTGTTTTGTAATAAATAAGCTGTAATTAAATAAAATAAACTAAAGTCACATTTATTTATTTTATTTTTAGTATCACTCGTATTTATTTTGTATTTATTATTTAAGCTATATGTATTTTTATATTTTATTGATAATTCTTATAAGATGTAACACGACCGGAGCCCTTCATGAGAATCGGCGCAGCAGACTTCCTCTGTGGCTTTAGGCTGATGAAGGTCCCATTTTCGCCATGATTATATGTTTTGTATTTTCTTTTGTTTTTGTGTGTTGTTTGTATTGCTGCATTTAAATTTCTGATTTTTTGTTGATTTGTGGCGAAATAAATATTTTTTCATTTCATTTTTTTTCATTTTTCACATTCCATTTAACATTTGGGACGTCGACACGAACTAGTAGACGTATCTACGAAATATTATTGCGATACCTAGGACTGATTGTCGTTTATTGGTTTAGTTTGTACATTCTGTTTGTTTGCGATTGCAGCAGAGGTACGCTGGACTTGTCCGGGACAAGACCCTCCAAATTCTAAGGAGACTGCCTCTGCGTCTTGACGTGCACTGTGTGTTCTGTAATTTTTTCTTTATAGTTGTGTCGTACCGTGCCTGCTGGGTTCGAGGAAAGAAGGTCGTCTGTATCTAGCATTACGTAAAAATGTTAAGTATCAACATACCTTAAAGTTTTTCTTATTGGGACCAACTAGATGTAGCAGGAAATAGTTGAGCATAGACGCTATTCGTTCGACGAGAGTTGGATGGCAGAAGACGTATGGAGCATGCGCTGTGAGCCGAACCAGAGTGCGTATCGTGTCGCGTCCCAGGATGTTGTCAAACCTTGCCAGCATACCAGTGTGTGACAAGTTGGTCAAGGTTTGTTGTCTCTCTTGCACTGGCATAGTAGACCACGAGCTGGAATCGCTATTATACACGGATTTAAGATTATTATCAATCTCTAATCTGGGTTTCGATTAAATTACTAAAAATGGAGCATCAACATTGCAACAATTTTGTACTATAGCGACCAAAATTTGGCCCGTTTTACACGTACATACCTTAGAGAAGATTAGAGGTAAATGTTATCTAAATAAGCTATCGATTTTAGCAATAATAGATGCTCTGTTCTCCACAAAGAAATTGGAATGTGAAAAAGTGATAGGAATATACACTAAACAAGGAAAGAATTATAGGATCAGGATAGTGTCTATCTTTTATTTCTCGACAGGACAAATTACTGTTGGTTGGGAAAGGTCTTCACAACTTCACCGGGCGAGAAATGCCTATCTTTCAAGTGAATATATTTATAGAGGTTGTGATCAAGTACAGAGAAATTTTAGTCTTTCCCAGACCAAGAATATTGTTTAGGTGGAAGTCGAGTCGGATACTGGTAGCCGCTGGTAGGTCGCTGTAGTCGAGCCGCGACTACCAATATCCGAATCGGGTTTTTAAGGCTGAGATTTATAGACGCCATTTTAAGTTTGCTCAGATTTTACTAAGCCATTACAATTTATCTTACTTAATGAATGTCAATGGAATAGGTAATTCACCGATTTTGTCAACATGGACTTGGCTCTTCGAAGACCATGGCTATACTCAAGTTCCAATTATATTCAGTTTTTTGTCAAAATGAATTTATATTTTGAGAACTTTGCTATAAATCTCAGCCTTAGAAACCAGAACATTACTAAAACTCAGCGGCGCGCAGCCCATATAAAGCATAATTTTTTTTTATCTCGTTACACTTGGACATTTAACACATATATATATACTTAAAATTTAATCCAATTTAGACTCTCATACAGCTATTTTGGTAAACATCAGATTTTAAGTCAATATACATATTAGGTCTAGGAAAAAGTTCGTGGCGTTTTTTCCGATGAATGGCGTTAGTCGCATATAACTAAAGAAACATATATTACAGGAACACCAACGAGTGCACCTTTAAAGGTCACCTTTTGAACGTTAGTTAAATGTAAGAAACATTCCAATCTGTGCAGTGCTTCGAAAGTATTTCACACTCGAACATGGAGCTGAATAATGAAAAAATCCGGTGTATTCTACAATATCGTTATGACAACGGCAACAACGCTGCGCAGGCTTACGAAGAAAAAATGTGCTGTATACAGTGAAGGTACTTTATCAAATTCTGCTTTGTGGAAATGGCTCGCTCGCTTTCATTCCGGTAACTTTAATGTGAAGAGGAGTCACGCTGCGGTCATCTAATCACTGAAAAAGCTGATGAAATACTTGAAAAAGTCCAACAAGATAAGCATATCAGCAGTGTCAATATTGGTATGGAGCTAGGCATTGACTATAAAAATGTTTTGAATAATACACAAAATTGGTTATAAAAAAAGCTTGATGAATGGAACTCGTGAGTTGAGCGCGAAAAACATGATGGGCCGATTAAACATCTGCGATACGCTTCTGAACCTGAATGAAATCGAGCCATTTCTAAAACGTCTAATAATGGGAGATGAAAAATGGATTACGTACAATAACCGAACGCATAAAATATTGTGAATAAAGGATGGTGAGCCTTCACAATCATTTGCTAAACTAACATCGACGCCAAAAGAAGTGATGTTGTGTGTGTGGTGGAACTGGATGGTTATCTTTTACCACGAGCTACTTGCGTCTGGTGAGACGAGTGATTATCAACTCTACTGTGGGTATCTAGAAAGATTAGGCTTGGCGATTGAGAGGAAAAGAATCGATCGAATCGATAAATAAGAAAAGTATTGTCTATAATCGTGACAACGCCCGACCACACACTTCTTTGATGGCCCGTCAAAAATTTAGAGAGTTCGGTTGGGAAGTTTGTTGCATTTACCTTACAGTCCGGATATAGCACCCTCTGACTATCATCTATTCCGATCTCTGCAGAGCTTTCTTCATGGAATTAACTTGGTTTCAAAAGAAGCCTATGAAAACTACTCGATCCAGTCTTTAACTAGAAACCACAGAAGGTCTTCACCAATGGGATCATGGATCTACCTAAATAATGCCGAAACATTGTCGATAATAATGGAACATATTTGGTTCCAATAAATTCATTCACACGCTTAAGGAGACCAGTCTAATTATACTGAAAAAACGCCACGAACTTTTTCCCAGACCCAATATTTAGAAAGCGTCCAATTATAACAATATAATGCATTTTATGCTTTATATGGGATGTACGCCACTGCTAAACATTGTATAAAGTTACTAGTAAAATTTTGTACTTACATTGTAGTTTGCATTGTACGTATTTGTGCCATGTTCCCGAGAGCTTCATCCAATAAAAATATAGCGTCGTTCATAAGTAAATTGACGAAACGTAAGAATATAGGTGGGTGCACTGCTTCCATATTTGACTCAGCTTCCCTTGCTAATTTCCTGTAAACAAGTTTTTATTACTTTGTTAAATTAAATCATATTTATATGGTAATTTTATTGACGAAGGAGATATTTCAGGATACAATATTTGTGCCTTCTTGCAACTAATAGAAATGAGAATAACTATATTCCCTAACAAATCATAAAGGAAAAGTTTTGAACAAATAAAAATTGATCCGAAAAAAAGTGAGGCACCGTAGCGTGAGTGGCACACGATTAATTGGTAAGCAGGTAAAGTTCTTCTTACGTAATTTTAGGTAAACAGATTTTGACTCATTTTTCCTTCGCACGTTAACCGAGCTTAAGATAGTCAAGCTACCTACTTAATAATTGTTATTATTTATTCATGTGTGTAATTGTCCCTAAAAATGTTGACTACATTTTTTTTATTCTATTTATTTAAGGGACTTTTACGTGTGTACGTATGTCAGCCCCATCGTACCCTAATACAGAAATACCTAACATATTACATATGGTGCCATTGATCTGAACAGACCAGACGCCTCATCAGATAATAGTTCTGTTAAGATTTTGTTAAACATCCCGATGTCAAGTCTGTTCAGACCAAAGGCACTCATGTACGCCTCTCTCACAGATTCAGATCGGACACATTCCATCAACAAATGTTGGATATCATCTATGATTCCACAATTTACACACAGTGGAGAATCATTTAGTTTCATAAGATGCTTAAATTTGTTAGATGGAATGTGTCCGGATCTTAGTCTGTGTGTCACTGACATCAACTTCCTGCACAAAGTTGTTCCAAAAAACCGACTACATTTTTTAAAATGAAAATAACACATTTAAAGTAACACACACATGCACAGACACTTTTAATTCAGACAGACACACAGATGCACAGACATTTTTAATGGAAATATTAAGTTATTTTTCATATATGGAATTAGACTCGAATGCTGAATATCCTACCTGAATTTCTCCTTCGTCTATAAAATCAGCCTGTATAAATGTATCAAATATTATATCTATAGTAATATTATAAAGCTGAAGAGTTTGTTTGTTTGAACGCGCTAATCTCAGGAACTACTGGTTTGAATTGAAAAATTATTCTTGTGTTGAATAGACCATTTATCGAGGAAGGCTTAATGCTATATAATATCACGATGCAACCATTAGGAGCGAAGAAATAATGGAAAATGTGAAACAAACGGGAAATATTATTCATCCTTGAGGGCTTCCATTGCGTGCGCTGCGAAAACGGTTCAAGATACCAAAAATATATGTATGAAAGAATTATTCCTCTTGAAATGATCTAAAAAAATGTCCTGGACAGTATATGTCTATCTTTTAAGATTAACTCACTAGAACCGTTTTTATGGTAATCAAATTTGGTCGAAATTAATGCATTATTTGTTAAGAGTTGTATCAACGTAATAATATTAATCTTTATCCAAATAAATATGTTGTTGATTAAGAGTATTTAATTGTGAACAAAATTGTATTTGACATCATTTAATTTCAATTAACATCTTAGAAGATATTACAATTTTAAAATAAATAACTAACTAAAATGCCCAAAATAACTATTCCAGGCGGACAAAGTCGCGGGCACAACTAGTAATCTATAAAACGAACAGCGATTAGTCAAATATAATGTATAATTAAAGCAGTAATGCTGAAAATAATAAAAATGACATTAATCATAGTTTTTGCTACCTACGTAAAAGCATCCCTGTGTTCTTCGATGCCCCATAAGAAATCCATAACGAGGTACATAGGTCTTCGGTAATTGAATTTTTGTTCGAATTGAACGCTTTGTCCAGTCATTTCTATACCCACAAATACATCAAGTAAACAGGGCACCAACTGGAAAACGTTTTAATTTTTAGTTATGTAACAAGTTGAGCGCCACGTCAGCCAGTGATGGCTGACAACTAGACTTTCCGTTTAGGCCGCGTCACCCATCGTTGGCTGACAGCGAGTAACATGAGAACTATAAAATTTACACTATTTTATGGAATTACAGCAAATTTAATTTATTTAAATTTAAACACCGACCCTATAGGACCAAGCGCGTAGAAGCGGCGCGCGTGGCGCGAACAGGATTGTCTTAGAAATACACGTGTGGCGCTCAACGTGTTAAGAAACCACAGATTTTGTAAATAATAAAAAAATTAAGTGATTACATTGTTAAAAAGTAATTTGAACTGTTCTTTTTTTCATTCTCAACCATCACCAATTTCTAATAAAGATACTTAAAATTGTAACAGAAATTGTTCCCTACATTATCAAATATCGATGGTCAGCCTAACTAATAACGGTTGCTAAATATTTGGCTCACCTGTAATCTATGAGGGTGTTCTTTGAAAAGTTGTTCTCTGTAGAATGATGCTAAGCTGCTAAGGGGCTGCTGATCCTCCGGGTGATTGGGTAACATGGCTTCCAGACATTCGGCGAGACGCGCTCTGTAACAATTTAACCTAAATATTAAAGAATTACTGACTAATTATAAAATATAGTTAAAACTGTGCTCAAAAATCCCAAACGAAAAAAATGCAGACAAATTAAAGGCACGTTAATGCGTCCTTAACGCATTTGAAGTTTGAAGTACATATATCAACTTTTTTAAATTAATATGTGAGATATTAATTCACATTTGGCTGTCTTCCTATTGCATTCTTTATTATAGAACGCGAAAACAATTTTCAGTCAAACAGTCTGTTTATATAATTAAATGAACAAAATGGGATATCCACTTATGTTCATTAGTAATAATAATAGAATGGTTTCTTTTTTTCGGCAGGACATTTGTTGTCGGTCGGGAGGGACCTTCACAACTAAAGTGGACGAGAAGGCGAACACATAGGATGGTTACTCAGTGATTTATGAGTTGCATGACAACGCAAGGGCACCCTTGTGGGTACGGACCTCGTCTTGGGCCGCCAGCCAAAACTCGAAACATAATGGTGATCTACTAACGTTTCGGAAGCGATTACCTCGAGAAGAAACGCCGAAAGAAATTCAAGGCTGTGTCGGAGTGGAGAACATATTAAGTGTATTACAAAATCATAAGAAATATATTTGTGTTGGGATAAAATAATACCCATAGGACTAAAAATTAATGAAATAAATGTTATCAAAATTCGAGTATAACTTACTACTAGACAGAGTAAATGACTTTCATTTAAAAATTACTGTTGCAGAATTTAAGTAGCTTTAAATAGGAAATAAAAATCTCAGTCATCTAGGTCCAATGGTTAATACCTGACAAGATAGTAAGTCATTAGTTAGATGAACTTCAATCTTGTTAGTTTAATCTAGGGAACACACAGAGTTCGTGTTTCCCTTACTTCAAAGCAGATCCAGGGGTTTAAAACGGGTATTGAATGCCGACCAGTGAGTGTAAGCTTTTATTTTTATATGTAATTTGTATAAGAATACCTTAAATGTGGATTATATGTGCGCGATGAATCTCCCATAAATGTAATCACAAGAGTCAAAGCGGGCTCAAGTAATCCTGTGATGTTTGCGTCTTCAGTTATAGCACCGGCAGTGCGTCGCGCCATCGTTATAAGAACTACAACGTTCTCTAGCACAAACTCAGGAATACATCTGAGGAAAACAAAACTTTTCCATTATAATCTTAATTAACAAAACATATTATTCTTATTATCATTCTTATTTTCTTTTGTTGTATATAAATCACTATTGTACGCAATATTTGTAGCAATGTGTGCAGGTCAATAGGCATAGACAGATTTGTTTGACAATGAGTTAAATTGTCTTTTCATGAGGAAACTTTGAAGGATAATGTGTCAGGTAGTCATTGTACTTGAATAATATATATTTTATTTATTACATTTTAAGGGCGGCCAGTGGCCAACACACTACAAGACAAGAAAATAAAAAAAATGCACATCGATGCACATCATGCTATATCAATGATGGTAGGTTATATATAAAATTGCCAGTCAACAAATTGTAATAGGCACAGGTTCTTCAAAGGCACGAGCGGATATACAGATCTCACATTGGTGTGACAAATATATTTACCAACTTTTTATTTATTTGGGGGAAATCCTCATAGGACGGTCCCGGCCGCATAGGGAGGTAGCGGTCGAGGTGTACCGGACTTCTACCAGTTAAAAATCCCAAGGTGACTATTTCTGCTGCGGGTCCTGTGATCAATTTGCCGCAGCCCCACTATGAAGTATATTATTCAACTAAAATGTCACAGCTATTTATCTAACCAAATTTATATTACAACAATAAACTAATGTTTAATTAGTCTTTAAAGTTGTCTCTAAAAGTTCCAAAATACAGGAAAATAAAAAGTCATACGGAGAAAAAATAATTCTAATTCTTTGCCATTCGCATTATGGATGAAGAAACATTTTACTGAGAATAACGGGAATATTAACTATTTACTATAATATAAGAATGGTACAATAATGGTATATATTTTTATTGAATTTTCGTGAACTGTTCACCCTTGCTCTACTTCTGCTTGAAATTGTACAGATAATTACTGTGAAGTAAGCTATTTCTACTGGACATTTGATGATATATGGATAAAAATAGATAAATAAGAAAGTTCTCAAGATCAAGCTCACATGTATAAAGGTAAAAAAAATGGATACTAGTACCTTAAAGTATCCGGCGGTGGTGTATTTATAGGCATTTGGACTTGTATGAGATCTGTTGGGGCGTAACTGGCTTGCGGTGTCGAGGGATTAGATCTCACTGCTACTTGAACTAGCCAAGTACAAGTAGCCGCCTGCAGCCTGTGTAAATTATTCAGCATATCGTTTTCAAGTAAAGCGCAACGCAGACTAAAAAATCTGAAAAACATGAGATTGTAATGTTACACTCACTTAATGCTTATTTGTCGATTAAAAACATTTTCAGTTGGTCCTTTCCATTTTATTAAGTGACTACAAATGTTAGCTCTTACGTTTAAATACCTAACACAACATAAGTTGTCATTGATCTGAATAGATCAGATGCCTCATAATAACCCTACTAAGATTTTGTTAAATATCGAAACGTTTAGTCTGATTAGACCGAAGACCCTATCTCACAGATTGAGATTGGAAACATTCCATAAATCTTTTACTCTTTACAACAAAAAAAAAATGTTTATTAAAAAGGAACATTCTCAAATGAACACTTTTTAAAAAGCCATAAAAGTTAGAGTTTAGAATTGTCACAGATTCGAAACGTTTCTTTCTTTGCTATTGCCAAATAAATCGATTGTCTTTAACTACATTCTCGCTATGAGATCCGATAATATTGTTATGCCGATAGAGTACAAAAATAGAATAAAATTATATCTAAATTACTTGGTCATGAGATGCGTGGTTTGTACTCGCAGTGCTTCCCTTATGCGATGGTGCGGGACGGACTCGTCAGCGAGCGCACGTTGCGCCTGCGCCAGCTCCTGCCCGGCACGCCATATCTTCTCAGCACAAACGCGAACACCTTACAACATAATTTTGATCGTCATATACCCACTACAGTTCATAGTTAGACATACTCTATTTTTAACTAAGAGAAAAGTCCTGCATAGGACTGCACTCTGCTCTCACCTAAGTCAATACATTTTTGTGTCATGAAAAAACATTCTGTAACAAAGTTGTATGTAACAGCCGTGGGTCGCTTGATAGCCTGTCCCTCATTGCCTTCGAGAGCTGGCAGCAAGCATGTCTCTGTGTTTAAGCAATCCAAATGAACTGACTTTGCAGCACATTCTTCTGTCTGTAAAGGAACACAAAAAAATGTTAAAATAATTAATCAATTCTTCTTTTTTATTAAACGGAAATGCTGAATAACTGAAATCATTCGCTATTTATTACTGGTCATACTATGTTTTTTTTAATTAGATTTATGATTTTCGTGAGTGATATGAAGAATTTTAGAGCTCCACTGAACTTAGAAATAGAATTGTGGGGGATGAGTGCTTACCCAGCAAATCAATGGATTTTGTTGATAATACAAGAGCACTCCTTGTGAGCTCTGACTAAACTGCGATGTTAACTGAGCAATAGTTTTAAGCAACTATTTTCTTCTTGTGGCGAGTACAACATATATATTGATATAATTCAGTTCTTTACCTAAAGTTTAAGATCGGCTTGCACTAGCAAATTAAATCTAGCTTATACTTACATAAAATGCTATTTAGAGCTGAACAGTACTTATTGTCTTGCACAGAATCAAAACCCAGTTGTAATAACTCTTAAACTGAAATCTACATTAAGATTGAATTAAGCTGCTTCAATTAAATAGCATTTTATGCAAGGTTAAACTAGATTTAATTTCTGAGTGAAAGCCGCCCTAAGTTTTTGATAAATCTTACTCTCGTTAATTCACATTTTTAAACGTCCTACGGGTTTTAGATCCAATTCTTTATTGTAATTAGTTAAAATTGTCTAGGAAACTTCATATAATTTGACATTTAATAAGGAAAACTAAATCATGAAAAAACTCACATCCCGCTCTTTGATGTATTGATACACAAACTCACCCCTTTCATTCACCAAGTCTCATTAATGAGATGGACATCTACCTGCTAGTGTATGTATGGCAATAAAATAAAATCTTACTGGAACTGCACCATAGGTCGGATCTATTTTCAGTGATTTTGGATCATTTGATGACACACAAAATGGCTGACAAAGCTGTAGTAGTACTGCACCTAGGTTTAACATAAATCCATCTGACACGCAACTTAATGTTGTTGCATTAATTTCTCCAGCCTGTAACACAAGTTTTATATACTTACATACAAGTTTAATATTTAAATGTTAATAATTTGTATTATAACTATACTAAATAAACATAATAACAGCATACATATATAATAATGTCAAATAATTGTATTACAAAAGAAACTTAAAAAAAAAATGAATACAAAAACATAATTAATCTAATAACTTTGTAACTTAGTTAAAAAAAAACCAAAACCACTGGACGCTTTTACAACAAGAAAATAGCTTCTTAATTCATAATACATGCAGAGAAAGGGTGGCATTCCCTCTGGTCGTAAGTTTTTTTCATGTTGTTTTGCTTTGGAGTTCTTAAAATAATAATGTAATGGTGTTTATGGTAAAAAAAAGGTGTTTTTACAATAAACACCTTATTGCTTATTTTTACATTTTCTCTTTCCACTAGGTGTATTTGAGGCTATGGATTTGCTAATAGATTACAATAAATGCCCCATTAATTGATAAAAATAAAGACTATTTGTTTGTAATCAATTAATCTAACTACTTGGTGATTAACTTTTTAAATGTGTTTTTAAAGTAACTTACTTGCACATTCCATAATTTGCCTCTAGCCACATTTGATTTTAAGCATTTTCCAATCCAAGTCAACAAACGGTTCCTCATATGTGGTCCTCCTTTTAATAGGGAAAGGAAAATTTTATGTAAGTTATTAATTAAATGTGATGATGCATTCCATATTGACGACTCAACAACAGCAGTGGCTGCCTGCAATAACATATTAACATTAAATACAACTTATAATTAAGGAAATGGATCTTAACAGTCATTTTTATAAACTATATGTCACAAAAAAAGTTGTGTAAAATAAATAGAATAAACACAAAAATAATAATATTTTTTTATTTTATTTACCTGATCCATAGGATTTTCGAAAAACTCGTGGAGTGATGATGCAGTTTTTGGCAGCACAGATAGCGAGAGAAGAGCACCAATTACAGAATCTTGATATAATCTCCCACTTTCTGCTTTTGGCTCACAGGCTTCCATTAGTATTGGCGCCAAATGAGGGTTACCTTTAATGACAATTGTTACTACATTCTTTAATATCAGATCATCCAAAGCAGTCATTTGGAAATCTTTTTAATTACAAAAAAATATTTGTATTATGATAATATTTCTTATAATTTTTTATATATGATATAAAGGCAATGCATGCTCTGTCAATACTTGTATTTACATTTCCTACTTTTTATTCCCTATTATGTAATTGTTATGGCAAAGTGATAATATTTCCAAATAGTGTGTAAAATCTCAGTATGTCTAATGTTAAATTATATATAGGCATTGACTCTTAGGAGTTTTCAATCTTAATAATACTTACTCGCAAATAGTTGAATTGATGGCAAAATATAAATAGGTAGATTTACTATGTTACATTTGTTCACATCTGTATGAATTTGTCTTAATACCAACAACATTGTTGGTTTTAGATGTTCATCAACACCATCATTACCTGGAATAAGAATTCATCACAAGTTTATTTATATAACTAAATTTGAATTATGACTTTGTGTGGGTAATATGCCTTAGCTTTCAGAAATCAACTTAATTTTGACACTTATGTTCTGTTGTGGATGTCAAAATACTAGTGACGCACATAGGATATCTGTACAGGGTTGGCAGAATTTGCCTAATTAATTTTAATATTATATAATGATAGTAAATACTATATTGCTTTTATAGGAAAGATAGATGGGGTGAGTATAGAATAGATATGAATATAATTGGTTCCTTTTTTTTTTTAACTTTAAGCTATTTATTTCAAACGTATCTATCGTAAGAACGTGCAATGCTTTCATGCAACTATGGAATGAATGCTACTACAAAATTCATTATGATTTCTAAATAATACACTATTGAGGAGAATAGCCAAGATCATTTTTATATTTGACATAATATTTATGATGGTATGTGAAACAACTACCCAATAGCATTTCATAAAACATACCTTCGGAGATAAATGCAGTGATTATATCAATAAAAAATGTATGACTCTGAGGGTCAACATGTTGTAACAATTCAACAAGCTGCTTAGAAAAATTCTGTCCTTCAAATAAAACAGGTTGTTTTATGGCAGTTACTGCATTTCTAAATATCAATTCTTTCATCTTTAGTAGAACATTTCTCACTATATCTGTATCAATGCTTTCATAGCTTTGTAGATTCTGCATAGAGCTAAACAAATATGGAAAAACTTCTTTCTGAACTACATGTTCTTTAAAAGAATTTGTTGTTTTGGGTAAGACATTTTCTTCAGGATTTTGTAAAAGCAATCTTTCAAATAATGCTTGTTCAAGTGCTTCTAGGTCAATATATGTGTTCGGCTCTGAAGCATGAGCTAGTTCTTCTAAATAAATTAGTTGTCTGTCGGTATGGCCGTCTAGAGCATTTGGATTTATTGTAAAATAAAAAACATTTTCAACTAGAGTGTTTATCGTTTTGGCTTCATTTTCTTCGAGCGACTTAATTACATTCACTGAAGTACTAGCTTCCACATAGCTTGTATCTACTGCTGATCTGACTTCCGAAGATCCTAATAAACCAGAAAATGGATTACCTGGATCAGACATTGTTTTTTAAATAAACTGTAGGATAGTCTCCAGGTTTATCAGGGATATTATTACATTCGTAATTAAGTTTTTCATAAAAATTAACTGATGAGTGGGCAATACGTTTAAACTCAATGATCTAGTGACAAATTCTTCTATTTAGTTTAATAAAACGATATAAATTGAAATTTTAATTATTATACAGCACAAAACTCATACAGTATAAGTGACATAGCCATATCAATTTAAAATATCATGGTGACATTTATATATTGACGGTGTGACCAAATTTAAATTACAGATCTTGCTAGTTTTTCGATCAGACTGCCAAAGTATTGCTACTATTTTTAGCGATAAATTTATGAAATTATAAGGAATATTTATTTTATTAATTATGAATCGTTGTTTTTGTTTCAATTTTATTTGTATCGTGCGTAATAAAAGGTAAAAGTGATTCTACGAAAAGATGAACTCATTAATCTGTAAGTTGTGCCTACGAGGGAGTGAGATAGAATACTATTTATACAGCATTTCATACTGCTCCGTCTTCACTTCGTGTAGTGCTTCGTAGCTTTCCTACTCTCAATAATTATGAAAATATCCTCAAGGATGTTACGGATGACATATATCAGGCATGACACCGTCTTAGAGAATCTATGAGCCATGTGGTTTCTGGTTGTTCGTTTCTTGCTAACAACGTAAATATAATCAAGTAGCTAAGATCATACATCAGCAACATGCCCTTTTATATGATCTTGTGGACAATTAGGTATATATTACCAGTATGTACCTTAGGTATTTCTTAAAAATGGTCGTGTAATGCTGTAGTGAAATCTATTATCACTGATAAGACTATTTTTGCTAATAGACCTGACATTGTGGTTGGAGATCGATCAACGCGATGGGTAACACTCGTTGATATCACCATACCACTTGATGAGTACCTTTCGAAATCACAAAAATACAATCTACAAAATATTTAGACCTCGCACATAAGATTAGTAGCTTGTAGGATGTGAATTCAACGATTATATTCCCGATTGTAGTATCGACTAATGCGCTTATTGCAAAATGCCAAGATTACCATCTTAAGATACTCTCGCTTAATTGTTGGATAGGGGGCCAGATATAGAAAGGAGTGTTACTTGATATGGCACGCATTTTTAGAGAGTTCCTTTACGGTATGCATTGTTAGCTTAGGGGGGAGCTTCTAACTTTAGCTTTAGTACTCACCTCCGTAGCTATACTTGTTTTATATATATATATATATATTATCTTTTTATATGTATTTATTTTAAAATGGGAAAAATGTTTATATAGTTAGAATAAGGATAATAATAATATTTACTATTCATTATATACATTTACTTAGTCCCTAATTAAGCTCGCACTTATACTATGGGCCCTAGAGAAAGATACTTAAATACATATACACAACCGTTATTTGTGACAAATTAATTTGCTCATCACAGAAAAATTTATCACTACCAGAACTAGAGCCCAGAATCTTAGCATCGTAAGTAGGGTCACTACAAACTATGCTATCAGTCCGGCCAGCTCTTCAGGTATCAGGTATCAGGTTCACACGGGCTCATTTTCCGCAACTCGACGTCTGAGTGCGCCTATTTTGCGTGAAACTGGGCCGGGATGATTTCAATCATCCCAGCTCAGCTCCTCCAGGAAATCCGCCAGCCGCCTGATATTGCTGGTTGCTTCCGGAAGGGACCTCGGTGTGCCGAGGTGTTGTGCCCGGTACGCTGCCAGTTCACTGCACTCGAGGAGCATGTGCCTGGCTGTCTCCTCTTCTCTCATGCATGCTCTGCACAGAGTAGTTTCTGTGACACCTAAGTGAAAAAGATGTCTATTAAAATAACCGTGTCCTGTTATGGCTCCGGTGACCCTACGTATCTGTAATCTACTGAGATGCAAAATGGCTTTAGAGACCTTTGGATTCGCTCTAGGTAAGGCCTCCTTGGCTTGTCTGCATCCTACTAAGTCGTTCCAGTCTGAATCTTTCAGACGTCTTATTCTTTGGCGAATTTCGGATTTGAACCAGCTGAAGGGAAGTGGAATAATCGGCTCAGGTCCGAATATTCTTGTATCAGATCCCCTTCTTGCCAGCTCATCTGCGGCATCATTGCCGCGTGATCCGCTGTGTCCTTTAATCCATTGAAGAGTTATAGCATTGTTGTTTAGACATACCTGAGTTAGGGCTTGGTGGCACTGCATGACCAGACTGGAATTGTAATTTTTACTTCCTATGGCCAGCAGTGCTGCTTTGCTATCCGACAGTATTCGGATTGGTTGATTTGTTACCTTCCTGGAGATGACTGCATGGGCTGCCAGTAGGATGCCCATGCATTCCGCCTGGAATACAGTATTGTGGGCTCCCAACGCCATGAAGGTCTTGATGTTAAGATCCTCTGAGTAGACGCCTGTGCCCGTTCCTAAGTCTGTTTTAGAGCCGTCAGTAAAGATCCTCAGTTCTTTTACATTTAGGCTCTCGTAATCTTGTTCATGTAATTGTATCTTATACTTCTTGTCGAAAACGAACTGCATAGGTACTTTGTCGCAGGTAGCTTCAAGTAGTGGTATATCATCTGTGAATTATTTTAAGATTTTGGTGTGATGAGCACCATTATCATTCCACAGGTTTATAGTTTTCAATCGTAAGGCTGATGATACTGCCTCTTGATGAACATACAAGTGTAAAGGTATCATGTCAAGCATGGTTTCTAGTGCATTTGTGGGGGTGGTTCTCATGCATCCTGTAATGGCCATGCATGCTTGCCTTTGAAATTGTCTTAACCTTGTAATGGCTGTTATGAGCTTAGTTCTAGTCCACCATACTAGTGCTCCATAACTTACCATGGGTCGTATTACAGCTGAGTACAGCCAGCTTGTGATTTTAGGGGACAATCCCCATTTCTTGCCTAGCATTCTGCGGCATTGCCAGAAGGCTATGCTGGCTTTTTTGATTTTGTAGTCTATGTGGCTATTCCAGCTTAGCTTACAGTCTAGAATAATGCCAAGGTACTTTACTTCTGGTTTTAATTCCAGTTCTATATTTGACATACGTGGTAATATGAAATTACCTAAATTTCGCTTGTTTGTAAACATAACTAACTCTGTTTTTGTTGGATTCACAGAGAGGTTGTTTTCTTTGCACCATTTTTCAACGACTCTTATTGCTGCTTGAGTGACGTCACAAACCGTGTTTGCATATCTGCCTGTTATGAGGATCGCAATGTCATCTGCGTATCCGATTGTGTAGAAGTATCTAGTATTTAAGGTGTGGATAAGGTCGTTTACTACGATATTCCAAAGGAGAGGGGACAAGACGCCTCCTTGCGGGCAGCCTTTGGCTACCAATGCACCTTTGCTTTGTCCATCAGCAATTTTGATTATTCTTTTGCTGAGCATGTTTTCAATCCAGTTTATTACATTGTCATCGACACCATGCCGGTGTAGTGCTGTGCTGATACTATAAAAATTAGTTTTATCAAAAGCTCCTTCTATGTCTATAAATGTGCCTAGACATATCTGCTTGTTTTTTATCGCATGTTCGATTTTGCCTACTACCATATGTAGGGCTGACTCTGTGGATTTTCCAGAGCTGTATGCGTGTTGGTTTTTATGTATTGGCACCGTAGTTAATGATTTGTCTCTAATCAACCTATCACAGAGCCTTTCCAATGTCTTCAACATAAAGGATGTGAGGCTTATAGGTCTAAAGGATTTAGCATCCGTGTAGTCGCTTTTGCCTGGTTTAGGTATAAAGACAACTCTCACTTCTCTCCATTTAATGAGTATATATTTGTGTGCTAGGCACGCTTGCAGTATTTTCGTTAATGGGTCTATAATATATTCTATTCCCCATTGTAAAAACACGGGTAGAATATTGTCTAGGCCTGCTGTCTTAAATGGATGAAAGCTTTGTATGGCCCATCTAGTCTTTTCCATAGTTACCTCTTCGGTAGCTATTTTCCAACTTTCCTCTGTTGTGGTTGTTCTATCCGCTTCCCATTGAAAGTTGTTAACTAATGTGCTTCCTGGGAAGTGTGTTTGTAGGAGTACATTTTGAGTTTCTTCCGGTGTGGATGTCATTGTACCGTCTGGGTTTCTAAGTGAACCTAGGTTGTTATTATTTTGGCTGGATAGGATTTTTCTCACTCTATTTGCCTGTATATTGGATTCAATATCTCCACAGAATTTCCTCCATGATAAAGTTTTCCTGTATCTTATTCGCTTTTTATACCTTGATTTGGCCTCTATATATTTGTCCCAATCATGGTCTGCGTTAGTATTCATTGCTCGGTTTAGGAATTTCCTTGTTCTTGTCCTGAGCCTTAGTAGCTCAGGTCCCCACCAAGTGTTCTTATTAGTGTTTTCGGGTATGGCCTCTTCTATGAGTGGGCATGCCGAGTAATAGCTAGTTATTATTGTCTTAGTAAGATCATTTACTTGTTCATCTATTTGTTGTGCAGATTCAATTCTCTCAGGAGTCACTGTCCCTCTAAGACCAAAGGCCAGCATTTTGCGGTATATGTTTCTATTGGTCCTACGGGGGTTCCTGTGAGGAATTGTAGTTTTGGTATGTACCTGAAGATCAAATCGGATCCATTTGTGATCAGAGCACGAGTCTTCATCCGACACGTGCCAATTTGTGATTTTGTCTACTGTTTGTTTCGTTGCCAGGGTCAGGTCAATTATGGTTCTGCTTCTCCTGTTTACGAATGTAGGCTTCGAACCTGTATTTAGGATGTCAAGGTTAGTCGTTAATAAATATTCAACAAGTATGTTACCTCTACTATTGCTGTGTTCCATGCCCCACAGAGGATGATGAGCATTGGAGTCTGTAGCTATGATGAGCTCGAGTCCTTCTCTTTCACAACGGTCAACCAGGGCTGCCAAGCTATGTGGAGGGGGATCCTCGCTGTCCGGCATATATGCCGAAGCAAGAATCACTCCAGGGCAAGTCTGGTCGTGCTCGTTTAGAAGTTTTATTGTGCACAGGTCTCTAGAACAGAATTCTGTTAGGATTTGTACATTTATATTTTTAGAAGTATAGATACAAGTTCTTATATCTCTATCAGTGCTTGCAATTAACTTACCTCCTAGTCTGGAGAGTCCTAGTACTTTTCCATCTCTGATCCACGGCTCCTGAATCAGGGCGATGGTTGTTGTGTTGTCCTCCAACTATTTACGAAGTTGAGCCGTTGCCGTAATGCTTTGGTGGAGGTTGCATTGTAGGACTCTACTTTTGAACAAAGGGGACGCCATCAGGAGATATTATCTCCCCCTCCTCCCCAATGTCCAACTCTCCGAGGCCCAACGATGACTCTTCGCTGTCTGCCTCAGATATAGTAGAGCTCAAAGTTTTTGTTTGAACGGTCTTACCGGGTGCAGTTGAACTGGTCCCTGCAGTTGGTTCCAGTTCAGTTACCTGTTCCTGAGTGTCCATGTGTACTGTTTCTTCCACGTTTGATTTGTCCTTGGCCCCAGGTAGTGTCTCTGAGAATTTTCCCTTTTCGCCTTGGAATTTTATATACACTGATCCCAACATATATCCTAATCGACGTTCATGGGTCAGTATAGTTGGAATTTGGTCTTCCGGAATGCTAACTACAAGGAAGGTGTCATTCTCCTGTTTTATTGCGGCATGCAGAAGCCATTTTTCCACCTTCACCCATGGGTTTTGGTAGGCCAATGTTCTGCCAATGTCGTCTGTTCTGTCCCAGATTCCTGGGATTAGTATGCCGCAGCGTATTTTCTTGGGGATTTCCGCCTGTTTTTTAACCATTAGTTTTTCCCCAGATGGTAGTGTAATTTCTGAGGCTGCTGTGTTAAGCCAGTTCAGTGTAAAATTATCTGAGCACCACAATCTTAGTGCTCCGTCACTGTAAATAGGTTTCCCTCTGAACGCTGGTCCTCTCTCCAACCCAAGGCGAGCCTCCGCCAGGACTCTCTTTTGAAGAGAGTCCATCAGGAAGTCGCCCTGTTCTTGTGAAAGGTGTTCTGTCGAAGCCGGCGTTAGGGCAACAACAAGCTCTGTTTTCGCCGCTTCAGCATAGCTGACGGAGGCGGGTCCACCTGGCTGCCCGGTTCGTCGTTTTTTATGTTCCCCCCTTGGTGAAATAGTCTCATCAAGGCGGACTCGTTTGTTGTTTGTTTGAGTCCGGGTGTCAGTGTTTTCATGTGTCGTTGGTCCGATGGTCGGTGTTGGTTCAGAAGCCGTGGTTGTTTGTACGGCCTCAGAGGGCGCAGTCTGGTTAGAGGCTGCGGCTCTTCTCTGCTGTCTTTTTAACCGACGTTTCTGTTGTTTCCTAGACCATTTTGTCTGTATCTTTGGTTCAGTTTGTTTGGCACATCCCGCTTGACTGAGAGCCGGCGGAGCGTTACCAGTTGTGGTTTGCGCTGGTTTTTTGCGTCCTTTCCTTGGCCCGGCGAGTGTCCAGGCTGTATCAAAGTGGTCTTTTGCCGGTTCTATAGTCGGTATCTCAGAAGCCACTTGATTGTTGGGTGAGTCCAAAGACCCTGTAAGAAATTGACCTGCAGGTTGCGGCCCATCAGACCCTTGCTTTCCCATAGGAGCTCCAATGGTCCCGGCTTGGGTTGACTTGACTGCTTGTGCAAGTGTATTAGAATTACCAGTGAAGGCCGGAGTTTCCAATGTAATCGGAAGTCCTACCCTCACCGGTTGTAGTGTTTTTCCTGCTACTTGCATGGTGTCTTGCGCTTGTCGACCCTCGGATATCTCCGTGGGCCTGACATGGCTTGACAAACCTGCTTTCGCATGTTCGACTAAGGTTTTACCCTTTGTTGTATTTTTGTTTGCGCCACCGACTTTTGGTCTAGGCGCGGGGTTTTTAGTTTTTGAGTGTTGATTGTCCATATTGTTATGTTATTATGATTCGCTCTCCTGGCTTCCCACCCTCCATGGAGCCCGCACCTTTGGGAGTGTCCGGGTGGACACTAGGATTACCAGGGGAGTATAGGTGAGAGGAGTTGGGGTTGAAGCGCGACATCGGGGGCTCGAGACAGCCAGGACCCCAGGAGTCCCAGGTATCCCAGCACTCTTGCTCCTTCAGCATGGCCCTCCCCGTCCTTACGGACCCCCCCTCACCTCGCCTGCGGCCCTCTGACAGGACGCATGACCATTTCCTCCACATTGGCTATTTGTGGAGGCTACCGTTTAGCTTGAACTAAGGACCAAAGGGGGCGTGTTGCCTTGCGGTTGTACTAAAAACCCAACTACCGCTCGGCTCAACCCCCCAGGACTCCGTCGTCCGCGCGTACGGCGTTCGACTACGCAGGCCCTAGCGTAGGTGGGGCTATGTACTCAACTCCAAGTCGCACCACATCTTCTTGGAGGAGAGGGAAGGTGTGAGGGGAAAAAGGTGGGATTGGAAAAGGTAGGGATTGAGGGAAGGCGCCCGGAGCTTTTTGTTGTATCTGTTTCTGAAGGAATCAGACCAATAGTAGGCAGCAACCTCGAACAGGCTAGTGCACCGGACTTGCCTTGGTAGATCTTGGCGACCGGCGCTACTACCAAGGCCACGCCGAGCTGTATACCGGACAGGCCTACAGCACAGGAGAGCAGCTATCATTCTTTCTAAAACAACCTTTACCCTGGGGGCAACAGTTGAGAATGGTGGCCCCTCCCCCGCCCCGGCCAGCTCTTATTTATAAAGCATTGTTTAATATCTAAGTATATAATATACTAATAGATCATATTTTGTATTTATCTCGTTCTTACAAATTAAAATTTTTGAAGTTTTACATCTACTACGTGTGAACTATTCACATACATTTATTCTCAACCGTCAAACTTTTAGAAAAATTACAATGATCTATTACCAATTGCAAATAAGTCAAATGCGGCTATAATATAAATTTGAGTTAGTTTGTTTGTGTTTTATCAAAATAACCTGCTAAAAATTTCCTTAGAGTATATTGCCAAGAAAACCGGTATAAGCCTTAAAATGAGAGGCTGCTAAAGTATAGGATAATATTACTTATATAGTAGGATCCTGCTAAACCCGTCAACTCTGCATACTGATTCAAATTGATTTGACAATTTCGTTTATAATTCGGTAGATGATTATTTATTCATTTAAATTACTTTAATAAATGTTGTACGTACTTAAATAGGTATATTTTATAAAAAGATATATTGTTTATTTAATACCTTAAACTAACAATATATTGTTTTTCTTATATTGTAACATTTATTGTGAATTAGTTTTATTTAGATAGGGCAATGATTTTAATACGGAACAAACAGTTGATATACTTATTTTTAAATTAGCTTTGCTGTTTACACTGTTGCGAGAATTAATGAATAAAATATTAATGTTATAAAATATATTGTTACTACAAATTTGAAAAAGAAGGAATATTAATTACAGATTTGTTTTAAATTATCTAATTTGTAATAAAACAATTCCAATTATCTTGTAGCATTCTAGAGGGAGTTGGCGATTTCCGCTATACTAACGCCAATATACGATAAAAAATGTGTCTGAAATTGGAACTAATCATATTTTGGCCACTTCATTGTTTCGTAGGCCGTAGCAGTCGTCGTTTGAAATTAATATAGCGTACTTGAATTGTAACGTCCTATGCAGCAATGCTATGAATAATTCTATTTTACATGGCGTTTAGTAATCGCACATAGTGAATCGTTCATTAATGTAAGATTGGTAACACTTAATATTATTTACTTGCTAGGACATAATTTATGATGCGTATCCCCCTATTTACATAAAGTGCTTAACCAGCTAAAACAATTACCGTATACGTGTAACATACATTTTCTATCCCATATATTTTGGTGATACATACGCGCATATTATTTATTTAAAAAAAAGATATATTGACCTATTTTTTAAACTCTGGTTAGATGACTGCTGTAAATACAAAATGGCGGTCACAATTATTTTCCACTAATCAGTGATTTTTATAATTTGGATTATGGTGTTAAATATGTACAATTATTATGCATGTAATATTATTTAACGTTAAATTATCTGTTTCATATTAATATTTGCCTGATTTAAACGTCCATACTTTGTAAAGGGATATTGGTGTCGGTATATGGTTAATCCTGGTTAATCTTAAAATGCAGAGTATTCCATAGTAGTTTGTATAGCAAATATCAGTTGGGTATCTAGTATAAATATACATATTAAAAATAAGTAAATATTTGTTCCTCCTAATTGTCCAATAAATGTAATACTACTAAATTGAAATTGCCCATGTAGTAGCGCTGTGTGCGTAAACATTGTATGCGGTACTCGCCATATTTATTCATTTTATATGATGTGATAGTGTGAGTGAGCATTATATGACTCGTGACCCTAATGAAAGGAAGGACACAGATATCTTGCTGTTCTAGAAGGCTGACGTCATTCATCCGCAGCGAAACCACAACACACTGCAAGACATTGTGAAATGTGAACGGCCACTCACTGCTTGCTTTGTTTGGCTGTATCGACTTAAATTTTTTGAAAGTAGTGGCTAAGAACAGTTATTGTACTGACTTCTGCCATATAATGTTGATTTTCTAACTACGCTTCATTTAAGTAACACTGTGAATCTTGGAGAATAACTCGTAATGCTCATTGTTCCAACGAATATTAGGTATAGTATTTAAGCCAAAATCGAAATTTGATCGCCGTGTAAAGATATCCACCTAATTATGACAAATTATTTTAATAACCTCATAGTAAATAGTATTAATTAATATAAACTTGCAAACATTTAAATGAGAAATTGTGTTATTGTTCGATTAGTAGGGGTAAATAATAGTTGAGATATAAAAAAATGTGTAATATATATATTTTAAATTCATTTTTGAAAAATACGACCTATGGTCTAATTTTCCAATCGATAACACATTAAAATACTACATTCCGAAATTGGTAGGATTATACAAACATGGCGACCGCTTTTCTCGTTCATGACGCACAGCATGTACATATTTCTTGTGATGCTATCTCTTTTACTCCTAAAAGAATATAATGAGCTATCGCAGCTTGTTTTATCAAATTATATAGGTACTAACATATTTCTAGGAACAAAAGTATTTATGACTTAACTCGAAATTGTTAATTTCTAATTTTTAAGCCCTATTATCAAGTGTTTTTTATAGCCAAGTTATTAAAATTGCATCAAACAAATTTCGCGGCGGTAAATTTATACATAGGCTATAACTTTTAGAGGAACCACTATGCCTAATTTATTTTTAGATATTCTTTTATGTAATAAAATTTTATAATAAAAAAAAAAATCTAATAATGATGGTTCAAAGGTTTGTTTCGTGTTTGCCAATAAATAATATTACCATCATTGTTCATAACGTATTTTATATCTCACCATTAAATTTTTGTTGAAAATAAGGAAGAGATTTCTTTTCAAGCTCAGCAGTGTATTTACTAAACATGCGTGATCATACTTTGAAAGTTTTTAGGTTGAAGTGAATGTAATAGGAATCAGAAAATTATATGGCTAATTCAAGCATTTGGTACCAATTTAAATATTTACATAACAAAATCTTTTTTGTATAATTTAAGTTATATAAATTATAATCTTTCTACTAAAGTTATACAAGCAGTTAGATAATTATAGAGGAATATCTAAAGTGAATTAGATTTTTTTTTATTTGTCAATAGCCTTAGGAATAGCAAAATATGCACTTTGAAGTAATAAGCTTTAAAAAGAGCATTCGGAATAAGTTTTCATCTTGTCTTAAGTATCAACTATTTTTATTATTTTTATGTTAGACCAGACTTTTTTTTGCAGATTTTTAATGCAAATTAAATATTGTTCAAAGTATATTATAATTACAGAAATAGTAATTGTTATATAATATCTCGAAATAAGACACAAAATAAGTATTTACATCTTAACATTGTGCTTTATTCTGAAGATATTATTCACAAAATAATAATTACATTACACAAAATACATACAGACAGTATGTAATAAATAGTAATATAGAATTTATTTCTTAATTACAGTGACACGTTGATTATGGCCGAGATTGCAACTAATGTAGAAGATTTGGAAGACGGAGAGATTGAGAGTGAAGGCGAAGAAATTAATCATAATAAAGATAAGGCTGAAGATAGTACATCTGACATACAGGAAAGGTCAGTTCAAGAAAAATCTGAACCCCATGATGTTTATTTTTCAAAATCAGGTAAGAAAAAGAAATCAAAATCTAGCAAGGGAGATCAGAAGACGAAAGACAAAAGCAAAAGAAGTCGAAGATATGGTAGTTCCACAGAAGATGATTTTGCTGGTAGTATTGAAAAGGCTATTCGAAAGGCTATGAATAGAAATGAAAATGAAGAAATGTCAATGGAAGATGATGAAGATCGACGAAAATATAAGAAACGGAAGAAACATGATGGCAAAGATGGACCAAGTAAGAAACGAAAGAAGCAGGAGTATTCTGATGACATGGATGAAAATGAAATGATGTGTATTAGAGGTGCATCGCCTGTTCAAAAACAATCACCTATAGAGGAGTTTGCTGATGATGACAGAGATTCTTACGCTTCTGATAGTAGTAGTGACTCTCGCGGTCATCATCGTCAACAAAGAAACAAATCATCGCAACGAGATCGGAGTAAAAGTGATAGAAATAAAAATGATCGCAGACGTAATGCACATCCAATGCAAGATCCTGATGGTGTTTGTTTATATTTTATGCAAGGCAAGTGCCATAAGGGTGATGAATGTATTTATTCTCATGATGCTCATCCTCCCAGAAAAATGGAGTTATGTAAATTTTATTTAATGGACTGTTGTGCTAAAAGAGACAAATGTCTATATATGCATTCAGATTTTCCTTGTAAATACTATCATACAGGGCTTCCGTGCATTTACAAAGATGAATGCAAATTTGCTCATGGCAGACCTCTGACCGATAGTTTGAAAAATATTTTACTTAAGCATATTGAATCTGCACCAAAAGAGATATTGGGTGATTTCCCTAGGCTAAACAGAGAGGGTGCATTAAAGATGATTCAAACAACCCAAACAAAACTAGTACAGCAGTTTTCAGAATCATCTGAACAGCAAGAAAAGAATATCCCATCACTTTTCGAAATAAATATACCGCATCCTCAAGGACCGGATTCTTTACTTATAAACCAATATGCTAATGAAAGGCAAAATAAAAATTCACCTAAAGTACGACAATCTAGATGGCACAATGATAATTCAAATTTTAATATGAATGTTTCACCAACTGGAAATACTGCTATAAGTACGTCTAATGTTCTTAGTATAAAGAATTTAACTGGAGTTTTAACACCCCGACAAATATCAGATTTAACGAAAATGGGAATAGAAAATTTAGATCAGTTGGGTCAACTTACTGTTCTGCAGTTAAATAGCATAGGGCTTTCTTTAAAACAAATAACTGAAATCCAATTAAATACAATGAGCATACAAAAATTAGGTTTAATAAATTCTTCCAATGAAGTTCAGCAACAACAATTTATTGGAACAACTACTGGTACAAAAGATTTGGATTTAAGAGTTCCACCAGTTATTCCAGTTTCTAATAATTCATCAGTTCCTTCAGATTTTCCAGGAAAAGATATTGATATGAGATTTCAGCCATCGGCAAATATTTCTGTATCTGAATCCATTTCGGATAAATTAGCAAATCCTAAAATTTCACAACCTAGTAAAGATATGATTGATATAGACCAGTATACAAAAGACGCTCTAAAATTTGCTTCAAAGGATAAAGAAAATATAGATATTTCGAATGAAACCTATGATAATGACAAATCAATTGTCCCAAATGATTCAAAAGATGTGGATCATAGAGTTCTTCCCTTTTCTGATGATATTCCTCATGTTTTACACACAACAAGTGAAGAAAATCATGGTAAAAAAGAGCGTGATACTGATATCAGATTTCTTCAACCTGAACCTTTATTTAAAAATTCTGAAAAAAGAAACCGCCGCTCAACAACTGATGATGAAGATAACAATTTGTTAATTGACGAGAAATGGTACTCTAGCGACGAAGAAAAAGGAATGAAAAAGAAGTCTCCGGTTTCGTCGCCGCGAAACGTATGTAGGTCACCACAACATCCCGCCCCACATGTTATAGAACCTTCTACAGTATTGAGTAGATTAGGAGATCTTTCTAAAATAGACATAAGCGAAGAAGTTACAAAATTACTCAATACGATGAAAAATAATTTACAGGAAAATAAATCTGACAATAATTCTGAAAGCATTGGTTCTCCTAAATTAAGAGACCCACGTTCTAAACGATCACCAGAAAAGAACATCGATTCTCAAAATAAACTAAATAATAAAAAGTCATCCCGAGTTTCGATTTATGAGTGCATAGAAGGTGAACCGACGGATGGCCGTCGGCGAACTGATGTGGATTTGAGGAAAAATGATTTTAATATACATGATACAGATTTGCGACAAGGAACGAGTGGGGACATTGATTTTCGCTTACTACCTTTTAAGGCTATACCAAACTATACACCTGCTTCTGAAATAAATGCATCTATTAACAGCCATCCCCCTATATCGTACAAAGTAGTACAAATATATATACCTCGTCCTGACTATACAGACATCAGAAATAGTACTGCTAAATCTCAGGCGTTGTTAGATCCAAGGTTAAGAAAAGTATTTAGACTATCAGTCGAAGAATCAAATAGTGACAGCGAAAAATCTTCTAAACCACCGTCCTCTGGCCCTAGGGTGGATCCTCGTAGAAAACCAAAAGAATTAAATGAAAGTCTAGAACAAAAACCAAATACATTAGAAATACAAACGATTTTGCAAAATTCGAATTGGTATAAGGAGCTGAGCTCCACCCAAAAAATATTCGTCAACCAACATTTGGCGCCTGTAACACAAATGATTAAACAATATCAGCAAGAAAAACCTTTAGGAAAGAAGTTTGATCTAGCATCAATTCAAAGTAATTCAGTATTAGGAAGCATTTTTACGAATTTGGGTATAACTTTAAGTGAGAATGGTGAATATTCATATTTGACTAAACCCAAAGAAGCATTACTAAAAACTCCAGTAAGTTTTAATCAAAATACTAATCCCTTTGTTTTAAGTAATAGTATGGCTCCTGGTACAATGGAACCAAATAATATAAACATCATGAATATGCCTAATATGGGCATGGGAGGTATGAATAATATGAATCTAGGTAATATTCATGGTTTTAATCATTCTGCTTCAGACCCACGGGGTGGACCCACTCCTGGTCTTCTAGGCATAGCACCTAACATACCCTGTAACTTTAAGAACAATGCATTTGGTGGACCCAATAATTTTGGAAATATGCCTTTTAACGGCCCGGGACCGGGCCCTGGTCCCGGTCCTGGTAATGACTTTAACAATTATATGGATGGGGAACAAAACTACGGTCGATTTCCAAACAGGGGATCTCATCGGGGTCGTGGTAATGATAGGTGGAATCGAGGGAACTCTGGTAGGGGGCATAGAGATCGAAAAAACTTTAGTGATCGTGGTAACTGGAAAAATGATAGGAGTTAAATACAAAAATATTATATATTTTTTAAGCAATTAAATCAAATAAATTATTTTATTAGATGTAGGATAATCCTTTCCCGATATATATAATGCGATCAAGATGATATACTTGTTAATGACAAATTTAAGATATATTAATTTCTTTTTATGTTGTCACCATAGGTTAGGCTTATACAGTTTTATCTACAAGATCTTTTCTACTATGTAAAATAATATTTTTATCGTTAACGTCATAATATATTGTTATCAATATAATATAAAATTATATTTATAATAAATTATGTTAAAAACGCATTGTTCAAATCTACTCATTTTAAGAGCCAATTGTTCAAGACTGACTGCAACAAATTCGTGATTTAGGTTTTCGCATTCTCACTATAAATCTAATTAATGATCGAAATGTTGTTCAAGTGTATTGCAGCATGAATTTACTGTTTAAACCTAGGCTTTAAAAAATGAGTATATTAGTGTATGAAATAATGCTTCTTTAAGTGCAGTCCTAATACGAAAGCAATATTTACTTAGATGTACCCATTTTTAATCGTAAGTAAGATAAGTGTAAATAATGTGAAAGTTTTTTTAGTTAATTTGTAATAAGTAGTAGATTTTATTGAAAAGGGCCTAACAAAATTAAAATAAATATCTTTGTATAAGTAAAATCTTCATTTATTATTTAAGTTAAATCTGTAATCATATCGTTCGTAATATAGTACAGACTTTTATTGTGCCTACTTAGTTGATATAATTTATAACATGCAAAAAATTGACAATAATGATTAAAATAATAATTATTGCGTTTTTTTGGATGCTTTAGCAATTATATGATTTTTAAATTTTATCTGTGTCTTGATGATCTTTAGAACAATGACAGAATGCAAATAGAAGCCAATGATGGATGTTTTTCAGTGAGTACCAGATAATGGAAAATCGTAAGTATCTGCAAAAGGTTATTGCAATAATCAAATATTCATATATTTATATTTATTTATTTATCGTCTGTAAAACTGATACAATATAGTTTGAGAAATCAATTTTCAAACGATTACCTCCAGATTTCATGTTTATTGCAACTTGAGAGACTTTAGTAAATGTTGTAGCTGAAAATAAATAAAATGAATGAGTACAAACATAATAGTTATAATCTAATTATTAGGTCTACATACATAAATTAAGAGAATCAACGTCGTCATCTTGCTCGGTACAATTATATAAAACAACACATTGTTTTTGTGATAATTTGAGCTGTGATACGAAATAATTGTAAAGCAGTTCCAGTTCTCTCGACGCTGTGTCGGCTGTGTTAGGTGAACACACCAATATAACTCCCTGAACTCCAACTCTTAGGGCAGGCCAGCAAGATTCGAACCTAAAAAACCAATTTTTTAAATTCAGAATTAAGGGCGCGATAAATTTTTCTGCACTATGGTTCGCTGAAACCCACGCTACACCATTAGTAGGTAGGCAGATTTAGTTCAAGAAAACTAATTATATATTAAAATCAATTATCTCTTGTTCGTAATATTACAGGTGTATCTGTATGTGATTATTACGATTTTTTTATACTGAATCTGCAAAATTACTATGCTGGAGTTGATGGTTAGTACAGTAATATAAGATAACGGTGATGACCGACAAGAAATGAGTACCATTGACTGATTCTCAATGCCGGCTTAACACACTATCGACGGTAGACGTCTAAGTATTTTTAAAATGCTTAGTATAACTGAATGTGCACACATTTAACAAAAGCGGATAGAGCCACGAAGAAAGTCACTATGATTGGCTTTACATGGATGCGGTCACGATCTAGTCAAGCATAAAGCCTTTACCACTGAGTGTCACTGCTACTCGTTTAGCAACAGTAGGTACTATATAAATACTAGCTGACCTGGCGAACGTTGTTTTGCCATAGAAATTATTTCTAGGTAACATTTACAAAAAAGACTATAATTGATCAGTTATCGAGCGGGATGAAAAATGATTAAAATACTAAAATGGCTATTAAAAAATAGGGGTTGGTGAAAAGGGTAAACATTTAGGGTTGTATGTATCTTTTAATGCCACATTACAGAAAAATTAAAACAAAATGTTTTGTCAAAAATTAAGAAAAAATGTTAAGGGTACCCTTATTACTTAGGGGTATGAAAAATAGATAGTAGGTAGACTATTCTCAGACCTACTGAATATGCATATAAAATTTGATAAAAATCGGTAAAGCCGTTTCGGAGGAGTAAGGTAATTAACATTGTAACACGAGAATTTTATATATGTATGTAAAAGATATTAATAAAAATCTCGTCAAACAGCCGGCAAACCGAATACTAGACGACAAACGTTAAACTAAGCTACAATGAGCGCTCCAATTACATAGAGAAAGCGAACTACTCTGGCAACATCTTCCTATATTTCTGCTTTTTTCAATTCGTTTTTATAATTTTTGTAACATATATAGGGTATTTTTAACGCATTCAATTAATTATTCAGTACCTATATTGTTCATCTGTTGCATAGCTTGTAAGCAAATACAAGCGTACTTTGCTCACGCTTCGCGTCTATCGATCACTTTTTATCAGACATACGCTCAGTTTCAGAAAAGTTCCTTAAGTTAAAAACGGTTTTAAACCAATGAGTCTGCAATTGTATACCATTTTGTGATTCATTATTGTTTAAAAGCTTAAAATTTAAAGAGCGATTCTGAAATTGAGAGTTATTTTCACAAAAATCAACTATAAAGCATCGATATATCTGACACTTCGCTTTGCATTCTCGCCTTTGGTTTCTTACGACGATTTAAACGCCACGGTACCCTCCGCAATCGCATTTTTATGGGATTAGTTTCAAACGATACCCTAATTCTCATTGTAAAATGAAAACGCCACGCCAGGTGATCGGTACGCTGTTTAATAAAGCCTTTAACATAGGTTAATATTAATATTCATCGCTTATACTATTTATATGGCATTTCATAAGGCAATAAAGAGTTAAAAATATGATTAATCATGTTTGTTGCTCGTTTAGGTTGACGAAAAGTTATATAGAAATACTAAATTTACACTATAACAAAATTCTGAATATGTTAACACTTAAGTAAATAATCATAATAAAATTATACAGTGAAATATGTTGATAAAACTACTTGTAACCTATAAGATACCTGCGTACTTGTTGTTTAAATTTATTCGCTTTAATGATATGACTAATCTATTTCAAACTTGAAAGCTATCTAACTTAAAATCAATGCGGTAAAATAAAAATACCAAGTATATGTAATTTATCGCCAACATACTTTCTTGTAAAATTGCATCCATAATAATATACATATATTGAGCTCACGTATTGGCTGACTCCTCACGCCCGTAGACTTTACTCTCAATATCTAAAAATGTTACCTCGGGTGAAGCTAAATGTTTAGTTATGAGAAGTTGCAGGACGTTTGTGCGGTATTGTATCACAGTTATTGTACAAGGATACGAAGCTCGTCATAGTGACTTACTTCGGTCAGATGCAACTTGGGATCAGCCTATCTATTGGTATATCTAGTTTCTTTTACTTCAAGGTCACAGCACTGATAATATTGCACTCGTTTTTGTTTGAGATTAGACGCTTATCATTATATAGGCTATTTGCTTGTTTACCGTTTATTTATGTATATAAAGAAAGGAAAATACATAATTAAAATACCTGTGATCACCACTGCAATCCCATAGTTGTATTTTTACGTTATTAACTTTACCATTAACATTTAAATTGCTAAGTTCAAATTCGACAATTCTAACTCCCTGTGTCGGTCGCGGCACTCCGGCTTCTTCTACATTAATCGAATCTGATATAAAATTAGCGATTTGGGTTTTGCCACTCTGAAATATCATATTAATATTGATGTGCCTGCCTTTTTCATTTAAAGGATTGTAAAATTATTTCACAGTAACGTATTTAGGTAAAATTATACAACTTTACCTCTGAGGGTCCGATCATTAATATTTTTAGCTTATCTAATTGCATTTTAAATAACTTATCTTTTTTTCACTAGCTATCGATAACTGTGAATATGATGATATATCGCGTTGCTAGGTTTGATTTTAGCCACTTGTTTATCACAACGTTATGTTTGCGTTTATATTGCCTAGGTAACTAATTTCAGGCGGTGTTCGACTCACTACGCACGTTTTTAAGACTCGATTGACACATATTTGTCTATAAGTGTAAAACTGGTTTTAAAAATCATTGAGTAAAAGATTAGGCTTGTAGTTTGATTTTTTGACAGTTTACAAATCTTAAACCTAACGATTTTATATATATGTATACGCTCCGTCTGCAGAAATCCGCTCTGTCAAATTACGCGGATAAAACTGCCGGTTTTTTAAATCGCGTTCTTGAACCGTGTATCAATCACCCCCTTTACACTATATTCCAATAAATTATTGACTTTACCACAAGAATAGATAATTCCGTCCTTGTCGGTCGAACTCTCTACTAATGTGACTCTATAAAGCGATATTCAATCACAAAGAGTAAATTATGGGACTCTGGACTTTTATATTTTTAAAGGAGACCTATAACAATAGGTCTCAATTAAAAAGTTGGGCGTAATATTTAGAAAATTATAATTATTGTATATTTTTTATACTAGTTAGGCGAAATGACTACATCGCAATTAGTGATAAATACAGGGCAGTTCGAGATTGCCTGTAATCACGTGGAATGAAAATCTATTACCAAACATCGTCGATATGCTGCCAACCACTGGTATATTGTATTATTTGCTTTTTATACTTTTATAGAGAGTACAGTTTAGTCCAAGAATGGAAGTAATTGTCAAGGAAAGAATCTATCCGGTGTTGCTATGAAAATGCTGGCCTGCATATACCACAAGAGAAGGCTGCTAGTTATGTAGTGTACTTATAGGCACTAAGTACATAGATCATAAGTAAAAGATTTTTATAAATTCTTGCTATTAAATATTTTTAATAGTTTTTTTTTTTAATAACCAAACACATAGTTTGTCTATGTAAAAATAGTGTATATTGTAATAAAATGTCCACATTTTAATTAAAAAACGAAGGTCCCACCGAGATTTGAACTCGGATCGCTGGATTCAGAGTCCAGAGTGCTAACCATTACACCATGGGACCATTAAAATAAGGGTTGAAATTAATAGTTAGCTTTTAAGGGTAAAAAGCATATTTTGGGGTGTAACTACCTATAGTTTTGAGCATAATTTCTCGTTACAATTCTCTCACATTTGTTTCAATTTAAAATTGACATTTTTAAAATCATACTGCATAGCTCTTAATGTTTAGGGAAACTAAGTAAAATACGTATTATTCAACTTTTCTTGAGACAAGTCAATAGCTGTTAATAATTGCTTTCAGCGTTGATATATGGAAATAAAACTATTATAAGAGACGAAATTCAAATTCACAGTGCAAATTTTTATTTTTCCTTATTGTTATTACGATCCGCCTACTTTAGACTCGTACATATATTAGAGGGATTAGACAAATTAACACTTGATCAGCTATAACGGTAGTAGAAAAATGTAAAATGTATGATATAACTTGTTGACGTAATATTTCGAAAACTTACATCAATCTTATATGTTATGTACTTTTCTACCTAGCACTGATCGAATTTTATTATAGCTAGGCCCTCTGATTGTTTAATTCAAAGAAACATTGACGTCTTACTTTTGTTCAATTTGAAAAAAAAAACGTCTTAACACAAAAATTTTAAAAAACACTTTTTAAAATATTTTATATATTAATTGACAACTTAAAAATTACGAGGGAAACACTGTGATATATAAAAATGTTTTGTTTTTTATTCAAATTCAATGAAGGTATATGCGTCAGTAAAAATAAACAAATGTTGGACGTCGTTATGAGGTATAGCCACTTGTTTCTAAATGTATTATTTATGAAAATGAATCTTGTGATATGATGTTAGCTTTTGATGCATTCAAAATATATTATACGTATCTCCATTACTAGCCCTTGTCGTAACTTAAGTATGCAATAATATTATATTTATAGCTTACAAGATTGATTTTCAACATAAGACTGTGTTACCTAAGTGTATAGGATTTAAACTACAATGTGATACATAGTGTTTCTAAGGACTTCACAGCTAGGAGGTTTTTCTTAGATAGTTATAAATAATTTTGCACTATGTAAGCCAACTTAGACTTGTGAACTTAAAAATATGTACTCCTACTAATAAGTTATACTTATAAGTTACATACTTTATGGTATATAATAAATTTATCTTCGTAGAAACTATTCCAATGATTGTATATATTTTATAATTTATGATTTCTGTTTCGTTCAAATGGGATATAACTTTTTGGTGGTAAAATAATATTTTATGTTATGTTTGTTAAGAAGCATCTTAAAACAGATTAAAGTAAAAAATGAAAATATCAAGACTACTATTATATATTTCATATTGATTGGAAAAGAATATAATTATATGAGGTATCATCATGTTTCTCTACACCGTCGTATATCCATGAATCCAATTTATGTTAATAAGCTCAAAAGCTATACTTTTGTCTTTCGCTGTGCTTTCTTAGTTATGTATGAAATGCGTTCAGGTATTTGATCTATAGTAGGTCTTCTTAGATCTGACTTTTTAGATACGTAACCCATATTGAAAATAGTCGATTCCGTGTTTGTAGTTCGTAGATTATACCCAAATCATTTGAAAAGTGTCCACACTATTTTTTTAGACGTTTTTATTAGTATTTACGTTTTCAGAGAATAAAGTGAACAGTCTAGGGTTTCCATCCAGAGAATCTTAAGTCTCAAAATACCCGGAATCTCAATGGTCTTTTTTACTTTTGAGATTGAAATTTATTCATTCTGTTGTCGGGAATATAATGACTTTCGAGACTTTTCGAAAAATGAATTTCTAGTAATAAATGATTTCCTAGTAATTAATAAATATATTTTTTGTTACGTAAAAAAACTTTTTTTTATCTGGTAGATAACATCGACGGGCCAATGCCAAAACTACAAACATGCAAAATCATAGTTTTGTATTATCAGGGTTTTTAAAATATTGTTTCTAGATCTAAGATTTATCAATGTCAATTTATAATTTCATATTATAGATCGTACCTTTTTGTAAACGATAACAAACTTTAAAAGTCTATACTAGTCCTAACTTCAAACGGTAAATTTACATATTCATAGATTTGGCCATGGACCAACTCTACACAAACAATCTTTTGTAAAGATAGATCATGACCATAGTTCAAATTCACACTAAAAATAAATGTTTTCTTGTAGTTAAAATGATATATATTCTTATTTTACCTTTTTTATTACCTTATTCCTTTTATTCCCTACTTTTTGTATTGGCTACTAACACTTTTAAAATTGTAGCACTCGATTCTATTTCAAAGCATTATTAGTTAAATTGGCATTGAACAAATAACATCTATTAAGTTACAAATTGGCGACGAGAAATATGAATAAACAATAAACGATTACGCGTCTGTATAAACAATCAAAAAAGCGATACACGCAATGGAGGGGGAGAGTGATTGGCTATCGGATAAACTCTTAAAAATAAAAACCTGACACAGACGTACTCCTAATACTGACGGACTCACTTCTTATCAATTAATGTCTAATAGAGAAATACAGACGTATTTGGACGTAATGTTTAGAACATCAAATAATCAGACTCGATTAAACGGAAATATGTTTCCATCATAAAATGAAATTCGAGAATTCTCTATTGGAGATCGGATTCAAGCACGTTCTCATACGTCCACACACAAGAAATGGGTATTTGGTAAACTGGTGCGTTGGATCGGTCAACTACATTACGAAATAGAGACTGACGATGGTGTCAAATGGAAAAGGCACATCGATCATATATTTTTAGCTTCCAAAGTCCTTTAATCGTGAATGGTGGCAGAGGATTGATATATGTATATTCTTATTTTATCTTTTTCTATAACTTCATTATTCCTTTCAAAATTGTAGCACTGTATTCTATGTCAAAGCATCATTCATTAAATTGTCATCGAAGAAATTAAAGGTGATTCAGTTACAAATACTTTAATTTAACAAAAGGATATTTAAAGTAATGTATTTAAATATCCGGGTTCGTCGTTCTATCTAGTGCGTTTAATCCATGGTGCCTGACAACCTACGTATCCTAACGCTGTTCCTAGGTCATCGACCGGCTCCAGCTCCGTGGCCGGCAGATTCGCGGGACACGATAACTTTCAATGGTGCATTGACTGCAACTATAACAAGGCAGCCTTAAATTGTTAGATTATAGGACATACTGCATGCAATCGTATTTGTATGGTTTTTTTATACCTCTAGAAAATTACATGCCTTAAACCAGCCTCATATTAGGTTAACTGTTGTATTCTATATGTATTAGAAAATTATATATTTACACGTAACATGCATAAATCGTAATAAGGAATTCTGTTCATCATAGGCAAGTTTTTTATGTTACCGGGATTCGAATGTAGAACCTTTGGCGTTGCAGGTAAGCTTACTAACAACTGAGCTGTTAGGCTGTTTATTATATTATTACATTTTAATCATGCGAAATATGCTACTATGCCACAATTCGGTATTTGTTATTATTTTTAGATAGCTGATCGTATAAAATCCTTAAAAGTATTGTAGATTTTAGATGTGTTATATGTTTTTAGAGTCAACATCTATGTAGGAAAATGACTGGTTTTAGGTTCGAATGTGGGCATGTAGTTTGGAGCTTAACGTCAGATAGAGTAATATATAATATGATTAGCGGCGAAGGAAATCATCATGAGAAAACGCACAAGCCGTCTATCTAACAAAAATGTTATTTATGTATTATATAATGCTATAAAGCAAGCAGCTTCATGATTGATCAGATTGGACGTGCCCAATATGCACTTCAATTTACATTTATATATTGTGACACATCATAAGCATATATTGGAAAATATGCAGGCATTATTGTATCTCTTTTGAACTCGAACAGGATATATAGAGGGTGGCCCATAAGTCCTTTGAAAAGTAAAATTTGAATAAAACGAACACGATGCGCGTGAGCGGTGCAAGGGAAGCGGGGACAGTAACTTCGGTTTCTGGGAATTTAGTCACGATGGAGCGTTTCACCGGAGCAGACCATGCGTTTTGTGTGCTCGAGTTTTACAAAACAACAATTAGGCAACCGTTGCGCGGCGTAAATTTCGAGAACACAAAGGCTTACACAACTTTGACGACACTCCAACTCTTCAAACGATTAAGAACTGGGTTCTTAAGTTCGAGAAGACCGGTTCAACGCTAGATAAACCACGGTCGGGTCGCCCAAGGACATCACGTATGGAACAAAACATCGACTCAATGGCACAGTCTATTCGTGAAAATCCTACACTGTCAACTCGTAAGCGTTCCAGTGCATTAAACTTACCCAGAACATCGTTACAACGGACTTTGAAGAAAGATTTACTTATGCACCCTTACAAAATCTAGTTGGTGCAAGAATTAAAAGATACTGACCCCATTCAGAGAGAAAATTATGCCAATGAAATGTTAAATCGGTTTACTTCGTTCAATAATATAATGTTCCCTGATGAGGCTCACTTCCATCTTAACGGGAATGTTAGTAAACAAAATTGCCGCTATTGGAGCTCCATCAATCCAAAACTTAGGCATCAGAAGCCCTTACATAGTCCTAAAGTGACTGTTTGGGCCGCTATGTCAGCCCATAGCATCGTAGGGCCTTACTTCTTTGAGGACGGCAGAGGACGCGCGGTTACTGTTGCTTGGAGCGATATGTAGCTATGATGAAGGAGTGTTTCACACCAGAATTGCAAAATTTTCCAGGCTTTAATGCTCAGACGTGGTTTCAACAGGATGGAGGCACTTCCCACACTTTTAACACTGCTATTTTTATATAATTTATAGACGAACGCTTGACCTCAATCACACCTGGTGGAAGGTGAAGATGAGTTCGATGATGAAACGCGATCGCCTAGCAAATGCCTATTCACTCTTCTCTTAAAGACTCCCAGGTCATAAGATCGCGGACATATGGCCGCTGGAAGCATATTCCACTCCTTAGCCGTTCGCATGATAAATGTAGAAGCGAATCTTTTCGTGCAAATATAAGGAACATCCACCACATACGGATGGTATCCGACACGATGTCTAGTGGTTTTGTGGAGGAATGGGGCTGGTGGAATCAAAGAATGAAGTTCCTGAGAACACTCTCCACCGTGCAACCGGTAAATGACCGAAAGGCAGGCAACTCTACGTCGATGCTCAATGCTATGCATTCTAATTTTCGTCAAAGAGTCGCCGCCAACAAGTCTACGAGCTCTGCGATCAATCGAGTCCAAAGCCGCCAACTGATATTTAGCGGATCCGTCCAAAGATGACAACAGTACTCGACATCCAACCGCACCTGTGCCTGATACAAGTTAAGAAGTTGCAAAGGTGAGAAGAATCGTCTGACCTTAAAAAAGATACCCAATTTTTTAGCAGCTGTTTTCGCTCTGACCGCCCAAAGTTCAAATCAGCCGACAGCTCCAAAGCGAGGAGCTCAAGACTATCAGTCATCGGCAAGGAAACACACTGGAAGGTGGGGGTCAGGTGAAAAGGACTCCGTTTGGCGGAAAAAAGACACGCCTTTTAGTGGCATTAAAACTAACCAGATTCGCTTCGCCCCAATCAGAGACAAATTTAAGAGCCAAATCTGTTCGCTTCACCATAGCCTCTCTCTGCAGAGAGATCTCAATGGCATCCGCCCGTGGTCCAGATAAGTACCTATCAGTAACAGTGCTGTCATCCGCATACCCAAGGATACCGGGCTTAAGCAGATCGTTGATGTGCAGCTGAAACAATGTTGCTGAAAGTACTGATCCCTGAGGAACACCGGCATTAATTGCCAATTGGTCCGACGAACAGCCATCAACAACTACTCGTATAGACCGTTCTCTCAGGAAATCACTGATCCAGACTCTGAGACACTCCGGTAGCCCATAAGACTGGAGCTTGCTTAGAAGGCTTGCGTGCCAGACCCTATCAAACGCCTTGGAGATATCCAGAGAGACAGCGAGGGGCTCTCCATGCTTCTCGATGGCTTCACCCCAGTAATGGGTGGCACACACTAGGAGATCCCCAGTAGATCGGTTCTGACGAAATCCATATTGCCGATCACTGAGGATATCATTTTGCTCTATGTATGCCAGCAATTGTCGGTTAATTATCCGCTCCATTACTTTCGAAAATAGCGAGGGGATGGCGATTGGTCTATAATTAGTAGGGTCGGCACGGCTACCCTTTTTGGGAACTGGCTGGACGTTTGCAAGCTTCCAACACTCAGGAACAATACCGGCTCGTAAAGAGAGGCGAAACAGGCATGTCAAAATAGGAGACAACTCAGGAGCACAAGTTTTAAGTATTCTTGCTGGAATACCGTCAGGTCCACTGGCTTTGTTGACATCTAGACTGCGTAGCAAAGAGCGCACATCCTTCATACGGATCACCACGTCACGCATTAGTGTGCCACATGCAGGAATAGACGGTGGTTCCTTATCTCCACTATCTAGATGCGAACTTTTCGCAAACAGTTTCGCAAAGATGTTTGCCTTATCTGTTGCGTTATGAGCCAGCTTTCCATCGGGCCCCAGAAGAGGGGGGAGTGAGGGTCTCCGAAAATTCGTCTCAACAGACTTTGCTAGGGACCAAAATGCCTTGCTACCACAGGGATAGGCTGCTAACTTGGCCCCAATGCGACTAACGTGCTGAAAGTGTGATTTTCGGAGAGCTTTCTTGTAGGACTTGGCAGCTTTATTGAACAACACTTTCTTCTCACGCTCATCCTGGGGTTTTCGACAGCGAGCATCTGCCCAAGACTGAAAAGCCAGTTCCTTCACTCGCTCAGCTCTGGCGCACTCGGAATTAAACCAAGGACGGGCACGGCTTCCCAGAGGAACGCTAGCATATGGAATATAATACTCCATAGCCAATCGTACAATGTCAGTAATGGCAGAGGCGCAACTTGATGGATCGTTCGAAGAAAAGCATGTTTGCCGCCAAGGGTATGATGCTAAAAAATGACGCAACTCATCCCAATTTGCTTATTTATAACGCCATATTCTACGGGTACCCCTATGACTCGTATCTGGTGGTGAATGCCATGAAACAGATCTAAACAGAAAATGATCTGAACCGCCAAGAGGGGCCGTGATCACGATAGAGAACCTATCAGGGGCAGTCGTCAGCAAAAGGTCCAGACAGTTAGCAGCATGACCAACAACGTCAGGCACCCGCGTCGCCAGGCTTACCAGCTGAGAGAGATTAAAAGAAAGCGCAAACTTACGGACTTCTCTCCCAGCATGGTCTGTTTTCTGGTACGGGAATAACCATTCTTGATGGTGAGCATTAAAATCCCCCAGAAAGACCAAGTCCGCGGATGGATAACGCTGCTGAGCCATATCTGCCGCCTCACTCAAGTGCTCAAAAAATCTGGTTGTCTCCTGATCTCCACTGTGTGAACGATATACCACGACATATACAGTCTTCTCCACTCCAGAATCGACCAGCAACCACAAAATTGAAAAATGGGAGTCTTCAAGGTTACGGAGACGCCGGCAGCAGATGTCATCGCGAACGTAGACGCAAACACCAGCACGCTGGATAAAGTTGTACTCCAGGGTATAGCCTGGGTAGTCGAGATAAGAATCATCGGCTGGAGTTCGTATCTACGTCTCCGTAAGGAAGAGTAAGTCTGGTTTATCAGTCTCCAGGTGGTGGTGGACTGCGTTGAGGTTTGCGTGCATGCCTCGGATGTTAGTGAGGTGCACTTTCAATGGGAGGAAGTGCAACCGCTGTTTAACCTTACTTTTTTTCCTTTTTCTTTTCATAATTTAATTGAGTGAAAATAGGCAGAACAAGTCAGAGATGAGGCGAAACAAGGTTGACCAAGCATCATAGAAGTAATCAACGCTGATGGGAGTCTCAATCGGAGACTGCGGGGACGCCCTAACCCCCCTCAATGGCCGTCGGAACCTCCCATCCGGTAACCAAACGGCACGACGGAGCATTTCGGGATTTTTCGCAAGGCGGCGGGGGAGCCTTTCAGAGATGGCTAGTCACCTACTTGGGCCCCCTACAACCTGCGGCCGGCCAGCGGTGCACCGTGCTTCGGATCCCGCTACCCTCCACATTGAGACAACCGGCGCCGAAGACCAAGACAATGAGATCGGTCCACACATGTCCCGCAACTTTCCCTTTCACATTCTACCAGGCTGGCTACTTTGGATCACAAGCCGGAACACGACGAATCGTTTGACAGCGTGACTTAATCTAAAGGGTGGTCGCAAGCCACGGCCGAAGCCTCCCACCAGTACATCTGCTCGTTTAGCACCACCCGGGGGTCACGTGTAGGGTAACTAGGGTAAAGCCTACGGACGCGAGCAGAACCAACCCCCAAACTATATACCCTATGCCCGTATAGAACCTATGCCCGTTATCCGTCAACTTTTCCCTAGCAAAGTGATCTCTAAGAGAGGAGACATTTCCTGAACACCACGTAGTCCGGATCTGACTCCAATGGATTTGTAGGCTACCTTTTTATTCACACCTTTTTTATATTTTTAATTATACTTTTTTATAAATGTCAATATGTATAAAAAGAAGAATGGAATTTGTGACGTTCAATGGTGTGCTTTATAGCTCTTAAGAAAAACTGTTTATATTATTAATATATACATATTAACTTCTCGAGTATCTTAATTCTCCTTCCCGTGTTGTGGGAACTGCACCTCTACAGATTTTTTTATGTGGGGCTACCTTAAGGTTAAAGTGTACGTCACTAACCCGCGGCCAATTGATGCGCTAAAAGAAAACATCCGCAGAGAAATGGCAAGCATTTCAGTAGATACGTGCAGCGCAGTTATCGACAATTTTAGACGTCGTTTGCAAGAGAGCCGTGATCGTAACGGATTACATTTAGAAGACGATACTTTCAAAAAATAATTCCCGGTTTTCAAGCTTTATTTGTAAATAAAAATATAATTCATAATGTAATTAGTTTTATATTAATGACTTTTTTTCATTTCAAAGGACTTATGGGCCACCCTGTTTTATTATGAATAGCTTTTATAGTCGGTTTAGTTATGATTTTAATATTAAACAATTAATAATCTACCCACACATTTATAAAGACTTAGAATAAAACTAAATAAAACGAATTTAATGTAAACTTACTTTATTTCATGATTGAACGACTGGTTGTAATGATTTACAGGTGGCTAAGAATAATGCATAGTACATACCGCATCATTACTCACGTGGGCTATTGTGAAAAGTTCTTAGTTTTTGTAAGCCATACTTAAAAATCATTTCGAACAATTTATACGATTCTTTAGTCATTTAAGTGTAATGAAGCGTTTAAAAGCAAAACAACAACGTTGTATTGGTTTATAGCACAGTTTAGAGACATTAAATGATTAATTAACATGTCATTTAATTCCGGCTGTAATTTTGTAGTTATTATTCGAAAATTATGAATAAAATATGGTTAATAGTTAATGGAGAATATTCTATATTTTGATTATGATCGAAATAAAGCTGTAGATATAAATTAAATTTACTCTGCAAAGTTCTAAAACAACAAAATTAATATGTATGTACATAGTATATGGGTATTATACGTTACGAAACGAAATGATTAGTTGCAAAATAAAGATGTTAATTATATATATATATATACATATTTTGATTGTAAACTCTTTCATATTGAATTAAAATATGCATACAAATGTGTATTTACCCTTAGTAATTTGTTGATAAAAAAATTAAAACTGGATATGAGCATCTTATTTGCATTTTACAACGAAGAGGTTGAAATCTTCGTAATTATGTAATTAATTGAGCATTATCCAAAGTGATTGTGAACGTTTTATGTATAATCTTTATACTACTCACCTCCTTATTCCCCACGTATATGGAAACACATATGATTAGTTATTGAACCTAGCCATCAGTATTCATAAATATTTTATCTACATTTAATATATAAATATAGTAATGATAGTAGCTATTATATAATTTTTATTTTGGTATCCCGGGGAACATCCTATATAGGTCCATTAGGAACGCTATGAGGGCAGCGACCCCGGTGTGTCAGACACCTACTGACTAAAAACTTTCGGGATGTCTCTCTAATCGCTCCATCCAGGTCTGGGAAAGGTTAGGGAGCAGAAAGCTTTGTTGAGGCTACTTTTCTGGGAGGAGTAGGTGTAAAAAGGCCCACCCTTCCAACACCTCGCTCCCAGGCGATGCACAGAACACTGCGCACCGCCTCCCTCTTGTCCGGGCAGCAGACTCCCTCAAGTCTACTACCCGGCTGTTGTCACCGGGGTATCGCGCTTGCTCTGGGTGAACGCGTCCCTCCGGCAATGGTGCCTTAGCCGCCGAATGGCTAGAGAAGATGTTCGCTCTCTGACCCTTTTGGTGACCTGCTTCTGCTTTATCACAACCTCGCAGAAAGATGTCATCACCTGTCATATCTCTTCGCTGCCGACCATTGCTTTCACCACCGCCGGCAGAGCTATTATATAATAAAATAAATTCACCTATCCTAAAATTTGTATTTGTATTGGAACTTAAAACACGTAATATGACCTAAACAGCTTGAGGCCGATATAATAAAATTGTTATTAGTATATTGGAGCGCAAGTAGCCACTAACTAGCCTTTTTTTGAACCGTTTTATATTAACAAGTGGTGGGTGCCTCCTGATTATTTTCTCAAAGCAATTGTTATTGGAGAAAAGTAGTTACAATTTTATAATCTTTCTTGGATTTATTTATTTGTATTACTTTATAAACAATATTTCAATCCTTATGGTGCCTAACGGTGCCACACTTCTTTCCCATTTTGTCTTTATTCTCACCGTACTTGTTTACAATGTGTCGGTTTAGATAAAAATTGGAATTTTGGACAAATATAAGATATAAAATAAATATACCTTATGAGTATACAGGTATATAAATTGTATTTATAATTATATTTTTAACTGTACACACTTCTTCTTGATCCATAAAAAACCAAATCATTGTCTTTTTCATAGTTCTAAAGTATTATAGTTCCTGTGCTATAGATAGATGTGTAAGTAAAATATAAACCTCAAAAACCAGTTTGTCTGTAAACAAAGTTTGATTTTAGTTAGAGATCGACCTATAGTTAGTCGGCACTTAGCATAGTAGACAGTATTTATTTTACAAATAGTGCTAACGATTAGAAACAGTTTATATTTCTCTGTTGCAACGTTTTAGGGATGTCTTGTTAAAATTACAGGATTTTTGTAAATTACAGCTAAAACATTGTAAAAATCATGTAAGTAGATATTATATCCGTTTGTTAGATTTTTTTTTAATATCTCAGTTCAGCTCTTGCCATAGTGGTAGACCGTGCGGCTTCTGCACCTCAGGGCGTATGTTCAATTTCCATAAGGAACAAATATGTGTAATGTCTACAGGTAGTCGGTATGAAGGACGAGTATTTATTTATAAATGCACCCACGACTTAGGAGTAAATCCTAAAATGGTATAACAATTTTTCACTCGTCCTTTGCGGTCGTTGCCTTTCTTGGACTACACTAAAGTTTCCATAAAGTTTTTCTTTTTTTAAACTAACTCGACAATGAACACAGTGCACTAAATAGAAAGCGTAAGAGGCGATTCATTATAAGGCTCCGTTTTCATGCCGGCCCTCATTTACCACGATAGAACGTCTTTAGATATCTAAAACTGAAGGTAAACATGCTGATCTCATAATGCAATAAGTCAAAGCGAGACAATAAGATAGTAGTTACACTTGTGTACTGTGGTCACAACCCGGTTCGGGTAATTGCCCTACCACCTCATTAGGTGCGAGGTTTCTCACTTTGTCGAGCCGGTATCAATAAATAAATAATATCTATTACCTTAACTAAGGTATCTCTACACTTCGGAGAAGAGGATGACGCTGTTCCTCTGGCCCCGGTCAGACGGGAAGAAGGAACACCCCGGGGGTTTTAGTCGGTGCAAGTCCGACACACCGGGGGGCAGCTCTCACCGCCCCCTGAGGTCCGTTAAGGATTTCCCCCGGGCTAACAAAAAAAAAAGGTATTTCCACACTGATATTTCATGTCAGTTTGTAAGAAAAGGTATTAGACGTCTAATAATGACACTTATCAACACGTAGTGACACGTGTGTGTTTCCAAGCATCTAAAAAGAAATACAGTTTTTAAAAAAACATTTATGAATTCAGAGTCATGAAACGAGAGTTAATGAAGTTATTTTTTTATTATATTGAACAAAACCAATAGTATTATAATTCAATTATTAGTATGCATAAGTAAATTTAAAATATTGTTAGTTCCGCTTTCATGAATGATTACTGTTGGTTAGTTTTTGAACAGATACACAAATACTCTCATAAATATATTTTATTATTACACACAGCATCCAGCCGACATTACAATGGCCCATTTTATGCCAATCCAGTCTTTTCCTTTTATCGCGAATTTAAAATCTGTGTAGGAGCAGACATTCAATTCATCCTTGTCTGGGGAGTTATTGACGTATGATTGTGTATCATTCTCTAGAAATATTTTATTATATACTGGTTTCTCTTTCAGCGACGTAAGAGCTCGTTGTACCTGTTAACCCTAGGGTATTGTTGTTAGGTTTAAAATAAAAAAATAGTTTAAATTTGGCCCGAAAACAAGTATTTGTTTAATTAAATTTTGATTTCGACTGATGATGATGATGATGAAATCCTGGCCGATTTCGGCCTTGGCGACGTTTCCAAAATAGTATCAGGTAGGCGCGGGCGGCAGCCCCAACCGACGAAGGTGAGCTCGCTGATGACTTGCGTAGCCCACCTTAGCGCGGAATGTCCTGTTGCATAATGGACATGCATTGATTTCGACTAAGATTCGTATGTCTCACTTTTAGTGCAGCAGGCCGATGTTCTAAAACATTCGCCTTAGTTAGGTTCATTAAGTAGTCCAATAATTGAAAATATCATGTATTTTAGAATGCATCTTTATGATTCAAGAAATATCTATTAAAGGATAAGAGGAGTAGTTAGATTATGATGTTATAAAAGAAAATATCAACAATTTGAATAATAATAGTAATATTTACCAACAATTACACCCATTGTTCTATTTTCTACACAACGCTATATATACCTTTTTCATTACATATAGAATATACTTACATGACTCGCGATAAGTAATTCAATATATTTTGGAAAATTTTACCTATATTCGGATTCGAACTTTGGATCTTTAATGTTGCAGGCAAATTCATTACCAATTAAGATTACTCATTAAATAGCTTGGCAAATTTCGACGAATTCTTCTACCTTCTTAGCAGACGCTGTCGTTCGTGGACTTAATTGTTCTGATCATCAGGTAAGGTGTGGACAACTCACCAAGTTAAAAATACTATCATCGTACTAAATTTTATATAATTGTTCATAATAAGCTAACACATATATACATATATAGCGTCGCTTGTATTGAAATATATGCTAAACATACTTATAAATATAGCTATAATTATATTTTTTTAACATTTAACATTGTAGCTTTTATTACAGCCAGTCGTGAAATGTCAGCTGCATCTGAGCATAAAGAAAATTTTATTAGGTCGTTTGATAATAGTACAAAATATAAATTCAACAAGTAAGTATGGCTAAGATAAAATGAGAGCGTGTATGTGCCGCCCGGCAACTTAAACATGCTAATGCACCAAAATGACGTCAGTAAATGCAATGTATGAGGTATCGTAAATGTTATTACTACACTTTTGACCGGACGCTGTAAGGAACCAAGACCGAAACCTTGTAATGAGTCTCTTAGAGTACATATAATACACTTCTATTATTTTGGGTTTTAGCTGTTGTCTTGCTTTATTTCATAAAATTTATGATTTTGAGAAAATATCTTGTCACGAGGCAGGTAAAATAAATTATTCGTCAATTTATTATAAAATCATTTCATTTTTAAAGCTATTTATCCTGAAGACTATGAATGTAGAGTTCTAACACCGTGGTATATCTACGTTAGGCAGGCTTTGCCGTAATTTCAAGTAGCTATCAATCAATTCTTGCCTTTTAAAGGGATTTACTTATCGTACTTACTTACTAATTTGTTGGAAGTAAAAAAAAGGAATACTGACATCAGGCACAGGAGCACACTTACTAAAGACCTAAATTAATCAACAAAAATGTAAGTGAACTAGTCACATACTTTGCTGTAATAGAGAAAAGTGGTGCAAGCACGTAACGCTCTGGTACCTTAGGGATGTGATTAGGCACAGAAGACTTCATACAAAATGGAAAGATGGTTTGAAGTTGACGCTAGGACTTTCTTGAACAAGTGTTGCGGGTAGAGCCCAGTGGAAGTAGTTAGAGAGGGCCTTTGCCGATAAGGACGTCGCAATACGAGACTTAATTTTAGAAAGTACTGTAAGAAATTTAACAGTAATAAAGAAGTCAGAATTAAGGGCTATTTGTTTTATTAATTACCAACTGATAATTTAATTAAGATTATTTAGGATTTTAATTTGAGATATTATTGTCTGCTGTTGTTTTGTTTTTTTTTTTGTTTTTTTGTTTTTTTTTTTGTTTTGGTTTTAGTTGTCTGTTTTGATATTGTTAGTTAATGCTTTTGGGCCATGCTGTGGTTGTCTATTATTGGTATCCGTTACCGACATTTAGCTTATGTATGTGATTCAGATTGTGAATGTGAAGTGTAATGGAGCTGTTGACAGCCCATAAATAAATAAATAATAAACTGATGAATTGTACTAATTTTACCAAATCAGCTTAAAAAATAATTTTGTAAATACTGAACGGTAAAAATGTATATTTTTGTGTAAATAATATAGTAATAATAACATATCGTCTCACTAAGCCCCTTACGGCGTGAACAGAGATTCATTAGTGACTGTATTTCTTCGAGGAAGAGGCCCTAGTCGTACCCTCGATCCCGGTAGGTGGAAGGTGAAATATCCTGGGGATTTTAGTCGGTGCAAGTGCACTGGGGGGCCGCTCTCGCCGCCCCTCCAAGGTACGTAGGGTTTTTCCGCCGGGTTACCAAAAAAAGTGACTTTATTTACTTTGCGCTTATATGTACTGCGCTTTTGTTTAAATATATTCATATTAACCAATTAAAGGCAAATGTATTCTAAAATTTGCATATCATTATCCATGTAAGGAATTTAAGGAGTGTTTAATTTTACTTGGGCGCTGCAATAAATATGTTTCGCCAGTGATCGCTGTGACCATGTAGGCGGTAGTAATTGATTATTGTTCGGAACACAGCATCATCTTATCACAGATCAGGGCTCGCACAATGTCCAATAAACTAAATGATGCTATCTTATATTGTATGAATCAGTGCAACTCCAATAATTCAGATGCGTTGTGTGAAACTCAATCTAAGAGCGAAGTATCTCACTTCCAGCGTAGCGTTCGAATGTTTCAATGTATGTATTTATTATAAGTTATTTATATGAGTTTGTATTGTAAAATTTTACTAAACGACAGTTGCTATGTGTTGATACTTTAAAGTTATGTTGTAATAAATAATTTGTTTGTCATTTTAATTATTCGCTGAAAGATATATCGTAGCGAAACTGATTAAAAAAATCAACATAAATAAATTAAGAAAATCATCACGTAGAACTGTTGTTTAACTATTAGGAGTACAAACAAGTTTCTGGCGTTTTTTTGTCAACAAAATAATATTTCTTATGATCGAACGATAGTTTAAATTTAATCGAAGTATTGTCCATCACTAGCAACTACTTTTACCCATCTTTCAGGCCGCGGTCGGATTCTACATCTGAAAAACTCGTTATCTTCTGAGGCTATCCACGAATAAGCCCAATTTTTAGTATCTTCGTAAGATGTGAACCGCTGCTCCGACAGAGCATGTACCGATGATCGGCACAGGTGATAGTCGGACGGCCCAAGGTCTGGTGAATACTGCGTATGGGGTAGCACTTCCCAATCTAGTGTTATCAAATAGTTTTTAAGTCGGATATAATTGCTAATTCTACTGTAAGCTTCTTGTCATGCCATCTCTCACAAAACGATGGAAACTTATTTGTACGTCTAACAATTATACATATATTTAACCATTTCTATTTCATTTAATACCCTTTACAGGTTCTCTTTTCTAAACTTATATAAAGAAATTAATTTCTTAAATATCAAGATAAATGCGTAGTCATGATTAACAGCAAAACATTTACGAATTAATTCGAACATCAAACATTTTCAATACGTCTGTCTATACCACCCAAAGTCATATATCTAACTGAAGAGGCAAATTAATCGTATGCGAGATTGTAATCAAAATAAATTACTATATTCATGAAACGTGAGCGATTGTTTACATTTACATTTACTCGGTTACATTACTTGCGTGGTGTTTAGAAAATGCTTAAATGCTGTGTTATCTCTCAAGCTTCTCCCTTGTCACCATTCAACATTACTGTTAATAAATTAAAGATTCGAAAAATTTACCTTTGTGATAGTTATCGTGTTATTTTCTTATTACAAAACCGAGTTTATTATAAATACAGATTTAAATAGTGTTTAAGTTCCTAAAAACAAAGGATAGCTTATGAGCTAATATAATATAATATAATTATTAAATAAAAAAATGTTAAATAAAATAAAATGTTAAATGTAAAATGTTAAATATTCATCATATGTGATGAATACCTTATTATATTACTTACGGTGAAGTTGACATATTCACAATATAATAACAAATATCCGTTGAGGCATAGTGGGAGCTAAAATTTTTAATGCGGTAGAGTTTCAATTTTAATATTTCAGAGTAAATTATCATTCGAAGCGAGCTTACATTATACATTATATTCAAAATGCGGTAAAGAGCGACTCGGTGCACTGCACTGACAGCTATAATGTACTGATTATAATCTCATACATTACACCTGAATGTTATAAGACTATCTTCACTTTTAACCTATAAATCTGTAACGTACACCTTAATATTAGAAAAAACCCTTTGATTTATTATCATGTATAATTTATTTTGGTACAAACAGAATTAGCAAGAGCTCGCAATAGTTTTCGCCGCAGACGCAGCGCGGAGCGGTCGTATCGTGCTTGTCTCAGGTACTGTCCGCATTCGCTGACAACTGTTCTGTTGCATAACTCCTGTAGATGACATAAAAACAAAATTACTCCAAATAATTCAGTAAATTAAAAATAAACTGCTGTATAAATATATACTTGGAAAAATGTATTACCGCTGTAAAAATATACGAGCATGCTATAAAAGTAAAATATTCAAATATACTTTTTATGCATATTAAGTTGCAGTAAAATACAAATATATATTATATTTACAATATTTATTAAGGATACTACCAACTATTACTATTTTGACAGTGATATAACTCGTTTATATGAATCGTATTAGGAGGATTTTCTAAAATATTATATATAATTTTTATTTTTAAAATAATAATAAATAGTAGCTGACCTAGCTAAATTTGTTTCGCCATGAATGTCGTGTTAACCTACTTCCCCTCTCTACTTTCTTCACTCTTCATAAAAGAGAAATAATGCCTTCATACATTGTTTTGTTATGTCTCAAAAGGATGAAGCAGCGTTGTTGATTAAAGCTCTCAGATGGATTGCCTTTTTTCGACATTGCCAACAATTATTGATGTATTATTTATCCAATTTACACAAAACCATAAGAAATTATACAATAAAACCTTCCACAGAAATGGTCCGTGGAAGAAATAATACCTTAAAATAAGTTAAATAGTTTTTGAGGTTATAGCTTATAGAAGCGGCGATGACTTTATTTAATACTGTTACGACGGATTTAGCTGAGACTTGAACCCTAGATTTCTAGGCTTGTAGGCATACACGTCTTAAAAACGCATAGATTGTTTCGAGGCGCTCTTTCGAATGGACTAACTATTCAACAAATCACCAATGATGATTAAACACTTAGGATTGCCGCCTACCTACACCGTTCATTCAAGAAGCGAGGCGCGCGGGGCCTAAATAAATTAGACAGCTGTTTATCTATGGAATGTAGAGCTACAAAAAATCGATAAGTTATTCTAGAACATCCGGGCAAATACATAAAGTGATTCCTCTTGATCTTTCTCGAAAGTTTCGAAAGCCTGATGCACCGGAATAAATACCAGCCGGACTCGATCACAGGATAGTTTCTGCTTAGAAGCAACTTACGCGATATCTCCAAGTGACAGAATACGATTTTAATGAACATACTGAGACTACTGCGCTTGCATAGTGTTCTTATGACCTAGTATTTCGACTGACTTTTGCGACAACTTTCTGCAATTGAAATTTTTATGGCTAAACGTCGGGAACTTTCATCGACTTGTTTCTGGAACCTTCGGCCATTGGCAATCGGTATCATACGATGGATGCGCTACGAGTCGTTTCTATGACTGCGTGCTAACATTGTCCACCCTCTTTGATTAATAAATCGATTGTTCGTCAATACCGGTGGCTTATTACCCCACGCGAGTTACAGTATGTAGTGATTAGAGAAAGAAAATATACTAAAAAAAATATAATTCGTTTTCATAATATGTAGATACAAAGTACAAATTAATAAACAACTAGATCATTTCTTACTTTATAATGATTCATCTGTACTTCATTAAAGGGTGCAGACCATCCGTTGAGCCGTGACGTGCCCAGACTGGCCAGAGGATAATGATTGAATGCTGTCAAAACTTTATTAGTTTGCATGAAACTTTTGCTATAAAAGCCGACAGGAGAGATTGCAGCTGAACTGATAATATGCTTTACTAATTTTGGCACTGCTAAATCATGACCACATCTTTTTCTGTATTTTGCGTAATATAGTTCATCTTCATTATTTACATCTATATATTTATCCTCTAAGCTATATTTATTATCTATTAGCTCTAAATTATTTAAATCTAAATAATCATCTTCTGTGATTCTTACATCATCTCTTTTAGCGTATTTTTTATTAATAATTATTCTTTGCATTATATCAAAGAAAAATACATTTTGTATCATTATTGCTGAATATTCTCTCTGGTCCCAGCCAAGAGTATGAAGATGAGTAATTAATTCAGCCCATGTGTTTGTAGTTTTTGGCAATATTATTTCATCCACATCCAGTGGGATAATAAATTTAGATTCTTCTATGTTTCTATATAAGCAGTCATTATAAGTTATGATATGATCTCTTCTCCGTTGCCACAATGATCTTGCAGGATTATTGTTAACAGGAATATTGTATAATCTAATAAAGCCTTCATCTCGATAGTGCTGCAGTACGTTTTCTGTTTCTTTACTTATTTTATCAATGTATATATCGATAATGTCTACACCGAGTATTTTATTGGTTTCAATCCATTCCACTAACTGTTGGGATATATCCTTATCAAAAGCCATATCTTTTACACAGACTGTAAAGTTTCGTTTTTGCTTGACTTTATCCCTATCCAAGTTCAAAGCAAATGCATTTGTGGGATCATTACAAGGTTCTGTAACGACAGAAATTATCGATGGGGTTTTCAAAGACTCTGTTAAAGGACACGAAAGTAGTATTGGAGTACTGACTTCTGTTGAAGTGGCATCCCATTCGTGCCACCAAATTTCCAAAAACTTGGCTTCTACTACTTCTACTGTATATTCGTATGGATTTAGCGAACGTGTTTGGCAGAAGAGTGTGTCTTCGATTGAAATATTACGACCTGTAAAAGAAAAATAAAATTAATGTTATTAATAAATAACTACATAGGCAATATCAATAAAAGTGTAACATTTTTGTTATTTTTACATTACACGGCGGGCGCGTTACTAATTTTTCTAATATTTTAAAATAACAAACATTTGATTTCGAACATTTTTATGGTACTAGATATTTTAATGCTTTTTGCGAGTTTAAAGCATCTATAATGTATATAAATATATACATATATGATATTAAACGATATGTAGGTAAGTAAGACACAGTAAGCTATTTTACTGTTCTCTAGGCTTAGTAATTTATTTTCAATGGAATGTTACATAGTAAACGTCTATAATATAATATTGATTTGAAGGCGTTTCTTAGCGATCGCACTATAACGGAGCTATCAAGGAACTGCCATTAAAACGGTGCTTCAATTGCAGCCTCGGGGAAGCAGGACGAAGTAATTTCCTATTACCTCAGTTGCTGATGCTAAGTGTCTGTATTTTATTGTTAAGACTGTAAAGGAAATAATTTACTTAAAATTGTAAATAATTTAATAGTTACTGGCTTCATTTTTAAAGACGAAAGAGGATAATATATTTTAAATAAAATTATTGTTTGTTTTTAAGTGCTTATTGCATTATATTTATAAGTGATATAATAAAAGATTTTGAAGATTGTTATAAATGACATTATTTTTAAGTTTTGGAAAATATATTTGTTGGTTTTTATTGTTGTATTATTAGTATATTATTGTATTTAACATTTATATATAAATAACTAATTAACTTCCAAAAAATATAACAATATGAAAATCATAGCTATGTGATTGATATAGCAAAATAAACTAACTACTGTTGTTTTTAAGCAGAAAACATTCCAGATTTTTATTTCACCTCCCAACATTATAACAATATAAGAGTCAAGTGAGTTTATCTGGACCCAGAAGGAATTTACACGATGTATACGCTCGAGCCGAGTGACAAATGAGTGGGGTCTTATCGACTAGGCGCGCTTGTTGGCCAACACAGTCCTCGCACGCGTACTTTCTTTATATACTTTTGTTTGGTTTGCCACCACGTTAACTGATGAAAATGTAAGTGTTTTAAATTCACAGCTATAAAGATGCTGCTTTGTTAAGACGTTATATTGTCGCAGTGGACTTTACCAAAGTATTATTTGAATTATATTTGTTTTTTATTTGTTAAGTACAAAGACATTTTTTTTACACTGGCTCGACATAGTGACTACAGAGTACCTGATGGTAAGTACAGTGTAGTCCAAAAACGAAAACGACTATCAAAGGATGAAAAGCCATTGATAGTCTACATCGTCATGTCGGCCCACATATACCACGACTGAAGGTCTCTAGGTATATGAGCTACTGGATATACACAAGCTGATCCCGAAACGCGACAAGCCGAAACTGGTCACTATGACGGGCTTTACACCCATGCACTGTGGTCGCGATCCACCCAAGTAATCTATTCTATAAAAATAAGTCCTGTTTTCCTTACTGACGCTATAACTCCAGAACCCACGAACCGATTTGCAAGGTTTTGCATTCGTTGGAAAGGTCTCGGGCTCCGTGAGGTTTATAGCAAACAAAATTCATGAAAAGTTACAACAGAAAAGCAGGAAAACGGGGAAAATAATTTTCACATACATCGCCATAGCATATACATAGCATGTACTACAAACCAATATGGTTTTGCATGGTGGTGGAGCAGATCGCACCAGTATTTTAAGTAGATGGCGCCGATGCGTTATACATTGTTTGCCAGCTACTCATTGTACTCTGCTCAGTTAATTTCATATGACATTTATTATGCGCACGTTCTTTCAAACGCTAACTAGAAACCAAAACGAAGCCATCTGGTGGCGAAACGAAGTTCGCCAGGTTTACTAGTATTACATATAATGCGATTAAAATACATGTAAAAATAAATATTCTTTATTGGTAATTTTTTAGTAATTACATCTAAATTTAAAAAACCTTTTTACAAATTAATGGTGTGTTCTTAATAATAATGTATTTAGTTTTCTTTTTTTACACTCGCTTGGCATAGTGACTACAGTGCACCTGATGGTAATTACAATGTAGTCCAAAAACGAAAGCCGCCATCAAAGGAAGAAAATCTATTATTTCTTATAACTGTTTTGATACTTTAATATTTAAAATCACTATTTATTCAAATATTTTAATTTATATTAAATTTATAAAAATATATAATAAGAAAAATTGGTTGTACAGTAGTTTGTTTACAAGGTAGTGATAAAATAAATGAAAGCGTCTTAAATAAGAAGCAAAAACCTTTGTATCTCTCTTAGATATAGAGAAAACCTGGACGAGCGACGACTTATCAAGTTCAGTGATAAATATTGTCTTATGTTATCACAGTCAAAGAATTTCCAGATGTCTATATATTCCAACACTGTTTCAACAATAAGTGATATTTTAATTTTTTAATCCTTTAAATATTTTATTTCATTATTATCTTTATACTTATTTTCAGAGTCAAATACCACCAGCATTTTTGTCACCATGAAGTATTTTGGTACACAATAATGTTTTTAATTTCAGAAATATGGTTATTTCGTGTGAATAATTAGCGCTGTGTTTTGACTAAATACAATTGTACGTTGTTCTGTCTGCACAATAAACACAAGTCTCTTCGTACCTGCACCTGACAGGTATGTTATTATATTGCGTAGGTACCTGCAATAACACGGGAGCGCTTGAGGCGGCGCGTGCGAGCTTTTCATTTCAATTCAAACATGACTTAATTACCAATCATGATTTTACGTGAAATAAAAATTCAAAAAATATAATTGGATAGTAAGGTAAATTTAGCTAAACTTTGATAAATATACCATATTTATTATTTCTACCTATGAAAGTTATTAAAATACGTTATTAGTAAAGATAACAGGAAATAAACATATATGAATTATGAAACATTGAAATTAAAAAAAATTAAATAATGTTTTTAAGATTATAATGCCTTCAGCTGTTGATGGCTAGAAACAGCAGTTTGAAGTGATCTTATTTGCGAAGCTAAAAAAAGGTTTTTGTGACGAACAGATTAACTTTTCACGAGTCATAGATGTGTATATGTATATTTTTGTTTAGTACACATAATACAAGCGCTAGCTTAATTTGGAGGCTAGGTTAATGTGTATAATAATCCATAAATATTATGTAGTTATCTTAATAAGAGATCTACGCGTGGTAGTAAATGAACAACAGTAATGATGAGGTTTATAGGGGCAGCTTTAAGTTTGCTTAGACTTTAGTAAAAATCATAATTTATAATACTGAATGAATGTCCAAAGATTTGGAAATCACAAATTTTGTTAATATTGACTTGGCTCTGAAAATACTACGGCTATCCTCAAGATTCTATTAGATATTCAGTTTTATGTCAAAACGAATTTATGTTTTGAGGACTAAGCAAAGTCGAAATATCGTCTATAAATCTCAAGCTAAGCGACCAGGTTGCTTCAGACCAACTAAGTAACAACTATGGTACAGCATTAGGTGTTAGTCCTTTTATGTTGAGTAACTTCAGTGTGTACTTTTTAGAGAACATTTCTTGGAAGTCAGTTTTATTAGAGTTATTTACTTATTATATATGTACTGCAATTGTTACCGTCTATAGATAATCATATCTCAACGGTCATCGCCGTTCTTAGACCGTTTTATTCTTAGCACGGAATGCTGTGTCAGTTAAGAAATGTTATAAAGTATTTTTTTAATAAAAAATGGAAACAATCTGCAATTATTTAATCATAACAATTTCTTCAAGACATTAATGATTGTGTATCATGTCCATAAATATGAGCTTATAATGATCTCCTGTCAATTACTGTTATTTACTGTTATAAATTATTTTAAATAAATAGAGGCTGATGCAGTTTGTGATGAACATGTATGACGAATTATAATGTAAACATTTTGTTGGCTACATAAGTATACTAATTACTTAAATAAATTCAAACTTTAGTGGCTACGATTATCTTATAGTTCAATGTATGAAATTATACATATCGTCGGGTGAAAGGCTATAAAATAAGGATATGTATTTAAGTCGTTTTTTTCATTTGCCGATATCGGTGAAAATCACTATTATCAATGTAATTTTTCTGCTTAGATTAACATAGTACTACAACGCATCGTGATTGCGACATTTAGATACAGTTTTGTATGTTTCTCTCATTGTTTTATATTTCGAAAGGGTCATAATATAGTTACTATAGTAAGAAATGTTATATAAAACATAGAAAAGCAGTTTATTTCAATCTCTCGCTTTGCATGTAAGTTTCGCGGGTTTTTGGACACGACTTAGTGTGATTAATTTTAATATTAAATTATTATACAATATTAAACATTATATTGTAATTACCGGGAAGATAGATGCAGTGATAATAGAATATGTATGAATATAAATTATTACTCTTTTTAACCGACTACGTTGTCTTTAATTTTAAGCAATTAATTGAAAACTTATTTATTGTCCAAGCATGCAGTGCTTTCATGCATCTATGGAATGAACGCTACTGGAAATTAAACCCGTGCTATAATAAGGCCAATTAGCTCAGCCCATTGAATGTGTAGTTATACTCCTATCGATTAAACAGTTCAAAATATATTTTTAATGTTTGTGGAATATAATAATTATTGATATTTATACCGTGGAACATCGCTAATATTCTGACGTATCGCTGAGCCGTGCGTTCATCATAGTAGGCGTCGTACAACGATACTTGGGTGCCGGGAATACGCTGCCAGGACGATTCTTCCAGTTTGTTGGGCGACCATGTGTGGTTCTGCAATAAATGATTGACTTATTAAGAGAAATTAGTAGTATGTATGCTCGTTCTCGTCGTTAGTCTTATCTGCAAAATCAAGCAGCAAAAATGTGAACTAAGTTTGAACTCAGAATACTAGAATAAAGGAATGTTATTTTTATTTTATACAGTTCATAATTTTGCCTGTTTGGTTTGCTTCATATACTTGTATATATATTGTTTTCTATTGTATAGATTTAATATCAGCTCGGTTATTAAAAATTTTATATGGTTTTATGCATGCAATAAGTTAACGTAATTAATCAATTTGATAAGCGTAGTGAATTGAGCGCGTTGATGTCTAATGCAAAGGCGATATAAGCGCTCTTACAACGGGTGTTTGATACCCATGCAAAACTATTATAAACGATAAAAGAGTATCTAACAAAAGTTATCGATTATTCACGAAACAATTAAGTATCATTTGAAAGTCTCAGAATTTGGATATTCGGCATATGTACGGAGGCTAACAAGTGCTCTATTGGATTAAACGTTTAAAAATTTTTACTCAATTATAGTACATAAAGATTTGAATTTTCGGTACCGTTACTTGTATATGATGTTTGTGTTATTAAAAGCTTATACATAGATATGCAGTACGTTTGGTATGTACTTTTGATAAAGCGAAAATTACTTACAATGCCTTTTTTTTCAACGCTAAATATTTATATTGGTTGGTTCATTAATAATGGGCCCGTCATTAAATAAAAGATATAAATTTATAATTAAACCGAATTTATTAATATTTACAAAGAAAGAGCTGAGATGAATTTTCACTAGTATAGAATGCAAAATGAAATATAATAAGAAATCGTAATTGTTGATTATTATCAACTCATACTTTTTAGTATTGAGAGTTTTTTAATATATTTCCATCTACTTAGATGCATGTTGTACACTGTCTTGAGGTGGATTTAGAAACTTGTCTTGCTATGACCATTTCATACGTGCTATTTAATTTGCATAAGTCTAAGCTTCACGACTTGTGACATATCTCTGCACTCTAATATAAATTTTACTGTACATACGATATATTACTTTAAACTAATTGCTTTAGAGTATAATCTTGTAGTTACTTCAATATCACAAACGAGAGAATACAACCACGCTTTGTGAGTATGGTCGCACCAGAAAAGGAGTTATAGCGTATTTTTGTTATAGCTCGAAAAGTCAAATAGGGTAAATTTATTCCATTACAGATCCGTGTAAAAGTTATTTTTGGAAGTGTAGACTATTCATTACAAACGGAAATATAATTCGTATGTTATTGAATTATAATTGTTTTTGTCTATATGTTTAAGTAGCTTTGAAACCTATCTACATTTATTAAGTTGATTGTAATAAAATTAAAATGTAATATGAATAAAATATATAGTAAGAACGTAAAAATACGATAGTCAATTCACACGTCCTAAATATCATTCGTTCTACTATGTAATTTTAATTTATAAGTATAAAACCATAATAATATATAATCAGTTCTTCCGTCCATTATTATATAATTACAAAAAAAGGCCATATCAGAATGTAATGAGATTTGCAACTCACATTTTCGCATTACTGAGACCAAAATTATAAGTTACATAATGGATTTTCGGTTACCATTAATGTAAATAAAAAAATATTAGCAAAGTGGAATTTACGTCGGTATAAAAGATTACCTTTTGTCGATATAACTATTTATGCAACATATTATTTGTATAGAGTTAATATATTTTATGAATACCTTAAGTAAATACACCACTGTTCTAGGCTTAGATATTGTTATAAATAGTAAGTGCCTACTGTTAAACAAAATACATCGACGATTTAACTTTAAAATTATTCTAAAGATTTGTATATTTTCAATTTGATTTTAATTATCATAAAAATATCTAAAAATTAGTACAATCTTTTGACGTCATAAATGGAGTATAAATAATTAAAAGTTAACGCCGGCTGAGCACCTCAGTGCTTGCCCTCTAGCCCGGTTTAGTTGTGAACGTCTATCCCGGCCATCAATATAAAGTACTGTTCCAAAAAAAAGTTAATATATAAGTAAGCACTGAAAATTTTCATTTTTTTTAGCTCTCTTCGTCCTTTATCCCTTGTACACTGATTGTCATAAAGATTTGCTGGTAGTTTGGGAAGAGTATCCGTGTTTTATAAAATAATTACTAAGTTCGCTTGAATTTCATGTAATTAAAATAAATTTTCAGAGGTCTTCGGAGAACAATATATCTATAGGTGACATTACACGGACGTCGGTAATGTACGGGCGGTAGCGGCGTACCATTAGAAGCGCACGGAGAGGATATTGATTTCGATTTATTTTCCGTTCGTGACCGGCATCGGAATAGATAATCGACATAATAGGTACAGAACTGGCTTCGGTAGATACCATTCGTGGACTCTGAGCGGCGACTCATTGTGATTGTGCATCGGCATTTTGCAAAGATTTATATCTTTGACAAATTATGTTGAAAATACGTAGACATAAGTTATCAGATCACTAGCACTACAGTGACCCATACTTCTAATAACATGAGGACGAGTTTATTGATATGATCTGTTGCGGTAATCATAATATAATAAAGATATGAATTATTCTGTGGGGATAAGTAAAACTTTACACCCTTGTTGCTTTAACAATACAGTTTAAATCAGGGCTTCTTAAACTTTTGTCATTCACGACCCCATTTATGATCGCGAGTTTCTTGCGACCCCATACAAACATCAAAAGAAAAATAAATTAATATTTTTTGATTATTTATTTATTAGGTAACAATATACATATACATATGAAAATATATAGTTTTAGAATTCGTTTTGAAACATACAATAATCTAAAATTAAAAATTGCACAAAAAACTATAAAATTGTATTTATTATACTTTCAAAAATAAAAGCGGATTCTGACCGTCTTAATTCGCTCGAATATATTTAAGTAGTTGCGTGGTAAGTGTTAAATTAAAATATAAGTAAAAAAATTAATGAGATGGGTGTGCCTGTTTTTTATTGCATAACAAATCAAATCTTGGTGGAATGTTTGAAACTGCTGGACGTAAGACCTCTTCAACATTTTTTAGCGCTGAACGATATTGTGATTTAATATGTGTTCAATCAACAAATGCGCGTGTCTAGACGCTGCAAGTCCACTGTATTCCGAAACCCTAGTGATTTTATAAAATGGTATATATAAATATTTGACATCAAAATCTCTCCCGATCGCAGAATTTTGCTACGCGACCCCATTTGGGGTCGCGACCCATAGTTTAAGAAGCCCTGGTTTAGGTAATTGCAGAAAATTTGTAATTCAGAAAATTGTTAGTTGAGTCATTATGGTTTTGGTGGACTTATACATGATCGCTGTGGATAATTCATAAAATTAATAATATAATAACGATAAAATACCAATTGTCTTACGGTTTAATAGTGTTTATAAAATGAAAGATTGTTGAACAATTAAAAACACGCATTTTATAGATAATTATATTATGTAAATTAACATATTTTACAATAACACTTCAAAACAATATACTATATTCATTTAAGAATGTTAGAAAAATATATGTTCAGTTGTTAATTAAGAAAAATGGAACATATCCTATAGTGAAATAAATTGTACTCACAAAATATTTCAACAAAAAGTATTTCTTTATATATTGAAAATTACAAGTTTTTGTTAAACAGTTTAAGGAAAATTAAAATGTGTTCGACTGTCGACTTACGAAAAGTTCTTCATTACTTCATTAAAAATGAGTCGTTTTGTATTGGTTTATGTGAAAATAATGATAGGAGGCGAACAGTAATCATTTTCTTTCTTTTTTTTCTTGAAAGTTAGCTGCACGTTGCCAATACGGTTATTTAACTTCATATTATTATTGTATATTACTGAAGACATGCCAATAAAGATGCCGTTACACTGTTAATATCATACTTTAATGTATGTGGATGAACGAATACCTAAATATTAATTCACGTTTAAGTTTTCACACATAACAATGTGTTAATTAAGCATCGAGCTGTAGGTTATTACACTTAAAACCATTTATAATAGAATTTATAACGGTAAGATATTTTAAAATCTGCATTAAAGTAATGGGAAATAATGCGTAGTAGGTAAATTGAGTTTAACCATTTCAAAGTGGAGACTGATTTGAAGCATTGAATTGAAAATTAAAATTCCAATAAAAGCATGTGCGGCATATATATTTACAACATTTTAAGCAGAACTCTGTATTGAGTTATAAGGACAATTTTAACTACATCAATAGGTATAACAGTGCGTAGAATTTTAAAGGTAAAGAGCAGCACATTTTTACGCGAACGAACAAACTAAGTCTCTTTTGCGTCGGAAACAAATTGAGTACCCGAACACGAATGCGTGTGCCCTATCCATCGGTATTTCTAACTTCTAATTGTAGCTATATACTATTTTTGAAACTGCTAGCTATTACATTTGTTTAAAAGATAGACTAGTTTCAAAACTTTGATTGTATATATGTTGTATTTCATATTTATTCTCTGTACTGTTCGCCTTGATAATTAAATAAAATAAATAGCGTGTACATTTAAAAAAAATGTATTAAACTAGAGAACAATGAATCTGAGCAGTACACGATGTGGTATACTGGTCCAGCATACTGGTAAAACTGCACCTTAACGTATCATTCGAAGTGAGGTTACATTTCACATAAATGCGACGAAGAGTGTCTCGGCTCGGGTGACCGCAGTAATTGTAATACTCGGGCCGTTACATGATACGCTATTTATAAACGTTACAAGTCAGTTTCCCATATTAATAAATGCGCAGAATAATTGTATTTTTTTCCGGGATATAAAAGTATAGACGTCAATAATTATTATTAGATAAAAACGAATGACTTTATAAAACGATATTACTTTGAGTAAAAATATACTTAATGATTGAATTTGAAAGAAATTTGAATAGGTTTTGCAAATATAATTAATAAACTTAAGTTCCCCTAGTATTACATTATTATCACAAATTAGTCTTATAAAAATATTATCATAACTGTATTATTATTATATAGCTTAGAGTAAGTAGAATTGTTCTACATTTTTATTTTTATATAATGACTGTATTGCAAATTGCAGCTGATGGGAAGTACAATACAAATCTTAGAGTATAAATTAATAAAAAGTTGTTTACAAAAATAAAATCCATCTTGTGCCGTCTGTTTTAAGATGGTACTATAAATCTTGATCTTCAAACAGAGAGATCATATTAGATATCGGTTCAGCGTAAGGTTTAGACGAAGTGATGAATGTAAGGTGGATTTCCTCTCTGTCAGGTCGAATATGTATTTCACAGAATAATTGTAGTAAATAAGTGGATACAAAAATGATCACAAAGGGACACCGCTAAAAAGATAGGTTACCGATGTTGTGAATCAAGCGGGCACTTATGTTGACATTTATAAACGCTTAAAATTTGCTTAGAGTTTGCTATAACATTACAATTTATATTACTTAATGAATGTCAAACGATTTGGTAAGTCACCAATCAACATGGATGATGGATGATTGGCCCTGCGAATACTATGGCTATACTGAATACTCAAGTTCCTATTATATATATATATATATATATATATATATATATATATATATATATATATATATATATATTTATTCAGTTTTTTTGTCAAAACAAATATATATCCAAGAAAGCAAGACTGTCAGGGGAAGAAATGGAGGTAGTCTACATTCAAAGATGGCTAGACAAGGGGCTATTTTGATTGATTGAACACTTATACGAATTATACAATTTATATTGAAATATTAAATATCTGGCTCGCTAAACCAGAGCCGCGTTTCATTTAAATAATGTTTCATTTACATAATATTACCGTGTAGTTTAGTGGTTTTGTTCATTCAAACCAATCTGCCAGGAAGCAGCGCATTTGGATATCGGATAGTGTGATAGTATCTGGCACGCCGCTACGAATAACAATTTGTATGATAAACAGCCATTGTTTGTTATTAAAAATTTATTGCGAAAATCTCAGGCAAGACTGCTTTACGTGTAGAGAATAAATTTAGCTTTTCAACTCATGCTTATAAGATTAAATATACATTTTGAAATTATTAAAATCTAATAACTTTTGAATAAATGTACTATGTTAAAAATGATACAATTTTAAACTGTTACATAATTTTCGGTCCAATGAATGAATACACAAATGTTGTTAACTTTAAGTAAATGATGGGTTAAATTCTTGAAAAGTGTAGAATTCGCAGGTTGCATAAACTAAGTATTTCATAGCTGATGGATTGCTATGATCAGAAAGAAATGAATTTGGGTGCAACTGTTTGTCTAATTTACTTACAAATTAAATAATACCGACATGATATATAATTTGTAGAACTATACGGGTAACAATTTTAGATTCGCTGAAATAAACATATGTCTCTAAAAAATTGACTCTTGTGAAACAAATTATAACATTATGAAATAAATCTTAAACTGGGAAGCTTTTGTTTTGTCGTTCGCGAAATAGAATCATACAATTAATTTCCTAATTCCATGAACACAATGGGCTTTACTATATAATGAAGTTTATCTTTAATACTGGTCTACATAATGGATAAAATCCGTCGCTGTAAATATTTGTTATCTCTAATAATATTAAAATCATATATTGAGAAAATAATTTTGTACTATATATTCAAAAAACTTAAACAATTTTTTGTAATAACAAATTTAATGCACAGCTTAGTTCTGATATTTACTGAAATTATATGGAATTAGATACTTTGGAAAACATCAGTTCCATAAAATTAGACAGTTGAGAAGGTTCGTGCTTCATGCCGAATGGATTTAGTAACTATAGTACTAACAGAATGATGGATCCTTGGAAAGGCTGGTAGTCGGTCACACGTGACAGGCAAAGGCCGATTCATCTCCGCCTGTTTTTCTTCAGAGTACGCAACAATCGTTCTCATGGTTGGAAGCCGTCTATGACCAACACGCTGGCCACTCCATCGAACTCCAGCATGCCACTCGCTGATAGAAGCAATCCAGCATACACAGAAAACAGTCACACCGGCAAGTAAGAACTTCGTTACGCGCACAAATTTACGTGCTCTTCCTGTCATTGTTACTTAATCAGTCATTCGATAAAAAATAGGGGCTTAAATTTTGAAAACTGTAGCTGTCACACTGTAAACGGGTGAGAGATGCGCGCATGCGCTCAGACCGCGCTACCATGCCGGACTGCGTCGGGTCAGCTGATAAAGTATCAACAATACATCCCTTGCGGCTAATCATTCTAAGTAGCTAGTATGAAATCAAGTTCCACTTTAGTTTTTACATCGACTTGGATATTCCAGTAACAATGTTACGTGATTGTTCTGATAGTGAATGTCTCTGAATTAAACATGGTTTGATGATTAAACTAGTATTTCTAGGCGATCAATTACGTAAGCTTGAAATATAATAATTTTGATAAAAACCTGGATACTCGTTAGTTGTAACTTCTTATTATTATATTTGCCCAGCTAAATCCTAAATTTATTTTATATTTATTGTTAATATTTATTGTTTACTCATTAACCGTTTGTAACTGTTCTAATTAAGTAGCTATTTAGTTTTAAAAGGTATATTTAAAACAATACGCGACAAGAAATATACCTGTAAGTTGTCTTTAAACAAACGAGCAATTAAATTTATCCGATGCGCAAAGCACCCAACTCAATGACTGTATGAGAAGATACGATCACTCGTAAATTTTTCATGACAATTTAATAAACATATCTGAGTGAAAACAAACAAGTATATCAGTAGATTACTAGTATTCATTGATATTGTCGCTTAGTCACTGTTCGTGTTGTAATTACAACTTTAAATGTATTATAGCATTAATAGTCCTCTATCTGTGTTCCGTCGCGACGTATCCGCGATCAGATTTATAATTAATGCATACATTGAAGAGATTTATTGTCTCGAGTTAAATGAATTTAACTTTATCTTGCGATCGTGATCAAATCTTTAGTAAATCAATAAATTTGTAGTTGAATACACCATTAAATTATAATAAATATAAAAATCAAAGAATTACTAGTTTAGATTTCTTTAGCCACATATTGCATATTTATTTAATTAAATAATCTTAATAAATTTTAAGATATATGCAATAATAGATAAAATAAATTTTAACTGATCAATCTAATAAATGACCGTTATTCTTAAATATATATTGTCTAAGTTAAATGTTTATTAGTGTTTTTGTTGTTTTATAATTCTCTCAGTGAAGAAATGTTTATTATTTTCAAAGAGAAAAATTACTATAAAGGTATAAGTCTGCCATGCAAATGATGTAAATAAAGCAATTTAAAATTTGACGCGTACGGGCTTTATGATCATTTCGGAGACTTGCGTCGTTCCCACGCAGAACGAGTATAAGTCGGGCGATGCAGAAGTTTATGGCTTCCATAATAAACGCTTAAAGAATATCTGATCCAATTGAGATACAACACTTATGTATCTTGTTTCCGGCATTGCCGTAGCAATGCACTGGCAATTACAATATATTTTTGGATTTTAATTAATCCAGGAAGTGTATGTATTACTGCTTTTCTAAATATCGGGTACTTGAAGTTAATATATATTTATAAGTATTCATACATACATTTTTTATTTCACGATTTTTTAGTGTTAAATCTAGTGTTACAAAATTTGCCAAAAAAACACCTGTGTGTTGAACCTTAATGTGGTACGTTTTTATTATAAATCATACTTTTAACAATATTTTTCATATAATTTTTTTTATCTTGACTGATCACAGCTCGTCACATTTACTACACCACATCTGAAGGTAAGTATGGTGCAGTCCAAAAGACAACGACTATGAACAGTTAAGAAAAACCCATTGGTAGCTATCATGCCGGCCTAAATAAATATCTCTTAACGCTACACTTAAAATACCCTATATCATAGGACGGTGGGAACAGATTCGCCGGAAGACCATTCCACAGCTCAACGACACGGCAAAAGCAAGAGTTAGAGAACTTCGTAATCCTAGCCGGGTTGCGAGTAACCGTATAGCTTTCATGTAGACGTATACCGTATCTTCTATATTAGAAGTTAAGAAAATTGCAATAGTTTACCAAACACAAGTATTATGTATATCCCACGTTAATACAGCCAAAGTAATCTGCTTAAATAAAACTAACCTGCTTCTTTAGAAGCCAGCTGTTTTAATTTGCGTCTTATTAAGTACAAGGTTTACAAAATAATAATATATCGTCCAGTGACGTGCATAAGGTATTTGAACGGGGTAGGTAGATTTACATAATTAATTTGAATCATCATCATATCATTATTTATAATGATAATAAATATTATATTACTTTCATAGGGAAGATAGATGGCACGAAAACAGAATAGATATGAATATACAGGGTTCTTTTTTATTGTTTAAATCAAAGAATTTATTCCAGACTTATTTATCGTAAGGGCATGCAATGCTTTTATGCATTTATGGAATGAACGCTACTGATATTGTCATGCTATATTCCTTTCGGGTATGCAGTAACACCTCAGTAGGCGAATCCACTGGGATCTTATATGTCGGGCCCAAAGTTTTCACTTCCATATGACATTTCTATTAATTGTCCTGTGATTTTAGGACGATGTTTTCTTTCACCGCCGAGTATGTGATACCTAAGTCCTTAATCTGGAATATCCCGGAAATATGTTCTAGGGTTCGAACCTATGATCATTCGCGTTTCCGTGCATTGATACCGGTTTCTTATCTAAAAACCCTAACCTCTCTCTGACCTCTTGTTCCTAATTACGAGGTCTACAATAAACGCTTGGAGAGTGTGCAACGACGTTTTGTTTACCATCTCTCCTACGGTGATAATGTGGCCCATAAAATCTTGAGCTATCATGATAGACTGGTTTTTTATAAAATGCAATCTTTAGCTAGTCGCAGGAAAATATCTGACGTAATATTTTTTTATTTAAAATATTCAATGGATATCTAGATTGTGCAGAACTTATCAACAATCTAAAAATTAATGCTCCATCTCGTTTGCCCCGCAAAACAGCTTTCGATTTTTTTTCTATACCCTTCTTTAAAACTAATCTTGGACAGTTTTCTACCATGCCAAGGATCTGCAGGCAGTACAACGCACTCTCGCGACTCGGTGACTTGGACCTGACTGTTTCTCTTTCAAAATTTAGAACAGCGTGTAGAAAGTGACTGTATTTTTATTTTTATTTTTTTGTGTTACTTTTGTGTTACTTGGAATCAGTCACAGTTTCGTTTAAAGTTGTTATTTATACATTCTACAATATTGTCCTTTTGTGTTGTGTCTATATATGTATGTATATGTTTTTTTTTTTTTGGAATTTTTTTATTATTCCTTAATGTAAACTAGCTTTATATATTAATCACTGTGCATGCTGTGGTGCCCTATAATTGTGGGGGCATTTATATGTTCTATTTAAGTACCATGATCCTTTTGTTTTCTTGTCTAATGTTACCCATGTTGGGCACCCTATTATGTAAAATAAAATAAAATAAAATAAAAGCCCACCATAGTCACTATTAATATGGTTTATATGTATTTTAATTTATTATACTGTAATGTTATTTAATTTTACTAAAACGAATACGTGTAAATCAGCTATTGTTGTTAGTATAGTAAGAATTTAAGGTGTATATTATGGCTTAGAGTGGTTTGAATGTTCTTTAGAATCGCTATTGAAATGCAATTTTTATCGATGTCTGAGCATCTCGTTCGTTAGTCGCACGAGCGCCTGTCGTGTTCTGAACCCACCATTCGCGTTAGAGAGGCAATAGCTGTTAGGGTGTTCCACCTTTAACTTGCAAATTGTAATAAAAGTCTCACTTTATACAATCGTTGCATACGTGGCTTGTGCCTCAATAAAACTTGAATGCGTTTACAATTTTACGTGCAAATATTGTGATAGGTATGCGAAGTTCCTTTATAAGAATTTCTTTATTGTACCTCTTGTAATATCGGCGATATTATTTAGAGTATTTTATTTTTATCTTAGTTATGGCCATTTACTTATGTGAATAATTCGCTATAGCTATTTATTATCTACGTTTAGCTTTACATTTTAACAACTAATATATTTTAAACACACAGCTACCAATGTCTCTTTTTCATGGCGAAAAGGATATAGCAAAACAATATATTATTATTATTACAAATTTAATTATATCAAAAAGTGAGGCAGGCTTTGATCTTATCATAACATGAGACTTCTCAAAGTGTCAAAAACATGTTTCCAGTTCCTTTGGAGACATACAATCTTCAAAGCACTGTCTAGAGTTATATCTGATCATTCTGGGAGAAATACAGATTAATACGTATAATTTGTACATAAGTCACAAGCAACACCTATTAAAAAACTGTGAATGTTATGATTACTATGTATAATACTACAATATATAACATATAAGTAGTATAATCTATTATACCTTGTTACAATTAAATAAGTTTTGTAATTAATTTTTTTAGTAATGTTCTAATCAATATTCCTCAATTTTTGTCTTTATCATTATATAACCTATGGGTACTGTACAGTTTTGCACAAATGTCACGTTCTAGAAATTAGCTTTGGTTATGCCTCCAAAAATTCATAGATAATATTGTAGCGTAATCTATTATGTAAATTATTTAACTAGAAAATCCTACAGTGAAATGTATATTTGTCTTTATAATAAAGTCCTGGTAAGGCATGATCTGACAGCACCATGCTTACCATCAGGTGTGGTACAGTCACTGTGTCGAGTCAGTATAAAAAAAAAGTTGGAAGATATTTAGTATTGTTAATGTAAGAGTTACCCGCCTTAACTTCGCACAGATACTAAATTTATTACTTTGCATGGATATGGTTGCAACTACACACGTACTCGAAATATATATTTAAAAAATAAAACATCTTTTTAAAGCTCAGAAATATTTTGTGAATGCTGCAATTATGTTTCGTTGGTTCCAATATCTTTTTATTCATATTTTGGGGCAGTTAAGTGAGCTGGTTTTTCTTTGCAACATTAAAGTAGCTTTAATAACCATAAGTGTGAAACGTTTTATGAATTCTGTGCATAAGTACACAATAATTTCGAAAAAAGTTATGCTTTTTTATTATTATTGCTAACTGGCATAGACAGAATTGCAAGCTATCATTAGTTAGAAAAATATTTGAGTGTTTTATAATTAAATATATCAGAAATAGCAGAAAGATGAGATAAGATCATTTACGATTGTATCATCTTGTACTGCGAATAAACTAATATCTATATATTATATCATACATGTTTTTATTGTTGTCAGACATGATAGGAGCCTACTGTTGTGAGGCCCTTATCTTGCACAGAGCCGCTTGTATACCACAATCAATCGTGTGCGCTTTTTTTATTTTTGATGAACTATATTGGATATGTGGAAAAGTTTAAAGTTAACCGTTCTCAAACCCGCAACCGAACCTTATTTAATACGTCGTTGCAATGGGTATTCAAGTCGAGATTTCTAAGATATATATTAAAATATAGATAGATAAGGTAGATAATTAAAAATTAACGCATAGAATTGTTTATTATGGAGGTTCTTTTGGGATTGCTTTTAGAATTGAAGTGAAAAGAGAATTATACTAAGTAGTTACTAAAACATTACAATTTATATTACTTAATGAATGTTAAAAAATTTAGTAAGTAACCGATTTATTCAACATGGATTTGACTCTGCGAATACTATGGCTATACTCAAGTTCATATTACATATTCAGTTTTTTGTCAAAACAAAGTTAATTTTTGAGGACTTTGCTGAGCAAAGTCGAAGTAGCTTCTGTAAATTTCAGCCTTACCTAATTAATACCTTCAAAATAATGTGTTACTCTTTTGACTGATTCGTTTGTAAAATATTTAAATACTTGATGAATAAGATCATCAACATAATAAATTATTTTTTAATTATGAATTATAATAATAATGAATTATACTTTTTGATATTGATTATGCAAATATACTTTTGAAGAGCAGTAGATAATTATTATAAATTGATAGTGTTCGGTATACTGTGGCATATTATTTGTAATGTGGATACTTATACTATTTTGTAATTAATATTAGGTCCTTACATATGAAATTGGCGTTTTTCGTACTGGCCACTTTAATCACAAATTTCTCCTCTTTGGTAAGGAATTCCAAATTCAAATTTGTACAGCTATAGACTCATGTATTTGTGCTTCGATGATCGTCATTCATTTGTTTTTTTCTTCTGTTTTTTTCTGTTTGCGTCACTCATTATACAAAATGGAAAACTTAAAATATCGCATTATTTACGAGTACGAGTTCCGCCGTGGCACTAGTGCTGCGGAAACAACTCGAAGGGTGAATGATGTGTATGGCGGTCGTGTTGCAAAAGAAAACACAGTTCGTTTTTGGTTCCAACGTTTTCGTTCTGGAAATTTCGACCTGCAGAACAAGCCCCGTGGACGGCCTGAGACTCAAGTTGATAATGAAGAGTTGAAGGCTATTGTGGAAGTGGATTCATCGCAAACCACGTCCGAGTTAGCTGCAGGCTGCGATGTTAGTGATAAAACTGTTTTAATTCACTTGAAGGAAATTGGGAAGATTAAAAAGCTTTAAAGGTGGGTACCTCACGAATTGACTGAAGCAAACCGGCAAACGCGCGTCGACTGCTGCGTTACATTACTAAACCGGCACAATAATGAAGGTATTTTAAACCGAATCATTACCTGTGATGAAAAATGGGTTCTTTACGATAATCGGAAGCGCTCAGCGCAATGGTTGGATACTGGCCAGCCAGCCAAATCCTGCCCCAAGCGAAAATTAACCCCAAAAAAGTTACTTGTAAGCGTTTGGTGGACTAGTGCCGGTATTGTTCATTACAGTTTTCTCAAATCTGGCCAGACTATTACGGCTGATGTCTATTGTCAGCAATTGCAAACCATGATGGAAAAGCTAGCGGCTAAACAACCTAGGCTGGTCAATCGCTCCACGCCACTGCTGCTTCACGACAACGCTAGACCACACACTGCGCAACAGACGGCTACTAAATTAGAAGAGCTTCAATTGGAAAGTCTAAGACATCCTCCGTACTCCCCGGACCTTGCTCCAACAGATTACCATTTTTTTCGAAATTTGGATAACTTCTTGCAAGAGAAAAAATTCAACTCCGATGGGGCAGTCCAAATCGCCTTCAAAGATTTTATTGATTCCCGTCCGACTGGTTTTTTTAGTAAAGGGATCAATGAACTACCTATGAGATGGCAAAAGTGCATAGAAAATAATGGTTCATACTTTGATTAATTAAATATATTATATTAAAAAATATTCGACTTTTTGTTCCTCCCATACAAAACGCCAATTTCATATGTAAGGACCTAATATTTAATATGTAGTTATTTCCCATTATAATCACATATTTCAATTTTTTTATGTGCCCGTAAACGAGGGCGGCGGTGTGTTCGTAATTCTACACATCGCCCATTTCTGAGGATGACAGGGACGGGATTTCTCCAGTCCGTCCTATGTTCTGAGGAGGCCTAACAAGGTCCACCGCGCGCCGGTCGTAGCAGATTGCGAGCTCGCGCCCATGTCCAGCGTCTATGCGGGTGAAGGAGTACCCAGGAGTTTTTTAGTCGGTGAGAGTCCGGCATACCGGGGGCGGCCCACAACGGATTTTTCTCCTGGTAAAATAATAGTAATTATGTAACAGGAATATACTTGAATATTTAATATGCGGCGGTGAAATGAAATTTATGTCCATTCCAGAGCGGGATTAAAAAAGAAAATGCCCTGTAGACAATATAAATTGAATCTACAACATCGTATTGAGTGGTCGTTACAGTAATATTTAGAGGACTTGAGATACCTACATTCATACTCCTAGGCTTATTCCGCTTTGCCCTACAATATTATGCTTTTCGTAAACAAAAACATACCGAGATAAAAATTAGATACTGAAAAAATGCCTGAGTTGCATTATTTATGTATTGTATTTGCGTTAATGGTCTGATATTATAAGTAGAATAAAATCTATTTGACTCGGTGGCAGAGTGGTATCTATAGGTAGGTTTCAATTTACATTCAGAATACATATTATTTGTATAATCTATATACATTTGCTCCAGGTGTAGGTATTAGTATATCTGTGGAAATTGTATTTATAAAACGCACCCAAAAACAAATGGAAATTGTATATTAGAATATAGACAAAGATATTATAATGCTTATGAAATATCACAGTGATTGTGTTTAATTATTGCCTGAATATTTCTGAAATTAAAATTTGAGTATTAAAAATTATTTTACAAAAAATTATTTCAACAAAGCAATATTAATAACATGGTGACTAATTGAAAAGAATGAGAAAAGTGATTGTAAAAAAGTTAAAAGTGGTACATTGCGTTTTTTATCCGCATCGCAGTTGCAATCTCAATAAACCAATTTGCGAGGGCCTCGATGCTTAAGATACTGTGATGCTACTTTATGTGCCTTTGTTTCGGCGGCTGTGGCCTGACAATCCGCAAGAACATGCAGACCTTTTAAAGCAAGATTTAAGTGGTTGTTTTCGCCTTCTTGAGATGACATGTGGTACCTGCGGTGACAAAAAAGCCATCAAAAACTTTTTATAAACGTTTTGTTAGTCGTAGATGTGTTAAAATTATTGGATGAATTCGTTAATTATGCGTAGTTAAGTCTTATTTGCCAATATTATTTGTACAGTTGAATTTTATTGTGTCTTGCTCCCATTTAGAGACTTTAATATATTTATATTACAGCTAAAGATATCATAATTACAAAATAAATAAAACATTTATTTTATTTTTATGTTTAATAATATAGGACTCACAATAGGATCGGGTATATAAATAAAGATAACTGTGTTCAAATTTTTTTATTAATATTTTATTCCTGATGTACTTATATGTTTTAAAAAGTTATTAAGTATCTGCTTTTAAAATGGATGTATTTTAAGTATTCTTTACAGTGCTCTTCTTGTTTTTAATTTTCAATACAAAATGCAAATCGCCTTTAGTGTAATGTAAATCTATAAACAATTTAATTTATAATACCAATTTGAAGCCGATTTTACACTTACGTAATTACATTACAACTTTATTGAAACTTTTACCGTCAATTAAAAAGGAATTTTAAAAATAATGCTAATGGAAATTTGAGTAAAAGGCAAATAACGTCACAATTGTGCTGAGATTTACATTACGTTACATCGATTTCTAATTTTACTATAATAAGAAAACACTTTTCTTGTAAATGGAGTCGTGTAGACAAGTCTGTGGGAATGTAACAGTAATTCCATATTATCGCATTGTGGGTTAGTCGAGTACTACAGTTACGCTGGTTATTGTTTTGACGCCTTTTTAATTAACAATATTTATACAGGTATAATCAAACGCGAGCGTCACATTGAAGCATAAAAATGCATTATCTTGTTATACTTGGGCATATAATAATTATTTTGTCTTAAAATTCAGTCCAATTTGGATTCTGAAACTCTAAATCTAAAAATAATCAGATTTGAAGTGAATATATTTTTTAAATATCTAAGTATACTCGTAATAAGGTCATGATATATCTTAGGAGGTAGTTATTGTCGTGAAGGATGAACTAAAGCCTCATAAATATATTTGAATAGAAAAATAAGATTATACTTTTACGGGACGCTCGTCATTAGGTATGATGTGTTTAAAATAAAACATCTTATCATAAAATAATCAGTTCTTCAGTTTCTTTACACACATAAGGTCCTACTTTAGATTGAATGTTATAAGATAAATCTATGAGCTATCATTATTTAAGAAATGTGCTCAAATAAGCTTAAATTACATACTGCATTAATGATTTATGAACATGAGGGGTAACCATCAAACCAATTTGAAAATACAAGTTAATTTCAAATGTTCCATCACAATACCTCAAATTACTTTGATGGATGTTGTTGTAATTGTAGTATGTAACAGGTTATTATTACCCGAAACATTGTAGTTATTCTAAACGTATAATGAATTTACTATATTTGAAATAACAAATTTCTTGGGATTAAGATATAGTTTTTATTATATTACTAGCTGTCCCGGCAGACCTTGTTCTGCCCTATTTCTCTAAAACAAAGTCACATTGTTTTTTTTTAATTGTTTGAAGGAACCTGGCCTTAATGCTATATGTATAAAAATTGACAAATATTGACATTAATATTTATACGTCACTCAATTGTTTTGCCTTCCCGGAACCCGTCCACTGACATTTAAACTTTATGGTGTGGTATTAAAGTTCAAAATGACTTATAACGAATTTTTTGTATGAGAATACAGAAAAGTGTTATTTTTAGACAGTTGCAGGGAATTTTTAAAATTTTTCTCTCCGTAATAACCTTCCTCAGACTTCATCAAACACAACAAAAAAAAAAAAACAGCCAAATCGGTTCAGCCGTTCTCGAGTTTCGCGCTAATCAAGATATTTTGCGATTCATTTTTATATTATAGATTTACGTGAAACTAAGCATTTCTAAGTAGTGTAAAAGAAAACGAAGCCATCGCTTAGACAATTATACCCGGGACGATTATGTTTGTTAAAGGTCATTTCACAGATTTACGACGGTTTATAGTAGTAGATGTAAGTTTATTTATTTACGTTATATGGTTTGTTTTTATATTACATATATGTCACAAACTACGTAGCTATAGGTGTCTCACACATCGTGACTATAGCAGAAATTTATAGACGAAACTTAAAGTTTGCTTTGACTTTACTAAGACATTAATTTATACTACTCAATGAATGTCAAAAGATTTGGAAAGTCACGATTTTGTCAAAATGAATTTGGCTTTGCGAATACTATGGCTATACTCAAGTTCCTATTATATTAAGTTTTTTGTCAATTATGTATTTATTTTTTGAGAACTTTGCTAAGTAAAGTAGAAATGTCTATAAATTTCAGCCTTAGAGTAAATATAAGTGTGAGTTCTAATAATATATGATGAAATAAAAACATACTGCGGTGTGGTCTGTGGTGGCCGAGTGGATATGGGACCGGTTTCCATGCCCGACAACGCGTATGGTCGTGGGTTCGAATCCCGGTACCTTTGGGTTTTCCCAGATTACATACGGATTTATGTACCATATGCTCACCGGTGAAGGAAAACATTCTGAGGAAACCCGCATGACATCTGATAGAAATGGCATGTGTGTCTTGAGAACGGCGAACAGCTACATTACTGGTCATATTGGTCACGACAAACAAGCAGGTAGAATCTTAAATACACAAAAGCCTCTGCATATTTATAGTTATATGCAATTTTTTGTCAATTGACTCATAGTTTTATTCCTTTTTTTATTAATAGCAAATCCTAATCAAATAGTTCTGACCACATATAAAGGGTCAGCCAGAATAGGCTTGTTGATGGTAGCACCAATAAACAATAATAAACTTCTATCGGCTTCTTATCTACGTTTTCCTTTCGGGTGCAAATGTCTGAGCCCGAAACGCTTAAAAAGGCCTTAGATACAGAGGCAAAGGTATGATCATTCTGCGTTTAAAATCTTTATATGGTAAGCAGGATCGTATTTATCCGACCGAACAAACTGGATCGTGTTTTTCATTTTACTAAAATAACTTAAATTGTTTATTACGTGATATTATACTAAAGAATTATAGAATTGATCGAAATAAGTTAGCATTGATTTTACTACTTACAGTGAGGACCCCACCGTCATTAATTCCGGAGAGGTATGGAGGCTTCGCTATTCAGACGTCTCACACTGATAAATTGACTCTATTTGCATTTTAAAGGCAATGTAAAAGAAATTAATTCCTTACATTCTCCTCATTGAAACTGTAGATTTTCTTCTTTGTATGTTGAAGTAGGTACTAGACTTATAGATTTTATCTATTAAGCGAGGGCGAACATATGGCGTGTGAATACATTTAATGTTTTTGAAATAAATTATATAATATATCGTATATTCTTGAGTAGTTTAGGAGATTTTCAATGAGTCTAATAAACAGTTTATAATCAATAGCAATAATAAGTGTCTCTTCTAACCTATGTTGTACTGATAACATAAAATAAAAAGAGTTAATCTCTATGTCCGCAAGGAATACTAAGATAAGTATTCCATAAAACAATCTTAATAAATTCTTATCGAAGCGGTCAAAGCGTTTCGAATGAGGAATTTTTATCGAAAATATTTTTTATCTAATCACGCATAAAATTTTCTTTCCGGTTTATAAGCGAAGGTTATTGAACTTCCTATCCCTGGAAAGGAAAACCGCTTTTTATCAAGTTCCAGTCTTGCGTAACTCGCTACACGGTGGTTCAACTTTTTGTCCTAATACCTACTATAAACGCAGTGCCAGTTACAAAAATATGCTGCAGTTAATTTATTTAAAAACAGATCGTATTTGAATGGAATACGGCTGAATAACGCAAGATTTTGTTTAGAAGTGTCTGGAGTAAAACTTATGCCTAGTTAGATTAATATGCACCGGTTACTGCAGGCTCAAATGAAAATAACTTCTCTTAGCTTTTAATGTTATATTACGTTAAGAGAATAGCGTTTAGGATGTGTTTAGCAAGTTATATTGAACAACAAAAACGTGATACTTCAGTTTGTTAAATAACTACATACATAGGTGTGAACTTTTATGTCCTGTCGTACTTAAGCTTTATAGGTCCAGTGCCTGAGACTTAGCGTATATAACGGAGAGAAACGATATATTTTTAAAATTATCACGGAATATTACTGTATAAGACCTGCATCTGACAGCGGATAAATATTTATTTATCCAAAAAATTTTTGACAAACATTACCTACATGAATAACTTTTTTTTATCTGTTAGTTCTAAATTTCAAAGGAGAATAAATCACAAATTAAAGACTGTGAAGCCATATGTAAAACATATGGGCAACCAGACAATTCATAGCAAACTTACAAGCATAGACTACTTAATTAATAAGATTATTATGATTAGCTTAAATCAGTCATATATCTTTGTTATAATATATATTCATGACGATCTAATTTCAAATAATATTGTTTTATTTTAGTGAAAGGTTTAAGGACGTGGACGCACAAGTCCTGCGTGTCGCGAGGCAAATTATTCATTAATTTAGTTATAATATAGTTTATTCTTTTGTATTTGTAAATATGACATATTATTTTTTAATTATTATTATTATAAATTCTAAATACATATTTATAAATTCATCAAAACATGTTAAATATATCGGTTATAACTGTTACGATATGTAAACATAAAATGATTAAATAAATTGCCATACAACAGAATGCGAGGCTTGGTCATCGCTTCAGGCTACTATGGAACCACGCCGATACGTCCGTCATTGAAATACACTGCCATTGTGTTGCTGCTGAATAAATATTTTATTTACTCGAGCCACCCAGTGCGGCTTACACAAAGCACCTCCCATGTCTGATTGATACTTGAAGGGCTAAATTTAATTTATAGATGTCGTACAGTCAGCTCCAAAAGTCGATGTCTAAAGGGGTAATTAATTCTCCTATTTAAAATAGCTCAAATGGTAGACCCAATCATATCTGAATCTTGTATGAAAATTATACTAAAGAAAATGTCAAATTTGACGTGAGATTGAAATGTGATTGTAAATAGTTCAATACGTAATAAAATAAGAGAGAGAAAATTAGACCTAGATTAACAAAATCGCTAATCCAGATTGATACTAGCATGTATTCCCTTAAAAAATTAGATAATCTTAACATTTTATGATGTTAATTTAAATCTTGTGCTATCCTAGTTAAGATGCACTCCGATGCACACTATATAGTAGAATTACAAGACTTGTGAAAACATGGATCTGGTAAACGACTTTTGGAACCGACTGTAGCGTCTTCGGGTAGTGCATAGTCATGTACTCGTATTTGTTGTTGGAATGGGTTTCTCTTGACGCTCAATGCTCATATAATACTTGTTGATTTCATTTCATATCTATAGACATTATATAGGCTCAAAATAACATAATGAATTTTTCTTTATACCTACTAATTATAGTAATAAATAATATTGTGAACTTTTAGATGATTCTTTCCATTAAGTGCATTTATTTCAATCGATGCAACGATCCAGAAAAAGTTAACAAGAAAACGTTTATGTAAAGCCTTAATATTGATGCCTTCGCAACAGAAACGAGTCCATGTTCACTTTTTCTGTGTGTGGGGCTGATGCTGTGACGTGCTGCCAGTCATTCTGACAACCAGCGTGTGTATACATTTAAGATTTGTTTTTCTATAGTCTGGGTTGATGTTTACCACTTGTAGATAGCATCGGTAAGGTATCCAATACAACCTAAGTTTTAAAAAGTTCTCGTTCATTTCAATATTAATTTCGATTAACTATTGATCGATAAATTACATCTTTGGTTGACGTTTAGAGCATTTACATTTATCAGTTAACACGAGCCGGATTAATTTTTAAATTAATGTATTTTTATAATATACAGACGGACGCTTAACCTCAATTATACTTGGTAGATGAAGATGAGTCTGATAAGTCGCGAGCTTCAGTTTAATTGAAATATCACTCTGAGTTTGGATGCTTAGCTTATGGTTTGAATTTTACTTGCGGTTTGATTTCTTCTATTAATATATTATAAAAAATAATTATAATAGTATTGAACAAGCAAAAGTTCACCTTTAGCCCAGTATCATAATAATCTTGTACTTAATTCATATACTTTAAAATTCCTTAGCCCTTTCCTGTGCCATAATTCATTAATGTTTTAAGTAGAAACCTGCTGAATGTGGTGTAGTCACATATTGGAAGAGTTGATACTATTTTGATAAATAATATAAATATATTGTTACTAATGAAATGATGTGCCATACATCTGGCTCACAAAGTCACAATGCACTTTCATGATTAAATTAATGGTGTTAGTTTTATCATGAAGTTATAATTCAAAATAGTATGTTTACCATTTTTAACTCAATCTTAAACAACAATCGTAAACATGCCGTGTATAAATCCGATATTTCTCATTTAGACGATATACAAATATATCGTTAGTCTATTACAATGAAATATATTTTCATAATTATCATATATAGCTAAAAATCAATACTAATAATGAAAAATAATAACAGTAAAATTTTATACATCAATTTTTACGTACTTAAAGTGAACAGTGAACTTTAAAATCGCCAAGATATTTCTATTCAGTATCTTGCTATAGCTTATAAATCGTTTCTTACTTTATCAAAGTACAATATGTTATTCCTTTTAAGCTTAACACTAGAATAACAAAAGTTATAAATAAAAATCACAATCACATGGACAAAGTTGGATGCAATCTGCATTATAAAAACGTAATTTTATACATCAACATTTTTAGCTTAAGGTAAATTCTATAGATGAAAGATGTACTGATAATTGAGTGCATTGTACCACGTATTTCATGGAATTATAATGCAGGTTGAATACAGTGGCGGATTAGCCGACCAGCAAGAGTAACAATTGCTACGGGCCCCGCGCAATCAGACTTCCTGTGTGCGCGTAAATTTTTTAAACGTGGTAATATAGTTTTGCTACTTATTACAGAAAATTTAAACGCGTAATCATCTCCGACTTAATTTTTTACTATTTTTAACTTAAGAACCTAGAACAAACCTAGGTCGTCTTTGATATCGACGCTGGAAAGCAATCTTGTCGTATCTCGAAAAAATGCGAATATCTATACTAATATTATAAAGCTGAAGATTTTGTTTGTTTGTTTGAACGCGCTAATGTCGGGAACTACTAGTTCGAATTGAAAAATTCTTTTTGAGTTGAATAGACCATTTATCGAGGAAGGCTTTAGGCTATATAACATCACGATGCAATTATTAGAAGCGAAGAAATAATGGAAAATGTGAAAAAAACGGAGAAAATTTTTCATCTTTGAGGGCTTCCATTGCGTGCGCTGCAAAAACGGTTCAAGATACCAAAAATATATGTAAGAAAGAATTATTCCTCTTGAAATGATCTAAAAAAATGTCCGCGACAGTATATGTCTATCTTTTAAGATTAAGTCACTAGAACCGTTTTTATGGTAAACAAATTTGATCGAAATTAATGCATTATTTGTTAAGAGTTGCATCAACGTAATATTAATCTTTATCCAAATAAATGTGTTGTTGATTAAGAGTATTTAATTGTGAACAAAATTGTCCTTGACTTCACTTAATTTCAATGAACATCTTACAAGATATTACAAAACCTTATATAGCAAAACAACGTTTGCCGGATCAGCTAGTGAGTTATATACATCGTTGGAATCAGAAAAAAATACTGCATCGAATGATCTGGGTTTTATTTTTCTAGCCCTAATTATTGTTTAGATACGCCGTTAAATTTTTCATATATACTTAGAAATTAACATGAAAAAATGTTGAAATGATGTTAATGAACCAAAATCCGCTAGTTTGTTATTTAAAATACATACAACAAAATTGCTGCCTATACTATTAAAATTAAATCGGTAAAAAAATGGTATTTTTAAGTTTTCTGGTTTACAAGTTATGAATTTTTGAAATGTTGTCTTGGCTCTGGTGCAAAGTTGCGTTTTTCGGGATACGACAAGATAGATCGCTTTCCGGCGTCGATATAATTTACTACGAGGCCCCGCGACAATTTAATCGGGCACCGGTTGAACGTAAGCTTTGATTTACATTCGCCAAGAAAGATTAAGCAGTTTGTAATATATAACACCTTGAATGTAAAATATAGCCGGTTGGAATTCGTAGACGGGTATTAAATCGGAGAATGTGTGATTTTTATTAATTGGTAGTGATATTGCAATATTAATTCGATTTATTGATATTCTTTTTTTAAGATTTATAGGTGAACGTTGACCTTAAAATAATATACCTGGTGGAAGGTGAAGATAATTCCGACGGTGAACCCCTTCTGCAAAACTGCCTAATCACTCTTCTCTTAAAGACTCTCAGGTCATAAGATCGCGGGAATATGCTCGCTGGAAGCATATTCCACTCTTTAGCTGTTCGCATGATGAATGTAGAAGCGAATCTTTTCGTGCGGATATAAGAAACATCCAAAACATACGGATGGTATCCGACACGGTGTCTAGTGGTTACAAAAAGTTGTTAGCGGTAGTAGTAGGTCTAATGGTGATTATGTAAGTTTACAAATTCTTTATGGGAATAACAGGTACATTAATGTCGAAACTCGAATATGATTTAGAATTTTATTTATGTTTTGGATAATATGAATTTCTTGACAGAATCTAGAGTTTTTAGGTACCATGAAACAAATAAATTAATTAGAAGCTAATAATTATGATATTTTACATAGTCATCGTAAGATTTCTATCTGATAAACAATAAATTTCACAAATACAGGTAACATAAAAGTTTCGCCGGGTGCCGAGGAAGATGGCTCGACCTTGCCCTTGGCGCTCGACAGGCGGGAGAAGGAGCATCCAGGGGGGTTTAGTTGGTGCAAGTCCGACACACCGGCCTTAACCCTCATCGCCTCCTGAGGTCCGTTAGGGATTTTCTCCGGGTTACAAAAAAAAAGGTAACATAAAAGGTTAGTTTTGGTAGTGTTTTGCATATAGACTAAATTTGACACTTATGAAAGGTCTTAGAATGTAGAATAATAATAAGATTTGTCAATTTTTTAGTATCGAGGCCACTCAATAATATATCATACGGTATTATTTAGTAAGTAAACGTAAATTACGTTTTTAGTGTTATAATATTGTTAAGAAATTCTACGAGCATCTAGATATCTAGACCTCCCTACGAAGTCTAGTTTCTAAACATGATCCGATAAGCTGTTATAACATGAATATAAAGTGACATATCCATTATCGCATTGCCGTACAAGCGAGATTTGTGCATTATATACTGTAAAACAATAATTTAAACACAACTGTGCTCCGTCTTACGCCTGTCATAAATACCAGATTGTGACGGGTCCATTTTGCCTGTATTGTGTTTATGATTGCATTTTATTAGCCCTGGAAGCCCAATCTACGTCATTTTGACTGACACTGCAACAATTATTCGCGATATCTTTTCATTATTGTGAATATGTTTATAGTACTGTTCAAAATAAACTCGATAGTAATCTAGAGTATAAACCAAGTATATAACGATTTTACCACATAGCTGAGTGGCACCATTAAAGTAATTTAGGTAAAAATTAAGAAGTTATAATAAAAAAAAAAAAACAAAAAAAAAAACAAAAAATACAAAGGAACCGATACTTTCTTTCATGCATGTCAAATTGATGTATTTAATATAACTAATTGGACTTTACAGTTTGAAAAACTTCAAAAAAGAATAATCGGTATGTGGAAATATATGTACCTGACTTGACCGGCTAAAAACCCCAAGGTAATTATTTCTGCGCATTGGCGGAATCTGGTGGACCTTTTTTTTTATAATTTATAGACGAACGCTTGACCTCAATCACACCTGGTGGAAAGTGAAGATGAGTTCGATGATGAAACGCGATCGCCTAGCAAATGCCTATTCACTCTTCTCTTAAAGACTCCCAGGTCATAAGATCGTGGAAATATGGCTGCTGGAAGCATATTCCACTCCTTAGCCGTTCGCATGATAAATGTTGAAGCGAATCTTTTCGTGCGAATATAAGGAACATCCACCACATACGGATGGTATCCGACACGATGTCTAGTGGATTTGTGGTGGAATGGGGCTGGTGAAATCAAAGAATGAAGTTCCTGGGAACACTCTCCACCGTGCAACCGGTAAAAGACCGAGAGGCAACTCTACGTCGATGCTCAATGCTATGCATTTTAATTTTTGTCAAAGAGTCGTCGCCAATAAGTCTACGAGCTCTGCGATCAATCGAGTCCAAAGCCGCCAACTGATATTTAGCGGATCCGTCCCAAAGATGACAAAAGTACTCGACACCAGACCGCACCTGTAATGATTTCGGTCTTTTGACACGACCTTGCCCTCGGGTCACCCAGGTTCTGTGCTGCACAGGTTTCAAACCACACCGAGGAGAAATCCCAAACGGAGCTTAGCTTCATAACTGGAAAATTCAAACCAGGAACCCAGAAAGCAACGAGAGAACGAAGTGAGACGTAGTGTAGGGAACAACACTGCGAATCATAAGGAAGTCGCGCGTGTTGTCGTTTGTCGAAAGCTCGAGTGAATGGCGGAGTATAACACTCCGCGTTGTCCAAATTCGAGAAAAGGTTTACGGGAAAGTATCTGTCACACCACAGACAGATGCAATTTGAAAGTCACTGTGATAAAATTCGGGTGCCTTTTTTATTTTTAGGGTAACACGTGTAGTTGTGATGTTATAAGTGCAAATTTATCTACACCAATTTTTTAGCAGTGGGAGTATCGCAGCGTGCTTGTTACCACTGTATGTTAGGTGATATGATCGCTGTTCTGCATCCAGGCTTCTAGGTCCAGCAGAATTGCATTACCACGTGCTTGCGGGCGCATTTCTCGGTGAGTTGCACATGCCACTTCATGAAGTCTGATCGCCATTCTACCGCCTTTAGCTTACCGGGTGTAAGCATACTTTTACCCTTTAGGCGGATTTTGTGGTTCCGCCCGAACCCCACCAAGACCATCTTCAATAATTCTGACTTGTATCTCCAAAAATCTTTATCTGACTTGCACTATATTAAAACGGGACCAATATCACGATATGCTCTATTGACTACAAAAATAATTATTCAAATCGGTCATTAAACGGCGGAGTTATGTGTGAACATACATAAAAAATACAAACAGAACCTTCTCATTTTTAAAGTCAGTTAAAATTATGACGAGGCTTGTAGGGTTAGTCATTACTATTGCCTGATAAAGTAACGTCGGATCGTTATTGCAAAAGCAATTTCGCAGTAATGTTGGGATATAAACTTGTGACCGGACGTTGTGGTGTTTGTGGGTAAATTCAAAAAGATCTTTATTAATAATAAGAACATGTATGAAGTAAACTGTATCTTTTTGTGCCATTCAAATAAAATTACAGTTTTATACAATTTGTTAAATACGTGTATTGAGATATGATTAAAAATATTTTATATTAGGTATATTTTTTTAGATATTTCTGTCAGTATTTTTGTAATTTCGATAATTTTGTTATATCCATCTAATATAAGGATTAAATACATTTAACTAATATGAAAATACCATGACCAATGGATTTTTTTTGTTTTTATACCTATTACAGTTTTCCGTAATGTAATTTTAAGTGACATCTATTAGACAATTTAGGAATTATATCTAGAAGCTTTATAAGTGATCGTCTAAGTAGACATTATACTACAAAACTTTTGTATAGATGGCGCAAATGTAATATTTTAAGTTTGTAGAAAAACAAAATTATCAATGCCTTTATTAAGTTTTACTACATTGTATTCGATATTGCAAAATGATCCTGATATTGTATTTAATAATGAACAATTTAATTCCTTTTTAGCGCAAAAATTTGTGTTACTGAATAAATAATGTAGTAATATGTTTTTTATCCTTTTTCAATTTAAATAAATATATTAAAAATATACTATACTGTTTACTTATTTTATAACTTAGATAGAGTAGTAAACTTTTAATTACTAATATAAAATCACGACTAAAGTTAAAACCAACTTTTACATCGCAACGTTATTTACAATTTTTGATCTCTGTCCATATTGGCTGTTTATTGTACTTTTCATTCAAGGATAAAACGGAACTAGAGAAGGTGCATCTAAATGTCTCACTGAAAAATTAATTCTATAGAATTTATAAAAAAATATAAGTAATCTTTAATTTGACTTTAATTTGATTTATCATATAAATAATAAGGTTGAGGGAAATATCTAATATTATTTTTAAAATGATTTTTTTATAATATTTCAACAAAGCATATTTATATTTCGTATGTTATTACATAGTAATTAGAGCATAGTGATTTAAAATTCTGGAAGGAGTATTTTGATCGTTAGTAATGAAATATTTATACGGGTTGTTTGATTTCGGGTTAGGAATCGCTATGAGCCGATATATCATTTCCAAAGGAATATAGACTCATGTCAGCCATATTATTTCAATTGTATATTTTCTATGGTGATAGGTACAGTTTCAATGAGGCAGAAATTGTTCTGTTCCTTAAAAAGTTGATTATAGTACGTATAAATTAATCCTTTGCAGCAATCTCAAGAAACCACGAATAGAGAAAATGATGATTAAGAGAATTGCTGAGATTTGGCACCTTTGGACATTTTCAGGCAATATTGTCAGCAGTAATGACAAGTTTCCTGGTTAAGTTGCAGAAATTTTCGACAATTTTCATCTCTAATTCTGACCTTACAGAGTCAACTTTAAAATACAATACAAAAAATCTAAATTATCTACTTGCATTACGCTTAGAGTGAAATTTAAGACAATACTCTATATTTATCTAAATATATATAGCTCAAAGGTGACTAACTGGCTGACTGACTGACTGACTTACTGACATAGTGATCTATCAACGCACAGCCCAAACCACTGGACGGATCGGGCTGAAATTTGGCATGCAGGTAGATGGTATGACGTAGGCATCCGCTAAGAAAGGATTTTGATGAATTCCACCCCCATGGGGATAAAATAAGGGATGAAAGTTTGTATAAATCTTCTCAAATTTTCGACTATAATATAATATAATAGCTTGATAGTTTTAGCGCCTAATGACAGATTAGGCCCTAATTTTTTACACACTCTAAACAAAAGTAAAGCCACAAAAACTATATCTAATTAATTATACTTCTTAACGCGAGCTAAGCCGCGGGCAAAAGCTAGTTTATAATAAATACGTGTCCCACCACAAACACCAAAATGTTCCTTATTAGTATATACCGCTATTTATTATCATGCCCTCTAAGACCTTGCCCGTGAATCCAGAGTAGAGGTTGATGAGTGATAGTAAGGGAAAAGGCGTAACCATAAGTAATAGATGTAGTATGTCCACTATAGATCTTCACTTTAGCTTCGCGTGTTTTAGGATTTTCTCAGCAACGGCTAGCTACCAAAACATAATAAAATAGTTTTAAAACCTGCCGTCGTGATTTAAGCATGGTAGTATGCTAACTTCGACTATCCAGTGTCAATAGATCCAGTATTTTGGTGATCGTTGTTCTTAGACTGTATTGTATTTATTGAATAAAATCTCTGTATGCTTAACCCTTTTCTTGATACTGTATCTGTGGAGATACATCAGAATTTACAAAACCTATTGCCATAAGTTTTTAGCGCAAACTTAATATTTTATATGAATATTTAGGTAATTTCTCAGTTTTTGAACGCACGATTAGTTTCTATTAGACATCCTTGGAACATAAGGGTGAAAGGGTATGAATATTATTTTGATATTGAAAGAAAGAACATTCTGCCAAGTTAAGGGTTAAGAACAATTAAATTGCAACAATAGTATAGTTATACTACTATAACATATATATGTGGTGATAGTGTAATATGTATGTAGGTCTATACCTACATACATGTATACAGATTGTAAATATATATAGATATATTTACAATCTGGGTCAAAGTAATAGCTGAAAGTTCTCGCGGCACTCCATTATTAAACATCCCTAACTTGCACATAAATTATGATAAATCCTTGTAATTAAGCGACGGCCTATATATATAGCCATCTAGAGGTTAATTTCCCCTGTGAGGCTTGAATAAAGACAAAGGAAGCGTAGATCCATCTGAACGGCTGTCGACGTTTCTCGAACCTTCTCTGGACCGGCCAGGGGTTCCTTTGCGTATTCAAAGCGATACATAAATTGGCGTAAAGGTTTCACCAAAATTAAAATGCGACACGTGCTCTGCTGAATATCGACATTAAATAGTTGTCGTAATTAAATAAATGATTACTTGTTTAAGATACTTTTATTGTTTATCTTGGAAAGGAGTGAGTTTCAACGTTAACACCTTAGCTATATTGTATCTTAGTACTGTATAAAATCTACGTACTTATTTTATAATAATTAGATAAATATTTGCCGGTTGTATGTGGAAACAGACCTTGCGTTTCTCTCAGCATTCTGCAGACGGGAGGAGGAAAAATCCAGTGGATTTAGTTAGTAAGAGTCCAGCACACCGGGGCAACGGCCCACACCGCTGCCCTGAGTATCCAAGAAGATTTCTATGGAATGAAAAAAAAAGGTGTAGGACGAACATAGATCATAGGCGACAGTTGCGGCCGTTGGATTATGTTGGGGGCCTCGACCTTGTGTTGTGCGGAATTCCCCTTCTGATTTGTCGACTGGAATAGCGTTAGGGACTTCCCTTTCTTATTTATTGATCGGGATCACGTGAGGGATGCGCGGGAGCGCGGGTCGGTACGATAGCTGCGCGTTACGTCAGTCCGTTAGAAGCGCCGCTCGGACATATTCGTGCTACAAAGGAAATATTTAAAAATAATAATTTTTACACACTTTCATTGTCGTCTCCCATAGTGTATCGGCAAAAGTGTATACAGAATTATAATTTGTTTGATGTTAATTTGAAGCATAAATTAACTTCACGTAATTATATGCAGAAAACGTTAAAGTTAATAAACATGTAAAAAGTTTTCCATTATAAAATAAGGATTACTTAATTATGCACGAGTTAAGGGTTTCAAGATAATTCAGAAGCCCCACAAAGGACGATTCCCCGTTAAATAATTCATAAGGCCTTTGGGTTATGTCACAGCTGTCACTAACGTCACTGTTCAAACATACATACAGATTTATGATGAGCTTCGCTCTTCGATTTCAATTACTTCACTCCATTACTCTACCTGAATACTGATATGATGAAATTAAATGCCGGAAGATTGTAAGAATTATATCTTATTGCCCAAATTTTTATAGTATATCAAAGGAGATGAGCATTATTGTATAGAGCATGTTTTCCCTAAAAATTAATTTGTGTACGAACGTAATTAAGACAAGAATATAGAGATATTAATATTACTTCATACAAAATCAAAATGAGTTATTATTTTGTGGGGTGTTTTGTTACATTTTTTTTTTTTAAATAAAGTTCAGTCTAAAGAATTTATTTCGGATATTTTTCCAGTTTTGATGTTATTCCGGGAAGATTCTCATTTATAGTTAATTACCCAAATAATAAAAAAAAATAAAAAAAATATATATATATGATAAAATATTCCAGCAATTGAATGAGGAATAATAATAAAAATGTAATGAATTTTTAACACTGTAATTATGAGTATATTCCTTAGATAAAAAGTGAGACCTATCTTGCCCAATTTCCTTTAAATTAATATTTCTTTGTTAAGCAATGCACTGAACCTGATGATTCTGTGGTTGGTAATATTTTTGGAATGCTTCTTTTAGAAGGTCCTTTCGCCTGTTTTTTTTTTTTTTGGGAACCCGGGGGAAATTCCTATATAGGACCATCAGGGTCACTGTGAGGGAAGCGACCCCGGTGTGTCAGACTCCTACTGACTAAAAACCCCCGGGGTGTCCCTCTAATCACTCCACCCAGGCCTGGGAAATCAAATTCGTCCAGTCGCCCGGGGAGCGAACAGCCTTTTTCAGGCTTCCTCTCTGGGAGGGGTGATTATAAAGAGCCCACGCGTCCAATACCTCTTTCATAGGCGGCGCGCTAGACACTGCGCACCGCCGTCCTTTCATCCGGGCAGCAAACTCCCCCAAGTCTACTGCCCAGCCTTTCGCCAGTTTGTTGTAACTTTTTTCAGCCCAGAAGCTTCTTAATTCTAAGCTGGGTAAAAATTACTTTCTGGCACCCCAACTATTACTTTCATTTTTATTTCCCAACTGTATGAATTAATCGAATGAAAAAATGATTACGGTACAGTTTTACACATGTTGTGCTCTAGAACTTTGTAAAAATCTAAGCATAATACTAAGCAAAATATTCACTTTAGGGATACACACTATTAGGGATGTAACGGAGGCAGTTTTATCGGAACCGAAGTCGGAGTCGAAGTTTGTAAATTTGATTTATCGGAGTCGGATTCGGAGTCAGAATCGGAGTCGGAGGCAATGTCAGTCACAAGTGACGGCGGAATAAAATAGTTTTATTAAGGGACAAATAAAAACATTATTCAGTGAACCTTTTTAATTAGAAAGTGATAAATTTACAAATACACAGACAATAAAAATTGCTGTTTCTTATTAACATTTTCATAGTACTGTGAGAAAGCGATTACCTGAGCTACTGGTCGCGTAGTCCACGACATTTAAGCGCAAAGTGGATAAAACCACTATTGTATGTCTGCTCACATAGCGTGATAGCGTGAAGATATGTTATTTATTATATCTTAAGTTTGATCCCATTTTAATATGGTGCAGGATTGATACATGGGTTCGAAAGTATAAGCCAGAACTTTTGAATTGACAACAGCATAATCCATTTCCCTCTACATCTCCCTCGTGTGTAGACAGATGTTGAGGATCGAGACTGTTTCCAAGCGTATATCAGGTTTTTTTTTTATAGCCTGGGGGTATTGTTGACGGACCTCAGGGAGCTTTTTGGTTGTCGGACTTGCACCGACTAAAACCCCCGGGGTCACACAGCGCTCTCGCCTGGATAAGTTGGGCGGCACGCTCCCTCAAGCGCATCGCCGGCGTATATCAAGTTGGGTCAACAGAACCCAACACAACACAACACAACACAACCTAAATTGGGCAAATAAAAGCTGTTGTTCACAAAGTGTTGGATATATCAGAAACCGTTATCCTCCAGTGAATATTGTCCAGTGAACAAATTAAATCAAATTTGCTGCAGGGTTGTTTTTGTGTTAATTTCTATTTTACTTAATTTAATGTAAATGTAAAATAAAAAACCTTTTAGTAATAAATTTAAATGTACATTTAGTTTTAAATTTAATAATTTAATCATATTTTTTTAATCTAAATTTTAAAAAATGTCTTCTACAAATTAAGTAGCACTGATTGTTTGATTAATTGATATTATGTTTCAACAACATATAAAGTAAAATCAAATGAATTGACTACAACAGTGGTGGTGACCTGCGATGAATACCTCCGATTAAAAAGTTTCGGAACCGAAGTCGGAACCGAAGGTGTAATAACGATCGGAAGTTCCGACTTATCGGAATCGGAGTCGAAGCTCCGTAACATCCCTGCAATATATTATGTGATTTTGGAGTTCACTTTTAAAACGTCAAAACGAATGCTTGTGCAAATTTTTAGCCTACATTTTATGCAGAAGTTGACCTGCTTTTTTAGATATGTTATTCCGTGACTAGTCTCGCAGATGTGCTTATTTACCGCCCCTAGAATTTGGCACTTGGGGTGCAGGGTCCAGCTTCTAGATCCGACCCTGGAACCTTTTAACCTTGGAAGTGGTGTCAAAAGGCTGTCCTATTAGCACAGTTTTTTTTATGTTTGAAGAGAGCCAGTAATTTCGGAACCCTTAGTTTAAAGACTAAGGCGGGTTATTACAAACAGTAATATTCTTGTTTTGCCAAAAACTAGCTAAGCTATCACAAGCGATGTTTGAAACGGTGTATAATCATAGTAAAGGACGCAGTCATTGGTCTATTTTGTAAACTATCTTTCTGTATATCTAGCCGTTCGCGATGTTTAATTTATTTTTCTATCATAGCTACGTCAATAATATCTTGGGAATAAATGATTTTTCTCTCCTTTTAATAGCACTGGAACGAGATGACGGAAATGGAAATACGTGAACTGCAAGCTAGTGACTGGAAATAAGCAATGCCGGACCGGAAAAAGTGACAATCCCTTATTTTGAAAGCTGTAACTTATATTGAGTAACAATGCAAGTGTAAGAAATATATATTTAATATAATATTAGCGAATTAAAGGTTAATTTGTCCATTATTAAACAAATTTGGAATTTATTGGAGGATATAAGCGCATACTTGGAATTTAGGCTCTAGAGAAAGATTAATCTAAGTAACAACAATAAAACTGCCAATTATACTCATAAGTACCAATCGCAAAGTATTCATAATTGCAAGTATCTGTAAAATTATATTTGTAATTTTTTTCATTGATCTAAGAATGAGCTTTTAAATAAACTTATTTATTCGCTAAAGAATATAATAAATATAAGTTCGTAGTTCTTACTGTAATCGAAGATCTATTCAAAAATTAGGAAAATGAGAACGAAGCAGAAATAAGAAGTTCTACAAAGCTTTAACGGTAAAGCGAAATTTTAATCAAGTATAAGTAGTCTGGCTATTAGTTCGAACATAAACTTGTTTTAGCTTTTCTTTTAGCTAAGTTGAAACGGGAAATTACCTTGTACCTTTGCAAGAAGAAAGATGTGAACTGTTGTAAAACTTATTTCGTCTTTGTTTCCTTTGTAACAAGACAATTTTTTCATAGATCAAAAGAAAATAATATTTAAGAAGATGAATAATAATGTATTAGTAAGAAAAAATAATGTTTTTGTTTTTTATAAAATAAATTAAGTACACGGTAATCTATGCTAAGTAGAATATATTATCAAAATGGTGGCGATTGCCAAAATAATAAGAATTTATTAAAGTCGCATACGTCATATACCTCAACGGAAGGCATGTAAGAAGGTAAGAATTAAAGTGTAGATTTTTTAAAATGTTTTTTGGTAGCCCTAGCATGAAACTCGGGACTTTAATATTTAATTTCATTAACTTTTTGATATCAAGTACATTCATTGAAGGCACTTGGAAGAATAGCAGAGATGGGCAAAATGTAATATGATTAATTAGTAACGATTACAAAATGTAGCCGTAATTTTAATTTTCTTGCTCTGTAATCATGATTAAATCCATTTAAAACATTAAGAAATCATAAATGTATATACAATCTAGGATTTTGTAGTGTTTAAAACAAAAATGAGCAAAATGGAGTCATATTAATGGTAAAAAACGTAAAATGTAATCGTTAATCATTTTCATTAATCTGATTACATTTTGCCCATCTATGAAGAATAGGTAAGTGCGAACAATGCTGACACTTATTTTTCAAATTGGTTTATATTTAAATGTCCATTTTTAATATTTTAAACAGCAACTTTTCTGGATTGTTAGGGAAAACAAATTTTATAAAATTCGAGAAAGTGATCAAATCTTACATTTAAAGCTCTGATCCAAAATAAAGTTGCCATGAGCATCACAATCATTAACTTTGGTTGCAATCTACACTTTTTACTACCTCCAGTTGCTTTATCTAATATCTATAATTTACAAACCTGGATGCAGTAATGCTATGATTTTAAACACTGACAACTGAATTTATATGATAATTTCATTATTCGTTAAAAAATCACATGCCCAGGTCTTACCTTTATTGTAACGCATTAATATAGTACCATTCAAGTAAATTTGGAAGACATGTTAAGTGTCGCGTAGTGCGTATATATACATTCTCATGAGACTCCATTTGCACTGCTAGTGATAAAATCAGCATAAATTTTGTCGCAGGCGGGTGCCGACACACACCCTGTATATTTACGTATTCCTACGCGAATATACATAGCGAATGTAATGGATTTTAGTTATGCTAATACGACTGTGTTGCTTCAGCTATTATTTATCATGTAAAGTTGTCTATAATCTGTCTGCTGTTAAACTGTAGAAATCTAATATTTCACTCTACGAATATCCGACGTCTGTAAATGACATCCAAATCCATGTCAAAAAGTTTTCCATGCTGTTTTTTGCTAGAATAATTTATAAAACTCATTAAGAAGTATAGACAATGGGGATTTAAAAAAAAACTATAGTGTATTATAATATTTTTATTTTATTTCATAGTTTCTCATAGATATTAAAATAGATTTTTCTGAGAATGAAATATTATTACTTCCTTTTTTTAAATATTGACCGAATTTAAATGGTAAGGTTAACATATTTTTGTACAATGTGGCCTGAACGACACATAACGTTGCCCTCTCATATTGTATTAAGAAATTGTTTGTGGATTTTTTTCCTGAATAAACTATATTCATTCAGTGTAATTATTTATTAATACTTCCAGCCCACGGTAAAGTGAAACAAAATTCAAAGCACGGATCATCTTATTAGACTCGTGGATGGAATCGAGGTCGTTCCTTACAGCGCATCTTATCCATTTGTAATGATCTCGATTTTTGAAAACCCATTTAAACTGACCTATATTTTTATAACAGTAAATATTCCAGTCTTACTTCAGTGTCAGCTTAAGAGCGTGCTATTATTAATTCAATTATTGTTATCAAATCGTCATTATAGTAAGTATAATGTGTACTTATCCATATATTTTTACTAAATAATTTCTTAAAATTTAATTAAAATTAAATTATCAATATCTAACAACCTTTGACTATTCAACAAACAATGCGGTAAAAATGATTATGATATATTTATCTTATTAACGTTCTAAGGCAGTCAAAACACCATAAGTTCATCACAGAAAAGTTTATTGATCAAAATTTAAGAATAAATCATAAAAACTACAAAAAATAAGCAATCGATAAGGTCGATATGGTCGATCGAGAGTCATAACACCAATTCTCTCTCCTACCGTCCACCCAGAGATGGGCAAAATGTAATTTGATTAATGATGAACGATTACTAAATGTAGTCGTAATTTAAATTTTCTTATCCTTTAACCATGATTAAATCCATTTAAAACATTAAGAAATGATAAATGTGTATACAATCTGGGATTTTGTATATATAAATGAGCAAAATGCGGTAATATTAATGGTAAAAAACGTAAAATGTAATCGTTAATAATTTTTATTAATTTGATTACATTTTGCCCATCTATGCGTCCACCGCGGTCGGTGCGCAAGCGATCCGTACAACCATTACGGCGTCCGCGAAAGTGGACTGCACGCTACATCTTTTATTTAATGGTAAGTCCACATTTTAAATTTAATTACATTATGCGTAACAAACATACTTTCAAACTGCTTCTTAATTGAATATTATGTCACACATTTATTGTTACGAGGATACAGCCACTAATATAATTTCTATAATGTGGCATTAAAAAATATAAACACCCTAAATTTTTGCTCTTTTACTACCAACCTCTATTTTTTAATAGCCAATTTAGTAATTTAATCATTTTTCATCCCGCTTGATAACTGATCAATTATCACCTAGAATTAACTTATATGGCAAATCAAAGTTTGTCAGGTCAGCTAGTTATTTATATTAATTGCTGTGTGAAGATATGTGCTCTTTACGTATACATTTTGCAATAAATGATAATCCTAAAAGCGTGGCTCTGTGGCAGAAGAGGCCGTTTTCGCCTAATTCTAATTAGTTCCAGGTCGACGGTACATCAAAGTTGGGGATAAGTTCTTTCGTTTAATTGACCGTAAACTGAGGGTGACGTGGATAAATTCACCTGAAACTCTGGAAGGGCGCAAGGATCCTCCTCGATTGATTACTTAGTGTATTTCGTATTCGAGTTTGTCTTATTTATTATCTCCAGTTTTCATTTCAAAGTACGAGATTATTTGTTTTAGTTCAGAATTTTATATATTTTGCTGTTATAAGTTAGCGTTCATTATGATATGTAGCAATAAGTGAAATGCTTGTAAATATATCGTTATAAATAACGCAAATACGTAATATACGCAAAGATTACGAAATGTTATTTAGTTTCACATTATAAGTTAAGTTAAATATAAAATATTGTTTCTACATTTTATTTTATTTAAAAATAGTTTTTTTTTTGTTTTATAATAAAATGTGTTGAATTTGTTCTTATGTATTAAAAAATAATATGTCACAGGCTACGTTATAGTATTTACTTTCATAAATATACCCACCAAAGTACATCTAGAACGAAATACATATTATATTTGTGTATAAAGATCTCGACCGACATGAACAGGATTGTTCAGTGGAAGCTGCCGGACCCTTAACGAATAGTTAAACTTAATGAGGCCGCGCGAATGTTGCCTACAACTGCCACTTTTCGACCACAGATTGCTTCCGGGAGAATAGAAGAAAGCGTTTTATAAGTCTAATTTACAATTATTTCTAAAAATGTATTATGTTTAAATAAATAATTATTTTTTAAATGAGTATAATTTACCGTAATGTACATTACATTACATTATGTACATTCCAGTACCGTAAATGTAGGTGATAATTTTGACAATGGACATACACATGTTTTCGCGTAGTAATCCTTTAACATTTTTGAACAAAGTTCAGTACCTTTGGTAAATATAAATTCATCAGTTATTTGTGATAAGTTAAATAAATAAATGTCGGTTCTTTCACTTCTAAGCTATTTATGTAACATGTTTTGATTTCTTACATAAAATCTCTGTTTTAAATTAATTGATGTAATAAAAACAACACTGTTACGGAATAATTATGAGGTATGAAGCGACTTCTATCGTTCAGTAGATGAATCAGCGTTCGTATTGGCATCTGTGGTGAATAGCGTAACAATAGCCACTAGTGGTGTCATCTATTGGAGAATAGAATGCAATTTCTAGAAATGTCGCTACCGCCAGCGTGGACCGATAGAATAGATGGCAATTGGTGGGGTCTGCCACTCCGTCATAAATAGGTGGCAAGTTCAAACGTGGGAAAGTAGTAGTTTACGAAAAGCGATATTAAGCTGCTCCAGTGAAAATAAAGGAAAGAGAAGTGTTCTGTGTGAAATTTAGTCTAGTGATTTGTGAGCTAAGTAGTGTTTACATTTGTATTTGAAAAGATTAAGTTCAGTAATGCTGGTGCGGTTTTATTAAAGTCCCCGAGCTCGCTTCAATATCATCGTTAGCGCAGGGAAGCACCGCTAGCTCTAGATTCCCAGGTAATTAAATAGGGGACAAACTGTTCGTTCAGACACTGTAACACTGAAATATATAAAAGACACTTACTTGAAAATTGGTTGCTGAGGACCGGTTATTGGAGCTCCACACAGTTTACAATTTAAAAAAAAAACGAATATTCCGATTAGTGTCGATTTGTTCCCCCCGACCGACGTTATTTTACAGAGCTGCTAAGGACCATAAGCGGGGTGCGGTGAGGAAGGTGGATAGGGGGAGGGGCAAATACCTTTTTTAGCTACTCATGTACCATGCCAAAACAATTATCATATCGCGGGGTGAAAGGCTATTTGCTTTAAGCAACATTTGATGGAGATATAGTAATATATATATATATATATATATATATATATATATTTTTTTTTTTTTTTGGAATCAGCGATTTTTACCAATTCCATATATATATATAACTATATCACCAAAAAATGACGCTTAAAGCAAATAGCCTTTCACCCCTCGATATATAAGTTATAGCTCATATTTTAATGTTATCATTACAAAAGATTCATCTTTTTAATAATTAGCATAAGTTATCCATATAAGAAAATATACGTCGCTAAATTAAATATTCCCCAAATAACCTATTTGATTTTAAACATAGTTTTATGACCTTTCACTTTATAGTAATAAGATATTACTTCATAATTACCGCAATAGCAATGCTGTTGGTGGTATAAGTATAAACTATCTTACAGACTGGTTTTATGTTAGGGGTTACAACACGCCTTTATTGCTTTAGCGCACGAACAAGTCCCAGAGATACTATACAGTAGTTAGGTACATATAGCTATTGTTAAAGGCACATATGTAAAATTGCCATCCTGCTTAACGTAGCTGATATGTCGTTCGGTACAATTTATAAATTAGCAATTGAGTACATGTGTTTCTTTAACGGTTGTTTGATACACATAACTAAATATGTGCGGTGAATGTTGTATTTTTACCCTTTTAGTGCTTACCATTAATAATGCAACGTTTCTAACATCCATCACAGTCTTTTATGAATATGCATATAATGTGCTTTATTTTTCAGGTCTTTGTTATTGCAAGCAAAATGTGCTTTGATATGCCATACAAAATTTATTTAACTAATTCTATTTTATTAGCTTCATGTTATTTTAATTTTTTTTTCTTGCTTCTACTATTATTCACATTATAAACAGATTTAATCGGAAAATTTGAGGTAGGGGTAAGTATGCTGTGGCGAATAGACCCGCAGTTCCGTCAATGCGCAGAAGTAGTCACCTGGGGGTTTTTATTTGGTACAAGTCCGATTCATCATGATCGTGCAACCCCCCTGTCCAGCTGAGAAGTCCTATGAGAATATACCCCAAGTAAAAAAAAAAGGTTTGGTAAGTATATGTAGCTGAAATATACGTAATACTATCCAGCCATTTAAGATATTACTTTGCTGACTGAAGTAATACAGGATATAGATACAATTTTCTAGAGAGCGGACAAATTTCGATTTTATCAAAATAGAGTAAGAAACAAAAATATGAAAGAAGTATATATTAAAAGAATATCTTCGTGCCATAATAAAAATTTAACAACGTCGAATTTGGTAAGAAGGAGAGTTTCTCATTTTCCTCCGACAGACTGGCCTTTAAACTGCAGGTCTTTAAAATAAGTAATAAAATGTTATAGCCAAATACAGTCTCGGATGAAGAACCTTAGGTACACACAAGAACAAATTAAACAGCCACCACCTGGCTTGACGCTAAGTTTATTGCTCAAACGAGTGTGGGCTGCGCATCACGGGAGTGTAAAATATTTTTCTGCTGAAAATGACGTGTGTTCAAGTTAGTATGACGCGTCGTAAAAGGCAGACATTTATGACTTTTGGTGTCGGCTGCAGCTGGCTCTGAGACATCTTTACTGATGTACGTATCACTGGACAAGCGAAGCGTTAAAAGCAGGCAGAAGGCAACAAGTTGTCGGACAGTCAAATATCTATATGTCATCAAATATATATGTATCTTCTATTAGATATAATATATTGTGTTTTTCGATAGCTTTATCAGGAAGGTAAAATTGTATTTTTTTTAAATGCCTGCCTATCATTATCAATACCACCTCGTAACACATAAAGTTAGTTATTATAGGTACTTTTTATTTTGTCTTTAGTTAATATTTAATTTTACGACTCTTTTCATCTTGTTGCAGTATGGGGCTACAATCCTGTCATATTGGGTGGTCAGCGAGAGATGGAAGTGCTAAATTAATATAACAGTTGTCTCCAGTGCATCTTTAATATCCAAATAAATCTCAGAGGTTTTATTTATGTTTTTTATTATATTTAAAAATTTACCAACACCCCTACCACGCCCTTCATGACATAATACTGTTTTTCGATATTGTTTGAATGAGAGAGAAGAAAAATTATATGGTGCTATAATTTTTATACTTCGTTCCGCTATTTCCAAATAAGTAAGTAATTACAATATACACAATACTACAATGCCGTGGTGCCAATAAAGGCTAATCATAATGTATCTTTCTTATTACAAAAGTTTAGCATTGTAATAAGTAAAATGCAGAACTAATATGGCAGCGGACGCAAAGAAACGAGAAATTATAGTCTAGAGTTAAAATAACGGTCACTGTCTTCATACCGGTTTTATTACGAGCATATCACGACGATAGGCTTCTATTCTAATTATTTATATTATTGGATGAACACGAGCTGCACTTAAAACACTTTAGGATAAAGCGAGTCCCTGTGACGGTCGTATCACCAATGTATGTGCAGGGGTCGGGCTTAGAATAGAGTTAGTCACAAATGCTCTACATACTTCACAAATAATTATATAATGTACATAATTTTATTCATAATTTAGCAATTTAAGACGGGATCTTATTTTTCTGTCATTTGGATAAAGTTCAAATAAAGTCTCATTCATATAGAAATAATCTCATTGGCGAATCAATGTAACAACGAACAAAGGTATTAGACATCATTCTAAATTTGGTAAAGGGAAGACGTCAAAGCGTGAAACCCTGAAAGACATCTTACACAAAGAAAACAAAATTTTCGTAGCCGGGATTTTCACGTCAGTCACGTAGCAGGATATTTTTTCGCAGCGACGAAATGAATTCAAACAAACAAATCACCTCAGATCCAATCAAAAGCGACGACAAGCATCGTATTTTATTTTTAAATATGAGTCCAATAAATATTATACGACAGTTTCCTTTTATGTCGTGATCACGCTCTATTCCTCACAGATCAAAGGAAAATGGAAGCGTTCATTATTAGCGCTCTGTAGCGTTTATTAGAGGATATTTTATTATAAATACATTTTTAGACAAAAATGTATTTATTATAAAAGGTGTAAAATGATACCGAAATTCAAAAGAAAGGCATTGGCAAATTTTGTGTGTTAATATTTATGTTTTGATTTTACTGTGGTTTTTTATTGTTGTTCTTGTGGTTTTGGTTATGGTGTGCGCGTATTCTGTTCTTTCCTTCTTTTTGTCATTCATTGTTAAATTATTTGGTTTTGATGTAAATTTTGGTTTCTAATAATGTTTTTATTATTTTTGTTTACTTTTAGTGCATGCTTCACCGGTTGATGCATTTTTATGTTTTTGTCAAAGGTAGTCATTGTTATATTTTTATATGATAATGATGATATCCTAGCCGGTTTCGGCCACGGCGACTGTTTCAACACCGGTTAAGAAATTCGAGGTCCAGTTTTCGGAAACAGTCAATTGCGCAGGAGATATTTAAATGCATAACTGGACGCGCTGCCAGAAAAGCACTCTCTCGTCCGAGCTCCCTCAGGCCCGATGGAAAGGAGAACCAGTACGATCGGGAGGGAGCGGGATGCAGGTTTGGTCAAGTTTTCCTTCTCTGAACACCTGGTTGAATTGCGGTGTTAAAGAGATACCTTAGTCGCCTTTTACGACACCTCAGCAAGAAGAGAGGGGTGCTATTCTATTCTGCCGGCAGCCACCACGGCTTATTTTTATATAATGTATCGGTCACTGGCTGCCCTATAAATAAATAAATAGCCTGATTAGTAGATACTGGTTGCTATTTAATCATATTGGGGCAATCTTAAGCACTTGTTTTACAATATATCATAGATGTATTATGATATTCTCTGTACTAATGTAATGCGTTGAAATACAAATAAAAAATTATTAACATTTATTTATAGAAAATACCTATTATTAACAATGTATAACCATTCTGTACTCTGAAGTTTAAATAAAAAATATTTAATACTATTAAAAAATATGTACTTTTATGTTATCAATATGCATTTTGTAAAAATATCAGAATATCGCTGTACATATTAAACAAATTCTTAAACTCGCACCACTGCATAATATAGAAAAATATTCTGCTGCACGGATTTTATGAATTTTATATTAAATTTTATAATAAAGTAAGTATATTTAGTAAGAAAGAACTTTGAAGTAAACACGTAAGTGATTAAATTACTTGCACATATTAGAGATGTTTTTTATAATTCTGTTAACAATATATTTTTTTTTTTTTTTTTTTTTTAATCTGTTTTTTTTTTGGGACTTTGGATCAGGCTGACCATGTCAGTCCCATAATCACACAATGTAAATTCTAATTTAACAATGTATATGTGAGTCTACAGAGCATCTCAGCTGCGCAAGATGTTTGCTCAGCTAAGACGCTCTGAAATAGACCCACATCAGACCTGTTCAAACCAAACTGTTTATACATGGTTTCTCTCATAGAAACGCTCCGAACACATTCCACCAAGAAATGGTGTATGTCTTCTGGGACTCCATAGAGCTCGCAATTAGGTGTATCGATTTTCCTCATCAAAAATTTGAATTTATTGAGTGGGATGTGTCCAGAGCGCAATCTATGAGAGATCACAATAAGCTTTCTATTCCATCCCACATCGGCAAACCATGGTATATGAGGAGGTTCACTTTGCATTGTTTTAAACCATATGCCTTTTTCTAGAGAAGCAATATCAAAGTATTCTTTCCACTCATTTCGTATCTTCTTTTTATATTTTAATAATACCTCTGAATATTCGGGCTTAAGATGAATTTCTGTGCCATTTGATATTGCTTCTCTTGCCAGTACATCTGCCTCCTCATTACCACGTATACCAACATGAGAGGGAACCCATTGCAGCTTCAGGAGACTGCCACAGGCTGCCAGTGAAAGCATCTTTTTTAAAATAGTATAAGCTATCGATGCTCCTCTGACCCCAGAGCAGCATCGAGCTATATGCAGTAAGGCACTTTTGCTGTCAGACAAAATAACTACCTTTTTTAGTCCCACACTGGCAGCATGAGACAGCGCTTCCGAGATCGCCAGTAATTCTACATACATAATAGAATGCTCAGACACATTAACACATTTGAGACCTTCCCTCACATTGCGACCGGGATCATAAAAAGCCGCACCACGGCCATCTCGCGTTTGTGATCCGTCTGTGTAAATTTTATCCCATCCACTATATTTATTTCCTAACATATGTAAAGTGTTATATTTTAAAATTATTTTATCATAACTATTCTTTGAATTATTTATATTATCAATCTTTGTTTGAATAAAATCCATATCTATATTTGAGATCCAAGTTTGTAAGGTAAACATATTCAGGGGATTACAGGTATTGATTTTTTCTATTTTAGTATCATTAAATACAGAAATAAGTAAAGGTTTCTTCTTCCTACAAAAATATGGGGATGAACTCAAGTCTGAAAGTGATTTGAGTCTATCTACTGTGATATTATTGGTCCAAGATTGTGACTTTAGACAATACCTTGTGGCTAAATACTTCCGTCGGTAGCAAAGTGGAGGTAAGCACAGTTCACATTCCATTACATGAATAGGAGTGGTTTTTATAAACCCTCCTATTACTCGTAATGCCGCATTCTGTACTCTGTCTAACTTTATTAGATGGGTTTTTGCTGCATTGTCATAGATAAAGCTTGTGTAATCTATCCTGCTTCTAATTAGCGAAATATAAACTCTTCGGAGGTGCCTTGGGTGAACACCCCAAGATGAGCCTGCTAAAATTTTTAAAATATTAAGTAGTTTCATTGACTTAGCTTGAATTTCGTTTATATGTCTATTCCATCTTAAAGATCTATCTAGCCAAACGCCAAGATACCTAACACAATCAACAGCTGTAATAGTGTTGCCATCAATATCCATATTCAGTTGATCTCTTCGATGTCCTCTACTAAATACACAAAGTTGGGTTTTCGAAACTGAGATGCTTAGTCCGATTTGATCTAATAATGAGGAAACTATTGTAATACATTCTTTAATATCTAGTACACATTTTCTTATATTTTTATTCTGGACATAAAAGACGAAATCATCAGCATATTGCAAAGCATTTATATTACCAATGTACTGAAAAATTTCTGATGTTACTATATTAAACAGGAGAGGAGATATTGGGTCTCCTTGAGCAAGTCCTTTACCAGTCCATCTCAATAGTGTACTATGATCACTATTTCCGTTTATTTTTAAGCACCTCCTTTTCAAAAAGTCGAATATATATTTGCACAATTTTGTTCCAACTTTAAATTTGTCCAACATCAGTACAAGTTGATCCACTGAAACATCATTATAGGCGCCATCTATATCTAGAAAACATGCGAGAGTAGGGATATTTTTAACAAATCCTGTCTGTATCTGCAGAACTAACCGTACTATGCAATCTACACTCGACTGACACTTACGGAATCCAGAGGTGTTTTGTGCCAATATACCGTTCCTTTCAACAAACCATTCCAGTCGTTTCGTTAGCATCAAATGGAAAATTTTACATACACATGAGATCAATGAAATGGGTCTAAATTTGGGTGTAGAATTATTTGTTGTCTGTTTAGGTATTGGGACTATTTTTATGTTACGCCACTGCTCTGGTACTAATGTATAATTAAATATTAAGTTATAAATTTTGAGTAAAAATATTTTGCCTTCTGTAGGTAAATAATAAATCATGCTATATGTGATTCCGTCTTCCCCAGGCGCTGTATCCTTCTTTTTTAAACAGTTGTGTAACTCCTGCTTAGAGAACTCACTTTCTAATTTGGCATTATGAGAATTAAAATGTGGTGTAGGTGGTTCTACAAAGTCAGGAGCAAGATCTCGCAAGAGCTGCTTCTTTATGTCATCCGGTGCTTGAACCCTACTTTTTCGTATGCCCTTCATCCAGCGCATTTTTTTCCACATTTCCGGAGAACTTGTAGTCTCGCATATCTCTTCGCAAAAGGTCCTCCAAGTACCTGACCGTGCTTGTCTTATAATTTTTTGTGCTTCTCTTATACTTTCAGTTAACTTGTCAAAATTATCCGGTGTTGGGTTTTTCCTAAACATTTTTAACGCTAAACGACGTTTAGCGACGGCACAGGAAATATCTGGACTCCAGTATGGTTTAGGTGTAAAGGACTGTGAAGGGTTCATAAACTTCTTTGTAAATGGTATACTTAAATCAGCAGCATGGTTTATTGTGTTAATAAAAAAATCATATATTAACTGGATATTATTTCTGTTTAACCTGTGCATATTATTACTAAAGCTCTCACAACAAATATTATGATATAGTTGCCAGTTTGCAAGTTTGTAATTACGATGTCTTATAAATTGCAGAGTATCAGAGTATTCTAGTTGATATTTTATAAATGCATGATCACTGCCTAAATTTTCTTTTGTAACAAGCCATCTGAACAAGACTGCTATGTCTGACGAAACAAATGTAATGTCTGGAGTGCTTTGTTGTAAGGCACCATTCACCCATTTTACCCTAGTTGATTCACCGTTATTTAGGGAAACAAAATTATTATCTAAACTGGCTTCAAGTAATTGTACACCTCTAGTATTTACTCTATTAGACCAATTGGAATGATGAGCGTTAAAATCACCGGCTATAATAGATTTTTCATTAAATTTTGAAAAGATGTCATCCCAGTCGCATTGTGACGTTCTTACTGAAGGTGGACAGTATATTGAGGCTATGTAATGCAAGTAATTACAATTGAAAATTTGTATGCAAACTATTTCAATTCCAGAGTTAATTATAGTAATAGGATGTAATTGTGTTCTTATTGAATTATGTACTAAAATAGCCACTCCACCATAATTATCATTTCTATCTACTCTGTAAATATTATAACAATTAATTTTTAATATTTTATCCGAATTTAACCATGTTTCGCTAACTAGACAAATGTGTATCTTTTCTTGGTTTAATAATAATTCAAGTTCAATTTTTTTTGGTAGCAAACTTTGGGAATTCCACTGCCCAACCCTTAAATGTTGTACCGTGGAAGGTCCAAAGCATATTGAATCGTAATACCTTATATTGGTGTTATCCATCGCAAAAAGTGTTTATAAGTTTCCGTATAACATCTCCATTACTTACAGTCTTAATAAATAATTTCTTCATTTCTTCGATTATTAACTTCACTACTAACATAATTTTTTCTTCAAAACATATATCTGTAAAAAATATTTCTTCCAGTTTTTGTAATATTTTTCCAAGGAAGTGCGTTTCTTGTTTTTCTGTCTTTTTTTCCTCTTTATTATTCCTCTTTTTCTGCCCTTGATCGTGCGAGATTACTGTCTGTTCATGATGATTGTTAACTTTAGTTACTTCAGAGTATAGCATGCCCTCTTTACTGCGGCCCTCTTTCATTTGAATTTTCCTCTTTTTTATTCTATTTTCCTGATTTCTGTTCTGAACTGTCTTAGTATTTATATGCTCATCTGTACTGCTACTAGAATCATATTCATGAGTGTTGCTATTATGGACAATTGCATTTGTAATTATCACTTGATTTTGTGAGATCTCTTGGTTTATATTATTCGACACATAACTTTCGCTATGGTCCTTATTAGTATTGTCTTTAATTACAGAATATTTTGTGCGATATCTAGACAGAGCAACTTTATAGGTACAGTTTTCTTGGCACATTATTTGTCTGATTCGTTTTTCTTTCAAAAATATCGGGCAGCTTTTATTCATTGACATGTGGTCTCCCTTGCAGTTTACACATCTAAATTGAGTGACTTCACAATTAGCATGCCCGCCACTACACTTAGGGCAAATTTGCTTCTTAGATGGGCAAACCCTTGCCATGTGTCCATAGCTCCAGCACATTGAGCATTGTGTCACTGGGAATGTATACGGCTCCACCTTGAAACGGCAGTCATACCCATATACATATGTAGGCAAGATGTTTCCTCTGAAACAGAACCTCACTGTCTCGCTATCAGTCCATGAGCCGGATTCTGTCAGGCGTTTCAGTCTTCTTACAGAGACAATTTCCGTATCACATTTAAACGACTGAGACAATTCTCTTTCTTCAACCTCTAGTTCTATGTATTTCACGACACCATAAACCATGCTCACTTCGTTTGTAAGATGACATCTATATCCTATGCTTTTAAACTTATCATTCCATAGCAACTTCTCCGCATCTGACTTGTTCTCAAATTTCATCGTCACCTTATACGGTGTTTTGTATCTTATATGTGTTATGTTTATTATGTTCTCTTCTTTTAATAGTTTGGCTAAACCAATTTGCTTAGGTAATATTCTGTCTGATGTCATACAAACTTCGATTGTGTTTAAGTCATCCAGGCTTGCGCTATTCATTCCACTATTATTGTCATTATTACAACTTTTTGAGGGTAATTGCAAATTGTCAGGCTTCCTTGCAGATTGCATAGCCAACTTCTTATTTTTCTTCTGCACCAATGTAAAATCATCTCCATTTATCTCAACTTCTTGTTCATCGCTCTCATTTCTAGTTCTCTTCTGTGGTCTTATCACGCTTAGATCTTCATTAATCATATCTATATTCGACTCCTCTCTTTCCGATGGAACTAATTCACGCTCTATATAACATCCTTGAATCTCTTCTTCACTCATACTGCTACTTATTACGCTTCTGGAGCGAGGTCTGACGACCTCCTCCATTTATAAAAAAAACAGAGGGTAGAAGAAGAAAAAAAGAATGCCGCGTCGGTACAAGACTATTCACAATACGTGCACTCGTCGTAAACCAACGCACGCGACTGTTAACAATATATAAATATAAGAGTTTCACTATTATTACAGAAGATATATAGACCTTGAAGGTTAATTAATTTTAGTAATAATGGACTGAATGAAATAGTAAATTAAACCAGATCTTAGTAAATATTTTGTTTTGTAGGAAGACCGCTAAGGAAAATCTACCTTTTCATCATGTTCGAAGAAGGCCATACACCGCCATAATACGTCGCTGTATAAACACATTCATTTAGGAAAACAGAAGGTACCCTATAAATCCTAAAGATTAATTGTTATTCGTGACGAAAATACTAACTCTCAATAAACAAAATACCACTATTCATATTCTAGATGATTGAACGAATTGAGCGATCCGTTCGTGGCGTAGAGTTCAGCCCTCGGATATAGAAATGTCAATTTGCTACATTCTACAGATGACGATGAACTACTGGGTGAATAATTGCTTATTTATTTATAAATGACATCATTTGGACAGCTTTAAGTAATATTTTAAAAACAAATAAAAGAATAATACATATGATGGCTTTATTAATTATTAATTAAATAAACTGGCCAATCAATAATTAACCATACAATCAATAACCATCTAACCAACAAATAATCAAGTAACCAAATCAGCCAGTAACCTATAACTAACCAAACAAGGACAATTTAACCCGTTACACAATTTATTGAAACTTTTTTTATAACGAATTTTTAAAAAAAAATTCATGTTAATATTTTAAGAAATTGTACAGTGTTTTATTAAAAACCTCATCACGATTTAATCTAAAATTAAATTTGTGCAAATATTTTAAAACAAATCGTGTTTTAATCCCATACGACATACATAATTTAAGTGAAATTGCGCGCAACCCTCGTTTGCGTAAGGAATTCTTAGGTAAAATTAAATTATCCCATTATTTAATTTTATATTGCTATATTATATTATTAATAATTTTTAGTCCTTATTTAGGTATTGTTGTATCTAGGAACAATGATCATACCTAACTGATATATTCAAATGAATGTTAAATATTCCAATAGTGACGAAATTACCAAATAAGCCCTGGGTTTACTTAAATACCTACGTAACCAGTCTATTTGAGGGCGGCTCCTCTGCAAAGAGGTCGAAATTGATTTTGAAGCTTATCGAACTCGTAGCATAGCTCGCAGCAGCGTGTAGGGCTGTCATAAACTAATTTTAAACTGTAATATTAGTTAAAAAAAAAACAACATTCTCTTTTTGTATTTGGATAATTTTCGATCGCAATACGATCTTCCATCATGTTTGACTTTTTCCTTACAAATAACGTTAATTTTTATATATGTATGTAAAACTGACATTAGATTGAAATGAAATTCTGAACTTTAATTTAGATAATTTTATATTGTGTACTTGTAATAGTGATTTTTCTTTGCAGGTCGCCTCTCGAATTATGTATATCATTTTTAGTATCTACGTTTCTTAGTGTTTTAGTGTATGTCTAAATGAAATCTAAATTCAGTTCTGTCAAGAAAGGTAAAAATCCTGGATCAGTGAATAACAGTATATACTTAGATAAATCTTAGTAATGTATGTTTCCCAGCAGCCCTAGAAAACATCTATCGCGTTGTGAACACGATGGAATTTTGTAATTTGATTATCATCGTATATTGGCATTCTCGTTATTTGAATGACACATAATTATTGTTTACATGAAATAGTTTTTATCATTAATTAAGATTCCATTGTTAAATAATGTTGTCAAAGTTATTCGATAGCCTATTTTGAAAACGATGTATAAGGGAAAACTCTTGAAGCATCTCAATATTGGTTTTAGAAAATTTATAATCATTCTATTTTGACAACGTTATTAACTTTCTAATATTATTTTTTGGAGGTTAGTAGCGTAGTTTGTAGTGACCCTACCTAGTATATTGTAGATCCTTTCTTTTTTTTGGTAACCCGGGGGAAATCCCTAACGGACCTTTTGGGGGGGCAGTGAGGGCAGCCCCCCGGTGTGTCGGACTTGCACCGACTAAAACCTCCGGGGTATTCCTTCTCCCGCCTGCCGAGTGCCAAGGGCAAGGCTGAGCCATCTTCCTCGGCACCCGGCGACGTCTAGCCTTCTGCAGGTCCCGCCTTCCTGGCAGGGGCTGGTTAGTATATTGTAGATCCTGGGTTCGAGTCCTGGTACCAGCAAACTTTTATGTTTTAACAGATTAGTTTGTCTCGTATTATGGATCTGTGCATTTTTAAAAGTATCCGAGAGGCGTTTGTTTTTTTTTAAGTTTTTATTGTGTGTATTTTGGTCTAGTACTTCGTAATCTTGGTCATAATGGAGCAATGGAGCCTTTAGATTGGAGCAAGGCTTTTATCTTAACTTTTCGTTATTATTGCGAGTCACATTTATATTACTCAAGTAGGAAGTATGCGCTACCTGTTCATTGTAGGGGTCGATTCAAGCTTTCGCTTGGTCTATATATTATGGCTTTATACCTCTGAATGTGGATCTATAGAAAGTGGTCGAGAATTTTTTGATTGATGAACTGTCGACATGATAGAAGAACTAGACTATGAAATGATCTCAGTTATTCCCATTCATAGAGATTAACTCGTGGTTGGTTTGGTTAGAGAAGATATAACAAGAGTTTATATTTTTAATATGATTTTTGATATAAATATCCTTTGATATAAATATTTTCACACATTAACTATATTTACTTTAGCATAATGCCTATCGCGAAGAATTAATTTAAATATTATTATAGATACTGTGAAGCAGTAGTTTTCATTCCATAGATGCATAAAAGCATTGCATACCCTTACAATAAATAAGTACGGAATAAATTATTTAAACTTTAACAAGAAATGGCAATATCTATGTTCATAGCTATTTAACTTTTATGCCATATGTCTTTCCTATGAGAACAATATAATGTTAATTATAATAATATGATATTCAAATTAATTACGGAAACTCTGCCTATCCTGATAAAACACCCTATGCACGTCAATGCTGTAAAGCTTAAAGTATCTTGTAAAATATACCAGCTTATATTTGAATTTAATTTTATGATCGTTAAAACAGAATTTACATGAAATAAATTCAAAACGAAGTTTTAAAACTTCTTCAGAATCGTTTTAAACGGAACCATTGAGTTTAAAGTTACACCTTATGTGTTCAAAACTCTCTTCCGATTTGGTAAATTCTCATTACGTTATATAGATGTTAGAGAAACAGACTACCTCCATGAGAAGGTACGTTTTAAACGACCCTCGAGAAATGGTTGGATTCAAGGGCTATTAAACCGGAAATTAGTACCGAATTTCCTGAATAAGAACGAGGTTTAGTTGTGAAATTAAAGTATTATAGGTGACGGTACTAATTGAAAACATTCGGAAAACTGACCACAAATTATTTTGACACGCTAACTGTAGTGAATAAAAAGCCATTTGGAAGGCTAGTTTCATGTTTTGTCTCATGATATAATAGATCTTTTTAACTTAATTCATACATACTGTAACATAATTTATTACATTTTTAGGAATCTGTAACTCAAAAGAAAAAAATAACCCTTTACGATCACTTCTTTGTTAGTTCATCTATCTGTCTATTAAGATTTTTTTAGTTAAACTCTGACTTGAAATAACTACATATAAGCCATACAAATAATTGTTACGTGTAGAGATGAAACCCCCAACCTGTAGCGCAGAAATCGCATACACGACCACTGGTGTATTTTTGTGTGTATTGTTATATAATGTATAATTATCTGTGTATTGTGGTTCTAATTTACAAAAAAATAAAATTTTTCACAATATAAAGACTGCGAAGCCATATGTCAGGCCTATGAGCAGCCAGTGAGTTCGAGCAAACAATAAAATTATACAAGAATAGATTACTTAATAAAGTTGATACGATTAGCTTAAGTGAATCGCATAGCGTTGTTATAATATCTAATCATGACGATCTAATTTACAATAATATTTTTTTATTTTAGTGAAGGGTTTAGGTTAGGTAGTGGAGGCATACGTCCTGCACGTCGCGAGGCAAGTTATTCATTAATGTAGTTAACATATATTTGTTCACTTTCATGCCATATATATTATTGTATTTCTGTATCAGATATATTTATGGATATATCTTTAAATTGTGGATACTATATACTCTAGCAGAGATTCAAGTACGACTTTTTCGAGTTTACTTTTCGAATTGGTTTACTTTTTTAAGCATCACATTATATGGAGTTTATGTTTCCTAAGCTATCTGGTGGTGGCGCTGATCAAGAGATTCATACCATTTGACGTTTACAAAGGCAAACTAATTTGAGAAGTAAATCCTGAAAAAAACTTAAACTTTGTTCACAGGACGTTTCATATGTTGAGCTCAGGAGTACAAGGAATTAGCGAGCGTGTATGAAGAAAATAATTAATGTTAAGGAATCAAAATAAGTTTGTAAAAGAAGAGAGAAAAGGTCTTTTATTATTATTTATTTCTTCCTACACCAATAGGGAATTCGTGAGAAAATACGTAGATGTTTTTACCATAGCTTTAGTGGTTGTTACATATTTATTACAAACGAGATAACTATCTTTTTATCCTGTTCTTCAAATGACCTTAACAGTAATGCAGCTAAATGCCCCAACTGTGGTGTTTCCGGATCTTTAAATTTGTAGTCGTCCGAAATATAAATTTCCCAAAATTATTATCGATTATATTAGGAATTGAAATGTTAGGATAATGCGTATAAACCAGTAGTGTTCATTCCATAGATGCATGCAAGCATTGCATACCCTTATGATAAATAAGCCTAGAATAAATTGCTTAAAGTTAGACAAAAAGGGAACCATTTATATTCATATCTATTCTATACTCATGCTATCTATCTTTCCTGTAAAAGGAATATAATATTTACTATCATAATATAATATTCATATTAATTACGCGAACTCTGCCTACCATGCCCAAATACACTATGTACGTCACTGGTATAAACGTAGTTACAATTTAAATGGAGGACTATAAGTGTGTTATAGAACGTCGTATGTTGTCCGAGCCGTCTCTGAGCGAGTTAAAGCCGCTGGCTAGCTGATAGCAACCTGATATACCCCAGGCACTACGGACCGCCTATGTCAATATTTCTTGTTCACATTACGAGTTGACATAATTTTTGTATTGTTATATTATTTATCGATGTTATAATGAAGCGTCTGTCGTATATTTTATCAATGGACCCGGCCTGATTTTGTTCAGGTGTGATTTACACTAAAATTCTCGGATTATTAAATAAATTTTAATTATTTGGTTTAACCTCTTGGGTTGGAGTATTCAAAAACCTGCACGTAGTAGGTCTACGTCATAAAAAGAACCCAATGTAAAAAAAACCTGTTTCTTACTTTGATAATTTAGGCTCCGTGATAATATGTCAGTCATGATAAGTTTTTTAAAAGTAAAGATAATACGTAATTGAAGGTACGTTTTCTTATAAAATAGTACGTATGGTAATATTTATGGCAATCTGCTTTGAGGATCGACTTAGTAATAAACCGTAAAATAAATAACACAAGAGTAAGACGAATAATGGATCGATTTTTTAATAGACACTGTGGGAGTTCCCTTTCCTTCTAGAGCCTTTATATTTTCCCTCAAACCTTGTTATCATAAGCAAATTGATATTTACACAGGAAGAGGGTACGCTATTAATTTTTTTTGTATAAAGGGTGAAGTGAAAACTCGTGTATTTACTAATCGTTTTAAGATAGAGTATTCGTATATTTCAGTATGAAACTTAAATGGTGCTTATAAATTTTGACTAACGCGCAAATATTCTTATCTAATGATCAGATAATATTCAGAATCAACTTTTTATTGCCACAGCGACCGTACTTTTTTGAGGAAATCCTCATTAGGACCATTAGGGTGTTGTGAGAGCGGTACTCCGGTGTGTATGACATCATTTAAACCACAGGAATGTTCCACATATCTGTCTGTCCAAGCCAAAGGTACGGCTTTGCTAGCTTTATTAGCATACAACGTCGTCGGATCTTTTGCAGGCTTCCATCTTTTGCATTTGCGAGAGATGTTGTAAAGGTCCATCTTTCGCTCACCTCATTGTCTTGAAGCTGCGCGTGGGAACATGTAGCGCACTCCTCACGGCTGGATATGTTGGACAATGCACTCCATCAAGTGTTCCGACCAAGACAGTGACTGTACTATACCGGACCGTAACCGTACTGTAACTAAAAATCAATACATAGCACAATGGAAAAATAGTTAAAAAATATTATTTCTACGAATAATTATCTAGTGACTTTTTGCCTTGAAATAAAGTTTTATTCTATATTCACTACGTATAGGCCAGGAGTACGCCTATCTTATATCGGCCATGAATATTATAATGGAAGAATTCACTAGAGTCTTTGAAAGTCATGATGACTACACGAAAATGGCATTTCTGCCTTTATCTTATAAATATATTGTGTGAAGTATTTTCTTGGTTGAATAAATTGTACTAAAATACTTTATATCTAGATATTGAAAGTAATAATACAGCTAATTTTATAGTATTTTTTTGATGTTTTAAAATCATGATCGTAGTACAAATGTGGATATGTTTTAAAGGTTTTGGACTTTTAGTGCAAATAAAGTAGAATCACTTAACTTTATATAATATAATACAAGTGATAAAGTACAATATGTAGTGTTTATACTAAATTGTGTGTGATATAAAGTGATGTATGTCACATTCATCCAGGAAAGTCGGGCTATTTCACAATTTCTTGTCCTACGTAAACTTTCCAGCACTTTTAGTAGTAAAGACCTTTCACTGTGGACCAATGTTTTAAAATCCTTAAATAAATGCGATTTTGGACATAAGAATATCACGTTATTTTTCATTCAATAGTTAGACATAGATATATTAAAAAATATTGTAGGTTAACACTAAACATATCATAACGGGTCAAATGACCCATTTTGAACTTTTGCATTGAAAATACAAGTATCATCTTATTGTTTTTGCACATTTGACTTCATGACTTTTTCTAACTAATTAACCTACAGTTAATTTAGTTTTTTTTTGTTTTGTTTATTTTGACTAATACTCGAACTTGGCGCCGATTTTCGAGAAGTCCGTGAACAACCAAAAGGAAACCAAATACGAAAGAATCGTTGTCTCCTAGAGATGCTTATCAACGTAAGAAGTGTCAAATAGGATACTGTAAAGAAAATAAAACCAACAAAATTTGCTCTAAATGTAAAAAATATGTTTGCGGAAAATTAACAGTGGACACACTTATATTTAAAAAATGCGATGAGCAATAATTAAAAATTATTATTTTTACATTTGTAATAGAAATGGTCAATATACAGTTTTATTAATATAATAAATTTTATTATTATGTTTATTTCCTTCCTAACATCCATATAAAACATTCAAGCAGGCAATAGGTATCTAAAAAGTGTTGGCATGATTAGTGTTAATAACAATTATGTAGTATTTAGTATACGTAGTTAACAAAACTATATGTCAAAGAAGAGACTTGCTAGTGAAATTAAGAAATGCTATCTTATATTTATTTTTTTAAATATTAGGTCCTTACATATGAAATTGGCGTTTTGTATGGGAGGAACAAAAAGTCGAATATTTTTTAATATAATATATTTAATTAATCAAAGTATGAACCATTATTTTCTATGCACTTTTGCCATCTCATAGGTAGTTCATTGATCCCTTTACTAAAAAAACCAGTCGGACGGGAATCAATAAAATCTTTGAAGGCGATTTGGACTGCCCCATCGGAGTTGAATTTTTTCCCTTGCAAGAAGTTATCCAAATTTCGAAAAAAATGGTAATCTGTTGGAGCAAGGTCCGGGGAGTACGGAGGATGTCTTAGACTTTCCAATTGAAGCTCTTCTAATTTAGTAGCCGTCTGTTGCGCAGTGTGTGGTCTAGCGTTGTCGTGAAGCAGCAGTGGCGTGGAGCGATTGACCAGCCTAGGTTGTTTAGCCGCTAGCTTTTCCATCATGGTTTGCAATTGCTGACAATAGACATCAGCCGTAATAGTCTGGCCAGATTTGAGAAAACTGTAATGAACAATACCGGCACTAGTCCACCAAACGCTTACAAGTAACTTTTTTGGGGTTAATTTTCGCTTGGGGCAGGATTTGGCTGGCTGGCCAGGATACAACCATTGCGCTGAGTGCTTCCGATTATCGTAAAGAACCCATTTTTCATCACAGGTAATGATTCGGTTTAAAATACCTTCATTATTGTGCCGGTTTAGTAATGTAACGCAGCAGTCGACGCGCGTTTGCCGGTTTGCTTCAGTCAATTCGTGAGGTACCCACCTTTCAAGCTTTTTAATCTTCCCAATTTGCTTCAAGTGAATTAAAACAGTTTTATCACTAACATCGCAGCCTGCAGCTAACTCGGACGTGGTTTGCGATGGATCCGCTTCCACAATAGCCTTCAACTCTTCATTATCAACTTGAGTCTCAGGCCGTCCACGGGGCTTGTTCTGCAGGTCGAAATTTCCAGAACGAAAACGTTGGAACCAAAAACGAACTGTATTTTCTTTTGCAACACGACCGCCATACACATCATTCACCCTTCGAGTTGTTTCCGCAGCACTAGTGCCACGGCGGAACTCGTACTCGTAAATAATGCGATATTTTAAGTTTTCCATTTTGTAAAATGAGTGACGCAAACAGAAAAAAACAGAAGAAAAAAACAAATGAATGACGATCATCGAAGCACAAATACATGAGTCTATAGCTGTACAAATTTGAATTTGGAATTCCTTACCAAAGAGGAGAAATTTGTGATTAAAGTGGCCAGTACGAAAAACGCCAATTTCATATGTAAGGACCTAATATTATTATTATGTATGCAATGTTTGATAAACTGAAAGATAAAATAGAATGACGCGGTGTAGTCACTCAGCGGAGACAGTATCAAGAAAATAGGAGTAATTTAACCGAAAACGTATAGTTTCGTTTAGATCCAGTATAGCTTAACGATTCTGACAAATGTAGTTTGTTTATTATTGCCGATTAAACAAAATGTTTTTTCAAATGTTATCTGATTGGGTCTTTGCCGTCTTTAGGGAAGGATAATATCGTGAGGAAACTCAAGTGTCCTCGGTAAGTGCCGTAAGAACGGCGATCTGAAGCTATCCTGTTCACGTTACGCACGACATATATGTAAGTTCAACGTGGATACAACCACTAATGTATTCTGCTCACCCCGAAGAGGATATGGCATGTCGATGAAAATATTGTTATACATAAAAATACATGAAATACAGCTCCTCGTACAAAAATAAAATGAATTTCGATTTTTTAACTAAAATTGTTTCTTAGAAATAACACCAACGCATGAATTAAGATGCAGACTTCGGATAAATTTCTATTACAATATTCTCAGTAGGGATAGATCTTACGATCCGTAAAGCAGAAGTCAATCGCAAAGCTTCTACAGCAATCAAGTTACCACAATTAGAGCGGCAAGAACTCTTCATATATTCATATTTATTTCAAATTTAATAGATATCGTAAACAGAGCTTAACTCATGTGGTATACATATACGCACCTGCATATAATCAGATTGGCTCGTAGTCGTGTTTGTGTTTGATGTTGCATGCAGTAGTTGTGATGTGAATTCGTTACGAATCGATATACCACTGACTTCAATATTGACAACTTAGCAACTGTATTTACTCAGTTGTTGTTATTTTAAGTAAAATTGCTTAACCCTTTCAGACCTGGCATACACAAATGTACACATAAAATATAAAACTTTATGCCTACTTAGGTCAAGACGGATGTGGACATATGTCCACAAAAAAAAAATTTTTCTTAAAACCCTGCCAACCAGGATTTTTTTCATAATGTTTTCCTTAGTCTTTTTACTCTACTCTAGCTTCAATTTCATTCAAATTCAAATTCAATTTCATTAAAATTCAGTGGACACAATAATGGGTTAATAACAGGTTAAAAATTTAATCTATCAGTAATTTCCTAATAATTTAACAATACTCTAGTTTGAAATAATTTCAATACAACTTTTGTAATTAATGAGTACGCGTTAAATTATTTTCGGTTAACCCGCTTCTGAGTTTATTGCCTATTTTAAGCGACGGAAGTTTATTACATGTTTCGTACTTTTATAAGCCTTAATCTATTTTCATTTCATCGAATATAAAATCTGAATTATAAGTTATAATTCTACGAAAGATCTTAAAATATCCACTGCGTCGTAGTTTCATTAATTGTGGAAATGCTATTAACTTTAGTATAGGTACTCAGTGCATCGCAATTGAAATGCTAATGTAACCTTATAGCCGTTCTAATTTCCATGCAAATGCTAAACCTGTGTGAAGATGTTTCTATCTTAGGCGGCTTGCATGAACAAATTAAACGTGGTTTAACTTGTATAAAACACTATTTTGCGTTTCACTGTACATTTACTTTTTTTACTAGAAACATTATCAAATTTTAACAACTGTCAAACTTTAATCCCCACTGAGTTCAAATTAAATCGCTTCATTTATTTTTAAGTTATACATAATATTCACGATCTAATATTACTATTATACTATTTGTAATAAGAAATATTTTGTTTAGGAATAGATTTTTTACATTTCGAGATAAATAAATGCTCGCTTTCATTTCGCCCATTATCTAATCTAATATACATTCAGAACACTTGGTACGTTGGGATTTTTGCCACCGTAAAAATATTAACAAATTTTTATACTTTAAATAATATGTCGTTACGCTCTATCCCTTTCAGGGTGAGCAAAGACACATTAGTGACTGTATCCATTTTACGATTGTGTCATACCCAACGTGACCAGTATAATACAGCTGATCGCCTTTCTCAGGCCACTTACACATTGACGTTTATTTGTATATTTTTATATGTATCCATTATTATTATTTATAATATACAATTATGTAAATGTTATCATGTTTATTAAGTTTGCACGACAATTTGTGAATTTGTGTGTGTGTGAATGTTTTAACTGTCAAAAAAGTTCACAATCCGTTTTTGGACAATAGTTTAATTTTTCATATTTTTTGTATATCATATGTAAAATATCACGTAAAAAAAGCAATTGCTTATGATAAAGAGCGAACGAGAAATGAATGAAACTATTAATAGAAGATTAGTAAATTCGCATCGTCGAAATGCTCAAGAGGAAATTATCAAATTTAATTTAAACCAACTTTACTGCTTTCTCTAGTTATTTCTACAGATTCTATATTGCTAGCACCGAATCGGTCAAAGTTAAATTTTTCAAATTAGGATACGCATATTTTGTTATTGTTAGGGCTATACTAAATCAAGGTTTATTTAAATGAGTTTGTTACATACCTAAACATTTCGTGTAATTTGTATTCAGATTTCTACTAAATAATAAAATCAAAGTACACAAATTTCATTCAATGCCGATGAACAAGCAACCAGCGATCATACCTCAAGCTAATTTGAAACAATATTTCTGATCGGATTTTGGTTGAATGATAGGGACGCAGTATAATTTTTATATAGTACTGTCACTTTTACGCCTTGTCAAAGATGAATGTTTGATGGGAACAAGGCTGCTACGAGTGTCTGTGGTACGGTCGCTGAAATACCTCTTATTTAAATAATTTGTGAATAGTGTCAATTTTGATACGCAAAATGCAGGTAATTATTAAGTAAAATTATCATAGTTTAAATTCATTAATGACCTTGTAAATAATAATAGTGCTATGTTAAAACAAAAGAACATGATGCGGATAACTATAAACAAAGAGGATTTTAAACCAAATACTCTATACTTACTGTAGTTAATTTTAAAAGCGTTGAACTCCGAACTCGCGTTGTCGAAGTTGAGGACGCCCTGTGAGTCTGTGACAGCTGTTTGTATACAAAAGTATTTCACTAGGATTGTTTAATATTATAATAATCATAATAATTTTATAGTTAGGATTTTTTTTTTCATAAACCGTTCTTCGGTACATTTTCTATTATATATTAGGTCCTTACATATGAAATTGGCGTTTTGTATGGGAGGAACAAAAAGTCGAATATTTTTTAATATAATATATTTAATTAATCAAAGTATGAACCATTATTTTCTATGCACTTTTGCCATCTCATAGGTAGTTCATTGATCCCTTTACTAAAAAAACCAGTCGGACGGGAATCAATAAAATCTTTGAAGGCGATTTGGACTGCCCCATCGGAGTTGAATTTTTTCCCTTGCAAGAAGTTATCCAAATTTCGAAAAAAAATGGTAATCTGTTGGAGCAAGGTCCGGGGAGTACGGAGGATGTCTTAGACTTTCCAATTGAAGCTCTTCTAATTTAGTAGCCGTCTGTTGCGCAGTGTGTGGTCTAGCGTTGTCGTGAAGCAGCAGTGGCGTGGAGCGATTGACCAGCCTAGGTTGTTTAGCCGCTAGCTTTTCCATCATGGTTTGCAATTGCTGACAATAGACATCAGCCGTAATAGTCTGGCCAGATTTGAGAAAACTGTAATGAACAATAGCGGCACTAGTCCACCAAACGCTTACAAGTAACTTTTTTGGGGTTAATTTTCGCTTGGGGCAGGATTTGACTGGCTGGCCAGGATCCAACCATTGCGCTGAGCGCTTCCGATTATCGTAAAGAACCCATTTTTCATCACAGGTAATGATTCGGTTTAAAATACCTTCATTATTGTGCCGGTTTAGTAATGTAACGCAGCAGTCGACGCACGTTTGCCGGTTTGCTTCAGTCAATCCGTGAGGTACCCCCCTTTCAAGCTTTTTAATCTTCCCAATTTGCTTCAAGTGAATTAAAACAGTTTTATCACTAACATCGCAGCCTGCAGCTAACTCGGACGTGGTTTGCGATGGATCCGCTTCCACAATAGCCTTCAACTCTTCATTATAAACTTGAGTCTCAGGCCGTCCACGGGGCTTGTTCTGCAGGTCGAAATTTCCAGAACGAAAACGTTGGAACCAAAAACGAACTGTGTTTTCTTTTGCAACACGACCGCCATACACATCATTCACCCTTCGAGTTGTTTCCGCAGCACTAGTGCCACGGCGGAACTCGTACTCGTAAATAATGCGATATTTTAAGTTTTCCATTTTGTAAAATGAGTGACGCAAACAGAAAAAAACAGAAGAAAAAAACAAATGAATGACGATCATCGAAGCACAAATACATGAGTCTATAGCTATACAAATTTGAATTTGGAATTCCTTACCTAAGAGGAGAAATTTGTGATTAAAGTGGACAGTACGAAAAACGCCAATTTCATATGTAAAGACCTAATATTATAATATACTCACAAATACGAGATTTGTTTTTTTTTTTTTGTAATATTGTGTTAAGAGTTTTTTCCCTAAGTAAATATGTAATATATTTAAATATTTATCTCTAAAAATGTCCCTTTGCCAATTTTTAACTAATTAGAAAGACATATTGTACCTTCACCAATTAATAAAAATGTTAAGTGCTTGCTAAAACAGAGCAAATAACTTATAAAATATTATTTCCCAATGTGAATTAACTCGGTGATTGTGGTGATTTCTCAGTTACTAGTCTAATTATTTTCCAGCCCACGCAATTGCGATTCCAGTTCCAGTCATAACGTTAAATTATCCAGTCGTAATCAGCCACAATGTCAATCGCTTTCACAAATTGAATTTGCAAAATTTGATGTGATGAGTATTTCCATACATCAACTTCATTTTCAAGCTCATAAGAATATTTTTGCATATTTTCTGCTTTACTTAGCATAGATTTACTCTGGTTTCTCGATTGAATTTTCGCTGACACTGTAAAATGCGTGAAAGATTCCATATCTCGCACCCTCGACAACGACCGCGTTGTATCAGCGATATTGAAACCTATAGACGTTGCTTCATAGTTACGTGATAGGAGTACTACTGATTTTCGTTTAATATTGACATAAAATTTATTTCTTGTTCGTAATTATCGTACATTACTTTTTAGCATATTTTGAATACTTAAGAATATTGCTTTATATTCAATGATTGGAAACCCGATATATTATGGAGAGCTTGTGCTAGAGGACAAAAATGCAACAATTTAAGCTACCCTAATATAATAACAAAATTTGATAGTTTCGGGTTATTTCAATTTTAATGATTTTTTTTGTAGGTATAACCAATTTCGAGATTGAAATCTAAACTTAAAAATAAAACTTTAAATTAAACGGATTTAATTAAACGTATTTGGATAGCTGACACTTTAATTAACCTTTTATGACTATAAAAGTATGTATATATTTAGAAGGATATATAAAACTCAGTGTAAGTATAACGTACTTATTTAAAGAAAATCATTATTACATGTATTTTTAATAATATTTTCATTTATTTTGATTACAATAATTTCCTTGGCAATAAATCAGCTCTTATTGTGTCAATCTCTATTATTGTTACCTACTTCGTAAGAGCAAGGTTGTTCTCATATGTTCTACACAGTTTCTTATTATGCTCTCAATATCTATTAAATTGACTGCAATTGTATAAATTAAACTTTTTATGGAACTACAGATGGAAAATTATAAAGACAAAAGTATTATGTTAACGCTAGATATAGGAATAGCAGTTCAGCTTTTACTTTCATGATAATATAGGACAGTGCCAGGACGATTCACATTTGAACTTGATTCAGAGCAGAGTCTAGAGAATAGTTCCATGGTATGAACAATGCCACATTCTCACATTTTTTTTAAATAAGAGCTTTCAGGACCCGTGCCCGATTTCATTCCAGTAGAAAATAATTAATGGCGACCAGATGAGGAAAGTCAATTTGGATACTCGAATAATGAAAAGAAAAGTGATAAATAAACAGGATTTTGACCCGTATATTAATTAACCAGAGAGTTGTTAACAGCAAAATGTATGGAAGCTTAATTGAAGTATTGCTCCCACCTACATTCATATGTATATATCTTTTTCATTATTTAAATATCTTTACGGCAACATTGATATATTTTTGTATAGCCTATTGAATGGGCACATGCTGCCAGTAGTGTGCAGGCTTAGTGACATCGCATGTTTTATAACTAAACAACATTTTCTGTAAAATAGATTTTAATTTGAAATTGAATTTGTTTCTTTTAAGGGTCATAACTTTAAATTTTTATAGTTTTGGAATTTTTTATACGTCTAATATGTTAACTAAATTATTAGTTAACTAAATTCATTATTCGGTGTTTACAAAATCTATAAAATGTTGATGCCGTATAGCTTTACTTTCCTAGTACAGAAATTTGTCTCAAGCCTTTTTAGTTCTGACTTTATTACATCAAATAATATTTAATTAGACCTTTGGAAGAAAATCGTACATGAAATCACCAAACAGTACGGCAAGTCCCTTCGGAAGCCAATAATATATAGCGTGAATGCGACCTAATATTGGTATAATATTGTCTGGTAATGACAGAACGTCGCCGAGCTCAGACGTGATGCGCTTTGATAAACCTCAAGTCATTATCTTTACTTGTTTATAGGTGGCCCGGGACTTGCTATATAGGGTTGTAGATGATTATATTATTTTAGTGAGGTTCTTGTTATATGAGAAGTCTAATTTCAAAACCCACAATAACATATTTTTTTCAAATCCCATAAATTTATAAAAACTTGTAATTAATCTTTGACTTAACAATCACATTCTTATAAGGTATTTAAATTATTATTATAGAGAAAAAAAGCAAAAATTTTTGTTTTGATATAAAGATTTCAAATTACTATTCATAAGCAAGCAAATTCTTATAGCAAAAGGAACAGTTAGGTATTTATTTTTAAAATAGTTTCTGTTTGTAGTACGTTATTCTTCTGATTTATATTTTGTATTTGTATATCTATCATCTATACTAATATTATAAAGCTGAAGAGTTTGTTTGTTTGTTTGAACGCGCTAATCTCAGGAACTATTGGTTCGAATTGAAAAATTATATTTGAATTGAATAGACTATTTATCGAGGAAGGCTTTAGGCTATATAACATCACGATGCAATTATTAGGAGCGAAGAAATAATGGAAAATGTAAAAAAAACGGGAAAAACTATTCATCCTTGAGGGATTCCATTGCGTGCGCTGCAAAAACGGTTCAAGATACCAAAAATATATGTAAGAAAGAATTATTCCTCTTGAAATGATCTAAAAAAATGTCCGCGACAGAATATGTCTATCTTTTAAGATTAAGTCACTAGAACCGTTTTTATGGTAAACAAATTTGGTCGAAATTAATGCATTATTTGTTAAGAGTTGTATCAACGTAATAATATTAATCTTTATCCAAATAAATGTGTTGTTGATTAAGAGTATTTAATTGTGAACAAAATTGTCTTTGACATCACTTAATTTCAATGAACATCTTAGAAGATATTACAAAACCTTACATAGCAAAACAACGTTTGTCGGATCAGCTAGTCTTATATAATTATGAATGTATATAATTTTTAGAGATTAGTTTATATGACAATCTTTTATTTGAACATATTGCATATACGCAGATTTTTTTTTTCGAACTGGCGGTACTTTGGTAGCCGTGATAGGCCTTCACAACAGAATCGGGCGCGACCGTAATTGCACATTCGCAGATAATAATTATTATGTATTAATAATATATCATTTATTTAAATTATAGAGTATTTAATATACACATATTTAATATAACATGTAAACTTGTTCAAGATTGACGTAGAAATATCTTTTACCGTAAATAAAAGTGTCTTAAAGGAACCTATAGATTTAGCATGGAAATTTTCTATAATAAATATATATTCAATGTTTTTTTTTTAAATAGGCGTAATTTTAAGGCATAGCTGCAGCAAGAGTTTCGTGATTCAAAAAACATCAACTTTTCACTTTCTTTATGATGTATTTAAGATTACTATACTCTTTCTAGACATATTATGCGTGTACAAACAAAAAATTAGTTTACGACGTGCGAGAAAAGAAAAATTATTTCAAATACACGAGAAAGAAGAAGACAAGTAACTGTTTTGCGAAATATGAAACATTTACTGCACACGTACCATTAAGGTGTAAATAGAATATATTTCCAAATTACATAACTTGAAAATATAAATTATTATACCTAAGAGCTTGCTCATATTACAATATTTTTCTCCTGAAGCATAAAATGTTTCGTTGTTTTTACAAAGATACATTTTATTCTTACTTATTTTTTATATGAAACATTCACAATGGGTTATGTAAAAACTTTAACCATAATTTGATGCAATAATAACGTTAACATATATCGCAGAGTATGTTTTGTGAGATGAAAAATACATTAAGCTTCTTTTTAACATTTCTGTTTTTTTTATTTGTGAATCCTTAACTATTTCATTTGGTTTATATTTTAGTAATATCTACTAACCTAGTCATATGATGCCAAACATTACGAGTGGTATGACGTGTGCAGAGCAAATAAAAATCAGAACAATTTTCACGTTTTTATTAAATTATTACGATTATAACAAAAGGTAACTGAAGTATATTACAAATAAACTCACAATTGGAACTAAATATAACTAATAATTTAACTAAATATTTATTTAAAAATTAACTGCTTAGTAGAGCGTTACAAACTGATATGGACGATCCCAGTCTCATAGGTTAATGTTGCTCTTAATTCCGGATAGGGGCTAAGCGTAAAAGATAGCGTTTTCATATAATTTGATAAATACTAAGTTAAAAAAAGTTTTATTTATTATTTATAAACGTATATCTTATAAGCTTATGTATACTAAATCATAGCTCATTGTGGTTTATGAAATATATCTTTAAAATCAGATTTTACAATATGTATGTACCTAATAAAAATACTAGTTATTAAAACTAAAGGCATTATAAGTATAGGTAATATGCACGAACTATTCAATTTATATATGATATGTCAATATGTATTTTTATACAGCTTAGGAAGAAAGCTACAATTAGTTACATTAGTAACACCGAAAAGAAAACTATAGAAATTCTCTTGATCGTGCTTATTTATGTTAGGTTTTACACTTCTTAAGTCCATCTAAAACAGTAATTGAATTAAATACGTTAGAAAGTAGAAGCTCGATGAATGTTAGGTACAGAATAATAAATTACGGACAAGTGAATCGCGTTTGTTGTAACTGGGGAATGCCACTTTACTTCTTTGATTAATTTAGCTAATATTCGTTATTTTTCTCGAGTATTTACTAAAAAATAACTGTAATATTTTTACTTTACATTGTTGCTAGGGGAAGGCAGTTACATGTTTATAGAGATGTTTTGAAAAAAGATTGTTATTTATTTAATTATTTACAATAAATATTACTTTATAAGCATGTATGACATATTGTATCCTAAGATAGATACAACTATTTTCTGAAGACAGTACTTATTAATATATTATTTATTCGTTATGAATTGAACATGATTTGTGTAAAAAATAGGTACAAAAATAAAGCTATAAATAATTAAAAAATACTTTTTTATGAAATGAGTGATAAATTGAGAATAAAATCGAGTCAAAAAATTCTTAGCGCCAACTAATTAGAAGGAAACTAAATAATAGTGTCCGACCGAAAGTTCGGTTTCGGTTTCGGTTTCGGCCGAGTTTCGGCCAAAAATCAAGTTTCGGCGGCAGTTTCGGTTTCGGCCAAAATTGGCCGAAACTTTTGCCGAAACCGAAACTGATTTCGGTAGTTGTCATACATGCTTGCCTAGCTTCGTTTCTTGCGGCAACGCTTTGACGGACGCTGGCGGCCCTGTTCGGGATTCGTGCGCCGTTCGCATTGCTTTTTTTTTCGAATTTACGCGTGTTTGTTGACCGGGAAAGGTCTTCACAACTTAACCGGGCGGGTGGGCGAACACTGAGGGTGCTCAGCCGGCAATTTATGGGTTGGGTGGCAATGCAAGGGCACCCCTGTGGGTACGAACCTCGACTTGGACCGTCAGCCAGAAATACGAAACCTAACGGTGATCTACTAGCGTTTCGGAAGCGACTACCTTGAGAAGAAACGCCGAAAGAAACTCAAGGCTACGTCGGAGTGTAACTGCGTCGTTTAGACGACAGTTGACGGATCTAATTCGCATTGCTCTATAGCAACACAATTTAGTCAGTGCGTTATCACCCGACGTAAACATTCTTTAGAAGTTATGCTTTGATGGTACTGATTACATGTAAGTTTTTGTTTCATTTTTTTACTTGACCACGTTGACTTTTATACTTGACCACGTGAGTTTCGGTTTCGGTTTCGGTTTCGGCCGAAACTGAAGCCACGGCCGAAATTTCGGTTTCGGTTTCGGTTTCGGCCGGAAAACCAGTTTCGGTCGGACACTACTAAATAATGAACATTTTAATTTAATAAGTGTGTATACAGTTTAATATTTAAATTATCATGTAGGGATCGCGCATGAGACTTACGAAAACTTATTTATACAAATGACAACTTTAAATTTATTTATTTTTGGTTATAGCACACCCGCATTATATAAAATTCGAAATTTTTGTTTGTGCGACTGTTGAGCATCGGTTTATTAAGTTACCAAAGCTGTTATTTGGAAATAAATCAGTTACAAAATATAAATAAACACAGTACATCAATTTGATTGTTATAAGATACGTATGATTTCAAATAAAAATCTTTTTTATTAATATTTGGTGTGAAATAATTACTTATTAACTATTGGGTATGTTTAAATCAGCTATTACATATATTATGCTACAATCATAAAAGATAAATTGAAGGTTTACATCCATGTTTAGATAAAAATATTGTTATGCGGTTATGAAAAAAAATATTTAAAATGTCGATTAGATTTATTTATTTACAGACAAAAATAAGTATAAATATATTGTTTTACAACCATTGTTTAGTAATTATGGACTATATTTATTTTGTAGACTAATATTCGTATGGCTATATTCATTATACATTTCATGATCCACCATTATATGTTAATGATTCTAAGTTAAAAAAGAGTAAAAACTGATGCCATGAAATATTCGTAATAAAACATCGACTCTAACGTTATAATGGATGTTACAATGGATGTATTGGAAATATATAATAGAAAAATGTGAAAGTTCGAAATGAAAGATAAAATAAGACTATCGGAAAATTATTTACGGATTTACTCATGACTTTTACAATTTTTCTACCAAGTTTTCAAATACTATGTAGATATACTTTCAAATTTGTCGTGTTGTTAAAAATCTATAAATTCCAATTAATAAATGATAGTAAACTTTAGTTTATCAAATTAAGTTGATTTTGATAGATTCATTAATAAAAAGAAAACCAACCACGGTATAACTTTTAGTTTATTTGGTCCATAGGAGGTTTACTAATATTTTATAAAGTTCATATTACAGGGCATACGATAAGGGATGTTGTCATCATATAGGACATATCGGTACGAGAGAATAATTTTCTATACTGAAGATTTACTACAGGCGTTGATATCGCCAATGCTTTTAACGCGCCTGTGTCTTTTCTGCCTGACCAACGCATCATCTACCGACTTAGCGGGTAGAGGCGAGCTCACTCTGTGCGCATGATCTGCTCTTTGTCCATACCTTTAAGAAAACATATCAATATAAATAAAAAATCCGAAACGTCTATATCAAGCTATTCGCTTTATTATTATTTCAATTAAGTAAAATTTTTACATAACGAATAAAAATAACAATAAACTTAGCATCATTTATAAATTGTTTTATTAAGTAAATTGATATCAAATGAGTTCAAACACAATGAAAAATGACAGAAAAGCAATAGGCAATATAATGGGGTGCTTTCAGTGGTAATAAATTATTTTCGTGAAGACAATTTACAAATTACTAGCATATTGTTTTTATCAATATTTTACATTATTGTTATAACACAAATTCTACTTTATAGCAAGTAAATTTAATACAAGAAAATTTATTTTCATAACAATGTTTTAATAATAATTCAGTATTTTTTTCTCATGTAACAAGAAAAGCAGTGGTTTGCTAGTATTTCCTGCTGATAAAAATTCTACAAAACATTTAATATATTGGTGTTTAATATAAAAAATTTCGTAGACTTGTATTACCTGTGTGTGATGCTGCTGTTCTCCTTTATCTCATTCAGTCGTTGCATACTGTCCCTTGTGGAAACGCTTGACTGTGAATACAAGCTGAGTGGAGTGTAAATCGGCTCGTACTCCTGCAACGTGGGCGGAGGAGCGTACTGCATGCTCAGTTGGGACAGAGTCCTCACTGTGATTGGTATCGGTGGAGAATAGGAATAAGGGTGTGTGCTTAAACTGAGAACGCTGGAACTTTCACTCGAACTCGATGGCGAGGTGCGCTCCTGTTTCGGTTTGAGAACCCCGAGAGCTTTTGTTATTGAGCCCTGTGAAATATTGGATATTTAAAGACATTTTTCTACCATCACAGAAATGTGTTTAAAAGGAAAATTACAAAAACTGCAGTTATATTAGATAAACATTAGATGTAATTCTGTTAATGGCATGCGGTGGGTATAATCTAAAAATTAGTCTATATTATTATGTCAACATTTGGTAGTTTACAATTATACGTAAGTATAAATTAAACGTTAAGGCAAGTTCAAGTGGGAATTTCATGTTTTGGTTGTATGACCTACATATATTTTGTGTTGTAGTTTGTAGGTGTGAATTTCAGGTTGATAAATGTACCCACAGCACAGATATAAATTCTAGAGTAGGGCCACGTTAAAAATAAAATAAGCTGAAAATTCTAAGATTAAATATATTTATGTCCTGTCGTCATATTTGTAATAAGATATAATAAAATATTAAATTCCGGTTAGGAATAGTTCGATAAACGAGCGCACCAACTTTTTAATGTTCACTGCACGCCTCTGACATATTATTTTAAAAGGTAAAAAAGTCTCAAAAACTATGTTCTATTGATTAGCCTCTGTGCAGTGCAAATAATAAATGTAAAAATTTTAAGGTTTTATTTTTATCGTTGTTGACTTTTCATTTTTTCAAAACGATTTTCCAAGTTATATGAAGGTTGTTTACGATGAAATCGCTGTTTGTCATGTACAAGATAAACATACCCGCAAACTATGTCTTCTAGAATCCCCACTGAGATCGATTCCGGGTAAACCCGTCGCGACGGACCTCGAGAACGGTCTACCCAACATCCTTATTTGATGTCCAAATATATTCCTGAAAACGATATGTTATTGTATAACACGCATAATACCTGAAGCTACTTCATATTTATCTTAAGCCAGGCACAGCTTTATTGCACACATTTAATATTTTCGATATTGTACTAAGAATAATAAATTATTTATTTATAATCTAACACATAAAGCTCACATGCATTTTTGCTTTAGAATTGATTCACTTGAGAGCTCAGCGTTCTTTTAGTTCCTATCTTTAGATTGATTTACACAATCATGTTTCATAAAGCTCATATAGACCAAAGTAAATTGGTATTTTAACAATATTTTGCATAGACATCAAAAGCATGATGCAAATCTTTGCTCCAAATTATACGAATCATGCTGACTGGTGTAAAAACAAAATGAGTTATATGGATCGACATTTAAACAGATCAAAGAAAAGTACTGGTTACATTTTATCCAAGTATAAACTCAGTATTATTCTTTGTGTTTCCAACGAAAGAACAAGACATTATTGAAACTAAAGTCAAGCACGATATGTCAAAGTGCTGAAAATCATTAAAAAAAAAAACAAAATCGAACGGTACATGGAAGGAGAAAGATGTGACAGAATTCGAGTGTTGTGCGATCTAATGATGATGACAGAGGCATTCATGATATATCGATAAAATGGTCGTTACCGTTCTGCCTTGATGCAAGGATCGCCAAGTTTAGGAGTGATGGATAATAAAAGAAACTGACTCGATGTCCTTTAATTTTGTGCTTTTCATTAAGATTTATTCACACTTATACTTCAATTAATAATACACGCGAATCTAATTTACATTGGAATCAATTTTAAAATATGAATGTATACAAGTCAAAAACATATTTATCTTAAAGTACTGATAAACGTACTAAAGTTATTGTTATGGTTCTTTTTTTTTTTTAAATTTATGATATTAATTGCTATTTATTTTTAATTGATTTGCAGTTTCGATGTTAACAATGAAGTCTATTTATCTTTAAAGAATTGAAATTATGTTATATGTTTCAGTTAAAAGATTATGACACATCCACCGCAATGATAAGAAGCATTTAATGCTTTTGTAACATTAACTAAGTTGTATACTTGTTTGACTAACTTAATCAAATTGATCTCTTAAAGACATTCAAGTGACAAATACATACTACGCAAAATTGGGATTCTAGAGGGTCGCAATGTTCAACATTGAATCTAATATTGATGAAGGCGACGGTACAAGAATGCTGCGAATGTTTTGATCACTTAGAACTTTCTGGAATCCTTTTCTTACCGACCACGAATCCTACAATAACTTCAGTCTTCACCGCTCATAAAGTTTTTGATCAAAATTCTTTCACAAACGAGCGAGCTGCGACGATACGTTCATATAAGATTACTTATTTGCAAATCAAAAGGTTTTGTGTAAAAATAGCAACTTTAGATACATACATTTAATACAGGAAGTTTTTACATAGATACAGGTTTTAAAAGTGGGTTTCTAAGCTATATTATTATTTTTTGAAGGAGAGTTTTTTAATTTTCGATGGTTTATCTTTGTTTTGTGGACAACATGGATGCTCGGGCAGCCTCCACTTGCAGTTCTTCCACCTGGCAAAATATCGTATACCTGCAGGATTGCACCTCAAATTATAATCAACTACAGTTTGCTCACCTACGGGGACTTAATTTTCGTGAGTTTCATGCAGTGAGTGCATACTCAACACTTTCCGCCCTGTCGTATAATTACTACACTCCATTTATTTTAATTTTAAACTGTATTTTTGTTTATATCATTAAGGAGGGTTATTTTGTGGATATTATTATAAATGCATAGTAATATTCATTTCAAGTAATCTATACATTAAATATTGTGCAAAACTGCATTGTGGTTAAAAGTTGTAAGAAAATAAAATATTTGCAATCGATTTTTAAATATTTTTATTAAAAATAGTTTGGAGCTAATTAATATTTCATTTTATTGATCTATATTTAATTTACAAATGTTTTAGAATATATACGCAAATATTGTATTTTCATGTTAACCATAAACTGTTTATATTTACTTACCTAGCTGGAATAACGAGGGCGTCGAATTCAGCTACCAAATGTCTCCTAATAATGCTCTTTGATGGAGGTATGCCGAGAGCAGTAGCCATGGTTTCACCCGTGAACGAAGGTTCAAGCACAACTAGACCGCCGTGCACTCCACTATCTGTCATAAAACATTTATGACAGTAATTTGATTTACCCTTTCCAAGAATATAGACATTGTGTACATTTACGTTTTTAGGAGTTCGTTTATTGAAATTAATTTTAGTCAAGAACTTAAGGAAAACTAAATTATTCTAATGTAAAATCGATACCCATTTTAATACGTGATGAAAAATATTATACTTTCCTTATTAAGTATTTTTTATATATAACAGACAAAAAATAACATTTCTGAATAAAAAACATTACGAATTCAAAAGAAGCAAAAATCTTTATAAAATAGTTTGTCATGAAGAATGTTTAAAATGATCAAACTGTAAATGAGATGAAAGCCATACCCTTTAAATTATCAGCGAATTCCCCTAAATCAATGTTGTGAGCCCATCGTATAAATCTTTGGTTGGTCCAAACCAGAGGATCTGCGTCAACGTTTTCGCATTGATGTCGTCTGACAGCCAAAGCCTAGTAATGTCGAAAATTATGTTAATTGTAGCTAATAGTTTTTGCGTCAGGTAAAAGATTCTAGTCGAAATTCAACGAACACGGGTGCTAATGATTTGCGAGGGGTGGCTCCTTACACCACTTCTCGCATTGCAGAGATGCGGCCTAACAAAAGGCCAAACGTTGTCGAGGGTTGGTGAAGAGGATAACACTGTACCTCCGTCCCCGGTCAGACGGGAAGAAGGAGCACCTCGGGGCTTTTAGTCGGTGCAAATCCAACACATCGGGGAGCAGCCCTCATCGCCCCCTGAGGTTCGTCAGGGATTTCCCCCGGGTTATAAAAAAAAATGGTAAAACATTTTAGTCGAAAATCAAGGAACACGGGTGCTAATGATTAATGTAATATACAGAGGTCACGGTCACAATACGAAATGAAACATTTCGCACCAGCCCGGTCGATAATCGCTCATTTGCTCGCTTTTATCTCAGCCCCCTGATCAAAAGGGATATGAAAAGGATATATCCCATTACAACTTCCATATTTCATTAAATAAATGATGCAGAAAATTTCCAACAATTTTTCGTAATCTGAATTTTTGTTCGGAATTTATAGCTGGCAAAATTTATCTCATTTCTTTGTGTAATTAATCATCTCAAAGTTTACGATTCACGATTATAGAAGATAATTAGGAGATTCTTTTAATATATTTTTCACGAACTAATTAAGTTTAATGCTGGGCATTTTTAATATAATACCAAAATATGTTCGGTTATCTAGAAAAAATTGTTTGTAAAATACGCTGGATTGTACTACAAATATATATGCCATATTTTCTATTCATTTCTAAACTGACTAAAGTACCAGATTTTTTAAATAATACATTTTGCTTTTATTATATACATTATTAAAAGCCTAATTTTGATACGGTTTATTAATATCTAAAACATTTAAATGTTTTGCACTCACTTGTCTATCATATTTCATTATCCTCAGGAGATGTATGCCATGCACTATGGAGGCTTGATGGAATTTTCTGGTCACTCCTAGATATTTCTCTAATTCCTTCTTACTAATGGTGTCGAGCATGCGAGCGTCCACTAAGTTTGCAAGAAATGACTCCGCGTACTGTTGGTGAATACAACAAAACTCAGTTTATTGTAGAAACTATAGCCTAACTAAATACTTCCACGGATACTTGGATCAAAAGATAGTTCACGGACGGAAGACAATATTGATAAATATCATTAAAAAGGTTCTCTCTCGTACCTGATAATCACAAATATTGTAATAAATATTTCGTAAAATCGTTTGCATGGCCATTACTAATCCTTTAATGATCATAGCTTTCACTACAATGCAATACAATAATGAAATTCTGAACATTCAACAACTTTGCTTACTAACTCATCGACCTGTGAATATCTTATAAAAACGTTGCGTTGGTAAGGGAATCTTCTGTAATTAGTTCCCTCCCTATCAGATTTTACTTTCACCTCAACGGTATAATCAAGTGACCCCAACACATTGAGCTTTATTTTGTAGCAATTTATGGCAAAAGAAATCCTCTTATCCCCAAAGATTGCGGTGAACCCCTGTTGCAACGCTTAATTAGACGATTTAATGCCGAGCTGGCGGTAACTACGTGCGCAGAGAAACCACAGGTCGTTAAGAAAGAAAGAAACAATAAAATTTTAAGAGAAGTGCGTATTAGAGGAATAAGGTACATGTAATAAAACTTGTTTCTCAATACAATTAATTAATTAGCATTAATAGACTAATCCACTTATGAACAATCTAACAGTTGACTTGTTTCGACAGCGTTGCATACAATCGCAAATCTTGGGTTCCAAACGAAAAAGTAAATATACTTAAAAATATTGTTTAATTATAATGAGGTAGTTATTTACTGCTTAAATAGCTGTGAAGATATTTTATACATGGTACCGGTCAAGGTTAACTATTAAAATAGAAATAAATGTTATTTTTATGTAAATAGATAACATCACTCTAAGTCAGGGGTCGGCAACCTTTTGAGTTGGAAGTATCTAAAATACAAGTTATACATGTAAAATTTCAAAGTTTTTAAAGAGCCACAAAAATTGATCTTGCCAACAATAAATAGAACTTGCATAAGTTTTTTGATTTAAAAAAATCTATTTATTCATATATAAGTAGCGTTTTTTCATAACAAATTATATAATATATATACAATTATTAGATAATATTACACTTATTATAAAATAAATAATACTTGTGTATGGAACTAAAGAGCCGCAGCTTCACATCCAAAGAGCCACATGTGGCTCGCGAGCCGCTGGTTGCCGACCCCTGTTTTAGGTTAATAGATTTGTAAGAAAAGAAGCCGGGACCACTTCAAGAACTAGTTTCATACATGGAAGTTATTATATAATAATATAATAAGTAGCTTTTTTGTAAAATGTTTGCTTAATGGGACTAACTAATAACTAATACTAATATATTATATTTGAGCAAAAATATTTTGTTAAAATAAATCCACCTAAGAAAAGATAAATGTCAAATATTATTCTAACCTGCGACAACCCTAAGTCCGGTAACCATTCAGCGGCGACCCAAGCATGTGTCAGCTGCCCAACACTAGGGTTCCTGACAAGGTCTGGCCTCCTGCGCTCCTCTATCGCCAGGCGAAGCTTCTTGCGGTGCATCGGCTGCGTGATCCCAAGCCCCACCTCCAGATCGGCGTCGGACAACTCGAGCAGAACCTGCCCATTCAAAGCACGGATCTAGAACCAACCAGAACACAATATTTGACGCTAAAATTGCGTCATTTGCTTCACAATAATTTATATGTTCAGGTTGTAAATCATAATTATATTAGTAGCCCTACAATGATAGATAGCTGTGAATCTGTTTTAAGAGGCTTTTTAAATTATTTACAGGTGACCTCTTGACCTCCATCACACCTGCTGGAAGGTGTAAAGAAAGCTGATGACGAACTGCAACCGTCCAACATACTACTCCACTCGTCCCTTAAAGGCTGGTAAATCATACAAACCTCACACTGATTGGTCTTGGTTTGATCATTTTATATATAAATGCTTTGTAAACAAATTTGTTCTTTGGGTTCTAAGACGAAAATAAGCTTTTAAAATTGTAAGTATAAAACTCTATTGAAACGTGTTAACTATGTCTGGGAGAGATTAGTAAAACTTATAAAAATTAACAGTTACCTAAATAAAAAACGAAATCCTACGTATAAATAAAATCTCGATGAATTTATCACAAAAATTTATATCGGACCCGAATTTCCATATAAATCTAATAAAATGAGCGTATATCGAATAATGAATGGATATGCGCGTAATCCAAACGATGTCTCTACTCCGATCGTTATATAAGAAAAATGTAATTTGGGCCTATTCTTCAATAATAGTATTTCTATTATGTAACTCGGCTCACCCTGAAATGGATATAGCAAGACTGTATTTTATTATTATTAGTATGTTGATATAATATTTACATGTTGTTTAGATGTTTAAACTTGTAATATACAGCTTACTTCTATTTTCTCAATATGAGAAAATTAAGAAACCTTTAATCTTTAATACAAGGACAATTGCTTTTCAGGTCGATAGTGATCCACAAAACCCCAAGCAATACACACATCGATATTACTTCGAATTATGAAATATTATAATGCATTCTTTAAAGTAACATCGCAATCTTGCTTACTTTATAGTTTTTTTTAAAGGGCAAAACAATGACTAACTTCGTCATGAATTAAATGTAATAACTTTCGATTTTGATAATAAAACTTTGACATAATTAACCCAAAAAAATGTCCGTAATAATACTTCTTACCTTTCCGCTTTTGACATTGTCTGCAACGGCAGCAGCGTACTGGGGCATTCCAAGAGCTAGTTCGAGCCAGGCTATGATCGCTGGTGCTCGCCATCGTGACAAAGGCAATGAAGCCGCTTCACGTAGTGCTGCCTCACTTCCAAGCGGAGACCAGGCTCGGTTTGTACCGCTTGTGGCTGCGTACACTGGTTCTAAATTTTGGAAAATAAAAGTTCTGCACTGTATGCTCGGTTCTATTGGTTGTTTATTTTTTTTATTTCATCTGTTTATGACTGATGACAGATCCGTTTCCATTTATGATGAATTCTTGATTAAAAACAACAAGATATAATGGTAATCAGCAAAAAAAAGGATTGAAATATAAAACACACATTGGTTTATAAAACTTACCACTCTCATGACCGCTAATGACAGCACTTCCAGATTTAGTGCGATGTCTGCTACGAGCAAAGACTCGTGATATGGAACCCCAGGCAGACCCTCGTCCTCTGGCACCTTTGCTACCAGAACTGCCTGACGGACGTCCTCGCAACCCACCAACTAATGCCGCTTCACATTCTCCGGGACTCGACAGCTGTTCAACTGATCTAAATCAATGTCATCAAATGAAGTATATTAAATTACCATATTTCTACATTGGAAAGGATTTTTTGCAAACATCCCTGGCAAAAAGGTTTACAAAATATGTAAATGTAATTGCTTTTTAACAACAGTTCTATCCTTTATCTATTGTATATTAAACGTATTATTTGAAGAACGGTAAAAACGTGTTGCTATCATTAGAAAAAAATACACATGATCTAGAATTTATATGTAACACGGAATTTGTAGAAATTTATTAATACCTTCATTGTTATTTTATTTTTTATCCTGACACGTCACAGTGACTACATCACACCTGATGGTAAGTATGGTGTAGTCCAAAAACGAAAACAACTATCAACAGCAAAAAAAACATAACCATATTTTCGTTAACATAAAGAAAAGATACATGAAGAATAAGATTTTTGGGTGAACGCGTTCCATTATCAGCCTCATCATCACTTACCAGCAGGTGAGATTGAAGTCAAGCACTAGCCTGTCAGTAATAAAAAAAACATATAATGTAATTGAAGTCATACAAAGTAGTCAAACCTTGAAAGTGATCCAGCATCGATAGAACGAGTGAAAGGTGAAGCACTGTTGTGAGGTGATACAGTTGGGCTGCAATCTCGTGGAGTATTTACTAAGATAAAACAAAATAGATAGTTGAATTACTATTTAGTATAAAAGCATTCAATACATCAAATGTTCCAAAATAATGTTAAATGACTGTAGTAACTTAATAAATACTACCACAAGCAACTATCCTGAGTCGCCGTCGCATGGCTGTATAAAGCCGTCCTATCTCATCGTTAAGTAAAGCTCTATGTAATAAAAACAGCTACCTCGTAAGCAGAAATTTTTGAGTTCCTCTTTTACCTGAGTAAGCTTTTGATAAGGAAATTGTGAACTTTTAATAATTGAATACGGCGTTGCTTTATACGAAGTAAAAAGAGAACGGAGTGACTTTTGAAGTACTTATTGTAAGTTTGGAATAAATTGAGCTTTCAAGAGAGTAAAAGTCAAATTTATTAAAAAAAGGTTTGCTTTTAGCACTTTAATAAATGTTAGCTTTGTAGCATTTTTTGTATGAAATTTAATTATATTTTGAGTGTTTATGTATAGCCTAATATTTTTTATTTCTAGAAATCGTGTTTACGTTTGAATTAGTTTTTATAAAACACAGTTGTAAAAGGAAAAATAATATTTCATATCTTAATAAAATTACTGTGTAAAAATTCGAATTGCGAACGTAAAGTTTCAGTATTTATAATAAAATATTTTAGATGAATAAAGTTTATTTTACGTAATTAAAATTGTAAAAGAAAATTAACCATGCTTAAATGAATGAAAGCAAATATACTCGTAACTGGGTCAAAAGTTAACCTCGTTGATTCGTGAAATTTATATCAACATTTACGTTGAGAATATTCATCTTAATTTCAATTTTTGCGGTAACCGGTAGACTAAGTTGAAGTACAAGGAGTATGCGAATAAGAAACTTTAACCATTTTGAAAATAAACCTGAATCTTTAGTTCTCATAACTTGTACTAGTAAAAATATTTATTAATTTATCTCTTACGATTTACATTATCAAATATTATAGAGTTTTAGGATAGTCCATAAGTCTTTACAATTAATAGCAAATTCGTTAAATGTTATATAATTTAATTGAATACGTCAATAGCGTCAATGTAATATATCGAAATATGATGATTTTTCTATATAAAACGGTTTAAACATACTTTTAATTATTTCACGACGTCATTGCCAATTAGGAAATTTTAATGCGTACAGTAAAACATTAATAACATATTGTCGTAATATATTGTCGTATTGTTTATGTTTTTGATGCACGATGTGGTGGCCTTAAACGGTGCAACACATTAATGTACATTTTTTTGTCGATTGTTTTTTTTTACTGTTTTGTAGTGTGTTGGCCACTGGCCGCACTTAATTATACAGGTTGAACGGTAATGCGATCCATTCCTTGATAGACGTTGTAGTACAGCTTATTTGGAGTCATTTAAGTCATATGACACCATGTCCGAAACTTATTAATTTCTGAGATATTCAAGATTGAAGTATTTTTTTAAAAAACTCCAGTTCTTATGTTAGAATGTGCCCTTGTAGTGACGAATACGAAATAATGTTATTGTTTATGCTGTATTCGTATAGCTAAATAATAATAATCTCATTTTGAATTAAAATTTGTAAGAAGGAATCGTAATTACTTAAGTAAAAGCTAAAAAACCAAGTACCATTTTGCAAAAAAATTATGTTTTTGGTAAATTAACGAAGAATTTCCAAGAAAATATGTATGGAATGATTCGTACAAATTACATAATTTTGTTCCTTGATTCATTGGCTATTCAAAAAAGTACAAATGTCATAACAAAATACTAAGAGGTTGATTTGCAACCCTAATAATAGAAGAAGTGACCCGTTTCCTAGAAATCCTCTTCATTATGTTACCGCGCACGTGAGCAGGTTTTGTTCGTTTGATGACACCGCCTTGCACTTGACACTGCTACAACAATAGGACTTATTAATATGAAGGACAATTTGCTCGTAGAAATTTTAGTTATCTGTTTCAGTTAGTTACAACTATCTTCTGAGTACAGGCCTATCTTTGCTTTCTAACTACTTCTCTCTTGATTAAAAACTTGAGAAATGGCAGCCTTCCGTAATGAAGAATACGCGGACATTCCGTACGTTTACGAATAATACGACGGCGACGTTGTAGCAGCGCAAAGAGAGTACATGCTGCGTTTTCCTGACCGACGTGTACCAAACGTAAGAGTGTTTTCGGCAACGTATCGACGCGTCCGTGAAACAGGGTACTTCGCAGCGCGAGCAAGCGATTCTGGTAGACCTCGAGTTCAACTTCCTGATAAAGAAGAAGAACAACTTGATTTATTTCGCAGAAATCCAACAATCTTCACAAGGATTGCAGCTAGAAGCCTTGGATTATCCCAGTGGATGGATTGGTTTACCGTACATACAGCAAGATTACATCCTTATCACTACACACCGGTCCAAGCTCTAGAAGAAGGCGATCCCGCCCGACGAATGGAATTCTGTCGTTTCATGCTAAATGCCGATATGGATGATCCTCATTTTCTCGAGAAAATTCTGTGGACTGATGAGTCCAAGTTTGACCGTGACGGAATCACTAATTATCACAATTCACATTATTGGGCACCGAAAAGAGAGAATCCAAGGATGAAAAAAGAAAGGGCACATCAAAGAAGATTATCTGTGAACGTTTGGATTGGAATAATAACTGGCCAACTGATTGGCCCGTTCTTTTTTTCTCAAAATTTGAATGGGGAAACTTATGAACTTTTCCTAAGAAACCAAGTGAATATTTTATTGGGAGACGTCCCTTTAGCCACGAGAAGACATCTTATCTACCAACATTATGGCTGTCCAGCTCACTTTCGGCTCAGTGTACGCCATTGGATGAATCAACAATATCCACTTCGTTGGATAGGGCGCGGTGGACCTATTCCTTGGTCAGCCAGAAGTCCGGATCTGACCCCTTGTGATTTTTATTTATGGGGTCACATGAAGGATCTCGTGTATGTAACCCCCGTAAACAACGAGCAAGAGCTTCGTGAGCGCATTCAGAGGGCAGCTCAAAATATCCGGCAAAGTTTGACAACAAGAGTCACAAAAACAGAAATGAGAAACAGACTTCGAGCTTGTATTAGAAGACGGGGCTCACATTTTGAGCAGGACTTGAAAAAATGTACCCAGATAATTAACCAATAAATGTATTATTAAAATACTAAGTTTTTCATTTATTAGGGCCCAAAAATACTAGTGTTTGTGTGTCTTTTTATTTATTCATTTTTTTATTAAAGTATCTACTAGACATTTAAAATTCAAATAAAACAATAAGTATGTAGTTTTTGTTGTCACCTGTACCTTTTTGAATAGCCAATGAAACAAGGAATAAAATTATGTAATTTGTACAAAACATTCCATACATATTTTCTTGGAAATTCTTCGTTTATTTATCTAATACAATTTTTTTTTTGCAAAATGATACTTGTTTTTTTAGCTTTTACTTAAGTAATGACGATTCCTTCTTTCAAATATTAATTTAAAATGAGATTATTATTATTTAGCTATACGAATACAGCATAAACAATAACATTTTTTTGTATTCGTCACTACAAGGGAACATTTTAACATAAAACTGGAGTTTTTTAAAAAAATACTTAAATCTTGAATATCTCAGAAATTAACAAGTTTCGGACATGGTGTCATATGACTCCAAATAAGCTGTACTACAACGTCTATTAAGGAATGTATCGCATTACCGTTCACCCTGTATAAAATTAAAAAATAAATAAAATAAAAAATATACATATGACAATTTATAAATAATTAAAAAGCAGAATATAGAGCTTACATTGATAAATGTGGTGTGCGGATGAGACGAGTGACACCGCGTCGGTGTCATATGCGTCGATGGTGGGCGGCACCCCCTCGGCCGTTGAATCTGACAGATTGCCACCGCAAACCGAAGTGGCACCTCCATCACTACTACCTGTTACTGACATAAGGCACTATGTGGTTGTAGAGATATGTTTACCACAATCCAGGAACTATTGACGATACACAAAATATTATTTTGAGCTTAGATTTATAAATTTGTGCTTAATTTTCCAGCCGCGTTTCGAAATCAACTGTTCAGTATTGTACGTCCAGTTCTTTTTTATTGGCGCATAGCAGGGCGCCATCCCTTAAGCTGTAGCCGTCATTTATAGGTGCCGGTTTAGATGTTTGCTAATTTTGTAATATGAAAAAAAAAACAAATATTTTTTAATCAATTATTGCTTTATTATGTTATATGCTGTATGTATACTCTATCTATACTGTTTTCTAATGACATTACCTCGTACTCCGGAATCAGCGCTGCAGCTTCCCCTATCTCCTATCAATCCGGATGGCCCACCCAGCAACATCGGCGGGCCGAGACCAAGGGAAGCGACGCTTTCACCCTCCGACAAACAGCCAGCGGCTTGGAGTTGCCTTCTTGCCTAAACAAAATTTACAAGGCTGCAAATATTTTTGTGTGAAAAAAACACGAAAATCCTTGGATAAACTTCATGTATGGCGCGATATTTCGGATTGTCCAATATACTCCCAATAGCGAATTGTTTTTATATTTGCTGAGCTATATAACGAGGGCGTTAATTTCAAAGTCATTTCCAAGATAATTTTTTTAACCAAATATTTTTTATTTCATTGTTATCTTTGTCATTTCATCAATTAATTAAAATGAATGAAGTATACAATGAACCAAGCACAGTTTGTGAATGCTATATATCTATATTTCTACATTACATCTATTTATTCTCTATTTATTGAACGTTTATAGCATAACTTTGTCAATTAAGGTTTTAACTGCCACTCGACCTGCAATTGATGACGGTGTATTTGATAATTTCAACAAATCCCATTTCACTTACACGCCTCAATTAATTTTGATCGGGGTTCCAATTTAAACAGGATTTGACTTCTCTACGAGGTTAACCTATCTCAACATATTGAAGTAATGATCGACCTACGATGAAAGGTTGATAACAACATTCCTCACTTATACAAGAAGTAAGATTTTTTGTGCGGTAAGTTACGAAAAGGGTACTTTATAGAGAATGGATTAGGAAAACCGAGGACCAATATACTTATTCGTGATATAATGTAGAGTTTAACATCCAATGAAACCAAAATATGTTGATGATAATATATATAACAATTAAGCATACGTACTGTAGATATTCTTATGTATTCGCACAAATTCATATTCTATAGGTTCAGAATAAGGTTAAATACCTAAAGGGTCAGGTTTCTTTGAGCAGGTTAAAAACAACAGCTAAGTAATGTCATGTAAAAATTTTTTGACCCACTTTTGTGAGTCGGCTTATATTCGGACTAAAATAATTATGTTAGTTGCATTCGAACTTCCGAGGAAAGTTCACCGATATACCGAGGATCAAAACTATTTGAACAAGGCAAAATTCTTCAGGGTCAGCAAATTATAATATGAAAACTTTCCAACGAAGTTATAACACATAGTTAATGGAGGAAACGGTTGCGTTTAATTTTCCTCGCCATTTATATCAGAAGGAGCAATTTGAAATGGTAATTATCAACGCGGGCTTGTGATGGATGGCCCCCGCTCGCCTATCACGTCGCCTATTCATCATAACAACGGCCTGTCAATATTGCTTTGTTTATTATTTTTCAGAGCACTTTATTGCTGTATAAAAATACGTCATAATTATAATAAAGTAAATATTTCATCATGTTATTTTTTAAAATGTCCCTTTTTTACGTAAAATGTTTTGAGTTTTTTGAGAATATAATTAGTTGACTAAGTCTGGACTAACACTCGCTCATTGCAGTAAATTTAATAAATTGTTTTACAAATACAAGATGAACGTTGAATAATTCTACAAATTCTACATGTTCTTTGGATCCTATATTATAGATTTTTGTAGCAAAACGTAGAGAAGTAATAACTATGTAGGTCGACATAATCACATATCGGCAAAGTTATGCCTCTTGACAATATTACTCGCCTTTTGGACTCCACTGTCTTTACAGTCAAACGTCATTCTTACTTAGTATGAACAAAAAGCATACATAAAGCATACACATCAATCTAAACATTTTGTTTTATTATAAAGAAAATTTTAACGTAAAAACTTAAAAATTATCTCCGTTGTTGCATACACACCAAACAACCAAGGTGAACGATAGTTATCCATACGAATATTATATATTCTCTAGGTATGAGAATACCTAAAGGGGTTCAAATAGTTTATAAAATAATCTATGGGCAACTATCGACAGGCTTCGTTGATTTCGTTTGAAAGCAGCTCAATATATAAACACCTCAAATAACTGTTCCCTAGCATGTCTAAGCTGTGTGTCACGGGCGCTCAGAGCGGCAGCTAGTTGTAAAGATCTTTCGGCTTCATCACGAGCGTGTCGCAACAATGCTGCCCGCTCGCGTTCACGCTCGGCCCGCTCTGCTCCTAAAGCTGAAGATGCCCCACCTCGGGAACGCATCTAAAATAAAACACACATATTTGCTTTATTATTATCAGTCTATTTTAGTCCACTCTTGGACATAGCTTTCTGCTAATAAGCACCAGTTACTCCGGCTTAGGCTTTTTTTTTTAAATAATTTCGTCACCTTACTTAGTCAGACAGCCACATTATTACAATACAAAGTGTATTAATAGGAAGAGCTTAAACAGTTAAAAACATTTAAAAAATATGATTTTTATGTAATAAATAACTATCTTTTCTAATAATATTTTTTTTGTTAGTAGTATTGTTTATATTTTTGATCCACGATGTGGTGGCCTTAAGCGGCGCAACACATCAATGTGCATTTTTTTTCGATTGTTTTTTTTTTATTGTCTTGTAGTGTGTCGGCCACTGGCCGCCCTTAAAAATGTAAAAATTAATAAATAATAACCTATAACCACAGTATAATAAAAGCCCATATTAAAACTGTTTAACTATAGACATTACACGAAAAGGAAATACAAATTTCAGGTAAGTTATTTTTATTTCTGTAAAAAAAATAATTTAGCCAACACCTCAAACAATATTTTTTTCCTCCTAAAAATACATCCGATTGCACACTGGAAATCCGTCGCTGATTCTGATTATTTTTCCTTTTTAAATTATGATAATATTCTAAAATATTCCACCAATAGTTTACTGTAGTGTACAATTTTTGTTTTTCAACACTTATTAAGAATAGCTGGTTTGTGAAGTAAATAAAATTTGTATTTGAAATTAATATAATATAAATCATTTAAACGCACGAATGGAAGAGGCAATCTTATTTTTACAGCAATTCCAACATTAATAAAAGATCAAAATATCCAATAGAAGGCAGTGCAAAAATGACCGACAAACGAGAATTAACCCGGGATAACACAAGATAATTGAATTTGGATACTGAATCAGCGTGACGATTGTGTCTGGATAAAGTTGTTTTCAAACAAGTTCAACGTTTAGGTTTTATTTTTCAAACGGGAATCGATTGTGAGTAAATAACTTTTGTTCTATTAGTGCAACTTTTTGCTTAAGATTTACAAGCCGACCTTTGATCTCAGTCATACCTAGCAGAAGATGGAGATCAAGCCGACAATGGACCGCGTGCGTTCAGCAAACGCCTAATCACTTTTCTAAAGTCTCCGGAATCATAAGAACGTGGAAACACACTCTCTGTAATTCATTTATGTAATATAATTTTGTATATTTTAAAATCTATAGAAATATATTTCATTTATTGGTAACCTTAATAAACACAATGAGAACGATAATTGTTCTTTAAAACTAAAATTCACAATTAAACTAATTTATAACTTTACATATGGACAGATATAACTAGACAGCTTAAGATAGCACGTCGCCCAGATCCAGGCGTGAGTGGTGTGCGATGTGTTTCCGCACACCGCTCCAATGACAAATCAAGGAGATGAGGGGAGGGTGGCACTTTACACCACTATCCTCGCCAAATGTGTTAGGTGAACGCGGGGGGTGGGGACTAACCAGAATTTTATTTATTTGCAGAAGGCTAGACGTTGCCGGGTGCCGAGGAAGATGGCTCAGCCCTGCCCTTGGCACTCGGCAGGCGGGAGAAGGAACACCTCGGAGGTTTTAGTCGGTGCAAGTCCGACACACCGCAGGGCGGCCCTCACTGCCCCCTGAAGGTCCGTTAGGGATTTACCCCAGTTTACCAAAAAAAGGGAAAACTAGGCAGTATGAATAATTATTGTGCTTCAAAAATTCGACGAAATAAAATACAACTTTTCGGAACATACACACTCTAACAACTACTTATTAGTCTACACAGGAAAGATTAATAATAAAACAACTTTTGTCTTTGCTTTTTGATATTTTATAAATCAAGATTTTATCTAAAGGCTAAGCTAGAAAGGGAATTCTGAATATGTCAAACTTATTTTCAGAAAAATAACTTTTGACGATATTCGCAAGCACAACAGCGATAAGTAAATAGTAGTGCAGCAACATACTGTATTAACCTGTTCGTAATTCCTTATGAAATCACGTAATTCCTTCTCTTTATCTTCAAGTGTAGCATAGAGCTGCTTCATCTGGTTCAATAAATCGAATTTCTCCGCTTTCAGTCGTTTCTTATCCGCCTTTAGAGCTAAAACAATATAAGAATGTTAATTGATCAAAAAAAAAAAAAGATCCGTAGAATCTACTATTTAAAAGGGCATCGTTTGGTAAACTTTTTTATCGATTGAAAAGTGTATAAATGTCCTAATAAAAAATCATATTTCCTTTACTTAACTCTATTTGCACACGTACTATTTTGGTCAAAATATTAATATCAAATGTACCAACTACAGTCCCAGCAAATTTATATGTGTATTAATTGTAGTTATCTGCTTGTTTTCCCACAGGTGGAGATGCGCCGATTAAAAGGAATGAATTGTATTTTAATTATTTTGTTTTTTAGTTCTGTACATTTTCCAATTAAATATGTATATACCCGTAGGCGCGTGCGTGCAGCAATTCTTTATTTACTATATTAAAATGAAATAATAATTTTATAGAAACTAAATCACATATGCCAAAGAATATTATATGTATGAGGAGTAAAAGGTACGTACATATATGGATATAATAATATATAGGTATGAATATCGCTGAATACCAGTGTAGACTACTTTCAGCGATTCGAATTCAATGAGTTTGCGGCTCGCTTCGGGCTTGCGTCTTTTGTTGTGGCATTTCCCATTCAGATACTTTCCACTCGGACATGTTTTGCAAAGTTCAATAACAAAATGGAATTCATTCATATAAACTATATTTTTCTGTTATTCAAATGCAAAATGTAGTGCATTTTGTTACAAAAATCTCAATATTTTTAACAGAACAGATACAAATGCCTCTTTAATAATTAGGATATATGATGAAGACATAATTATTTAATTATATAAATAAATATATTATATATAAACTACACACAATACAATACAATTAATTTATGCAAGGCAGCAGGTATCTGTAATTAAACACGCATATGTTAAGGGGCTTGCGTCATAGTAATGGCATTAGTGGAAGTGTCAGACGAAGTTTCAGAAGAGTACACTAAAGAATACGTGAGCAGCTTACTGACACGACGCTTGTCATGGTCCAGGTACTCGTGACATGTACAGGGTATAGTTTATCAAAACGTCGGATTACAACACGTCTCTTCGACCCTTTATGAGGGGCACTCAACAAATTGCCTATTTTTACGGTATTCGAACGGATTATTGAGCGGAAGAGTTAATTTATGTCTTACCATCAATTTTGCTTGGATTTGGCTATTTCGATGAACAAATTTTAAAACAGGTAAAATAATGTGGACTGGTATTATTTTTTGTGAAATTATTTATTATTCTTTAACATGAGCGTTATCGTTTGATCAAGCGTTTGATTTGTTTAATAAGTTCAGAAAAAATATTATAAGGATAATAAAATTATTATTAATGTATTCTGCTCTATAATAAAATCGACTAAATAAACTTAAAGATATCTACTTAATAATGATTTAAATTGACTTAAGATGTTTATCATTAAATAACCTTTATTGGCCATAAATTTTACACGATTCGGCTAATTCTTGTGTTTATTAGTAGAAGCAATAGTAGTACATGTACTACTTATCAAAGATAATTGATCTTGTATCATTACTACGTGATCCCTGAAATTTATTTCCATTTACCACCTACTCTGAGTTCAAACAATACTTTAGTTCACTTTTCGGATAGTTATAGCTAAACGTTCATCACTGTTTCTGACAATTTAGTAATTACTAGAACTTCAAACAACATTATTTAACAGTCTTGTTTGTAAAGAAAACAAACTCCTCGCTTACCATTTGAACAATTGATCTAACTGTTGATAAAGTGTAATTGGGTAGAGACTAATAATTTTACACTAAATACCATTTAGATCAGGAAAACAAATGTCAAAATAAGGAAAGAAACTAATGTGATCGACGTAATTATAGAATATATTATATATATATGGATTTATGTATATGGATGGGCTCTTTACTCCCACTGCGCCCAGAGAGGTAGCCTTAACAACGCTTTTTGCTCCTCGGGCGATTGGATGAATTTGGTTTCCCAGGCCCGGGTGGAGCGATTAGAGGGACACCTCGGGGATTTTTAGTCAGTGCGAGTCTGACACACCGGGGCCGCTGCCCTCACAGCGTCCCTGATGTTATAAAAACTATGAGGAATTCACAAGTGGAGCAGAAGAATCACAATAAGCCAAGAACAGGTGAAAAAGAAGTCGGCAACGGAATATAGATGGAAAGATGATATAGAAAGAATAGCGGATAAATAAATTGCAGAATCCTGTTGCGAGGAATAGAATGGATTGAAAAGCATTGGAGCAGGTCCAAGACAATGGACGAACAGACAGATAAAATAGTCCATATTAATTTGTTATATGTTTATAATTCTGTCTGAATAAATGGCTGTATTATTATATTACGATTACCATTTAGACTTGATCCGTATTATTGATATTTATATTATGAAGTTATTAGTACCTAAAAAAACTCTTTAATACATATAGTGGTATTAGAAAACAGAACAGAATAAATACTCTTCCACTTCCTCAGTAAAATTATTTATACCGACGGCAAATAGAAAGAAATCTTATTTTGTAAATTAACGGAAAATATAAATAATCTCGTTAGATTTAAAAGAGAGATAAAACCTGTGTGTCGTGATAAAATAATAATTCTGTATTAGAATGTAATATCTGTCTTTTGTATATCTAAACGCTTATGATGTTGCAATAATTAAAGAAAATCGTTTTACCGATATTAGATTTTGACCAATAAAGTAACTAAGTATTTAAATTATATTAGAACTACAGATTATGTTCGCTTACAGTTAACAGCTTCTCGGGCTAACAATAGTTCCTTCTCTAATTGTTGGGGATCAAGTGGTGCACCATCTTGAGCTCCATCCTCTTTAGCTCGTTCTAACAAGGCAGTACCGGCTTCACCTCTTTCTGCTGCTGTCACCAATAATCGTCGGACTCTTGTTAATTCCGCCTTTAAAATTATTTAATAAAGTTAGTCTTTTATTATTCTTCAATTTCATATTCCTAACAGAAAGAATAGTTCCTTCAACTTATAAGTTTAATTCAGTTACAACTGAAAATACAGGATATATTTATACTGTTATTACTCATTACCAAAAAGTCTTAAAATAAATTTAAGTTTAAGAAAAGTTCAAAGTAAATAAGGTGTCAGATTAAGAAATTTTACTTACGAAATTGCTATAATTAGCAAAATAGAGGTCAGGCGTTTTATTTAGCTTACTAAACTACAAATCCAATAACGTTTTCGGAACCAAACAGCTGAACCCGGAGGATCGTGATGAAAGTAATAAAGTAAGCTCACCTGACTTACTGAAAATACTCGAAACCGGTTCAGTGGAAAGGTTTATTGGGGTACTGGAACCTGAATCTAAAAGACTGGTACGATCAGAATTCACTAGATTAAAAATATAACGAATAAAGTACTATATGTAATGTAAACTTCATTGGATCAAACCGAAACTATAAAAATTAATATGTAATTATCGCTGAAACGGTAGGTATAAATCAGTGGCGTGTATCCCATAGAAGCATAAAAAGGCAATAGATTGTTTTACTTGGACATTTAATAAATATATTGACTCAAAATCTGATAATGGAGTTTCAGAATCCAATTTGGACGAAATTTTAAGTTAATGTATTTATAAAATGTCCATGTTTAACTGATAATGGTTCTATGGGATGCACGCCCTTGATATAAATAAGAAATACTAAATTCATATAATTTTTTAATATTTAATTTTATCAAAAGTTTTCCAAAGTTTATAATAAATAACACAAAAAGTTTTTATCTGTCAGATATGAGATCTGCAGTGTATTTTTACCTCTTTGGTTTTTAAAGATCGAAATGGTTTTATAATAATACGATGTATTATTGTAATTATTTTTTACAGATATTGTAAAAACAAAACTATTATTTAATCTTAGTTAAAAGCTACAAAGATTAATCCATATTGAAGAGTAACTAGACACCTGTAATCGCTCATTCTCCATCCTGAGCCTCCTGGCGAGTTGTGCGGCGCTGAGCATCCCTGGGGAGACGGGTACCTCATCCTGCCGCGATCTGTCAGATCTCCCGCCGGGGGACGCCGCCTCTGTGCGTTAAATACATTTTATATTACCATTTCACTGAATAAAACGCGGCTATGTTCTAAGGCTGTTTTTCATTAGCCGATACCGACAACTTTAGATGTAATACTACTTGAGGTCGAAAGTAATGACCTATATTGGTCTTATAGATATACCGATCGTTACTGTAGCGATTGTAGTATTTTCTTTTCAACATGTATATATTTGAAAAAATAATGATATCCGATAGGATATGTCGACTACATCACAATTACAGTACTTGGGTGTAAGTGTAAAGCCCATCATAATGACTTGATTTTGCCTATCGCTTTTTGGGTAAGTTGGTTTATATCCGGTTTTCTACATATCTGAAGGCTTTCCGACGATCTACCACATGGAATAAATTCTCACTCCTTACCAGTATTGATCACCCTTGGATTGCACCACACTTACCGTCAGGTGTGGTGCAATCATTTTACAGTGCAGATATTTAAAAATTTGTGAACCTTAGACAAATACGACTAAAGACTAAAACTAATAATCTACCTATTATGTAAATATTATTACTATAGCAACTATAGTGCAATTTTTTCCTACGCAAATATGTTTAAGAGAGAGACATAATTGTTTTTAAAGTCTTAATAATCTCTGTGGTACATTTTACCCGTGATAGTATTTTTTTACCATTATCCGCAAATGAAAGAGCAGTCTTATCGTTTATTTACTGTTGTACTTTACAAGGTATGTTTTTCTGTTAATATTTTTCGTAATAATTTCGGTTTACCTTCCTGGTTATAGTGGTAAGCCAAAGGTGATTACTGCGCACCTAATAATTAAAGACTTAGGTTGGCCATGAATACTGTTACAATTAAAAATAAACAGAATATTACTTTTGAATTTGGAATCTGTAATTTTTATACGATTATCCATTTTGTTTTCTTATTTTCGCGCCAATATATTGTAAAATATTTTGTGATATTAAAATGGAGTAGGGTGATAAAGAGAACCGAATCGCTGTGATTGTATTACATAAAGAAGGTATGGATCTAAATACAATTTTTTAAATTCTCCATACGCTTGTTATCAGTCATATAGTCGTGTAGCGGGCTATTGATAGGTACAATTAAACCTCCTCTGCTTGTGACAGAAATAGATCTGGCCGTCCACCTAGTGTTCGTACCAAATAGGCGATTAAAGCAGTGAGGGAAAGAATTGAAAGAAATCCTGTCCGAAAGCAAAAGATTTTATCTCGGGAGATAAAGAAAGCACATATAACCATGTCGCGTATTTTAAAAGATGACTTAGGACTTGCAGCCCGTAAGAGATGCACGGATTATTTCTTAACTGATAATTTAAAAAAGAATAGAGTGCTTAAATTAAAACAACTACTTAAGCGGTACGTAAAGGGAGGTCACAGATAATTTTTGTTTACGGATGAGAATTTTTTTACAATCGAACAATATTTTAACAAACAAAATGATCTTATGTATTCTGAAACCTCTAAAGAAGCTTCCCAATTAGTCAACAGGGTACAACGTGGGCATTATCCGACTTCAATTATGGTTTAGTGGGGTGTTAGTTGTGAAGGAGGGACTGAGCCATATTTTTGTGAAAAAGGCATCGAAATATCGGCATAAGTATATTAAGATACCATTCTTAAGAAGATAGTTAAGCCAGGTTACATCACCATGTTCAATAAACACTAGTGGTCCTTTCAGCAGGTTTCTACGCCGGGTAATAAAGCTCGATCCACTTAGTCTTGTTTAGAAACGTACGTTCCGGACTTCATCAGAACTGAATACTGGCCGTCATCTTGTCCTAATCTTAATTCACTGGATTATGATTTATGATCAGTTTTAGAGAGTAAGGTTTGCTCTAAACGCCATGATAATTTAGGGTCCCTAAAATAATCCATACGTTTGGAAGTGAAGAATTTTCTCATAGAAAGAGTGCGTGTTGGTATTAATATCTGGTGTCAACTTTTAAAAGACTGTATTGCACTCAATGCAAACCACTTCGAAAAAGCTTTATATATTTTTAAAGGTTTTATATTAATGTATTAAACTAACAAACTGTAATAGTAATAAATGTTACGTAAAAAAAAAAATTTTTTTCGCTGTAACAATATTTATGGCAAGACTAAGTATTTCTTCTACCTCTAAATGATAATATTAATTGAAGTCTTAACTAGTTACTCCATCACAATTCGTTTACCACGAACAGTGTCTTGTTAACAGCTTTACTTGCACGAAGTTTTGCCCTTGTTAAGCGTTCAAGGGCTCACGTACCAACCCTCATTATTAGCTATGGTACTATTATACGAAAAGTTTGGCAAAGTGCGTCACCGCAGTTATATAAAAGGAATTGGTTATGGCGACGTAAACATTGTAATATTATAAAACTTACTCCAGTCACGGAACGTTTACCTGGTCCAGAATAGTGATTCCAACGATATTGTGTTTCGGATATCAAATACAGATACGTATATAAAAACGAATAGTTCTGATTTCAATTATGAATAAGATTTTTTTTGTACTTCTTGTTATTTACGAACAATGCCAGTTATGAAAACTTTGCAATTATCGAAATTTTTATTCAATTATTTATATAAAAAACCGTATAGTTAAGTATCTTTTCTATTTAGAATAACCCCATCCTAACATGAGAGTGGTATCAAAGAGTACTGGATTTATACCAAGCAAAAAAGCGCGTTGACGGATACTATAGCTCCTATATTATGAGTTAAGGATAGGGCCTATAATAGAACCTGTAAGTTAAAAAGTATTGGTAAACTTTTTATTTATCTTGAATCGACATGGTGACCACACCACGTCTGGTGGTAAGCATTAATACATACCAAAAAACGACTAAAACTATCAACAGTAAAGAAAAATAATCAATAGTCGCAATGGTCATGTCAGCCTACACAATATTCCTTCATACTTCGTTTAAAGGACACAACGTCATAGAACGGTGGGAACACACTCGCCGCAAGACCATTTCACAGCTCAATGACTCTCCATCAGTAAGAGTTAGAGAAGTACTTAGTGCCAACCGGGATAAGTTACCGTATAGCCTTGACTCCAGAAACCCACGTGCGTGGTTTTTATATGGAAGGGAGAAGGTGGAACAAGGTTAAATAACTCTTCAGAACATGTGCCATAATACATATGATAGAAAACGCTTAGCGAGGCAATACCTATGCCCAACTGAAGTGGTTCTAAATGTATAGTCATGTCAGGATCATTCACAATGCGTATAGCTTTCCAGGGTATCAAGTAAGTACTGAGTAGAACCACCCCAAAGATGCCCCAAACATAGTAAGTTACAATTTTTCTAACGTATTTATAATGAATGACAATTCGGAATATCCCATTTATTTATATTTAATTCAGTTACAAATTATTTTTGTTCGGATATCCGATATCATTGGTTAAACATACGACTATTCATAGAATCCCTATTCAAGACAAATCGATTACTACTGGGGACACATGGCAACGGAACAGGTGTATTCGACATTTATTTTATCAAACAACTGCGATTGCTATGAATTACTTATTTACAAAGATTAACTGTTCTATAATTATTCTTTGTACAGCTTTTAATTTAGCTAAATTTTATTTATTATATTTTATTTATTTTGTATTCGCAAATCTTAAATTGTCTGATATTTAGGATATACTTATTTCTGGGTGTTATCAATGTTCTTTTGATTGTTTATAAAACAATGCTTAAAAAGGAATAGTCCGCACTCTTCGCGCTTTAAATTATAGCCAAATAATCCTGTCAAAAATATTTTCAACATAATTTGTAGATAATTTTATGCTTTGTACCGATTGTTGAAATGCAAATATCACATAAGAAGTAATATATGGTATTCATAAAAAACTAAATTTAGTAACGTTTTACCTTGAATAACTTAAAAAACCGCAATAATATCTAATGAGACTTTTAAGTAAGGTCTTACAAATTAAAATAAAGAACTATACTTAGCAAATTTTCTTTTCTATCGTAGGATTTTTATTAATTTGAGTGGACTGTATATGTTTTTTAAAGACGAAAAGATCTTACTGTGTGTAAGCTAAATGTAACAGCAAAAAATTTGGAAAATGAAGAAAAATAAGAGACTGTGCACTTACTAAGCTTTAGCAACAGTTGCTAATGAAAATATTGCAAGAAGAATTAAAAGACAAATTACAGCATCGAGCGGGAAGTTTTATTCTTGCGAAGTTGTCTGGGCGTGCAGTTACTCGGCAAACGAGCTTATTCCCCAAGGCTGCAGGCTCATTAGCAACGAGAATATTCTACAGGGGAATGAGACGCAATATATGAAAGCTATCATAAGATAGGACATGTCATCTCTTTATATTAGTAGAAACAAAAATAATAATTAAGCCTCTCTTTTGTATTAATTAAAACTTTTTTTTTTATTTTTATGCAGAAGATTCTAAAATAACAAAAGCCTAAACTAAAGCTTAGGGGTTTATCATACATAAAATATTTTATATATCAGTAACATTATGATTTTACATTGCTAATTACTGTTTCTTATGTATTTATTTTCTTCTGACATTTTCAGATATTGAATTGATTTGCTATATTTCTATAATTTTATAAATACAGTAGATATCATTATGAAGCAATTTACTAACAGTATTAAAAGGAAACCTAGTGAAGGCAATTTGTCAATTATTTCAATACTACATTCCCTTTGTTCTATGGGTATCTTTAAAACAATATAAATCGATAATAAATAAACATAATCTTGAAGAATATTACGCATATCTTAAAAGACACTGTTTTGAATTGATTATTTGACTGTTACAAGTAACTTGTTTCTTTCAAATAAGTTTGTTTTTGGAAGCAGATCATTTTCTTTCCTACAATATGTTTAACAATTTCTAATCACAGACATTAATAATTATAATTTATTTTAATACCAAAGTTGAAACAAAATCTTTATTCTATTATGGGAAGAGGTTCCAAGTAACTACGTCATAAGAGTGTGTAGAACACACCACTAGTGTTAACACACTTTGCCTGAACGACACTCATAACATTCTCAACTCGTAGCTGTTTTGAAGAATTTTAAACTAACTCCTAAACTCGCTTCATCAGTAATACAAACATGACGTTGTGACTTGTTACAAATTATAATCCACGGTATTATTTACACTTTAATACAATGTAATTTACGAGTGTCTTGAATATTTTGTTTATCCGTTTTAGTGTTCCGAATTTTTTGTAAAACCACTTAACTCTTAATTTTTGATTTTGATTTCATAAATTAACTTATATAAGTTTTAAAAAAGTTTCAGTAGTCATGAATTTAAATGAATATTTCAATAAAATGGAAATAAAAACAGAAGAAGGTTTGGGTAGCAAAGATCTTACGCTTAAATATGTTTTATTTTCCATTGCACTTCGTGTTACGAGCTCGAAAATTTTAGAATCATCCGAAGATGGATAAATATAACCATAACTACCAACGAATTCTGATAAAGTATTAATTATGTATATTGTAGTTTGAACATTTCATGTAGTTTCACATCATATTGAATGTAAATACTCTTAACTAGTATACAGAAAGCAAAAAGTGTAAATCAGGGTTCAAAAAAACACTTAAAAAACTGTAATCTTAAAGTATCATTCCTTAATAATAACGCGCTGAAGACACAGGCCTGTCTCTTCTCCGCCAAACGGAGCCCTTTCGCCTTGGCTCCTGCTTTCCAGGGTGTTAGCGTACCATTGGCTAATAGCCTCGAGCTTCTAGGCATGGAGCTAACTGCTGACCTTAACTTTGGGCGTTCGATTGAAGCTAAGGCTAAAACAGCTGCTCGGAAACTGGGGATTCTTTTCAAAGTTAGGCGGCATTTTACGCCGACCCAACTTCTTAACCTGTATCAGGCGCAAGTTCGGTCGTGTGTGGAGTATTGCTGCCACCTCTGGGATGGTTCCGCCAATCACCATCTGGTAGCTTTGGACTCAATTGATCGCCGAGCTCGGCGACTCATTGCCGATGAGGCTCTTACGTCGTGCAAACTACTCAGTTTGGAACACCGACGTAAAGTAGCTTGCCTTTCGGTTTTCTATAGACTATATATACACTGGAGAGTGTGCGGCCGAGTTACATGATTTGGTTCCCCCCTCTTCCTTCTACCGTAAATTGACTAGACGCGGTGCGGGTTTGCACCCTTACGTGGTTGACATTCCAACTGCTGGCACGAAGCGATTCGCCTCCTCCTTTATGCTGCGAACCGCCAAGGAGTGGAAATCACTTCCTGCGTCTGTGTTTCCATCTTCTTATGATATGGAAATCTTCAAATGTCGAGTGAATCGGTATTTGCTAGGCGAGCGCGCTCCATCGTCGGCCTCATCATCGCTTTCCATCATGTGAGATTAAGGTCAAGGGCAAATCTATCAGTACTAAAAAAAAATTGAATTAATATAGCCAAATATGTTCATACCTTCAAGTGTTGCGGTTATATCAGCTCGTGGTTCCGGGCCGTCGCTACTTCTTCCTGGAGAAGTTGCATCAGGCAAAGGAACTTCTTCTTCTGAACTATCTGCTGGGTCTAATATATTTTTCTCGCTGGTGTTACTGTTGGCCCCGGTACCAATTTCAGCGTACGTACCACTATCACTGCCATTTTGCGTAGACCATCTTACTGGTGATTCAAGCTTACCATTTGCTTGATTTTCTTTATTATCGTCATCTACTGTAGAAATATATAATGATTATTAAAAGCCATTACATATAAAGAAAAATATTAAATGCTTTACTTTTTTATCTAGACATCAGCAGGTCATTTTTATACAGTGGTAGATTAAGCATGAGGTCCTTCGCTAATTCTGTCTTGATCCTTGTTTTGCTATATGTTCGTAAATTTAAAGTAGTAAAAATATGAAGTCTGAGACGTTTAAGAGTTTCACTTTTTTGATATAAAATCATAGACTATGCCTAAGAAAGTTTCACTTTAAAAAATTAGCTCAGACAAAAACTCCGAATGCGTGGGGCCCGTAGAAAATGCTATTCCTGCTACGTGGCTAAACCTGAAATTATTATATACTGAAATATACATAGAATATTGGAATTGAATATTCTTTCACAATAAAATAAGATTATAATATCGAATTCGATTAAACTATTATTATTAAAATTTTCAAGGAAATAAGGTAAATTAAACGTAATTAAAAATCGTGATGTGCAATATTACAATTCTAATAAAGGTAAGTTATATTCCGGAATTTATTAGACTTTGGCCGTGAAGACAGTAATTTAACAATCTAAAATGACTGAATTATACCTATAAATGGATTCTCCTTTCCATTTCTAACTGGCAGTCGAGTTCTATTGAGAGTTGAGTCCTTGTCGGTGATGAGTGAGCCGTTTCGTTGCTTGTCTAAGGTCCCGATGAGAAGTCGTCTGTCAGGGTGTAGCGATCTGGAGTCTAGGTCGGGTCTATCAAGTACTGAGCTGGCAGGCGTTATGAGCGGATCGGCAGGTTCTGGCTCGGGATCTGTCTCCACCCGAGCCCCCACCGACACTTGCTCATCGACCATTTTGCGTAGTTTCGCCTGAGGACATATGAATGGGAATTTTTCCATACAATCTTACCACTCAAACTTTCAGGGATAGAATAGTTTTCAAGAGACGAAAAAATTTCCGAGAGCCGGAGTTTTTATGGGCGTGTGCGTGGCTATAGATATTTTATGACTTGGTAAGAAGATAAACATAATTCAGTCCAAAAACGATAGCGACCACCCAAGAAAAGGAATCCATTAAAAGTTGTCTTCATCGTTCCGATCCACCTATACCACGACAGAAGGGCTCGAGGTGTATGAAAAACTAGACGTATACAAGCTGATCTAAAAACGCGACATGCCAGGGTCACAATGATTATCTTTGCTATTATGCACTCGTGTGTATTTTATTTTCCGTGCCTCAGTTAGCCCCAAGCCCCGAAGCGTTGAAGTCAATCGCTCTGCCACTAGCGATCTATTCCTCTATATCCTTTGAGGCAACTTAGCAATTACGAACAGCTTGAGATATGTAATTTTAAAAACTCCTTTGGTATAAGTCAATTTTTAAAATATATAAAAAAACATTACATTTATTTAATTAACTAAGCTTTCAATTGTTTTCCTGTCTTACTAAATACAACATCCTTTGCGTTATGTGGAATATTCATTAATTATGTGTAGGTAGGACTCGTAAAGCTTGTCACTAAACACTGTTTTATTACAGCGAAATATATTTCAGCCATTCAGCGATGTCATAATCTGGGTCTATTAATCTTAACGGTATGCCCTCCGCTAACCATTTAGTTAACTCACGTACTATTGTTTGATGGTATAGTCGTTTAAGTCGGCTCGTTTCACGACGCCGCTTGTTGGGTAGGTTGAGGATTTCATGTAAACTCTATAATAAATGTTTCAATTTATTTATTATTGTAAGAGAATTACACATTTACATTTTACTACTTTAAAAAGCTGGGTTTGTGATTTGTAATAAGGTTTCCTTTGGTAATAAGAAAATTTTTAGTATAAAAAGTATGTATATAATCTAAGACTGAAATTTATCGAAGTAATCTTACTAAAAAATACAAATTATATTACGCAATAAATGCCATAGAATTTGGTAATGCACCAATTTTGTCAACATGGCCTTGGCTCTGCAAATACTATAGCTATAATCAAGTTCCTATTATATAATAAGTTTTTCTCAAAACAAATTTATTTTTTCAGAACTTTGCTAAGCAAAGTTGAAGTAGCGTCTATGAATCTCAGCCTTAGTATGTCAATCCAGAGCACGGATAAGAAGTTTCTTAAACTTAAGGTCAAAATCGATTATTTATTTATAGCTCATCAAAAAACGACGCGTATAAGTATTTAGCAGATTTACGTATAAAATAAAGATTCATATTTCATGTCGCTATACTTTTAACTTCATAATTATAAAGACCCTCTCTTTAAAATGGTATTATCTATGGTAAGTAGATGTAATTTTATCAAAACTTTGTAAGCTAAGCACCTGTTTTATTGTGTTTAATGGTTTTTATATGGCGTTATTTTCCATCGATAAAGGTTGTCGATGTGCCTTGTAGGGTTGCCACTTGAATTTTACATATAATTTTGATTTTTTTAGTACTTTTACAAGAATTGTAGCCTTATGTACGAGGTAAGAGAATATTGTTAGCCTGTACATTAGCGATAGAGTTTTTTGCATAACAAAATTGTAAAATTAATTGTTATCATAGAAAATATTTAATAGCAAAATTAAGTAGTTAGTTGGAACCACATTAAAGTTAAATTGAGAATAGTATATCTAATCGATTTTACTATTTCATTTTTCTTATTTAATACAAAGAAATTAAAACCAATGTTAAAATAAAGTATGATTTCATACTGTGCTTTCAATTGATTATATCATTAAATAATTTGTTCTTTTTAACATCTTATAACCTTTATATAATTCAATAATATATAGTAACTTTTGACTATGCCACACTGTAATGCCAGCTTTATCGTACTTATAAGGATTGTCATGTTGGTATGCTGCGAAAAGTATACCAAAGTTTTTATTATAGCACCATTCCAACATGTAGTGAATGTACGAGATTTGAAATACAAAATACCTGTTTTTGCGCGAAAAAATATGTTCCTACACGTGACAACCCTAGAGTGTTGCGTGGTAATCATGCATGCAAGGGTTGACGCACTCACCTGGGCGTCGCCTAGTATACGGCGCACTAGCGCCATCAGGCGGCCGTGGCTGGCGCTGTCATGCTATCCTCCAACCCCTCTCCACCTCATCGTGGCCCCTGCGTCACCTGCCTCACGCTTTGTCTCTATTCACTAACTTTCAATATTAATTATAGAAACTATTTCACTTTATGTTCACTGACTACCCTTTATGTCTGTGTAATACTGATTAGAAACAGGTTCTTCGGATCATTATTATCTGTAACAATATATCAGATATTAATATTGCTAATTAATTGAAAGTCTTCATATAGATATTGTAACAGCGATAAAATTACTTATTTGCCTATATTTTTTATTGTCTTTATGCAAAATATGATAAAAAGATATCTTGTGTGTATCACTATATAGAAGTTAGGTTTATTTACTTTAGTCTGATTATGTACACTTATTGCAAATAGTATAAAAAAATCATTAAACAATAGTGTAGGTTAATTATTTTCAAAGTGGAAACAATTTATATAGTTCTTATGTTGCAATTGGCCATAAGTAACAGTTATTCCGCACAATCAGGAAGGGTTTGTTGGTTTTTACTTATTTTTTTGTATATATGTCTATCGCGTTTCGGAGTCAGCTTGTGTATATCCAGTAACTCATATACCTAGAGACTTTCAGTCGTGGTATATGCGGGCAGACACGACGACGGAGACTATCAATGGATTTTCATTCTTTGATGGTCGCTCTCGGTTTTGGACTACACTGTACTTACCGTCAGGTGCAATGTAGTCACTATGTCGAGTTAGTGTAAAATAGTGAATAAAAACCTTATTTACAAATAACGCAAAAAAGAAAATCCGCAAACTATAATATCTTTATTTATTGATGCTTTTTTCAAATACCATACATTTATTACAGGATTCTCCTAGCGATAATAACATTTGCTTGTATTTATTGGCAATAAAAAGAGAGTTAAATGATACATTACCCATGCTTTTTACGAGCTTGCCTTAAATATTTAGTTGTCGTGATTACTTTTAGAGTTTACATGACACAGAATTTTGTACCTATATAAGCTAGTCCCAAAATTTCGTACTATAAAAACAGCTAATACGAGTATAACTCATTTTATATAAAGTGTACAGTGGTTTCTGTAAGCTCTAACATTTTTAATTTAATTAAGATTATAGGAGATAAAATATTTTGCAATTTCAAAGTAAAACCTTGATGGTTATTTTCTATTTAAAATGAAAGTGAAAACCCTTTTATTACCCGTTAACTTAGAATAATAAGGTTCTCTCAAAATACTTGGGAAAGTCATTGCTCAGGTCGCCGCAGGGTTGTGCGAAAACGACAATGTTAGCGACGCAACGACGCGATGCCTTTAATACTGTTTTACAATCCCCTTCGTGGAACGACACAAAGACAAATCTTCCCGTCGCTTTGAACTATTGACTGAAGCAAGAAAATCTTCAGTCTACTTAAAATATACACAAATTTATACCTAAGCTTACTGAATATATTTGATAAAAAAATGTCTTATCTATACAAAAGTTTGAGTTTATTCTGTAACTAGCTGATCCAGCAAACGTTGTTTTGCTATATAAGGTTTTGTAATATCTTCTAAGATGTTCATTGAAATTAAGTGATGTCAAAGACAATTTTATTCACAATTAAATACTCTTAATCAACAACACATTTATTTGGATAAAGATTAATATTATTACGTTGATACAACTCTTAACAAATAATGCATTAATTTCGACCAAATTTGATTAACATAAAAACGGTTCTAGTGACTTAATCTTAAAAGATAGACATATACTGTCCCGGACATTTTTTTAGATCATTTCAAGAGGAATAATTCTTTCATACAAACATTTTTGGTATCTTGAACCGTTTTTGCAGCGCACGCAATGGAAGCCCTCAAGGATAAATCATTTTCCCCGTTTTTTTCACATTTTTCATTATTTCTTCGCTCCTAATAGTTGCATCGTAATGTTATATAGCCTAAAGTCTTCCTCGATAAATGGTCTATTCAACACAAAAATAATTTTTCAATTCGAACCAGTAGTTCCTGAGATTAGCGCGTTCAAACAAACAAACTCTTCAGCTTTATAATATTAGTATAGATTACTGTAAACAGGAACTTGTACCTTTGTATATTGATTTTCGATTTTTAATATTTCTTCTCCTCTATTATGTGCCTACAAAAGATTTAAGTATTTGAATGATATAGACACTATTCATTAGGGTTTGACATTACTTAGTTCCGGGGGTTTTTTGTACTAAACAATCTACTCACGATTCCCAGGTGATGTTAGATGAGTAAGAGAGGAGACACTATTATATGTATATAAGATTCAGTAATCTTACCCGAGTTCCTGATTGGATCATCATTGGAGTGATACAGATGCTATAGAGCCAAATTGATTAAAGCTAAAGTGTTCATTAAGGAAATCTGTTTGAAATTACTGTATCCAATATAATGTATCTATTTAAATTTAACAATAAATAGATAGTATTAACGTATTGTCACGTTATATCCCTTTCAGGGCGAGCAGAGACACATGATACATGGCATATGTACGTTTGAATAGATCATGGTGATAAAAAGTACTACATTTATATTGTTTAAAAATATTTATTCAATTAAAGTTCCAATCAAAGCTCGTTAATAATTCTAAGAATCAAGAAAGTCAAGTACAGAACAAAGAATCTCCGGGAGCAGTCTTCACCAAAGGCAATCTAATAAAAAAGTATACGAGTGTTCCTTACGCAGCTGGAATTTTAATCAATTTTGCGGCCAATAAGAGAAGCGGGCCGACTCAACGATCCACATTTCGCAAATTACCGCCTTAAAACGTTTCGAAGTATATTCGTCAAGATAAAACTTTTAAATTAAAAAGTAATATAATCAAAACCAGAGACGGCAAATATTTATGAATAATATTGCGTTCAAATAGTGGTCTTAATATAATTAAATTTTACTATATTAACTATTGTTTATTAGTTCTCTTGAATATAGTTTATAAATCAAAGTTTATAATCACTTTATAAAGTCAAGAGAAGTTTATACTTTTCGTCAGATATTTATGTGTATCAATAAGGGATTTATAGTAAATCCGAAATCAGGATCTAAATGAATAATTGGAACCAATGATTATGAGCAGGATATCTAGGATTCTAAGAATTAAAAAAATTACAAACCTACGATGAAAATCATCACAAAACACAAGAAGGCATACTTACAATGTAAAATCAAATACTCAAGAAGATTCTCAACTTAAGATTTACCAGTAAACTTTGCGTTGGAGGAGCATGATATCGCGATTAAATAACGACTATGATCAATAGAGTAGTTATTCTTTAATACCTTGAACATTAATGTATCGCTACTTGCCTGGAATGGTATATAGCTTGATTATATTTATAGTTATATAGTAAAATAGACTATTAGTTAAAACTAATGAAGTTAAAAGAAAGTAATTCTAAAAATTGATAAGCGTGAAAAAAATACATTATTTTAAAATGTAAATTAGACGTTATTTACAAACCTAATTAAAATCAATATAATCCATGTTTAAATTAGATTTAATTTCTCGTTTGTAAGTGTCATGTCACGAAAGCGGTATTCATCAAAGTAATTGCGCAGTTACATTAAAAATTCCAGCACATCCTTCAAGATTTGCATAAAAAGGTCTCATGACTTAGAGGGAGGCCACTCGCTTCAGTATACATTAAACCGAATTTAAGTGTCACTAACGTCTTAAAAATGGCATGTTTGAATAGCACACTTCTCAAATAATGGTCATTGTGAAGACCAGAAATCGTGTAAAAATGTCGAATATTGTTGACTGTAAAATGTAATCGTTTTTTTTTTTTAGATATTTATTGGTAAGATTTAGAATAACATTTGACCTGTTATTACACAACAATTATCCTGTTATATATTTTTATGTATAATTTGTACACACAGAGGTGAGCAAGCTGCTTTGATAATAAATTAAAACAATATTTGATTTCATGTTTTCATAATCGATCATGACAGTCTAATACCGCAGATTGTAGTAGCCCTACTTAGGACGCAGAAAGTCCTGGACCCGAGTCCTAGTAATGGTAAAGTTTAATATGACGAACAGATTAGTTTGTCGCGAGTCATCGAAGTTTATATACATACATATATAATTCAAGCATTTATATCTTGATATAGTATTCAAAATAAAGAAGCAAGTCTAGTTTGGGGCTTGGTAAATATGTGTAATTGATCGTAAATATTATATATCAAACGTAAACATAGTTTGTATCATTAAAACAAATTCTGCAAACATTAAAACAAATTCTCCCTTGGAGCCGCATCACCGAACCAGCGCCGTCCAAATTCCATCCAGCTATAACTCAAGTAAGTTCCACACGGGAGCTTGTTATTACAGCGTTTGAATACTTCATACTTTAATTAAAACGTAGTCTGAGCGGTGTTATGACGTCACATACACAAGTCAAAGGCAATATTTACATGAGTAAACTTAGATACGTAATTACATCCAGGCCTCGCATATTGCACCGAGAGAGTTCATCGTACAAAGAAATAAGGCAACATTATACTCTCAAAACAACCTTTTAATTTAATTAGAAACGGGTTTTTAATTAACTACTCATGCTATTTAAAATTAAAACAAATTTATCTTTGTTTCATACCTTCAAAATGGAATAGGCAAATCTTATTTATATATCCTTCCTTTGTTTCTAAGGCATGTATTTTAGAAATGACTATATTATTATGATTATATTTAGAATGATGCCTATGCGTGAGGACCATCTTTTGACACTTGCCTTTATCGTACAACCTTGAATACAAGTATTATGAATTATTTTTTATGATTATATATTTTAAAAATATAAATGCATGTAACTAGTTGCAAAAATTTACTCTACTGGACCAGTTTTTGATATTTTTATAATGTTTAGGTTTCATTAGGTATGTCTTGACAACACTATCAATTTTAGGATTTCTTTGACAGATCTTGAAATAGCTAAAACGTAGTCGAAATGCTAACGTCTTTATAAAAAAAAACTTTATGATTTATTAGGCAGGATTTTATTCTTTGGCGAAATTCTTATCTAACATTCCCGGGCGCATATGCGGCTGTGTTCCAGTGACCAATGTATGCATAAGACGTATCAGCTTGGTAACTATAGCTATAGGTACTTGAGAGGGATTGGGCGCTCTACAATCAATGGTTCATTGAACTAAGGTATATCATATATATTAAACCTATAAGTGAACTTATAGAGATCAAAATTATATAAAAAAAAAACAAGAGAACTGTTTAAGTACATTTTTTTAACCTGCCAGAGAATGACTTTCAATTTTCTTTAATAAATATTTCCAACGAGAGTTGAATGTGCTCGGCACAGGTGACGGGAATCATCTCCGACGCTTTGAGTACTATTTACGAGAAAACTTACGCGATGCTAACGCCAGGTTTGTAATAGCATACTAAATTAGACAGAGTAAATCTCGACAGCTCGTTGTTATACCTCCTCTGTTGTTCCGTAGTTATGCTATTATGAACACAAATAGCGATATATTATTTAAGCGACGCGTGTGAATTATCCATTTTAGTGACGAAATACGCTCATAATAAACATTTTTTTTAAACTGTGAAATTAACTTTGTTTTTTTTTGTGAATAATTTTTTTAACCGAAGTTTTCTTGATTGTGCTACTCGCGTTATTCCCAAACATTATTAATATTTAACCGACTGCTTCTTTTTAGACAAAAAAATAATAATAATTTATAGTTACGTGTAGTTTTAAGTAATTAATTTATATAAACCTATGGGATGTCGTGGCAGATTGCCAGCTTGCGCCCACGGCCAGCTTCCATGCGGATAAAGGAGTACCCAGGAGTTTTTTAGTCGGTGAGAGTCCGACACACCGGGGGGCGGCCCTCATCGCCCCCTGATGGTCCACAATGGACTTTTTTCCTGGTAAAAAAAACAATAAGCCTATGGGATAATAATCAAAATGAATATGGATGTATTTCACAATTAAATGGTTATAAAAATATATATATTTATTTTAAATCACGCACATATCGTGAGCTTTAATAAAAACCTCTTGGTTATTAAATAAAACCTTAAAACGAATGTTTTATAGGTATTTAATGTGCTACACAAGCATGCCATTATTTCATTTATTACTATAGCCATACCAACATATTATTTAAAGTCCACAAATGTTCTACTGCTTAAAATAAAAGTACAATGAACCTATTGATTAGTTGGTGTCTGGTGAGTTTATTAAGTTTGAAATATTGAGCTAACTAATAAGTTTTATTGTTTTCATTAAGTTACATTTATTATCAAAAACTTTCCTAGAATTCGTTATTAGTTCTTTGCCTTTGAAATCTGGATGACAATCACAAAACAAAATCATCCGGTTACATGGCTATCAGACTTATAATTTGTACAATCATAACTGATGTCAATGCAAAATTAATCCGATGTCGGGTGAATATTCTTAGCAACTTCATCCAAGACTAAAACTAGACAAGCCGACGCTACAGATCTGTTTATAAACCATATTTATATCTATCTATCTATTATATACACAGCATAGATACAACTAAGAATACACGTCACAATAAATTACAATAAATCTTGCTCTTCTTCCCAAATTTGTTGATACAATATTAACTTGCATTAACGAACTCCATTATTCTATTATCCCCATAAATATCTTTACTTCTTTATTTAATTATTCTAAATATTCTATAAATATAGTTAAAAAACCTTGTTCTCTATATTTATTTTGCATTACTATGCATTATTTAATAAAATAATACACTTATACCACACAAAGATTATAATAATACTAAAATTTTTATTTATTTTCGAGAATGCTTAAAATATTCTTTATTGAGTAAAATATATTTTTTTTTTACACTGGCTCGACATAGTGATTACAGAGTACCTGATGGTAAGTACAGTGTAGTCCAAAAACTAAAGCGACCATCAAAGGATGAAATTTCATTGATAGTCTACATCGTCATGTCCAGTTACTGGATATACACAAGCTGATCCCGAAACGCGACAGGCTAAATTGAGTCACTATGACGGTCTTTACATTTGCGTATTTTGGTCACGACCCAGTTTGGGCGATCGCCCTACCACCACATTACTTAATTATTATTATTTAGTACTTCCAGTAGTAAACTTATCAATTAAAATACCTTTAACGTTCTGGGTATCTAGATTTGAAGAGTACAACTTTGTTGGCACTTTGACGGCAGAATTTATAAAGTGATGGGCTGCTAGTAGAACACGTAGGCAGCGAAAGTTGTAGCAAGTTGCCTAAGAAGTGTTGATGTCGACACAACTACGGGCCAAGTTGTACGGGTTCTGTATGAACTCTCTAACAAGATACGGGCTCAAGCGATTTCTTCTTAACTGTATTATAATAATATTACATAAGAAGTCATCACATTTTATCATGAATGCAGTCATTATAATTATGGATCTGCATTAAATAACGACAATATTATATAGAGTGCTTCTAACATGAAAACAATGTGTTAACTTTGATTATATGCTCTCATAAGCCTCATCGGTCGTCTGCTTAACATTAAAATCCGACATCTTTCTATTATACTCGATGTTGGAGATCGGATAACGGCTCTTAATGGAATTGGACAAATCACCTAGCTAGATGAGGTGGTGGCAGATGGAAGTTAATGTGTGGTGGATGCACTATAATATCTGATTTGCGGGTAGTAAGTGGATAGACTTGGCACGGTAACGAGTATAGTAGAATAACACGACGGAGCCCAAGGCCAGGCAGTGGAAAAATTCGGGCTACTAATAATAAGAATGATAATGGTCATAAATGTCTTTCTTATTCGTAATTTTTCTTTTGTTAAGTATTTTGTTACATCAACACTGTCGCTGCAAAAGAATTAGTCAAACAATATGATAATAATGATGGCCTCCTTGACGATAATGAAACGAAAGTCAGCATAATTTATCGAATTGTATATGCAGTATTTTATAAGTTTTCTCTTTTATAGTGGTAGGGTGATTTCCCCAACTGGGTCATGAGTACAGTACACAAGTGTAAAGACCGTCATAGTGACTCGCTTTAGCCTGTGGTGTTTCGGGATCAGCTTGTGTTGTATCCAGTAACTCATATACCTACAGACCTTCAGTCGTGGTATATGTGGGGCAACATGACGACGAAGACTATCAACGGATTTTATCATTTGATGGCCGCTTACGTTTTTGGACTACATTGTACTTACCATCAGGTGCACTGTAGTCACTTTGACGAGCTAATATAAATATAAAACTGTTTTAATTAAATTACTGTACAGGTCACAGGCATCATTAAAACAAATGTTTACAAAGGTTAACTAAATTATATATGAATTAACAGAGAACACCTTTTCCATTTGATGAAATCGCGTGCCGTTTGTTCATGTCCTAATAAAAGTCTCAGCTAACACAAATTTACAAACGGGCCTACAATTTATAATGCAGACGATAATAACTTTGTAAAATATGTACACAAATATAACATGTCATAATAACAATGTCGGAGTTATTTTCGTTATAAGTATAATAAAATTCATTGTTGTCTGAAGCCTTAATTATAAAAGTAATAAATATTAGTACTTATAAGACATAAGCCGTAAGTAAGACATATTAACGACATGACTTTAATTAGCTAAAAACTTTTTTATTACTAGCACGCCAAACATAATGTATAAATACAGAGTCCCAAAACCGATCGCAACTATCGAGAAACAAGATACTATTTGGTGATAATCGCCGTGCTCGGGCCGGTTTCGCCAAAGTGTAAAATAAAAAAAAAATGGTTAAAATATTGCTCAGGTATTCAATAAGGTATTTCAATACAAAGCTTTTTCGACGGGGTATTCAACTACTACCTGAAAGATGGAAAAAGTAGTGGCTAGCGATGGCCAGTATTTTCAATAATGTAAATTTTTGTTTTTATTCCAAATAAATCGTTATTTTTTAATAAAAAATCGCTACGAATTAATTCTAAAACCTAATAAGAGAATTTAATATTTGGTACGCTATGTTTGTCTACCGCTCGGTTGCAGAAATGCTTTTTAAATTTTAAAACGTTTTAAACGCGATTAAGTCATAAATTTGTATGCAATTGATGATTCATTAGCATTTCAAAACATTTTTAAACGTAATAAGCTTTTCTGAAACTTGTCGTAAGGTATTATTGATAGCAAAAGTGAGCAAATATTTTATGTATCATTAAAAACAGGCACCTGAAAACAGAATGCAATCTTTTTTAGAAACCCTATTTGGAAGTATATCATCCAATGTAATATATTTCTGAACTAATTAATACGTGTAATATCATATTTAGTTAACAAACGAGATCGAAAAACAACCTAAACATGAAGAATATGTTAACTCGGCACCCTCGGCACTTACAAAAAGAAGTTTACGCTTTGCTAGTCGAGTATCGTTTATATTTTATTATTTTTCTATTGTAATAAGAACGTCCAAGGCTTACGATATTCTGAATCAATGTGTTAATAATATTTTGAAACACCTAATTTCATAGAAGTCTTTATAATTTTACAATTCAAAAGGGTCTAGTACTTTTAGAAACAAGTAGATCTTTTAGTACTTTTCAAATTTTAGTTCTTTTGTTATTTGTGATATTATCTTTTAATAAGATTTACTATAAACTATTTCAAGTGGATAAAATTAATTATTACTACTACATTTATTTTTCTTTATCTTTTTTATATTCACAAATATCATATTCTTTATAATTATGGTGTCACCAGTGTAAACGAACAAAATATTGAAAACTATCCTTACTTCACAACTTTTCTATTTTACTTTTTCTGCTAACAATTTTATAATTTCACAATTGTCCTCCTTGTTATTGTAATCATATTTTTAACAATGACATTTAAACGCTGCTAATAATCTATTATGTATGTATTATGTATGGGCAAAATGTTATATAGAAGATAAAAATATCCGAAAGTATAACTGTTTTCTTGGAAAATTGTATCATTGAACGTATTTTTATAAGAATGAATACATTGGTCCCATGGCAAATATTACACAACATGCCGTGACGTCGATAGGATCGTAAAAATATATGAAAAAAGTCCAAGATGGCATAACATTCAAGATGAAAGAAAAGCCAGTCATGTAAAGTTGCATTTTCTCTCAAAATATTTAGCTATGTCTCCTTTCGAAACAGTTTTATTTATTCTATAGAAACCAAATACTCGGAGTATTGCCTCTATATTTCATCTAAGAACTAGAGGTTGTATATTGTTTTTTAATGACAATTTTTTTAAACGTTACAGTTATGGGTATAGATATAGGTATCGGAAATGCATTACCGAATTAAACCAAATTTAAATCAAAATGTTTGAGTGTTTATCTTGTTTTAATTCCAATATTCAGTTAGTGCATGATATTAAGTTCTGCGTTACGGATTATGGGTTCGATCACCACACGGAACAAATATATTAATGTTTATGTATGTGGAATTCGTATTTACACTCCTTATACAGGAAACATGATGTAGAATAGCTAAAGATTGATTATTATTACTGTCCATCTGTTCAATTATGCAAAACAGAGCAAGTTTGTGATTTAATATAATTATGAGATGAAGATTTCGCGCAAAGTGCATTTTAAATCAAACTCCCCTCGTTTACCTTGGAATTCAATTAAAAAGCCCAACGTTCAAGCGGCAGCTAATAGGGCATCACAACACTGCACCCTCCGAGTGAGTCCTTGACAGCCTGTGTCGAGCACATTTACGGATTTGCCTCCGGGACTTTTGTCTGGTTTAAGGAAAGCGAGGCGGCGCACTCAATTTTAAGTATACTGTACTATATTAGAATAAGCTTAATACTACTGTTGGAACATTTATGAAATTTTGGATAAGAATGTACAAAATGGATAATTTCGGTTAAAATTATGATAATTTTGTTAACACTAACACCCAAGATACAGGTTAGTCCTAGTTTTGGTGTCAACTGAATATAAAGTACCGCTTGCTATCTGTTTTTCTAAATAAAAAAGCAAACAAAGATACATTACCTATTTGGTTCACCTTCCGATATCCAGCCAAATCATAAGTCCAACAAATCATAATTCCTAAGGTTAGAAAAACTACCTAAACCAAAAATTTTAGATTTATGTTAGGGTTAGAACAAGGACCCATTTAAGAATAACCATAGATTCCAACCTAATACTCATTCATGCACTTCAAATTTTTACAGGTTACATTGTTAACAAAGAACGCAAATATTTTCTAGACAAAAATTATCAGTAAAATACGTTTCAGCAATCATTTAGAAGATCGATTTTAGTACGTTTAATTAAGGTTGTATTTTTTAACAGAAGTTAATATGCCATCGTCCCGTCATTCGCCAGATAAAGTCGACGTCCATTTGTCAAACTTCCACATTAAAACTGCTAAGCCAAAGATTTCTTGTCATAAATTACTTTCATATTTTCTCGTTTGAATAGCAGCAGTGATGGAGCTTTTTACACAAAACCGCTTTTAGACCTCACCATTAGCCACTGTACTTTGTGTTCGAATTCTTACAGACTGTAAAAGTGGCATAAAATGCCTCCGTCATCATAACCATCGGACGTAACTTGCTGGAGGTGTGACGATAATAAAATCTCTTACGGGCTTATATAAACAAAGACTCTTTAAAAAATACCTTTTCTTTGTCCTTTTCATAGCAGAATATTAAGTTGTTTTAAGTACAGATTGACGTTCATGACACAGTTTCATTTATCCTATTATGGTTTAATAGTTTTATTACATTCTGATAAAAAGATAATAATTGAAAGGTTGAGTTTATAAATATATTTTTAGTATTTCATATTATAAAACGGTTGCGAATGAGATAAAAAAGGACTATGTGATAAGAATGCTTACGCATATAGAGAAAACATCACAGTACGGTACTGGTATATCGGTAAATTGACATTAACTACATTTCATATGATTTACGAAACGACGGTATTAAAATAAGAATTATTATAGGATACTCAAACTTATAATTGTTTCAATAAAAATCAAACTTCCAAAGCGATACTTTAATTAGGATAACGTAAATTGGTCGCAGAACCAGGAGCGTGAAGTAATTTCTTTAATACCAGGACAAACGCAACGGTAAAATGTCCTTTTTAATCAACGACCCTTCTCGTCTCGGGATTTAATTAAAGCCTCTAAACATTTTACATTGGTAATAATTGTTCTCCCAAATAATTATTACAAAGATGTTTAAACTAAGTGGAAATACTCATTTGCGGTTAATATTATCTCTTAACTCTGACCTACTGGAAATGCAGGAGTTGAACATTTAACTTTTCAATGACCATGTCTATCTGTATTTATATCGTCAAATATGACAATTTAATACGCGTATTTTTTTATAAAACATAGATAAAACTGTATCCAACCGCTTATATGACAAACTTAGGAAAAATTTCTGTCTGCGTTGCTTACATTGAGTGCGCGTAATTCAAATTGCTTATCTATACTAATATTATAAAGCTGAAGAGTTTGTTTGTTTGTTTGTTTGTTTGAACGCGCTAATCTCAGGAACTACTGGTTCGAATTGAAAAATTTGAGTTGAATAGACCATTTATCGAGGAAGGCTTTAGGCTATATAACATCACGATGCAATTATTAGGAGCGAAGAAATAATGGAACATGTGAAAAAAACGGGGAAATTTATTCATCCTTGAGGGCTTTCATTGCGTGCGCTGCAAAAACGGTTCAAGATACCAAAAATATATGTAAGAAAGAATTATTCCTCTTGAAATGATCTTAAAAAATGTCCGACAGTATATGTCTATCTTTTAAGATTAAGTCACTAGAACCGTTTTTATGGTAAACATATTTGGTCGAAATTAATGCATTATTTGTTAAGAGTTGTATCAACGTAATAATATTAATCTTTATCCAAATAAATGTGTTGTTGATTAGGAATATTTAATTGTGAACAAAATTGTCTTTGACATCACTTAATTTCAATGAACATCATAGAAGATATTACAATAACTTATATAGGAAAACAACGTTTGCCGGATCAGCTAGTCGGTAATATACATTCGTTTGAAAATAAACGCTAAGACATCTCCACAAGAGAGTATAAATGTTACTGATTTCGTACGTTAGTTGCTATCTAGTTACAAGTAATCTAAGTATTAATTTTACACGGAATTATAATATTAATAATATATCGTTATGCTTCTCTTTCGGGATGAGCAGAGATACATTTGTAGCAGCATCCACTTTGCAGTTATATATTGTTCTTAACTTGACCAGTAGCGCAGCTGATCGCCGTCCTCAAGGCAGTTACACATGACATTTCTATTAGACGCCATGCGGGCTTCCTCACTATGTTTTCCTTCAACTGTGAGCATGTGATGCCTAAACACGTAGTTTTAATCTAGAAATCCCAGAGAGTACGTGTCGGGTTTCGAACCCACGATCATTCCCGCTGCCGCGTATCACCAATCACTTATTCACTAGCCCACTACAGCTAGACTACTTAACAACGTATGATTGAGGTCTCGTATGTTCTTACAAAGCATTTGGCAACCTTTTTCAAGAACGGGGTCCGTCTTTCATTTTATTTTATTTTAATAGGCTTTCAAACAGAGTGTATACATTCAAAAATAACAATAGATATCATGGCATATACACATACAGTGCACCACTCCAATTGCGTAGAAGCGCAACATGTACTACAAGCAAATTTCCATATAAAAAAAGTGAACTTCGAATGCAAAAATTTCTAATGGCACAGTGATATGGAAACAAAAGATCCTTTATACACAAATTATGAATTTTTAATACTTTTTGTTACTTAGGGAAAATCCTCTTTACCCGCATCGGTTCGTCCTGGCTACATATAGAGGGAACGTCAGCCTAGGTATGCTGGACTTTTACCGGTTTACCCCTAAGTGATTACTTCTGTGCATTGGCGGGGACTGTAGGCCTTGTAATCAATTCTCCACAGTTCCGCCGCTAGGATGGACCTCTAGCACCATTTATGATCTGCATACCCCTTTACAGTCAAGGTCCATTATCATGATCTCCGTTCTTCTAAATTTTATTTACAATACTCCTGTATTTATAACATATTTATCATAAATCTAAGTTTTTTTTTTTGTAGCCAATTATTCCACTTAACGTGATATTCATCTTAAAACTGAAAAAGTTAAACGTGTGCTTTGCTATAATTTTTCTAGACTATACTGTCGTACATTGGGCATTCAGTGCGTTAGCATGAAACATATGCTTAGAAATTTAAACTTTAAACTCTGGTTTTATATCTGTTTATCCGTTCAGTCGGTTCATTAATAAAATTATTTTCATGTTATCCTCTTCTATAATTATACAATCCCTAATATGTAATCTTTATTCTACATCAACTTGTCATTGCTCGATTGAAAAATACTCGATACTCGTGTTTACAGGGTCATTGCTATGATGTGTGAAAACTTTCTTATAATACATAACTTAATTTTTGACTTACGAATAGGGATATTAAGTAAAGTATGTTTGTTTTTATTTCTTAGCTTTCAGACGGAAAAACAGAGTGCGCCAACATTCGCTCTATATACCCGTGTGGGTCTTCCATCTTAATTTATCTCCTTTGCAGCACTCCAGTGGCCTCTCCTCAGTGAATAGACGCTGAAGTGTTTACCGTTCCAACAGTGGAGGGGTTTCCTAGTAACGCTTTAGTTTAATCGTGTGACGAACTCACGAATATTCTATAATCAACCCAGGAGAATGTTTTAAATCGAACGAACTTAAGTTTTCTTAGTTAACTAGGTATATTAGAGTAATTTTTGTCTACTTGTCTTATAATAAGTTATAACCCAACTAATCTAAGATTTTAATTTATTTTTGGTTCTATTATAATCTTAAAATATTTACGTAGTAAGTAAAAATTTTATTCAAATTCGAAATTAGTGTAAAAATTAAAGTTATATCCAACTGTTTAAGTTCTTTATACGTTGTTTTTTTTTTAATCGTTATCAGGGGCACGATCGTATACCCTTACAAGGAACTCTTAATACAACATATTTTGACTACTGTCTTGCAATATACATTTCAAAGTACGTACAATTAATGAGGCCAATGAGATAAAGATTAGATCTAAAATCCAATTTCATGACTATTTTATGTCCAGATAAATAATAATCAAAATTACGTAATTTCTTCATTCGCTCTCTCACTGATCATCTAAAAGTCTAAAGAGTTCCAAGTGACTTGAAATGTAGTGCGAGGGTAACATACAACTTTATAATAAAATCGAAAAAGTGGATAAAGGCTATTAATTTTAGACCTCTAACAGAATGCGCCACAGAATAACTTAAAATATCATAATAACCTGTGTAACTTAAAGAAGTACAAATGAAATGAATCCCATTAAAATCATTTTCATGTAAAAATGTACCCAGGTTCTCAACTTTTTTGTAAAAATATGTGGGATCTACAAAAAAAAACTCTAGGAGCCGTGGTACACTATGCGTTGTGACGTCGAAACGATCCGTGTATACACCATGTATAATTTTACGTTTAAAGCGATAATGTTAATGATGGGCGATAGAGAATATTGTCCAAGGGAGAATGGAGCGTAGCGTGGTTAAAATAAGTAAGAGTATGATCGAAGCACATTTAAAACAGCACAGAACAAAGCAATAAGATGAAATAGGAAAACACCAGTAATGTAGACTAAGTAGAAGTAAAGACCACAGCGAAAACAGAACTAGTAAAAACAAATGCGGGCACAGTTCAAGACTCGGACGGGCGAAACGTGTAACTAGTCCGAGTGCAATAGCGAAACTGAAACGGGCGGCTGCGGCGCTCGTGGTGCGATCTGCGCCTGCACATTGTGATTGCGCGCCGGAGTGCGACTATACCAAACCTCCGGCCCGCTATAATATTTTTCCATCAAATGACACGAAATTAAGGAAATATTTCATGTGTGTTATTTCAAGTATGAAATATATAAATAAAATTACTTAGATAAATAAGTGGAGATATAATAATATTATATAAGTAGATATTAGTTATAAATAAATATTAGTTAGTGAAATATAAAGAATTAGAAAATAGATACTGTTAAAAAAAGATATAAAGAAGTAGACAGTGAATAGGTTACACGCTTATCGACGGAGCGACACTCCTCCAACGCCGCGCCGCGCTGACACATCAACGTACCGTGTGCTCCGGCTGTAAGAATTATAAAAAATAACCAGTGCCATTTTTTTTAAACTTCAGCATTTTGTATGACTTGACTTATCCTACTCGTTTAGTCTAAAATACCATAGTAACCACGTTATTTATGAAACAATTGATTCTTTGACATTATAAGAAAATATATACCAATATATTAACGAAGCCAGCCGCTTATTATTTATCCTGAACCGTCTCATGCAACAAATTGTTCCTGAAACGGACACTACTGTTTATGTAAAAAACAAAAAAGGCGTAATCATTCAACGCATGTTTCATTTTTGTATTATTAAAAACTCATTTTAAAAGATTCTCGTATTATTTTACTTCTACTGTCACTGTTTACTAACAAACGGCAATACAAAACTTTTCTGTATAAAATCAAGTACCTATATAATTTGGGAGCCCGAAACTTTTATTACGCCTACATAACATTTCAAACGAACAAAGAACTTTCTAGAAATTTTATCCAGTCAGACGTTAACACCCCTTTTCTGTAATATCTATCAGTTCTATTCAAATTTTCTCATTTTGTACCCTATTTATGGAGGCAATTTCAAGTTCTACTTGTAATTAACTAGCGTAATAAAAGTTTCACACCTTGATACATGTAATGTCATAATCTGAAAAAGTAAATTATTAAAAAAGGCTCAAAGACCATATGAGCCGATGTAAGGTTTGTAAAAAATCTTGACTGAAGATTCACCATGGCTGAATTCAATGTAAATGTTACACGTTTTGTAACATTTACATTGAATTCAGCTTAAGCTTTAAGCCTATGCGTAAGTACAATATAAAAACATAAATTTTACATAATAGCACAACGCACAATAGTGCGTTAAAGTGTGTAATTGATATTTTTAATGCAGAATACAATAACGTCGATTTATTTAAACAGAAAAAACAAAACAAAAATAAATCATCTAACAACCTAGGATAAGGGGCAGGGGTCATGATTTTTACTTCATGTAACAGGAAACTAAGATCATTCAGCAATAAGGATTATAGTTTTTAATACATCCAGAATATATTTGTTTAATAATTTAATGAATTCAATGTTACACAAAGTTTGCGTTGCTTTATTTAGTTATATATAATATATACTGTGTTTATAGCTATTGTTCTGGAAAGTTTTACTCGTTCGCTCTCAATTTTGAGTGTTCGGAATAAACAGTCATGTTAAATTTACGTTAGCTTCGTAACTTTAAACTCAAACAAGGAGGAGAAATTGGGAAATGTGAGCGAGGTACTAGTCGATTTATTCGAGGAAATTATTTTTAAAAGCATACATAATAATAGGTTATTCGTTACTCGGCGCTGAGGGCACGTTTCCGTTTATAAAAATGTAAACAATAACAAGTTAAGGACAAATCACTTTAACAAATTGTTTCAACCCATTTAACGTAAATATGTAAAGCTAACTATATATTATTTTTATAAATGTTATTTAATTATAATAATATATCGTTAAGATATCCTTTACGGGGTGAGCAGAGATACATTAGTGGTTGTATCCACTTTGCGCTTAATGTCGCCCAGCGTGCCCAGTAGCGCAGCTAATCGTCGTTCTCAGGGCACTTAGATACACATGACATTACTGTCAGATGCCATGCGGGTTTCCTCACGTTGTTTTCGTTCACCGGAGATCATGTGGTGTTTACTCTGAAAAAAAAACCAAGAGGGTTTCTGGATTCGAACCTACGACCGTTAGCGTTGCCGCGCATGTAAACCGGTTCACTAGGTGCCACAGCCACTCTTAATTAGCCATTATTTTATTTTGTAAATGCTTAAGTACTATTAGGCAATGTAAGGTTGATATTTGTTTTAGTATAAAAATAAAATATGTACCCGGAATTTTTAAATTACAAAAAATACGTTACCATACGAATGATACAGACTTGGCGTGGCTCTAAATAGTCTTAAAGATATCAGACAGAATATAAATTATTGAAAAAAATCTTATGAAGTTAATCACAATTAATAATTATTTTTAACTACTTATCACGTTTTAATCATACTGGAATATTAGATTCTGCATGATCAAAATTATATCGCGAACTTAGTTTATACTATATCGCGTATAACACATCTTGCAAAGTTGTATCCAATTTTATCCAAACTCCATCTGTTAGTTTACTTTGGCAGCTCTCCCAATTGGCGCCATATGGTGATAGAACTCGGGAGAAAGTTTTGTTAAGTATCTACACTTTCCGCGATGAAATAGTATTATCACTATAACATCATCATTAACACGTGTGGGGCGCGAACATGAGGGCTGCGTTTTGGGAGACGGCCATCATAAATAATTTTGTATATGTGACATGTCCACGCAAGTCATTGATTATGGATTATATTTTAGTTTTCACTCAAGTGTATTATTTACGTGCTACGGCACGGCGGTAAGGCTGAGATTTGTTGAAGCTATTTCGACTTTGCTTAGTAAAGTTCTCAAAAAATTAATTAGTATGGCAAAAAAACTCAATATATAATAGAAACTTGAGTATAGCCATAGTATTCGCAGAGCCAAGTCCATGTTGACAAAATCAGTGACTTACAAAATCCTTTGACATTCATTGGGTAATATAAATAGTAATCATAGATGGGCAAAATGTTATCAGATTAATAAAAATGATTACGATTATATTTTACGTTTTTTACCATTAATATGACTGCATTTTGCTTATCTGTGTTTTAAACACTACAGAATACCAGACTGCAACACATTTATGATTTCTTAATGTTTTAAATGGATTTAATCACGATAACAGAGCAAGAAAATTAATATTACGACTACATTTTGTAATCGTAAATCATTAATAAGATTACATTTTGCCCATCTCTGATTGTAATGTCATAGTAAAGACTAAGCAAACGTAAAGATACGTCTATAAATCTCAGCCTAAGTGCTTGAAAAGGCATAATACATTTGCTGGTATCCATAATCCTCAAGACCGTAGATGTAACTTACGGTAAACAAATCTCCCCATCACAGAAACCTTTACCACTACTTGTTTTCGATCCTTGGGCCTTCAACATTTCAGACAGTGTTACTACCAGAACGTCAATTTATTTCAGTACATTATGGAGGTATATCATAATTATTGTAACGGTTAGTAAATTATCGCAGTACTATAAAATATATTCTGTATAATATAAATATATTAATGCAAAATCTCGATATGCTTAAGTACATATATACATAGCGGAACCTGGCTAAATAGACGCCGGATTAATGAGAAAGCTCTGTTATTTATAGTTAAAATGAGGTCCCGACACTTTTGCATTGAAATTATTTTGATACTGGAAATTTTCAAACCTTATTAATTGAGAATTTTACTTTTTAGGTTTTTCGATATTTACCTCTATAATTAAGCCTTTATAGCTCCATTATCAGTATAAATAAGAAAATCAACCAAGCTTAGACAAGTTATAAATCGTTTGTTTACAAACACTCGAATTTCTTAGCAAAATGTTCTGTATATAAAACAACTGCATTTCGAACCTGACAATTTCGGAAACCGGGTAAAAATGCCTCTATAAGTGATAAAAAATCAAAAACCATGAACTCCCGCTTAACCTGGCTTTACTGTATAATTATACCGAATTGAAAAATAATTTCTTTTTAAATTAAAAACAGACTATGCTTGACTTCAGTCTCACATGATACAAAGTGAAGATACGACTGGTGATGAAGGTACTCACATATGAATTATTGAATCATTCGTTACTTGAGGATTAGTGCAATACTAATAGGCTGAAGAAGACCTGGGAAGTCAATTCCACTCCTTCCACGCAATAAAAAAGGGGAGATGAAGATATATGGCCACAGTTATGTGCAAAAGAAAGTAACATTTTTACTAAGTGGACTGTAAACATAAAAATATATAGCACAGAGTGGGTAGGCGTTTTTGTCCAACGAACCCGCGTGCTCTTGTTGGCACGCAGAGCCAGCCGCCTACGTATGAACCCGAGGCTCATTGAATATTTTCAGCAAACTTTTAAAGTGCTTGTTGAATACTGAAAAGGGTACGGATTCGAATGTTCAGTTTATGTTTGGGATTCTGTACCAGTAGGTACCAACATAAAAATATAGTAGACGGAACAAAGTAGTTATTGCATTACCAAGTTTAAAAAAAATACAGACTTTATGAATTAACTTTTCTTTAAACTTTTATTTTTTCATTAATACTGTTATAATTAGTATAAATAAATTAGATTTTTTAAATCCTTATTGGTCCGAGACATAAGATAAACTGCGTATGTCGTATAATCTAAAAGTAGCTGTCGAATTCCAGCAGTTGCGACCTGGGAGCCGTTGTATGACCGCCACTGCAGAGTAGTGAATCAGCATGTGCTTTAATAGAACGATGATATTAAACGTGTTCAGGGTGCTATGTATTTCCGCTAGTGGTAAATAAAACACGATTAATTGTGGTTTATAATAGGGATGTAACGGAGGCAGTTTTATCGGAACCGAAGTCGGAGTCGGAGTTTTTAAATTTGATTTATCGGAGTCGGAATCGGAGTCGGAGGCAATGTCAGTCACAAGTGACGGCGGAATAAAATAGTTTTATTAAGGGACAAATAAAAACATTATTCAGTGAACCTTTTTAATTAGAAAGTGATAAATTTACAAATACACAGACAATAAAAATCGCTGTTTCTTATTAACATTTTCATAGTACTGTGAGAAAGCGATTACCTGAGCTACTGGTCGCGTAGTCCACGACATTTAAGCGCAAAGTGGATAAAACCACTATTGTATGTCTGCTCACATAGCGTGATAGCGTGAAGATATGTTATTTATTATATCTTAAATTTGATCCCATTTTAATATGGTGCAGGATTGATACATGTATTCGAAAGTATAAGCCAGAACTTTTGAATTGACAACAGCATAATCGATTTCCCTCTACATCTCCCTCGTGTGTAGACAGATGTTGAGGATCGAGACTGTTTCCAAGCGGATATCAGGTTTTTTTTTGATAGCCCGGGGGATATTGTTGACGGACCTCAGGGAGCTTTTTGGTTGTCGGACTTGAACCGACTAAAAGCCCCGGGATCACACAGCGCTCTCGCCTGGATAAGTCGGGCGGCACGCTCCCTCAAGCGCATCGCCGGCGTATATCAAGTTGGGTCAACAGAACCCAACACAACACAACACAACACAACGATCGGAAGTTCCGACTTATCGGAGTCGGAGTCGAAGCTCCGTAACATCCCTGGTTTATAACGTCTTCAAACTTGCCAATAATGACAAACTGTTCATGGACCTTCAACGATGTCGAAAATAACACCACTTCTAACCCACCTAGATTGATAGCAATTTGCTGATTATCTTGCAGTTTGACGGATTTTAAATCTTAAGAGTTAAAGAAAAGTTTGATTTTGGTGCATTTATGTTTTTTTTTTACGTAATTAATCAAAAATATATTTTATGAATCAACTTATACTGATAATAAGATAATAGGCAACAAAATTAGCATTTGAAATACAATAACTGTCATTAAATGTCAAGGTGTTTATGGAGGGTAAATTTTGAGCAATTTCGACATATTTAACTTTAGCTTGCCGAACAGGTAGTGAATAAACTGATTAAAGTGACGATGTCAAAGGTCTATTTTTAACATCACTATATACGCATTCTGTGTTAATTATTTGAGAGGTTAGATTCGTTATGTTGGTAGAAACAATGTTCGTTGATTAAAACAATGCTCCATAAGTAATTGATTATTGCAGTGGTTGAGTTGACAAAATAATATATTAGTGTTATTTCGTTGACATGTTACCAAGAATATATTTGTTAAGCGACGTCTTCTTCTGATTGATTGGTCTGCGTTTAAACCGGAGAGTAACTGCTGTAATGCCGACCTAAATTTAAAGACGAAAAGCCTTAGTTACCTAAGGCTTACCACAAGTGGTATAGCAGTAAAATTTATTGCACCATAGATTTGATTTAAATGTGATCGTAAGCATAATTTCACCAACATCAAGGAACATCAATTATTTAAGAAAATAGCCTGTAAGTAAACTTTATAGTACACGATAAGCTTAACGACTATAATTTGGGTTTACATTACATTGGTAATGCTTTCTAGGAGAAGCAGCTATAGACTATTATTACCAGTTTATCTTCGTAACAGCGTTTTATTATATAAAAGATGATTTATTTTACATTTAGGTATCATTATCAGTATGGTCTATAAAGCAATAACAAGAGTAATTTGAATATTTCTTATCCATAAATATTAATAAGTGCAGTTTATTATTAAAAATGATACCATTTCCTGTATATCTTTTACGATTAAATACATCACGAATGAAATTGGAAACATACTTTTTTATTATTTTTCTAAACTATACTTACGATGTTTACGAAATCTAGAATGAGATAATATATTTTTACATTAATCACCTCTTTTCACTTCGAATTCACAATCTTAGAATATCGAGTAATTTTTTGTAAATATTCATTTTACCTATATAATATCTATCAGTTTAATAGTTTATCATGATGCCTACCCTAGTCCACTGCTGGACATAGACCTCTCACAACAAGTGCCATTGAACCCGGTCTTCGGCTCTGCTCATCTAATCTTTTCCGGCCACCTTCCACAGGTCGTTGCCCCATCTTGCCGGGGGGTGCTCCACACTCCGTCTGCCGATTCGCGGTCTCCACTCAAGAACCCGCCTGCTCCATCGACTATCACTTTTTCGGCGTGTAATGTCCTTCCCACTGCCACTTTAGCTCCATTTCAGTTTAAGGTCACAGCTAATAAGCTGTAATGACAGCCACCCGGCACCGAACTAGCACCGCCTTGCTTCGAGGCAGCGACCCCGGTGTGTCAGACTGCTACTGACTAAAATCCCCGTTGTGTCCCTCGTTGGTCGTATGGTTTCGCTCCACTCAGGCCTAGGAAACCAAATTCGTCCAGAGCAATGTTCAACCCTACATATTTTAGTATTTATCTGAAATTTATGATAAGTATCTAGCAAAGGTCTATAAAATGTTTTTATCATAACTGAGTCTTTTGTTTAATTGACCTTTACGTACATCATAGTACATGTTGGATTCACTCTTTTCTTCGATTGAAATTTGGATCGTCAGAGAGACTATCACGACCTATTTATTACACATAGGTTGAAATATGTCATTATTTAAGTTACTTGCTCAAAGCACCTACGTGATGTTATTTCTCAAATGTACAGGAACAATTAGGGCATAAATTTACACACAATTAGTAGAGTCTCGTGCCGTGATGTGTACTCAATAATGCTGGAATTAATTCATTGCTTAAGTAAATGGGAACTATATATTGTTATGCATTAAAAAGCGTGGTTTAATATACATACTCACCACAGTTTATAGTTTATATTTTGAACATTTATATAATATTTGAAATAATCTGTAATGTATTATGTGTAATTAATATTATTGATTTTACAATATTGTATACGTTTGATGTTTGACTGTTTTTTTTTACACTGGCACGACATAGTGACTACAATGCACTGGTAAGTACAGTGTAGTCCAAAAACGAAAGCGATCATCAAACGATGAAAATCCGTTGATAGTCTCCGTCGTCATGTCGACCCACATATTCCAAGACTGAAGGTCTCTAGGTTTATGAGTTACTGGATATACACAAGCTGATTCCGAAACGCGACAGGCGAAAGCGAGTCACTATGACGGTCTTTACACTTGTATACTGTGGTCATGACCCAATTCGGGCAATCGCTTTACCACCAAAGTTACTTTGTTTAGTCTAGACTTAAATATATTTACCTAATATTCTAAGCATTCAATATTTGAGTATAGTGCGCAGTGCATGTTCACTTAAACACGCGATTCAATCATTTCATCGTATTTGTATGTTAGATGTAATCTATATAAATAAAATTTATTTTATTGTAAAATTATTGTGTTATTTTGTTGAAAATTGTAGATTAAATATGTATGAATGTAAATCTACAATATTGTTATACTCAGTATGTAACCAAAAGCATTCTATAGTAAAACTGTATAAAAATAGTGTTGACCAATAGATCACTTAAAAACCGTAAAACGGACACCGATTGGGGTTTTACCGGTCTTTATTAAACTAGGATGATGAGTGTTGAATTTTATACACCGATATTTCTAGACTATTATAATATTTGAACGTTCAAAAGTCAGTGAAAACATCGTATTTACATCACTGATACGTTTATTGCAAGGGATATTATAATTAACAAAAACTAGATAAAATATGTACTAATCTATCCTGTACGCTGTATTCCTTTCAAGATGGGTAAAGATATATTAATGCTGTGGCGTGCATCCTATAGAAGTATTAAAAAGCATAATCTTATTATAATTGGCCATTTAATACATATATAGTTTTAAAATGTGGTCATGTTTGAATTATGACACCCCTATTCTGACAATTACTAGATTTAAATCCACGTATACATTAAATGTCCAAGCCGTAAAATGCTTAGCCGTGGTAGCTGCCGGCAGAATAGAATAGCACCCCTCTCTTCTTGCTGAGGTGTCGTAAAAGGCAACTAAGGTATCTTTTTAACACCGCAATTCAACCAGGTGTTCAGAGAAGGACAACTCGACCAAACCTGCATCCCACTCCCTCGCGATCGTACTGATTCTCCATTCCATCGGACCTGAGGGAACTCGGACGAGAGAGTGCTTTTCTGGCAGCGCGTCCAGTTGTGCACTTAAATATCACCTGCGCAATTTACTGTTTCCGAAAACTAGTCTTCGATTGTCTTAATCGGCGTTGAAACAGTCGCCGTGGCCGAATCCAGCTAGGAAATCATCATCAAATGTCCAAGTATAATAAGATATTATCATGCTTTTCATGCATTAATGGGTTGCACGCCACTGTATAAGTGGTTATATTCACTATGCACTTATATGTGGTGGTTAATGTGACCACTAGCACAACTGATCGCCGTTCTCACGGTACTTGCACATGGCATTTCCATTAGATTTCATGTGGGTTTCCTCACGATGTTCCCCTTCATTGATGAGCATATGGTGTCTAAATTCACACTTAATCCGAAAAAACTCAGAAGTACGTGCTGCGATTCGAACCTGCGATCATTCCCGTTGCCATGTATACCGATCACTGAGTCAGTTGGCCACCAAAGCCACAAAAATAACAAGGCACTAATAAATGCTTGTTTAATAAACATGATATTTTTTATATAATTTTCTTTGTCGACGGTTCTTCCATTGGAGACGATTTTATAAAAAATATTATTTAAAAATCGTAAAATATCCAGTAATTGTAACTGGTTTAATAGTATATTGGCTTCGAATTACATGTATCACAAACACGAAAAAATAAAAGTACACATTATTAACGTGCTTATCTTTTCATTTAATTTGATTTTAACATTTAATGATCGCGTCGAGCGCTCTTTGGCGCAGGACAAACCTTAATATTACCTTTGCGTGCATACAATTTGTAACTGATGCGCAATGATTTTATTTTAAAATTATTCTAGCTTAGATTCAAAAACATAAATCCTATTTTAAAACTTTTCGAGTTTGTTAGGTTTCCTTATAAGACATTCTAATGTGTTATCCACCTGCGTTATAGAATGACACATTTGTACAATAGCACTGTATGTATAGTTATATTCTCAAAACCTGAATTTAAATGAGGTAATTCCGAATCTGCAGCTTCTTATTGCCCGGGGGACTATTTCTTGGAAAGTTGTTCAATCTAGATTTTACGACTGTTAGTGACTGCTTTGGGCTGCCTACAGTGCCCACTCCGATCCTTTACTAATATATATGTTACTGAATGTAGAAACGCTTTCATATCACGTTCAGCACTAAATTTGAATCACAGATAAAGTATAAGCAAAAAATATTTTCTAGGAACTCCCTTAGGAATATCTAGAGAAGCAAACATGAGAATTTCGAGTATATGGATGGGTTGCCTATTTTCATATGGAAAACCAGTTTTATTTGTAAGTTTTATATAAGTCTATACCTATACTACACAGGTACGTGCTTAAAATAACGAAACAGCCGAAACAGTTTTTGGGAGTCGAAGCTGCTCGCGTCCGTAGGCTTTACCCCAGTTTCCCTACACGTGACTCCTGGGTGGCGCTAAACGAGCAGCAGCGAAGTGGTAGGGCTTCGGTGCCCGTTTGGATCGCGACCACAGTACATGGGTGCGTAGCCCGTCATAGTGACCAGTTTCGGCTTGTCACGTTTCGGGATCAGCTTGTGTATATCCAGTATCTCATATACCTAGAGATCTACAGTCGTGGTATAAGTGGGCCGACATGACGATGTAGACTATTAATGGATTTTCATCCTTTGATGGTCGCTTTCGTTTTTGGACTACACTGCACTACCGTCAGGTACTCTGTAGTCACTATGTCGAGCCAGTGTAAAAAAAAACAGTTTTAAAATTCTTTCTATAAGTAAAACATTCTAAAATAAATACAAAACAATAAAAACAGAATAGCGCAAACAACGAATCAGGGTCGGGCAAAGCGTTATTTCGCATAACAAAAGAGTTTTATTTGTTTAAGGAAGCACTCTACACTAATTAGATTATAAGCCCGCAATTCCCTAAACAAGAAGGAGCGGTTAACAAAGGCAGACAGCGGCCTGATGCCTCTGTGGTAGTGCGTACTTAATATTAACATACTGGTTGGAATGTCGAGTACCTGTCTGAAACAAATGTATCTAATTAGTACATACTACCATCAACGGAGTCAGGCAACGGAGTCGTTAATTATATCCATAATTGATTGATTAACGAAAATGTACAAACAATGAAAATACGAACAGCTCAAATAGAATATCTGAGGCGAGATTAAGGCTGAAATTTATTGACGCTTCTTTGAATTTGCTTAGATTGTATTCTCGACTTTGACTAAAACGAAATTTATAGTCGTGTTTTAGCACGTGCTGAATTAAGCTAAGCAAATCGGCTAAATCGGTGACTTATCCAATAGTTTTGTATTAACCGAGAATAAAAAAGTGTATGACATATGTTTTAAGCGACCGTTCAAATTATACTAATAAACCGTATATAACGCTACCAACAAAAGAAGATACCGTTGTGTTGCTAGATTGACCGAAAATAGATAGTTTTCGATTCTGTTTCATCTTTGATGACGATGATTTGCCTATTTATACATTTGTACCTATTTATACTTTATTTACTTATTTAATTCCTTAATAAATCTTGGATTACACATATATTTTTTGTTAAATTTATCAATTGCTTATAATTTAATAATTCATTTCAACTTAATATTACGTCCTTACATATGAAATTGGCGTTTTGTATGGGAGGAACAAAAAGTCGAATATTTTTTAATATAATATATTTAATTAATCAAAGTATGAACCATTATTTTCTATGCACTTTTGCCATCTCATAGGTAGTTCATTGATCCCTTTACTAAAAAAACCAGTCGGACGGGAATCAATAAAATCTTTGAAGGCGATTTGGACTGCCCCATCGGAGTTGAATTTTTTCCCTTGCAAGAAGTTATCCAAATTTCGAAAAAAATGGTAATCTGTTGGAGCAAGGTCCGGGGAGTACGGAGGATGTCTTAGACTTTCCAATTGAAGCTCTTCTAATTTAGTAGCCGTCTGTTGCGCAGTGTGTGGTCTAGCGTTGTCGTGAAGCAGCAGTGGCGTGGAGCGATTGACCAGCCTAGGTTGTTTAGCCGCTAGCTTTTCCATCATGGTTTGCAATTGCTGACAATAGACATCAGCCGTAATAGTCTGGCCAGATTTGAGAAAACTGTAATGAACAATACCGGCACTAGTCCACCAAACGCTTACAAGTAACTTTTTTGGGGTTAATTTTCGCTTGGGGCAGGATTTGGCTGGCTGGCCAGGATCCAACCATTGCGCTGAGCGCTTCCGATTATCGTAAAGAACCCATTTTTCATCACAGGTAATGATTCGGTTTAAAATACCTTCATTATTGTGCCGGTTTAGTAATGTAACGCAGCAGTCGACGCGCGTTTGCCGGTTTGCTTCAGTCAATTCGTGAGGTACCCACCTTTCAAGCTTTTTAATCTTCCCAATTTGCTTCAAGTGAATTAAAACAGTTTTATCACTAACATCGCAGCCTGCAGCTAACTCGGATGTGGTTTGCGATGGATCCGCTTCCACAATAGCCTTCAACTCTTCATTATCAACTTGAGTCTCAGGCCGTCCACGGGGCTTGTTCTGCAGGTCCAAATTTCCAGAACGAAAAAGTTGGAACCAAAAACGAACTGTGTTTTCTTTTGCAACACGACCGCCATACACATCATTCACCCTTCGAGTTGTTTCCGCAGCACTAGTGCCACGGCGGAACTCGTACTCGTAAATAATGCGATATTTTAAGTTTTCCATTTTGTAAAATGAGTGACGCAAACAGAAAAAAACAGAAGAAAAAAACAAATGAATGACGATCATCGAAGCACAAATACATGAGTCTATAGCTGTACAAATTTGAATTTGAAATTCCTTACCAAAGAGGAGAAATTTGTGATTAAAGTGGCCAGTACGAGAAACGCCAATTTCATATGTAAGGACCTAATATTATTAGGGGTTTTCTTCTTCAGGGCTGATAGGCACTAGATAGCTGTCTTATGTTTATTTATTATGACGTCGTTGAAATGCGTTTCGCTTTCGTTACCACATCTTTCGGCTCCACAACGACCGTAATTTCACATTTCATATAAATGTAAACGCTTGTATTTCCTGCATTTAAAAAAAAGAATCTGATTTTAATTTAATTCAATTTTTTAATAAGGTTTACCTTTAGTATTTTACAACATATATTTATTTTTGTAAATTCAATGTTCCATTACGTCACTGTAATAAGGTTATATTCAGAATTATCAATAGTTGGCAGCATCGAACAATAAAGTTTGAGCATCCCAGGAGGACAACCAACAAAAGTCTGGGAATTTCCTCGTAATACTATTTTTTGCTCCACAGAACAAAAGTAAAAATTGACTTACGTTATTTACTTATCCATCGTCAAAAGACTTAATATAGCAACCAATATAACTTTTACAAATATTTCGATGTTTGTGGTACAACTCGAAAATTTTAGCATAATTGTATCTGCTAGAGGTTAAATTTATTTATAGAACACTATTTTTATATTCTAGCTAGGTTCACAGGCTCTAGGTATGTAAGCTAGATAGGAAGGATTCATCTAAAGTTCAGAAACAGAAGACCATATGATGTCCGTCTAAAGTCTGTTATATTTTTTTTAAAGGTCCAAAAATCATAAATGGAATGAAATATTACACTGATAAATTGTGTAAATGAATACTATAATATATTTCCTTGTATATACAAGTACCATAAACAAATTAAATCATAAAGGTAAAATATGTAGGCGTATTATACAAAATTTAATTAGAGTCCACCCTAAGGCAAACAGCTTGAAGGCATAGGTAGCTATCTCTTTTCTTTGGTATTTCTTATATTTTTCACTTCGTTACAAGGGTAGGGCTTTACTAAGAAAAATTCTTGAAATATGATTATATAAAATATGTTATTAAAATTTACTTGGCATTCCATAACTATCCTATGTTTCAACAAAATACTTTATGTTATTTTTTAATTCAATTTATAACATTTTAGGTCAAAACTACATAATGCGATCTATGTGTTTCGTAGATATAACGGATATTAGAATCATGGAATTAAGAAAAGATTAGAAAACAAGATGCAAAAAGGACATCTTCTCTATTTATACATACTCGAAATTAAATTCATTCACTTACAGAACAGGAAGATTCTTTTGGGGAAATTATAGGTAAATAGCCTTATTAACTATCGACTTTCAAAATATTTTTAATTAATATTCATATTATTTAGTAGTTTTCCATGATATGTATAAATATGTATGTATTAATTTAAATTTTAATAAACAAGAGCAATAAGTTCCTTTTATTAAGACAATAGTGTAGCTGACCTCAAATAATTTTTCTACAAGTTAAATAATTGATATCAGAGAACAATAAAAATCGACCAGTTCATGAGGCATCGGCTAAGTAATTAACCTAAAAACATTCCTTTGGGTGAAGTAGATAGAGCACTTTGCCACCGACTGCACAATGAACGTACTAAGTGATTGGCCTCGGGTGATACGTTTTATTTAAAGGAATTACGTTGCCAGTATTGTAATTATATTTAATTTCAACAGATTCTATGATTTTCCGTTATAATTACTTTTGTTATAAGCAATACTTGTCTTTTGGTACTGAGATAGATTAATATTTAACATTTCTTTTAGTCCTGACTTTAGTTTTCAGTTCCTTTGATCGATTAAACTATTTTAATCTATATATATATATATATATATATATATATATATATAAAAGAAAGTCATGTTAGTTACACTATAATCGAGGTGAGAACTGATTTCTAATCTTAACTATACGATTCATCTGAGGTTTGTATTGTTTGAGAAAAATATGTATTTTTATTTTCTTGTTTTCCTTTAAAAGCTTATTGTTTTTACACGTAGTATCTTGAAAGTTTATTGAAATAATAATAGGTTACTGAAAATTATTATAACATTTGCAAGAGACATTAGTGCGCTTTCTAATTATCCCATCCATTTCCGTATCACATTGTTTGTAAATGCCGCAAATTATACAAAGACAAAGGTGAGTTAATTTATTAGATTCCACTGAAATCAATAGCCGTTCGCGGTATGCGACCAACCTGTGCACGTGATAGGAAACGATAACTGAATTATCTGCAAGTCTACTTGACTACTCGAATAATGCTCCCAATGAAAACTTGTTTTGTACAATTTATAATATGTATATTATGGACTAACCTTTCATATATATATTTATACTTATAAGTCTATAATCCGTATATTACCGTTTATTTTCTCAATATAACCATGTACTTATATACTATTAATACATAATATATCGGATGAGTTTCGACAGAACATCGTAAGCAATAATTTGCATTTTATTTTTTATTATTGACAGGCTTGCGCTTGACCTCAATCTCACCTGCTGAAAAGTGATGATGAGGCCGATTATGGAGCGCGCACACCCAGCAAATACCGACTCACTCGACGTTCGAAGATTCCCATGTCATAAGAGGTTGGAAACACTGACGCAGGAAGTGAATTCCACTCCTTGGCGGTTCGCAGCAAAAAGGAGACACAGAACACAGACAGACATACAGATAGAAATTTTTACAGAAGATTTTTCTTTATTACTTTTAAAGATATTCTGGTGATATTTTTATGAAATCTAATTTTCACAACAAGTGTCTGATCAGCTTAGTTGCTATTTTAATAATAAATATTACACAATTACATAACTAGACTAATGACCACTGCGAACGGCGAACGGCTGCACTACTGGTTCACTTGGGCATTAAATATAAGCGCAAAGTGGATACTGCCTCTAATGTTTCTCTGCTAACCCCGAAAGGGATATAGCGTGACGATATATTATTATTATTAAATCATATTATTTTGATGTCGTATATATTGAAGTTAGTATATATACGATCTATTAATAGTTAACAGGAATCATTAGTGAAACCCAGACAACAAAGAGAATTTAAAATTACACTAGATGAAGCAAACAATTGAATTTTTATTGGGTACGTTAAAAATTACGTACGTAGAAGTAATTACTTTACCCTACTATTTATTAAACTGATAAATATAATATAGACTAGACGAATTACGATTTATTTTTATGAGCCAAATAAAAAAACAATATCTTAGAGCAAAATTACATACGTACTAAGTAGATACAAATGTAAGTTATCATCTACAATAAATTGTACATACACAGATAGGTCTTCAGTACATGAACTATCCCTTGTGGTATGGCAAGTAAAAAGGTACACTAAATATCGTACGAATACATCTGCGTTTTAGATATCCAAGAACTCAGCTTACTTATGAATATTTTACGAGTACAGTCAGTACAGTGCGACAGCGGTGTACTTTCATTTCACGTTGATGGTTCGTCGTGTCATTGGTTAATCTAGTTGTAATATTAGAGTTCTAGACATTATTTTTTATATAGATACAAGTATTTATAAATTAAATTGAATGTAAATGTGAACTCCAGTTACATATTTTCTATATTTTTTGTCAATAACTTTCTTGTTGTGGTTTACTATTCATGAATCGATAAATATGTGGATATTTCCGTTAAATATTTCAAGTTTAAATTGAAATCGATATGATTTATTATTACGATCAGTAAAATGATTATTGCGAAAGTCACCTTTTCATTTTACATACTTCGGTATAATTATGCACAAAATACATAATAAATTCATAATACAGATGCATTTATGGGAATACGAAATAAATTATCAAACCGAGTAAAAGTTATTACATCTGATTTAATTTATTTATTCTAAAACATAACTTCTGTTTAATTATTTATGATTATTATAATCGAACTTTAATAGTATACGACTACACCTAATATGAAAACAGCAAAAACTAATTTTAGAAACATCAAACGTTCAAAATTCAACGGTCCACCACAAAAGTCAGGCGATATCTTCTCTGAACACCCACACCACATGGACACGTCTCGATTTTCTCTCTGTGAGCACTGCGAATTTACAATTTTCGCGCTCACTCAACCTTGAACGCGGCAGGGTAGGCATTAGCGGAGGAAAAATTACATTTAACCCCGACACCATTGCTCGAGAGGTTTACCTACACATCTACGTCCTTTTTAGCAACTCCTCCCCGACGGTTTATACATTTTATATTTTCTCTCGGCCGAGCAAAAAATTACGGCACTATTTCTTAATTTTGTATAAGAGTATGATTTCTGGGATCTCTTGTTATTTTTATTAGTATTTATTATTTTTCTTACAAGTGGTACCGGTCTTATGATGTTTGTTATTTATGGAGACAAAAAATAATAATTATATATAAATAATTATTGTTAAATATAAAAAAGAGCTGTATAGCAAATAAACAGATAATAATCATCAATTGTCATAAATTAAGCTCTAAACATTCGCTCTGTTTACATTGGAATTGATCATTAAATAATTACAGGTAAAATGTCTATGATTATAAATCATTATTCAAATATTCTCTTATAATCACAAAAACTACTGAACCAATTTCGACCGAGCTTCCAATTACTTATTCATATTTTCTGATTTAAAACTACTACTACTACTATGTTTTTACTACTACAATATTGAATAAGACTGTATAAGCGGTTCACCTTTAGAAAGGTCAGGTGAAATCGTTACATGGTATTAAAATTGCTGTTCTTAACTAAAAAGTAATTGTCTAAATGTAGCCTCAAACTGAATTATTTATTTTATCATAGTGTAATGACACTACATTGGCAATGGCCAATGCAGACGAAGTTACGTATAAAAGCTAGTTAATTATATAAAACAAAATAATAAATTCCGTATGTTATAGTCTATTTTGGGCACCCAATATAATAATTTCATACGTTACTTTAAGTATAACAAACTTCTGAGGAGCGCTGCATGCGCCAACGCGTAGTCGGCGCCATTTTGCCGAACCTCGAAGCCTGGCTTGATAGCAGAGATCACGTCACCTACCATCTGACACAGGTACTCACGGGTCATGGATGTTTCCCTGAGTACTTGTGCCGGTGCTACCACTGCAGTTCGGACCTGGATTCCGCCCAGCATACGCTCGCACATTGTCCGGCGTGGGACAGCGAGCGGCGGGACTTGGTCCGATGGATCGGACACGACCTCTCCCTGCCGGCAGTGCTGTCGGCCATGCTGGCAGGGCATGACAACTGGAGGGCCGTGGCCTCCTTCTGTGAGGAAGTCATGTCCCAGAAGGAGGCTGCAGAGCGAGAATGGCAGAAGGCCGCTCGAAGAAGACGCCGGGCTGTCGACAACCGCCCCGGCATATCAGTCCCAGCGGATCGGTCGAACCACGACCGGCCAGCTGATGTCTTAGGGGTTGTGGCTGTTCAGGGTGGGGGCTCTGAGCGACCGGTCAGCAACCCCCGAGAAGACGGCGGTGCGTTGTGACGCGCTCTGCTGAAGTATACTAGGTGATATCGGGGGAGGTGGCGTCTCCCCCCCGTGATTGTGCCTGTCAGGCGCGGCGTAGTAGGGCTGCGGCGAATTGATTACAGGACCCGCAGTCCCCACTAATTCGCAGAAATAGTCACCTTGGGGTTTTTAGCTGGTAAAAGTCCGGCACACACCGGCTGCCTACCCCTTCGCGGCCGGGACGATCCTATGAGGATTTTCCCCAAGTAAAAAAAAAAGTATAACAAACTTCTACGTTGTACGAGTTAACTTCAAATACATTTTTATCGTTCTTGTAAATATAGTAAAAATTTTACGTGTCTCATTTCTAAAGCGTTCATAACAATGCGACCAACTCGTTTCCCGGCGCTACGTTGGAATGTATAATTAATTTTTTGGGTGTAAAATAAACAATTTACTAGAAGAATTAACATTCGCGTAATAACAAGTCTACGTGAAGTCGAGCGCAGGGCACTTCGCACCCCGTGTTTACGATCCGGCCTTTGTGTTCCAACCAAAAGGGTTAGCATAAACGTTGCACTTCTTAACCCTACGCCGCAGTACTTCCATATTCTCACATAGTGTAGAATATTTTTTACAAGCGTCTCTGTGGAAGGAGTTGTTATTTTTTATAATTATCTTTATTTTGGCTCGACAACGTCATTACACCCGCTCTTGATAAAAAGTATAATCTTGTCTCGGAACAGCAGTGACCACCAAAGTATGAGATTCCATTGAAAGTCTCTGTTGTCATACCGGCACATATATAGCACGACACTAGACTTCTTTTAGGTAGGATAGATAAGTAGAATTATTTTAGGCTTTTAGGAACAACTAGCTACATATATGCAAGCATATCTCTGGAAGATGAAGCGAGATACTAAAAAAGCTTTGCACTTATGTACTGGTTACACTCCTGTTAGGACCCCTGCCATACCATTTCGAACGGTAGGAGTCATACCATACCACCACCAATAAATATAAATTACTAACATAACATTTAATTTAATTTCTGAGATGCGTTTGGTGACAAGAAACTTTATTCTCATTCTTTCAAATTCCTCTGTATAGAGAAATACAGTAGTAATAGTAGTGTCGCTAAACACCCTTTGCCAGACTCGACCATTCATGTACTTACCATCAATAGCGTTCATTCCATAGAAGCACGCAAGCATTGCATGCCCTTATGATAAATAAGTCTGGAATAAATTTCTTAAAGTTAAACAAAAAAAAGGAACCATTTATATTCACGCCGTCTATTTTTGACTACGAACCTATGAAAGCCATATAATATTTACTATCATAGTATAATCAAATTCATTATATGAATTATTCCTACCCTGTTTAAATTCCCTATGCATGTCCCTGTTTACCATCAGATACGACGTAAATTTGCGTGCCTTATTACAAAGTATATCGAATAATTGGCAACTACCAGGTTCAGAATTGACTGAAAATCTCAACTTACAGCGTGCAAAATCTCTGTTATTTGTAAATCACGACTGAACGAACGTTTCCTTTACTCAATTTCCTTAAACCGAGGCGGAGTTGTGCCTTAATTATGTTAATAAGCTGTGGGTATGGATTGTTTAAAGCCTTGAAATTAATCCTGGATGAAGTAGAACGTTTAAAGCGAGCGAGTGTGGAATTAAACAGCCTTTCACCTTGTAAGCCGAACGTCTATGTCTGAAAAAGGGATTAATTATAATTATATGTATTTCAAGCCATGGGTCAATGAAGACAATCCTACGATAATGTATTGAAAATAGAAATGCTTTCGTTAACTTTATATAAATATTTTTTTAATTTACCTAACACAACCACTCAAGTATCTCTTTTCACCCCGAAAGGAATATAGCGTGCCGATAACAGCATACAAGTGAATTAGATTGAAATTTTAGAATGAAAACCTAATTAATTAAAAACAACTACTCTACTCTTAATTAGTTACAGTGCTCCCAACATTGTTAACGTACGGATGAGGTCTCGTTAACATTTTTGATAAGTATTCGAACAATTATTGCTAGTGTCCTAGCAATCAGGATAAGTGATGATATTTCTGGATGTATAAGGGATGTCAGATGAAGGATTTTGTCTATTTATTTGAGTGTCATGCTAACTACATGCTACATATTTGGTCCAGGTGTATTTTTCAATTATGGGACTTAAGTTGGTATATTAAGTTTATTAAAGTTGAATAATACAGATAGATACAAAGACTTTCATAATGGCTCTTTTCAAGATCAGCTTGTTTACTTTCATATATCTAGAAACCTGTTGTGGTATGACTAGTGATGAAAATGCCCGGGAATTTTCCCAAAGTGCCCAGCACTTCCGCGAACATTTCGTAAATTCCCGGGAATATTCCCCATACAAGTTTTGGGCACTTTGGGAAAATTCCCGGGCATTTTCATCACTAGGTATGACATGGAGGCATGACGACACCGACTCTCAATGGATTCTCGTCCCTTGATAATTGCTATCGTTAAAGGATTGCACATTACTTTCCATCAGGTGTAATATTGTTTTTTTTATTATTTATAGACGAATGCTTGACCTCAATCACACCTGGTGGAAGGTGAACATGAGTTTGATGATAAAACGAGATCGCCTAGCAAATGCCTATTCACTCTTCTCTTAAAGACTCCCAGGTCATAAGACCGCGGAAATATGGCCGCAGTAAGCATATTCCACTCCTTAGCCGTTCGCATGATGAATGTAGAAGCGAATCTTTTCGTGCGGATATAAGGAACATCCATTCATCCATTGTTGAGACAGTAAAAAAAAATCGTATTTCTAGACAAGATGATATCGTTATTTGACTTTTTGCACTGTACGCTCCGGTTAGGAAATCAATATATAAACCCATTGCCATGTATATGTGACATATGGCAAACAGGCTACATGATGGAAAGTATATGCTGTCAGCTATAATCAAGTTAAACTCCTAAGTTTTCGTTGTCGCCTTAAATCCGCCAGCTTTGAAGAAGAATACAGGAGCTCAACATACAAGGACTGATCTTGAAGCGTGACTGACCGAAGAGATAATATGCATATTATATAGAATTAATATATTATTTCCTGTATTACCGTAACGAAATAATTCCCTCTATTACAATATTTAATATACGTAATATGTTCTGGACATGAAAAGAGCACAAAAACTTGTAAATAAAATATGGAATTTATCCGCCATGTTTCGATCAACTAAATTCCCGAGGGCAAATTTTCCTCTTTATACCCTTTTATACTTTATATAACATAATATTTATAAACCTAAGTAATGCTACAAATATCCAAGTCTGTAAAGGCTCTTTGAACGTAATAAAATGACTTATTAAAAATACTTATTATTTTGTACAAAGAATAAACATTATTGAAAGTATATTATATTAAAAAATGCAATAATTGTATTTTTGACACGTTATTCGTAAATAATAATCTAAATACAATTTAAAATAGAAAGCAGATTATAAGAACAAAAACAATAAAAATAATAAACTTGTATTTAAATATTCATACTAATTTATACGTGGTATATTGGTGTATACAAAAATATCCAAAAATAAGATATATATAGAATTACAATAAATGTCTAAGTATTTTATAGTTTAAGCCCTTACAATGAACTTACAAAAGTCAAAATATAATAACCAAAAAAGTTACGATGATAATATGAACTCTTGACCTAGTCTTTCTTTTTGCGTGGGTAGTGATAGTGAGAAGGAAAAGCACTCAGCTTGAGTGCAACATACACAAGAATGTTACCAGGTAACATTCACTTCAGACAGCGCTATAGACACACTGAAAGAACAAAATCTAATATGAATTCGAATGAAAAATTAATACCAATATTTAGTATTTTTGAATTTATTTATACAAACTTAATATTCATGCATTTATCTTTAAAATTCTATAAATTAATATAATAGGCTTACAAAAGTATAAATAAATAAATGTTATTCATTCTACTTAAAATATCAAGCTCATTAAAAATTATTAAATTATGTATCTCTATTTGTTTACCCTGTGTTAATAATAAATAAGAATAATATAATATAAAATAATAAAATTTGAAAAGAATAAGTATCATAATATCGTAAGAAGTCTTTAAAGTCAGTCAATACGGAATACATTATAATAGTATGAAGCTGATTTAAACACAAATGAACTGAAAAAAATGGAATTCAAAAATAATAATCGCTGTAAGCCTTCACATAGAAACGTTTAAAAAAATCACTCATCTATATTGTCTATGTAGTCAGTATGAAAGCTAAGAATCAGAATTTATTCTCATTTCCCACGCTATTGTATGCCCATCAGCGACGTGTGTACGAACGCAGACATTGATGTGGGTTAACATGAAGAAGGCATCCCGGCCACGAAACTATGCCACTGGGAATTACGAAACAAGTACTATGCATATATTATGGTTACCTTTTTATTTACAAATATATTAGCCCACGACTACCTATTTATATTTTAAATGTCACTATGATAAATGACATGGAAATGAATACACAAACAGTTTTTTAACTATTGAATAGTTACACCAAAATAAAATTGAGAAAAAGTATTACAAAATTGCAACATAGCAATAATAATACGTAAAAAATTGCCACCTGATTTTACAGCCATTATTTTCATTTCATTGACTGTCTTCTACAAGCCGTTCAAATAGAAATATCTTTGTAACAGACAATTAGCTACAGCTACACAGATTTAATAAAATTCTACAGATGTAACAAGGATTCTCGGCATTTTTTCTTCTATCAAACGGAGTTTAATATTGTATTGGAACACGGAGCAAACGATGTTATATAAATAATTGGCTGTAGAATAACGCGTACCTATTTTATGTCATAGTATTTTAACTTTTGTCATGTCACATTTCGTTTCGTTCAAGAATTGGGGAAATTGCCATAATTTGAAAATTGTTTTTGTTTGTATGGTCTGGGTATTTTAATAGTTGTTTTTGTTTTAATTGTTTCTTGTATTTTTATTTAACTTACATTAGATTTAGTTGGATAAAAACCTTTTTATAATAATCTAAGTTATGTTTCTTGAGGTCCTCACTTGTACCATTGTTTTGTTTTGTGTTAAGTATTTACGGACTTTCTATATGCTTGTTGGTAAAGGAAATAATAAAGGCAAACTACAATCGTGCATACTTGTATAATGTAAATCCATCAAAAACAAATATGGACATGTTTGCTAATAATATTTTAAATTATATTAATTCATGTGTATATAGCAAATAATTTTTATTAAAAAAATGTTCAACGACATCATTTACTCTATTCGTAAACAATGTTGAATACTGGCATTCCTCTTCACGAGCCTCATCGCTGGGACATTGAAATATCATTTCCGACATTTTGCAAGCGTCTTCGCTTGGCGATGTTATAATCAACATAGATATTAAAGCCTCTATTAAGCCGAAAACTGAATATTCTCTTAGTTGTTTCTCAAAAATATGTCTTGGGTATACTTCGTTTACGTCTAAATTGCATTGTCGAAGAACCGCTGATAATGTTCCATAATAAATTTCCAGCACTTGGTTGTAATGTTTCGATAGGAATTCTCCCTCCGTCGACATGTATAGGAAATATGATATATCTGTCACTGGAGATGCATATCTAGCAAGTTGATGGTCAATTAAAACTACATCCACTGGTCGTCCTCCCTGAAAATTAGTAAGCATATAATATATTCATAATAATATATTGTTACGCTATAATATTTCTTTCCAGGTGAGTAGAGATATATTAGTACCTGTATCCACTTTGCGTTTATATGTCGCGTCAAACATGGCCAGTAGCGTAGCATCGCCATTTTCAGGACATACATGACATTTCTATTAAATACCATTCGAGTTTTATCACGATATTTTCCTTCACCGGTGAACATTTGTTGCCTGATTTCGTAATCTAGAAAACCTAAACGTACGTCCCGGGATCCGAGCGTACAACAATTTGCGTTACCTCGCATGACTACCGGTCCATTATATATTATGCCATACCACCACCATCAGAGCCACAGAGTATATTGAAAAGTTTGTATATAATGTTTTGTTATTTATTAGTTAGTTATATAGTATATACAACTATAGTTCAACAGCTGAGTACCCAATTAAATCAAATCCAACTTCTAATCTCAACTAATTTGGCCATTGCTTACCGAATTTGATTTTACATATTCAATAATAAAAATAAATAATAATTTTTAGGTTGGCGATTGCTCGAACTGAGTCACGACACAATACACGAGTGTAAAGACCGTTATAGTGACTTGCTTTGGCTTTTCGCGCTTCGAGATCAACTTGTGTAAATCTAGTAACTCATATACCTAGAGACCTTCAGGCGTAGTATATGTGGGCCGACATGACGACGGAGCCTACCAATGTATTTTCATCCTTTGATAGCCGCTTTCGTTTTTGGACTACACTGTATTTACCATCACGTGCACAGTAGTCACTATGTCGAGCCAGTTTAAAAAAAAAATAAAGGGTCAACATCTAGTATGTGTTCGATCCAGCATATTGATTTATAACCTACAACTCATCCTGGCCTAGAAATAATCAAAATTCTATAAAATCTTCGATATTTAATATTTTTATTTAGCTTAAACAGAGTTCTCGAGAATATCAATAATTTTAGAGTAACTCTGTTAATAAAGGCTATGATTAGTCTAAAAACTTTTGTTACTACATGAATAAATATATTTATATAATAAAATAACTCTTAATAATTTATTATTTTCCAGCAAATTGTATCAAAATATATTACAGTAGTACACCCTAGAAATGTACTTACCTTATATTGAAACAAAATGTTATTATTCTAGCAGTCTCCGTGACAAAAGGTACTATATTTTGGAACGGCTGCTGTACATTTACTTAAAATTGTTGGAAGTTTTTCACCAAGAGCCTTTAACTTTTCCTTTGAGACTGCATCAGATATGACATTTACTGAAGCATCATAATAACGTTTCACGGACTTGGAAACCCGATTAGGATCAGAATATTGTAAATCTTTATGATACAAGTTTCGTATCTCCTCAAACTCATCTGGGCATGTCTTGGCTAATACAAAAGGCAGAGCGTGTAATTTTGCTAAATATTTCATCACTAACGTAGCATGGTCTAAGTTTGTTTTATGAAATCTGTCTCTAAATCGAAATCCGTGTTCCCTTAAACCAACTATAGCGATAATTTCTTTATTTAAGTCCATGCTGGCAAGCACACAGTTCGGAAATTTTATTTTCAAACCTTCTATAATTTTAAATTGTTGCTGTATTTGCAAAATTTTTGGAACCAGATACTTATAAAATACGTACTCACGCTGATGTGATTCTCTGAAATATGATCGTGTTTCCTGGTCGGAATTCCACTTAATCACAACACTCTTTATAATTTTTTGGCCATCTCTTAATCCTTTGATTTGTACTCTGTACATACTGGAACTGAACGTGTCAACATCATCTGTCCCTAAATCGACGTTATATTCGATATTATTTAATTTAAATATATCCGCCAACTTGTATATCATATCAATAAATTCTTGATCTAGTCGTGATTTTTTCCTTACTGGCATTTTCTACAGATTTGTAAAACAGTAACTAACAGCAAGCTAAACACTGATATTATCTTACTGGAATACGTATAGGGCGAAAGATATCAAATGATTGACTTTATCTTGGGCGTAGACATCCATCATCATATCGACTAACATTTGTTCGATAAGAATGATTTGACAGATGGTGAAGGGGATTTTTTAATGGTTCATGATATAATTCAAAATTATGGTGAGTACCTACGTCTTTTTGAGAAGTAACTTAATAAACTATAAAGTAAATACTATCCATGTACTATAATTTATCGTTTGTATATTTTCTAATATACCTATATAGAAACGTAAAATAATAGGAAACGTAATAAGAGAATAATATAAAAAATATATTGTATATTCACATTTCTTTGTATTTATCGCATTAAGTTGTTAAGCTATAACTACAAAAACATTATAATATTTTAAACTATAACTGAAAATAACAGCAAATGGCACCATACTATTTTATATGGTCTTATGTCACATTGGTGGAAATTAAATTTTGGTTAGGCACGAAAATCATTTTCTTCATTGCTTACAGACCCTATCAAATCACTGCTAATACTATAATACTAATCATATACTGCTGTTTGTATTGTCGCTCTATTTAAATATAACGTTATCGCCTAGCACTCATCGCAATTCACTAATGTGTCAAACTCTCTCGCCTTCGCGGCTTCACATTAATTCTTATTCGATACTCTGATTTATGTCACCACTCGATCCCTTCATGGCTATACTATATTATTTCGTCTTTTAAGGTATTATGCTTAATTTTACTGATTGTTATTCAGTCCTCTGATATTTTTATATATGATATGCAATACGAGACCGAGATTCAAAATTGTATCGTACTACGAAATAATACAATTCCTCAAATTGACACCAAGACTATACCCATTGCCTTCTATGCATTCTTAATCAGTATACGTCATCTTTAAACATAAATGATAACATATAGAAGGAAGAATACTATAATAAATAAAAATCCATAATAGCTTAAATGAATCTGAAATAATTGTCTGAAAAAATTTAATCGATATAATTTATGACACTTTTAAAACCTATTTAATTTATTGTTCAAATAAACTCACACTGGAACCCCGAATATGACCAGAATTAGTATGTACAAATGGATAGATACGTTTTCGACGTTATCAGTGCGGAACAAGTCTAGCCGCAAGGAATGGGCATGAGATAAACTAGTCCGCCAGCACAATACCTTTTGTAATGTCACTCAATAGTTGTCTGCCCGCTGCACGGTCGTACGCATAAGTATACTTATATGTCCACGTGCATCGTGCAACTGGTTTTATGCATTCAATAGCCCTTTGTCTGCTATTGTCGACATCCTGACCACTGGCTCTTGGAATATTCAGGAACATTATTCTGTACATATAATATAAATTACTACTGAAGCGACAAACCAAAGGTCATATATTAAGATATAATTTTTTGTTCCACAAATGTTTACTAACTTAATTATTTTTATCAATTTACCGTTTATCTACATATATGCGTTAAATGATCTCAAAACTTAGAATCAATTATTCGATAAAATTAACATTCAAATATGTTCAAAGTGGTCAGCTCATCTCGTATATCAATGAAATATATCAAAAAAATAGTTGATCGAAAATTGCACCAAAAATCAAAATCTTATCGAAATTTTGAAAATCTTGAAATTTTCGCTATTAATTAAACAAAAATAAATAAAGATTTTATAGTTATGTTTATGTTTCATAGCAGCAGTGGAAAAAAATAAAACAAAAGAATTGGGCTCGATTTACTTACACGTGACATTTTCGTTACATTTAACATCTATAGAAATTCTTGTGTAAGCCAGCAACAATAACCACCAATAATAATATACCACAAAAATCGATATTTTTTAAAATACCGTTTTGTTCTTTCTGCAATTCGTAATCGTTTGCTGGAAAAGATGATTAAATTCCTATGCCAAAATATAATGAACAGAGTGTGTAATTAGGTATACAACTTTACCTTGAGAAGAAATATGCTTTGTTTCAGTTATGAAATTAACCCAATATTCATTGAAATAAAGAATTCTGCGCTAAATTACCATTTGTTATGCAACTTTATTGTGATCAAACCTTATTTTTATATGTTTTAAACTGTTGTTGATCGTATATATACGAATTAATATATTATGTAACGTTCAGGATTTGTAAATAAAGTGGAATAATTATAAAAATACGACAGTATGCTTATTATTAGCCCTCACACCTTTTACCCACCACTGCTGAGCTTTATGCACTTTTCTTATTCTTTAATTAGAAGATCTGCGCTTTTAGTCACATATATTTCGTCTCCCTCCATTTTGAAGCAAGGCCACATACTATTTCCGACCATGGCCCTTTATATTACTATAACATATTATATGTAATATCTCTATCTAGAATGAGGTTAAGTATCACGTATGAGAAGAGATTACTAAAAGCACAGATATTGTTTTTTGATCGTACGTATATCTTTATGAGAGGAAACATGTCTAGACATGGAGGAAATCAGTTTCCCGTAACATGGCTGACTGACGGCTGTGTTATTTTTACAATTTCTTGCAAATCTAGCAACATTTTCACACAATTTAATGTTTGCTTTAAAAGTGTATTAGTTTTTATATGAACCTTCAAGAAAAATATTATTACACATAATATATTTGGGGTAATTATAATAATGTAGTAATTCCTGTTTTTGTGCGATCCTTTTTTAAGTGATTTTATTTTTGTGTGATTGGTTTTGTGCGATTTTTTTCGTGTACTTTTACACTGGCTCGTCATAGTTACTACAGAGTACCTGATGGTAAGTACAGTGTAGTCCAAAAACGAAAGCGACTATCAAAGGATGAAAATCCATTGACAGTCCACATCGTCATGTCGGCCCACATATACCACGACTGAAGGTCACTTTAAAAACACACGAAAAATTCATTATTATACTACAGAATATTAGTAAGAAATATAACTGATTAAATAGCATTGCAAAGAAACGAGACTTTTATTCTATGGAATGAAGTTGGAATTGGAAAATAGTGTCCCTCGCGATAAGTATCAAAGGCGTTAATAGGAAATGGTACATTACTAAAAGCAACATGATCAGTATCACAGGCTCTCAATGGAATACAATGGCTTTGCAACGGGCAATCGTATTTAAGGATCATATTAAAGGAAAATAATGAGACTTTCCGCATAGGGGAAACTAGGAGGCGAGTCAGAATGTATTAAATCAAGAATAAATGTCATGTTCGCAAAGCTTTTATAAATCTCGTTTATTGATTTTATTTTATTTGCTTTTTAAAAGTTTGCAAGTTAAGAACAATTATGAAGCCATTATTAATAATTGTCATGTAAATTTCTACTCCTGTAAATACAAAAGATTTTAGCTGTTAATATAAACAAATATATTGCTGAATTATTGTTGCTGAATAGTATAAACTGAGATGAGATTTTCCAGTGTACAACAGATAATTTATTCATTATCTATTACGTTTTGATATTTATACTCGTAAGAATAATTACACGAATATTCATGAATAAACCAAATAGACTACAAATCATATTCGCAAGTACATATAATTTATAAAATATAAATCACTTTAAAACCAGACACCACCTCTCCATCAACCCACCGCGGCGCGTCGTCACTGCCATCCCAAATATTTCAAATTCAATCTGAGCGTATTTTAAACGAATTTAAAAAGTAAATCTTTAAGCAAAATTTCAAATAATTTTTGAAGAAATCATTTCTGTGCATTATGTGCATTATTTGTTAATTAATAGCTACAAATACTTTTTCTTATTTTTTTGGCACTCTGTATTTATTTGACCACAGTATACAAGTGTAAAGACCGTCATAGTGACTCACTTTCGTCTGTCGCGTTTCGGAATCAGCTTGTGTATATCCAGTAACTCATATACCTAGAGACCTTCAGTCGTGGTATATGTGGGCCGACATGACGACGGAGATTATCAATGGATTTTCATCCATTGTTGGTCGTTTTCGTTTTTGGACTACACTGGACTACTATCAGATGCACTGTAGTCGCAATGTCAAACCAGTGTAAAAAAAAAATCTAAAAACATCACATGTACTTTGTTTCTAAAGATATCTATGTTGATACACATCACAACATTCCCATATATCTTAGAATATTTATTTCAGATATTTCCTAATCTCCATATTTGAACTTTCTAAAGTTAAAAATGGAGTATTTATAACTATAAATCAATATATAATCAGAAATGAAACCACTTTTATACTGATCAAGGTACACGTAAGTACACAGTTTAAAGAATTTATAACATAATTATTACTTGCGTTATTTTCTTACACTGAAAAAATTTCCATTCCAATTCAAAACTGAATGATACAGGCGATAACTTGATGCTTATATCATAGAATGTAGGATCTTTATCTCAATCGACAGAATATCAGAAACATGTACAAAAGGTAAAAACTTTTATTTAGGTAAAAAGTTATAGTGAAACTATAATAATAGATGCAAATAAAACAAGGAAGTATTTCGCAAGAAATCAAAGCGCAAGAGGTAAATCAAAAATCAGCTTTTGGGTTGTCCAAGTTATTCAGTCCATTAGGCTAATAATGAGTTCCGTTCAAGATTAATCATATTTTTTGGTCAACTTGATTTCATTTCCAATATCGTTAATGAAATTTTTAGCCAAATCAAAGCGCAATGTAGACCACAATGTAAGTTGTAAGGCACAACACAAATCATGTCATTTTCTAGGACTGTTAATGCTTCTATGTTTCATTCGCATTGTTTGATGTTAAAATATTTTTAGCACAAACCTAAAGTTATAAAAAAGCGTAGACATTTATAAAAATCATAAAATGAATTTTAGTGGACGCCCACTAAAGTCCTTGCATTTGGGTTTGCTCGAGTTGTATACTGTTGGGGTGCATTAGGCCGGTACAGTAAGGGGGTGAATATCGATTGGCGTTCCCCTCCCATCCGACACTACATATAACATTCTGCACTCCGAAACACACCCTTATGTTATATTTGCAAGATATATTTGCCTGTGAACTTATCTTTAAAAGTAATTATCAATTATACTCAAGTGATTGCTTACAACACTTGAGTTGTTATAATTTAAATTTAAACTGATTAGGCCAACTATGAATTCATCGCTAGAATGAAACTTAAATTGGATTTGAGATTTAAAGTTTAGTGTAAAATACTTCAGACATATTACAGTGCCGGGCAGTAGACTTGAGGGATTCTGCTGGCCGGATGAGAGGGAGGTGGTGCACGGTGTCCGGCGCGCCGTTTGAGAAAGAGGTTTTGGAGGGGTGGATTTTTATTCCCACCCCTCCCTCAGAGAAGTAGCCTCAACAAGTCCTTTTGTTCCCTGGGCGTTTGGACGAATTTGGCTTCCCAGGCCCGGGTGGAGCAATCAGAGGGACACCCCGAGGGTTTTTAGTCAGTACGAATCTGACACACCGTGGTCGCTGCCCTCACAGCGTCCCTGTTGGTCCTTTGTAGGATTTTCCCCCGGGATACAAAAAAGAAAAAAAAAAGAAGACATATTACCTAAGTACCTAAGTATAAATCATACATCATTGTCAAATCATTTAAATTGAAAATAATTAATATAACACTGCAATTAATACTTCCAGACTCAGAAATGCATAACTAAGCCAAAATCGTCCAGAAAAAAACGTTAGTACCTATAATAAATATATTATCTTGCACTAAAATCTATATTTGTTCGAGAAGTTTTATCCCTATCAATACACCTTATTGACTGATTCTATGACATAATAACTATGTATTTTTACATTTTTAGTTGATTCCACACTCGAATCATATAATCTTCTAAAAAATCTTTGAATGTAATCATTATTGCTTAAAAAATAACAGAATGTCTCTTTTGAACGAAATTTGATATCTTCAATATTGAACGTACTTACTATTCAGAGTCCGTTCGTGTTTTTTACCCAGCATAGTTCTAAATTAGTGATGATAGATGCCGCAACGCGTTTATAATAATTTACGCCAGTCTTGTTTTCCGCCAAATAGACTTTATCTCATGGTGTCGTCCCACTGTACAATTTACAGCAAGCCGCATAGCGCCGAGCGCATATAATGCACTGGCGTATTTTTATAAGGTGTCTTTTAAGATCGGTGAAACTTTAGGTATAGAAGTATCAAATGAAATATGTCGTCGTGTAGCAAAATTCTACCGCTTCGTTCCTGGGTCCATAACCTGTAGGAGGTCCTTCAACATCAAGGAAATTTTGGGCCTAGTATTATTATCTTTCTACTCTCCAATATGTTTTTTACATATTTGTCTACTTAAAACTTCCATGATCTTAAAGGACATCTCACAACTCACAATTTTCTCCATGATGCATACCAAATACTTCGACTCTTCACCGTGCCGTAACAAGTATCGCCTTTTCTTCGAAGCCACGGTACCTAAGCTCGAGCTCGCAACACGACATATTCTATCAAATCATTGGAAAATACCACAATACATCAGACTATAGTATTCTATATTAGAATATAAAGTATAAAAATTCATTGTCTGGAAAGTTCACGCAGTAAAACTTATTGTACGAGATTTTTTATACCCATTTCGTGACAAAATGTTTACATCTCTTTTTTACGTTTCCATTGTTATAATTCTCATTTAGAATGGAGCATTTTCATTTCGCTTTATATCAACATCCTATTTTGAAGTTCGAATAATGTAAATCGAGTACGTAAAAACACAATGAAAAATAAAATAATTGTTGTAAAAAGCTAGTCTTAAATTTGAAAATTTGAGTTTTATGGGACTTGACTTACTAATTTAAGATTAATCCGGTTATTGTTTATTCAGTATCAATCATGTAGTTGATATCGTTTAGAGTTGGAGAGTTTGTGTTTATAAACACATATTTTAAAGATATAAGCGCTCTTTAAATGGATAAATGACATAACGAAGCTAATCTTATGTTTAGGGAAATCAATATATGCTTATTGTGGTAAGATAGCAATTCGATTTTGGATTCCAATAATCTCATCACGAAAGCCTAAGTACCGCCTTGATCCTTAGTCCCCTGTGGAGCCATTTAAGATAACATTTCCAAGACATTATCTAATTCACCAGCCAAATTGTTTTGTATAGACATTTTGAAGTATTATTATTTACTATTAAGTTATATTTAGTATTATTGCCAACCCCCAATAATTAGGCGTTATATTAACGATATAACAATATTTTAATGCAAAATTTTGATTTTACCTCATGAATAACGAACCTATTTTCCAACATAAAACAAATTATTTAGAATTTATTACCCGTTTTACGAATTATTCAATGAAAACATAGTTAAATTGCAAACAGTGTTTATACATATACCGCTCGGAAAGCACAAATGTACACTGGGTGTTTGTTTATTAACACAACGCAAGGAAGATAATCGTGTCCAGTTCATATTTTTTTTAACTTTTAGCTAATTATTTTATTTTTCAAGTTAAGTTCAAAACATATAATTTGGGCTTTGTGTGAAAGAGTGGGAAACAGTTTCGCGTACATAGACCAACTCGGCTGCATACTATATCCCTCTATACTCTGATTATCGTTATATATACTCGTAGATACTGTATTTTTTGAAAAATATATTCATGTTTTATTACGTGGATGTGGTAAGGAACGAATATAAAAAGCAATTATTTCTAAAACCTTAGTAGCTAACATATTCAGATAAAAGTTTTTCTGCTGTTACCTCTCGTCTTAATCATACCTATTGCTCTGACATAAGATATATGCGATTCTCTCCAATATTTACAAAGTAGAGTGTAGACAGGCAGATCAACTGCAAAATATCAGATAAGATTCTAACCATGAACTTTTTATCTTGATTGGTATTCAGAATCGGAATGTAAAAGTTTTTAATTCAAAGTAAAATCGAGAATGCTCGTGTCAGGCAACATAACTGGGTCGTGACGAGAAGGTCGTGTTCAAAATGACCTTCTTTAATCGAAAACAACATAATTTACAGTCGTTGTTGTTTGTCTTTTGAATAATAATTCTGTACAAATTAGGAATTTCTCAAAAACACAATAGGATAATCGCGTCGCGTCGTCAACTAAAATCACGATCGCTAGTATAAAGGTAGCATAACCACTTGCGTCGCTGGCGAAATACAAGTTGTTTCTTGTGCAAACTATCATTAAAATAAATGAGAATATGTTTCTTTACATTGTATTTTTTTAAATATTATTCTTAAGAAAAGTACCTAAAGCGCAATATATACATATTAACACATACATAAATAACATATACATATAAATATTGCGTATATTATATATACGCAATTTTTCTTTTTGTAAAAATCAAAGTTTTAACATGTAAACTGCGCCCGATACGTGCTTGTATTAAGCGCCCTAAGGGTCGTTAGAGTCTTACGGGACGCACGGGGTAAAGGGTGCGCGCGCGCAAGGATCGATGCTGGCTAAGGGAGTCGACAACCGGGACCCAAGGCGAGAGTACGTGCGTGCGCGTCGCAGTTCAGTGTGCCATAAAGTGCTAAAAACCCTCAGGGTGTCCCTCTGATTGCTCCACCCGAGCCTGGGAAATCAAATTCATCCAGACGCTCGGAAAGCAAAAAGTCTTGTTGAGACTACCTCTCTGGGAAGGGTGGGAGTAAAGAGCCCATCCCTCCAAAACCTCTCCCTCAAGTCTATTGCCCACTATACACACAAGAGATATTCTAAGTTGTTCTAACTTTTATTACTATAAAGTTTTTCATATAAATATTATTTTTAGCAGCTAGTTTGTAAAAAAAAGCTTTAATTTTAAAATTAAATACTAAGCCATAAATTCAAAAATTTGTATTATTTGTACCCCCTGCTTCTTTCTATCAAGCAATCCCATCAAGCTTATTATGAATGCTTATATATGACATTCGTTCCAAAGTTTTACCTATAGGCTATAACTATAAACCTACTATTACATTTACTTTTTAAACCTAGAAGAAAGTTAATCAGTGCCCTTTCAGTATGTTTAATTACTTTGCCGAATAAATTTTACATTTTAATATTACAACGCATATTTAGTATAATTGCAAACGTTTTACCAGAATAATGTAGGTATTTTCCGCTGAATTTACAACCGTAGCCCTCGCGTGCGGTAGCTGTTGAGCAGATAAAAAATTCTTTCTTTACATGAGCGACGTGAAAAGTGACAAAATATATTATGGATCCTTTTCCACGACGATAAGTAAATGTTGTCCTTGGATCTGCGAGTTATGAACCCTCTTGAGATTACATAAGCGTCTATTCTCCGGGACGTCCTAATACTTTATTTCTTGGCAAGAGTTATTGTAACAAATAAATACAACCAGACTAATTAATAAGAGGCTGTGACAATACCTTTATGTCTTAAAACTGTCTATACATATATCAATTTATTATTTTGTTTTTACTTACCAACAATATATACAGTTAAACAATTAACTGTATTCATCTTAAGGTATAAACTTGAAATGAAAACACGGCAAATTAATATTAAGACAAACATCGATTTAAAGTACTAAAATAAATAGTACCGGATATAATAAAATAGAGTATACTATATTTTTTTGAATATAATATAAAATCTCTACCAGATTTTATATTATATTTAGTGGAAATTAGTCAAATTACTAGTAGTACCAAAATTATTGAAGAAATATCATAAATATTTTAAAAATAAAATAAATCAAAATCTGTGATATGACTGTGCTTGACTTATTAGCACATAAAGGACTAAATTAAGGGTATAATTAAATGACATGTTTTTAATACAATATTTTATATCAACGTCTACAAAGTGTTATGTAAAAATTGAAAAAAAGTATCTATACAAACTGTTTTTAGTTTGTTGTTTACTTAAGTTAACAAAAAAAAAACCTGTCACATCTATACATTTGTGTATCTGTTTGCATTCCACCCCTCGAACGTCGCGTCATCCGGAAATATTGATTGTTGTACCTGTTGTGCTCTCGCAACGAAGTACCACAACCCCTGCTGCGTAACTTGTTTCCCAATAATTTAAATACCTATCCACTGAATATACATCACTACCTATGTGAGTAATTTGAAAACAGGCATAAGCTTACTTGATTAATAAATTGTAAAACGAAATTAAATTTGCTAAAAGCAAATGTAAATTTGTACTAGGGATGTAACGGAGGCAGTTTTATCGGAACCGAAGTCGGAGTCGGAGTTTTTAAATTTGATTTATCGGAGTTGGATTCGGAGTCGGAATCGGAGTCGGAGCCAATGTCAGTCACAAGTGACGGCAGAATAAAATAGTTTTATTAAGGGACACATAAAAACATTAATCAGTGAACCTTTTTAATTAGAAAGTGATAAATTTACAAATATACAGACAATAACAATTGCTGTTTCTTATTAACATTTTCATAGTACTGTGAGAAAGCGATTACCTGAGCTACTGGTCGCGTAGTCCACGACATTTAAGCGCAAAGTGGATAAAACCATTATTGTACGTCTGCTCACATAGCGTGATAGCGTGAAGATATGTTATTTATTATATCTCAAATTTGATCCCATTTTAATATGGTGCAGGATTGATACATGTCTTCGAAAGTATAAGCCAGAACTTTTGAATTGACAACAGCATAATCCATTTCCCTCTAAATCTCCCTCGTGTATAGACAGATGTTGAGAATCGAGACTGTTTCCAAGCGTATATCAGGTTTTTTTTTTTTGATAGCCCGGGGTATATTGTTGACGGACCGCAGGGAGTTTTTTGGTTGTCGGACTTGCACCGACTAAAACTCCCGGGGTCACACAGCGCTCTCGCCTGGATAAGTTGGGCGGCACGCTCCCTCAAGCGCATCGCCGGCGTATATCAAGTTGGGTCAACACAACCCAACACAACACAACACAACACAACACGACACGACACGACACGACACGAACCGAACACAACTGAACACAACCGAACAGAACCGAACATAACCGAACACAACCGAACACAACTGAACACAACCGAACACAACCGAACACAACCGAACACAACCGAACATAACCGAACACAACCGAACATAACCGAACAGAACCGAACAGAACCGAGCACAACCGAGCACAACCGAACACAACCGTACACAACCGAACACAACCGAACACAACAGAACACAACCGAACATAACCGAACACAACCGAACACAACCGAACACAACCGAACACAACCGAACCCAACCCAACACAACCGAACACAACAGAACACAACCGAACACAACCGAACACAACCGTACACAACCGAACATAACCCAACATAACCGAACATAACCGAACACAACCGAACATAACCGAACACAACCGAACATAACCGAACACAACCCAACATAACCGAACACAACCGAACATAACCGAACACAACCCAACACAACCGAACACAACCCAACACAACCGAACACAACCGAACATAACCGAACATAACCGAACACAACCCAACACAACCGAACACAACCGAACACAACCCAACACAACCGAACACAACCGAACACAACCGAACACAACCGAACACAACCGAACACAACTGAACATAACCGAACACAACCCAAGACAACCGAACACAACCGTACACAACCGTACACAACCGAACACAACCGAACACAACAGAACACAACCGAACACAACCGAACACAACCGTACACAACCGAACACAACCGAACACAACCGAACACAACCCAACATAACCGAACATAACCGAACACAACCCAACACAACCGAACATAACCGAACATAACCGAACACAACCCAACACAACCGAACACAACCGAACACAACCGAACATAACCGAACACAACCCAACACAACCGAACACAACCGAACACAACCCAACACAACCGAACACAACCGAACATAACCGAACACAACCCAACACAACCGAACATAACCGAACACAACCCAACACAACCCAACACAACCCAACACAACCGTACACAACCGAACACAACCGAACACAACAGAACACAACCGAACATAACCGAACACAACCCAACACAACCGAACACAACCCAACACAACCGAACACAACCGTACACAACCGAACACAACCGAACACAACAGAACACAACCGAACATAACCGTACACAACAGAACACAACCGAACACAACCGAACACAACAGAATACAACCGTACACAACAGAACACAACCGAACACAACAGAACACAACCGAACACAACCGTACACAACAGAACACAACCGAACACAACAGAACACAACCGAACATAACCGAACACAACCCAACACAACCGAACAGAACCGAACACAACAGAACACAACCGAACATAACTGAACACAACCCAACACAACCGAACACAACCGAACAGAACCGAACACAACCCAACACAACCGAACACAACCGAACACAACCCAACACAACCCAACACAACCGAACACAACCGAACACAACCGAACAGAACCGAACACAACCCAACACAACCGAACACAACCGACCGCAACCGAACACAACCGACCGCAACCGACCGCAACCGAACACAACCGAACATAACCGAACACAACCCAACACAACCGAACACAACACAACCCAACACAACACAACCTAACTTGGGCAAATAAAAGCTGTTGTTCACAGAGTGTTGGATATATCAGAAACCGTTATCCTCCAGTAAACATTGTCCAGTGAACAAATTAAATCAAATTTGCTGCAGGGTTGTTTTTGTGTTAATTTCTATTTTACTTAATTTAATGTAAATGTAAAATAAAAAAACCTTTTTGTAATAAATTTAAATGTACATTTAGTTTTAAATTTAATCATTTAATCATATTTTTTTAATCTAAATTTAAAAAAATGTCTTCTACAAATTAAGTAGCACTGATTGTTTGATTAATTGATATTATGTTTCAACAACATATAAAGTAAAATCAAATGAATTGACTGCAACAGTGGTGGTGACCTCCGATGAATACCTCCGATTAAAAAGTTTCGGAACCGAAGGTGTAATAACGATCGGAAGTTCCGACTTATCGGAGTCGGAGTCGAAGCTCCGTGACATCCCTGATTTGTACATATGTATGTGGATTGGAAAATTTTATTTACAAAATATTTACAATTGCATTATGATATACGCTAAGACAATGTAGAAATTATATTTATTTAAAAATCTGTTCCTAATGTTTTCTATATCTATAGTATTATGTTAAGTTATAATGAGAGTGAAGTTTACCCGATTTATATCTATTTATAAGTGTTTTTTTTAAATTAATTTATAGGCGAACGCTTGACCTCAATCACATCTGGTGGAAGGTGAAGATGAGTCGGATGATGAACCTTGTCTGCCCAACAAATGTCTATGCACTCTTAAAGACACCCAGACCATAAGACCGCAGAAATATGACCGCTGGAAGCATATTCCACTCCTTAGCCGTTCGCATGATGAATGTAGAAGCAAATCTTTTCGTGCGGATATAAGGAACATCCACCACATACGGATGGTATCTGACACGACGTCCAGTGGTTTTGTGATGAAAAGGGGCGCGTTGGGAACGCTCAATCACCATAAAATTAGAGTTTTAAAGTAACGAATTTTATTCAAATGTGATTTTAGGTGAAAAGATTTACTGAATGGCTTATAGTCGTCATTGTTAATAAGTCAGAAAATTCTTTTAACATATATAAGTAATATATTAGAATCCTTTGAAGTCTGAAGAAAGTTTTAGTCGGATTCCTTTAAAACGTTTCTTGGGGACGTAACGTTCTTTGGGATAAAACTTTTTCAATTTCCATTCAAATGCTGACTTGACGGCACTTAGCGCCGAAACATGGTTGAAATTTTTAATGAATTATAACCTTCGTATGGTTTAAGGTTTTAATATTTTGTAAAACAAAAATCTTCGACATTGTATTTAAATATGGATTTAATTGAAGTATGTTGAAAGTACTTACGCATTTCTTATTACAAAAAAGCGCAAAGTGGATACAGTCACTTTTTTTGCTAACCCGGGGAAAAATCCTACATAGGATCACCATCAGAACCGCTGTGAGGGCAGCGACCCCAGAGTGTCAGACTCCTACTAAATAAAAACCACCGGGATGTCCCTCTAATCCCTCGACCCAGGCTTGGGAAACCAAACTCTTCTAGTCACCCGGAGAGCAAATAGCCTTATTCAGGCTATCTCTCTAGGAGGAGGGTGTAAATAGCCCTCGTCTCCAACGAGAGTACAACCATTACCGTATCCTTGCACAGTCTGGAAGGAATATAGAGTGCCGATACATTTTTATTATTATTTTATTAAAAAAGACCAGTTTTTTATATATTTTTTTATTAATAACGATATATTTTACTGTAAATTATGTTTCCCTAATATAAAATAGATAATACATAGCTTAAAGTAGGAATATTGCTAATAGAATTATAAAAAAATAGTTAATATCATTTACAATACACTCAAGTTTAGTCTGTGACAGTGAACAAAAATTTACATCTTAGTAGACATTCTACTACGATCAGTTAAGTCAATACTGTAAGACGGAATCAAAAAGGTCATTATTTTTAATAACCATACAGTGTGGCTGGCGATTTAAGATAGGGAGCCAGTACCTCTACGCGGGATTTCGAATGGTAGTACATTAATATTGAAACCCCAGAGCTTCAATAACAACTGACTTCGGAGTAATCCGTACTAGTGCCAAAATACGATGTCTTACATAATCTTATTACATGGATCGTCTCGCCTAAGATCTCCTTACGATAGCACTTTTTGGGTCAAACGAAGAATCTCATTTTTAAGGCGACAAGGTCAAAATATACACCAAAGGTGTAACGACAGGTCAATAATAGGTATCAAATTTTATTTACTTTTATTAACATATAACATGAAGTACTTAAAATAAGAGCGTATATTTTCAAAATCAATTTTTGGCTTACTCAGGCGCCATAGACAAATGTTTTATTTGCATAATCAAAACATTCCAAGAAAGAAAAAATACACAAGAAAAACATAATCAGATCTTTTGCGAAACATGAATCATTCGTTCCGGACGCACCACTAGAAGCTAATATGAATATAATTAAATATGTGAAACTTAATAATTTCATCAAATACAGTCCTAGTTTTACAAACACTAAAACATAACTGTTAAAGTATAGCGGCAACTCAGTTGTTTCTGCTTCCAATAGCTAGCACAAAACTTGTGCCGCCTTAGGTGGGGCCCCCTTTATTTGCACAAAACGCGTGTCACTTTGCTGTGACGCACCCTTCACACTATATTGCACTACAAACTTAAAAGTAATATGTTATACTTATGTATTACCGGCATAACCATTTTATAGTTTTAATCGAATTTATTATATTAACAAAGAACAGATAATTATAGTTAACGTAAAACATTGTTTTTACGCTCTATTATATACCAAACTTTACAAATTTTGTTATTCTCCTACAATATTTCTATATCGTATTCTTATATCCCCCAAGATTACAAGTAAAACAAATTATAATATAAATCTCTTTTGCCTTAATTATGTTTTCAACATGAAATTGGAATCTCATGTAATTAAATACGGTATTTATCTCACAAAGCCGTTAGAGCAAATGATGTAGCATCTACGTAAATACGCAGAAGTTACTTAGAGATACATATATGTATGTACATATTATATATGTTACGAATAAATTCTTCAGTTTACTTTATCTACATTTTGTAGACTTCAAAGTGGTCAAATAGGCAAATTATTTAGTACTAAATGTTAACTTTATTTCTTCACATTGCATATTAGTCATTTTAACATTTGGTCTGGAACCAATCAGGTCAAATAGTTAAGTAAAAAAAAAGATTATTGCTTTTTGATAAAATAAAATGTCGGTATATTTTCATCATAGGCATCAATATGATGAATTATACAAAGAATGGGGTTTTTTTACAATTTATTTTAGGGAGTTATATGGTAATGCACAGGACAGCTCCATAACTGTTTATTTTATGTTTTATAATGTTTTTTTTAAGTTTAAGTACGAGCAATTATGTAGATTAGAAGATTTTAGATGCTGCTACCTGATCAGCCTTTATACTTACGTAGAAAATATCTACAGAACTTGTGTACTGTGATAAATCATATCGATATTTCCTATATTGACATTGTGTATATCTGTATACTTTATCTCAGTGTATCCTAAATAGTATTTAAAAAGAATGTGTTCATACTAATATTGCAATTGATGGACTCAACAGTATGTCAACTCAGATATATGGAAATATAACATATCTATATGTAACAAATATTGTCTTTTGCGCCAATATGTAAACTTTCCTTGAAGACTAATAAAATAAGAAATCTTTTTTCTATCAAAAGAAAATTTCTTGACGAAATGTTACTTTGAATAGCAATTTTGTCATGAATTTTTCATGGAGCAATTTTATCCAATCCTGCCTCAATGTTTGCTGTTTTCAAGTTTGAAAATTATGTCAATTCTATCTTTCTCATTCGTCCATCTCAATAAAACCTAAATCGTTTTATCAGTTATTAAATAAAACAAACAAACTGCTATAATCGTAGACTCCGTCGATTTGTAAGAATTTGATAAGCTATATTTGATGCTTTACAGCCTTACGAAACCACAAAATGAAACCAAAAGGTAAGCTAAAAACTAAGCCTCAGTTTACAGTGTCATCTTTATATAAAGTATCCAAAGGAAATATTCTATAAAATGCATGAAAAGTCCAAAATAGTTTAATAAGCTACAATTACAGTACAACCCACTACGGCACTGTCATTTTAAATGAACTGGCCCTGTTGCCATTAACTTGAAAGAAAAATTGGAAAAGTATTATCAAAATATTTAATCAGTAAAGAGCTTTATGTGTATTATAGTATAGTATGATCTTGTACAGGTTTGGAATACCAAAATACTCCAATACAAATACTCTTATTTGTATTTTTATTAAAATCCGAAAAGAAAATAATCCGAAAGAATAATTTATTGCATACAATTAGATATAGTACCCACATATCTGAAACATGAAGATCGATAATAGCACGTTTAGCTATAAAAATCTACATATAATAATTTTGGAAATTACTCAATATATATCCATTTCAATAAGAAGAAAACGTGTTTTTGTTTAATGAATTCATAAAAACAACTTCTATAAGTAGTCGGATGAACATACGTAATTCATGAAATTTGAAACACCATGTAGCACCTTTCCTCATAAAATATTCGGAACCCCGCTTTTGACCCAATCCGTTTATTGTTACGCTTTACATTGTGCAAAATCCAAAAAAGGACATCACGTTGTACGTATTTAATAGCATTAAGCAACACTCCACATCTAATATGAAAGTAAAATATAATATAATTACTATAAGTTGCGGATTAAAAGTCAAAATTAAATGCGAAATATAATCTAGTTCAACTTAAAATATAACCAAAAAATATCCGCGCCTAATGTATGTACGTATATGATCAATATCCGTGTCCTTGACATTAGTAATTCGCATCCAAACTGTACCATTTATATCGCTATTCAATATACACCCACCTTAATTCCCGTTGTATTCACTTTGGGTTACAAAAGTAGCACAACTTTATTACACTATAAATAGTTTAAATGACTATCCTTGCACGATCTGGCTATTTTTGTATCGTAGCAAAAAATGTAGCAGCGTAGTTACCGGCTACGGCGCGTAGTGGCGCGTAGCACGCGGACGTAGCAGGTCACGCGCGCGACTCGACTGTTCCTCGCCGTGCCGATGCCAACACGGACTGCCGTATACAGTATACCCCCGGATTTCAGACAAATCATTCAACGCTAATAATGTATTTCGAAAACAAAATGATAGACCAAAACCTACACATTGAAGAAAATGGATTACCAAGATTTTGAAGATACATGACTATTTTTAAAATATGCGTCTGCCTGTCGCTATGTCTGTTTTTCTGTAGGTGTATCCAAATCACGTGCTAAAACTATTTGGTCAATTAATTTGAAACTATAATTATTTCTTAGTAGCGACTTAACATAAATTACTATGATTCCCACGTTATAGAGGATAAACACTAACACGATTATTATGTAATTTATCCAGTTTAATTAGTATCCTTTCTATGATTCATAATAGGTGGACGCTTGACCTCAATCCCACTCGGTGGAAGGCGAAGATGAGCACGACGATGGACCGCGTCCTACCAACAAATGCCTATTCACTCTTCTCTTAAAGACTCCCAGGTCATAAGATCGCGGAAATATGATTGCTGGAGGCATTTCCCACTCCATAGCTGTTCGCATGATGAATGTAGAAAGATATGATGTTTTATGTGAAGACTGTTATACTTTATATTAATATATAATTTTCTACCGAAATTATAAAATGTATCTGAATTTCACACACAATACAAACGATTCCAGAATAAAACTAGTAATATACTTACATTTATAAATAAATAAAAAAATTGAAGTTCCAGGAATATAAAATGTAATACACTAGTTTAATATACTATTGTTATATTTAAAATCGTATCAGATATACTCTTATTCATCTTTATGATAAGCACATGACTTATAGAGACAATATCAATCTAACTTCATGAATTAAATACAGTTATTGACCATTAAAAGAAAAATAAAACAGTGAAAAACGTAGGGTTGTTAAATAGTTTCAAGAAAATGCGTCATCTTAAAATTCTGATCATTCTGTACATTAAGGAGTCTCTGACTACGCATGCGCAACGTGACGTCAGCGTCTCCCGCCTCGCGCCCGCTGCTCTCAAAGCGTTGAACCGCCCACACAACACTGTTCCGTACTCAGCCCTACGGTTCGTCTTCGGCCCACGACACTTACCCTACACCGATCACTGACATTACGAATTAGCCAATTTCTCGTATAAATGGCAACTCAATTGTACGACTATTACGACTATTCTATATTAATATATATGGTCAAAAAAAAAACATTTTCTGAATACGCCTTTATCTTACCAAATAATTTTAAACAGTACATTTTAAAATGTATATATATGTATGTATGTATATATATATATGGTATATATATTTATTCTTATATAACTTATTATCTTTAATAGAACTGGTTGAATGATGTAAGTAACCGTATGAAAGCTGCGCCTTCTGTCGCGACCATATTTTGTTAAAAATTCGATAAAACTTTCAAATGGGCACAAATTTTATCTAAAGCCTAGTAGGGCTTCTAGCAAGTTCGAAACTAAGACTGATGGATCTCGTTGTGGCTGTTAAATTACTTTTAATTAGTATCAGATTATAGGTCGATATCTGGTTGAAAGTGATTAAACGGCTGTCGTCACAACCTTCGGTAAAATTTGATATCGAGATTTAAAATAAAAAAAAAATGTTTATGATTAGCCAAAAGGGAATATTATAATGGTTTTTACAACTATTCAATATAAAATTTATTTTAAAATACATAAACAACGTCTAGAATATCCTGTAATTGTCAGGTCCCGAAAGAGATAAATAACTATTTTTTATTTCTACTTTATTATATTTTATATATCGCCAATAAAAAAAAACACTTTTTATATATATTTTCCTATTATATAATATAATGAATGACTTTAAAGTTAAACTGTAGGCAATATTAAAGCGCGGCGGCGTGAAGTTAAATCGTGAGGTATCTCATGGAAACGAAGCTAAACGGAATTCTATGAAGCTCATATAAAAGGAAGGGACGAAGCGTAAAGTTTTCTCTGAGAGCCCTTTCTATTTGGGGTTGTCATCGGGCCCCCACTGTTACACTGACCCTTTATAAACATTTTCGTTGGCGCAAGTTACAGACAACATTTATGCAAGACTTTTGTTTAGTGTCTTTTCTACAATAAATAAAATCTACAAATCGTGTTTGACAAAGTTTTCTTATAAATAAGTCTATATAGTACTGGGAAACAATTATTCAATTCAAAATTTCGATGATTTTATTTCTCTAATATATTATACTCAGCATAAAAAGGCAAAATGTAATCAAAATAATGAAAAACGATTTCGATTATATTTTACGTTTTTCATCATTAATATGACTGCATTTTGCTCATCTATGTTTTAAATACTGCATAATCCTCAATTTACATAGATATATATGACTCCTTAGTAATGTGTTAAAGGGATTTAATAATGATTACAGAGCAACAAAATTAAAATTACTAATACATTTTGTAATCTTTAATCCTTAATCAGATTACATTTTGCCCTTCTCTGATACTGATATTAACGTAACGTATGACATACCGTTTTTCTTTTTTGTATACTGCTCCGTTAATATTTAAAGAGGATATATTTGTAGATAATATTTTAATTTATTTCATTAAGGGTGTTTAATGCATTTACTAATATTTAAAAAATCGCTATAGCTTTTATTTAGGACTAAACAAAAAATATTGGAGGCTATTAACAGAAATGCGTTAGCGGTCGCGTGATGCCGTCCCTCTGTCCCGGTTTGCTTACATCGACAAAGCTACGACACAGATCGTATTGTATCTGCTTGGCCTTCATTAATGCTACAATGATTTGTCAAAAGACGCTAAAATAGAATAGATTTCGTAAGTCAGCTGATGCATTAATTATAAAATTTTATATTGTTATTTTTGTTTATACAGGGTTATAGGTAACTAACGCACGGCCTCTTAAGGGTGGCTTTGATTTATCAAGACTGACAACTTTTGTTGTACGACTTTTGCCAAAACCTAATACATCGTTAGATTTTTTTTTTTTTAGTTTTAGTGTGAATATCTAGTCATCGTTAGCTCTGTATTCCAACTTTCATTCGATCTGGCGTAGGTATCCAATCAGCTGGTGCTATGCAGTCGTGCGCAAAGTTACGTTGCTACGCAGCGTTAAGGATCGTGTAGCAGAAAGTTTATTAACCCTATACCTTGTTTATTTTACAAAGTCGCTTATAACAATTATTTGAACGTAAATTTCCATATTTAGTTAAATAGTGAAAATAAATGTTTATTGATTGACGTACTAATACACTATTAAAACAAACTAGAATCAAAATAAAACATTAAATAATTGTTTCACAAACAAAACCAACCTATTATTTGTCTGCCATAGGGAACATCGTAAAATGAACAAGGTAAAGGCCTCTACGTAAGTTAATGTTTCAAAGGTTGTACAATCTGTACATATTTATACACTGAATCCACAATCCCTTCATACTTATCCAGGCTTAGGACTGGCTACACTAAAAAATAAAAAAGTAAATAGAAAAACACGAACATTGATACGTAATCAAGCAATTCATCGCACCAAAAGAGGCGCGCGGTCTGTTTGAAGATAGATAATTGCAAACTATTTTTTAATGTAGGCGTATTTAAAAAGTGGAATCACTCTATTTACAATAATTAAACTATTTACAAAAATACTCACAAATCTATTTACTCGGTGTCAACACATTCGGAAATAGTCTCGCGGACTCACGGCAAGCTTCAGACAGATTGTCACCGCACCGAGCATAAACACGCACCATTTCGGTATATTCAATGTTAGTGTATCGATTTGACATTGTGATTTATGAAACGAACGCGTCACTGGGACAACTAACACATGCTGGGCGCACACGCAAGCAAATTTGCGACTGACATGATCCGTGTTACACAGTAGTCAAGCACATGTCGCCACGCCCGCTCACCGCGCCGCAGACCCCTTTCTTCGTTAGTAGCGACACAAGACGCCGCGCACTACGTAAGTCTGTCTTCGGTCGCCTTTGTCAGCGTGGCGCGATCGTCGCCTTACGAAGAGTTAAAAAGTTCAGAACTGCAAATCTGATTTTTATTTTTTTTGTATGGGAAAAAAAGTAATTGAATTAGAAAAAGTCGTACAACAAAAGTTGTCTGTCTTGATAAATCAAAGCCACCCTTAAGAGGCTGTGCGTTAGTTACCTATAACCCTGTATATTATCCTAGCTCACTTTAAATTATTACATTGTGATCCCTTTTTTATAATGAGTAACGCCTTTTCAATATTATTTCACAAGTCATAAAATATGTTCAAATTGAATAAATAGAGGGAACCATTTTTTTAAATAAAACTACACTTCCGTAATTTAAGCCATTACAAAAAATATATTGAAAGCAAATAAATATTTTAATTCAATGCAATCATTTGCACACCTATACATAAAAAATATAATTCCAGATTTTTCTAATCTAATTTGAAACAAGATATTAAAAAAGTGACATGAGTTTGAAAGCTTAGGTAAAATTATGATACTTCATTTTAATATAACTCAGCGATCATGAGCTACGTTACTGATCATGTTAAATAAAATAAATGTTAAGTGGATACAGCCATTAATGTCACTCTGTACGCCCTGAAAGAGATATAGCATGACGATATATATTATTATCAAATAGTATATCTAATTTTCGACAGTATCCAATACTCCTATATAATAGTTCTAGTTCTTTTTCTTCGTGTCGATGGCATGGTACTCAAATTTTATTTACAGTAGTTTTTAGTTTACTTTATTTTTAATAGTTATAAATAATTTAAATATATTATATACATACATTGTCTTAAGCAACATTTTCAATACAATTATTCTATGAGTAAGATTATTGAAAAGAAACTATCAATACAATAAAATGCTTTTGCATCTGTTCCTTTTTATCGTAGCGAGCAAATTGACAAATGTTCTGTTACAAATCTGGACCAATGAACTCGTTACATGACAGGATGCTATTCGCGCCTCGTAATGAAGATATATTGATGACCTCTGCACGACTGTGCAAATTGCCATCATTGCTTAAATGCTTATCATTACCTACTGACAAAACTAATCACATCTATGAATGCATTCTATTTCTATCTACTACGAGTATGGTGTATGTAGATAATACTCATAATCAAATGATGATTTCTAAAATTACAAGTGTTGGTATGATTATCTACAAACAATACAATAAAAATATTTTATTGCAACCAAGAAATATATAAATGTTTTACATTTCAATAACGAAATGGATTAAATTTGATTAAAATAGGCTACTTCAATGTACTTTTGAATCGTCAAAAGAAAAATAAAATTATTCTGCTACTGGTTTGGAAAGCAAAATCTATCGCGAAGAGCCGGCAAGAAACTGGTAGTTACTCTTTCAATATAGAGAGACAAATAAATTCACAAGCGAATGAATATCCTAAAGGAAATAAGATTTCCTACACACACACACTACGATTATACACTACGAATCCTTTAAATTAATCACTTTTTTTAAAATAAGGTATACAGTGTGTTATAATAAATCCTGTTTGACCCGTAAAGTCGTTACTTGGTATTAATATCAAATTCTAAATGGCTTAAATATCCTTTTCAGTTAAAGAGCAAAGAACAAATAAAAGAAAAATTAATTACATATGAAAACTTACATGGCAACACTAGGAGCGTGCGTAGCTCGTCAACAAAAGCAAAATAGAAAGCAAGAGATCATGCTAGTAGATCATGGTATCAAAAGGGCAACCACCGTTTATCAATTAAATCGTTTTAATAATCTTTAAACGAATTTTTGTGAGTAATCCGAGCATAATTCCCATTATAATTAATTTTATTCAATAATATATGACAATAAACTATTTAATATTCATGAATAATATATTTTTCTGATGCATTTTGGTAATCGTAATTTGTCAGTAATATTATGGTCGGACTTGGTTTTCAAAACATATTGTTGCATATTATACCTAGATGATTGTATTTTTAGAGATGTTACCATTGATCACGTTGAATAGTCTTTAACATACACAATAGACAAATTTATGGGTTATAAAATGTCAAAATGTTCAGTATTAAACGTGTCATAAATTATTACAGCACTTTTAACTTAAACCAACCCTCTTCACAGTTTATTAGATAATGGAATACTTTTATTAGGGAGAAACGATTGCGAAAATCCTATATTTCCACATAATAATTTGGCGTATTCCAACCATATCAAAAAACGAAATATGCAATAATAAAGCAATACGGAACTCGTTTAATATACATTACTTATTTTTCTACAGAAATTTAATAGAAATATACAAATTACATATGTTTATTTCTCACAAGATAAGTTTGTAATTAACCATGGACATAGTCAATGGATTCTCGATCCTTGGCGATAGTTGCCGTTTTTGGAGTACACATTACTTACCACCAGGTATGATGTAGACACGTTGCCAATAATAAAACCTATAGCCTTACAATTTAGAAATTTTTAGTCAATAATAATCAGTCACAATATTATCTTTTTTGCGATTTGCTGATCCCACAGTCCATCTTGTCTTATTCTATAGCAATTTGTTTCGCCTCCGTGATTTAGGAAGTTAATACTCCTACTGCATTGTTTGTTTTCATATTTCTACAATGTCATCCATAGAAGATAATTGAAAAAGAAATACGATATTATAAAAAAATAACTACATCTTCTTATAATATAAAAATAAATCGTTAAATGTGTATAAGCGCGAAACTCGAGAACGGCTGAACCGATTTGGCTGATATCTTTTTTGTTGTGGTTGTTGAAGTCTGTGGAAGGTTATTACGGAGAGAAAAATTAAAAAAATTGTCTGAAAAAGTCTAAAAACAACACTTTTCTATATTCTCATACAAAAAATTCGTAATAATATTTAAAAGTCAATTTGAACTTTAACACCATACCATAAAGTTTAAATGTCAGTGGACGGGTTCCGGGAAGGCAAAACAATTGAGTGACGTATAAATATTAATGTCAATCTTTGTCAATTTTTATACATATAGCATTAAGGCCAGGTTTCTTCAAACAATTTTCAAAAAACAGCCGACAGGGCAATAGGTTTTGGCAGAATAAAATCTGAAGGGGAAGCTATTGACATTAAAAAAAACAATGTGACTTTGTTTTAGAGAAATAGGGCAGAACAAGGTCTGCCGGGACAGCTAGTTATTTATAAGAATATCTTTTGATATCTGTCAATTTATTTCATTGATTAAATATATTTTTCTTAAAACAAGAAATATATTTTCGCTATAAAAATATATGACAGCAATTTATTATCGATGCAAATATAATTTTAAAGAATCAATTTTTTCATTTTATTTCACTCTACTTATCTTGGAAAATAAACATTAGAAGTGTATTTCGGTCATATTTGTCAATGTAAAACATCAATCAGTGTGGCCTCGATATGTTGAACTCTTGGCCCCAGTTGTCTCATTCTATAACAATTTATTTCGGCTTTGTGATTTATGAAGGTAATATTCCTATGATAGCTACATAACTGTTTGTACTGTATTACGTGGAATTATTGATCCCGCTTATTAAACACGTGATCACACACGTTTACAAAAACGTTAAAATACTGATTTTATATCTAATCATGTTTATTTCAATCTTAAACTATTACTGTATTTAAATGCTATAACTTGCTTAAATTATTTTATACTCATCATAATGCATTCATTTTATAATAAAAAATGCATTTATTAAATTATAAAATAATGCAAGTAAAAAGAATCTCTCCGTTATAACTTATGACTACAAAAATAAATCTATTTATATACAAGTATTTCAGAAAATACCATAAAACACAATTTAATCATATTATATGATTAAATTAATTTGATTTAATTATATGTATATATATATATATATATATCACACTGGTTCAACATAGTGACTACAATGCCCTTGATGGTAAGTACAGTGTAGTCTAAAAACGAAAGCGATCATCAAAGGATAGAAATTCATTGATACGAGTACTCTCCGTCGTCATGTCGGCCCACATAAACCACGATTGAAGGTCTCTAGGTATATAAGTTACTAGATATACACAAGCTCACATAGAAAACATGCGCTTATTAGTAAATCAAACGCTAGCTACGATCATATATTGGTAGAAATCAATCTTCTTCTGCCGACATACTAAACAATCAAAACGAAAACTTGTCGCATACCTGAAAGTTTTGGAGTGGATTTCCATGAGCAATGTTTTTTCTGTCCTATTTATAAAAAGAAGTGACAAACGTTCTTTGAGGATGTCAGGATGTTACAGTTTCCATAGGTGACAGTGACCACTTACCACCAGATACGTCGCTCATTTGATTGCTTTCCTTTCATATATAAAACAATCACAATATATAATAAGATACATATATGGGAAATGACTTTGGTCGCGCAGTCGATTCAAAAAAACATATTCCCTTTAGTCAATAGCAAATGTCATCCGAGTTCAGATTGAAAAAAAATACACAATATGTGCTCTTGAAAGATAATAAATCATCATAGAACTTCGGAAATGCGTCGAATTTTACTTAAAAATAATATCAACATAAAAAAATACAGTGTTAAAAAATGTTCAATATATGATCACGATCATCTCGTTATGCTTTTGTTTTAAGTACCTGTAGATGAAAATCAAGAATTAATTAATTAAACAAAATGATATCTATTTAAATATATTTTCGTAATAACGATACTAAAAAAAACTTTATTGAACGAATCGAATGGTCTACAATATTCAGCATTTTAATATTATATTTCATTTAAATACCTTTTTTTTAAGGCGTAAATACTTTTTTAATAACGACCATTCTAGTACTGATGATAAACTGAAAAATGAATGTGAACATGTTTCAAAATAAAAGAATATCAATCCCTAGCCCCAGCTCAAACGAATATGTAGCTAAAAGAAACATTGCGAATGTCTGTATTGTGAATATTGTTTCCGACCCTCGTGTCCCGGCTAATTTAATTCCTTCCCTTCGACCTTACCGTGCACAGTACGAGAATTTTTTACAAAATTATTTCACTTTACCCTAATGTTACTCTTAACCTATGTAATAGTAATAAATAAAATCACTATATACATTTTACTCCGGCGTCCTATTTGGAACTAAAGTACTTAAATAATTTTCTTGTATACCACTACACGATCTGCTTTTAATATCAATGTAACTAGTTATTAAATTAACGACAAGTGTAATCAAAAGCATGAAGTTATTTTTGTTTTTATCTAAACCCTATCATTAATACTACAGCCATTTTAACACTTCGAGTATCAAATTGAAAGACTAGTGTAATTATGAAAAGGCACTGTGTTGTTTTAGCATAACTGGATTATCGAACTATCGTTAATTGATTTTTTTAATTATCAATTACATTTTTACACACCTTGGTATTCACACTACATTCACACACTTACACTTTATTTATCATCATAATTATTACTTCGGTAAAACTTGACAATTTACACCGAAAAGTTCGAAGTTCGCAAGTAGCATTTGTTCGGAATAAGAAAAACAATTTGAATTACAAATTAAAAACAACGGCGGAAGATACAAGAAGTTATTGTCATTATAAACAATGCTGAAATGCAAACACGGCTTCAAAAGTTTGACGAACTGGAAATGTTTATTTTAATAAACGAGAAGTCGTAAGAATATGTTTTCGAGTTAATACTGTAAAAGTCATAACAGACTACGTGAGTTCATTTATTGAGCATCTACATACATATTGTCACTCTAGACGTAGAACAAAGCAAAGTAAATTTTAAACTGTCATCACCTGTTTATAGGCGACTCATAATCTGTCGTTTTCTATTTATAAAACCAAGCTAATCTACTCCACTTCACAGCTCTCTGCCTTAATGTTTGCTTGTGGCAAAAACTGCTAAGCATGTCGCTCAAGTGGATAATAAAAAAAATGTAATAACCTACATAATCGCCATCCAAAATATGTTTTAGAAATAAGTTTTTTTTTATATTCTAACACCTTACCTACATCTTATGAGGTCCGTATACCTAGTAGAGGTGAAAATGACAGCTGTTTTTCTTTTTTTTATAATGAATAATCCTGTTATGTTGCATACAAATAACAGTTTCTATAAACTGCTATACTTTAATTTAAATTATATTGCTAAACCTAAAAGCGTAAAATTGTAATTGTTAGTTTAAAGACAGTGAACGCTATAGCATCATCTCTTATAGTACACAACTGAGAGTGATAAATGTCATTACGCTGATAATATACACTCGTTGAGAACGGAGTCTGACAGATGGCATTTACTGTAAACATGGCTATAAATGTGTTCTTACGCTTGATAATGAAATGAACGAATAAAAGGCAAATTTTCAAAGTTTCAACAGCAGTGTTATCCGTATATTATTACAATGCATTAAATAGTCTGTTGTTGCAATAACAAATAATAGTACTTATTACTTGCGCAAATTCGTAAAGCTTGTCACCCGTGAGATATTTGAACACAAGTTACCAATTCACTGAGCAGAAAATATCTCGTTTTGAAAGGTATTCTCTCAATGTGTTTACATTGAGAGAATACTCCTTCTTTTGCCTAACTTCTAACTTTTGTTTTCTGTATTACTTACTCAGTATATTTGCCTTTCAATGTTTTTATTCATTTATTTTGTGGAATAAATTAGCTAATTATCTTATATAATGTATTAATAACATTTCCTTCATATAAGAAATGTTATAAAATACCATTTCTTATTAAAGAGTTCATTCAATTAAGAATTTAGTGCGTACAAAACAATTGCCTCATTTATTCAACTCGGTATTGTTGTATTCGGAATGCTTTAATTATTTCGAGGTGCTAATGCAGTAGTCTTGTTTCGTTTCGATCCAAGCTCGTTAATTTCCTACAGAGTTCTTTTATAACTCTATTAGAATACTACATAAATTAACAATTAACCAAGCCTACTCTATAATTAGCAACCTAATTAAATAAAACAAGAGTTGAATATATTTCGTTACGAACATGTTTTAAGCATGGCGAAACAATGAGCGCACTCTTTAGATTACATTTTATTTCATTCTTAACACTTACGCCTTTTTTTTTAAAGTATAATAAACAGGCTCGAATTGAATACAATGGCTAACAATAGTATGTCTGAATTATCTTCCAAAAGGGATTTTAAAAATAGATTATTGACTATTATCTTATTACATAGGTTAGTACGTACTAGGGATGTAACGGAGGCAGTTTTATCGGAACCGAAGTCGGAGTCGGAGTTTTTAAATTTGATTTATCGGAGTCGGATTCGGAGTCGGAATCGGAGTCGGAGGCAATGTCAGTCACAAGTGACGGCGGAATAAAATAGTTTTATTAAGAGACAAATAAAAACATTATTCAGTGAACCTTTTTAATTAGAAAGTCATAAATTTACAAATACACTGACAATAAAAATTGCTGTTTCTTATTAACATTTTCATAGTACTGTGAGAAAGCGATTACCTGAGCTACTGGTCGCGTAGTCCACGACATTTAAGCGCAAAGTGGATAAAACCACTATTGTATGTCTGCTCACATAACGTGATAGCGTGAAGATATGTTATTTATTATATCTCAAATTTGACCCCATTTTAATATGGTGCAGGATTGATACATGTCTTCGAAAGTATAAGCCAGAACTTTTGAATTGACAACAGCATAATCCATTTCCCTCTACATCTCCCTCGTGTGTAGACAGATGTTGAGAATCGAGACTGTTTCCAAGCGTATATCAGGTTTTTTTTTTTGATAGCCCGTGGGATATTGTTTTGAGGTACCTCAGGGAGCTTTTTGGTTGTCGGACTTGCACCGACTAAAACCCCCGGGGTCACACAGCGCTCTCGCCTGGATAAGTTGGGCAGCACGCTCCCTCAAGCGCATCGTCGGCGTATATCAAGTTGGGTCAACACAACACAATACAACACAACCCAACCCAACACAACACAACTCAACACAACACAACCCAACACAACACAACATAACACAACCTAACTTGGGCAAATAAAAGCTGTTGTTCACAAAGTGCTGGATATATCAGAAACCGTTATCCTCCAGTGAACATTGTCCAGTGAACAAATTAAATTAAATTTGCTGCAGAGTTGTTTTTGTGTTAATTTCTATTTTACTTAATTTAATGTAAATGTAAAATAAAAAACCTTTTAGTAATAAATTTAAATGTACATTTAGTTTTAAATTTAATAATTTAATCATATTTTTTTAATCTAAATTTTAAAAAATGTCTTCTACAAATTAAGTAGCACTGATTGTTTGATTAATTGATATTATGTTTCAACAACATATAAAGTAAAATCAAATGAATTGACTGCAACAGTGGTGGTGACCTCCGATGAATACCTCCGATTAAAAAGTTTCGGAACCGAAGTCGGAACCGAAGGTGTAATAGCGATCGGAAGTTCCGACTTATCGGAGTCGGAGTCGAAGCTCCGTAACATCCCTGGTACGTACACTTGTAGTAATATAAGGGTGTGTCCAGACTTTACACTATAACGGGACTCCGTAACCGTGCAATAGAAACAGTACATCGTAACATATAGTTATTTATTTATAGAACAAATGCCGTCCACAATGCCAACACTGATACCCGTATATGACACAGTGACAGAGTTTTGTTATGGTGGTATATCACAAGTCTGGACGCACCTTTATAACATACCCAAATAAATCTGGGGTGCGTCAACACGATCAATCGTACCACTCAGGAAAATATGTAAATTTGTTTCAAACAAGTTCCAGAGTCAATCCTGGGAATCCTTTTGGTCGCAGATTGTAAAGTGTGTCGCGGGAAGTACACACATGAATATATTTATGATAAAATGTTGTTTTAAGAAATCTTGATGATATATATTTTTTTAATTTTCAATATTGTTTATTATTATTACACAGGTTGATAACAGTAAGCATAAATTCCTATTCGAAAAATAAATAATGTTGAATTTTGAGGTGAATAACTAAAAACTTGAGTTATTACATTGAAATATAAGCTACAATACCAATAAAAATTATTAGAATAATACAATGTTACGCTGTATTGTATTTACTTTTACACTTATTTGGACCCATTTAGGTAATTTTACAAAATATTCACGGGTTAACTGCAGCAACAAGGTAACACTACATAATCTAATTATTTCAAACTTTAGACAGGTGTAACTATAAAGCTGATTTTGCTCGCAAGTTCCATATACGGTTTTTAAAATTGTTGTTGATAATTAATTAATAATCCATTTTATGTACAAAAATCACAATTAGGAGCCTGTATTTTTCAATTTTGTTTTTTTTTTGTTTATATTTTTTTAATTTTGACTATAAAATTCTACCCTCATGTTACCCGCTTGATAAGCAACAAATAGGTACACAATAACAGCTACCATTATACAGGGTGAACGGTAATGCGATACATTCCTTGATAGACGTTGTAGTACAGCTTATTTGGAGTTATTTAAGTCATATGACACCATGTCCGTAACTTGATAATTTCTGAGATATTCAAGATTGAAGTATTTTTTAAAAAAACTCCAGTTCTTATGTTAGAATGTGCCCTTGTAGTGACGAATACGAAATAATGTTATTGTTTATGCTGTATTCGTATAGCTAAATAATAATAATCTCATTTTGAATTAAAATTTGTAAGAAGGAATCGTAATTTCTTAAGTAAAAGCTAAAAAACCAAGTACCATTTTGCAAAACAATTATGTTTTTGGTAAATTAACGAAGAATTTCCAAGAAAATATGTATGGAATGATTCGTACAAATTACATAATTTTGTTCCTTGATTCATTGGCTATTCAAAAAAGTACAAATGTCATAGCAAAATACTAAGAGGTTGATTTGCAACCCTAATAATAGAAGAAGTGACCCGTTTCCTAGAAATCCTCTTCATTATGTTACCGCGCACGTGAGCAGGTTTTGTTCGTTTGATGACACCGCCTTGCACTTGACACTGCTACAACAATAGGACTTATTAATATGAAGGACAATTTGCTCGTAGAAATTTTAGTTATCTGTTTCAGTTAGTTACAACTATCTTCTGAGTACAGGTCTATCTTTGCTTTCTAACTACTTCTCTCTTGATTAAAAACTTGAGAAATGGCTGCCTTCCGTAATGAAGAATACGCGGACATTCTGTACGTTTACGAATAATACGACGGCGACGCTGTAGCAGCGCAAAGAGAGTACATGCTGCGTTTTCCTGACCGACGTGTACCAAACGTAAGAGTGTTTTCGGAAACGTATCGACGCGTCCGTGAAACAGGGCGTTTCGCAGCGCGAACAAGCGATTCTGGTAGAACTCGAATTCAACTTCCTGATAAAGAAGAAGAACAACTTGATTTATTTCGCAGAAATCCCACAATCTCCACAAAGATTACAGCCAGAAGCCTTGGATTATCCCAGTGGATGGTTTGGTTTACCGTACATACAGCAAGATTACATCCCTACCACTACACACCGGACCAAGCTCTAGAAAAAAGCGATCCAGCCCGACGAATGGAATTCTGTCGTTTCATGCTAAATGCCGATATGGAAAATCCTCATTTTCTCGAGAAAATTCTATGGACTGATGAGTCCAAGTTTGACCGTAACGGAATCACTAATTATCACAATTCACATTATTGGGCACCGAAAAGAGAGAATCCAAGGATGAAAAAAGAAAGGGCACATCAAAGAAGATTATCTGTGAACGTTTAGATGGGAATAATTAATGGCCAACTGATTGGGCCGTTCTTTTTTCTCATAATTTGAATGGGGAAACTTATGAACTTTTCCTAAGAAACCAAGTGAATCTTTTATTGGGAGACGTCCCCTTAGCCACGAGAAGAAATCTTATCTACCAACATGATGGCTGTCCAGCTCACTTTCGGCTCAGTGTACGCCATTGGATGAATCAACAACATCCACTTCGTTGGATAGGGCGCGGTGGACCTATTCCTTGGCCAGCCAGAAGCCCGGATCTGACCCCTTGCGATTTTTATTTATGGGGTCACATGAAGGATCTCGTGTATGTAACCCCCTAAAACAACGAGCAAGAGCTTCGTGAGCGCATTCAGAGGGCAGCTCAAAATATCCGGCAAAGTTTGACAACAAGAGTCACTAAAACAGAAATGAGAAACAGACTTCGAGCTTGTATTGGAAGATGGGGCTCACATTTTGAGCAGGACTTGAAATAATGTACCCAGATAATTAGCCAATAAATGTATTATTAAAATACTAAGTTTTTCATTTATTAGAGCCCAAAAATACTAGTTGTTTGTGTGTCTTTTTATTTATTCATTTTTTTATTGAAGTATCTACTAGACATTTAAAATTCAAATAAAAAAAAGGTATGTAGTTTTTGTTGACACCTGTACCTTTTTGAATAGCCAATGAATCAAGGAATAGAACTATGTAATTTGTACGAAACATTCCATACATATTTTCTTGGAAATTCTTCGTTTATTTACCTAAAACATTTTTTTTTTGCAAAATGATACTTGGTTTTTAGCTGTTACTTAAGTAATAACGATTCCATCTTGCAAATTTTAATTTAAAATGAGATTATTATTATTTAGCTATACGAATACAGCATAAACAATAACATTATTTTGTATTCGTCACTACAAGGGCACATTTTAACATAAAAACTGGAGTTTTTTTCAAAAATACTTAAATCTTGAATATCTCAGAAATTATCAAGTTACGGACATGGTGTCATATGACTTAAATGACTCCAAATAAGCTGTACTACAACGTCTATCAAGGAATGTATCGCATTACCGTTCACTCTGTATATGCGTTGCTATAATTTTATTGTTAGAATGACATAATGTTGCTATTTTAATATACAAAAATGTAAACGTACTGACAGCCGCCCTGGCGTAAACTGCCGACTGTGGTTTATAAACGATGGCAACATCAGAACATTTACCATTCATCAGTGACTTTTTTCTACATATTTCAAAATTAATCACTTTCATTCCTTGATCTCATTAGTCTGCTGTTTGAATAGTTCTCTTTTCTTTTCATAATTAGGCTCTGCCAACTCTCAATCCTTTTTACACAAGTATAGAAATAATTAAAAGTAAGCAGTAGATAAGACTGAAAAAAGTCTAGTAATAGAATAAAATAATGTGCATAAAATCTAGGTAGATTCATACAATCGAGTTCTTCATTAAAAACCATCTAAGGGGTACTAGGATATAAGAACAGGAGCAGAAATGTTCAAGTTACTTTTGTCGTCTCGTATATAATGTTGTAACCTTAATAAAGTTTCAAGTTGTGACAGCTATTGCCGCACATGACCCTAATAGTAAGATATATCCACATGTTTATTATATCTATTTGCTAGACATAAATACAAAGTTGTGTAATATACATTTAAGGAAGGAATACATATTGTAAATAACAACATGAAATAGCCTAATGCGGTAATTACAAAATATAGTTTGCATTATCTCTGAAACCATTTATTTGCATTTTTTTATCATCCAATTCACCTTCGCAGCATCGCAAATATCTTTAAAGTTTTCAATGCCAGCATATTATACTTTTGCTTGGTTAAAATATTTTAAATCAATATAGCTAAAATAAATCGATGCCTCAGAACTTGCACAAGTAGTTGAAAATACAGATCGGTGCATAGTTAAGCAACAATCGATCGCTTTCCCGTGCTTTAATTTATTGTGAGCTCGCTGGTAGGCTTTTGTAATACGAACGTAATAGAGTCCCGCTTCCGTGACATTTAATAATGAATATTTCAAAGCTAACTGAATTTGTCATTCAATTTGTTCAATTTAGGTGAAACTTATTGTTGGTACTCAAAAGCAGTGTCTATTTTTATGTAGTCATAAAATTATTTTTTCTAAAATGTTAAGAACCTTGTCTGTATTTAGTTATAATTTACAAGTAGTTGCAATTTCCACTGATGAATTTCCATTTGAAGATGACTACATTTCAACGAATGCATTTAGTGATTAATGTATGTTTTTTAATACTTTTGAAAGATATTTAACGTCGGACTCAATGGGGAACGTCCGAATACAGTTTAACTTGAGGTCACACGGGTGAATCGTTTTTCAAGATCGAATCCCATTTAAACCACAATACCGATAATCGGGCGCTGGCAATTTCACTTAGAATTACTTTCCTACCGCTTCCCTTACCACACATCCAACTTAAGGTTGTCGATTTATTTTAGGGTGAGAAATACCCATTTATATACTATAAAGTAATTCCTTTGAAAAGGCCTATTATTTTATAAATATATATTATGCGTAATACTGGAACTATAAAAACTTTGCAATTTATATACATGAAGGCCTTTAACACGTGAATCTCATGTATGTATGTACGTACATTACGCTTTAAATAGTAACAAATAGGTGGTGTACTAACATCACCAAAATAACAAAATCAGTGTAAGCCTTAAAATTATTTTTAATTTAACTAAATGTATTTATTTATGATCAGATCGATTTTACAGGAATAGCTCGCGAAAGTAAATATAAACAGATATACGGTTGTATTATGCAATTATGGTATTTGTGTAATTTTTATACCTGGATAGTTTATACATGAAATATGAATGAGAAATATAAATATTCATTGTGATTCTCTAACTTTGCTAATTATAAAAGGAGACTGGTTGGAACAAGGTTTTATTTATAAAAGTCAAATATCAACAGAATTCACCTCGCAATTGATATATTGTGATGATATATAACAACAACAAAACATAAATTAAAAAAAAAACACTCTAAAATTCAAATTAGTATTTATAGCTTAAACTTTTTTGATGTGTGTATTAGTATTTTATTATTATAATTTTAAACGAAATTGCACAACGCAGTTACAATGAAAGGTGATAAATAATAGTTTAAAACATAAAGCAAGATAAATTCGATCACTCGCGAGAACCATTAAGGGTAGTAGGTACAGCTGAGAATTACATTCGAAGTGGAAAAACCGAAATGGTTTCAGCAGAGGATCCTCAAAATGAAATCTCCGCTTCACGCCCCAGTTATCCGACCGGAACATTCCCCATTCATTCTTTTCACATGTGTTTACGGTACAGAAGTGAGAGAAGTCGCTTGAAGTGATATTCTTTTGTCATTTGCCAATATCTTTTGGATGTAAATTACTGTTTTTTCTGAATCAATAAGCTATCTATAAACTTTCCTTTTTGATAAGTACCTACTTCAATATTAACTAATACGTTTATCATGGTTTATTATATATGACTGAATAAACAGATAAATATTCAGAAGAAAATAACCAAAATTTTATCAATCGTTTCATCATCCTTTTTAAATATTTGAAATGATTTAGGAATATATCATTTTATCTTATTGATTTAATGATTGACTGATTAATTGATTGATTTTTAAATCAATCAATTTCATTAATCAATTTTATGATTTATAAATGAGATTTATCTCATTACTACAAATGTTTGTAATAATTTTACATAACACTCTATTTGAGAATCTTAATATTATTTTAAATGTTAACTTAGTAAATATTTTGTATAAAAATAAACATATCATAGAAAAATATATTTTAAATAATAATATTTTAGATTAATGTAATATACATTACATATTGCAACATCGTATATTTATATTTATTTACTTTATCGGTCTGAAACATAGTAGATGGGAAGTCGAACACTGCGACGGAAATTACTTGCAACGTCGGAATCCGTTCGGAGCGACCGCATTCGATCCGTGGTCAGTTTGTATCTGCAAAATGCTCCGTGGATTTCGCTAGCAACATTTCAGGAATTTAGTCAAATTAAAATTTGTAATTTTTTAGGTATCTAAAATAACACTTTGTTAGAAACACTTTTTATAAGTTATTTACTTCATAAACTACATTTCGACTGAATTTATTGCATCGATGCAAGTCTTGATTGTTAATTGCATACATTTTGCTTCTGATTTGTAGATAATGATGTTAATTAATAACGTTTTTCTACAGGAACCAAATTTTGTTTTCTAAGCATATCGACGTAAATTTATATCCTTAGCAGTAGGCTGATTTTTAACACCGTTTATAGCCATTCTTTTGCGACAGAAAAATTATCATATAAGTAACTTTGCTATAGGTTGCCTACAGATGAGTCGAAATTATGTAAGTGAAATCTTGCACGTGTTTTGATAAGCCCGTGATGGGTTAGGAAAAATTGTGTTGTACAATTTCTGCCTTAGATTGGTATGTTTGTACTATGCACATAAACAGAAAATAAGTTGAAAGATTATTATATGCAAGAAAGAAACAGGCGCTTTAAAATTATACTTAGCACATAATACAATACATAAACATGCATATGTATTTGGAAATCCGTGTTAACAATACAATGAAAAATAATAATGCTCGTGTACCAGGCCACGAGGATTTGAACCAGATACACTTGTAATTGAAATGTAAGTATAATTCTATTGTTCAAGTTAGTATAAATACTTCAGTTGTACGCCGTAGTAACTAGTGTTTATTTGAACCAGTACCTACTTAACACAACAATCAATATACTCAAAATACAAGGGAGGTAATTTATCTTTATATATAAAACTAATAATATTTTAGTGAAAAACCGATATTATCAATATAATTAAATGCAATATATAGTGGCAGTAGAGCGGTAACGTTAGTTAGTATTTAAAAAATCTATTGGAGTTGATGAGTTTTTAATTAAATCAGAGTTCAGGCTAAAGTAAAAACAAAGTTTAATTAAAATCTGGCCTAAAAGTGCGCTTTAAATTAATATATATGCTCAATTCGCACGCGGGTTTACGGAGTCACAGATTTGCGGTATCTCACATCCCAGCTAAGACTAAGAAGTTCTCTCTTACTTTTGTCTTATTTTGGGCTGTGGAATGTTCATCCAGCGAGCGTGTTCCCACTACCCTATGGGGTCCTTTTAGCGTAGCGTGATATTTGTGCAGGCCGGCATGATCGCTGCGACTACTGATGGATTTTTCTTTACTGTTTAGAGTCGTTGTTATTTGTTGGACTGCACCAGGCTTACCACCAGTAAGATAAAAAAAAACGTGGTTGTATTTTTACAGAAAATGTTGAAAGTTGTCTGCGGATTGAGGTTGATTTTTAAATGACTCGTAACACATAAATAGTACATATAAATTGCAAAACCTTTCCATTATAACTATTTAACATAAATATTATTTAAGCTAACGTTATAGGACTACATCGTTAATATTAGGCAACTTAACGATCCAAAAGTTAAATAAGGTTAAATTATATATTAAAATTTTATATAAAGGGATATTCAACATTTGTAAAGCAAACATAATTCCGTGACCGTAAAAAGGAATACTTTAATATTCACTTAGTCTCAGTTGTGAAACTGCGCTTAACTGCTAATTTATCTGTACTGTGAAATTCTAATCGGATTCGTGGTTATTGAATAACTTATTAGTGGCAAATTGTATTCCTTGAAATAACCAAGTCGTAATAAGTATTAAAACTTTATATTTCGCGAAATTTCCTTAGTGCAAAATTTAAATATTTATCATCGTTAGTTTCCATTAATTACATTGACTATTTTGAGGTTACTGAGCACAAAAAAAAAATCTGCATCTATAAGAAATTCTGAATTAATATTAACGCGACTTTCTTGGATCAAGATAATATTGTCTGAATTTGCTGTTGATACATTTAATATGCACGTAATAAACGGTAGTTAAAATGAATTTTCTGGCCCGCAACGTCATACATAAACAAAAGTATAAATACACGCTCTATCCTTGGCGGAATGAGCAGAAACGTTAAAGGTTATATCCACTATGCGTTTATATGTCATGACTAACGTGATTACTAGTGTATGCAGCATATCGCCGATTTCAGGATACTATTTTTGAAAGATCACATGCGCATGTGATCTTGACCTCACGATGCTTCCTATGGTGTCTGAGATTATAATATTCAATCTGTAAAAAATCCGACTCATGGATCGGTATACATGAGAGCCGGTGCTCTGTATCGACTAAGTCGCCACTATTTTAATTTATATTGTTTTAACGATGTCTTGAGTTATGTTATTTCTTTTGCAGACATGTCACCCCTTGTCGACCCAATTCCAAGTGGAGTTGTTTTTGAATCTGACACACAAACCTCTGATCTCGGTTTGGATAAGGATGTATCTGTATTGAAAAAAGCAACACCGAAGAAGCATGAACTAGTTTGGTTTAATATATTTTGGTTTCTATTCTTACATATCAGTTCTCTGTACGGATTGTATCTGGTATTCACTTCGGCCAAATGGCAAACCAATGTTTTCGGTAAGTTATTTCATAAAAAACAATGAATTGACATTTTCTAAAATTTATAGGTATAAACCTATAAATTTTAGAAATGGAGGCCCCTTTTAAATTTTTACCGTTGATTTGTTTCTCAAATCGTATAATAACCAAAATAAACATTTTAATTATGTATCTATCAAATACAAAAATGTTTTAGAGCCAATACATCTTTGATTGTGATTTAATAAAAATAATATAAGGAAAGAATATAAGAAAATCATCGTGAGAAAACTGGCATGGCATCTAACAGAAATTTCATGTATAAATATCCTGAGAACGGCGATCAGCATCGCTACTGCTAATGTCGGGCACGACATATCAGCGCAAAATGGATACAACCACTAATGTACCCCAGTTTACTTGGAAAAGGATAATATAGCGATAAGATAATATTATTATTATATTTACAGCATTTGCCGTACATCTGATGTGTGCTATTGGCATAGGCGCGGGATCTCATCGACTGTGGACACATAGATGTTTTAAAGCAAAGGCTCCACTCCGTATTGTACTTATGATATGGCAGACTATGGGATTTCAGGTAACTTAAAACAAATTATTGCCATAACATTCATCTATCATTACGACTTTTTTTATTAGTTACGCGCGGTCGCTTGACCTCAATCACAACTGGTGGAAGGTGAAGATAAGTCCGATGATAAAGCACGTTCGACCAACAAATGGCTATTCATTCTTCTTTTAAAGACTCTCAGGTCATAACATCGCGAAAATATGCAACTATTTCCTATCGAGGTACGTAGTAAGATTATATTCTGCTATATGTACTATAAGGTTACAAATAGGGTCACAAATCCCCTAATGGATTACTATTTACCCACCTAATTACTGCCGACTATACCAGATTGCAATATTAGAGATGTCGCCATTGTGCTGCCGACATTGTAAAAGAAGAGAGATAGGAGCTGCTATAACCAAAAAAGCAAGTTTTAAAATGCGATCCTTGCAACCACGAACTGCGATTATAATCTAATCGGATATCAGTGCATTACCATCTTACGGATGCTCCTTTGGCACCACAAAGGGGTCACGCGTTGGATGTCTATTTTTTTTTGAACAGGATATGGAGATGATTTCCTGGAAAGACCTTCACAATTAAACCGGGCGAGAAGGCGACTACTGAAGTGCTCAGCAGGCAAATTTATGGGTTAGGTGGCAACGCAAGGGCATCCCTGTGGGTACGAAACTCGACTTGGGCCGCCAGCCAAAATACGAAACCTAAGAGTGATCTACTAGCGTTACGGAAGCAACTACCTTGAGATAAACGCCAAAAGAAACTTAAGGCTGCGTTGGAGTGGTACTGCGCCTTGCAGCGTAAACGCACTGGTTAGGGACATTTGACTGAAGTATCCTTCTTCTACGGCGCCGCCGCCGGTGTCGTGGTAGTGTTGGGTATCGATGTTAAAACATACGGACACAAGCAACATAAGCCACTAATCAATTGTAGCTTTGAATGAAATTGTACATACAACAGGATTGTATATTCGAATGGGCTCGAGATCACCGCACGCATCACAAATACGCAGACACGGATGCAGACCCACACAATGCAGAACGTGGGTTGTTCTTTTCCCATATGGGCTGGTTGTGCTGCAAAAAGAGCCCTGAAGTTATCGAAGGAGGTCGGCGAATCGATCTTAGTGACTTATATGACGATCCAGTAGTTATGTTCCAGAAAAGGTAAGCACCTCACTTAAATTATACATTAAACTTTGCCAACAGTCAAATAAGTTTTGGATTACAAAGATATCTATCTACTCGTACCTAAATTGTGTAATTTTGACGTTTATTATGCATAAATTTGTAAAAGATTATTTTTATAAGGTTCAATAATTTAAAGTAAATTGTAGGTTTTTTTTTTAATAAGTTTACGATGAGCCGGTCAAGAAACAATTATACGACCTTCTTAATTACTTTTTGTTAAAGAAAACTACGAAGAAAATGAAAATGTATGTCTTAGATCGTATCTTAGTAGCTAAAATCTGTACTGAATTAAAATCTTTTGTAACCTATTTTTTTTAAATATTGTTCGATTTCAGACACTATATGAAGATGATGCCGATACTTTGCTTCTTGATACCCACTGTCATTCCAGTTTACTTCTGGAACGAATCCTGGCTTAACGCATTCTTGATCCCTACAATCCTACGATACACTTGTGGAATCAACGTCGTGTGGAGTGTTAACAGTTTCGCGCATACCTTCGGATATAGACCTTATGATAAGTGCGTATTTTGTTTCCTAAATGCACGTTATATTTAAATTAATATAACAAAACTATATAGAATTATGCAAAATGAAAATTATTTTCAAAAGTAATTTCAGTATCTGTATAAATAAATCAAATTTCGTGAGAAATTTGTAGTAAAATTAATGGCTTGAAACTCCTATAAATACCAGTGGCATACACCTTATAGAAACTTAAAAAGCATTATTTTGTTATACGTGTACTTGGGCATTTAATATATACTCGTAGATTAATTTGGTCCAATTTAGATTCCGAGACCCATGTTCTGGTAATTATCGGATTTTAAGTCAATATATTTATTAAATGTCTAAGTATCAAGATTTATCTTGTTAGATAATTCTCTTTATGCTTTTAAGGGATGCACGACACCGTATTATAATACTACATTTTTAAATGGAAATCCGGCTTAAGGCTCGGCCATAATATATCCGGAATCTCACGAACCTGCTGAAAAACGGGCCCTGAATAAACCCCGAATCAATTCGCCGCTAAAATAAACATTTGAATTTTTTGTGGATCAACTACAAATTTTTCCCGCATCAACTCCATACAATCCGGGACCATCCATTTCCAATTTCACACCGAGATAAGCCCAACTACGTTTGTGTTTTAACACACCCGGAAGATTTCAGATTTTGTTGTCGAAACCTAAAACGTTTTCGTGCATTTTATGATATTTTAAGGTTGTACTAATACTGCCAAAACCAGCCTATTCGTAGCTATTAGGTATACGTACTCATTATTTTCACTAAAACACTTCACAACTAATTGATGTAAGTGTTTCCGTAATCGATTAGGTACGGATATGCGGATCCGCTCCATTCCATCACTTTAAGTACAATTTAAAATGATGAATATATATTTATATAAATTGTACAGTTAATAATTATTAAATGCTTATCTAGGTCATTAAATCCCCGTGAAAACATTGGCGTGTGGATGATCTGCGTGGAGGGTTTTCACAACTACCACCACACTTTCCCTTGGGACTACCGAGCCACTGAACTACCTCTGTACAACATGCTAACACCTACTATAGTGTTTATTGAAGCCATGGCTGTGGTAATTAACTATATTTATACTTTTACCAAGCAATGTTTCAAAAAGATACTGCTTTTTATGTAATTTTTCATTATTATCCAAATAGCATGACAAAAATCATTAAATGATATATTCTGAAAGTTAATGTAATTATGCTATGTCTAGTTAAGATACACAGGCATATGTTAGGGGATACAATAGGTGTATATTGTGCACTAAAATCTACTATTAAATTATGAAACCTGCCTGACCTGGTAATACAACTACCCAAGTTGAGATAACTGTCTACGTGCTTGCGACGAAAGGAGGAACCGGAATAATGAAAAAAATAAATTACGTGGAGAGAGAGCGACAGACGAAATTTTAACTGGTTTACCTGTATCTAATAATAGTAGTAATTTTAGGTAGTTCCTCACTCTGAGCTCCTAACTACCGGTGGATTGGCCCTGCAGCCTCGCTAACGTGGGTCCATATATGTGATTTTTTTTAATTTAAAATTTATGTTTTTTATGTTAAATTATGTTTAACAATAATAATAATATATCATTACGCTATGCTATTTTCGGGGTGAGTACAGATACATTAGTGGCTGTATTCATATTGCACTTATAAGTCGTGCCCAACGTGACCAGTAACGCAGCTGATCGCCAATTTCAGAGCAATTACACGTGACATTTATTTCAGAATACCATGCGAGTTTCCTCACGATATTTATCTTCAGCGGTGTACATGTGATGCTTAAATCAGTAATTAAACTGAAAACACAACCATTGCCATTATTAACACAGAAAACGTTTGCAATAATTCAAATTTTAATAATTAATAATAATAATAAATCGTCACGCTCTTTCCCTTTCGGGGTGAGCAGAGATACATCAGTGTATCCTCTTTGCACTTAACATAGATATCGTGTTTTAATAATGATTATTTGGAATTTTTTATGACTATCCTTATTAAATACTAAAATAAAATTAGTTTATTGTTAAAATAATGGTTATTTACATTATATTATGATGGTGATACATTTTGATATGTACTCGTATCAGTTTAATCTTTATTATAAAAAAAAATAAAATAAAAATAACTTTATTATAACTTTTTGAAACATAATCCTACTTCATATATAATTTTTTTAATTCTGTAAAAGGGCAGCAATAGCCACTGATCTATTATTACGAATTTTCAGATAGGACAGGCTTATGACCTCAAGAAAGTATCTCCAGAAATTATAAAGCAAAGGACTCACAGGACTGGTGACGGAACCCATCATCTATGGGGATGGGACGATCCTGAGTTTACAGAAAAGCTAAAAGAGAAATATGCATCTGTCAGTCACCGAGCTAACAGAAATAACGCATAAATATAATTTGATTTTAGTGGATAATGATTGCTTTATTTATCGTACATTCATGTAACAAGTTTGAAACGGAGTTGCTTCTAATACAATCACCAGTTGATTAATCAGCATTATTTTCAATATACGCAATAATGAATTAATGTTGATTTTTAATCCCGATATTCCTTTTGTGATACATGTATAACTACTGGGGCGCTAGTTAAACGCTAGTTGCTCGAAAAAAATGATATCATAACTTTACTGTTTTAGCAAGATGGACCTCCAATTTAATTTTTTTATCAAATTTCTCACAGCATAGACTGTAACGTTTAGCAGAATTTAGACTGCCTTTTATTTTATTATATAAAAAAAAAACTTTCATAGAAGAATTTATTTTATTTAAGCAATAAATCAAAACCAGTGTCAGCAGCTTCTGATATTAAAAAATATTTATATCAGCAACAATCCTGATTTAAACCTATATTTTTGTACTCTACGATTTCATTATCCATGTTGTTTGGTGTTTACTAAGAGCTACGTGAATATTTAATTTGATTAAATATAACCATTTTTACGAGATATTAAGTTTATTTCGTTAATGCGTAGATACTTGCCGCTTTCATGAATGTTACCTTCTTGCTTAACTACAACATGACCAGAATATTAATTTGGTAACATATCGTATGAGTTTTCGCTTTATTACTTTATTTCTGTGTTACTTCATTCAAAATGCTAAGATTTTTAATATGTCTAGATAGTCTATGTCTAGTCTAGATTATACGTCGACCAAAAAAATTCCCATAATAGAATCTAAAATGTCATAGCCAAGTAGATGCATGGCCTACTAGATTATGTAACGGCCACTAACCAAAGTTAGGGTTGTCTCATGTAAATCTCATGCAAATACCCTAAAAATTTATTATATATTGAAATACGAAATAGACCTAAACTTCACTCAAATATACTATTTTTGTACTCGACTTGTCTTGAAGAGAATTAAAATGCATTTATGGAAATAACATAAGTGAAAGAAGTGCAAAATTTTCTGTGGTGTATAATGATTTTAATCCTTTACAAGCAAATCAAACTTTTCTTAAAATATTTCCAGCAAACATTTTATTTGTCTAACAATTACGAAATTTATTAAATGTAAAATATTTGAAATAAAAAAGAGAACCAAATTCCGTTGGTGCTTAATACTTTCCATAAAAATGTATTAGGCGTCACTTTGATATTTTACTGTCGATATCATTTAATTTTTTTAAGTATACAGAGTATAACTATTGCTAATTTTTTTATATTAGCTCAACTCACTAATTGTAAATGATGAAAATTACTGTGTAGTTCAAAAACGGCAACAACTATCGAAAGACTAGGATCCATTGACTGTCGCCGCTGTTGTGTTAGCTCTCATACTCTAGGAATTTAATAATGTACAAGTGTTGTTATTACAATTTTTAGCTTACTATCTATCATTTTCAAATTAGAAGCTAAACACTTCGCAAATAATCAATAATTATAATAATTAAGTTGTTTATAACTACCATAAAATATATATAAAACAGAATACCATAAAACAGAAAAAAAATACATTTAATCAGCGGTATCCACCAATTTAGGTAATAACATAGGTAATACAAATAAATGATACATACAATGAAATAAGTAAAAATAAAAACAACATGAGAATAATAGACCGATAAGAATACTGTCTCTGCAGCGCTGGAGTTCTATATTTATAAAAAATAAATAAATCTGTACTTTTACACAAATAAATGCGAAGACTGATGTATTTATGAAAATTATAAGTTGGTTTCATTTATATTTTGCTCATAAAGAATTTTTTTCACGACTGCTTTAGTGCTACAATGCTTACAGATAGGAAAAAAATGGTTCAAATAGTATTATGGCGCACAACAATTACTTTCAGAAATTATCGTGTTCACAATTTTTACAGAAGATTAATGAAATAATCAAATTACTAGGATTCTTTTGTTTGACAAAATAAATAAATTTCTGTCATACAAATTATTATTAATAATCATCAATATCATGTTTTGAGGAACACTTGTGGAATGTAAGTTCTCATTTGACGTATAGATAACGATAAAAACAAAATTTTTTCACACAATTTATTTGTGTGATCGTGATTTTTTTTTTGTAGTCTCTTACAACCTTTGTCTTTTGGGCACTGGCATCATTATCTGTGTTAAACTTTGTTCCTAAAAAGACTTATATCAAAAGCCGTAATTAAACTTGACATTTGATTTTTCAAGCCCTGACATGAAGTAGTGATGGCAAATAAGAGAGATTTCAATAAGCAAGAGAATCACAGCAATCAACTTTAAAATCAAGTCAATGAAGAAAAACAATTTTCGATGGACTATTTCTCAAAATATTATCTTTCAGGGTTACATTTTAATTGATTCGACTCAATCTCAACGCTGATGCGCCAAGTCAATTATCGGACTCGCCCTGTCAGACAGTCTATTGTTTTACAATTCCAAGTTATTGAATCAAGTCGAATTATCGAATGATCGAATTACGAACTAAACAGGCAATAATTTCTGATGCTACAACGCATAAGCGACATCAATCATTATGGACTTGGTATAATCGACTTTCATTCAATATAATCAATTGTAATATAGTAATGAACAATCGAACTAAATGACATATCATCTTGTTATCGCCCATCACTAGCGTGAAGTGCTTATTAACTAAGAAATTCTGTGATATTTTATAAGTAAGCCGTTTATATAGAATTCTACAGGGTTAACTGTATAAAATAAGCATTTTGATTATAAATTTTATAATCAAAGAATAAACACTACGATGTTATCTTCTGTAATTAAAGAGCACCAAGCAAAACAATCTGCCAAAAGGATAGTACAAGGTACAACTAATTACAATGATTTCTCTCTTAAATAGGAATGACAATATTTTTTTGACCTCTATTTACTATAGGAATGTGATATTATATGATGGAATGTAATATGCAAAAAGAAATTAAGTTAATGTTAAATGTAGGTATATTAGATTATATAAATGATACAATAAATAAATTCATATCACAACAATCTTTGTTTACAGAACAAAAACGCAAAGAATGTGCAGCTGCGGCTAATGACTTAACACAGGCACTTGTGGACCATCTCAATGTTGGGTAATATTTGTTACTAAATCTACATATATATCAATTTTATTTTAACTAATTTCCCTATATAATTGTAATTTCCAAATAATTAATAGATAAACTATTAGACAGGCTAGATAAAAGTGGTGATTAGAAAAACTTCTTTAAAAACTTTTACATATGATTAATCAAATATTTAAAAAACATGTACTAAATACTGTTAAACTGGTTAATTGTTGTCAGGAAATGTAAAAATATCTATTTATTTTAATATAATAAACAGAGGCCTAATTATAGGACAACTAGACAGTGCCATGCACTGGGATTCCCAGGCTTAAGAGGCCCTTTGTTACGGACCAGCAAACTCATCTACTAAAATATACTTATATTGTAAGCATTTTTATATTAGATAAATATTACAACTTTTCAGAGTAGCTCAAGCATATTTAAACCAAAAGAAACTTGATGCTGAAGCAAAACTATTACATCAAGGAGCCATAAACTTTGCGAAGCAGACACAACAATGGGTGACACTAGTAGAAAACTTTAGCAATGCGTTAAAAGAAATAGGAGATGTTGAAAACTGGGCTCGGAGTATTGAAAATGATATGAAAATTGTCACTGATACTTTAGAAAGATCATATGAAATAGCACAAGAACAACATACTACTAATTAATTTAAATTAAAATTTTAAGCGGAAGTGCCTGGTGTTTCTATTTCTAGTGAATGTCCCAAGGAGTGTACAAATTTATGACTCATTGAAAACAGTTTTTGGGAAATATTAATCTTTATTATAGTGTTACATTATAATAATGAATTTGATGGGTGAATCAGTGTTTTTTTACTGATACCAAATATATATTACTATATCACCAAAAAATGACACTTAACACGTTCCCGCCGGCAGCTGAATTCACTGTCTTCGGCATCTGACAGATCTGTAAAATCAAATATGTCTCATCGGGCGGCGCCGTTTGCACGTAATCGCATATCTCTCATTAAGTGCTTCTGCTTACTATGCCTGCGTTCATTTGCAAACTTTTTATTTTTATTATCAAAAAATACTAATTAAATTGATTTCTTTCATTGTACCATTAATGGTATACGCCGCCCGATGGGACAATTATATGTGTACCATAAATGGTACACGCCGACCGATGGAACAGTCCTCAATGTACTATTAATGGTACATGCCCGCGGGAACGTGTTAAACCAAATTAGCATTTCACCCCTCGAATTAATGTGCCGATAAAACATTTTATTTTTAGGGGAGTTTGATATGAGTTGGTAACACCCATATAAGTCGGTAGGGAAAGCGATATAAGAAAAAGCGTTGATGAAAAAATCCTTAGGTATAGTCCGTCAAGAAAGTCATGAAAAGAATGTTTTGAGAACTAAAGCTTTTACTTGTTATGGCAACACTGTATTCCTGTCTAACTGAGTACATCAATTGTCACATCAAAGGTTGTTGTGGTTAGTTTACTGGATTTTTTTTAATTACTGCGAATATTTTTTATCGTTTAACCGTTTTGTGGTCAAATTGAATCGCACTGTTTATAAAAGTAGTACGAGGCAGATCATATTTAAGGTTATTCAAGAATTTATGAGTGAATTTCAAACGGGAAAGCTATTTTCTGATTTGGGAGATGTTTACGGTCGAACAGCTAAAATAACAGGTATGTACTCTTATTTTAATGTTAGACACTGTAACAGAAATGAAATAGGTTGAAATTGTACATTTTTAAGTGATATTTTAGCTTTGTGATAATATTTACGAATTTTAAAAGGTTATGTTATTGTTGGTATAGCTTTCCTATATTACTACGCTTGAAAAATTTTGATACTTTCGTATTTTTATTACAATGTTTGAATTTTTCTTTTTCTTCCAGGTGTTTCTGAAAGCATCGTTCGACGTATAGTGGACGAGGGTATGAAAAATGGAGGCGAATTTGTAACGCCTGGAAAAAAAGGAAGGGCAGACCTAGTAAACAGATTGATGATTTCAGTCTATGTGCCATTCATCAAAAAGTTCAATTTTTCTACACAGTCCAAAAAGAAGTACCTACGCTAAGAAAACTATTAGCTGTGGTGAAACAAGAATTAGATTTTGATGGCAGCCATGAACTTCTCAGACAGTTCAATTGGATTTATGTTCAAAAAACGCAAAACAAATAGACTGGCGCTTATAGAAAAGCCAATTAAAGCTTCAAAACGTGAATATTATTTGAAGCAAATTCTTGAAAATAGAAGATTGCCAGAAGAGCTTCAAAAATACATAATTTTAACTTTTACAAAATTAGAACCGTTTTTATTATAATAAAATTTGGTCGAAATTAATGTATTATTTGTTAAGAATTGTATCAACGTAATAATATTAATATTTATCCAAATAAATGTGTTGTTGATTAAGAGTACTTAATTGTGAACAAAATTGTCTTTGACATCACTTAATTTCAATGAACATCTTAGAAGATATTACAAAACCTTATATAGCAAAACAACGTTTGCCGGATTTGCTAGTTAAAAAATATTATACTGTTTTTTTTTTCAAATGAAGTATCAAAATTTATTAATCGAAATATATATGGATACCATGTAAAAAACAGTGGCGCCCTCCTTTTTTTTCACGACTTTCTTGACAGACTATAAATATTGGTATTTCCAAAAATAAAAATTATATTAGGTCCTTACATATGAAATTGGCGTTTTGTATGGGAGGAACAAAAAGTCGAATATTTTTTAATATAATATATTTAATTAATCAAAGTATGAACCATTATTTTCTATGCACATTTGCCATCTCATAGGTAGTTCATTGATCCCTTTACTAAAAAAACCAGTCGGACGGGAATCAATAAAATCTTTGAAGGCGATTTGGACTGCTCCATCGGAGTTGAATTTTTTCCCTTGCAAGAAGTTATCCAAATTTCGAAAAAAATGGTAATCTGTTGGAGCAAGGTCCGGGGAGTACGGAGGATGTCTTAGACTTTCCAATTGAAGCTCTTCTAATTTAGTAGCCGTCTGTTGCGCAGTGTGTGGTCTAGCGTTGTCGTGAAGCAGCAGTGGCGTGGAGCGTTTGACCAGCCTAGGTTGTTTAGCCGCTAGCTTTTCCATCATGGTTTGCAATTGCTGACAATAGACATCAGCCGTAATAGTCTGGCCAGATTTGAGAAAACTGTAATGAACAATACCGGCACTAGTCCACCAAACGCTTACAAGTAACTTTTTTGGGGTTAATTTTCGCTTGGGGCAGGATTTGGCTGGCCTGCCAGGATCCAACCATTGTGCTGAGCGCTTCCGATTATCGTAAAGAACCCATTTTTCATCACAGGTAATGATTCGGTTTAAAATACCTTCATTATTGTGCCGGTTTAGTAATGTAACGCAGCAGTCGACGCGCGTTTGCCGGTATGCTTCAGTCAATTCGTGAGGTACCCACCTTTCAAGCTTTTTAGTCTTCCCAATTTGCTTCAAGTGAATTAAAACAGTTTTATCACTAACATCGCAGCCTGCAGCTAGCTCGGACGTGGTTTGCGATGGATCCGCTTCCACAATAGTCTTCAACTCTTCATTATCAACTTGAGTCTCAGGCCGTCCACGGGGCTTGTTCTGCAGGTCGAAATTTCCAGAACGAAAACGTTGGAACCAAAAACGAACTGTGTTTTCTTTTGCAACACGACCGCCATACACATCATTCACACTTCGAGTTGTTTCCGCAGCACTAGTGCCACGGCGGAACTCGTACTCGTAAATCATGCGATATTTTAAGTTTTCCATTTTGTAAAATGAGTGACGCAAACAGAAAAAAACAGAAGAAAAAAACAAATGAATGACGATCATCGAAGCACAAATACATGAGTCTATAGCTGTACAAATTTGAATTTGGAATTCCTTACCAAAGAGGAGAAATTTGTGATTAAAGTGGCCAGTACGAAAAACGCCAATTTCATATGTAAGGACCTAATATTTATAATCTAACAGATAAAGTAAAATTATCACACAAGATGGCGGCCGCTAATAGCTCGAACATAAAATACCCGCTTTAGAATTTGTGCACGTCGTGGCCTAAGATTTGAAACTGCAGAAAAACTATCAACATTAACAGTTAAAAGTTATTGTTATAAAATTGACAATTACAATGAGGTTTTGTCTAATAAATGCAAAGATATTTCGCTCCTATTGTATATTTATTTATGTATATATTTGTGATGTTATAGTTAGTTTGTGTTGTTTTGTTTTAGGTATCGGACACTCTCAAGATAAATAGTTCAATTTGACAACCGTCCAATTTCTTAAGCACATTTGAAACAGCATAACCGGCCAACTTTCCTCGTTTTTAATCATGACACTGACATTGGCGAAGTCACAAAGGACCAGTCCTTGGAATAAAGCCATACATAAATAAAAAGATATTTCGCGAATTACCTGGGAAAGGAAAATTTTACATTGTTTTGACATTTCAACGATTCATTTCACTCGGTTTAAAACACACCATGCTATAATTTAAAAAAAATACACAGTTTTATACGGCAACCCTTCCGAGTGACATGTGTCATTCGTTAGACACGTAGGGAGTATTTTTTCATTCAATTCATTGGATCTGTCATGGTTGGTTAATGCTTCGTCTAGAGAATTAATCATTTCAATCATTAGGGTATCCCGTGCGTTAGCACATGTCTCTTAATTATCATAATTGTAAATTTAAACTCTCAACGAGTCGGAGGGCCTCCTAAGGTAGGATCGTGGTCTTTAAATTGAAAAACACAACTAGGTGATGTGCGCAAACTTTCGGTCTTCGAAATTTCATGAAAGCATGGGAACAGGGTTGAGAACTAACGATGAGATTAGTAAAATTTAACAATTTATAATCTCCCGATAATGTCAAGAACGGCTGGGGACAAGCCAAGTGATCAGAATTAGCGCTAACGGCGCCAAGCGAATAAATATTTACGAATCGTGCGGACGGCGAAGTGTTAATATCAATGTTGATAGTTTGGGGTATTAATAAAAAATCGATAATTAATTTTATTTCATTTCTTATGGTCGTTGATGAGTATTCTGTATCCCTCCGTTCTAGATGACAGTGTCAAACCTAAAAGAAAAATATAAAGAAGATGAGGATGTATGGCTCGTTCCTTTGCCTACCTTTTGGGGGAACATAATAAACAACAAAAACCAAAAACGATTCAAAAGTTTTGTGATATTCATTTCAAATTTCAATTCATCTTGAATTAAATGCTAGATTGCTCGTATTTGACGTATGTGAAACGCCTTTAATTTAATTAGATTTAATAGATTTTGTACCGTCAATTGTAAACCACGTGTACTTATATCATTATCCTTTATATCGGAAATCTTTGCGTGATAGCCATAAGTAATTTGTAAAAATATAAAAATTTACTAATTTTCAAAGTGAAAATGTCTTTAGACAGCACACCACGAGTATTATCCATACAGAGCCATGTTGTCCACGGATACGTTGGTAATAAAAGTGCTGTTTTTCCACTTCAGGTAAGTAACAAACAATATAATTACTCTGAATATTGCTTTACATTGTCACGTAAGATTACTTTACTGCTTTAATAAGACTTAACTTGCCTTTATGATCTTAATGATTACTTAAATTACTAAGTTTCTTTTCAGAATTAAAAAAAGGTGCAAAATGGTTTTACTAATTTCTTAAATCAAACTGTTCCATTAAGAATTTCAGTTTGTTTATAGTTATATTTCTCAAACTATTACTGTTTAAGAAAATGTATATTTAAAATATTTTCCTTATTTGTTTGATATCACATTTCCTACATAGTATTTACTATTGCATCAAAATAAAGCAAATATAGAGTATTAAGAATATTTATATATGTACCTAATTATGATAGTTACAGAATGATTTCTGGAACAACCTTGTCAAATGACCTTGATTTTTATCTTTAAAGCAAACAATTGTAAAGTGTCTCTATAGATACAAATTGTCTGAAGTTATGTAACAAATGGTAGACATATAAAAAGAACTATTTAACAAGGTCTATGAAATCATAATTGCTTTTAATATTTTTTTGATGGCAGGTTTTATTTATTTCAGTAATTCACTATTGTATTTAGTTGAATCAAAAGAGCAAATATGTCTAATGATAGTTTTCTAATCTAGTGGTACTTGCTAAGATTCAAAATATCCTGCATATTCACTTCAATTAGACCAACTTAATTTAGAGATTAATAACCAGTAACTTTCAACTTTCCTAATTTTAAAAGAACTAGAGAAAGATTATGTATTGATTACATACTGGTTGTGTTTGTTTGGCAGTGATTTTGGGGACAGGATGCTTTTTTAAAATAGAATGCTTTTGAAATTATATGCTTAGAGAGAATACCATTTTGTTACTTGATACTTTATGATCACCTGTCTTATGAGGATTAATTGTTTTCTGTTTAGTTGAATAGCAGATGTTAAAAGTGTTGTTTTTAGACACTTTAATTTTTAAGCTTATTAGTCATTCCACACAATGTAAAGAGAAGTTTGTATAAATATCATACATAATATACATACATAATCAGAATAATTATCAATACTTACTGAAATGACCCTATAATTAGTGATGTTCCAATTAGTCAGTAAAGCAAACTAATCAGGTAATTTCATAGTCAACAAAGACCACTGATTATCCAGCTTCTTATGTTGTATTTGTCATTAAAATGTACATAACAGGAATTACATTAAATTAAACCTTCATTGTTGTAATAATAGCAAATCTCTACATCTTATACAACTGGTTCATAATTCTCTCAGTTGCATAAAATAACAGGTGATCTGACCTGTGCAAAATCATAAAATGAGCTTATTTTAATGTAACATATCTAATGTAAAATAAAAATAAAAACACATGTTCAGAGATATATGCAGGGAATAGTTGCAACTTGTGTGTATATTTGTAAACAAAGTATTGCAGAAATTGCTGAATATTCCAAAGGCCAGATTGGTTGATAAGTTAGCTTCTTACAATCAATTAATCAGCTAGTCAACCAAAGCTATATTTGGTACATCTCTACTTTTATAAGTACAAATATATTATTACAAAAATTTTAAGCACTTTAAAAACACTGATTTAAATACTATTTCTTCATTAAATAAATTTAACGAAATCTACTGTATTCAAAAAAGAAAATGTTATTGTTGTGTTTACTTTTGTTTATTACAATAAGATTTTAGCAGGTTTTTAAACATTCTATTATTGCACTTTCTAACAACTATTTATTTTATTTGAACAGGTATTAGGATTTGAGGTGGATTCTATAAATACAGTTCAGTTTTCAACTCACACAGCATATAAACACATAAAAGGGAATGTGCTGAAAAATGATGAAATGGAAGCTCTGGTAGAAGGACTGATGTTAAATGATGTTGATTATTACACACATTTCTTGACTGGATATTCAAGGTCTCCAGACTCTCTAAAACAGATTGCGGAAATTATTAAAAAGCTAAGACAGAGAAATGAGAAATTGATATATGGTAATTATGATAACTTCCACATTTTATTACTAATATAATTTTTAGTAAAACAAGAAGGCAAAAGGTAGCACTATTAACTAAGTAGGTCTAAAAGGTTTTTACTCAACAGAGTAATTGTCTTTAGACCATGAATGAATACTCTAAGTTGATACCTATATTATCCATATATCTAATTCCCAAATATGGCAAATAAAACTTGTAATGCCAAAGTTAACCAAGTTGAGAGATTTTTTATTGAAATCCCTTTGTCAATGTGTTTTTAGTTATTTAATATATGCATTACTTTCCTGTATAACTTTTTTAATAAAGAGAATTTTTCAAAATATATGGATACACAAATTAATTAGTGTAAATTCATGCTTAATAATACTATCTGTCTTTTGCCTAGTGTAATTCGTCTGGATAAATACTATCTCAGCCACAAAAAAAATATTAAAAAAAAATAGTGAAATAACAGGGTACAGACACTTATCAGCTGTTTCTAACTGCTAATAAATAAATTATCAAAAATTTTAAAGTAAAATTATCAACAACTAGTTATTGATGTGATTGTGGCTGTAATAGTGTATAAGGAGCTGGCGTCTATCTGGGGAAACATGTGTAGTTGTAGGTTTGAATCCCTGCATGTATCTCTTGGTTATTCCAGATAAATACGGTTTTAGGCACCACATGCTCACCGGTAAAGGAAGACATTGTGAGAAAACCCACATGGGTATCTCATAAGAATGGTGATCAGTTATGTTACTGGTCATATTGGGTTCATCATATAAGTACAAAGTGGATACAGCTACTAGTGTATCTCTACTCACACCAAAATGGTTATGGTGTGATGATAAATTGGTTTTATTATTAGTTATGGATTATTTTATTAATAACTATATAAATCAAGGACCCTAGTTTATGCCTACAACCATATTCTGTATTAACAATGAGGATATATCCTCCTTTAAGTTGAATTACATCTGTACATTTACTCAGTAACGCAATATTAATGTTTGAAAGGAATCTATTTAACTTTATTTCTCTGTAATGAAAAATGACACCAACTATGAAAAGATTAAGTTTATTAAAATTTATAAATACTTAATAATTTAAAGCTATGCTCTTAAATTCTTTAAAAAACTGAAAGTAATTAAATTTTACCAATAGAACAATTAAACCCGCCCGGTTAAGTTGTGAAGACCTTTCACGGTCAACCAAAACGCGTAAACTCGAAAAAAAAAATAAGAACAATTAAAAACATTTTTTTTATTTCACAACAAACAAAAACAAATTTTTGCAAGTGCATGGTTGATTCACTAATACAAAACATATTTAGGTAGCAACATAAACTTTACTGTAAATTGTTTTCCTGCAACTATGATGTTGTATTTGTTTTTATAATTTGTATTCAAAATTAATAACCATGAAAGATTTTGATACCTAATGCTCAGTAAAGAACATTAAATTTGTTAATTCTAACTATTATATACTTATTACTTCCTTGTTCACATGTCTATTTTCGTGTGCTAATGTAATGATAAAACTTATAATAGAATTGTGGTATCTTGTGATAACGTACAAAGATGTCTTTTACTACTGATTATTTATTATCAGTAGGCTTATTATAGTTTATAAGACTCAATTGATGTGCAGTGTGCAAATTAACAACATATTTGTTTATTTCGTGGAATGACAAAGTATTCTATATTTAATGATTTACTTCAGAATTTTCCTTCTTTATACAAGTTTTCATTCTTGCTTTGAACAAATAACTATTGGTTTGATATGGAATTAAAATTCCTATGAAAACATATATAATATTTCTTTGATTTGAATTCTATCTTATCAATTTGCAGACTTTTTAGACTTAGACTGTACTTAATATTAGTTGATGTTACCTACACATCAACTAGATTATTTTGTTAAATTAGTATAAAAAATAGACAAATGAATTCTTCGAAACTTGAAATAATATCTTACTATTAAGAACTAGCTGTTCCGATGAACTTCCTACAACTTAACAGTCAATAAATGTCGTTTATCTACACCTACACACTTTCCTGTTTACCCCTTTTCCCTTCAACACATCTCTCTTACTCTTTCCTTTTCCTCCCATTATCCCTACCTTAATAATTTCTCTCCTCATCTTTTCCGCTACATTTTGAGTAAATTGTCCGTTACATACTTCTTCTATGAACGCAAATATGATAAACAGAATGATTACAAGCGCCCGAAAATTACTTAACCTTTATTGATCCCCAGTAGTTAGTCTGTGTTGCATCACAGGCAACATTGCTCCGCGACCTTGTAAGGCAAATTAATCTTAATCATTATTGACATAATGGATCCTAAAAATTCGACGACTGCGGTATTTTCGGTTAATATTAGAGCTTAAATGCCTTGAGAAAACGCTTAAATATTTTTTTGGTGATAACTACAGTTTATGAAATTATAAAACTGGTAGTATTTATTTATGTATATGTTTTTTTATATATATTATCTAAAAGAAAAGTTCACTGAAAACGGTGATCAGAGGCGCAACTGGTCACATTCAGCGCGACATATAAGCTGACTTAAGATATTACATGACTTGCTCTCCCGTTGTGGATTTGATACCTACATGAAACAACTATTTGTATGGTCACAAGAAAGTAGTTCCGGGTCTGAGTATTTGTGCATATGATATACATGTTTATAATTGCAATCATGATACAGGGGTCAATTTTACTGTTTTTTTAATGTCACTATATATATATGTGTGTGTCTATGTTTTAGTGTGTGATCCGGTTATGGGCGACAATGGTAAGATGTACGTACCAGAGGACATTCTACCAGTGTATCGGGATATTGTCGTCCCATTAGCAGATATTCTTACGCCAAATCAATTTGAGGCAGAATTAATAACCGGCATTGCAATGAGAGACCTTGATGGAGCACTGAAAGTAATTCAAGCGTTACATGACAAGGGTGTGAAAACTGTAGTGTTATCAAGTACCGATTTAGGAGATGACAAGAATATGATCGGTATTGCTAGTACAAAAGGTAAACAAACGTTTTTTCGTATAAAAAATATTTTTTCGATTCCTCCTTCAAAATTTAAAAGAGCGAAAAGAAAAACTACCTCTAAAAGTGTTGAAAGTAACCAACAAGTGTTTATATATAACATATATATCTTTTTAATATATCGCTCCTAAAGAGGTCAAATAGGGGTTAAAGTTTGTTAATTTTGAAGTAAGCACGATGAAAACTGGTATTGAGATCCTTGGATAGAAGTAAAAAATATACGTTTTTCAACGTTTTTATAAAATTGATCCCCAAGGGGGTAAATTATTTCTACCCGGGTAATGCTGGACCAAAACAGCTAGCCATTACAATGTATGCATCTTAATATACTATAAGTTATTGCCTATTTCTTTTAAGAAATAATAACTATTTAATTATTTATAATTACAATTAATGTAAAATCTTGTTTTATGTCGCTTAATTTTATTTTCGAGATATTAATACATATAATACTGAAATTTCTCCGATAGAAGACTAAAGTATGTCAAAAGATAGCTTTGAGATGAAAACAATGGGCTTATCACAACCGTTATACTTCTTTATCAGTTAATTAAGATGCAATCACAATCTATACAGTTTATTACTGTACTATATATAATATAGGATGTGTGCTATGCATATATACAACTCGGTGTATTTTCCGTCTCACCAAAGAAATGTTTATTATTACTACTATATAGATACTGCCATTAATGTAGCACTGCTCATTCTAAAACTAAGTGAGCCCGTTGCCGTTCGCTGCCATTTTTGGACTACACTGCACTCTCCGTCAGGGCTGGCGTTGTCATTTTGTTGAGCTCGTATAAAAAAATGGATCACGTGTACCGCGGGCTAAACCTACAGACGAATTTGAACAGTCTCAAATTTCAATTACTAATACCGAATGTTTGAAACCGGTAAATAATCGTGTTTTATGTTTTTTATTCAAGGGGTATGTTATAAGATCCAAATACCTAAATTAGACGCGACATTCACTGGCACGGGAGATTTATTCGCCGCGCTGTTTCTGGCCTGGTTCCATAAAACAAACGGCGACATTAAATTGACGCTGGAAAAAACTATAGCCACTGTTCAAAATATCGTAAAGGACACATATCAGAGAGCTAGAGGTAATGTAATAATTATGACTATTGAAGCATGAAATAATTTATATTAGATTGATGCGTAATTTTTATAAAATTCTTGGTCAATTCCAGATCCAAAATAATTGTTATTATAATTATTTTATTTTTTGATTTTAGTAATCCATCCGACCGGTAAAGTACCACCAAAGCATATAGAGCTCCGTCTTGTACAGAATAAAGCAATAATTGAAGATCCCGCAATAGAAATTGTAGCAGAAAAAATTGCAGGTCATTAAAATATATGAAATATTTTACAATGCTATAAATTCTTTGTGCTAGACAATATTACATAGTGTAATAATTATTGTATTTACAAAAAAATGTTATTGTATTCGTCACCTTCGTATTTAATGTGAAACAAATCGATAGTTTATTAACTTTTTAGTTTATTAAGTTTTTATTTCGAATTCAATATTATTGGAAGAAAAACATTAAACTTGATAAATTTAAAATCAGCAATAAAATATCATTATACTATAATAGTGGAATTAATAAAAACGTATTGACATATCGACGCTAAAAAGTGAGATTTTTCTAGTCCAAAAACTTTACTAGAAGCAAAGAACTGATATTTCTTTTTAAAACCATAACTTGTAATATTTATATCTGTTATTGTCCCTTTCGGTAATTAAAACCATATATCAAATTGTTTTTTTGCTATTATTAACATGAAACAATATACTGTAAAGTGAGAATGTATATTTTAAATAGCTGCAACACGGCTTTAGAACAAACAGCCTTGGAGCCGTGGGACAAAGATCATTCGACGCAGTTTTTGTTTTCTAATTACGAATATGCACGCAATCGATCAGACGCTAAATTACTGGGATCTCGCTTTATAGCGTCATAAATTTTCATATAATTATTGTAATTATGATTACCAAAAATGACACATTGTTTGTGTATTTTTAATATTTATTGGTTATCTTGCCAAGCAAATTAACATTATATGTAAAATAGAAATTGTTATTGTTATGATATTAGAAAAATTATCAAAATATACATATTATAAAAGTAAACTTAAGATATTTACAAGATTATGCAATAAAATATTACCATTTGTCCTAGACGCTACAATCACCCGGCACACAGCCACTATACAACTAAGATAACTATTATCTTAGAACTACGCATATTTTGTGATATGACAAATATTGGTATGTTTAAAATACTACAGTATATAATATTGTTAGATATCAAAAACCTGCAAGTTACATACTTATGCCAAAACAAGATATGAATAGCATTAAATTCGAAATCAAAACCTTAATTCACACTATTTAATGCAAATTTAGGCCATTCGCCATTAACATTGTGAAAAAGATCACCAAAGTCAATGAGTTTTTCAAATCCCGGTATGCCTCTTGACTGGTGTTTATCAAACTCAATCACGTCTATATGCCCTAACCATAGCAAAGTTACGACATCTAATACGGCTGCCATTTCTATAATCTAAATGATGTAGAGTGCGCTGTCTTAAGTCTTTTTATTGAATTTAATTAAATAGTAATAATTAAAGTGTACATGTAGGCAGACCTAAAAAGCACAGAAAAGGTCTGTATTGAAATATATAACTGATAAAGCCTAAAAGAAAGCTAAAATCCCAATAAAACAACTGCGCTTTAGTCATTTATAAACGAGCAAAGTCTAAAATTTAGGGCAGTATTCAAGTTCTCTTAGTTAAACGAACTTATGTACGAACGAACTACGTTTTTTTTTTGTTACCTGGGGGAAATCCTACATAGGATCATCAAGGTTGCTGTCAGGGCAGCGACCCCGGCGTGTCAGACTCCTACTGACTAAAAACGCCCGGGGTGGTCCTCTAATCACCCCACCCACGCCTGGGAAATCGAATTCGTCTAGTCAGGAATGAACTACACGTGCACGCACTTGTAACGAACATAAGTTATGGTGATTATTATTTTTTCTACAGCTTAGTGAAGCTATTACCTATATAAAATACTAGCAGATCCGGCAAACGTTGTTTTGCTATATAAGGTTTTTTAATGTCTTCTAAGATGTTCATTGAAATTAATTGATATCAAAGACAATTTTGTTCACAATTAAATACTCTTAATCAACAACACATTTATTTGGATAAATATTAATATTATTACGTTGATACAATTCTTAACAAATAATGCATTAATTTCGACCAAATTTTATTACTATAAAAACGGTTCTAGTGACTTAATCTTAAAAGATAGACATATACTGTCGCATACATTTTTTTAGATCATTTCAAGAGGAATAATTCTTTCTTACATATATTTTTCGTATCTTGAACCGTTTTCGCAGCGCACGCAATGGAAGCCCTGAAGGATGAATAATTTTCCCCGTTTTTTTTCACATTTTCCATTATTTCTTCGTTCCTAATAGGTGTTTCGTGATGTTATATAGCCTAAAGCCTTCCTCGATAAATGGTCTATTCATCACAAAAAGAATTTTTCAACTCGAACCAGTAGTTCCTGAGATTAGCGCGTTCAAACAAACAAACTCTTCAGCTTTATAATATTAGTATAGATTTTACAATGACGCTTTTTTCTATATCCAGTAATTTTTGGCTTTCGTATTACATGAACAATTTATTAAGCGTTAGGCTAGATATCACGGCGCGCCAGGCATTACACTTGAGGGAGTCTGCTGCCCGAATGAGAGGGAGATGTTGCACCACTGTGCAACATCCGGCACGCCATGTGTCGCGGCATGTGTCCGGCACGCCGCTTGAGAGGTTTTGGAAGGGTGGGCTCTTTACTCTTACCCCGCACAGAGAGGTGCCCTCAACAAGGCTTTTCGCACCCCAGGTGTCTGAATGAATTTGGTAACCCAGGCGCTGGTGAAGCGGTTAGAGGGGGGTTTTTAGTAGAGTCCGACCGAAACTGGTTTTCCGGCAAACCCGAAACCGAATATTCGGCCGTGGCTTCAGTTTCGGCCGAAACCGAAACTCACGTGGTCAAGTATAAAAGTCAACGTGGCCAAGTAAAAAAATGAAACAAAAACTTACATGTAATCAGTTCCATCAAAACATAACCTCTAAAGAATGTTTACGTCGGGTGATAAAGCACTGACTAAGTTGTGTTGCTATAGAGCAATGCGAACGGCGCACGAATCCCGAACAGGGCCGCCAGCGTCCACCAAAGCATTGCCGCGAGAAACGAAGTTAGGCAAGCATGTACGACAACTACCGAAATCAGTTTCGGTTTCGGCAAAAGTTTCGGCCAAATTTGGCCGAAACCGAAACTGCCGCCGAAACTTGATTTTTAGCCGAAACTCGGCCGAAACCGAAACCGAACTTTCGGTCGGACACTAGTTTTTAGTCAGTGGAAGTCTGACACACCGGGGTCACTGCCCTCACAGTGGCCCTGATGGTCCTATGCAGGATTTTCCCCTGAGATAACAATAGATAGAGGTACGATCCTCTATAATCAGATATAACAATAAATGCCTGTCTGTCCTTTTCAATTTGCGATACGTCCACGAAGTTGTTTTTCAAACTCCGGTAAGTTTTTCTGGTATATATCAAAATCCAATACGTATAAGGTAAATTTAATTTTGAAACTGGATTTGTATTATTCGTTCTATTTTCTCTACATATTACGCACTTAAACATAAGAACCAGAATAATTCGTAACTTTTTTTTCAATCAAAGTAGTGTTGAAGCATTTCCCACACAGGTTTTTGATATTTAACGATACGTGTTGTAGTCCGAAAATTTCATGTCACATAATTAACATTTTCTAAGATCCGGCATAGTGTGATTAATTTTAAATTATTATAATATTAATTTTAATGTGGGAAATCTTATATTCAATGTGTCGCAGAAGGTCAGTGTTTATGAGATTTCTAAAGTAGGTCAAATAATAATATTTAACTGCTTATAGTAGTTTTGCTTTTAATGTGGTACTATTTTACTATTATTTTAATTATAAATGGACAAGTGATTGACGTCTTCCAATTTATTACATTTATCTGTGATGAAATAATGTTTACTAGTGTTTTTGTTTTCAAATATGAATTTAGTTTCTAAGTAAAAAATGAAAGTTCCTTAAAAGAACTTTATTAATTTAATTTTTTTATTCTGTTACCATGGTAGTTCAATTTTTATTTTTTATTTTATAATTTTATTAATAAATGTTGAGCCTAAATTTTCTTTTTATTACCTGAGTAAAATTATGTATAGAGGATATGGAATTAAGTTTGCAGCTATTTAACATAATCTTTATTTTATGAAAACTATCATTATAATTGATCTAAGAAATATGTAGTTAATTAATAAACAAAAGTTAAAAACGAAGGATTTATTACAAAGTAAATGTAAAAGGTTTAAATGCCTTGTCTCAATCTGCTTTTGTGAATAACAAAGACTCCACTAACTAAAACCAGCAGAACAATATGATACACCCAAAATATTGAGTTGTAGTACTTTAGTAATAGTCGAGTGTCACCAAGTATCAAACACGGAGTTAGATAGATAAGACAAAATACACGCATTATCGAGAATCCGATGTTCCAAGGTATTTTCATCTGAAAACAAAAAGTACTTTTTAATATATTTTTGAGGAGATAGGTCATCTGTGCCCGACTGGATCGCGAACTCACGTCATAATTACTTAAATTGGCATTAACACAGACCTCGTCGGTGTTGTACAGATAACTGTACTCCGCTTCTAGGTGCACGTGGACCCATAATGTTGTGGAAATTATAAACTGTGGAATAGAGGGACCGATCCATATTGTCCAAGCAGCGAATGATAACGCACTCCTAAAAGAAACAAATGTGCAATACACTGGTGTACAATTAAATATGTAGTCTGCGATTATTATGTACATATTTTTGGCCTGTAATTCGATCTAGAGTAGATATAGCTGAGAGGGCTTAAAACCTAGTCAGTAAGAAATAATTTTCGGTTAACCAAGTTTAAAAAAATATTGTATATGTGTTATAATAAAAATATCAATTTTACGATTATAGACTAAATGTTTAACAGTATGGATCCTCCTTTTGGAATATCACCGCAAACCATTGCTACCATCGTATTTTATACAAAAAGTTTCAGTCACGATTGAGAAGTATATGGACGAGGTTTGGACATTGGACTTAAAAATGCATCTTTCCGTAAATATCAGTGAGTAGCAAAATCGTCAGTAATAAGTACTTTATCTCAGTAATGTGTTAAAGACTATATAATCTTAGATAGAAATTGAAAAAACTTTACCTATTTAAGAGCATTTATATTGAGTTCTAGATAATAAAATATTTACGTGCGTTTAGATACTTAGTCACTGTGGGCTAAGAGGTTAAGTTATGTAGGACAGGACCGGGCGCGGCGAGTTTGATTCCGGTGCGAGTTCATAGGTAATTACTGTGGTTCTGGATGTGTAAGTGGTATTTGTGTCTGTAAATGCACCTTCGACATAGTAAATATAACTGTGGAGGAACTGCTTCTTTGGTTCGTATTTTCATAATAAATAATTTCAACAGAGCTATTTTTGAACTTTTATGTCTATAGTTAGAATTCTAAAATCCGGACATGGTAAAACAGATGTAAATCAATTTCAAAATAGCAAAAGGTAAATTTTACCTTATTTCGTAATTACATTTGAACAATTTTTTATAAATGTTCGACCAAAACCAATATCGTGTTGGCATGTCCCAACTTCTTAAAGTGTCTTTCATCTTGGGTCCTAAAAGTAACTTTTCTTTGTCGTAGCATTTTAACATTGCAAAATTATATTCCTGCTGTAGTGCGACGTCTGGGCTGGAAATACTGTAGAACACAAATGACACTTATCATTATCAGCCCTGGATTTTGAAATATTTCGAGGCGGGCCAAAACCTACTGTCTGACAAACCCCAAGTACTTTTACTTTTGATTCTCAATTATATCGAGGGGTGAAAGGATCTTTCGTTTAAGCGACATTTTTTGCTATATATATTTTGGAATCAGCGGTTTTTATCGATTACAAAAATATATATATTACTATATCACCAAAAAATTTTACACCATTATTTTTAGAAATTTTGAGCTCAACAATTTTATGAAAATGTAAATATCCATTTATTTAATAAGAAGCGAAATGTTAAAAAACAAAACTTTTTTTGCATAACTTAAGACGTGGTAACAATATATTATGAGACTTTTAACTTTTAAACGTCAAAACCAAAAGCTTGTACCTCCTACTTTTCAGCAATTTTTTTTATATAAAGGTGGGTCCACTTTTTCAAATACATAATTCAGAGGATAAGCTATGTGACAAGCTCGTCTACCGCTACTGGAATTAAGGACCCAAGCCGTGGGCTCCGCTTGCACTTGCCCTAGGTCCGAGCCTAATTTAATAATTAACAAAATTTAACTAATGTGTAAATCAAATAGGTATGCAATATCTCTTGCAGAATTAGAAGAAGTATCTAAATTCTCATAAAATTATGTTTTTTTATTTGTGCTCAGTTTACAGGAATGTAATGTCCAGTTTGCGGAGCTGGAGGAAAATATATTTTTTTTTCCATTTTACTTGACTTCCCTTGAGTATGACGGAGAGATCAAGCTATCTACAGGTACATATTGGCATTAGTCTACGAAAATCTGCTCGGCAGTTTCTACGTAATATCTGGATAAATACCCAAATGTCGAATGTACATTAGTAAAGATCATAAGTGGGTAAAATGTAATCAGATTAATGAAAGACGGTTTAAATTTTCATCGATAACCTTACTGCATTTTGCTCATCTATGTTTTAAACACTAAGGAATCCTCAATAGCATACACATTTGTGACTCCTTGATGTTTTGAAGAGATTTAGTCATGAGTCTGCCGGTGTTTAAAACGAAAATCATCGGGAGGTTGAGGGACACGCTATAGTCGTTGGTGTGATTTTTCTTTTCTTTTTTCTTTTGATTTTTCTTATGTTAATATTTTCACTTTGATTGATTTATTCTTCTTTGTTAATGTGGTATGACTGGTGGTCGTGGGTGTGGTTGTAGAAAGACACGGATTTTGGCGTTTTACTACTTATTTGCACTTTAAGGCACACCGATCTGCGACGCACACGCACGTACTCTAGTCTTGGGTCTCGGTAGTCGACTGATTTAGCTAGAGCATCCCTTGCGCGCGCGCACCCCTTACCCTGCGCGTCCCGTAACAACACCCTAACGACCTTTAGGGCGTTTAACACAATTACGTATCGGGCATCGTCTACATGCTATAGTGTTTATATTAATAAGTCGTTTATGTTTCTAATGCACGATGTGGTGGCCTTAAACGACGTAACACAATAATGTACTTTTTTTTTTCGATTTTTTTTGTTGTTTTGTAGTGTGTTAGCCACTGGCCGCTCTTAATATTGTAAAAATAAATAAATAAATGATTACCGAGCAACAAAATTAGAATTACGACTACATTTTGTAATCGTTAATCATTAATCAGATTACATTATGTCCATCTCTACTAGAGGCGCAGTACCTACAATATACTTACGCTAATTTTACCAAGCTTAAACGCATCGATGGTCCGTAGCCTGGTAACGATTTACATTTCGTCGGATAAACACCAAAGCCCGATTCAGTGGCGACGCTAGTACAAAGTACCATAATTATTTGCCATTTAAGGAAGTACATAATCAGCTGAGGTATGTTGGACAAGTACCGAAAATCTGCGTTGTAGCATTTATAGAAGTCGTCATCGTAATATATCTGCAAAAAACAATACAATAAAAAAATATCTTTGACAGATCATATTTCTCTCTAGGTTCTATGTAAAAATTAACATGTCTTTTAATAAAAGACCTTAAAAAAAGTACGTGTAAATAGTGTCCAAAATTATTAAACAAACTCAATCTACTTAATAACAAAAGTTTATGACTAAAGTTTATTATTTTACATAAGTATTTAAACTATGGTTTACGCTTGTTATCGCATGAGACAGCCAGTTATCGAGCAGGAAAAAAAACGGAATTATTAAATTTCCTTCAGAGTTGGCAACTCAATAACAACACTCCTTGTGTTACAATTTTCTATACGCACATGTAAGTCACTATTCAGATGGGTCTTAATTGTGTTTTTAAACTGTATTATTTTTAGCTAATCTTGATCCTATTTTTTTTATAGAAACAATTTGTTACAGCCCGTATTTATGGAATAATTGCTTAATCAGCTTAAACCAAAACCCTTTTGAACGGACGTTAACTAAAAGTGATGCAAATCAATCGGAGATTTTACCGAAGGTAGTATTTATGGCCGCAGCCAAAGAAAATGGAAGGTTTGACGCTAGATATAAATTACCTTGTGTATTTTATGTGGATTTAAACCATAGTTTGAACACGCCTTAAAACCAAATTTCGTTTTGTAGTAATACGGTAATTTGTTACCAGAATAAGAACTTAGGGTTACCTTTCGTCAATAATACGTACCTTAAGTGAATATTTCAATCGTAATATACCATAAGCTATTGCATAAAAACACGCTTTTTTAAATTTCTGTTCAGTTATAATTCGGCAGTCGCTTAAAGTTCCAAACGGTGTAGTGAAATGCTCGTTGAATACTTTCCATTTATAATAAGGGCCTATAATAATGTATATCTTATTACTTACATACGATTTTTATTGTCTACTACCTTACCTATTGTGAAGGCAAATACATATTTTTTAAGTAATGTAAAAAATTTGTAAAACTGAACAGAGGCTACTAATATGTGTCAAGTCCTTGCGTTGTTGTGTATCATTATTTTTAATTTAAATTATGTAGGCTTAAGTATAGATTTTAAGTTCATATTTGTAATTTTTGTTAAATAAATGGCCCACTCAGTCCTTTTTAGCGGACGGACGAAAGAATGAAGCATGAAAGGCAGTGGAATGTGAGTGGTGCGAAATTTGAATTTGAATTGATCCCTTGATAATGATTAATGACTAGAATATTTAAAAAAATATATTATAAAAGTTGAAACAGGTACATTTAAATCACAACGCCAAGCTATATCAAAGTGTTAAACAGCGCTCCAGTTCATTGAGAGTTGTTATGTGTATATGATTGATAATGGCATAAGAATTAATATATTATAGTATATTTACCTTTGTGCAAACCAATGAAAAAATAAGAATAAGAGATTATATCAAGCGTAGTTGGATTCGAATACATCTGACCGTTATCACCCATATTCATTTTCATAGATGATGTTGGTTTTTGGTCAGTTTTATTTATTTCGTTGTCGTGCACCTCAAAGGAGAGTCCGACAAGCCGCAGCGCTACTGTTTGATGTATCCAGATCACGTAAATTGAGCTATGCAAATTTAAATGTAGGTAAAGAAGATATATCCAGGTGTACGCCATGCTCATTTGATGTATATAGCTAAAATAATTTAAATCTAAAATCAACTGTTATTTTCACGTAGCAATGTATTCAAGCATAACCCTTGTTGGAGTAGAGCGGAGTGAAAGTATTTTTTTCCAATTATCATTATAACACCGTATAAAGGTGTATACCAAAATTCAGCCCTCTAGGAATATTTTTACAGATTGGGATTTGAAAGAGCTAAAATCTTTTTTATACGGGCGCTTTTATATAACTAAGTACTATAGTTCACCATTATTTTAACCCGCATCAATCCACTGTTGAACATAGGCCTCTCCCAAAGTCGCCACTTGTCTTTTCTGCGCTGGTCGCATCCAGAAATTTTTAACTGCCTGCCTCATTAGGCGATCTGTCTCGCCACTAGGCGTCCTACATATTAAAGAAAGACGCAGTGTTCACTCAAGAACGCGTCTACCCTATCGGCTGTCCGTTCTTCGATAAATATGACCGGACCATTGCCCAATTCAGTTTACTTGGTTTTCTACGTCGGTGACTTTAGTTATCTGCCTAATAGACTCATTATGAATTTTATCAAGCAGAGACACTTCGGGCATAGCCCGCTCCATAACTCGCTGAGCGACCTTCAGTTTTAGATGTTAATAGGATCCTCACTTTTGATGATTCTACCCTCCTATGGCCCTTTTAATATTAGTGTAAACTGACAAAGCGAAGCGAAATTTTAGAGTCAAGTTGCGGGTTTCGAGACTTTATCCATCTGTCTGTCTGTTAAAGGTATATTTTAAGTATGTTTTTTCTTGAGTGCAATAAAATGTTTATGTTGTTACTCTGTATGTGATAGTGATGTCCGGAAAGTTCAAAAAAAAACAAAATACGATTTATTGTCTGTCGCCATAGTCATGATCTCTTGCGTTGGAATACTATAGAAAAATATAGGTTGGAATTTGAACTAATTGTATGTAGTATAACTGAGGTCCTATAACTATACTAGTAGGTATACGTACTAAGATTTATATAAGCACTTACCGCTTATCACAACATTTTATTATGATTATATTTCCCCAAATAATCAGAATGGAGTGATAAATATAATGTCCGCAAATGATACAAGATATTAATATTCCTAAACCAGTTCCGTAGTTTCTTTTTATATCGACATTATCGATCTTTCTGTAGTAGCTCCCAAGCCAAATACATAAAGCTAATGATGAAAAGTATATAATATGCTCGAACATTTATAATTGTTTATTTACATGCAGTTTGACGTCTGACAATAGATTTTGAAATATACGTTTTAAAAATGCCTTTAGGCAAAATCACATTGGACATGCACCAGTGGAAAGGCCACAAGAAAGAAAAAAAATGTCTTTGCCCACAGGCAATGTAGTTGAAGTCCGACCGACAAGGAAGGAATTGTCTATTCTTGTGCCACTCGTTTGGATTGCACAAACTTAACCATAAGAATAGATAAAGATGTTACTTAAATATTCAAGGTTTAAAAAATTATAAATGCGTGATTTTAATTTTTCTTCAGGAATCACACAAAAACTATTACACAAATTCCCAATCAGGGTAGGCAAAAAGACTGGAACTTAGTCATCCCTTTAAGAACTGTCGCCAATTCCTAACCCCGGTTCTAGGGGGCCTAAGTTAAAGCTCGCAATCTGGACACCAAATTTTAAGGGCTGCAAGTGAGTACATCAACCAGCATAAACACTGAATAATAATATATCTAAAATAGTAGGCTTCTCTCTATGAACAAAGTAGGCTGAAAATTTGTATATCGCAAAAACCCCTACAAATTATGCTGTAATTTTTTTATATATATACAATTGAGAAATAAAGGGAAAATAATTGGAAGGGGGTAGGGCAGGTTATGCCGCACCGTGAAACATGTAAAGATCCTGGACTGCCAATTCTACGTACACCTGAGGACTTAAGCAAAGTCAAATTTGATCAGCGACTTTGCTAGCTTAAGAGCCCAAAACATAGACATGACATAACGTGAAGAAATATTTCGAAACCCTATATTAATTCTATACATTTTGCACTTTTCTACGGGCGTTATCGCTGATCGAACATCAATTTCTCTGTCTTCTGATCTTGCCTTCCACCAGAATTCTCTATATTTTAAGGAAAGTCTCTACTAATTTCCTCTTCCACTCACATTCGTATTGTACCAATTTTTTGTCATTCTTTCATTACTCATCCTCTCCACATATCTCGGCGGTCCAAATATACATATACCTTATAAAAGTACACAAAGTTTTACTTTTTTTTTTCTGTTGTTTCCATCAGGGCCGCTGTGAGGGCAGCAAGGCCGGGGCGTCCCTCTAATCGCTCTACTCGAGCCTGGGAAACCAAATTCATCCAGACACCCGTAAAGCAAAATGCCTTGTCGAGGCTAGGCAGTCTGGGCGGTTTAGAGGTAAAGAGCCAACCCTTCGCACACGTATCTCACAGGCGGCGCGCCGGACACTGGACACCGCCTCCCTCTTATCCGGACAGCAGACTCCCTCAAGACTACTGCCCGGCACACAAAGTTTTACTTAAACAGAGATATTTTATCATAGTTATAGACGAAGTATAAAGAGGAAGATTAATATATTTAGAAATAAAAACCTGGGAAAAATTCAGTCTTTTTTTGCTAAATAATGTGTATAGGTACTTGTTTTGTATTTTAATTGGTTTTTCTGTAAAGACTACTGGCCGACATTTTTATATTCGTATTTTTTTACAGTATTTTTAGAAATAATAATGTGCAAGATAAAATACATGCGTTTTCAATAAAAGCCACACAAAAAGGTACTATCCATTAAAATCAGTAATAAAACAAAATATTGATTAAATAAACAATTTACTACACATAATGTAGGTTTACAATAAAAATATTATCTAACCGAGGTATGTAACAGGATGTCTGATGCAGATGCAGCTGTGTACTATGTGATCCTGGAAATGTTCGTTCAAAAGCTTAACGAAGTTCATATCACTGTTTAAATCTAAATGTTATATTAGTAATGAGTAATAAACAAATAAAATAAAATTGTTAAATGCATAAAATTACAGGTATTACAACTAATTTGGCAAACCGGAATGTAAGAACGTTGTAAATAATTCTGCCTATTACTTTTTTAAATTTTCCTTTATAAAATAACCGTTTCCTGTGTTAATTTCTAAATTATTTGTGATAGACTAAATAGGACTATTACAGAGAATCTTATCTTTACAACGGATTTAAACTAAGGTTAATGTTCGTACTATCGAAAATAAATTTTACCTCTGGGCGTCTAGATGAATTTAGATACCCAGGCCTGGGTGGAGCAATCAGAGGGACATCCTGGGGGTTTTTAGTTTAAACCCGTATTCTATAAATATATATTTCATTTTATAATAAGACCGAAACACACTAGTAACATAACGTGCAATACTCTAAACTTTCGAATTATGAAATGTTAATTATAATACAAATAATTCTAAATAATTTAATAACATGTGTAATAAAGATGACATACGGAAGACATTTGCCAGCTTACGGATTATGCCGATAGTGAATCTTGTTTTACTAAACATCCCAATAATTTTTACCATTAATCAATTGACTACAATTTACAGCTACTTTGAAGTATCAAAGTGGAATGAATCCTTTAAAGTAGATTGATAAGTTAATGTGTTGCCATGTGAACTTGCTCTTGGAGAACACGAAAGAAGTTTACCCAAAAGGATGACAATATCTACCTTTACCGTAAGTTATGAAGAAGTATCGCTTCACACACAACTATACTATGCAAAATATATCACAATCGTTAGATTTCATCAAGAAACAAACAACTAACCTATAATACTGTTCAAACGTTAATCATTACATATTTTAAATTACTTAATTTCATTAGAATCAATCATTTACGTGTATTATTTCATTTGACTAGCATCTAATCGTAGTTTAGGAATATATGACATAATACACTAGTGCGTAACATTTACCATTACACCGGTACTGCGTACAATTCTGTGGGAATATTCTGGATTCGTAATTATAGATGATGTACGTTTAAATCTTCCTTTCGAATATATTTATTAATTTGATAGATGAATCTATCGGAAAGGTCTTAGAAGCACTTAAAAGCAAATTTAAAAATAAAAATAGTTGTTTGTGACGTGATTATTTTTATTTTAGTAGTAGTTTTTATTGCTAAACGCGTCATTCGTTCATAAATTCATTATCAACATAAACGAAAAATATTGAACCACATTTAATAACCAATTAGTTTCTAAATAGTTAAATATTTTGTATATAATAGTTTGTGCTTGACTATATTCAACTATTTTAACATTCATACAACTAACTCGAATTAACTATCCAGTGAAAAATACAAGTCTTGATTTATTAAAAAGTGTAAATGTGTAAAGCCATCAGGTAGTAATATATCAGTAAACGTATATATATATATATACATATATTTAACTATGAGTAAATTAAATATTCCTATCAAAACATAAAACTGACAATAAAGCTTTACAATACTTTTTTGTCAGTTTTGTATGGCATGCATTATATAGCTATTATTAAACCTCCACAATATTAAGATCCTATTACATATCCTAATATATATTGTGCTATTGTACATCCGGCCCTATAATTACATTTAAACTGCTTAATATAAAAACTGCATTCAAATTGATGCCATTATCTAATCCTGTTCCTGATATTGCTTATTTTTTCTTACATTAACATGTATTCAATTTATAAAAACATAATAACTAATTATAATATACTAGAGATATAGTAGTGAAAATATGGCAACCAAAGGATCAATTAGTAAAATGGAAACAACGAAATCTGCATCAGACACGAAAACAATCTCAATTGAACATTGCATTGCTAATACATAACATTCACAACATACAAATGTCATTCTGGCCAGGCCAAATTGATACTGCCCATGGAATAAATATTAAATAAAATTCCCACATAAATTAATCGACAACATGCTGATAATTTCTCTAAATATATTGAATTTACAATTATTGTTATTAATCACCACATCTAAAATGTTTGTTAAAAAATTACTGCCTCTAAATATTATAGAAGAGATTTTTTATTAGATCTACTTATACTGGTTCACTATTTTAATATAACCGGTTTAACAATATCAATAAGAAAGTTATATAAGATTAAGTACCATTCAATAAATAAACAAGAATGCATATCTCATGTCTTGTAGAAACTAATATAAAATTCTATTAGTGTAAAGCTGAGATTTATACACGCAATTTTAAGTTTGCTTAGACATTACTAAAGCACTAAATAACTCAATGAATACCAAAGGATTTGGTAAGGCACCGGTTCTGTTAACATGCACTTGGCACTGCGAATTTTATGGCTATACTCTTGTTCCTATTATATATTCAGTTTTTTGGCTAAACGAATTTATTTTTTGCGAATTTTGCTAAGCAAATTCGAAATAACGTCTATAAATCTCAGCCTAAGATTCATATAATACGCAGTAACGTAAATATCCTGCACAGCATTGGTCAGAACGATCCAATATTGTTTCAAAGAAACGAATGACAACTGACTCATTAATCATAATTACTAAATAATTTGTGATTTCTGGTATGCGTTGCTGTATATTCGGGACATATATATTCTTAGCATTAATTTAATTAACTTTTATTCAAAAGAGAGCAACCGGAGCCAACGTAAAATAGTGTATAGTTTTAATTCATATTGTGCAATATTATGAGATTTAACCAAAGTGCTAGGAATCTCTAACCATTACATTACAAATCGGTCAAGTAAAGCATCTATAATTACGCACTGCGAACTATTTAATTGAGGCGGGCCTATCGATAGCGATTCTCTTATGAATCGACAACCAGCTTTACCATTCATTGGTTCGACAGTTCCGAAGAACAATGTCATAAGTACAATAACGACTACTTTAAGTTTTTTTGGCAATAATTAAAGATTTTTTTATTTATTGACTTTGAGACTCTATATTCACTTACTGTTTTAATTTTGAATAAAAAATACACAATTCGTGATGTAATTTGATATTCTGCTAAGGAGTCGAGATATAGTAGAATAACTGATTTTTACTTACACTTTAACAAAATTAAGTTACGACTTTGTTCTCCGATACACTCGAATTATATATTATCAAATAGTATCCACCTATTGCACAAACACATATAGATATCATCTATGCTTATCTACGCGAATTATAAGTTATAATTTTTTTTTACAATACCCACTACAATGTTAAATATAAACATACAGAATGTCACTTTGATAATTACAAAATTGAATCGGTGCAAATGATTACAAAATTCATTATTAACTTTCCCACGACCGTAAAATTCACTGCATATTTATACAATATTTTCATGCATTTGATCGGTGCTATCACATTAATTCGTACATAATAAAATGCAAACGGCATTTATTTATTAATAATTGGCAGTCCCTAAAAGTCACTATAGTCTTCAGCGAGAATGACGAAGGCGCGTTTGAAAGTATCGTCATTTATGACACCGCTACGGTACGACCTTCTTTGCACTATAATACTAACTATAGGGCTACGGTATTCCAAAAATATCGATATCAACTACTGCGGTATTGATCGAAAAAATATCGATTATTTGTCTCCTTTTTATGTTCACTATAGATAATTGACCTAAGATAGATCTTAAGTTGAAAGGTCGTAACTAAGATTTTTACCAAAAATAATCCCCAAGAAGTACTCTACGTTTCTGTGTAAATGATAAATATTTAACAAGTTTGTAGCCAAAGTTATAGAATTATAAATGGCACAAATAAAAAAAAACCTAGTAATTACAGTTTTTCACTTAGTGAAGGCATATAATTAAGGTGGTAAACAAAAAAAAAACTCTCAGTAATGACGGTTTTCCTTTCATCTCAAACCTAGGAAGTGATATCGATATCTTTTGCACTGGGCTTCGAAATCAATGATCCTAGTGTACCTTTCACAGAGCGGCGCCCGACAAGAAGTCTTTAATACGCAGGCTCTGCGCGCGACTGATTTTTTTAAATGAGCTGACTCTCAGAGCCGCAGAACACCAAGAACCGATACGTTTTTACAGGTACGTTTTTACTAATCTTGTCATCTTAAGCTCACAAAGTGATATCGATATTTTTGTACCGAGCATCGATATACCTTACCGCGGACAGAGTAGCACGCGGCGCGGCGAAAACGACGCGCGGACCCTGCGCGTGTCGGGGTTCACTTGATGAGCTGGGCAGCGCTCTTAGAGCGGCGGAACATCTTCGCGCCCCGGTTGGGCGCGGAGAGCTCATGCTAGTTGGTCCCGTTTGGCGCAGGCGGTGGCTGCGGCGTGGGCATGCGGAGCGCGCCGACGCCCTCCTTGGCGCCGTCAGTGCCATAGATCTTGCCAGCCTTCTTCGCCATGGACGCGAGTAGCTCCTGGGAGCACTTGTGCGCCGATCGAAGGGATATCGCCCATTCTTTAAGGCCTATCTCGTCCTGTTGAATAATTAAAAATAATTTTACATTTCAGTTTTTTGGATGACCCACAGATTTATAAAAGAACGTTACTCAATAAAACGGTAAAAAACTCAACTTAGCCATTTATGGATCATCATGGTTATGAAAGTTACCGTTCGTAAATTCGGTTTAAGATCACAGTTTGTTATGAAATCTCAAAGGTATATAGATAGAAATGTGGCTCTAAAACATAAATTCATCTGAGGAAATATATTTAAATGAAAATATATGTGTATATAATTGTAAGTATAATAACATATATTGGAGGTACTAATTAATTTTATTTTATAATCAAAACTATTATATTTTAAAGAAATTTTACCGTGTTTGTAAGAACAATCTTAGTGTCATTCCGAGTTCGCAGAACAATACATTGTTCCCCTTTGACGGAGACAAAGTCCGAGGAGACTTCTTCGACAGTGTCCAGTAGGATCATCTCGGGTTTGGCACTGTTCTCGAGATGAAGTTCCAGCCGGTTTGGATATAGTTTGGCGTATCGAGTCTGCCATGCGCTAGCAAATGGACCGCCGAGTTTCTTTATATACCCGTGTAGTATACAGTCTGATTCTAAAAACATTATAACAATTAACATACAAGCGCCAATAGTAAATAATATATTATGATATACTTGTACTCTAAAAGCAAACTCAGTAGTGACCATACTGTGGAGACAAGACTTAAGAAAAATATAATATTTTTTTAAAAAGTGTTATAAAATAGTTTTACTTGCGACGCTAATAAGTATCATTTTAAATGCAAAAATTAATAATTAAAAGTAATAGTGGCCTACTAATGATATTTTTGCATAATAATCCTTTTTTTATTATACAGCCAAAAAAAGCGACTAGATGAAACGTGTTAATAAATAGAGATAAATTCGATTTTTAAATACGTTTTATATACGAATATAAACGAGTTATAAATTTTATTCAGTAACTGGTGCACGTCATTTTATCGTATACTGTTAAATAATCATGGGAAAAATTAGCGAAGACCGGATAAATGGACCGTAAATAATGCTGGTAATCATAAGCCTGCATAAACGTATTTTTTAAGGAATCCATAATTTTTTAAATCACAGGTAGAAGGGATAATTCTCGTCGTAAGAAAATTCCAAAGTTTGATGACACTGCAGCTGTTGGAGTAGGAAGAATTGGAAAACGTTACAGTAATGTTACGATTTGAAAAGAAAATAAAATTGTCCGCTAATATATAATTAGCAATATAGTTACAAAATGTGTTCCGACTCAGCAAAAATAGCGAGGATAAGTGAGTGACCTTCGGCACTGTTGTGCTGTAGTATACAGTATGTGAGAATAAACGACTAAAAACAAAATATCACACCTTTTTCGTCAGCATCAAACTTCTGCTTCTGTTTCGATTTCTTCTTATGTTCGAGTTTATCGGCTTCTTGATTGACAGTATCGAACACTGTCTCCGCTACCTCGGCTTGCCAGCGCTCAGATATCACCAACGGGAAGTCTTTGTACTGCATTTGGTCACCTTCTGTTAACTGTAAGCAAATTATAATAATTATGTATTGTCGATCGAAATGTGATATCTATAGTTCTCTCAACAAGCAACATCAAGCAGAAGTTAGTTAGAAAAAAATTAAACTTCGTTAATAATCAGAACTAGGTATGTAACGGAGGCAGTTTTATGCGAACCGAAGTCGGAATCGGAGTCGGAGGCAATGTCAGTCACAAGTGACGGCAGAATAAAATAGTTTTGTTAAGGGACCAATAAAAACATTATTCAGTGAACCTTTTTAATTAGAAAGTGATAAATTTACAAATAACTGACAATAAAAATTGCGGTTTCTTATTAACATTTTCCCATTAACAGTGAACAAATTAAATCAAATTTGCTCCGGGGTTGTTTTTGTGTTAATTTCTATTTTACTTAATTTAATGTAAATGTAAAATAAAAAAACGTGTAGTAATGTACATTTAGTTTTAAATTTAATAATTTTAATCATATTTTTAATGTAAATTTTTAAAAATGTCTCCTACAAATTAAGTAGCACTGATTGTGTGATTAATTGATATTATGTTTTAACAACATATAAAATAAAATCAAATTAATTATTAATTAATTTAATCCGATTTTTTCCGATTAAAAAGTTTCGGAACCGAAGTCGGAACCGGAGGTGCAATAACAATCGGATGTTCCGACTTATCGGAGTCGGAGTCGAAGCTCCGTAACATCCCTGATTAGAACCATAATCGAAACGTGTTGGCCTAATTACATACACAGTTTAATCACCTAAAAGTTGTCCGAATTTATTGTGACATAGTATGCGTCAAACCTTAATGGTTTTTATGCCATAATTAAAAAAAATGTATTCATATGTTTATATTTAAGAAAAGTGGCGGTAGGCTGGCTATATATGCTGAAAAATCGATAATTGCAGGAGCAGGCGGCCAGGTGGCAGCAGAAATCGAGAACCGACAAACGCAGTGTAGGATGCATGCAGCAAGATGACGCGACGACTTGTGAAAAGTCGCTGGCAATAAAATGGATGAGGAAAGCCGAAGAGCAGGATCAATGGCACTTACAAGTCACCTAACAGTGGACTAAAGTAGGATGACGATGATCGAAAACAAAATTTGGACATAACAGTTTATTTTCCTAACCATAGTATTTATCTTAAATTTTTAAACATCTCAAACAATTGTTCAGAACATTTTCCAGCAATTGTACTGGTTAAGATAGTTTACTCTTAGACATCAATCTAAAACTACAATTCTTCATAACTGTTTAAAAATGGTGGATTTATTTGAAAAATCATAATCATAAATCATTTACATTCAACTGCCAATAGGAGGTTCGAAACGGTCATTTAAAAAGACGTATCTTTTTATTGATTAATTGCACATTTGTCCATATTTTGATCATTTTTGAACTATAATGATTTAAGTAATAATTTTACCTTGATTCCTTTGGTGTCCTCTTCGTCAAAGCTGCCGATGTCGAAAGCATCAGCGGCGTTGACTTCCCCGCGTGGCGGTATCAGAGGCGGCGTGTATTTCTGATGGTAAACTTGCTGCCAATCAATGCCAGCGAAAAATACATGCTCTTTTACTTCGTCCGCGCTGTAAATTGAATTATTTACAGTTTTAACATTTGAAGCTATTGCATGTTATAAACATTTTTAGTGCGCTATTATGCATAACGTCCACTTGCCACATCATCGCCAGAGCATCACCACCTCGTCTTACAATCTCGTTAATTACAAAATCATCCTTTATGATTTGCGAGACACGGTATACATTAGATTTGTAGGTCAAACTATCGAATCACACGGGACCACGCGTGTTCTCTTTCATACCATTTTACTAAAATATATTTTATACAGCTTAAAGTTCGTTTTTAATTAACAATTGTATGGTAAGCCGCTGCTGATGCACTCTAGTGGACGGACTTCATTAGAGCTTATGTGCGAAATACTTTGAGTCAATATTGAAATAAGATTTTAACATACAATCATTCAGTTATCCTTTTTTTTTGTAGCCCAGGGGAAATCCTAATGGACCTTCAGGGGGCGGCGAGGGTCGCCCCCCGGTGTGTCGGACTAATACCGACTAAAACCCCCGGGGCGTTTTCCTTATCCCGCCTGCCGAGTGCCAAGGGCAAGGCTGAGCCATCTTCTTCGGCACCCGCCGACCTCTGGCCTTCTGCAGGCCTCGCCTATCATTCAGTTATCCTGCACATTTGAATAAATCAAATGAAGCTAGAATTTATTTTCCACAATCATTCATTTTCTACTGTCATCTGGTAATTATTTTAGTTGACTCCAGTTTACTAGAAATCGCTTTATTCGATCAAACTTCTCTAATTTTATGTGTATATTTAAATAATTTCGATTAGATGATTTTGTATCTAAATTGATTAATGGAACATTTATTTTGGCATATTGCATTATTTCTTGGGCGATCGAGTAGCAATGACGTAATTTCGTTAATTACATCGAGTTGTTATCAGTCTTAAATTGGAGTAATTTACACTTAAACAAAAACAATACATTTTTATTTAATTAACTGCCTATGGCTACGTCCCCGATGCCACTTAAAAAACATGTTCATATCCAAAAATACTGATGTAGAAATATCAAAGCTATTCGTAGAAGACAATATTTTAATCAAAGCAACACATACAGTTTTATTTTTATAGATATATGAAATAATTATGTGAAAATTATACGTGACCAGACGATAACACTCACCCTCGCCCTTTGCAGCCCAAACGCTTGCCTATATCCCTTTGCAGTAAACCTTCGAGCAGACTTCTCAAGCTGGGACTGAACGACTCGGGCAGTTCAACATTCTGGAACACATTATAAATCTATAACAGATTTGATTTCTATCCAATGATATCATCATATCAGGAGATATAAGGAATAACAAGTAAAACACGAGTGACGGTTTACACTTAGATGTTTTTTTTACTGAGAGTTTTTATTATAGTGCATCTATACTGCAGGGATACAACGGGTAACTAAGGCAAAACCTCTTAAGGGTGTCTTTGGTATATCAATACTGAAAACTTTTGATTTACGACTTTTTCTAATTCAATCTTTTTTTTTCATACAAAAAATAAATAAATCAAATTTGCAGGCCTGATCTTCTTAACACTCTGAAAAGTGACGCGATGCAACTGAGCCAGAAATTTCGTAGCATCAGCTGACTGAACTTTAAACATAGAGCTTACGATTGATATAAATCCCCATTAAAACTAAAAAAAATATATCTTAGGATGTGTTAAGTTTTGGCAAAAGTCATTAAACAAATGTTGTTAGTCTTGATGTACTAAGTTACCTTTAAGAGGTTTGGCGTAAGCTACCAGTAATGTTGTATATCTGCAGACTATATGCAGATATTTTATTATGAACTCATATTTATTTAACAATCATAATAATATTCATTTTATGTTATAACCTATATTCATATTTAATATTTTTACAATAGAGGCAAATGTTAATTGTATAATTCCAGATTTTCCCTGAATCCCTCGCAAAATACAAAATAACTTAAAATTTGTCTATATTTTTGAAAATCCACATTGTTTACGGTAGAAAAGTAGTAATTTTAATAAAATTTCGGATAAGATTATCATCAGAATCCGCTAACCTAGTAACCTGTTTGTTTAGTTCACATTCCTAGTACATTGTGTTACCCGTACTTACTAGACCTGACAGCCACGGCCACTTTTCCTTATCCTTACAAACTACTTTATCCACTTTAACATTAATGTAATCATTAATTTTAAATAAAATCTTTATAAAGCCAAAATAATCAAATACAGTGTAAACTCCATATAACGTCACTCGATTTAACGTCAAACTCCCTAAAGCGTCGATATCACTCGGTTTTGGTTGGTTTAGCTTGTTTCCGATACAATGATACACTCTATATAGCGTTACACCCACTCTATATAACGACAGAAATTTAATAATCTAAAGTACTTTTGAAGTTGCCAAAATTAGTAAAAACTGCGCAGCTGTGTACGTTCTTTTGTCGCTTTATTATCCTAGCCCGTAATAAACTCGACTGTCGGCATTACACATACCGAACTTTATAAGAAATCCATTCTTTTGTTTACAAATTGGGATTGCTTGCACGTGTTGACTATTGTTAGTAGGAGTTATGAATTATCTATACGTTATCATATTCTTAGTTGCTCACAAACGTTCAAACTCCAAACATGGCAAGTAAGAGAAAATCTCTGTGTATTGACGAAAAAGTTTCACTGATACGCGCAATAGAGGTGGGAGAGAAGATAAGTCATGTTGGCAGACGCTTTGGATTTAGTCGCTCTACAGTGTCCACTATATGGAAAAATAAAGAAAATATTCTACAAGCAGAGGAGATGGAATATTTTCTAAAAAATTGAAGAAACCTAAATACGAAGATTTGGATCGAGCTATACTATCATGGTTCCAACGACAGCGCCTGAATAATATGCCTATCTCGGGGCCGATCGTGAAAGCTAAGGCGGAGAAGTTTGCTGAAGATCTTGGTTTACTTTCTTTCAAAGCATCAGAAGGATGGCTCGGAAAATTCAAGCAACGTCATCATATCAACTACGGTAAAATTAGTGGAGAAGCACGAAGTGTTGATACGAATGTTACTCATGACTGGATTAATAGTGTGGTCAAAATTGACAGAAAAATACACCCCAAGTGACATTTTTAATGCTGATGAAGCAGGAATTTTCTACAAGTTCACCCCAGATAAAACTCTGAAATTTAAAGGGGAAAAGTGTGTTGGACGAAAGCTCTCCAAGGAGCGTATTACAGTGCTTGTGGCTGCTAATATGCATGGCACAGAAAAAAAAAGCTAATGGTAATAGGCTAATCAAAAAATCCGCGGTGTTTTAAGAACATTAAAAGATTGCCAGTGAAGTATAAAGCTAATAAATCAGCTTGGATGACCAGTCAACTTTTTGAAGAAGAAGTGCGAAAGTGGGATGCAGAATTAAAGGGACGAAAAATTTTACTTCTTGTTGACAACTGCCCTGCCCACCCTCTTACAACAAACCTTTAAAACATAGAGTTGGTATTTCTTCCTTCAAATACGACTAGTGTCTTACAGCCAATGGATCAAAGCGTGATTAAAAGCCTCAAGGGTCACTACAGACAGAAATTATTGATGAAGCTAGTCGAATCTGAGGGTAAAACTTCTATTAATATGCTGCATGCAGTAAATTTTTTATCTAAAGCCTGGGAAGAAGTCACACCCACAACTATACAGCACTCTTTTCGACATGCTGGACTTTGTACAAATTCTATGAGTGATAAGGTGGAAACGGAACTGGAGTTTAATAACGACGACGCCCTTCCATTAACTGAGTGGATTCAACAGTTCAACATGGCAGAAACATTTACAGAAAATCTTCAAAGCTACATCAAAGTAGACGACTGCCTGGTTACAATGGCATCATTCACAGACAAAGAAATTTTGGATTCGGTGAGAAAAACCGAGTATCAAGACCAAGGAGATGAAGAAGATGAGACGGATGAGCCTGAGCCACCGCCGAGTATTAAAGAAGCCCTGGAAGCTGCAAAATTATTGGAAAAGTACTTTCTTTATCACCAAGATGACTCAATATCGCAAGATATGAATAAAATAATGGAAAAAATACAACAAAATTACTGGTGCAGCAAAAGACGTCAGACAAAAATAACAGACTATACTCAATAGCGATCAAATGAGAATTGTTTTTTTATGTAATTACTAACACTAGTCTGAAATAAACTTTTTTTCTAATACAGATTTTTCTTCTCTCCATTTAACGACCACTCTCTATAACGCCAAAATATGCACAGTCCCTTGAGGGTCGTTATATAGAGTGTACACTGTATATTGCAATGTAAATTATATATTTAATCCTTATAATTTGTTTTACATTTATATTATAAGACAACTGAACAATTAACAAAGCCTGTTGCAGTTATGACACATTACGAAATATTTTTCATCAAGAATATGCCATCGTAAGTTAGTATCGAACATTTCAATACTTAATGCCCCTTAGAACTAAACAAACCTAAACATAAAATTCTCAAGTGTAACGTTAAACATGAGGTATTTACCATAGTCAAGGTCATTTTATCAATCTCATGTTTGTCCCTGTTCTTGTGCTGGCGGAAAGGCGAGTGCCCTTTCAGTAACTTATACAGCATGCAGCCGAAGCTGAACCAATCCGCTGATGAGTCATATCCCGTGCCTTTAGACAATACCTCGGGTGCCATATACCCGTGGGTACCGCTGAAACAACAACAAAAAAACTTTGTAACTGAACCTAAAATTGGTAAAAAAAAATAAAAGACGCGCACTAGCGATTCTCATTTTACAAAGAAAACTGTCTTGGAAGCTAATTTATCTTATCTAAAGAGAGACGTTTTGAATGTCCTAGGAGATCTTGACAGCCCTTTGCGAAAGGACAACTTTCAATCCGACATCTTGTTGGACGATCGCCCATTCAACAGATGGCTTAGCCCGTTAATCGAACGGCGTATTCAACTAGTAATAATCACTATCGTCATAACTAAATAAGTAAATTAAACATCTCTTATTTGAGTTATAATCAAAACATTAGATATTAATCAACTCTTATCAAGTATAATTGGCGTCAACGATTAGCTCATCGATAATTATAATAAAATTTTGTTTATACGAAATAAATTTACAACGTATGTGGTGAATAAAAGTGATAATTATAATAATATTCAATTTATTTTCATCAGTTTTACGGTCATTAGATTTTTTTTATTACAGATGGGCATGTGCTTGACCTCAATCTCACATGTTGCAATGAGGCCGATGATGGAGCGCGCTCACCCAGCAAATACCGTTTTTTTACTCGATGTTTGAAGATTCCCATGTCATAAGATGGCTATTTATTGATTACAATAACTGAGTACTATATCAAGATATACATAAATATAAATGATATATACGTACAGTGATACATTCCTGATTTACGTCAAAATAATTTTGTTAAAGAAAAGATTTCTGAAATCGGTATTACTCATAATTGGTGTTTCCTAACATTTGCAGGTGCTGTTGCTTGTTTTTTAAAATTAATAATTTGATAATTATTCCGATTGATTAATTAAATGTTTCTATGAAAATGTATACTTTCTTTACCTATTTTTAGGATATTTTTTTAATTAACATTTACTTAATATTAATATATTAAACTTCGGCTTTTGTATTTATTTGTATATAGGATCTACAGCATTGCAGCCAATATTCTCTACCAATTCTCTACCACTAAAACTATCAATCCGTCTATTATATAAATTAGTTTAGTGCACATATTGTAATTTTTAACCCTTTCGTTACCGCAATCTATTCCGCCGAAGTAGTGCTACTAAACCGGGCAGCATGCCGCGAAGTGTGCACATTGCATGATGGCAAGTTGATGTTCGAATTTTCTCATCTAAGTGTATATTTAAAGATTTTGATGGTATATAAAATAAAAATTTAAATCAGGATAATTCTTAGTAATTCATTTTTTATTTTTTACCTTTCTATAAAATGAATGCCGGCTAAAGCCGGCGCTGGTGACTACATCCTCAAAAGTCAATATTGATCTTACCAAAATTCAAGAACTAGAACTTTTATATATCTCTTTCTGACATATTTTTCATATTTGCCTTATATTAAAATCGAATATGTTATATTTACACTCACTTTATTAATGCTATTTTTCATAGTATACTCTTAGAGTATCTAGTTTCATTTACCTTCAAAATGGCGTATGATAAATAAATTTATTTCAAGATTGCGGTTTATTACGTTGTTTAGTTAAAGCATAAGAAGCAATAACCGGGTACACTAAACATGCTTTGCATAATGTTTATAAACAATGCTCAAAATACATTCATAATTGATATATTGATTATAACTAACTAGAATGTATGTCAACAGTGCCAATAAGCGATAGCAATAACTGTTACAAAAGTTTTAATCATACTTAATTACTACGATGCCGTAGACTTTGACCATGTAAATACATTATCTGAACAATTTGTTGACATACTTTTTAAAACGTTAACACTCGACTTACACAATTAACTGACTTTAAATATATGTTTTAAATATTGGAGTAGCATTAAGTTTTCGGAGCCAAAAGAAATACATTAGTGCTTGTCCTCACTACAGTGCCTCATGTGGTAATTTTTAGCGAATTTATTCTAGATGACATGCGGTTTTTCTCAAGATGTTTCCATTCGTCGCGGAGCATGTAAAAAGTCCTTTTAATTGTTATAAAATAATTATTCTTATTTCCCTTAATTTGTGAAAAGCTGCTTTGCAAGTTCGTGACACTTGTTAGCAACAAATTGAACAGATGCAATAACACATTTTATTTGTGGAAAATAATTAGCACTTGATTTCCGGCTAAAGTATTATATAAAAAATTCGAGTAAGTTTACATGAATTTTTAAGGTTCTTTAAAAATTATTATCAATTAGAAATACCTACGATCCTACACAACACAATGTTTTATTTATCACATTTAGGATTTGGACCTAGGTACTAAATACCATCTTAAAAACGCACTTTCTTAGCTTCTAGCCTTACCATCTTTAAAAGCATGAAACATACAATTGGTACACTGAGATTTAAAACAATAAAATGATTGTACAAAGTACTCACACACTTGCGTGTGGTTTCTTTTTGGAGAAGTCACAAGCGAGCCCCAAATCAGATATTCTCACATGTCCGTGTTCGTCGAGAAGAATATTTGCTGGTTTCAAATCTCTGTAGACTATATGGCGTTTGTGCATGTGCTCTAATCCTGTGATTAACAAATATCTATATGACACTTTTATCACTATAATAATATGAGAAGTATAAAAAGTAATCTTCATTTCATCCAAAGATCTTATTTTGGTAGATAACTACACGAATTAAATGAAGGTCATTAATAAGCTCGATAAAACTCATAACACTAAGACTGTTAATTGATGAATGACGTATATTGCATACTTGCCTAATATAACTTCGGCAGCGTAGAACTTCATTTCAGCTTCATTGAAGACACCGTGTTGGGAGAGATGATAATGTAAATCACCACCGTTCATCAAATCGAGGATGAAACAAAGCTTATCAGGAGTATGAAACGCGTATGTCATACAAACGATGAACGGGCAGTCGATCTGGAATATAATGAATAACAGTTTTTTGTCAGTTTTATTGTTAACGACTTGTAAAGCAAATAAAAATATAAACACATACTTATATTTATTTAAAATATATAAGACGTTAAACAGTTGTTATTAGTTCAAATAGTAATTCCAAATTGTTTCAATACATAGCATCTGTCTTATTTGAACGTTATAAAAAAAAGTTTTGTTGTTTTAATCAATTTGGAGCCAAAACGAACGCATTAAATACCATTCAATATTTTTAATGACAATAATAGAAATTTCCTAAAATTATAAATAGAAAAACATTGTATGTAACATAGTAGAAATGTAAGATTTTATATTAATATTCGTAAATTTTGTATGAAATTTATCCATTTCCCAAGTTACATATGTGTAATGTGCACTAATAGTTTCGTGTCAGTCCCGTTGACATAGCAAAGCAATTGCATTCGTACTACGAAAAGGTTAATGCAATAATAATAATATTTTTTATTGGATCAAAAATTTTACATTATATAATTTAATTTACGTTGACGCCTGCACTAGTTGTGAGACTGTATCGCAGGCGTCAGCGCCCACCATTACAGAGAATACAAGTAATTACAAAAATATACAGACGTGTTGTGTATAGGTGTGTTATGTGTAGTAAAGGGTGAGTAAAGAGTGTTGTGTGTGAGTGCAGATTATATATAAGCATTTAAAAGATTTTCAGTTAGTAAATAATCGAGCTGCAACAAGTAATCCTTGACTTTGATTTTAAGTTCATCAAGGGAAAGGGGATATGTATTGAGAATTACATTTAGTTTGTTGTAAAATCGAGCGCTTAAAATTTTGAAGTGTCTAGAGGCGACCGAGGTGCAATAATGGTCCAATGGTGGAGGTTAATGTCCATTTAATCTAATAGTTATTCTTTAATTACTTTTTACAATCTATTATTCTTTGCTTTCGTCTCATCATCATCATCATCAGTCTACCCTAGTTCACTGCTGGACATAGACCTCTCTTAACAAGTGCCATTGAGCCCGGTCTTCGGCTCTTCTCATCCAATTCTTTTCAGCCTTTCCCAGGTCGTCGCTACACCTTGCCAGGGGCCGCCCCACGCTACGTCTGCCGATCCAGTCTCCACTCAAGAACCCTCCTGCTCCAACGACCATCGGTTCTTCGGCATAAATGGCCTGCCCACTGCATCTTGCTAATACGGAGAGCTATGTCCACAACATTGGTTCTCAGTCGGATAACTGCATTTTGGACTATATCCTTCAAAGAGATGCCCACGATAGCCCGCTCCATCACACGCTGGGCGACCTTAAACTGGTGAACTAGCCTAACCGTTAGTGTCCACGTCTCGGTTCCGTACGTCATAACGCATTCGTCTAAAATCGGCGAAATCAGAATCAGACCATAGGTAAAAGACAAATATAGCTTAAGTGTTTGGTACAGAGAATGCAAATAGCAGTGCAGTAATAAACACACAGCCCAGTGTGTTTAACAAACGAAAACATTTGACTGTACGCTGCTATGAAAGCGGTCCATTAAAATCGAATAATTCGTTTGAAACTGCTAACTACTAACTATTTATAAATTAATGTTTTAAAAGACTAAATTACATAATCATATGATTTTCAGAATACGCCAAAAATTGTAAACTACTTTTAAATCAGGGTTTCATTAATTTAGGTATATATCTAACATGACGATGACAAAGCAATCTAGATAAAGCATAAAATCAATGGTTTTATAGAAAAATAATTTGAATATTCTGTGCTTAACAATTTTTTTTTTATGTTTATAACTACATTTTTTAGTAAATCTTGGTTATTTTTTGGTAGTGAGTTATTTAATAGGTCTCTTATATTACATTTTTGTATTATTTCGTAATTGAGTACACAACTGTAAAACTAATTGTTGTAAACAAAAAAAAAATGTTTTGATATTTTAAGCTACATATTACTATTAATGAATTAATTACCATTGATGAATCAACTTTTTATTGTCAGTCAGGGTAATTATACTTGAAAATATTTAAAATACAAATATGGAAATTAAAAACTTCCAACCTAATAAAAGCTCGATATAAGGGCTGAATCAAGTGTAAAAACTTTGAAAGAATATCCACAACACGTAGCTTGTTCAAGGCTAACAGTCACACTCTTCTAGTTTTATTTGTACAAAACAGACATCTCGGCGCCACCCGCTAACCGGACGACCACTCATAAAAGATAAGCTAGCTCGTTCCGCGAAACGAAGTAAAGTGCATTAAAATTAAACTTCTTCGTAGAAACTTTGAGTAGTCATCCTTATAAATGGATTGTAAGTAATCGAATGCGTCGCGTTTCTGGACCTCGGCCAATTGATTAAGACGCTCTTAATAACATGGCATCACAAAGGAACATGGAGAACATAATGTAATTTTAAGAAACGTTTTTTCAATTACTCAATGAAAATACTAGTACTGGGAATAAAATACTTCATTGAACTTGTATTTTATACGAATCTATTAAAAATACGAGTATACAAAGTAATGAAGTGCTAAAATCAATAATACATGAGCTTTCCTTTAACACGTATACATTCAATTTTTAAGATTATTCTTATGCAAGATGCTTTTAAAAAAGAAATATGAATATCTAAAAAAATGATTTTTTTATGTGAAATTACTGTAATATTGAACGTGATCAAACTTCTACTTCAGTTATAAGTCAAATCCGAAACTAAAAATTATCAAATGTCCTGAACAGTGCGCTCACCTATCGTATGACACAGGTGCTTTCGGGGCACGGTTGTTTTGGAAAGCACCAATATCGTATTGTTAGGAAGCCTACAGAAAAGTGCCACAATTGTATTACCTATCCTGTAGACACGTCGCCACTGAAGATTTCCCAGTCTGGGCTGGTGAGCGCAGCTCGCAGGTGGCCGAAAGAAGAAAAGATCTTTCACGGTCGGCATTAGTTCTCGCAATGATTGACCGCGAGAGGTCGTGGTTGTTGTATAATTTAACGAATTTGTAATTTTCCAGAAAAAGGAGGCCGAGACTTACAGATAGACCACATCTACTTAGGCCATTCGGCAAGGTAGACTAGGGAGGTGGCGGATATCGTTCGCATATGCCCACCTGCGCAACCCTCGCCATAACAATAACATGGGAAGTGGTATTTGAAGGTATCTCCTGCCCATACAAAGATAGCCTCAAAAGATAAGGAGTTCTTCAGACGTGGAAACCGAACACTACCTTAAAGATGGGAAAGTAGTTGCTAGTTATGGACAATAATTCGATAAAATTTAAACTACCGTTCTTACACAATATTTTTTTTTGGACAAAGAACGGCGTTAACTTATTTGTACTCTAATCTATCTAATCTATAATAATATCTTCTAAACTGCCTGACTAATCTAACCTGATAAATTATATTTGTCCAACACTATTTAACCATGCTAATACATCATCAGAAATTTGTAGATATTTTAATACCTTATCCTGCTAATAAAAATAATAAGGACCGTCTACTTTTAGTATCATAGCCAACGTGAAAGAAGAAAAGATTTGAAATGGAAAAATAAAACACAGCGGAAGCGGTTTGTAGTTTTGTAACAATAACGAATTGAGAGCGATCCAATTCGTTTCAGTCCAATTGGCTGAATATCGTTTATGACCCAGATACCATATCATATATACACAAGTAAAGACATGATCATTGCTGTATTACGAGTAAATCACAGCAGGCGGCAATCAATGAGCGATTTCATATTATAACTCTAATCTGTATATATAAGCAATAAGTATCACTTTGAACTGGGTAATAAATATATCTTTAAAATTAACTGTAAACTTGAGGATATATTTCCCTTAAAAATACATGCATAATCCTACTAGCTAAAACACCTTTACAATCAATCTGAATTAAAGTCTCTATTAGTAGTAATTACATGGGGTTTTCGTTTTATTAAACAATATTTTTTTAAGAATGAAAATTATTGAAATAAAATTGAGGGCATTTGAATTCAATATAATTTTTTTGTATGTTATAACATCATCTATTAAAAATTACAACATTTAAGATCCCTTGTTTTTAGTAAATGATCGTTCTCAATTATTTTGAGTAGACATAAATACCTACAAATATATGAATAAGAGCATGTAAATGATACTATAACGCATCCATATTGCTATCGTTTTTACGTCTATAAATAATGTCGCTTTTGTTAATGAAGGTCGCGATGAAAACTTGCTTTTGTATTTATGAATTTGTAAAATAAAATAATATTTAATTTTTTCCAGATAGCACGTTGGTATGTAATGTTTGGAATATTAATCAAAATCTTAAAATAAAGTACTATTTCTAAAGCATTACTTTGAAATGTAAACATAAACGACGCAGACGCGGCGCATGAATTAGACGATCGTAAAATAATATCTTATGAAGATAAAATGTATTCAATGTAAAACACCTTTGTCTCTGATAAAGGACACGTCAGTTGCAATAAAGTAACTTTGTCAAAGGAGTTGCGTAACTAGAGACCAATCCGTAACCTACATTTAAGAAACATCCAAAATCCAGAACGCACTACTTGTGGCAAATAAAGTTTACGGACATTTAATTCACAATTTTATGACGTCTCTTCTTTGAACAAAATTATTTACGCAACTTTGTTTCCGTTTTGCACGCGTTTCTCGAGGTCAAAGAAGCTTTGTAGCACACAAAATAATTTTTCGTTAATAAAAAGAACACACTCTATACATACTAAGGAATCTTATATTAACCAAAATATATATATATATATATATATATATATATGTATACTTTTCTCTACCTATAATATAAACATTAATACAAAATAAACCTTTTCATAACATAGTTATTGCGCGCCATTTTCGCAGTAGTAATTTCCCTTGCGTCATTTTTACTCATTACGCGTACGTTGCGAAAAGAAATTCAGTTAAAATATTTGCAGTAAGACTCAGTATAATTTTAAGTATGTTTATTTATTTTTGAAACGCACGTCTATTCGATTACAATTTTTATTCCAACTAAGTGAACCGTAAATGATTATTCAAGCATCACGTTGAGATTAAGAATACTGCACGAATTGTAAAATATATAAATGTAGCTACAATTATTTAACGCTTTCTCCAAACTGTCCAACGTAAAAATCCCTATATAAATGCAATCCAATCAATAAATACTTTAATAATAGTGCAGTAGCTATGTATAAATGATATACATGGTAGTTAGTACATGCATATTTTCTAAAGTTGATATTATCAATAACATGACTTCGTTCCACGTCTGTTCATTGAGTGCTATAAATCTCGTTAGTTCCCGCTCGTGTTCCAGTTATTACAAAATGACTAATTTTTGAACACACTAATTGTAACCTACCGAAATAATAGGTCCACACTTATATTTTGCACTGGACGTGTATGAATTTCTAATGGAATGAACTGGTAGTCGATCATTTATAACCGCCATATCATAACAAAATTGAGAGTATATTTTATCTGACAAAATAGTGACGGCCACGGCAATAAAAAGTGAATATAACACCTATTTAAGACTAGCTGACCAAGTGAACTTCGTACCACCATGAATGCCGTTACTTATAATGAATAATAACTACTAACACAAATCAATGCACATAAAATTATTTTAGAGCTACTTACTATACATACCGCCTAACAGAAAAATTTGTGCAAATACATTTAATGTTTAACAGTAACTCACGAAAACATTATAAACACAAACTATAAACGTCAAGAAGATTTAATGACACTGACAATAAAAACTGGCAGATGAGTTGCGTTACATTTTACTCAATGCATTTTTTCCAATAAACGACCGACGTGGTTTGTAAAACTAACATAATTCTTTATTTATGACCCACTGAAATAAAATGTACACTTTAACATATATGTCAAAGGCAGCTTTTCATAATACATTAGTAAAATCCGTATTTAAAACGGTTATGCCGATTAAGATATTATAGGGCACAAACGGTTACGGATCAATTGAATATTCTCATACATTTTTATTAACCTACATCTCTCGAGTGAAGTTTTTCTGGCCACTCGCATATATACACAGATTTGCATATCATAGCATCTACGGAACGTAGTAGAACCGGCTGCGAAACCGATTTATTATATGTATTGATAATTAATTATATAACTAATACGAAATGATAAGAGTCAGAATATTTTATAGTCACTCCTATTGTAGTAGATTAAATATCATATAAATAATATAATCTATAATTTAATAGAGTTCGAGCCGTACCCAAAAACTATAAAAACTGTCATTCAGGACCATAAATACTACGCATAGATTTTGTGATGCGGGTTATAAGAATAGGCCATCGTATAAGCTTATAGCAGTAATATAAACTTAACATAAAATCAAGTCATAAATCTGATATAATGATACAATTAATTTTCAGAAACTTGTTTGACAATATGTGTCTATAATCTAGTCTATAAGACAAATGTTTAAGCGCTATATGACAAATTAATTGCTACAAGTTCATGTTTCTTTTGTTAATACTAAAATTAGAAGAGATTCGTATTTTTTACTGTCTATTCCTAAAATTAGACTTCCGAGGATTAACATTAATGTGTAAACAAACTAGTGTCTTTGTAAAGTTTTATGAATGAAGAGTGAATCAACATCTTTGAGAATGTAACAATGAGATTGGAGTTAGAATAAACATTTACTTAAGCAAGCCTAAATTAATGACTCGATTAAACCTATGAGAAAAATCAAAGGAGTATCTTTTGAAGCAGGCGCAGAGGAATTAATTAAAAACCATATTTAGATCGCACATATTGTATATTACGTATTTTATGACACCATAATTTTCTTATGTGACACATTCTAAATTCATCGTGATATGACTTTTCTCATTGTATAAAAACCTTATGAACCTACAGACGTCGACCTCTTCAACACCCCCCCTCGAAGTCGTAGGTACAACTGTCTTCATACGTACACACATCTTTAATTCTTAGGTTATATATAAACTGACAATGTTCTATACTACTAAAGCCCTTAGTTAAAATATCCGCAGTGACTCTCTCTGTGTATAAGTAGTTAAAAAGCATTCGATAGCTTTCTCTTCAAACTTGACTGACGCAAAACATAGAAAGACTTTTTCAGCAAACATACGACATTATTACATTCTTTTCCACCATTACGCAAGCGTTTAGCAGTATCAGACATTTTCTTGTCTTGGACAACCTTTTTCAGGTTCCAATCTTGCTAATAATTCGTCAATGACAACCAAACCGATTTCTTTAAGCTTTTTTTAAAACATCGAAGAAATCCGCCAAGTGTTGACGCAGGTCATCTTCTGCCTGCATTCGTGTCAAAATTAGCCTTTTTAACGACTACGCTTTTCGCGCAACTGGTACATGCATGCAGCTTGTCCCATACCGCTTTTGACGTTACCAAGCCATCTAACGCATTCAACTCACTTGGCGGTACAGCCAATAAAATTTCTGATTTGGCCTTACCGTCCATTCTAATCCAGTCTGCATACTTCGAATCAGTGCGATCCGGCTTAGATAAATTTCCATAGGTCATTTTTCTTCAAAATTTCCTTCCTGTGAATTGGAAAATTCCATAGGTCATTTTTCTTCAAAATTTCCTTCATGTGAATTTTCCACGTTAAGTTTTCTCCGTTAAACCTCTATCTATTTTTATAGAGGCCATTTTTGTAGCCTGGGCCCATAACCTTTTGAAGCAGGCGCAGAGGAATTAATTAAAAACCATATTTAGATCGCACATATTGTATATTACGTATTTTATGACACCATAATTTTCTTATGTGACACATTCTAAATTCATCGTGATATGACTTTTCTCATTGTATAAAAACCTTATGAACCTACAGACGTCGACCTCTTCAACAGTATCAACAACTGCTATAATTAACCAGTTGCTTTGGCGTATTTTCTATAATTATGGTAAATATATTTTTTAAATAGTCCATGTTTTGATAAAAAAAATCACTTCAAAGGTTACTTTAAAATAAAATAAAGTTATAAAAGGTCTTAGGTAATGCCTTTAATCACTCCCCTAATTATGAGTTTGAGTTTAAAATATAATATGTAATGCTCTCATATCGACGTGTACGTACTTGTCCACACATTTAATAAAAAAGATCCAACTTATCAGTGGCGTGTATCATGTAGAACCATAAAAAAGCATAATTTTGTTAACATTGGACATTGAATACATATTTATAATAATAATAATATATCGGCACGTTTCATCCCTTTACGGGGTGAGCAGAGATACATTTGTATTCATAATACATATGTTATACATTTTTTACTAAAATTTAGTCGAATTTGGATGTCTAGTCTCTTGGAATCTAGAATCTGGAATTTATCATATTTTATGACATTTAGTAAATGTTTAATTATAACAAGGTAATGTTTTTTGTATGCTTCTACGACATGCAAGCCACTGCAAGCTTTAAGGTTGGAAAGGAGCAATACTTACAATGCGTGGTGCTAACTTTCATACGACGAAAACGAACCAAGCAAAATTTAAAACAAAAAACATATTATATTTAAAGTATCATAAGAACCAGTGAAGTCCATTGTAGGAGCGAATTATTTTATATATTGAAAATACGCATTTAATTAACTGCCTGGTTGTTATTTCATTTTTTATATAAGTACCAACACAGCTAAATTTATATTTGTACCGGATATGTCTAATTACAGTGGCATCATACGCTCGAGCTTGTATTCCAAACATTAAAATGGGTAAAAACGAGTTTAAGCATTTTATTTGTTTCCTTTTTATTTGTAATATGTAGGCATATGTAGTGTCTGACCGAAGGTGGATCATCACAACCTTTGACTGAAGCCGAATATTTGAATATCCTAAAAAATTAAATAGTCTATAATTTGATAATACATTGAATTTTAAAAAGTAAGGTTTATGTTTTTTTTTGTCTGTATAAAAAAAAAAACTTATAGAGATGAGAAAACATCTTGTATCGTCAAAATCATCAAAAATAACTACCATTCTTCAATCCTTAGTTCCAAGATTTTGAAATAGTGTGCGCCTTCGTAACAATTAGTTTAATTTCGGCGCTTATTATAAAAACCTCCGGCTACGGTCAATAATGGCCGAAGGTAAAGGCAGGTCAGAAAATAATTAGATATTAATAGTAACTAATACAGTAAGGACCACTAACAGTGGGATGTCAAAAGAATCATTGTTTTTATAAAAGAAACTTACCCCAGTACTGACTAGCGACAGCATAATTCTCTCGTTGAGCGCAAGCGTTTCCCCTTGTTTCATTTTAATCCGTTTCTTGTCGAGGCACTTCATGGCGTACATTTTTCCTGTGTCCGCTTTCCTACAGCCGTAAACCTGTAAAAAGGAGTTGTTTTAATTCTCAGCATTTGATACCACAGACACATATAAACACGAATATTAAAAATTAAGTCGGTAATTTCCAAAACAACTATGTTTTGTGGACTACAGCATACATGTATAGAATAGTTATAAGAGCAACGTCCAACCTACAAATATATTTAAAAATATATATTTAAATAAGCAAAACACGTATAGTATACTCATTGTTACTATGTCATAAATATTTTATATACACAAATTATAATATATACAATTCAAGTTTTGTACTCGCATAGAAACGCTTCTTATTCGCTAATTTACTATATTTTTCATAATTCTAGATATTTTATTTTTGTAATATTGAGATCATTATAATATAAGAAGATTCTAACAAAGACATTATTACGTTATATCTCTAATTTTGATTAATTACTTCCGTATTTAATGGACAAAATGAGAAACTTTGACTTTAAACTAAGAATTTTCTTTAAATAGTCGTAATCACAATTATTTCAACTATTTAGGTCTCTTGTATAATAAAATATGTTTTTACTCTGTAATGGATAGATCACAATAATACACCATACGAGCGCAACAGATACTTAGGTATATTTTATCCTCATTTACAACTGTTCCTTACCTTGGTTTGGTACCTATACGAATACATAAATAATGTAAATAGGTCGAGCCAGATATTGTTATAGTCAATATTTGTTTTTGAAAGATGTACGTGAGCCCAAAGTAAATTATTTTAATCGCTTGATCTCAAACAGTCAACCCAATCTAAGCATATTATTCAAGCTGTATTCTTACTATATTCAATGTGGCCTAAAAATAACATAACTCCCAACAAACCCTAAATGTGCTGCAGCTAAATTTTTAAGGTAAAAATGCCTTTTGTACCTTAAAAATTTAGATTAATTGCACTGGACGCGATGCGTGCGGATATAGACTACAATACTTTGACTAAATTAATTATAGTGTTACGTACACTTCACTATTTTCATTAATTCCCTCAATATTCTAGAGGGACTTGAGGCGATTGTATAATGATAGTTTTCCATATCAGACGACAATATGTTCCGAGTCGCACCAGCTCGAGATTTAGCTGGCTATACGCGCTGGCCGAATAAAGGGGAACCCGAGTACAGTTTCTCTCATTATCTATCGCTCACTGTCACTCGCCCAACCAGAACAATCAAGAAGCAGAAGTCCATAAACTGAACTCTCCAATGTGTAGAACATAGAGTGAACAAATTACATAATTTTGCATAAAATCGTATTGGATTAGTCTCAGTACATGTATAAGCTGCAACAAATGTAGGAGCATGCATTGAATGAAAAGCATTGTTTTAGGCGCCACGTAGTACCCGCGTGAAATGAGCTTGAGACGCTGCGATTTGTAATATAACGAGCCAAGATAAGAAACCCTTAGAAAAACTGGTCCCAGGTTTTATGTAGACCAAGAAATATAAAATCCCTTTCGGGGTGAGCAGATATACATTTTTGGCTGTATTTACTTTGCGCTTATATGCAGCGCTAAACGTGACCCGTAGTGCAGCTGATCGCCGTTCTCAGGGTACATTCACATGACCTTTTTATTAGATGGCATCCAAGTCGACCTACTTAATTGGAAAATATCTAATGATTTATGTGAGATTGCACATCTATTTATATACCAAATAGCGGGAGAACGATTACCGCCAGTTAAAAAGTCATCCAACCAATCGGTTCTTATGGAAATTACTCGTTACACGATTAAATTGGATGTTTCTGCGATTTAATTGTTTACATTCTCTTATATATTTTGATAAGTTAAAATTGTAAGTCTATAGTTGCATAATTAAATTGGAGACGTCTGCGGGCTGTCTTACAATAATACACACAGGCTTTCCGCAATCTACATAGAATATGATTATAGTAACACGCACACGATACTCGTTCTGAATACTAATGTCACGTTAGTTCGCATCTTATTGCGACATGCGTCACCAACTTTGTACTTTATGTGGGCCTTATGTGCCCATTTGCCTTCACCAGTATTTACCTCGCCAAACCCTCCTCGACCGATTATGCGATGCACGCTGAAGTCGTTCATTGTGAGCTGAATATTTAATTCTAAATTTTTCCATTGGCAAAATCTTGTATATTTATCACTGTAATAAAAAGATCTTTGATAAAATACTTTTACACGGGAGATGTCTAAATATATACAGTAAAGTTTATTGTTACCTTTCTAGGAAATTTTTGAAAGGCTCTCCTCTTAAATGCTGAAATATTTCTTCAATATATGGCTGAAACAATGGGCATGATTAAATATCCTGTAGTGGAGAAAATATATAATAATATTTAAATTATCACTAATAAAATTACCTCAAATAAATTTGGTGGTACATCATGCTTCATTAAATATTTCTGTACATGTGCTACGCATTCTTTAGAATAATCCTGTAACAGTAATACCTTAGTTACCATAGTGTGCTTAATTCAATCAAAATTATAATTATTTTAGCTATATGGTTTATACTTTTTTTTTTGGTATCCCAGGGGAAAATCTTGCATAGAACCATCAGGTCCGTTGTGAGGGCAGCGACCCCGGTGTGTCAAACTCCTACTGACTAAAAACCTCCGGGGTGTCACTCTAATCAGTCCACCCGGGACTGGGAAATCAAATTCATCCAGACGCCCGGGGAGCGAGAAGCCTTGTTAACGCTACTTCTCTGGAAGGGGTGGGAGCAAAGAGTCCACTCCTTCGAAACCTCTCTCTAAAACAGCGCGCCGGATACTGCGCACCGCCTTCCTCAAGTCTACTGCCCGATTATAGTTTATACTATAGTGAATAAATACGATATTTATAGTGATATGAAATTTTACTTTAATTATAATATATAAAAATATCTATGACTTTTAGACTCTAGGTTTGGTTCATATTGCTCCACTTTGAATCAAGATTAAATCTAAAATACCAAAGGATATCCCATTTAAGGGGGTATTCTGGTCTAGAAATGGTTTTTTGTTGAATATTTTCAAAGTTTAGACCTTCAAAAATATGCCCTTAAACAGGATTTTCAAAATTCGAATTATTTTAGGAGATACAGCGGATTTTAATTTGCTGTCCAACGAAACGAAGTTAGTATTGATCGTTCTGAACTGCGAGCTTCTGCTGCTTCAAAAAAGGGCAGAACAAATCGGTTAGCAAAAAAAACTTCGCAAGACATTAATTATGAAAGAGAATTTTGCCCAATGTATGGATGTGGGATCGCCGATTAATCCAAAGAGAGTATTAAATATTATTATCTGAGTTATTCTATTGGAATTGTTTCTCAAACTTCAAACGCGTTTTTCTCAAAACTGCTTTTTTTGAGGTGGTTGACATGATATCTCAAGTTCTACTTTACCGATTCCTTTAAACTTTGATAAGAATCTTTTTTATACGTTTCTCTATCGCCCCTGCCTCGGATTTTGGAAAATTTAAATTTTAAGTATTTTTAAAAAATTCAAAGAGGCCAAAAAAGAGAGTAAAAATATTTTTTTTTTTCAAGTTGACGCCATTTAGTGAATTTTTTGTTTTTTTCTTTGGTAATGGCCAATGCGATAGCGACATCCTTATTATTAAAGAATTTTTAAAATTTGTTTGTTTTGGATTACTACATGGGTTGGAATCATGTCAACCAGGGAGCACCATTATTTTTTTGTGGCCCCCACTCCACCGGCGTGTAATTTGACAATTTTGATTTTTTTTTATACTCTTCAAATATCAATAAAAAATCATTAAAAAAAATTATAGTAAAAATGTTTTTCATTTATTTTTTGTCTTAGTTTGAAGAATATCTAAAATTTAGGCGTCTAGACCAGAATACCCCCTTAAATCAACAACCATACCAAATAACATAAATAAATAAGTATACTGGTACTTGAACAGTTCAACATGTCGATTACAAATGTAAAAATTAGTTAATACAACACTGTTATGATGTGTAGCTTGTTTAGGAATATGTATTTCCCATACAATAATTCAATATCTGGTTTAATCGGCAGCTATAATCTTAGCAAGCGATACTTGTTCTTCCTAAAGCGATCGTGTAAAGAAGGTATCAACGTCACTGAAAATTCATTATCAAAGATTCTACTTTATTTATCTATCACACTCACTGTTTTGAATAATGTTTGACGTGAATTTTAAGCATGGTAGAAGCGCATTTAACTGAATATAACATTTGACAATCATTTGTTAAAAAATACAAATAACATTATTTTGCTATACAAATATTTATCTACAACCAAGATAAATATTATAATTAAAATTTCAAATGCTTAAAAAAGGATAAAACATTGTTTTATTAGATAAATTAAACTACTATTTATTAAAAAATATTGCTCTTATATTCTCAATGTGAAGTGTCTGAAAGCCGAAGTAATGGTTGACTATATAACGATAATCATAAAGTATTTTTATGTGGTCAAATAAGGATTGAACAAAGAATAATTAGATTAATTTTGCCCTACTTAAATGAATGAGTACCAAGACTTCTCAATTAAAATGTCATAGCGATTATTACTTACAATATCTAATGACATTAAAATCGCTACTAAGTCATAATGCCCAAAAAAATTGCAAGTTATATATTTTCACGGTCGTATATAAAGTGAAGTTACGACCTACCTATTTCTTGCGATGCCAATGTGATCGTAAATACAGAACTCAATTACCTACATTAGGTAGCAAAAGTTACCAGGTAAACAAAAGTAGAAGCAGGTCGCGGTTATAAAGAAGCAATAAGTTCTGCTCTTAATGTATTTATTGTTATAGAGCTTTACGTGAAATCTGACGGGCGCCAAGCCAAAAGCTCATTAACGAGCCTCATTACAAATTAATCCATTGATCCTGTAATTCGAATACGTTCACAAATTCATTTATTTCCTATCGTTATTAGGTAATGAGTCGTTTGTTCAAAAAGTAACTTGCTGTAACTTTGTGAGAAATAAGTCGGTCAATATAATAATCATTAATGTCGTTGATCGTCAAAAACTTTATTCAATTATTTTATCGTAAATGTCGACCTACATTGTTTATAGACGATGAAGCTATAAAAAAAAAGGAATGTCACAGTAATTTTTTTCTGCGTCGTATACAAGTAGCTATGTAGTATCTGTCACCGCTTTTGACCATTTACAGTCCACCTCGCTGTTATATTAAGAATTCGAATAAAGTGGTTTATAAAATTATTTAAAGAAAATAAAATATCAACATTTTTAAAAATGGAAGCATTCATTAAGATATTACAAAATAAAAACAGATATATTAGGTCCTTACATATGAAATTGGCGTTTTTCGTACTGGCCACTTTAATCACAAATTTCTCCTCTTTGGTAAGGAATTCCAAATTCAAATTTGTACAGCTATAGACTCATGTATTTGTGCTTCGATGATCGTCATTCATTTGTTTTTTTCTTCTGTTTTTTTCTGTTTGCGTCACTCATTTTACAAAATGGAAAACTTAAAATATCGCATTATTTACGAGTACGAGTTCCGCCGTGGCACTAGTGCTGCGGAAACAACTCGAAAGGTGAATGATGTGTATGGCGGTCGTGTTGCAAAAGAAAACACAGTTCGTTTTTGGTTCCAACGTTTTCGTTCTGGAAATTTCGACCTGCAGAACAAGCCCCGTGGACGGCCTGAGACTCAAGTTGATAATGAAGAGTTGAAGGCTATTGTGGAAGCGGATCCATCGCAAACCACGTCCGAGTTAGCTGCAGGCTGCGATGTTAGTGATAAAACTGTTTTAATTCACTTGAAGCAAATTCGGAAGATTAAAAAGCTTGAAAGGTGGGTACCTCACGAATTGACTGAAGCAAATCGGCAAACGCGCGTCGACTGCTGCGTTACATTACTAAACCGGCACAATAATGAAGGTATTTTAAACCAAATCATTACCTGTGATGAAAAATGGGTTCTTTACGATAATCGGAAGCGCTCAGCGCAATGGTTGGATCCAGCCCAGCCAGCCAAATCCTGCCCCAAGCGAAAATTAACCCCAAAAAAGTTACTTGTAAGCGTTTGGTGGACTAGTGCCGGTATTGTTCATTACAGTTTTCTCAAATCTGGCCAGACTATTACGGCTGATGTCTATTGTCAGCAATTGCAAACCATGATGGAAAAGCTAGCGGCTAAACAACCTAGGCTGGTCAATCGCTCCACGCCACTGCTGCTTCACGACAACGCTAGACCACACACTGCGCAACAGACGGCTACTAAATTAGAAGAGCTTCAATTCGAAAGTCTAAGACATCCTCCGTACTCCCCGGACCTTGTTCCAACAAATTACCATTTTTTTCGAAATTTGGATAACTTTTTGCAAGGGAAAAAATTCAACTCGGATGGGGCAGTCCAAATCGCCTTCAAAGATTTTATTGATTCCCGTCCGACTGGTTTTTTTAGTAAAGGGATCAATGAACTACCTATGAGATGGCAAAAGTGCATAGAAAATAATGGTTCATACTTTGATTAATTAAATATATTATATTAAAAAATATTCGACTTTTTGTTCCTCCCATACAAAACGCCAATTTCATATGTAAGGACCTAATATATGTATATATACACAAAAATACAGAGTGATTTTATAGACGAGGGATATATTCAAGGAGGATATTCAGCATTCGATTCTAATTCCAAATAGTGATATCTCAATATTTCCATTAAAACAAAGTAATTTATAGTCAACATATTTAGGAGCAATGACACACATGATAGAATAAATAACAATTAATTATTAAGTAGGTATTTTGTCTCTCCTAAGCCAGGATAAAGTTCTAAAGAGAAACGAGTCGATTACCGGTTTATCTAAAATCACGTAAAAGGAATTTTATCTACTTACTACTCAATCATAAGACACACGCACTGCGGTGTCCAAATTTTTTACGGATCAATTCTCATTTGTTGATAAATGTTTATGATTTGTTAGGGAATATAGTTATTTTCATTTTTATTAGTTAAAAGGTACAAATTATTGTATCCTGAAATATCTCCCTCGTCTATAAAATCACCTGTATATATGAATACAAAGACATCGCACTAATCGGATTTCATATAAGTAGGGTATGGTAAGCTTGTAAGCTGCTTCATAAAGCCAGAATCAAGTTGTTGTAATAAGAATGATAAAATTATGTTTCTGGTAATTAATTTTTTTAGTGATATCGGGTCATGACCACAGTACACGAGTATAAAGACCGTCATAGTGACTCGCTTTGACTTGTCGCGTTCCGGGATTAGCTAGTGCAAATCCATAAACTCATATGCTTAGAGACCTTCAGTCGTAGTATATGTGGGCCGATATGACGACGGAGACTATCAACGGATTTTCATCCTTTCATAGTCGCTTTCGTTTTTGGAGTACACTATGCTTACAATCAGGTGCACAGTAGTCACTTTGTCGAGCCAGTGAAAATAAAAAACCTAGTAAAAATGTGTAAGTCCAGATACGAATTCGATAACATCTAGTCCGTCTATCGTATGAATAACTTTTGAATTAATATAATAATTTAGTACTAATTTGATCTTATATTAACTAATTAATTAAAGTTATAAAAATGATATAGCAAGATAAAATATATTACAAATATACATACAGGCGAATAAAGAATTCCTTCATTTTTAAAGTCAGTTAATTAGAAAATTCCAACGCGACGTAGGCACATTACCTACGTATGATAAAATATGCATGTTTTATGTGCTTACTGTACGTAGGTAAAATAGCAAGTACATATCAATTTTACGTCAACGATCGCAGCATGTAGAAATGCATCCTCCTGTCGTTCTCATAATAAGGAAATACAACGATACTGCTACTTCAATAAAGGACATTCATTCAGGACTAAAGTCTATTCGTAAAGTAGTCTACTATATTATGTTTATGTATAGCTATATTAAATCAATAACTTTGGATCCAACTTACAGACAGAGATGGGCAAAATGTAATCTGATTAATGATTAACCATTACAAAATATAGTCGTAATTTTACTTTTATTGCTCTGTAATCATGATTAAATCCCTTCAAAACATTAAAGAGTCAGAAATGTATATTCAATTAAGGATTCCGTAGTGTTCAAAACATAAATGAGCAAAATGAAGTCATATTAATGATGAAAAACGCAAAATGTAATCGTAATCGTTTTTCATTAATCTGATTACATTTTGCCCGTCTATGCTTCCAGAGGACTTAATCCAAAACTCCGGTACAATTAAATTTATCGGTTCAGAAATGCCAAATAATGTGAAAATTGTCATTATTCTGAAATCTCATATAATTAAATAAAACTTACATGTGAATGTGCTAATAATTCTTTCATGATAAAATTGTCGTAAATTTCTCTTGCGATTCGCTTTCTTTCCTCTATACATTCTTGTTTTTCATATAATTTAATCTGTAATGAACGAAACCGAATATTATTAATAATCATTTATGTTTACGTATATATGTACTTAGTGTGCACGTATGGGTATAGTTTTACCTCTTCATAAAATTTTAACTGTGGCACAGGTTCATCTGAAGTTTGTTCACAAAATTCTTTAAATAATAGATAACCTGAAACAAGCAAAATATTCTTATTTATTCGACCGTACAATTTCCAATTTACAAAAAAAATGAATGAGAAATCGTTCGATGCGATTATTAAGTACTAATTATAATTTTAGAGCGGATTACTCTAAAACACACACATACACACTTTTCTAGTATAATCTACTAATATTAGTATTATATCGATAAGATCTGAAGTCTGGTATAATGTCATATTCTTAGCCCAGAAGCTTTTACCCCAGATCGAACCTATTTAGTAAAAGTAAAAAAAAATAAGTTTGTCTGGTCTTTAACTCAGCGATATTTGTTTAACGCCCAGTCTCAGAAACGCACCTGAAATTTTAAAACGCTTTAACCACTAATGAATAGCTCCGGGAAGTTGGCCCCCATTTTTCGCGTAAGAATTTAGAAATTTGTAGAGGGACTGCCCATCGATTGCCCATTATTGCCCATCATTTAATTTTTTTTGCCCACCCCTATAAAAAAAGTTATGAAAGATTTATGTATGCGTGGGCCAGCGTCCGAAAAAATTTCAAAAAATCGAAAATGTCAAGGTGGATTCTTGAAGTTTGTCGACTGCCCACTTTTGCCCATCCTTTACTTTTTTGATAATTCAACTCCTAAGGGATGGAAATGGGGGTGGAAAAAAAAATTGAGGGGTCAAGAAATTTAGAATGATGCATTTTAATCTACATCGATTGCCCACTTCTGCCCATCCTTTACTTTATTGATAATTCCACTCTTAAGGGATGGAAATGGGGGTGGAAAAAAATTGAGGGATCAAGAAATTTAGAATGATGCATTTTAATCTATAACGTTTGCCCGCGATTGCCCATCCTCTACTTTTTCGATAAGTCAACTTTTAAAGGGTGGATATGAGGGTGGGGAAACAATTTAGGGATGGACACATTTAGAATAATGGCGGAAACTTTTGGCGGATTGGGGCTCAATGAGGAATATAACTATTCAGGGGTATCTCTTTTCGAATTGCTACAATCTTTTTTCCACTGCATATACTTGGCAACGAAAATTTTTAGATAACTATATGATTCACCACGCACTAGGTACCATCAAATATACGAGTTACTCTAAAAAAAATTGACAGACCACAATGTAGCAGAAATTAAGTATAAGTTCGTTCGCCCACTGGACAAACTTAGGGGAAAAAGTGTTTAAGGCGATTTATTATTACACAGAAGGACATGCATTCGATTGCCCATCAATTTTCTTCCTTGCCCGCCCTTACTTACAAATGTATTTCGATGAGAGTATAACGTATCACCAAAATATGTCGAAAAATAATTGAGTAAAATTTCGTCAGCCTACGAGACAAATTTTTTCAAAAATTGGGACACAAAAATTTTTATTCTAATTCTAAAGGCAGCCTTTTCATTGCCCACCATTTTGTTCAAATGCCCAACCATAGTGACTGAGTTTTTCTGCTTAGAATTTGACATACCACACTGTTGTAGAAACATGTAACATTTTCGTTAGTCTAAGAGATAAATTTTGGAAAATTATGGCCTAATAAGGTATATTCGTATTCTAAAGGACATCCTTTGGATTGCCCACCATTTTTTTTCGAATGCCCACCCTTAGTTACAGAGTTATTCTGATTATAATTTTACATAGCACATTGTTGTAGGAACATGTTACATTTTCATTAGTCTAAGTGTTAAATTTTGGAGAATTAGGGCTGAATAAGGTTAATTCGCATTCTAAAGGACATCCTTTTGAATGCACACCATTTCATTTCGAATGCCCACCCTTAGTTACAGAGTTATTCTGCTTAGAATTTGACATACCACAATGTAGTAGGAATATGTTACATTTACGTTAGTCCACTAGATAAAGTTTGGATAATAATGGCTCAATAAGGTTCATTCGCATTCTAAAGGACATCCTTTAGATTGCCCATCATTTCTTTTCGAATGCCCACCCTTAGATACAGAGTTATTCTGCTTAGAATTTGACATACCATACTGTAGTAGAAACATGTAACATTTTCGTTAGTCTAAGAGATAAATTTTGGAAAATTATGGCTTAATAAGGTATACTCGTATTCTAAAGGACATCCTTTGGATTGCCCACCATTTTTTTTCGAATGCCCACCCTTAGTTACAGAGTTATTCTGCTTAGAATTAGACATACCACACTGTTGTAGAAACATGTAACATTTTCGTTAGTCTAAGAGATAAATTTTGGAAAATTATGGCTTAATATGGTATATTCGTATTCTAAAGGACATCCTTTGGATTGCCCACCATTTTTTTTCGAATGCCCACCCTTAGTTACAGAGTTATTCTGCTTAGAATTTGACATACCACACTGTAGCAGGAAAATGTTACATTTTCGTTAGTCCACTAGATAAATTTTGAAGAATTAGGGCTCAATAAGGTTTATTCGCATTGTAAAGGACATCCTTTAGATTGCCCATCATTTCTTTTCGAATGCCCACCTTTAGATACAGAGTTATTCTGCTTAGAATTAGACATACCACACTGTTGTAGAAACATGTAACATTTTCGTTAGTCTAAGAGATAAATTTTGGAAAATTATGGCTTAATAAGGTATATTCGTATTCTAAAGGACATCCTTTGGATTGCCCACCATTTTTTTTCGAATGCCCACCCTTAGTTACAGAGTTATACTGATTAGAATTTTACATAGCACATTGTTGTAGGAACATGTTACATTTTCATTAGTCTAAGAGTTAAATTTTTGAGAATTAGGGCTCAATAAGGTTTATTCGCATTGTAAAGAATATCCTTTCGATTGACCATCATTTCTTTTCGAATGCCCACCCTTAGTTACAGAGTTATTCTGCTTAGAATTTGACATACCACACTGTAGCAGGAAAATGTTACATTTTCGTTAGTCCACTAGATAAATTTTGGAAAATAAGGGCTCAATAAGGTTCATTCGCATTCTAAAGGACATCCTTTAGATTGCCCATCATTTCTTTTCGAATGCCCACCCTTAGATACAGAGTTATTCTGCTTAGAATTTGACATACCACACTGTTGTAGAAACATGTAACATTTTCGTTAGTCTAATAGATAAATTTTGGAAAATTATGGCTTAATAAGGTATATTCGTATTCTAAAGGACATCCTTTGGATTGCCCACCATTTGTTTTCGAATGCCCACCCTTAGAGTAACTCGTATATTTGATTGTACCTAGTGCGTGGTGTATCATATAGTTATCTAAAAATTTTCGTTGCCAAGTATATGCAGTGGAAAAAAGATTGTAGCAATTCGAAAAGGGATACCCCTGAATAGTTATATTCCTCATTGAGCCCCAATCCGCCAAAAGTTTCCGCCATTATTCTAAATGTGTCCATCCCTAAATTGTTTCCCCACCCTCATATCTACCCTTTAAAAGTTGACTTATCGAAAAAGTAGAGGATGGGCAATCGCGGGCAAACGTTATAGATTAAAATGCATCATTCTAAATTTCTTGATCCCTCAATTTTTTTCCACCCCCATTTCCATCCCTTAAGAGTGGAATTATCAATAAAGTAAAGGATGGGCAGAAGTGGGCAATCGATGTAGATTAAAATGCATCATTCTAAATTTCTTGACCCCTCCATTTTTTTTTCCACCCCCATTTCCATCCCTTAGGAGTTGAATTATCAAAAAAGTAAAGGATGGGCAAAAGTGGGCAGTCGACAAACTTCAAGAATCCACCTTGACATTTTCGATTTTTTGAAATTTTTTCGGACGCTGGCCCACGCATACATAAATCTTTCATAACTTTTTTTATAGGGGTGGGCAAAAAAAATTAAATGATGGGCAATAATGGGCAATCGATGGGCAGTCCCTCTACAAATTTCTAAATTCTTACGCGAAAAATGGGGGGCCAACTTCCCGGAGCTCTAATGAATCATTCATTTATATGCAGTAGATATTTCACTAGTTTTTAATAGCTTTTTTTAATATAAGGATCGTTTTTGAAACTGGCTACCTATCTTCTTCATATATTTTTATTTGTCCCAATTTTTTTTCGATATGAAAAGTCTGACCAACACTTTTTCATATTGTCTATGGGGCTTCTTAGTCTGTGAAACGAATGAACTAAGATATTTAAACCGCACTATGTGAAACAACAGCGCAAAATTGTCCACGTAACGCGGTTATAATATACAAGTAGAAGAAAATACGTTGGGAATTTTATGCGGAAAAAATTCGTTCTGATAGAAACGGTACCAAACATGGATGCATACTTTGCTATTATTATTTGCTATGCGTGTTGAGTTATTTTCTGTATATGGTCATATTGGGTAAAGATATGAAAAAAGACTAATTATATTCTGAATTTTTTGCCTTGATGTTAGTTAAAAATTCAATAAAAACAAAAGTTGTGTGGATACGCATTATTAAAAACCGGTGTAATTTTTTTTTTTAATAATTTTCCTATATGTAAAACCTTAAAAACAAAACATTTTATTTTATTTATCATAAATAAACTAAACTATAAATAAAACTGTCTTTGAATAAGAATTCTCTAAAAGTTTTATGCAATCTATTTATTGTATTTATCCAGGATCATTCTCTTTAAATAAGCTCTTATGGCGTCGCAACGTAAACAGCCAGATTAATAAAAATTTATATCATTTTCAAAGTACTTTTTCAGTAGGAAAGTTAACTATATTTCGTTAATATTCTTAGTGGTACTTAAGTAATCTCAGTTAATTTAAAACCTTAGTTAATTTTTGAAATTTTAGTCTAACTTCAACCTGATCAACTTCCACCCATATATTTAAACTACATTATATTATATAGTATATATTAAACAAAGTCGGATTTGTCGAACACTTATAACTCGAGAACGGCTGAAGCGATTTTCATGGTTTTTGATTTGTTGTATTTATCTCCGTCCGAATAGCAGAATAGCTATTAAAAACTATGGAAAATTTACGAAAAAATAAAAAATAAAAAGACATTTTCCCATACAAAATATTCATGGGTTCCGTAACTGTCAAACATTTATTTTCATCCAGTCCATAATAAACGTATTTATATATCCACACAATATTCAGATAATGACGTAGTTTAAATTTTAAAAGTGTAGAATAATGTCAGTAATGAAAAAGGATTGACATATGAAAATTGGTTGCCAAATGAGAGTAATACAACGAAATTTATGACTTTATAGTCATACATTAAGTTCAGCTGATTTTACAGATTCAAGTAAACACAAAGTCAATTTTAATGCGAACTCGAATTTCAGCTCTAACCTGTAAATTTTTTCTTGTTAAGGATAAACTTCCTATGGATACAGAAGCCATTCACAATGTCTCAAAGCTTACCAAAAGCGTATCCTTCTTGAATCAGTATGAAAACTGAAATTTCATTCATCAGAAAACAGGAAATGAGTCCTCTGATCTTCTGTCCATTGTTGGTGAACCCATGCCCACTGTAACCGTCCGTCGTGCTCGATTACTACGCCAAAATCTTTGACCTGTAGCGGCCTACGAGACCTGAGACAAATCTCATGCAATATCCTCCTCGCAGTTTTTAGTGCTCACAACCGCCTGGAGTCAGATTACAGGCTGTCTACGAGTTGCCAAGTCTTAATCCGAGCGTCGTTTAGGCCGATATCCTCATATTTTGGGTGAGCTGAACGGTACCACATAGGCCACGCATATTTATTGGAGGGAAAACAAAGAACTAAATCTGTCATACGTAACACCGGCAGAGATGCCCCACATCTAGTTGAATGGCGTAGTAAATGGTTCCTAGAGGCGACTATAAATTTTTCTGATAGTTATATTGGTAAGTTACTGTCAGGTCCAAGGTAAACTCCAAGTGGTCTGGGAAATCATTGTGCAGAATGTCTTCACCTCGACATGTCAGCTTCAGTTTACTGTTGACTTCGCAGTTTCGAAGGTGAAAAGTAAATGATAGAGTTTTGAACGAGTTTGGCTTATGAGCTTTTTCATTATAATATTACGAAAGGACCTGTAAGGCATTCGAATACTTTATTTGAGCCTTTTCAAATGACAATATTTTGGTTATTAAATATAAAATAAATAATGTATTGCAAGTGTGTGTGGATGGGATCTATGACAGAAAGAGTGACAGTATAGATATACATGGAATTATGAACAGGGTTATTTTATTGATCCAAAAAGTGCATATAAAAGTAAAACAAATATAACTTGACAATAACTAAATAAAAGCTACGATGTCTTCAATGACCTACTTTTACACAAACATCTAAAATGTAAAAGCAACATCACAACCACCGTATATCACGTTATGAACATTATTAAATTGTACCGCATTATGACAGCCGATGTGGGAAATATGAAAGTCATATAACATAAACTCCAATTATGAGACAGAAGAGATCATAAATCACAACCGATCTAATAGGACATTGGCTCCTAAACTTTCTTTCACTGAAAATCTCTTTTGGTATTTTAAGAGACAACCCTATTTTCTTAGAAAGCTAGGTATTTATCTTTTAATAATCATGTAATATGTTTAATACTCGTAAAATGAAAATATGCGAATTAAATTTTAGTGAGAACATTTAACGGATCAAAATCGAAGCTTGATGAATCAAAGACACATTTATCACAAATTCTATATGTAGGATACTCTATAGTGTACCAACCACTCCCAAAAACACACAAAAATAATCTTAAAACAAGGATTAAGTAATAAATTACCACTCAAATTGTTGGTCTTGGTTAATGAAAATAATTTATAAAATCATATTATCTCAAATAAAATACTGATTAACTACATCTTGAAAATTTAGTGTCTTGAGGGCCTAAGCAAAATAACATTCGATAACGCTAGTAGAATGTAGAAACATTTATAAGATTGACATGGCGATATTTCGATAGCTTACGTCAGGACTATATCAAGGGGCGAAAGGCTATCTGCTTTAAGCGACATTTAAAAAAAAATGTCGCTTAAACCAAATAGCCTTTCACCCCTCGATATATTTTTGAACATTCCACTAGTATTACGACTGATGGAATATTTTGTAGACCCGTTTAGGGTCTAGATTTAGGGAAACTCCTAGACCTTCTACAGGCATAGTTTACATCGCATAAAGAGTTTTATCTCTCAGTCGATCTAAAAAATTGGACGTTTATGTAATCATTGATAACTAGGTACTATTCTTATTTGTCTTTAAAATGGTTTCATCAATAAGCCTAGATTAATTTAAAAGATCGTATTTCATCGGTTAAAATATACTCCTAAGAAAATTCTGTAAAAACTCGTACATATTTGCATGAGATAAAAGCCTATTCATCATAAATTCAGGATAACTTACAGCAATAAATTCAAAATTAGTATATTAATTAATCTCAGAAGTCGAAGCACGCTGCAAGTATTATGTAAAGCTTCGCACGTTCAACAGTTAATCGTTCTTGATTTATTATCTACCGTCACTTTTATTATAAATCCGTATAGATTAGCGATATTTATTTAACATGATTTTAAGTGCTAAGTATTGTTGTTGTTTCGAGATCAGTTTATGTATATCCAGTAACTCATATACCTCGAGACTTTCGGTCGTGGTATAAGTGGGCCGACATGACAACGAAGACTATCAACGGATTTTCCTCCTTTCATAGTCGCTTTCGTTTTTGGACTACAATGTACGTACCTTCAGGTGCACTGTAGTCACTTTGTCGAGTCAGTGTAAAAAAAAGTAAAATTTAGTTTAAAAAATAAAAGGTCTTATAAATACATGCAAAAATCATAGATTGAAGCTATTATTACACAAAAAATATATATCCATAGACAAGATCACATTTTATATCCGGTTATATTTATAATATACTAGCAAACCCGGCGAACTTCGTTTCGCCACCAGATGGCTTCGTTTTGGTATTTAGTTAGCGTTTGAAAGAACGTGCGCATAATAAATGTCACATGAAATTAACTGAGCAGAGTACAATGAGTAGCTGTCAAACAATGTATAACGCATCGGCGCCATCTACTTAAAATACTGGTGCGATCCGCTCCACCATCAAGCAAAACCATATTGGTTTATAGTACATGCTATGCATCAGAGATGGCGCTGTATGTGAAAAGATTTTCCCAGTTATCTTGCTTTTCTGTTGAAATTTTTCCTGAATTTTGTTTGCTATAAATCTAACGGAGCCCGAGACCTTTCCAACGAATGCAAAACCGTGGAAATCGGTTCGTGCGTTGTAGCGTGAGTTATAGCGTCAGGAAGGAAAACCGGACTTATTTTTATATAATATATTTAAAGCGCCAGATATAACTATACAATAGAAACATACCTAAGACTTGATTGAATATTTTGTCAAAATTTACTTCATTCTTCTTTTCCATATATTTGTGCATGACGCTCCTTACACTGCAACAATGAAAAAAATCGCATGTTACTTACATAATGTATGTAGCAAGACCAAGGCACAGCTTAATTACCAATTTTATAACATAAGGAAATGAAATTCCCTTTAGTAACTTGGACTTTAGGACTTGTGAAAATACCAGTATGACTAGTTAAATGAGACTTTTTATAATCTCGTACATTTTTGTTTACACAATAGACACAAATATGTATAGGGTATGTATAAATATGTATATCTTAATCTCGATTCCTAGCACGTGATATCCTGGTTATGGCAATCAAGCAACGATTCTAATCGTTGCATTCTAGTGCAGGGCGTCTGTGGCCGAGTCATCGAATACAAGCGTGTAAGTTGCCGAAAGCGATGTGCTTCAGCCTCTTGGATCTAAAATGGTTTTATATGTTTGTTTATCCAGATACTAAGAGACCATCTATCACGATATATTTCGGCCAGTATGAAAGCGAAGGCTGCCAATGAATCCTCGTCTTTCTCTGTCGCCAACATTCATTGACGGCATTATATTTGCACTTAGATGTGAAGTAGAAGTGGGCCCTTTACGAAAACCAGCGCTGCAGACTTCCACTGTGGCATTAAGCTGACGGAGGGCCCATTTCGCCATGTTTATATGTTTTGTCTTTTGCATTTTCCTTCTTTTTATGATTTTGAATTTTTAAATTGTTGTTGGAGGCGAAATATATACATTTCATTTCAAGTATTTACGCCACTAAAAGTTACGCTTTGTGTTCTGGTAGTAGTGGCTTGGCAACAGCGACCCAGCCGCGGCCACCAGGTTATACAAAATGTTCTGTGTGCGTCGTGTTCGATGTAGGCGAAAGTACAGCGCTGTCAGACAACTTGTCAAACTTGCAGCCATGGAGCCTACATTGGACATTTATACATGTAAATGCATACATCGCAATCTGGCAGCCGATACCGAGCCGCGACTACAAGAATCGTAAGCGTGCCTTTAGAAGGATTATATATAAAGTTTTGAGCCCTCTTGACATATTATGACCTATGTGTTTTTCACCTAAATCACACTTTTCGCTTGATGGTATGAGTCATGCTTTATTATTACAGTTTACAGTGTTCCACACATTGAATATGGACAAAGCGCCTCATCTGTGATCAGATAAGTAAAACCTCCAATTCGTTGATATTTGAATGATGTAATACCTCTTTAAAGCTCAACTCTCATACAAAAATAAATATAATTTAATTGTTGTGATATTTTTACGAAATCTAATTTATGCAAATAATGATCGATTAGTTTGGAGTTTAATTGTTAACTATTTCATATTAAGTAGCTCTATATAAGACAATGATTACGAGATAAAACCATTTTCAACATTTTGTCGCTTACGATGTTTTTCAGACAGAGTTATATTTAAATGAATTATCTTTAATAAGTGTCTTATCATAATGGGCGTTTCTATAATCAGCTTTAAACGAGGACAAAGGTATTATTATTAACCTAATAGCCATTATCAGAGCAACACATGACTCGTGTATATTACATGATTGTTGCAGAGCCACACTTTATTTCTAGTCAGATTTTTGTTTACCGTGTTATGTACTTACCATGTAACTTTGTATGTCACAATACTGCGTCGTTTCTGGCTGTGGCACGCAATTTGTTTCCAATTCATGTTTATGTATACCTAGCCCCTGCCCACAATTTCGTCTGCGATAGCAATGTCGAACCACTTTTTTAAGTTCATCATCCCCATCAGGACTACCAGCCTAACCTAGTCCACTGCGGGAAATAGGCTTCTCCTAATAAGCAACATTGAGCCCAGTGGTCTCATCCTTTTTAAGGTAAATTAAATTGATACATAACATTGAATCAGTAAAGCTAATTTTCTTTTATTGACAAAGCAACGTGAGTATTGAAACGAATTCGCTCGAACATTTTTTTCGTTTAGTTTTATTGTAAAAGAAATCTGCACGAATATAAATTTTATTTAAATGAGATAATGTATGTATATATATGTATATATATATATATATTTAACATTGGCTTTATATATTTTTTATTAATTTTATTCGATAGTTTCGAAGTTTACATTCACCCTACATTCAAATTTAAGAACACGCAAACCATAAATCTTTGTAAGACTAGTTGCTTGTGGCAAACAGAGACCTCGTGGTATTATTAGATTGTAACGACACTGCAGCTTGCTTTTAACACTTTGGCATTTAGAATCTTTAAGTTAATGGTTACTAAATGAATTTACCGAATTTTACAAAAGAACGTATGCAAATATAGACCAATCAAGTAAAAATCGAATTTACGCGCAGAGGGTTCAGTACAAACATAAGTATCTACAAGGGACTGAGTATTTGATTATAACTTCAACTTGACACATTCACCCGTTTCTGAGAAAAAGGGTCGCGACTAGAGATGAAAATTGCCAAATATTTTTAAAACTTATCAGGAAACTTTCCTTAAATGCCAGCAGTATTGCTCAATATTTCCGAAAAGTTACCAAAGTTGCCAAACCTCATCAATTATGTTAATCATCATTTTCTAAATTGGTTCGTCATGGAGTTGTTGTAAAGGTGTAATTTATACCTACTACTAATAAACCTGATTAAATTTGATTACATTATAATGAGATTATTTTTAACTTTATTATAATTATATAGTAATATATACAAGTTATATATACATATATAAATATATACAAGTTTCTAGTTTTCAGTTTTAAACGCTAATATAATTTACGCGTAGAATTTTTGAGTAATCGTAAGAAAAATACAGGTAGAAAAAGTTTAAAATATTTTTCTTGTTTTCAAAATGATCTATGGACTTTAACTTTTTTTATTCAATTGTTTTCACTTAAAATTCTGACTTTGACAATCGAATACTTGGGTAGTAATGATTGGACAGAAAATCGAAGCAGGGTTTTATAAACTACAAAATATTATCTATAAGATGAAATTAAATTTTTTCGGTGAAACATAATTTTTTGAAAAGAAAATGCTAACTGAAAATTGGGTGAAAAATCGCATATACCAAGATATTTGGATAACTTTATATAAAAAAAATCAACTCAATGGACCATTTTTTATTGTTTAAGGATTTTAAGAAGTTTAAAGTGGTTTTTTTTTTTTAAATAATATTCATGGTTTTTAAACAAAAACTTTTATAAAATAAAACAATTTTTAATTGTTTATTTTCCCTTATGTGAGTGTGCGCGCTTGTTTTTGTGGGTGTATGTACGGGTAGGCCCGTGCGTCTTTTTTCTACGCTGGGTCGACATAGTGACTACAGAGTACCCGATGGGAAGTACAGTGTAGTCCAAAAAAGAAAGCGACCGTCAAAGAAAGTTTCTTTGTATGACTTAGATATCGTCCAAGATAGTAAAGGCGTTTTTTATATTCACCCCCCCGGGAGTTGACAAAGCGTTATTTATGTACTGTATGCTGTTCTAGATGGAGAGCTTTCTGATGTAGCTTGCTTTCACCATGTAGTTGGAGGCCCCACTGTTTCGCTCCATTCAAATCCACGTGGCAGCTTATCTCCGCCATACACACAAACACTACAATACATATATACGGTGGATAGAGGCAATTAATTTTATTTTGTTTATTCCTTTTTTTTTTCATAATCCGATAGTTTAAATATTCTCCTAAAATATCCTTTTCTATAAAATATCCTCCTAAAAGGATTTTTTTTTAATTTAAATTATTTCCGAAGTTATATACGGATTACGTTAGTACGAATACGTAAGTTAGTACGAATTCAACGGTCTGAGGTTCGAGTTTCAGATGATTCAAAAGAAGAAAGAACTGTTCGTTATCAAGAGAGAAATGCTGAAATCAATCAATATGAAGTAGAAGGCCCAATGTATGAAGCTGGGATGATTGATTAACATTGTTTTATTTTTCAGATGACCATAAGGGTAGATCATGGCTACGAGGACACGTCCTGTTTTTCCCCTCGCTACTTCAAGGATACATAGCTCAATGAATTTTATTTATTATTTATTTTGTAAACTCTTCAAATATAAATAAACAAATGATAAAAAATGGATGGTAAGAATATCAATTGCTTTTTTTTATCAATTGCCAAAAAGCGTTCGAAATTCGGGCTTCTAGAGTAGAACACTCGCTTAAGTTGAGGTAAATTAAAAAACAGAAAAAAGTATTTTTATTGAAACAGAAGTAAAACATAAAATTGGAAAGAAAAAAATTTAGATTTTCGATAACATTCACAGCAGGCGGCGGCAAGTCTACTATGTTATCACAGTCTATACAATTGAATGTATCGCAATGTAAAATGGCGGATTTAAAGATGTCTCAGATTAATGTTTCCATAGTATTCTGATGTTATGTATGAAAAAAAATGGCTGCTAATTTCTATGTCTTAAGATAATCGTTACGAAAACTATATCCGAGATGGCTCATATATATAATAAAATAATATTAGTGTCATGTTAGAGTTTCTTTGGTGTGTGTCAACAAATATGGCAAACATTTTCATATCAAAGACAGCAAATATAAATTTTATAAATAATGAAATAATTATTTTATTTGTAATGATGAGTCTACTTTCAAATGTTCATGACTCTAGCAAAAATAGTAATTAAATTCTTAAAAATCCTAATTAAATCCTTCAGCAATTAAATCATCAAGCTGCACAAAGGCTGGGTACAGACACCCAACCTTTTAATTCTATGCATAACATTTGGTTAAATCAAATCTTTTTTTTTTTGCTAACCCAGTGGAAATCCCTTCAGACCATCAGAGGAGTGGTAAGGGCCACTCCCCCAGTGTGTCAGACTTGCACTGACTAAAGCCACCGGGGTGCCAGTACTGCCTACTCTTCGCCTTCGCCGGGTCTGCGAATCCAGATACTTCCGAGGTTGGTTAAATCAAATCTGTCAAATTTTAAACCAAATCCGGTAGATCAGACCAAGTCAGATGAAATTGGCAAATATCAGTTATAAATGATTCTGTTAATAGCACATTTTGTACTCACTATAAATATGTTAACAGGCCATAATTAACGCTAGATTGCCCAGAGCTGTCATTTTGACTGTTTAGTTATATAAAAAAAACATATTTATAAGGAACCAATTTTTTTATACATAGTGACTTTTTATATTAGGTCCTTACATATGAAATTGGCGTTTTTCGTACTGGCCACTTTAATCACAAATTTCTCCTCTTTGGTAAGGAATTCCAAATTCAAATTTGTACAGCTATAGACTCATGTATTTGTGCTTCGATGATCGTCATTCATTTGATTTTTTCTTCTGTTTTTTTCTGTTTGCGTCACTCATTTTACAAAATGGAAAACTTAAAATATCGCATTATTTACGAGTACGAGTTCCGCCGTGGCACTAGTGCTGCGGAAACAACTCGAAGGGTGAATGATGTGTATGGCGGACATGTTGCAAAAGAAAACACAGTTCGTTTTTGGTTCCAAAGTTTTCGTTCTGGAAATTTCGACCTGCAGAACAAGCCCCGTGGACGGCCTGAGACTCAAGTTGATAATGAAGAGTTGAAGGCTATTGTGGAAGTGGATCCATCGCAAACCACGTCCGAGTTAGCTGCAGGCTGCGATGTTAGTGATAAAACTGTTTTAATTCACTTAAAGCAAATTGGGAAGATTAAAAAGCTTGAAAGGTGGGTACCTCACGAATGGACTGAAGCAAACCGGCAAACGCGCGTCGACTGCTGCGTTACATTACTAAACCGGCACAATAATGAAGGTATTAAAACCGGATCAACCGGTAAACCGAATCATTACCTGTGATGAAAAATGGGTTCTTTACGATAATCGGAAGTGCTCAGCGCAATGGTTGGATCCTGGCCAGCCAGCCAAATCCTGCCCCAAGCGAAAATTAACCCCAAAAAAGTTACTTGTGAGCATAGAAAATAATGGTTCATACTTTGATTAATTAAATATATTATATTAAAAAATATTCGACTTTTTGTTCCTCCCATACAAAACGCCAATTTCATATGTAAGGACCTAATATATTATCATCTTATAGCATTTATTAATAGTTGTACTTACCTCCCCCCACTCTTTATTCTCTATATATGTATGTGCTATACTTATATTCAGTCTTTCTAGCGTTAAAAGTATTTACAATATTATAATAGTATTAAGTTTGTGCTTAATTTCATTAAAGTATTTATTATATTTCTTTTAATTAAATTTATTTTCATTCTGAAATTTTAGTTATTGTTAATTTATATGCATAATATTGATCTCAAATAAATAACTTTATTAACACTAGATAGATCTACTGGGGAATAATTTATATCTATTTTTTTAGAGGTTTATTTTGCTGTGTTATATATAAAATTTAATCCATAATATTTATCACTATCTTGTATTGGTAAAAGAGACATTATTTTTTAAAATGAAAAGATATATTAATAAAGAAACAATTCTAAGACAAATATTTTCCTTTAATTTGCCTCATGTCCTTCCCAGAATCAAATTTTATTATAGTGCAATAATACAGTATAGCTCGATTCTTAATTAGATTTATTTTCAAAAATGTTATAAGTCCAGCTTAGGTGTCCTCAAAATGAGCCCTGTGACTTCTGTGAGCAGTTTTCACTATATGTTAATATGGTAAAAGAGGTTTGTAAAGATAGGACAAAAGTGGAATTTCATTCAAGAACCCTGTTTTAGTAAGAGCTTGATGTGACAATAGACACATAATAAACAATTCAAAACATTTTTTTAAATTGATAATTCTGTCAAAAATTACCAAGAAATATATCCTTTTTTTTAATAATAATTATTTACAGTAGGTAGATTTTATTTTAATTACAATAAAAGAAATTGTTCTGTAAAAATTGATGTGTATACATAATATTTTGTGTATTTTATACTAATTGATAAATTAAATTTTGTTATAAATCCATAGACTAGAATAGTATATAAAAATTTTTGATCCAGATTTTTATCAGACAAGTCTTAAATTTAAACTAGAGATGTCACGAACATTTGGCAACTATTAGATATTCGGCCACTTTTTTTGCTATTCAGTATTCGGCCGAATAATACATACTATTCGGCCGAATACCAAATTATGTAAGAAAGACACATTATATTACTCAAAATTATGTATTTATTTCCAAATTACAACACTTTAGTAATTAAAATTGATCAGTGGTAAGTTGTGGATAAAAACAAGCTTTTCAGCATTTTTTGGTAGCAAATGATTATGCTTTTCATTGTAAATGTTACCAGCCTCAGAAAATAACCTCTCACTAAACACACTACTTCCAGGAATATTCGGCGGCCAAATATTCGGTATTCGGCCAATTCACTATTCGTGGCATCACTAATTTAAACTCAGAGATTTTAAAGTACCCTAGCTATTAGTAAATTGCCTATATTATCTTGAATATTTTTTTAAAATCAAAGCAAAGAGAGGTTTCTATTTGACAGGGATTATATGTTAACAATTCCAAACATTCTTTGTGCATGGATATGTGAAAATTAGTATTTAGATAGTTAAAATCTATACTTTATCAATCTTAAATGGAAATATATTGTGATAAAGTGTAAAAGTCCCTCCCTATATAAACATTCAAAGTCAAAAGTAAAGATATATGTTTCCTAAGTTGAATGAATATTTCACATTTACACCAAATCAAGTATGTAACCAGTGTTAAAGTGCAATGACCTCATCCAGTGTTAATGACCCAATAAATTCAGATTATTTTACCAAAAATGGAAATGTATAATAGTCAAATGGTCAAAATCATTTCAAAATCATTATACATTTATAAAACATATATACATATATCAATTCATATGCAGTGTAAAATACGAAATATTTTAATAAATTAATCAATATAATTACACATTTGGTAAAATAATATTTTAGGCAGTGATAAAGAATGTTCCAATAAGTACATTATTAGAAGATATCTAGAATGAGGTTATGAACATTTGTAAACAATTCAAAAAACTTCATGTAACTCATGCAAGTCTAGTTGAATATAGCATAAACCTAATGGTATTCATTTGGCTCTTTTACCTTGGATCTGGTAGTACGATCTTTTTGCTAGCTCGGGCTGCTGGAGTACATTTTGACTTCTCCATAGCCATCAAGTAGCTGACGTCTGCCAGTACAGCTTCGAGGTCCGCCATTTTGAGACTGTATCTATCACCTTCACCAGGCAAATAATAAATAACACTGCCACAAAACACAAACAACCTGCTAATCTGTACGAATTTAACGAATAGTCATAACTTTCTTCACATGACTACTGTTCACCGTTTCACAGAATTTGTTGATGAATAATGACACATGCTTAAGCTGATCATTCACAATTATTAAAAATGTTTTTATAAACATAGGAACTCGAGATTACATCGCGTTTTAGTAAAGTTATTTATAATATTTTTTATTGCTTTCATTAAATTTGGATGTGGATACTAAATTGTCATATAAACTTACAAATTATAAACGATTGAAAATGTAATTTAATCCACCACCCGTCACTTACAAATTTACACACACACTGATATTAAACGTGATGAGTTGACGTCTCCAATTTCAGAGTTACTAGTAACACAAAACGCTGTCGCACAGATAATATATATTTCCTAAGGCTTTTTATATATCATGTCGACACGGACCACAGAGGCTCGGCCAGTTGAAACCAAGGGTGAAAAATAATTTGAAGATTGAAAGTGAGAAGGCAACATCTGCAGGTTACTTACTACTCCAGTACTCCACTCTACTTATCGCAATTGGTTATTTTAGAAATCAGTAAGTGTTTAGCGATTATCAATAAATATGCTGTATGTTCATGGTGCAGTTAAAAACGAAACTTTTGAAATCGTCATTATTAATTATCAACTACTTGTTTAGGGAGCTGGATTAAAATGTGTTGAAATTGCTAAAAGTGTATCGTCCATAAACTGTTTGATATTTAATATCAGTTATGTTCTTTCTATTGTGAAATTTGTTCCATATTATTCTGTTATAGGGATCAGTTATCAAAATAAGTTAATACATAAAACACATTATTAGTCAAAAATATTTTTGAATAAATAAATGCAGGAAAATTAAACTGTTTTCACAATAATGACATTAAATTTTTTTCAAAATGACACGTAAAATCAAATTCCCACCAACCCTATTGAGTTAAAAACGTCTTTATTTTTGTCATATTTGAACATCCAAGTTTGATGATTGGCAAGTTTGATGACGTCTAATTCTTCAGGAACGGTAATATTTTTGCCACTTTCGAAATATCTAGCTCCCTGAACACGCATTAATCATGTGTGGTAATTCTGCAACAATACGTCAAATTAGTGAAACTGCTGTCAATGCAGCCAATTAAATGTCATGCTTTACTTCATGCTACTGCAAATTTTCAAATTCAGTGATTAAGGCATTTCGATACCAATATGAGCTAGTACAGTTTAGTAAAAAACTCATGAAACTAGTGCGAGTTGTTTAATATCTTAATTGTGAGTTTAAATATTTAATTAAAAAAAGTTTTCATAATAGTACTTCACATCGTGAACTTAATAGTGTATAATTAATATTCTTCATTTAATAAAATTACCTAGCTTTAGCTACTTCGTAATCATATATAAAAATAACTTGGCAAGCAATATTAAACGCGATATAATTCGCATTTCATAGATTTTAAAATTATATTATTCAATTTTGTTGTAGTATTTAAAACTAGTTTCATTTAATAGGTTACAAAGACCTTTATATCTATTTGATCATATCCTCGTATTAAATCGGAGCTTCCTTGCAAATCATCAGTTTTATTATAATAAATAAAGTTTCATGAAAACCTAAATAATTACCATTATATTCCTTGACCATGTACTATATAGTACAAAATATTTCTGTTAGCTTGTAATAAATATTTACAGCAAACATGATGGAGTACTGCCCTCCAAATATTACACTTGGAGAAATATGGGTGGACCATGGCATATCTCAATGTTTTATGGAAACTGTGTCTGCAATATTAATTGGAGGATTTTTGATTACATTTGGACTTATACAAATTGTTATGTATAAAAGGTAAGTGTTTTTTTTAATGTTATATCATTTTTTTTTTAAATATACACAATTTTTTACTTTTATTTGTTGGGGTCAATTTTATTACATGTAATATTAAAAGTAAATCATACAAAAATAAATTGATTAACTTGGATATATATTTAGAACATATTTACATATTATTTGCATTTAACATCTAAATATTTGTACTTGGTATAATCATGCATAAATGTTTATTTAAGTTAAAATAATTTAGCAACAAAAAACTTATAACTTTGAAATTGTTGTTGTTGTTGAATGTATGACCTTGTAACATATTTAGATTAATAAATTATGAATATAATTAAGAATTGATGGATTTTTGGATTAATTTTAATTATGGTTCAAAATAATATAGGAGCAATATTTTTCTATGTACATATTGCTAAATGCTGTGTTTTTGTTAAATTTATTAATATAATAAAATGCTTAAATGCCTTTAAGATTATATTCCTCGCCTAATTTTGGTTATTATTACTACTTGTTATTATTTATTATATTATATTTTTTTAAATATTGTTTATTTTACATTTATTGCAATTGACTTTATAAAATCTTTATTTTTTATCATCTTATGTATTCTTCTTGAATTAGTATGACAATTGAAACAGAACCTGAACTTGCTAATCTCCAAACCATTGTTAGTGAACCTGTGCTCACTGTATCCATTGTTCTTGACTGCTATGCCGAAGAGCTTTGACCTGTAACAGTCTACAAGACCTGATGCCAATCTTGTGTAACCTCCTTTTCACAGTTAGGGTGCTCATAACCACCTAGTGTATTGACCATAGCCTTTCTAAAAGTTGCCGAGCTGTATGCTGAGGCTCTTTTCTTTGTCTTAATATTTACTCAACTTTGTTCTATGTTAATGAACTTTTTTTTTCTTTTGACTTCACATTTATTGAAAATTACAAACAAGTATAAAAATACGATTTAAATTATATGTCATTGTTTATTGTAAAAATTGTATTTTCTTAGTAAGCATCAAAAGTATGCCTGAATGTTAGATGCCTGTATGTTGTGTGTTAGACTTTGTTGATGCGTTTATTATAGATAATCAAATTATCTTTATAAACAATATTTTCTTTAAAAACCTTTTAAACAATATAAATACAATTTCAATAAGGTATGAATTTAAATATAAATGTAAATAATATGTCATAAAATTATTTCATTTCTCATATCTTACATTTAATTTGGCCTTGCAGTTTTTAAACTTCTGTTATAATTTTAAGTTATTTGGATATATTATTTTTTATTTTTATGGTTTCATACTTCAAAAGGGAAAATATAACCCTAATAGGATCACTTTGTTGATTGTGTGTCGGTCTGTCAAGACCCTTTTTCTCATAAACGCTAGGTAGTATCAACTTGAAATTATTAACAAATATTCAGATATGCGGTCTCTTATGATCTGGAAAAAATATACTTAAGTCAACGCAATCACAAGATTTGTCCATTTATGTTGTTTTTTATTTTTTTCTTAGTAATTTTCACAAGTGCATCAGAACCTATAGGCTACTTTTCATTGTCTGAGAATTATGAAATTTGACTAGAAGCAGGGTTAAGACCTTGAGCCCCAAGTTATTTGTATAGGGAAATCATACATTTGTAGTTACAATGTGAAACAATAGGTTTTTTTGCAATTATAAATGTATATACAGTTGGTAAAAAGACCATTACCTATGTTGATATATGTAGACAGTCATTTAATAAGGGTAAAGTTTGTCGCTAAATTTGGCTTATCAATCTATTAGAGCAATGTTATCTTTCCCTTACTTTGATAGTTTATTTGTAGGAAACCCATGGTGTGGGAGTCTAACTACCACTTGGCTCCTTTTTTTTTATTAAGTTAGCAATATTTTGTACTAAAGATAAAGTTTTATGGATTACCAAAAACAGATAAGCACTGCAAATATTTATATTTACATCATTTATGTTTTGTTTATCTGTTAAGTCATTCACAAGTTGGGTCAATGTCTCTACATCAATGTTTGCCTACATCGGGTTCTTTCATTTTATATTAATAATAATATGTCCTCATGCTATAACCATTTCGAGATGACTTACAATAGTGCCTGTATCAACTTGACTTGTTCAACGTGATCAGTACTGTAGCTGATTGTCAGTCCATTTTATAATGTATAAATTATGTAATATCGTTTTATTTTAATAAAATAAAAATAATATTTTATATTATGAAGTTGAAGACCTAAGCATAAGCTCATTTTGAAAAATTATTTCTAAATTATAAGGCATATGGAAATAATTATATTCTCAGTATTTTTAAATCAGTTACAGTCATAGATGAGCAAAATGTAATCTGATTAATGATTAATGATTACAAAATGTAGTCATAATTTTAATTTTCTTGCTCTATAATCATGATTAAATCCATTGAAAACATTAAGAAATCATAAATGTGTATGCAATCTTATGATTCTGTAGTGTTTAAAACATGGATAAGCGGAATGCAGTCTTATTAATGGTAAAAACCGTAAAATGTAATCGTAATCATTTTTATTAATCTGATTACATTATGCTCATCTATGGTTACAGTGAATGGCATGGAAATTGAATAATGGGCAGAAAGTTGGAGATTTGTTTGCACATCATATATTGGTAACAAGCATAAATTAATGTACTGACACAGTTTTTTTTATGCAATTATAGTTTTAGTTACCAGCTAATCCTGAATAATAAATTCACTACACAAGAATTATACCTCCTGTGTTATAACATTTACATGCAACTTATGTGGTCAGTAACATGTCTGAATGCCTTTATCAGGAAATACTCAAACCATTATTTCTATGTATTTCTGGTGGTTTAGTATTGACAATTTTAAAATGTGGTTGTTTATATGTTGTTTGATCATAGCAAGGAGTGGAATACACATTGATTTATATCATAAAAGCAAATTTTTGTCTAATGAAATGTTTTTTATTTGATAAAGAAAATGTTAAATTTTGTATATCAAAGGGTTTGATTCATATTTAAAGTGATACATTCGTGATTTAATTTCATTGGTCTTTGGTTTAAGTCAACAGTCTATAAGCATTTAGGCAGAAAATAAGTTGATTGTTACTGATAGAACGATTAAATCTATCATTGTAACTTTTTAAACTGGTACTATTTTATGGCACTACCCCACTTTTTTTTTATTTGATCGTTAAGTTTAACTCATTTATGTATTTTCTTAATAATTTCATTATCATCATCGACAGCCTATTTCATCCCACTTTTGAGAATAGACCTCTTTCGTACTGTTCTAACATCCTCGATCCTGTGCCAATCTCATCCAGGCACGCCCCGAGATCTTTATAACATCGTCAGCGCATCTCGCTGCCGGACGTCATTCACTTCGCTTACCTATTCTAATTCACCATTCGCTTATTCCATAATTCCACCAGTTAAGACCTCATCTAGTCAAGTTTCCTGCCCAACTACACTTGGGAGCCGTTACACGATTACCGACATCGATGACCTTGTACGACGCCGGATTTAAAGATTAGGCACACAATCTAGCATACTGATATCATTCATTGCGGTTCATTGTTCTTTGTACCACTCTTAATAAATATACGGATTGTTTGGTTAGAGTCCAGGTCTCCGCACCATAGGTTATTATAGTAGGCAGAACACACTGCTTAATGATATGTTTTTTTTTCGAACTGGCGATATATTGGTGGTCGGAAAAGACCTTCACAACATAAATGGAATATACTATTAATTTACTGGCAATAAAAGTAATGTTAATTGCTAGGTAAATTTCATGTCACAAAGCAGATAGTCCTGTATTCTTGTGGAAGAGGTAAAGATATCGCTGTGACGTCTTAGCTACATTATATTCGAGAGTTATCTTCAAAGTTATCAAACAAAACGTAATAGATTACTTATCGAGTATAATAAGTATTTTAGCAACTTCTCATCTTTATGCTTAATTAATTTTGTATTATCAAAAGCCTTTTAATGATACGCCTTATACAATTTTTATATAGTTCTTCATCACCTCGCCACGTAGATATTTCTTTTGCAACATCGTTTTATGTAATTTATTTCGTTTGTTTTTTATGAGTATAAAACCAATTTATAATAAAAAACAGTGAGATCTCTTAATCGAAATTTTTTAAATCATAATTAAGTAATAAAAATTAAAATTAGGAACAGTAGTGAGAAAATTATAAATTAAGAATAATACATTATCTGCTCATACCATAATAGCGACAATTGCTTTCAACATATGATAGTGTAACATATTATTTGTTAAATATATTATATAAGCATAACATCATTTATCATATATTAGGTCTGGGAAAAATTTCGTGGCGCTTTCTCCGATGAATGGCGTTGGTCGCAAATAACTAAAGAAACATTAATTACAGCAACACCAATGAGTGCACCTTTAAAGGTGACCTTTTGAACGTTAGTTAAATGTAAGAAACATTGCAATCTGTGCAGTAATTCGAAAGTATTTCGCACTCGAACATGGAGCTGAATAATGACAAAGTCCGGTGTATTCTACAATATCGTTATGACAACGGGATCAACGCTGCGCAGGCTTACGAAAAAAATGTGCTGTATACAGTAAAGGTACTTTATCAAATTCTGCTGTGTGGAAATTGTTCGCTCGCTTTCATTCCGGTAAATTTAATGTGAAAGATGAGTCACGCTGCGGTCGTCCAATCACTGAAAAAGCTGATGAAATGCTTGAAAAGTCCAACAAGAAAATCATATTAGCAGTGTCAATATTGGTATGGAGCTAGGCATTGACCATAAAAATGTTTTGAATCATTTACACAAAATTGGTTATAAAAATAGCTTGACGAATGGAGCTCGTGAGTTGAGCGCGAAAAACATGATGGGCCGATTAAACATCTGCGTTACGCTGCTGAAACGGAATGAAATCGAGCCATTTCTAAAACGTCTAATAATCGGAGATGAAAAGTGGATTACGTACGACAACTGCAAGCATAAAATATTGTGAATAAAGGATGGTGAGCCTTCACAATCATTTGCTAAATTAACATCGACGCCAAAAGAAGTGATGTTGTGTGTGTGGTAGAACTGGATGGTTATCGTCCACCACGAGCTACTTGCGACTGGTGAGACGATTGATTATCAACTCTACTGTGGTTGACTAGAAAGATTAGGCTTGGCGATTGAGAGGAAAAGGCCCGAATTGATAAATAAGAAAGGTATTGTCTATAAACCTGACAACGCCTGACCACACACTTCTTTGATGGCCCGTCAAAAATTTAGAGAGTTCGGTTGGAAAGTTTTGTTGCATCTATCTTACAGTCCGGATATAGCAGCGTCCGACTATCATCTATTCCTATCTCTGCGGAGCTCTCTTCATGGAATTAACTTGGTTTCAAAAGAAGCCTATGATAACTACTTGATCCAGTTCTTTAACCAGAAAACACAGAAGGTCTTCACCAATTGTATCATGGATCTACCTAAAAAATGCCGAAACATTGTCGATAATAATAGAACATATTTGGTTCAAATAAATTCATTCACGCGCTTAAAGAGACCAGTCGAATTTTACTGAAAAAACGACACGAACTTTTTCCCAGACCCAACATTATTAAAATTAAATGCTTGAATGATGATATAGAGAAAAAAATTATGACCAAAACAATCCGTATGCTTAAAACAAAAAAATAAGAAATTCACAATATTCAGAAAACAAGAAAATTAAAATACAATCGAATTAAAGCTAAAAGAGAAAGAAAAAATAAAGTAAAAAAACTACATACATTATAAATAAAAAAATATAACATTAATGGTATAAAGGTTTACATAATAAATCCAAACATCTAATCATTATCTTATTTGGCTTAAGTTATAGGCTTTTGACAGATAGACGGATACAATGCCAAACCCTCTAAGTTGAGTCTGAAATATGGCTGCGCCCGGTAGATTATTCTTCTTCAACCTATGACCACCCACTTTTGGGTATAGACCAAAAAAATCGTAGAATAGCAATATCTCCCGGCATGATCATAAGACGGTATGTCGGTAGCAGCAGGCCCAAACCAAAGTAGATCCCAATACCAAAATGAATGGCGCAGAATGGAGGAGACCTATTAATGATTATTGCTAAATTAATGAATTTGAGCAAACTTAACACAAAAATGTATTTATAAGCAAACTGAATTTGCAAGGTAAAACTTTAATGACATTAAATTATGAAAATGCATTGCAATCATTTGTTCTAGGTATGCAACAGAAGTGATAGATGTCAGATCTTCGCGGCTGTTCGCCGTACAACTGAGTTTCACATTGTTCATACCTGTTTTGGCTGTGATAAGGTTTTTGTTGCAAGCATTCGTTTTTAAAGGAAAATACATATATGGTTATATGGTGAGTTTATATAAGTGCTTATTATAATTAGTGACTTGTATATTTTCCTTGACGAATATAATTAAAGGATTAATTATTTCGAAATATCTGGAACCATGGCATGTAAAGGATATTGAAATTAGGGCACCTACGCATTACGCGGTTAGCCGCCATGCGGCTAGCCGCAGACCGCTGCGGTCGCTCGGAGGGATGCGGCCCGAGTGACGGCCAACCGGACGGTTGCTATACACACTACGCGGATAGGTTTGCAACCGTACGTTGCGGTTGCGAATGCGGCTGGCCGCAATCCGGCTAGCCGCATTCGCAACCGCATCCTGCGGACAGCCGGACGGCTAGCCGCATGGCGGCTAACCGCGTAATGCGTAGGTGCCCTTAGAGTCCTGTTATTATAACAGAAATCAATATTTCATTATAATGTATGTTTTTTAAAAGTGTAAATAATATTATTTAATTAGAGCCCGAGTGGCTCAAACGATTTCGACAAAATAATAGTGGCCCAAATTAAATCTGTTATCCTCCTCAATCATATACTCTTGGCAGAGTGGTTGTGGTGTCATGATGCATTCAGTACGTCGCGATGCGCCTCCAATTGTCGGGGTCCTCAGCGCTCAGATTCAAAAGTCGTAGTGATATTTTGATTTGACTAGTGCTAATTTACATAACGGCGGTACTAGAATGAACTTGGCACGGGATCAACATCAATTGAGGATGAAGGCATGATATAAGAGAGGACTATGCTCGGAAGTGGTCTTTGTAAAGCCACAAGGATCTGTTTTATTACGCATAATTATTTCGACTCGAGTTCAAATTGTAACCAAGTAGTTATGAATGAAAAAGAAAACAATCGGATGTAAAAATATTAGAAAAAAAAAAGGTAAAGGTATTTCTTCTTGTGTATTATATAAATTATTAAATTTTATTAATTATTAATCAATAAATGTAAAGTTATTTATGTAACGTAAGTGGCATTGAAACAATGCACATTATTGAGTCAATCCATACATTATTGATATTATGTTAATGAAGACAAAATCAATGTTATGTTTTTTCCCTTGGTTAAACTATTCCTTCATTCGGTTAGCATGTATTTTAGTTTAGTCTAATATATTATAATGATAATTATGTAGTATTTATTATATTTTATTAATTGTAATAATAATAATAAATCGTCAAGGTATATCCTTTTTGGGATGAACCGTGATATAGTAGTGGCTGTATCCACTTCATACATACTTATCGTTCGCAACATAACCTGTAGCGCATCTAATTTTCTTCACACAGTATTTACGACGACATTTTTATTAGATGCTAGTTAATGTTATTGCTCTAAATTAAACATCTTAAGACCGAAAAAATATAACATATCAGTGAAAGCAGATCTTTGTTTTTTTAAGTTTGTTATGACTACACAGCACTCGATGAAAAGTACAGCGCAGTCCAAAAACTAAGTAAAATTATATGCTAATGGTCGCTGCAATCATGCCTAATTTCACAAAAACCTTCTCGTGATTTCTATGAAAATCCCCGATATTACACAACAGCGGGAACACGCTCGTCGGAAAAGTGTTCCATTATACAATGGCACACCAAAAATAAGAAAGAACTTCTAGTTTAAATAAAACTCATAACTTTGCCTTCGTAAACGTACGCGGTTGGTTCAGTGTAGTGTAATTGTTCCAGATTGTAGCACTAGTGGTGACGCTGGTAGTATTTCCTTTATCGGCCTATTTAGCTATACTTGAGAGACGGTTTCTACTTCCCTCAGTGCCGCCTAGAGGACACGGCTTTGTCTTACTGGTATTTTGGGCGATGATTTTCGTATCAGAAAATTTGTCTTTCTTAAATATCAATAAGGAAGGATGGTGGTGGCATTTGAAAGAGTGAGTATTAGTTAATTCGACAATTTTATAGTTAAAATCGTTAAAAAAAATGCCAAAAGGTGGCAAACAGGTTAACTGGTCACCTGTTGGAAAGCACCTGGTTCAGTGGAAACGATGGAAGCTAGTCATTACCAGTCATGGATCTTAGTATCTCATTAGTGAAAATCCTCTACAAGTGTAGGTATGTATCACTTTAGAAGTGAAAGTAGTATCAGTATGTGGATCAGCGGATTAGCAAGTTGAAGTAGCAGTGGTAAGGACACATAGCTCGTAGAGAGTATAGCCTATGGGGCAAGAAAGTTCTCGAGTGGAAACCAGACGACCTAACCCAGATCGTAGGGTCGACATTGGATGCAGGCCGCTTCTGACCAATCGCTCTGGAAACATCAGGGGAGGCCTACCAGTTTTACATCTGATATGATAATGATGATGATGATTTGGTTTATGTGGAGTTTTCTATTTATCTATCATCCCGCCGAATCACTATCAGGGTAAACAGAGAGAATAGAACGTCATTTCTTTCTATGGTGGAATTGAGTATTTTATTCTTGGAGTTTTAAGTATAAAATTAGAAGTTTTAAAAGATCCTTCAGTTGTGGAATACCCAGACTTCATCTCTCACAAATTTTCTCGTCCCTTGAATACTACTGTATTCACGGATGCAGGAGTGATTATGCTGTTTTTTTTTACAAAAAGGATTCAAAAATCTTTTATTCAGTTAAAAAAATAAATGTTTTTGATCTTAACAGTCTTCAAGATCGTCTAGAGATGTCCCTCTTCGTCGGTCGCTACATATCATGTATGCTTATGTTCATACTAGGGATGAAAGCTCCCGGGATTATGCATCAGTTCGAATATTTAGAGAACGAAGATGATACACGAACAAATATACCACCTAGGGTGAGTTAAACATTTATTTTGGTATACTTACAATATTTAAGGATTAGTAGCTTCCAGTGCTATACCCTCAGGGTTCTTAACACTCGAAAGACTGAATATAGGTATAGCACATACGTATATAGAGAATAAAGAGAGGGGGGAGGTAAGTACAACTATTGATAAATGCTATAAGATAATAAATAAAAAGTCATAATATTTAAAAAAATTCGTTCCTTATAAATATTTTTTTTTTTATATAACTAAACTTTAAAAACAGTCATAATTACTGCTCTGGGCAATCTAGTGTTAATATGATTCTGAACAAATTTATTTCAAAGAACCAATAAGTACTTAAGTATATATAATTTTAGCTTATTATTTGTTTATTCTGTGGTTGTTCCGCCCTGGTATATTTGTTCTACCGAATGTAGTTACGGCACAAACATTTACCGTTATTTTATGCAATAAATGTTATGATTATAATATAAATACAAGCTTTCCAGTATGGGATATATATTTATTTATTAGAAATTATAAGTGCAAACACTTTGTGTATTTTGACTTATTTGTCGACTTATGAAAACTCTTTTCTTGATATTTTAATTGAATACGTCTTGATAATATTAATGCGATATGTCAGATTTTCAGCATTCTATAGAATATGTTATCGTTTAGTTTTTAATTAGGTTAGGTCAAGATGTCATGTCCATATCAAAATCATTTTAATGTTATAGCAGAAGAAAAATACAAAAATAAGGTGATTAATTCCTTTATCCGGGTATACAATATGTGCTCGTGATGTTTCTTTAGTGAGTTATTTGAAAAATTTGATGTACCTATCTTATGTTATATCACATTTGTTGTCAAATTTATATCAGGACATCGTAAAAATAATATCTATTTATTGCGACTGTAATTGCTACAGTTTCCCCATAAACTAATCTAAAAGAACTACAGGCCTGTTAAAAAAAGTCCATGCTATTTGTTCAATGTGTATATTTGTTGTAATCATTATTCTAACAAAGATCTTAATAATTGCTTGTTTTTTATTTGATTTTTAAGTTTCGAAATGGCAAGCTATTTGTATCAATACACACCGGTAAGAATTAAGTTATATTGTATTATTTATGTTTTGTTTTATGAATGTGTAGTACACGACATAATGAGGTCTAATATAGAGGAAACTGCACGTTTACAATCACGTACATAATGTTTCGCATTTCCGATTACAAACGTGTTGAATTAACATAAAGTGGACATAAAGATAGTAATTTGATATATATTTTTTGTTTTACAAGAAGATTTCGACCTTTGTGTCTACAATGTTCCGGCATCCGTAAGTTAACGCAGTGGTAGGATTTATCGAGTGGCAGTTTTGAGTATTTGAGTTAAATGTACATTTGGTCTCTACAGGTAATATTGTAACCATTTATTGTTGCCAGGATGATAACCGATCGACATTCCGCAATGTGTTCGCGAAACTGCGAACTTTGCTACCGTTCTTATGGCCACGGAAAAGCTGGATCTTGCAAATATATGTATTTATTTGCATATTGGCACTCCTTGCAGGAAGAGTCATCAATCTTTTTGTACCAATTTACAATAAGAAAATAGGTAATATTTTTTATGATGATTATGCGATTTTAATAATGAGCGAAAGTAGTGATTCCAATAATTAGCATGTGGCCCGACATTCCTATGTTGGAGAGTTAATTTTTTGTCAACTATTAATAGATATTAGTGTTACTTCGACTAAATAAAAAAATTGTAGGCTAAGCCAAGGATATTTTAGTTTTTTTTTTTTTGTTAACCCGGTGGAAATCCTTTCGCGCCATCAGAGGAGTGGTTAGTGATGAAAATGCCCGGAAATTTTCCCAATGTACCCAAAAACTTCCTTGAGAATATTCCCGAGAGTTTACGTAATGTTCTCGGAAGTTTTGGGCACTTTGGGAAAATTCCCGGGCATTTTCATCACTAGGAGTGGTGAGGGCCATTCCCCGGTGTGTCGGACTTGCACCGACTAAAACCACCGGGGTGCCAGTACTGCCTACTCTTCTCCTTCGCCGGGCCTGGGAATCCAGTTACTTCCGAGGGCCCGGCGAGCGATTGGCCTTAGGCAGGCCTCCTCTCTAAGAGGGGTCGTAAATTACCCCCTCACTACGTCTAAGGGATATACCATATTAGCTACTACTTTGACTCGAACGCGACCGATGCGCAGCGAGTACCTAGACTCTATATCTGTATGTTTTGGTGAAGATGTAGTAGGGCATCAAACGCTTTATCAGCTTACAAAAGATCTATTTATATGATCGTCCATCAATATACATTAAGGGGTATTTATTGTAGAGGTATCATTATTAGGTTTATGCACATGAACTGTGCCGATTTGTAAATTGTTTATTTGACGATACACATTTATTTTCTAAACAATTTTTTGTCGTTAAAACTGAGTATAAGATCTGCAAGGTTTTCTTGTTGGCCAAGTGAGGGTCATTTTCGAAGTAATTTTTTGCTTAGAATCCGAATCGCCAGAATTGATCCATCATGTCAGGTTTTTAAAATATCTTAACCTAAAAGTGAGAAAAAGGTTTTTTTTTTTAATATATTAGCACTAATGTAACATTGTTTTTTTTAACGAGTTGAGCTAGTTGAATGTAATACTCTTACCCTTCAAAATCCTTATTTTATATTTGAAAAATCTATTCTTTCCTCTGAGGAAATTGAAGTTAAGTAATATGTTGATTTAGTTAAATAAGGTTTTCTTGCACTTTTAGGTTAAGATATTTTTAAAACCTTACGTGACAGAGCAGTTCTCTCGATTCGGATTCTACGCAAAAAATTAGTTCTTAAATGATTCTCAGTTGGTCAATAACAATCGTAACTCATTTTTTTGCAGATCTATGTTATTAATGGACCACAATATTCTCTACTCATAAGCACATTTAAATTGTATTATATTATATTTAAATATAATATCTTGTGATGTATGAATTATGAATTTGTAGTAATTAACTCTGCGAATAATGTTCGTTTTCCTTACGTATGACCAGGACATTATTTCCTAAATTCATGATGTATTTTTTATGCCCACGCAACAATCAGTTAAATGTTAATAATTGTTAATACTTTTAATTTATTTAGGAATGTGCTCTCTCTATTACAGTTGATAGTTTAACAATCAATTATTTCTGCTGGGACCTGGTGCTTATCTACGTTTTCTTCAAGTTCCTACAGGGCGGCGGCACAGGCGGAATGGGTTTTCTAAATAACCTTCGATCTTTCTTATGGATAAAGGTTCAACAATATACTACTAGGGAATTACAGGTACTGATTTATTATAATTTTAAAGATATATTTGCAATTGTAAAGCATATAAGTACACTATATACATTAATCAAGTCATATTTAGTAAAGAAAATACACTTTAGTCAGTCATTAGCAACGCCCTTGATCACCGCTAACCGGTGCGCTTGCGCCCCGAGGTTAGTGATGAAAATGCCCGGGAATTTTCCCAAAGTGCCCAAAACTTGCTTGGGAATATTCCCGGGAATTTACGAAATGTTCGCGGAAGTGCTGGGCACTTTGGGAAAATTCCCGGGCATTTTCATCACTACCCGAGGTGCAGTTCCACTCCGACGCAGCCTTAAGTTTCTTTCGATGTTTCTTCTTATGGTAGTCGCTTCCGAAACGCTAGTAGATCACCGTTAGGTTTTGTATTTTGGCTGGAGGCCCAAGTCGAGGTCGTACCCACAGGGGTCCCGTTGCGTTGCCATCCAACCCATAAATTGCCGGCTGAACATCTTAAGTGTTCGCCCTCCCACACGGTTCTGTTGTAAAGTCCTGTCCCGGCTACCAATGTACAACTAGTTCGAAAAAAAAGTCCCTTGATCACCCTTCGTTGGGCACTTACACAAGACGCTTTTGTGATAAGTTTACTTTTGAAATTTCCTTTACTAACGAATAGGTGATGCTTAAATCTGTAGTTAAACCAGGAAAATCCGTAAGCGCGAGCCAGGAAACCTTTTCCTATACTAAATATGAATAAATTTCCATAAAAGGGAAATTTAATTAATATTATACATAACAGTCTCTTTAATATTTACTCTATGCTAAATCGTTACGGCGTGAATAATTAATAAAAGATCAAGGTTTATAAAATATTAAAGATTTATATTATATATCGCCGGTTACAATATTAAAGTATATTTTTGATCAGATTATTTCATATATATTCCAATACCGTTTTTTCTATATCTCTTTTTTTTATTTTACATCCGCCTTGATACAAACCGTAGTTTTGTTGTATGGTGTTAAACAATGATTTGTATTTATTATCACATAAGAAAGTTTATCTTTTCTGTAAAAGAAAAAAAAACTTTAGAAATAATAATATTCTTACATAAGAGATAAGCTTTATCTTTTATATTAAAAAACTGAATATATTGTTTAAATTTGTAAAAAACAAATTCTGTTTTACAATGAAGATGCCTTTTTACACTAGCTCAGAAAAGTGACTTTACTGCAATAGTTCAAAAACTGACCGCAACTATCAAGACGATAGTCGCCCATAGTCAAAAACTCGTCACATTTTTTTGAGCCAGTGTTATAAGAGGAAAGCAACTCTACTATTCTGTCATAGAGGAGTTGTTTAAAACTTATTATCATTCACAGTTGGAACTATTCAAACACCTTCATGACTTGCCGCTACGTTGGCACTTGTCACGGAAAACGGGAGAGGTCCTCCGAGTGATGGACCGCGGAACGGATTCGATAGACAATCTGCTTTCTTACATATTGTTTTCTATCACACCCACGATAGTGGATATCGTAATAGCGGTCATATATTTCGTAACACAGTTCAACGTTTGGTTTGGCCTGATAGTATTTTCGACAATGGTACTGTATATAAGTAAGTACTTACAGATATGTAACACACTTTTCCCCATCCGATAATATAGTTTTATTATTTTAATGTATTTCCTTTGCGAGCTCTGTGGAGTCCCAGAAGACATACACCATTTCTTGGTGGAATGTGTTCGGAGCGTTTCTATGAGAGAAATCATGTATAAACAGTTTGGTTTGAACAGGTCTGATGTGGGTCTATTTCAGAGCATCTTAGCTGAGCAAACATCTTGCGCAGCTGAGATGCTCTGTAGACTCACATATACATTATTGAATTAGCATTTACATTGTGTGATTATGGGACTGACATGGTCAGCCTGATCCAAAGTCCCAAAAAAAAAACAGATAAAAAAAATGTATTTCCTGTTTTTTAACTCTTTAAAAACGTTTTTTTTTTTTTGGAGAAGATGAAATCCTTTTTAGACTATTTTATGATATTATGCAAAGGTATCTTTTATATTCGAAAGTGACAAAAACGTGTACATTTTCCTAGGTTTCCATAGGACTATGTGGTATGGATGTGAACCAAATTAAATCTCATTAAGAGCATTTAGTTTGGCAAAATTATTACCGGAAAGTACAGTTTACCAAGATTCTCGAAAAGGTTAATTCAGTATTTATGATGTTATAATGTAATCAAATAAACTAAATTGAACTGAATATATATAACATTTTCAAAATATTACATCAAAGGAAAAAATCTCATTTTTGGGCGATATAGTTTTATTATAGCAACTTACATAAAATTATGTCCATTAGAGTTAATGCTTTTTTCACAGTGCTTTAATATTGTTCAAATCCTTACATTCGATCCACGTTGTAATAAATTTGCAATTTAAATATAAAATATTTAAATAAACCACCTCACGCCTTCTCTTACATATAGAACCTGATTTAAAACTATTTATAAACACTAAGGTCAGACTTTACGTTGCAGTTGCGACAATAGTTGTAACAGAATGGCGGACTAAATTCCAACGTCGTATGAATCTAGCTGATAACGAGCAGAAAGCTCGTTCCGTGGACTCGCTCCTAAACTATGAAACTGTTAAGTATTACGGGGCGGAATCTTATGAAGTTATTTCATACAGAGGAGCTATTGTTAATTATCAGGTAAAATCAAATTATTGCAACCAGATTCACAATTTCAAGTAAAAATTCTATTTAACATAAATAATGTCTGATTCCCTAAAATTATGTACAAACATCACAGTTTGAAACGATTACTGAAAGTACAGACGATAATTTTGGCATTTATACTCAATTTAAGTAGGTTAACTATCATAATATCTTGCCTGCTCTTCTTCTTACCGAACCTTCTACTTTTCCGACTCTTCTGCCTTCTGTTGTGTTTCCATTAGCAGAAATAATAATCCCACATGAATATTTAAATCACTTGTTATTATTTTTAAACACAAATACAGAGAGCAGAGTTGGGCAAAATGTAATCTGATTAATGATGAACGATTACAAAATGTAGTTGCAATTTCAATTTCCTTGCTCTATAATCATGATTAAATCCATTTAAAACATTAGGAATGATAAATGTGTATACAATCTGGGATTTTATAGTGTTTAAAACATAAATGAGCAAAATGCAGTCATATTAATGGTAAAACACGTAATCGTTAATCATTTTTATTAATTTGATTACATTTTGCCCATTTATGACAGAGAGCACGTTTGTAAATTCAACAGACCGGAAAAGGAAGGGTGATGTCATAGACATAATACAAACATCTTAAATGCAATAATCTTGTCTATGACACAGATTATAACACCTTCCAGTATATTCAACCTCGTTTTCCTTCTTTTGACGATTTAAAAGTGCTTATAATAGACCTAAAAAAAATTATGTTGTATTTACGTTTCTTCTTATTAAAAATGTTCATATATTATAAACCTGGTTGTTCGTAAATACGATGGCGGTTTTTTTTTTGTTGCGCACGTTTTAATTTTATTATCACTTATAGAATTTATAAAATAAAACCTATAATATATTTCAGAAAGAAGAATTTAAATCATTGATTACTCTAAATATGCTGAATACTATACAAAATGTAATTATTTGTAGTGGTAAGTTTTTTTTTTAATAATAGATTTACATCGTAAATAGTATAGTGGTATAGAATGTTCAATTAAAGTGAGATATGTCTTGCAGGTTTGTTAGCGGGCTCGTTGCTTTGCGTTTACATGGTGGTAAAGCCTAGGACATTAACCGTCGGTGATTACGTGCTGTTTGCCTCGTATATTGTGCAACTTTATGTACCACTCAACTGGTTTGGTACTTATTATAGGTAAGATGAATATCTCATTAGTGATAAAGTTTTTTTTTTTTTCAAAATTCATATTTCACAACGAACCGGAGGAACCATCTGCCTTTTGATAAATAATAACACGTACGTAAGTTCGTTATGTACGCGTCAGACCGAAGCAAATTACTTTGTTAGCTTTGTTTTAATATTCTGTGGTCTCAATCTAGTAGGATGTTACCTCCATAAAGCCTCAAAAACTTAATTTTTTGTGGAGTAATAGTGTCTTATACTCTGCTGTAGTTCAAATAGATTACCGGCATGTCTAATAGACTGCCCATGTCATACAATCACATAGAGCGATGATTCTGTTAAATAGTGGAAGGGATAGATTATGGTTCTAATTATTAACGAAGTTCAAATATTTTTTTTAACTAACTTCTGCTTCTTGTTGTTTGTTGAGAGCATAGATGGGCAAAATGTAATCAGATTAACGAAAATGATTAACGATTACATTTTACGTTTTTTACCATTAATATGACTGCATTTTGCTCATTTATGTTTTAAACACTACAAAATCCCAGATTGTATACGCATTTATTATTTCTTAATGTTTTAAATGGATTTAATCATGATTACAGAGCAAGAAAATTAAAATTACGACAAAATTTTCTAATCGTTCATCATTAATCATATTACAATTTGCCCATCTCTGCCTGTGCCGTTACCACTATATTTTCCTCCAAATGTGATGAAGTCACTTTGGCGAACCAATGTTAAAAAAAAATCTATGAAAGTGATTGATGATAATGTGCTTAAAGTCAGTATAGCGCTTTTTTATTTTATCAGAGCAATCCAGAAGAACTTCGTGGACATGGAAAATATGTTTGACTTGATGCGTGTGGACTCGGACGTGCGGGACGCGCAGGGCGCGCCCGACCTGCTGGTGCGGCGCGGCGCCGTCGAATTCAAGCACGTGTCTTTCGGGTACGGACCCGAGAGGCTCGTGCTTAACAACATTAACTTCAAAGTTGCGCCGGGGAGTACCGTTGCCCTGGTGAGATTTAGACCTCTGTTTTACAGACATATAATATCTCCATTACTTAATTGCAATCACAAGAATTATCGATGTATATATATGACAGACATATCATCGTAGAACCTCAAACTACTGAAGTAACAAATATGAGATTTGGTCATTGAATTCTTTTTATGACTTAGGCCCCGTTTAAGAGCGGATTTTTGAATGTGCCACCTTTAAGGGGGGTAAAATAAGGGTTAAAAATTTTGTTTTAAAATCCGTCGCTAAGCAATATAAAAACCAGTATTTAGAGTTTTGGTTAGAAACAAACATATACGTGTTTCGGTGTTTTCGAAAAATAAATCGACAAGGGGATAAATTATGTCTACCCAGGCAACACCGGGTCACCCCAGCTAGTATACAATAAAATTAAATGTTTATTGAAACTATTATAATCGGTAAATCATCAATAATCCATATTATCGAACAAAACCAATGATGATGATGATGATGATGTCCTAGCCGGATTCGAACACGGCGACTGTTTCAACGCCGATTAAGAAAATCAAGGCCCAGTTTTCGGAAACAGTCAATTGCGCAGGAGATATTTAAGTGCATAACTGGACGCAACTGCCAGAAAGGCACTCTCTCGTCCGAGCTCCCTCAGGCCCGATGGAAAGGAGAACCAGTACGATCGGAAGGGAGCAGGATGCAGGTTTGGTCGAGTTTTCCTTCTCTGAACACCTGGTAGAATTGCGGTGTTAAAGAGATACCTTAGTCGCCTTTTACGACACCTCAGCAAGAAGAGGGGGGGTGCTATTCTATTCTGCCGGCAGCCACCACGGCTAAACCAATACCGAAAATACTGTTTACATATCAAATTAGCCTATCTGCTACTGAAGCTCGTGTAGTATATCTGTTTCATAAGTTCTCAACAATAATATTTACTATTACATGTTTTAAGCCTAAGAGAGATTATTTTAAATTTTTATTTAATCTATGTTTTTTGTTAAATATTTTTGAATTTCTTTAACTACTGCTAATTAGATTTATAATATTTCCCAAAAAAAAACTCCCAAAATGGATACCATTTGCGAAAAAATAATTGCGAATTTTGTAATTCTGTTGTCGTAAATTCAAGTTTGCTCAAAAATATAACTAGGCCAGTTTTATTACAAACTTAAAGAACTAGGGCTTCCTAAAACTCTGGCCTAAGTAAAAAACTTACTGCATATACAGGTGGGTCCTAGCGGTGCTGGCAAATCGACGATAATGCGCCTGTTATTCCGTTTTTACGATGTGAACGAAGGCGCGGTCCTCGTGGACGGGCAAGACGTGCGTACGGTGACGCAGGCGTCGCTCAGGGCTAGCATAGGTGTCGTGCCTCAAGACACAGTTCTCTTCAACAACACGGTCAGGTTGGTCAATTGATGTTATTTTAGTTAAACGCTCATATAGGTTGACAGCGCACGGATAACACTTGTGTTGCAGTTGTCTGTTGATGACACTGCCCGCTTAATATCAGGCGGACTGTTCGCCTGTTTGCCTTCTTTTCACATAAAAAGGCTATTGGGAGCACGGTGTTTACATTTCACATATATGAATTCTATTTGAAAACTTAAATAGGTGGCAATATTGTACACAGTATTATATCCATAATATTACTAATAATATTAATATTACTCTTTTTTAGCTTTATTTCTTGTATATCAAATTATATTGCAAACAAATTACTTAATTTACTGTTATAATATATTGAACTTATTTGTTAAAAGTAAAACGTAACTTTTTAAAACACGATCAATAGATGTCGCAGAGAAGGTTTTAGCAATAATTTATTCCCGAAATTATAATGCACTCTGTAATAATGAGATAAGATAATTAAATAAACTATCTGGTGTAATGATAATAAGATTATTTTGTCAGAGATAAGCTGCATTGATTAAAGTTAACATCAGATCAACCGGCGAACAATTTATATCTATTTTAGAAATAGGTATAACACGATTAGCTTTGTTATAAGTAAAATTAAATACATAATAGTTATCACTATCTCGTATTAGTAAAGGATACATTATTTTTCAGAATGAAAAAATGTTAGAAAAGAAAAAATTTAGGACAGATGTAAAGACCGGTCATTTTAACCGGTTCGGTAGATCCAATGTTAAGTAAATTTAAATCACTGTTCAATGTCATTCTAAAAATAAACAATCTTTAATAAATGAATTTTAATGACAGTTTAATAAGGTTTTAAAAATAAAACTCGGATTTAATGAGACCGTTATGTTAATTAGAATTTAGCGCTAATACCTGTTTTAAATGGACACTTGAAATTGATATTAATTACGTGTCTAGGTCATTGACTCGTACTGAATTTAATTTATATTCAAATATTTTATGTAAGTTGTATTCACACTTCCGCATCAGTACTTAATGAAATATATCGTATTTATATTTGTGTCGCACGTATATATATATACTAGCTGACCCGGCAAACATTGTTTTGCCATATAAGTTATTTCTAGGTAACATTTACAAAAAAGACGATAATTGATCAATTATCGAGCGGGATGATAAATGATTAAATTACTAAAATGGCTATTAAAAAATAGGGGTTGGTGATAAAAGAGTAAAAATTTAGGGTTGTATGTATTTTTAATGCCACATTATAGAAAAATAAAAACAAAAAAAATTTGTCCAAAAATTAAAAAAGAAAATGTTAAGGGTGAACAACCCTTATCACTTAGGGGTATGAAAAATAGATAGTAGCCGATTCTCAAACCTACTGATTATGCATATAAAATTTGGTAAATATCGTTAAAGCCGTTTCGGAGGAGTAAGGTTACTAACATTGTGACACGAGAATTTTATATATATGGATCTCTATATATATATAAAATTATCTATCTGGAAAAGATATATATTAAGTTTTGCTTTCTTTAGGAATATTAGCAATGTGTCCATTTTACAATACGCAGATGACTTTGTTCTGTATGATAGTAATAGAGTAATCAATGACAGCATAAGTAGCTTGCAAAACTCACTTAATAGTTTAATTGTTTTTTTAATATTGGCTTAGAATTATCTGTAGAAAAATGTAAATGTTGTTTGTTTACCAGGGGATATAAAAGACATGTGATAGAATTAAAAGCAAATGGAGTCAATTTGGGGTTGGTAGAAAGTGTCAAATACTTGGGATTATGGTTGGATAAGTCGCTGAGATGGGGGCAGCACATTAACTATATTTGTGAAAAATCACTCAGATATTTGAATTTATTTAAAGTATTATCAGGTATATCTTCGGGAATTCATCCGAATTTCCTTCGGAAATTATATATTTCTCTGATCAGGAGTCGAATGGACTATGCCAGTTATTTGTATGATAGTACTGCGAACGTACATGCCTATAAGCTTGATAAGGTACAAAACCAATGTATGAGGGTGATCGGTGGATTTATAAGAAGCACGCCGATCCATGTGATGGAGTCCGAACTATGTATCCCTCCTCTTTATCTTAGAAGACGTTTCTTAGCTGTCAAATACTGTATCAAAGCCCAATCTTGGTCAAACAATGAAATTTTAGTGATATTAGATAAACTTAACACTCTTTGTTCCAACAGATATTGGTTAAATAAAAAAAAGCCTTTGCTTAGTTCAGTATATCAAGAGACTAAATCAGAGAACATATTTTCTAGTGACCCCCTTTTAATGTACACTTTGGAAACTTGGATTACAAATTTAAGCACCACTAACGTTATTTACTCTAATCTAGACTGTATTTATAAAAGCAAAAAAAACTATAACTCTGATTGTTTAAAAACCCAAATTTCAGAAGAAATCCATACAAAATTCAAAGATTGGTACCATATATATACCGATGGTTCAAAGAGCATTAATGGTAGAGGAGCCGCCCTGTATGATCCGCTACGTAAACAAGATGTTAAATTTAGAATTAATAACAATAACTTGACAATTATGAGTGTGGAACTCATTGCTATCTCAGAGGCTATTAAATATATTAGAAATAAAGGGTTCTCTAAAGTAGTCATTTTTACAGATAGTAAGAGTGCTCTCCAGCATATTGCTCGATGCACCTCTGGATCCAGAGGCGTACCGAAAGCATATGAGATAATTAAACAAATTCAGGAAATTATTACGTTCGGTATTGATCTGAGATTGCAATGGGTTCCATCTCACATTGGTTTACAAGGAAACGAGGAGGCTGACCGCAGCGCAAAAAATGCAGCAGTAACAGGCTCAAACATGTCGCCGCCAAGTGATTACTCTGAGTTGTTGCCAAAATTCAAAATTGTAATACACAACAGCTGGAAGGAATATTTTGACCAAAGATCAACAGAGAAAGGCATTTGGTATCGCACAATGCAGAGTGAGCCTCCTCGTATTCCTTGGTTTTCTAAGGTTGGGCTAGCTAGGAAATATATTGTAGTAGCTCATAGAATTAGATCTGGACACGTTCCTCTCAACAAGTTTGGATATCTTATGAAAAAAGTCGGTAGCCCTAACTGTATCCACTGTGGCACAACAGAGGATATCCAACATTTGTTGATGGAATGTGTCCAGAATAAAAAAGAAAGAGAAAGCTTAAGGAGCACCCTAAACATCATCTTTTTGGACTTAGGCATTTATCAAAGCTATTTAAGTAATCCCAGCAGTCAAGAAGCTCGCAAAATTTATAAATTTATTTACAATAGTTTAGTGGAACCTTAAGGTTTCTCTATCTTCTATAGTGTGTCCATAACACTAAGTATAATGTTTCTCTATATATATATATATATATATATATATATATATATATGGTGCAGCACGATAGGGCTGGCATGACTGCATGTGCAGTCAAAAGCCCTTTAAAATATTGATTAAAAAAAAAAAAAAGTTTTGCTTTCTAGTTATTTTGCAAAGTATCTACACAGTACCTAAATAAATGCAGTCCAAGACAAACACAGCGATAATAGTCAGTGACAGGCTGAGATTATTCTCACTATGGTAGGCTTTATACAGAAGCAGTGTGCAACAGCCTGCCTACAAAACCCTACTAACTAAACAAAATATTTTAGGTATAACATACAGTATGGAAAACTTGACGCTCCCGCGGCAGATATTATATCAGCAGCTAAAAATGCGGATATTCATGATAGAATACTGACATTCCCAGACGCTTATGATACTCAGGTAATTACTCTTTATCTTGATTCGATTATATTGAAGCTAGAGTAAGTAGCTGAAATGAAAATTTTGTGAATTACAGCTTGTTACAAAATAAATGCTCTCAAAAAATATCTCAACACTTAATTGATGTAGCATTACTTTTGCTACCAGTAAAATAGATTTTGTCATTAATATTGACATAGAATTGTAACTTGTGTACATTATTACTAGATAAGAATAGCCAATTTAATTAGGGGTCACCATAATAATAACGAGCATTTGGCTATTTACTTGTTGTCCTTAACTATTATAAACGATATAGTAATACTCATTTTAATATTATTATTTTTTACTAATGGTGCATTCATTTTAAACCAAACAATTAAGAATAAGGCTATAAAGATAAAGAACGAGGTATAATTGAGCTACAGTAAAAAAAAAAAAGAAAGAATTTGCAGCATCATAATTTGAGCTTAAAAATACAATGTCAATGTTGACGCTCAATAAGGAGTATGTAGATATAAGTTATCGCGGGTTAAATTCATCCAAGGAGATAAAGTGTTTAATGTTTCCGGTGGCATATGATACGCGTTTGAGAAATCTTTATCTATAGATTATTATAACCTTACAGTCTATATTCACTATAAATATCCGTGGTACTCGCATGCCATCATTACATTAATAATAATGAGAATCGTCCAAATTTTAAAATATTTTAGGTCGGAGAACGAGGTTTGCGGCTCAGTGGCGGTGAAAAGCAGAGGATAGCTATAGCGCGAACCATTCTCAAAGATCCGGCGATAGTTTTATTGGACGAAGCGACTTCAGCGCTTGATACAAACACCGAAAGGAATATTCAAGTTAGTTAAAAATATAACTCAGTGACATTTACATTATTTTTTTTAGTTTTACTGTATTGGTTTATATTTTTTCATTATAATTTACAAAAGGTTAAATTACTTGATGCGCAGTTGCTTTCAGGTGGTATACTTTCAATCAACTATTAATTCCTGCTATCTCACATTCATTGACAAGCAAATGTATAAAATATCACTATAATTGTAATATCCAAATTTGTACAAGTTTCTTGTATATTTTAAAGTGTGTCATGATTCAAAATTATTGTGAGAAATGATAAAACGAATTATTATATTTCATAAATCAAAGAATAAACGTTTTATTTCAATAAAATCTTATAAAATGGATTTTCTAATAAATAACTAGCTAGCTGTTAGTCTTTTTTTCTTTGCTGGTTATAAATGAAACCTGGATAACATAGTACTAACTTTCTCAGTAGATTTAGAATTTGTATCTAATACTCTTATGTATACTTGTTGCTATTCTTAGTCTAACTCAAAGAGAAAAACAAACACAAATTTTAAAAATCCAGCGCATGTTTTATACTTAATCTAAATAAATTAAAACTAAGATCACCTAAATTACTAGCATTGTGCTTAGTTTTAGGTGTCTTAGAGCGGCTTGCACTAACGAATTAATCTAGTTTAAGCTTGTATAAAACGCTTATTAATTGAATTGGTTTGATTCCATCTTAATGATGATTTCAGTTTAAGAGTTGTTACAACTAGATTTTGATTTAGTGCAAGACAATAAGTACAGATCAGCGATAAATAGCATTTTATATAACTCTAAACTAGATTTAATTTGTTAGTGCAAGCCGCCCTAAGTACTATTGTAAACACTATTGTACTTTAAAAGTACAAGTTAAAATTGGTAGTTAACTTGTATGTATTAAATTTATCTAGTTATGGATGTCTTGCAAGGGTCATGTTATGCTATAAAACAATGGGAATTGTTAATTTAAAAAAAAAATTACAAATTTGTTTTAAATCTATTTCAGGCTGCACTGGCCCGAGTGTGCGCTAATAGAACAACAATAATTATAGCTCATAGATTATCCACAATAATTCATGCAGACGAGATACTCGTTTTGAAAGAGGGTGAAATAATCGAACGCGGAAAGTGAGTATAATGTATTTTCTATTCAAGTTGTTTATATTGTTTGTTGACAGTGTAAACCTTATCAAATTACCTGAGTCAGTAATTTACGTTGATTAATTTGTTTTAAAAATATCTTACCCTGATAAACAAACAACGTTTTGGTATCAAACAGGACCTTACCTGTAGGCAATATTGTGCGGTATAAGTATAAATTGTTACCAATTTATAGTATTTAGCTATTTTTATAGCATAAGTGTTGATTTGACCGCATTTAGCATGAGATGCGGTAAATATTAAGGGCAACTCGTATAGTAATTTTTTAATTACTAATTCTAAATTACAAGGAGAATAAATCTCAATTTAAAGACTGCGAAGCTATATGGCAGGCTTATGAGCAGCCAGTGATTTCAAGCAAACAATTTTACAAGCATAGACTACTGAATTAATAAAATTGATACGATATGGTATATTTGATATGCTATTTATATTTGCAAAGTGGATATTTTATGTCCTTGAACAAATTAATGGATCGATACATACCGTTCTGCCACTTTCTAAATTTACTGTTGTCAACAAGATTAAAACCTCTACTTTCAAATATAGATAACATGTCTGAATGTACCTACTTTCATTTAAATGATATAATTTAATGATTATATAACATTAGCAAGGTCTTAGTTTGCCACGAACGACTAGTTATTAATTTTTTGATGGTAAGTAGGTCATTGGCGTGTGATGTCGGTATGTGATATTATTTTTTTATTGAAGGAATAAGGTGAAAAAATAGAGCATATTTAGTATATATGATAATAATAGGATGCAGTTGAATTAGTTGTCAGGATTTGATCGCCTTAGTAAAACATCTCCCGTCTTAAATATTACATTAACAAAGTAGTATTCATTATTATAACCAATTCTGTATTGAATTTTCAGCCACGAAGCACTTCTGTCTCAGGGCGGGTTTTACGCGTCGATGTGGCAACAGCAGCTAGAGAGCCGTAACAATAACAATAATAACAATTCTGAAGACAGTGCTGATGGTAACAATGATCAGACTCGTAGACTGCCACAGAACAACGTCAGTATGCCTGGACATGGCCACGGGCATGGGCATGGTCATGGCCATTAATAGATTGTAAGGGAAAAGAGTAACAGGGTGGCTATTGAAATATATTGTTGTGTGAGAGTGACATAGTCTACTTCTTGTAGATCATTTGTTAAGAGTAACAAATTATTAGGCTCAGTTTAAATTTTTACAAAAATTGCTTTTCGAATTTATGTTTTTGAATGTCCAATTGTATAGAGTTTTTCTAGAACTTTCTGTTAGAAACGTTGACGAAAAATTGAATACGATTTAACATTAATTTAAAAATCGAGGAGTAAATAGTGTAAAAGGTTTCACTTTGGCCTTTTTTAGTATATTTCACCAGAATTTTCCTGTCAATATAACAACTGTAACTATCGATAAATTTTCAATTATCATCGATGGCCGATATTTTTAGATTACAAATAATACTAAATGAACAGTAGTTGAGCAAAAGGTCATGATTCCACTTTTTATTTTTTGAAATTATCGACTTTAATATACAATAATTCATAGGCGATTTAAACGTTATAATTCCAGTAGAAAACTAATGTGGACTCTTTTATTACTTTTTAATGACTTTGCAAAAATAAAATATGGTAATGTGGCTTTCTGTTCGCCTTAAATTTTATGTATTAAATATCCAGAGTGAATATAAAACGTACGCTTGAACTCCTATGGGCACAAAATATGGCGATAATATAGTTGAAACAAAAATTAATCCTATTTGCAGATAAATTACGTATTCGAAACAAAAATATGCTGTGAAATTGGTTTTTTGAGGCACTAGGGCAATTTCTCAAACTGAGTTTTGATCACAGCACACAAGTGGAACGACCGTTACAGTGACTCGCTTCGGCCTGTTGCGTTTCGGGATCGTTTAATGTATATCCAGTTGTTCGAATATATGCAGGCCTTTCGACGTCATATATGTGGGCCGACATCGCGATGGTGATAGTTAATGGGTTTGTCCATTGGAGGTCCCTATCGTTCTCAGACTACTGTATTTTTCACCAGATGCGGCTTAGTCATTTTTCAAAGCAGTATAAAAAATGATGGCGGATATTATGGTTGGATGCCATGTTGGTTAAGTTGTAATTTAGACATTTGTTTTATAATTTACAATTTCAATCGCATTAACCTTCAGAAAGTAGTCCTTAGTAATATAATAGTAAAAACTTAGTTCAAATATATGAAATATATTACTAGTAACCAAGTGAGATAGTTATATAAAATGGATAAAAGTCAAAACTTTTTGTTTGTTATTTTGCCATTGTCAAGGTTAGTTTTTACTTTGATATGTGTGTGTTCAGGTAGAAAGAAATTTTAAAGTGTATATTGGAATTGACAAGGCGAAATAGTAACTATCGCTGTTTCAATAACGCTCTTTAAATTTTAAAATCCTGATGTATCATGTATAATAAATGAATAGTTAATTTTTATAAGCGATGAAAAATTTATCGAGCTTTTTTGAAATTTGACGTTAAATGTTATTTTCATTATCATATTTACTATCTTAATACAGCTCTAAGTTAACTCCAAATAGGATTAAAATCCATAAGATCAGCCATTCGAATGAATCACCCAACCAGTGAATGCAAATAAGCTTTAAAAACATCTTCGCAAGGCATGAAATCTCATGTTAGCCTAAAATCACGAACAAGATCGTGTGTATTTGGAATTATTCGGCCTATTTTATTAATATAGTGTTAAAATTATTGACTAAATTATTATTTTCGTTAAATGAGTTTTAGTTCCTGTCTTTAACACTAGAACTACGAACCGGTCAAAATGACCGGTTGCATCATTTATTTATACCATTTCGTCTTTAAGTCTTATCTAATATTTTATGATAATGTCATGACTTTTATTAAATTTGTGTATAGAATAATATTATAGATTATTTTGTTCTTACGCTTTTAATTTTCAGAGATAACTATAAAGATAATTAAAAGAGAGATATTTTTTTTGTTTTGTTTCTTCCTAGTTCTAGTGTTAATGGCACTTCTTACTAAATCAAAATGCAATCAATACACACTTCAGAGGTTCTATAAAAATTGGATAATTTTCTATCGGTATTATGATTTTATGTTTTATTTGCGTTGACTGTAATCAACAAAACTAAATCAAAGGTACTTTTACAAACTATTGTCGAAAAGAATAACAACAATTTTTGGCCAAAGGCCCAAAAAGTCGGAAAAGGATGTTCAACACGTTACATTGTGAAATATTAGTTGTTTGACATGGCAAGTTGCCTCCGTAATGGACATTTGTGACTCGTTTTTGTAAAATGAAATCACGTTGCTCGGTAACGTTGTGCAAGTTTATATTTTGATGTACCTATATTGTACCTAGTAGTATTAAATATAACAATGTGATGGGCAAATTTAAGCGTTATTTCTTCAATGTTAATAAAAGCAGTTTTTATTTTATTTTTATTTTTTTAATTACAACAAACTTTGGAAATATATATAGATATATTTATTTAAAAACTCTAAAAAAATCAATACAGAATGCATAATGTTGAGTACTAGACATCGCTCTGGAAAGAAATGGTTAAATTAAAATATATAAATATCACGCTATATTCCTTTAGGGGTAAACTATAAAGGGTTATATCTACATTACTCTTGTATGTCTTGACCTATGTCTAACCATAGTTCAAAAAATTGTAAGCATCAAGACGCTATAACTTTTTTTACCATTTGATAGATGCATTTCTGTATGATATTCTCCTTATCTACTAATATATCTCAGCTTATTAGTGTTGAAAAGTGACCTCTAGTGTGCTGATTTAAAAAAACTCCAAAAAAGTGTCACTGACAAGATAATTGTATAGGATATCTTACATCCGAGAAAGAGTACAACGGTGTATCACCGGGCAAGCGGAGGCCATCAACAGATGGTGGTTTATCTGGAATATAAAAACGAATATTGTTTGGTCAAATACTCCTTACTCGAGTGAAGATAATTATCAATGTTCAAATATAGCAAATTTTTCAAAATTCCACGACTGTTTAGTTTAGCAACCAAAAACCATAGCAACCTCGTTGTTGACAAAACAAAGGATACTTTGACATTGTAAAGAAAAATTAAACGAACTTATAAACCAAACCAGCCGCTTTTTATTCATCCAAAGCCGTACATATATAAATATATAGTGACCCCGACGTACAAGCACGTCCGTTTCAGGCACAATTAAACGGCTTTGGATTAATAAAAAGCGGCTGGCTTAGTTTTTGCGTTCGTTTAATTTTCTGTTACAATGTCAAAGTTTCTTGTTTTGTCAACAACGAGGTTGCTATGATTTTTGGTTGCTAAACTAAACAACGACATGATTAATGTTTTTTCAGACATCATTTAAATTTGAAAAATAATACTAATCTACTCATTACATAAAAGTAAAGTCAGGTACCCTAGGCAATGTAACATTATTATAATGCTAGTAGAAAAGTGTAAATGCATGGACTTCACATAACGCGTCAACGTGATATTTTGGAAGCTTTTGACAATCTCATGCATTTTGGAGGTAAGTTTATCATGAATCCTAACAGAAAAGATTTTTGTCTAAGCCCTTTATGCGTGAAGGCTAGGCATACATCCAAATTAAAATATTATAAAACCATAAAGAAGAAAACATTGTATGATATTAGCTATTTCAACTGCATTCTATTTTATAAGCATCTAAGCAATGCTTTGGCACCAACTATTATACACCAGGTATCAAGAGTATATACTTACCAAAATTAGCTGAAGCTTTCATTACAGTCTCCAATTGCGATATTGCGGCGTTTCTTAAATCATCCTGATATCGCTGATTCTTTTGCTGGTACTCCAATATAGATATAGCGGGACGAACCTTTGCGAATTCAACACTGCGTAAGGAATTTTCTACTTTGTGCTCCATTTGGTCGATCGTTTTAACATAATCGGAAGATATTTTTCTGACAACCTTTTTCCCGTGCTGAAGATTCATCAATTGCTCGAATGATCCGTTTTCAGCCATTGTGGATCGACGCATGTAACTTTCACGTGTGTTCTCATCACTTTTAATACGTAAATTCGGAGAAGCAATGAGAAATAGCAAATTTTTTTGTTGTGTTTCCGACATGGGTCTATTGGAATAGTATAAAGGAAAAACAGATTAATATACTAACTAAAAAAATAAGAGTACTAATAAATAAAATTATAAAGTAGTAACTTTTACGAGTATTGGGAGACATTGAATTATGTGCCGAGCAGTACTGCCTGAGGGGGCTGCTGTTCGGCTATACTCCAGTGGTGACGTGCGTGTTCCCACACACCACTTGGCGAAGGGGGGGTGGTGATCACTCTTCTATCCCACCTCTCCTATGACTGTGACGTTGCCCTTTGGGCTTATCGCGCGTCGGGCCGCGGTGAGACCACTGTCACATTCCCGTATCCCGGCGCACCAGCGCGTGGAGAGGAACACCCGGTGGTTTTAGCCAGTGAGAGTCTGGCACACCGGGGGGGCGGCCCTCACCGCCCCCCTGACGGCCCATAATGGGTTTCCATCGGGCCAACAAAAAAAAAAAGACATTGAATTATGGATAAATTTTGATTGTAGGTGCCAATGAAGAATAATGAAGTTTTTTTTTTTGTACCCCGGGGGAATATCCTGCATAGGATCATCAGGGACGCTGTGAGGGCAGCGACCCTGATGTTTCAGACTCTTACTGACTAAAAACCCCCGGAGTGTCCCTCTGATTGCTCCACACGAGCCTGGGAAGCCAAATTCGTCCAGATGCCCAGGGAACAAAAGGTCTTGTTGAGGCTACCTCTCTGAGAGGGGTAGGAGTAAAAGCCGAACTCACCAAAACCTCTCGCAAGCGGTGCGCCGGACACCGTGCACCGCATCCCTCTCATCCGGGCAGCAGACTCACTCAAGCCTACTGCCAGGCGAGTCAAAAAAAAAAAGAGTCTATTTTACTTTAGTTATTCGCTTAACCAATATTTAGTTAAAAGCTATTAATTCCTTATTTATACGCTACCAATTAAGTTAAAATGTAGTTATTTACTTCACTACTTAATAATATCAGTCTAAAATTATATTTAACAGTTACTTAAACTGATTATCATCAAAGTCACCAAATGAACTGCTTGTTATAACCTTTTAATAAACTTACTTATAGTCTTTTAACGTTGGTCCGGGAATATCTTCATTGCCGGACAAATCGTCGTACAAACGAGTAAGAACGGATTGCCTCTGTACTTCTGTATCCGAATCGTCAATATCAGAAGGCCGTACGAATCCTGTGGCCCTGCGTACTGCTGGACGTATTCCTGTCGATGTTGATAATGCCGTCGAGGCTATGCGAACCTTTCTATAAGAAAAAATGCACACAGTGCACTTCAAATTATTCTTTTTATTTTTAGTTAGCAGTTTTTAGATTTTACATTTATTATAAACTTTTATCTACAGCAAATTACGGTATCTGTAAGAACAGCGAGGTCTCAAAACTGCATCGAACTCTATGGCTGAAATTTATAGATGCTACCTTTTTCAGAAAATACGTTCATATTTAGCTTAAAACTGAATATATAATAGGTACTTGAGTATAGTCCAAGTTTTTGTAGCCCCAAGTCTAAGTTAACAAAATCGGTGACTTACCATATCACTTGAAATTAAATAATTGTAATTTATAATGTTTTACTTAATGTTAAAAAGTCAAAGCAGCATATATAAATCTAGGTGTAAGGGACGAAAGTTCACTAACAGCGAACCGTTGGTGCGCGAGCCAACGCGCTCTTGGTCAGTTATTTTTATTTACGCGTAGATAAATTTCATTAGCTATCGTCTACATCCTTCAAAGGGACCTATAGAAATAAGTAAACGAATACTCTGCAACCGCAAAAAAAATCACCTGGATGTATTTATATTTGAGTCATATTCATCACCAGTCATCATACGGGAACTTGACTTTTGAATATGATCATTTTCAACGTCTTCTGGCCGTACGAAGCCCGTTTGGCGTCTTTTAATCTTTGTGTGCCCGTCTCTAACCGAGGTTGATTCCTTTATAGACACATTTCTAAAAAAAAAACAAACGTTAGCTTCAAGGACATAAAATAACTTTATACACGACTTACTTGTTATGTGATTCCTGTGTTTTATGAGCCAGTGAAGCCAACCTGTAATAAAAGATAATTTTATAAATTAAGTTTTGGAGGAACTAACTAGCTTTAATTCTGCTAAACTAAAATATTTCAATCCCTACCTAAATCTTCTTGATTCTTCGTTAGCGATTAACTGTGATCTGTAAAAGTATATATCATATAAGTTGAATTAATTATATTAATTGAATTCGAATAAATATCTGGATCTCGGATAAAGCAGCTTTTGTCTGTAAATTGTAGATGCCTCATATGTTACCTTTTTATAGCCACAATACGGTTTTACTTGTATAAAGACGCGATATCAGAAAGATATGTGCTTATAGAAAAAAAGTACTTGCATTCTAGATTCTTCGAAAATGTTAAACTTTCCATGACCTCCAGCGATATTTTTAATAACGCTGCCTGCAAAACTCACTCGATCTACATTCAACCTAGAAACATATACATCATATTTTATATTTTACACAAAGATTATACATAATAGTAATAATTACATAACAATTAATATTGCATACGAACTTAACCGTTAATTTTATTCGAAATCTAAGAACAGTAAAAAACTAGGGTCAAAATGGAAACAATGGGCCTTGCGAGCACACTGGGTCAGAGCCATATTACACACAAGGAATAAAGCAATAGATACGATTCTTTCCCAGTAAGTTCCCAAGAGAATATTGTTCCAGTTAGTTGTTGTTAGTTATAAGCGCTGATTATCGATAAGCATTGTCTTGGTTATTAAAAAGAATCAATTCTGTTGGTGTTAGTAAAATAATCACATAGCATCAATATTTTTTTATTATGCAAATATTATATTTATCTTGAAATATGTATGATGTAAGTATTAAGGGTTTATTTAATTTCTATTTAACGATTGAAAAGGCAGGACATGTAAGCGTAAAGTGAATACAACCACTAATGTATCTCTGTTCATCCCGAAAAAGATTGAACGTGAATAATACTGATATAATATTACTGATTAAGCATTGTTGCTAAAACATATTACTTATATTGTATCATAAAAGAAAGATGGTGTGGTTGGCATAATAAAGGATACCTATTTGCAAAGGGAATAAAGTTAACTCTAACCAGGATGTATATATTTGCGAGTACCTTATAATCTAAGAGGATTATTATAATTACAATGTATGTAGAATACAAAAAAAAAGTTTTATAGAAAATAATCAAATACAACGAAGAAAATATAAAAAGATCTCTGAGAAATTTAGGGTAAATAAACTATGCATATGTGGGAAGAAAAGGTTAATGAAATACCAGTTTCAATATATTGTGTAGCTGATACGATTATAATAAATAAATAAAAAACAATTCATTATTATATTATGCTTAATATCTCTTGATCCACTGTATGCACATACCAAGGACACAATGCGTCCATATTTAATTTTCAAATAATAATTTTAATTCAGTGTCTATCCAATTTTATTAAAAGTATTTTAAGAATAAAATATAGCTAAATAGTCATTATTTCATATCTGTATTAATTTGATACCTACAATTTGCATAATTTAACTGTTATGTCACTTTGAAAAAAGTACTCCCACTTTACCCTACAAGTACATAACTCTTAATTCGTTGTATTCACAAATATACTATTTATTTAAAACCTGATTGCAGAAACTCTCTTTAAATGTAAATACCGTTGTAAGCAATAATTAATTTGGCACTTTTTCAATTATTGAATCATTAAAATTAAAGAGCGTTTTAACTTTAAAAGACGTTTTTGAGTCTCTAATAGAGCTGTGTTGATAAAGTAAAACTTTATTATCAGTTTACACCATCATAGTAACTTTTAAATTGTTTGGGAAATATTTAATATAGATGCTTTTAATTTCGAACATATCTGCTATTAACCGTATTTTATAATTACTTTAAATATCTTCGTATTTCTTTCTGGTCATCCGAATCTAACGACTCTTCTGCAACAAATCAAATAAAAAATAGAATAAAATGGCTATAAATTTATGTTAATTTTGTAAAATGCTAATGCTATTACCAGAACCGGATTCAGATTCCTCTTTCACCAAGTTTATATGTTTTGATGGTACCGGTGGTCTAGCACGTGGAACTGTTTTCTTTGGAGCATCTTTTTGTAGGTCAGACTCAAGACAATAATCGCCTCTCAAAAATCTGAAAGCGGTTACATTTAAATGATTTGTATGATTAGTGTTTTTACCCTGTTTGATATAATACAATTGAAAAATATTTACAAGGGGTAGGCAAACTTGTTTTTCTTTAACTTTACATGACGAGAATATAGTTATACCCTTTACTTTCTTCTTATTATATTTTGTCCTTTAAAATAAGTGTGAAGAGACTTCAGCAGGCCTTTTTGATGTTGAAAGAAAGAATGTATTCCTTATTATGTAGTTATAAAAGTTATTGGAGTTGAATATTAGGTATTAAATGCTGAGGCAGTACTAACTTTTTTAAATCATACGTAGAATCCACTTCACCCGGATACAACACATCTGTCAATGGTAAATAATAAGGTTTCGTAGCCTTAACAATCAAACTTTCTTCAGTCTTAGTAGACACGTGTTGATAAGAATATTCTTCTGGTTCATATTCATAAACTTCAACGTCGAATTCGTTATTTTCCGGTTCGATTACAGATACAGTGTGGCGGTTTTCAATATTACTGAATTCCAGTTGCTTTTCGATATCTTCTTTTTTGCGAAGGAATCTGTGTATATATTTTATTTACCCTCCACTCAATCAAGCTATTGTCTATAACTAATTCTATAGATATTTCTGATAAAAGTAATATTATTTAATGTTACAAGTCCAGTGCCAGACAGTCCCATTCAACCATCAACAAGCAACTATCATTTATTAAGATCCTGTAGCCATTTATGACTAATGATGTGGTTATAGCAGCACCCAAAATGTATACCTGTTGTATATGTGTGGTTACGTAGCAATATTTGTGGAATTCTACAGAAAATTTTCAATAAAATCTTCTATGGTGGGTTCGGGATAAAACTTAGGTCTATTTGTATATTAGATACAAATTTAAAGCAAAAATAATAGTTATGAGTTACCTTTGTGTAGCACGAATATTGCTAGTTTCTTCGTTGATACCTTCAGGTTCTCCAAGCATATCTAATTGCTTGATGCGCTGAAATTCTATTTCTAGAAACACACGTTCCATTAGGGCCTATAAACATTATCCAATTATTTACTTACCATTAAAACTCATGATACTAATAAGAAAACAATATAAAATAATATATAACAATATAATATACCTAAAAGTATAACTTGCCTCATAAAATAATTCACCTATAGTAATTAGATCTTCAATATGACCATCTATGTACTCATTGGTTCCTTTATTTATCATTATATCGTGACATTCCATATTAAATATACCTGCTTGATGTATTATAATTTCCGAAGTCGGTGATTCATACCATGTAGGCACATTCTCAATCTTTTTTAGAGTTTCTTCCCCTTCGATTAACTGCCCAAACGCGACATATTTATGGGCCATCCACGGAGCAGGTTGTAGTAAAACGAAAAATTGTGTTGAACAATCTACATGCCTGAAATTCATTTTAAGCTTTTCCTAAAGCATTATATATGCGCGATGCTATTTTGATTACTCGAATATAATGATATTACTGAGTGAAATTGTGCAATGTATTTCTGCTTAGATTTGTCCTTAGTATTATGTAGCTACGGAACTGCAAGACAAATACCTAGTCTCAAAAACGCATCTTCAATAGGAGCTTTTAACACTAGGGACACATGGCTTACATATAATTTTTCGATTTATTAGTACATATTTAAAAACGTCTTGAAATTTCAAGAGCATTTCTAAGACCGGGCAAAACTTGGCAATATACTGATGACAAGCACTGTTATGTCTTTATTTATGTGGGTTTTCCCTTAATGTTAGACTGCCTTCCAAAGTGGATAGTACCTATCCTTTTAAAAAGATTGCTACATTTTTACTACAAATATGATGAAAACCTGTACGCATTCGCCATGCAGAGCACACCTCGTCTGTCGTGGGGCACTATAAAATTCTCGCAATCCAAATCCGTATCTTTGAGACCGTAACCTCCGCATTGGATCCAGCTATCTCTGACGATACGGTGCACTGGAGTTCCGCTGTAGCCACCCCTTCTTGTTTTACACAAACGGAGAAAATTCTCACACGTGAATGGTACTATGTCTGAATAAAGCTGAAAAGATCTGCCTTTACATTTTTGTTGCAAGATTTAAACTAAATAAGTGATAAAATATTTTAACGTTTAAAGGCAGTGAAAACACCATAAGTCATTCACAGATACATTTATTGTCCAAAAAATTAAGAATAAACCGTAAAATGTACATAAAATATTCAATAAACAAGGAATCTACGTTTATGCAAGGCGCGGTCGATCACACTTCATGAAACGTCACACGATTATCTCTCCTACCGTCCACCGCTGCCGGTGCGCAAGCGATCCGTATAACCATTACGGTGTCCGCAAGAGTGAGCCGGCAGAGTACACACAACAATATATATTTAGTATAGATAATTACAAATATATATTCTATTATATTATTTTGTTTTTCAGGTAATATTATTACATATAACAGCGCCTAATTCTTAAAAGGCTTGATTTCAATATTATGTGTCTATTTCGTTTGGGCCTAAATGGCATATTGATACACGGCGCTTAGGTTCATTTACAGCGTATTACCTTGATATTTCATGTCTGTTTGAATTCTAACTTCTAATAAAAATAAATAGAATTCTTTTTATACTCTGTCATTAATATTCGCTTCGTAAGATTTTGCGAAATTACATATAAAGGATGAATTTATCCGAATAAAATATAATTCTTTTCATATGTTGTGTATTCTTATTTATCACCGGTAATACAAATTACGAATCAAATCTAAAACATAATCCCTTATGTTTCCAAAAACATCCTAAAACACTTACCATAAATATCATAGTACCAACATGTTCGTCATTTATTGAAAAATGCATATATACACACGGCCTCTGAAATTATTTTTTTAATGAGAGAAAATTTAAATCGTTTCCACACTTAAGTACAGCAGAGTTACGTTAATAATCCTCCAAGGCGAGAGCGGTGCGCGATGTGTTCCCGTGCACCGCTTAAAGAAAATGAAGGTGAGCAAAATGGTGTCCTGGGGCCTTCCATCAATAAGCCAGACGTCACCAGGTGCTGAGTAAGCTGGCACAGCCTTGCCTTTGGCCTCAGCAAAAGGGGGAAGGAACACCCCGGGGGTTTTAGTCGGTGCGACTCCGATACACCGGGGGGTGACCCTCATCGTCCCCTGTCGGCCCATAACGGGTTTCCCCAACTTACTCCAACAAGTTAAATCTAATTTAAACGTATACAAAACGCTATTTAGAGTTAAACTGTCTGTGCTGTGTGTAACTGTGTGTGTGTGTGTTGACTTATTGTCTTGTACGGAAACATTATCGAGTTTTAACAACTGTCAAATTTAAAACACCATTAAGGTTAAATTAAATCACTTCAATTATATATCGTTGTATACAAGCCTAAACTAGATTTGCTGTGTTTTGTTAGTGCAAATCGCCCTTAGGCTAAGATTTATGGACGCTACTTTAAAGTTGTTTAGATTTTACTTAAATTTTACAAATTTAATTAATTATTATGAAATTATATAGTAAGTTAGCAATTTTCTCAACTTGGACTTGGCTCTGTGAATTCTAAAGTTAATGTGAATTCAGAAGTCTAAATCTTTGAAGGCTATATTCAAGTTACTGTTAAATATAACAGTAACTTATTTATTTTCCGCTTTTTCATAAATACGAACTTATTATAACCTGAGCAAAGTCCAAGCAAACTCCAAATACCTTCTATAACTCTCAGCCTAAGCACAGCAGGACTGATAACTGACTGAAACTGAAACACTACTTACATTTTAAGCCGCTTTTAAACATTAATGAAGCATAAAGCATGCAATTTATGTCGATTCATTAATGTTTAAATTTTTTTTTAATTTACGGAACGTTCTTCAAGCTAGGTGTAAGGAACAAAAATTGATGATAATTATCTTAATTTAATCAATAAAGGCTTATGAAGTTATAGACACGCGTACACATATAGGTACAGGTTAAAATGAGAAAAGGGAATTATGAGCCTTATGGAAGCTGAAAAACATCTACAAAGATAAACATAAGCTACATTTAATTATTTTGTATATCCCAATAGGGAATCAGTGTCATGGTACATAGTTTTTAAAAATAAGTAAATATAAACGAATATAAACGAATATAAACGAATATAAACGAGTATAACAACACTCACACCCGAGGAACTAATAAAACTCGCAAACTGAGCAACACTCTCTTTGTAATAATCCAAGCAAATGTGATAAACGTATTTGGTTTTAATTAATTCCTCCAGCTCTTTCTCTCCACCAAGGAACTTGTCATTAAGGAGTACTGCGACTTGAGACTGAAGGCAATAAGCTAGACCACCGTATTGAATTTTCAAATCACGCAATACATTTGGCCATTCAATTGTTGTTACACCTGTAATCAGAAGAAAAAAATATGTTAAAGATAAATATATATATACATAGATATTAGATGTATATATGTACATATGTAGGACCGTTAAAGAAACTCGCTTCAGCCTGTCGCCTTTCGGCTTGTGTACGTGTAGTTTTTGTAGTGTTGTAATTACAAATATACTAATCTTGCTTCACTGTTACAAAAATGGCCTCTATTTTATCCGTAACAGGGCAACCAGAGCGAGGTGCATCTTTGACATCAAAATTCCCTTTAACTACTTTTACTGACACAGTGTGTTAGATTTAGATTTATAAACGTTAAAAAAAAATCCCGGCATCTGTAGCATTTTTTCTTTTTTGTAATGAAACTTTAAAATGTATCAATCATTGTAAAATATAGGTACTCGTACTAACTTCATAGGTAGGGCAGGTTATTATAATGAAATTGTAGTACCTCTGATAATAGGCGCTTCGAAATGCTTCCACCTGTATTTGTGTAATCCTTTAATTAAGTGCATACAATAAATAAATTCTTTCGTGATTCTGTTGCCGATAATTGTAAATTTTGAACGATCATTGTCAGGTGTTTTGCTTTTCTTCTTTGGGTATTTTGGGTTATTTATGGAATTATGAGCATGTTTCATTTGATTCACATACTGATCTTTTATTCGACCTTCCCAGGGATGATGCGAGAGATTGTTTCCTTTAGTAGGTAAATTGTTATAAAATACAGACATATTTTTACAAATGATAATTGTTACTTTATTATATCGTTACCATGACCGTTATACCTGTTTAATTTAGTTGTCATTTGTGTCCATTGTCAAATGGAAAACGCCAGTAATTCCAACTTAAAGTTTGCTCCCTAAGAGGTGTTTTAACCCATTCGTTACCAGCGCCGGCTTTAGACGGCATTCACAAAACGCCCCGTGTGCACCAGCGCCGGCTTTAGCCGGCTTTTATTTTATAGAAAGTAAAAAATAAAAAATGAATTACTAAGAATTATCCTAATTTACATTTTTATCTAATATACCAGCTAAATCTTTAAATATACACTTAAATGAGAAAATTCGAACATCAACTTGCCATCCTAAGTCGCCATCATCCAATGGCACACTTCGCAGCGTACTGCCCAGTTCAGTAACACCACTTCGGCGGAATGGACTACGAAACATAGGAAAAAAAACGAATAAATTACAAAAAAAAAATATTGATTTTTTAAATATCGACCATCGATATCGACATTCCAGTATCGAACAATCTATGTATATCGACTATACAATATCAGTAATAAGTATCGATAATACTAAATAATAGTATCGATATATTGATATTTTATAAACAGTCCTAGTCAGTTCTCAGAGTTTTATTTTATAGATTAATACGAGACTTAAATATACTGTTTCAATAAAGTAATACCAGTGAAAAGAAAGCATGGTAATTGTAAATAAAATCGAAAGCTTTAATTAAGAAATTAAAATGGATTCAAGTTTATCGCAACATACTACGATGCTAAGCAACAAACTTTGCAATATTTTAAGTGAGGAACATTATAATAAACTTAAAGTAAATTCACTTATTGATGAGCTCAATGCCCAGCCTTTTAAAGCAGAGTTATTTATGAGAAAAGATGTAAGTATGTTTAGGTTAATCTATAATAACAATAATATAGGTCATCGTATATTTATATTAAAAAGTTATATCTTTTAGGATGCAACTTCATTAGTGACTGCATTATGTTCGGCAATAAAACCAACAGATGAGTTTATAGCAACAAAAACTTCGCATTTAATAAACTATATTATAACAAAACAAAATTTAAAACTTTCTACGGATTATTTAATTAAGGCTATCTCATGGCATATTGATTGCCTACAGAAATGTTCAGACATCGTATTACTTGATATTCTTCATAATTTACAATGTATTTTGCAATATTGTCCTCAAGTGAGCCAAAAGGTAAGCTTAAATTTTTTTTAAAAAATTTTGTCAGCTCAGTGATGTGAATAATGGATTTTAAGTAAAATATTTTTTAGTTTTCAGATAAATTGATGGGTGATCAAGGTATTTTATTGTATTTAATGGATCCCGACAAATCTGGCACAGAGAACTCTTTACAAATGTATTTGATTACACTGAAATGTGTCACATACTTAGTCTCAACAGCCGATGAGAAGAGTGTAGACACCAATGATTTTCTTACTTCTGAAGCAAAAAATAGGATTTCAAAGTTGGTTGTAAGGTTTTTGATGAAAGGACCCTCGAAATTGTATGACAATCTTTTGTATTGTAAGGTGTGTTTAATAATATTCATTATTGCTTAGATTCCCTTGATTCATGACAAGAACAGTCAAGGAGTACAATATACTTGCTCCCTTTTTTGTGACTGGGGGGAAAATCCTACACAGGATCATAAGGGCCACTTACAGGGAAGCACCCTTGGGGTGTTCTTCCAATCACTCTGTCCGGGCCTAACAATACAGATTCTTTCAGACACCCGGGGAGCAAAGAACCTGTTTAGGCTTTATCTCTAGGAGGGATGGGTGTTAATAGACCACCCTATTCAAACCTACTCATGGGTGGCACCCCACCTCCCTCTCATCTGGGCAGCAGAATCCTTCATGTCTACTGCCTGATTAAGAGTATGCTCCCTCAATCTTGTGTGATTTGAGAGCATTTAAAAGAAAAGTGAATAGGCATTTGTTATATATAACCCGACATTTTTGTAATTAATTATAATTTTTTGAATTTCAGGTTCTGATAGCAGCATTAAGAGTATTGTCACAGTTATATTTCAATGACCCAAATATTACTTTTCCTTTGCCCGAAGTAATGGGCATATGTCAATATTATGTACTTTATGGTTTAGTTAATCTAGGAAGCAAACCTGAAAAATTAATGCCTTCACAACAAACTATAGCTGTTAGCCCTTTAACTCCAAATGCCCCAAGCAAGGGAGGAAAGGTAGAGTAAACATTTTAAATTTAGTTATTGAGAATTTTATCATAAAAAGATATTTACATCATTTGATATAAAATAAAATATTGTTTTAATCTTATTCTTTACTCATTCAGAAACAGAAGTTAAGAAAACATAGAAATAATGCAATAGAAAGTTTAAAGAAGGAAATACCAGTATCAGACCGCAGTTTGATGAAGGTTGTTGATAATTTTGAGAATAATTCAGCTTATAAACCTGCTAGTAAAAACTATTTGGAGTCTAACAAAGCTACTCATGTGTGGGCCCTGACTAGTGATTCTGAAATGTCAGATTTAGAGAATAATAGAGAGGTGAAACTTATTGCTTTAAAGTCAAGAGTAAGGCAGAGTGCATCCAATTTACTCCTTGTTTTAATAAAGGTTTGTTCTGTGATACATATAACAAAATATCTAAATTGATCATAAAATTAAAAAACATAAGCTGCAAATATTTATTTGACTTTCCCATTATTATTATTTTTTTGTTACAATATATTCAAAACTTGTGAAACACTCTTCTAGAAAAGTATATTTCATGGTAAAATATTATTATTAATATACATTGACTGAATAATGGGCAATGTTAAGGGTATAGTCAAAAGTGCTATGAATGCACCAAAGTAGGTAGTTTATTCTTAAGAAAGTGAAAAAAATATTGAACATATGTAGAGAGTTTAAATGATATTTGAAATTCAATATTAGCTCATTTTGAGTTATTTTCTTATTAAATTTAGTATAAGATTTATTTTAATTTAAGGTTAAAGAGAAGAAAGATATATTTGGATACTGGTGGGCTTTATTCCCAGATTCACCTAATCCTTTGAACTGGTCTTCACAAGACTCATCTAAAAAGACCTTAGCATACTGCGCTGTTACAGATCCCATAGCAGCCTGCCGGACGAGTGTGTTGAGTGTCATATTGGCTCTATTATCTGGCTCTAGGGTATATCTTTCTCAAGCTGAAACTAGGTAAGTCTTTGATTAAACATATTATCATTTTGTTTGATGCAAGTCTAATTTGATAATTTCTACAATTCGTAATAATTATTTTGAAATCTTTTAAAAAGAAAACAAATATATTACTCTCGCTAAAAATGCCTAGGTTTCTTGAAAAGGAACATCAGTCTGTCTTTGGAGCATCAGTGCGGTCGAAAGCGATGTATAACTAAAACGACATTTCTTCGAATTGACTCGACATCACGGAGAAGTAGTAATTAATGTTTAATAATAATACCTGTAATAAAAAAAAACATTAGTTGAGATAATTAGTAATTACGGCAGAAATTGTTGCATTTTAGTCAACTTTATTTAGTATATAGTATGTAAATACATTGGATTGGTAAGAAGTAGCTCACAAACTTCATATTATATTTCAGCAAAAAAGACACTGCATCCTTTATACCATTCTCTGTGACCCTTGGGTATGTGATCACATGTATGCATCAAGTGTTGACAAGCATTTTGGATAACGAACGAAGTCATACTGTTATAGTAATCGCACTTAAATGCTGCGCAGCTTTAGTACAGGCAACGCCGTATCACAGAATGAAGGAAGGATTAATCAGCGAATTGGTCAGGGCGACAAGAAAATTTCTACTTCACAAGGGTAAAATACTAACGTTTTATAAAATACTAAAAATTTTTTATTCTGACTCGACACAGTGAGCGCACCACATCTGATGGTAAGCATGGTGTAGTGCAAAAAACGACAACGGCTATCGACAGTTATAAGGAAACCCATCGATAGTCGCAGCGATCATACTACGCTTAAAGGATCCTATATCATAGGACGATGGGAACAAGGTGGCGAGACATTCCACAGCCCAAGGACACGGCAAAAGTAAGAGAGAACTTCTTAGTCCTAGCCGTGATGTGAGATATTCTTTAGCTGTAACTCTGTAAACCCGTAGACCTACGGCTTCTTTTTAGACCACCATAATTAAATAAAATTATAAATATTTACATGGTTGTCTATTATTTATTGTAAAGATTTCATTAGGCCATATCAAGGTCAAAATCCTTTCTGATTTTAAATAGTATATTATTATTATATTATTTGTTTTCCAGCTTGGGTATTTTTTGAATAAACCTCAAATGACCTAAATAAAATTATCTTTATAATTTTTTTATGTATTTTTTTTTTAAATAGATTTAACTGCAATATAATCATAAGACTAGAAGTATTTTATCCTATAATGAAAACCTGTACCTGTACATGTTACCTGTAACACTGTATCATTGAAAACAAAAGGATGCAATTAAAAAAAGATCTATTTCCAGATGTAACGTTACAAGTTGGCGCTTTAATAACAATGGGATGCGTTCTGTCAGTCGATCCAAAAGTTGATGATATACTCAAATCTATAGACAAGGACATGGTGCCAACGAAAATAAATCCAATAAACAAATATATTACTAAAGATATGGATAACTGTGATGATTTCGAAGAAGGTTATTCGGATGATGAGATGTTTACCGCCGTAAACCATCAATCTGAAGCCGTAAACAAGAACAGCAGTGACGATGCTTGTCATTATTTTAAAAGTTGGATATTGGATATATGCTTTAAAAATATGGGTTGGATTTTTAGGGCCAATGAAGTTACGGTAATTATTGTTATTTAAAAAAAAAACAACCAATTCCTTTTCTTTAACCACCGTTATATTTAAAGGGCGTATACATACATTTCTAATTATCTAAAAGCAACTATCACGATTGACTACGAAATTATCTCATTAGATGCATGTAATACACTCTAATTTGAAAAAAAAAGCTCTATACTGAAAAATTATTATCAAAAATTCATATAATTCCATCGCGGGACCATATGCCTCTTTAAAATCTTAACTAAGCAATCCTTCAGAAGTTTTTTTTAATTAATTTAATAATGGCTACATATTTAAAAGTTTTTTATATTCCATGCTCATGTAATTATTTACTTTTTGACAGGACGTTTAATTTAAGTGTTATCTAAGACAAGAGCAATTACCTTAGTTTCTTACTAGCTCATGATAGAATCTGCTATTCGTTCTGGCGGTAGATTATTTAATTATAGATTTAAAGTGCTTATTATTCTAGCTTAGAATTCTATGTATTTATTTCAGAAGTGCAAGCCGTCAGCTATACCAGTGATATTAGAGTCTCTTCAAGTTTTGTCCGCTGTAGCATTCCATCATCTACACGATTTACTAAATTCCCACATTACATTAGTGGGTGATGTATTGAGTGATATGTTACAGCATGAGCATCAAGACATTGTAGTACACTCGGCAAGGACAGTCAGTATTATTGGTGATGCTATTAAAAAACTGGGTAAGTTACGTGCATTTTTTTTTCGAACTTATTTTTGCTTGATCTTACGATTTAATTCGATTCAAGTCAATGTCTTCTATAAAGCCATACAACTTTTTTGAGAATATATTTAGAGACTCATTGTTATGCAGTCTATTTTTAGTTCACAAATTGTATGATTATCAACCAATTATTGAAAACAGTAAAGCGAATTGCGTTTGTAATTATAATATTAACAAGATTTTTTAATATTTGATTTCCTCAATCTACATTTGGATTAATAATTAATATTATAATGCCATATTTAAGGATATGGATCCTTTTCGAGGGGAAACCGAGATACATTATATTGCCTGTATCCAGATTATTTTGGTAATTGTTAGTATGACAATGTACTACAAATATGTAATAATAATAATGTGATTTCAACAGAACAGACTGATCAAGCTCCGCCATTGAATCAATGCGTTTATATGTGGGAAAAACTAGTGACGTCTCTATCAGCAGTCTTACAATGTCATGAGAATTCACCAGCCAAAGCGGCCGTATGCGATTCTATAGCGAATATCGGCGAAAGATCGTTCAAGGAATTGCCAGTAAGTTATCCCTGGACTTGTTATATGCTTAACAGGAATCAGAAATTATTCGTAAATAATTTATCATTTAGTGCAGTTCACTATACGTTTCGTGATGATAGGAACAACTGTGAAAAATCACTCGTTATTTGACAATAAAAAGAAGCTCTTAAAAAAGCACAGACATAAGTTTCATAAACATTTGCATTCATTTTGTTTTTTTATTTAAATAAGCCTATACCTACAAGAACTTTAAATCGAGCGTAATATTTATTAATGAAAAATCAGAATCTAAAAACCCTACTCTATAGATTCCGATTTTCCGTTGTCTTATTAAAACCGATTACGCTGACTAGTTAATCAGAAACTGTCATACATATTACTCTTCTAAAATGAATATAACGTAACTTGAAAGGCTAATTTGGTCCAAAAAATGCATTTAATATTCTTGAGTTTTCGCAGCAGTGAAATCAATTATCATCATCTATCAGGTAACAAATATATAAGTTTTGAAGTTAAACATTATAATTTACATATTACATGATATTTTGATACAAATAATTGACGTCGACTCATGTTGGTGGTCCAGTTGGTGAGTATAAATGGTTTTTCAGAGACGATTGCAAGTACTGTGCTGCGCTCTGCTAGTGGGATTGTGTAGCGACGATGAGGCGACAGTGAGAGCTGCGGCGGTCCGCGCCCTTGCTATGGTCGTCATTTATAGGACGCTGAGAGAGGTAAGCAATTTAACGGCAGCTATGTGTAGTGTATTATATTATGTACTATATTTTGTCTGTATGAATGATGTTTGGAAAGACAGGAAGAAGAATCTAAGAGGTCATTAAAACTAAGGCGGCACAAGTAATTTCGTCAAAATGTTAGTAACCTAAATTAAATGGACTCATTGTCCAGGAATGCTGTATAAAAAATTCAATTTTATAACGCAAATATAAATAGCAAAATCTTTAATATTGTTAGAAAAAATAATATTACACTGATATGGCTGTAAGACAATTTTTAATAAAAAATCGCAGTAAACTGTAAATAGTAATTCATAGAATTTTCATTTGCGCCATTCTGTCTCTAAAAGCGTATATATGCGATATCTTTAAAAATAACTGCATTGGGAAGTTATGTGTCTTTGTTAACATAAGAGAGCCAAAGATAAAGGGGCTTTTTGCCCTGCCACATAAAAAAAGGAAACAAATACTGGGCCTGAACAAGGCCAGACGTCGCCGGGTGCCTAGGAAGCTGTCCCGGCCTTGCCCTTAGCACTCGGCAGGCGGGAGAAGGATCATTCCGGGGGTTTTAGTCGGTATAAGACCGACACACCAGGGGGATACCCTCATCGCCCCTTGAGGTCCGTTAGGGTTTACCTCCGGTTTACCAAAAAATAAAGATATATTTAAAGATGATAAACGTTAAATAAGAGTATTCAATATGTTTCATTGTTTACAGGACGTAGGCTTTGTCACCGATTGTGGTGAAAATATCATCAAGGCTCTGTCCGAGCAGACACTCGTAGTGAGAACTAAAGCAGCCTGGGCTCTTGCGAATCTCAGTGATGCTCTCGTGTTAAATATGTAAGTTTTATAAACTGTCTTTCTAAATTTATTGCGAGTATAAAAAACGAGACCAAGATTTTCTGTACATTTATTTACAACTTGACTTCAACGACTGTCGAAATATTTGCGACACAATACTTGCTTCAATATTATAGCAATTCTACCTGATAATCAGTTATTTTTCCGAAACTATAATGGAACTTTATAGCGTCTGTATTATAGATCAAAAGAAATGCAAAACTAAGGGAGTCTGGCATCCAAAAACACAGGCATAGCACTTAGTTTAGATGCTAGTGAATCGTTGTAATAATAAAATTGTATATGTGACATAATAAAGATTATTATTATATTACTTTCACTGGTATCGATAGATAAAAAATGGTCCGCGCTTCTGAACTTTTTTTAAAGTAGAAATTGTTAACGTCTATTACATCCCGTAACATTCACAACATTCGTGATAATGTATGGAAATAAAAATATTATTGTTATTTAACCTTTCGTAATTGAGGTCGTTTTTCGATATAAACACTGCGTTTGTTTTTCGCATATGTTGTAAAGTATAACCCGATTTCCCAGGGAAGAACCAGACATCGATCGCATTGACGATAACCTCTTGATTCGTCTCCTCGAGGTCAATATACAATGTGCTGTCGACAATGATAAGGTAGTTTAATGTTTTTTTTTTTATTATTTCGTGGTTTACCTTTTATTCCGATGTCTTTTTTTTAATTGCTATTTATGTCGTCCTTTGTTGTTTTTATTTATCAAAGATTTATCATCTATTGCTTTTTGTTTTTCTTATTGAAAATGGTTTCAATATTTTAGTTTACAACTACTTATGAATTGCGAATGAAAATTAACTGATAATAAAAGAGGAGTATTGGTTTCCGAAGCCATGCATTGGAGTGTAAATTTTATATTTTCAGATAAAAATGTGTGCAACACGCGGTCTTGGCAAGTTTTTAAGATTGATTAATAATGAGAATCTCTTCCGAAATCCGAAAATCAAGAGCCTGTGTGAGACTGCCATCAGCAAACTTCTGGATTGCGCTTGCAAAGTGACTAATATGAAGGTTCGATGGAACGCATGCTACGCGCTTAGCAACGCTATGCAAAATGACCAGCTCTTCGCTTATTTTAGCAGTTGGCAGGTACTTGATATTTTATAACTGATTCCTAAATTAACTAAAAACTTTAAACGTAGAAGATTGTGTAGCAGTACATTCATTAGAAATTAGGGAAAAGAAAATGTAGGGCAATGAAAAGAACCTTAGTGTTTGTTAGGATTGTCTAATAGTTTACAAAATAATAAGCAGTAAGATAGTTTATATATAGATAGTTTAACACTACTACAAAATTTCACATTCAATCGAAATACACTTTCAAGTAACTGCGATGACAGGAATACATGTCGTTTTCACACAGTTATTAAACGAATTTTAACGATATTCGAACGACAGATATAATTGAATCTGTGTTTTTATTTGTAGGGTCAGGTGTTTTCAAGTTTGTCTGCCTTAACACAAGACTGCAAAAATCTCAAAGTCCGCATAAACGCAGCGGTCGCACTTCGAGCGCCGTGCTCGCGCGCGCAATATGGCGCTCACTACGCTCACGTGTGGCGGGGAGTTATGGTCGCCATGGAGAATGCAGTTAACGTTGACGATTTTACTGAATACAAACATAAGGATAATCTCATTGAACAAGTAAGGATTGTATTTTTTAACTAATTCTTCGTGCTTTGTACGAGTACTTATTGACGGACATTTCAAGCTCGCCCAGTTTAGTTGTGAAGGTCTCTACCGGCTATCATACCCATATCCTGTCGAAAAAAAGGACATGTCAAGTATGTGACGTTTTAGCGATATTCATAATAATAATTATTCACCTCTTTTAAAGTGATTTTAAACTCGATGATAAGAAAAAACGACGTTAAAAAAAACTATAGGGTTAAGGTTACGACGAGAGTATGAGCTAGAAAACATTATACAAATTCTAAACTTACGCGTTTTGTACTCATTATATTACTACCACTTATATGCGAACCAACTTCCTTTAAATTATAGCTCGTCGTTTCGACCTGGTAACATAGGCCATGGTCACGAACAACTGCTAAGCTCGTGCATAAGACCTGTGCAAGTATACAGTTTCACTTCTACCGCGTGTGACTTGCACACACACATATCTTTTTAAATTATATTTGTGTATATTTTGTTTCTTTTAACCTTTTACGTCTGCCTTGGACGTGCAATTAGGATAAATGAAAAACTCAATGCTTGCTGCACTTAGGATACGTCGAATTTTTTAGAGTCTGTCCTAAAAATGACCCACAGGGGCCTAGGGTATGTCGTAGCCTGCCGTTTATTATTGTTTGCATTTCAATGACCTTAGCCCATGTGTCACTTTGACGTATCTATACATTACACTAATCCTTCAACGTGTTTCTTCCAGCTTTGTGTTACGTTATCGCATCTATGCTGTCTGCTGAGCCAATCAGATTTGGACGATATCGTCGATCCTCTGATCTTCCACTACGAATGTGCTAAGACTCTCTTCACTCAAGTGTGTCATAGACTACCGCCTGAAAATACATCCTGTATCAGCATACTGCAGGCTGCAAAATATGTAACTGTTGACTTGACAGCATCCAACGACACGCAAACCCAATCTTTAACAATGTTACAAGATATATTTATTTGGGATATGTAATTTTTTATAATTATCACATTTTTTTTTGTATATTTTTATGAGATATTTATTAAAAACATGCTGTTTTTTTTTACTTTCTTATTTTGTCTATTACGCTAGAGTTTATTATCGATAATCAAAATTTCGCCTCCTTAAACAGTTTTTTGGACCAATCTTACGTATTAAGTAAATGAATTATTAATTATATGCATCTATTTTATAGTAAAATGCTAATAATAGAAGCTAATTTTACTAAATATACTTATATTAAAGTAAACATATATATGCTAATTATAAGGAATAAAATAATTTTGTCAATAATCTCTGAGCGCCGCGACAAGATCTTTTGATTGTTTTAGGAGATGTAGTATTATAACTACTGCATGTGACTAGAGTAGCGTTGGGTAAGCCTTTTTGCTTCAATTAATTTGCTATCGCTATGTTGCTCGTTTTGTACATTTATCACGTATCTTCGCGCAATGGGTACGTGTAAGGACAGTTAAAACTTTATACAGATGTTAACAATTATTTTTTTAAAGTAAAGATTTAATTGAAATTCATGTTCTTTTATTTGATGATAATAAATGAGGAGTCTAATTTCAAAACCCACTATAACATATGTTTTTCAAACCCCATAAATTTAAAAAACTTATAATTATTCTTTGACTTAACAATCACATTCTTATAAGGTATTAAAATTATTATTCTAGAGTGAAAAAGCAAAAAAGAAAAAATCGTATATATTATTTGCTTTGATAAAAACATTTCAAAATACTATTAGGTCTATTTAGTAATTTTGTACGAAAAATCGTTTTAGCGGGTTTTGAAATTAGACGCCTCAATTAGTAGTGTGATACCTATCATAGAATTTAAAAAAACATATATTAGGTCCTTACATATGAAATTGGCGTTTTTCGTACTGGCCACTTTAATCACAAATTTCTCCTCTTTGGTAAGGAATCCCAAATTCAAATTTGTACAGCTATAGACTCATGTATTTGTGCTTCGATGGTCGTCATTCATTTGTTTTTTCTTCTGTTTTTTTCTGTTTGCGTCACTCATTTTACAAAATGGAAAACTTAAAATATCGCATTATTTACGAGTACGAGTTCCGCCGTGGCACTAGTGCTGCGGAAACAACTCGAAGGGTGAATGATGTGTATGGCGGTCGTGTTGCAAAAGAAAACACAGTTCGTTTTTGGTTCCAACGTTTTCGTTCTGGAAATTTCGACCTGCAGAACAAGCCCCGTGGACGGCCTGAGACTCAAGTTGATAATGAAGAGTTGAAGGCTATTGTGGAAGCGGATCCATCGCAAACCACGTCCGAGTTAGCTGCAGGCTGCGATGTTAGTGATAAAACTGTTTTAATTCACTTGAAGCAAATTGGGAAGATTAAAAAGCTTGAAAGGTGGGTACCTCACGAATTGACTGAAGCAAACCGGCAAACGCGCGTCGACTGCTGCGTTGCATTACTAAACCGGCACAATAATGAAGGTATTTTAAACCGAATCATTACCTGTGATGAAAAATGGGTTCTTTACGATAATCGGAAGCGCTCAGCGCAATGGTTGGATCCTGGCCTGCCAGCCAAATCCTGCCCCAAGCGAAAATTAACCCCAAAAAAGTTACTTGTAAGCGTTTGGTGGACTAGTGCCGGTATTGTTCATTACAGTTTTCTCAAATCTGGCCAGACTATTACGGCTGATGTCTATTGTCAGCAATTGCAAACCATGATGGAAAAGCTAGCGGCTAAACAACCTAGGCTGGTCAAACGCTCCACGCCACTGCTGCTTCACGACAACGCTAGACCACACACTGCGCAACAGACAACTACTAAATTAGAAGAGCTTCAATTGGAAAGTCTAAGACATCCTGCGTACTCCCCGGACCTTGCTCCAACAGATAACCATTTTTTTCGAAATTTGGATAACTTCTTGCAAGGGAAAAATTCAACTCCGATGGGGCAGTCCAAATCGCCTTCAAAGATTTTATTGATTCCCGTCCGACTGGTTTTTTTAATAAAGGGATCAATGAACTACCTATGAGATGGCAAAAGTGCATAGAAAATACTTATACTTTCAATAATACATACTTTTCATACTTTGATTAATTAAATATATTATATTAAAAAATATTCCACTTTTTGTTCCTCCCATACAAAACGCCAATTTCATATGTAAGGACCTAATAGTTTATGGAATACATCGATGTGAAATTAGATTTACCAGCGCAGAAAAACTGGAGTGTTTTTTCTTAAACCTTTGTCGTTAAATAAACTGTACGCCCACCTGATGGTTAGTGCCTTGGTGGAAATTTAGACCTACACAGGCAAATCTACAAATATTCCATATCATGTTTGCCTGCGGTGATATGCCTACAGTACTCATGTTTTAAGTCGTAGCGTGTATGTTCCCAATATAGTATTAAGACAGAACTTTATGGTGTCAAATTATTGAATTACGGAAAGTTTTCAGAATAAAATTGAGTCTTAAATTTATGTATGTGAAAGAAGATGAAAAAACAGATATGTTTTCATGATATTATAATACATACATTGCATAATTTTCACGCCTTCGTAGCGTGGTCACATATTAACTTGTAAATTACATGCCTACCTACTATTCTAAATAAGACCGTCACGTCTTCTGAGTCAAGCCGTTGAAACATACACGTAAGTACATAATTTCATTTTCCTCTAGCTGCAGAATAACTTATAATTACTAATACCTACCTATGGCAGATTGCTCTATCTTTATATATTATGCGTTTGGTTGCCATTTACTTAACGGCTGAAAGACATTTTTATTGCACTAACAGTTATTTATACATATTAGTTAATTTTGATAAACCACCCATTTAACAAAATGTGTCTCAAATCTCCAACTTCAAATGAAACCTAATTTTAAAAATATATGTGAATAGTTTCCTCCTCGGCATTTATTAGTCTCAACATGAACTCTTGTTAAATCTTGCCACTTTTAACTTTTCCAGAGTTTTATCAGAGCCCTGTTTATTTTGCTCTATTATGCCGCACATTTTTTTTTTTATATTTTTTATCATTTTAAATATTGCTTTTTGTGTATGAACCAGCGAAGGAATGCCTTGAACGTTTTGTTAATGACATTTCTTCCATACCTTCAGCATTGCGTTTTTTCAAGAATGAAGAGACTTTTCATATTTACTAAAAATAGCCGAACTAATGCTAACCGTCCTAATTAATAGTTAAATATATTCAAACTTTCCAATACGCAGTACTGCAATTAGCCATGAAAAATCAGTTTAAACCGGTGGTTATCATAATTATTATCCTCGTAAATACATGTAGTAATAATAATTCTCATTTGAATGAAATACGGAGTAGCTAATACATATTGACCGATGTGAAGTAAACAATTATGTACGGTTTGCTTTTAAAGCTTAATATGTTACCAATTATTTCACTGTAAAATACGAACTTACAATATCATTTAGCAGTTTTTCTTAAAGTATTCAGGTTTTTGTAAATTTGTTGAAAACTGTCAACAGAGAAACAAAACATTCAAATCATTTATTTAATGTTCGTCGTCGAGTTAATTGCATCATATTCAACAAGTAAATGAAATACTTCTCAATTACCTATTCATTATTTCACAATGTTGAACTTGAGGTACAATCTTACTATAACACGTTTTATGGTCGATAACTCAAGTGTATTTCTTGGTTTTCAATATTCTAGAGTGGATTTCTGTTCACATTAAAGATTAACTAGGTTTGCTTACATTCCCATTTTCATATGGTGTACAAACGTAACAACGAATATTTAGTCGTTTATTTAAAGTTCTCATTATCTATTTACATATGTACATAGCTATTTATACTTGACAGTAATATACAGTAGGCAAAAAAAGTCATCGGCCACTTAGAACATTTGCCTATTCTTGAAGTTTTTCTTACTAAGAGATATGAAATTCCACTAAAATTCATTATATTCACTTAAATTACAGTATATTTTCATAAAATAATACATTTCTGACTAAATAATTTAAATATATCCCTTGGTATTCATATTTATTTAAAAAAAAATAGCAAATCGGGCGCAAATAAAGTTATCAGCCACATATCATTTCTTAACATCCTACTTATGTTTCAACGCTTAATCGATGGCAATGAAGTGAATTTTGTGCATAAAGGGATGCTATTCTTGGTGGGCCAAGGCAATACATTCTCCAGCTGAGCTTTTTTATATTCAATATTATTTTTTGCTTTAATCAAGGACGTGTTGGCTTAAAGAGGTAAGTGTTAAGATTCTCGGCCTAACCATTCTTTTTTTACATATCAATAATTGTTTAAAATAATTGGAGTGTCATATTATTACGTTCCACACGCACACACATGAAAAAAAAATAAGCGCTTTACTACGACCGGTACAGTATTCAAATCAAGATGTGGCCGGCCCTCCAAAATAAATCGACGATTGCGCAACATCATAATCTGTTCGGAATAGAATAAGATAGATTGTAATAATAGTTTTAAGTTTATAAAATAAAATTCGAATAATAAAAATACCCAAACCCTGTAGGAATCCTTATAGATAGATCTAGAGGTCTGTGACCCTACAGCTGTTATATAATTCGAGAAATAAAAAGAGACCCGAAGATTTATGTTCCAAAGATAATAACAAATATTGTGGAATCAATTGGAGTGAGTATATCGCCACAAATAAATATTCTGCAGAAGGATGTATACCGTGGTCGAGTATCGCGCAGAAAGTTCGTCGTAAGTAACAAGAAGAAATCAAAGCGAATGCAATTCGTGAATGATAAAATAGATAGCCGCAAGAGTACTGGAGCAAGATTATTTGGTCAGACGAGAGTAAATATAACTATTTCAATCGAAAAGAAGAGTTACCTTTTGGCGTCAGAACGGCACAGCGCTTGAGCCTAAAAATCTTACGCCAACTGTCAAACATGGAGGTGGAAGCGTTATGGTGTGGGGCTGTATGATTGCTTCTGGAGTCGGAAAATTCATTTTCATCGATGGGAAAATGGACTAGTATGTATACAAAAATATCTTATAAAATAATTTGATGTCAAGCGCCCGTCAACTAAATATTGAAGCGGACTTCGTGTTTCAACACGATAATGATCCGAAGCATACTGCGTGCAGTGTGAAGGACTGTCTCTCCAGAAATGTTCAGAGTGTACTCGAATGGTCTGCGCAATCTCCAGATCTGAATCTGATCGATCATAAGCGGGAACATTTGGATTCAAAAATACACGAGCACTCTATCACCAATATCGCTCAGCTGAAATGAATTATAGTAAACGAATGGGAGAAAATTTCGGCGGATGTGACCAAAAAGTTAGTGGAATCCATACCAAGAAGGCTGCAGGCAGTATTTAGAGCTAAGGGATATCCCACAAAATATTAATTATTTTTCAATATGATGATAAATTGGACCAATTCTCAACCAAGTGTCATTAAATTATACGTGGCCGATGACTTTTTTTGCGCCCCATTGGCTATTTTTTTTAAGGTAAATATGAATACCAGGAGATATATCTGAATTATTAAGTCAAAAATGTATTATTTTGTGAAAATATACTGTAATTTAAGTGAATAAATTGAATTGGAGTGTAATTTCTTATCTCTTAATAAGAAAAACTTCAAGAATAGGAAAATTAATCCAAGTGGCCGATGACTTTTTTTGCCTACTGTATGTAAACTGTATAAGTATATTCATATTGACAGATTTATAATCTGTAATCTCGGAGAATACCGAAGAAAATAAATAATAAAAAACCTTTTAATAAAATTAAACCGACCTAACTCTAAATCTACCAATCAGACCTTCATTTTTACAATTTTTTATATTATCGTGTCATTAAATTCAAATCATTTACCATGTTGGAGACAATCCTGATTCAAATTAGCCTTAATACGATATATGTGCTGTTTCAAATAATATCTTTACTATTAAATCTAAAACAAATATGTGTATACTGATATGGTATGATTTGATGTTACCTTTTTTAAAAAAAAAAAAACAATTATCGAAATCAGTCAACATACGAATGAGTTACAGAGAGAAATATTGATGTCGATTCAAGCGTTAAGGGCTATATTTCCAAAAATCGGACTTACTTAATACTACATCCTATTAAACCAAATAATAATTTTCAAAATCGGTCCATAAATTAGGGACTAACCGGTAAATATTTATAAAAAAATACAATCGAATACAGAACCTCCTTTTTAAAGTCATAATAGTATTATTTATGTTATAACATTAGTTTGCTTACAAAAAAATTATATTTATGAAATTTTTCATCTTATATTCTAAACAGGTGAATGTAGTCTTTTAATATAAGATGGCGTAGATGTAGGCAGGTATTTACAGTTTTGTGGAAATCCAACTGTAATCAATTTAATGCACGATAATAAATTATACAATTTTAAGGTGATGCTTCTCGTCTTCGTAGGCTTTTTTCGATCCTGTACTTTTCACCCAGGAAAGTGCTAAAAGGGGTCTTCTTTGGTCTGTTTCATTTAGAAATAAATCCATATACATCCAATTACATATAAAAATCGCTATGTAAAATATTCGTCAAAAAATCGTCGGTGTCGTAGACAAATTCTTCTTTATATTAATCTTAAAATAACCTGCTAATCATTGATAGAAATTAATCTAATTTTAGAATAAATAAAATTTAATTTCAAAGCATACAAGTGGCATTACAATAACCGGAAGATCGTTTTAATAGAGATCGGTATAACTGAACTACTGTACTAGGTATATTTTACTTCCATATAAGACCGCTTAAGTTCTTTCCGGAACAAGAGCCTTTCTCTACATTTATCACGTTTTTTTTTAATGTAATTGTTTTGACCAACATTGGTCTTTATAACTTTAACGGGAAAAAGGAGCGATCATTCACAACTGATTGATATTACTGATTATATAATATTTTTATTTACTAACAATTTATAAAGTTTAGTAACAAAGTTTAAATTGTTCAAAATCAGTAACGCAGTAGATTTCACGCTCTCAGCGTCGCTCAGCGTGCGCTGGAGCGAGCTATGTTGGGCATCTCTTTGAAGGATAAAGTCCGAAATGAGGTTAGCCGACAGAGAATCAAAGTTGTCGACAAAGCTCTCCGTATTAGTAGGATGAAGTGGCAGTGAGCAGGCCATACATGTTGAAGAACCAATAGTTGTTGGAGCAGGCGGGTTCTTGAGTGTGGACCATAGATCGGCAGACGCAGTGTGGGGCGCCCCCCGGCAAGGTGGATCGCCGACCTGTGGCCAGAAAGGACTGGATGAGAAAAGCCGAAAACCGGGCTCAATGGCACTTGTTAGGAGAGGCCTATGTCCAGCAGTGGACCAGGATAGGCTAATGATGATGATGAATGCAATCATAATTTTCTTATGACCGTTGTATCTCGAGTGATAAGTAACCTATTCATTGTATGTCAATTATTATTATAATTATAACGGATACTCTCATTAATTGTGTAAAACCGGATTCTATATTGTAATAAAATAATTGATTATAACCAGAATAAACTGGCTCAGAGCAAAGGTGTGGAATGTTCAGACTTTAGATTAATAAGCATTTGTACACATGTTCTACGTCTGCGATAAGACGTACATACATTTTTAGTTCAATTAAAATGTTATTATTTTGTCTACAAGTAACTAGTTCTTCATATATTAAAATATGAGATATTATAATATTTCGTTAACATTCTTTAATATGGGCTCGTTGTTGTAGGGTTTTAAAATATTAGGTCCTTACATATGAAATTGGCGTTTTTCGTACTTGCCACTTTAATCACAAATTTCTCCGCTTTGGTAAGGAATTCCAAATTCAAATTTGTACAGCTATAGACTCATGTATTTGTGCTTCGATGATCGTCATTCATTTGTTTTTTTCTTCTGTTTTTTTCTGTTTGCGTCACTCATTTTACAAAAGGGAAAACTTAAAATATCGCATTATTTACGAGTACGAGTTCCGCCGTGGCACTAGTGCTGCGGAAACAACTCGAAGGGTGAATGATGTGTATGGCGGTCGTGTTGCAAAAGAAAACACAGTTCGTTTTTGGTTCCAACGTTTTCGTTCTGGAAATTTCGACCTGCAGAACAAGCCCCGTGGACGGCCTGAGACTCAAGTTGATAATGAAGAGTTGAAGGCTATTGTGGAAGCGGATCCATCGCAAACCACGTCCGAGTTAGCTGCAGGCTGCGATGTTAGTGATAAAACTGTTTTAATTCACTTGAAGCAAATTGGGAAGATTAAAAAGCTTGAAAGGTGGTTACCTCACGAATTGACTGAAGCAAACCGGCAAACGCGCGTCGACTGCTGCGTTACATTACTAAACCGGCACAATAATGAAGGTATTTTAAACCGAATCATTACCTGTGATGAAAAATGGGTTCTTTACGATAATCGGAAGCGCTCAGCGCAATGGTTGGATCCTGGCCAGCCAGCCAAATCCTGCCCCAAGCGAAAATTAACCCCAAAAAAGTTACTTGTAAGCGTTTGGTGGACTAGTGCCGGTATTGTTCATTACAGTTTTCTCAAATCTGGCCAGACTATTACGGCTGATGTCTATTGTCAGCAATTGCAAACCATGATGGAAAAGCTAGCGGCTAAACAACCTAGGCTGGTCAATCGCTCCACGCCACTGCTGCTTCACGACAACGCTAGACCACACACTGCGCAACAAACGGCTACTAAATTAGGAGAGCTTCAATTGGAAAGTCTAAGACATCCTCCGTACTCCCCGGACCTTGCTCCAACAGATTACCATTTTTTTCGAAATTTGGATAACTTTTTGCAAGGGAAAAAATTCAACTCCGATGGGGCAGTCCAAATCACCTTCAAAGATTTTATTGATTCCCGTCCGACTGGTTTTTTTAGTAAAGGGATCAATGAACTACCTATGAGATGGCAAAAGTGCATAGAAAATAATGGTTCATACTTTGATTAATTAAATATATTATATTAAAAAATATTCGACTTTTTGTTCCTCCCATACAAAACGCCAATTTCATATGTAAGGACCTAATATTGCAGAAGATTGTTTTTGAAATTGTTGTAATCCTCGCGTTACGACATATAAGCTTTCTAACCAAAATGCGGAATTCATTTGGTTTTCAATTTATTATTACAAAAGACTGTCTATCCTTTTAAAAAGAAAAAAAAATGTATTACTATTATTTACTTTATTCAAACTATAACAATATTTTTACATTTGAAAATAAATATATATAAAAAGATAACACAGAAGTTTTAAAATATAAAAACATGTACACCTAAGGGGGCAAGGCCCAAGCCACCAGTAGTTAAGAGCTCATCAGATTGCGAATCCACCTAATAATGCGTGCCGCATCGAGTTTTACTGCCTTCTGCATCTGACCCTTGATCGAACAATCAAGCGAGAGGCTCTTAAGTTAGTAAAAAATAATTGTATTATTATTAATGAACCTATTGAAGTTGAATATGTTAATTTAATATATCAATGACCTACAATGTACCACCTATTTTACTTATCTCTTTCCCCCTGCAATTATTAAAATAAAATAATTGGACATTTATTTTACAATCTACTCTATAGGAAACTATTGTAGTATATATAACTATGCTTAAGTACATAAAATGTACATCGTATATCATGTCTCGACGTGAATACATTCGTTAAAAACGTGACTTTTCATAAAGTATTTAAAGACACGTTTTAGTAGATGAAAATATAAAAAATAATAAAATATTCAAGTTCAATATGATATAACACAAGTTTATATATGTTATAACTCACGTTGTAAGCCTATAGTATTAGATACGATAAACGTATTCTAAATTATCACAATTTATTTAAGACTTATGAAATATAACTAATCTACTTAGAAGGTAATCCTATTCCGTTAATGTTAAAACAATTTAAAATTATATTTATTATTTTGTTTTTTTCTGTTTTACACCCGACTAACTTTAAATTTTCGTCACATTAGCGGAGCAAATGTTTTTATTTTTACAATAAATAACCAAATATGTATAATCGATGTAATAAAGTTCTTGTGCATCCCACATTTCATTTTATATTTTCATTTTTAATTATATTTCAATGTAATGATTAGTTTTATGTTGATATTCTGTGTTCAATATGGTCAGTATATATCAAATCCGTTTTCAAGAATATACGTGGCAAATCTTCTCAAGACATCACCGTTGCGCATTTTTTTAAGTCTGAAAAACTAGTACTTAACTTATCCGAATGTATGCAATGATTATAAGCATTGTGCAATTAGGTAATACATTTTTATTTGGGTTTTGAGGAATTATCTGCTAATCATAGCCGCATTGTTGATTAACGGTCGATTGTATGAGAGAAGGTGTTTAAAAATGTTCGGTGCTAAAGTACGCTTTTTGAGACGTATTTATAAAACATCAAGTTCTAGGAACAGTGTGTGTGTCTGCTTTTGGTGTATGGATCAGATTATATGCAGACATCTGAGCAGGCGTAACTTAATACCACATTGATATTATTAACCGGAATGTTGATACAACAGCAAGGCTTTATGCTGTCTTTGTAATAGTATAAAGCATATGACATACTAAAGTAAAAAGTGGAAAAAAATAATTAGACTAAGCACATAGGATTGTAAAAGACAAAATGGAAATGCGTTACTGTATTTTAAACGTAGTCCACACAGGGAATATTTACCACCCGAGCAGACTTGAGGGAGCCTGCTGCACGAATGAGAGGAAGGGTGCGTGCAGTGTCCGGCGTGTTGCCTGAGGGAAAGGTATTGGAGGCGTGGGCTCTTTACACCCACTTTTTCCACAGAGGAAGCCTGAATAGGGCTGTTCACTCCCCGAGCGACGGACGAATTTGTTTTCCTAAGCCTGAGTGGAGTGATTAGAGGGAAACTCCAGGGGTTTTTGGTCAGTAGGAGTCTGACACAACGGGGTCGCTGCCCTCATAGCAACCCTGATCGCCCTATGTAGGATTTTCCCCCGGGTTACCAAAAATAAGGTAATTTTTACCAAGAGGAATTTTTCGTGATTTCTGTAACAATTGTAATCATATGTATCTGCACGTAGTGACGAAAAAATGTATGAGGAAATAATTACATAGAATTAAACTAGGCGTGGAAAAATTCGCGCATAAGCAATCAAATAGAACGAGGTTCAGTGCGATAAAAATTGTGTGGAAAAATGTCGCGTGATGAAAATTCGCTGTGTACCAATGCCTTACTTGTTATCATTGTAAATAAATTGTTTTAAAAGAAGACAAGATCCTGCTTGACTTCAAATAAAACTATAAAGAAAGTATCAGTGAAATGCTTTTGTTTAACAGGCTTGTTCATACATAATACATATTTGTAATATAAAATGTTTCATAAAATAAAATTCAAATGTTATTGTACAAGGACACTAGCTACATAGAACAAATAGATAAGGTTCTAAGAAATAACATTCGTACTTGCTATTGCTGCGTACCTAAGAGAGAAATGCTACCCATGTTCCTGCAGTAGCGAGAAACTCGGGTTAGTGAGAAACCTTTATAAGCGAGAATGAGATTGTGCTCCCTTGGACTCTCACTTATCCAGGTTTGACTGTATATCGAAAAAAAAATCATCCTTGCTTCAAAACTTTTATTTTATTTTTTGGTTATCTTTTTCTTCCAATAACATTTTTCTACCTATTGTGACATATTTAATTCTTTCTGTAGGTACGTATACGTCGATGGTTTAACCTACAAGTTATTTTTTTACTTATCTTTTAAGAAAAACTTCACACACACATACTAAATTTCACTTTTCACGATCTGTATATAAAGAAAAAAAATGAACGAATGAATGAATGTGTAAGTGAATATATTAAAAAAATGAACTATACCCAGAAATGATTAAAATAATCCAAATAATTATCACAAAAAATATGTTTTTTTTTAGTTTTGGTATCGTTTTTGACTTGTAATCAAAATTATACTGATGATCCTGAATTTATTAAGAACAAACGTTTTAGCATTATTGGTCTTTACAGCGTCCCTGAATAAAATACCTTTTAAGACTATATTAAAATCCTTTGGGCAAGCTGGTACAGATAAAATATAAATTGTCTCGTTTAGCACGATTCAAAAACCCATATATACCTTCGATTAAATTGTGTCCTGTAATTAATTCAATACATCTTGGTCACAAAATGTTATCTGAGGTATAAAGTGCCAGATTTCTAGAAGGCAAGGCACATCGCCTTAGTTTTCCTTAATTTTTAGTGAAATGCGAAATACTCAAAATTATTATGACCCTAAAACAAAAACACTCTTTCTCTTTCTTTCGTATCCTAAGTGCAAAAACATTTATCAATTTTTTATACCGCTTTATTTCGAAGTAAAATAAAAAGAAGATATCTGATATTTATCTTTTCCTTATTAAAATAAGAGTTTACGAGTATTTTATGAAGTCAATATTTAAAATATCATTATTTTAAGTTTCAAGAAGAAATAGATTCTCATTAAGAATTATACAATTCATATACATTTTGTAATGAATATACACAATACAATTATAATACAGTTGACGACAAAAGTGGGTATAAATAAATTTTGTAACGTAGACATACAAAAATGACCAACTGTTAGAGTCCATTACTTATACACAATAATGACTGGATGTGTCTTTAATATGCATAATAATAATATTATTATTATTTATATGCATGTTTTGTTTGCAGTTTATTTTTAGTCTACATATTTACCAAACAAATACAGCTTTAACGTTTTCTTAAAACTATACAATGATTCCGAGTTTTTTATGTTTTTGGGAAGTTTATTATACATATTTAAAATAAACGTAAAGGAATCTTAACAATCGTACCATGTAAGTGACGTCATTTGGTGCTAGATCTATTTTGGACGTGACAAATTTTAATGTTAAAATTTTACGTAAATTTTGGTTTCTTAGTTTCTTCACAGTTTTATTTAATATAATATATGCATGTCAAAAAAAATGAAAAGTCAATAATCAAAGTTTATATTAGGATCTCTATGTAAAGAAGTAAATCGTTACTAAATAGAAATGAAATGATAATTTGTTATCTTTTGTTTATTTTTATTGATAACACAGATTCTAGATAAAATTCAAGCCGAATCTTCGGGATTACCGTGATAATTTGTAATACTTTAAATCTTATCATATGTCCTTATGAGACACCGAAATGATTTGCATTTTTACATCCTTATAAATGATTCGTATTTCTTGATAGTATAATTTTAGCGAAATTGAATGATTGATTTATTGAATGATTTACATTCACTTGAAAAACATGCGAATAGTTAAATTAATAATAATAATATATTATCACGCTACATCCTCTTGGTGGTGAGCAGAGATACATTAGTGGCTGTATTTATTTATCGCTTATATGTCGTGCAAAACGTTACCAGTAGCGCAGTTGATTGCCGTTCTCAGGGCACTTACATATGATCTTTTAATTAGATTCCATGCGGGTTTTCCTTCACTGGTAAGCATGTAGGGCCTAAATCTGTATTTACTCTGGTATAGCCCAGAGGTACGTGACCGGGATATGAACCTATGAACACTCGCGTTCCCACGTATGGATACCGGTTCCATATCCACTAGGCCACCACAGCCTTATGATAATGTGATTATTAGTAACGAATTGAGTACTTCAATGTAAGTCTTTATTTAAATACAAACAGAAGAAATATTTATTGATAAAAAATTAAGGGTGTAGACATGGATTTTCGTTGATTATTCGAAGAAATAAACAATGCTGTGAGTCATTACATATTATTTAATGTGTAAACAATTAACTGATAAGTCAACAGGGGCTTTGATATTTTCTACAAATAATTGATATTTTAACTGAGAAAAAATATTGATTTCCAATAGCAACTGTAAAAGTAGAATATTTATAGATGCCCTTCTACTTTGGTTCGTGCTCTACTTTCTTATTATTCTCAATTATGGTCGATCGTTCTCAGCACAAACAGTTTTATTTAGATATCTGAATCAGCTTAATGAAATGCTTTGGAATCCACTGCTGCTGCAGTTTGAAATGGCGTGGGTTGTTTTATTTTGGAAGTACGATGTACTTTGTTTTATTTACTTTACGTATCCATCTCTATATCCCTATGATACTAACATGAATAAAACTACGCAAACAATGGAATTTTTAGGCAAATGAGACACGACATTTGATTCGATTGTTTATTCTTCTCATTTGTGAGCCCGAGTCTCCATGATCTCGAGTAATTTTTAGGAATTTCATTTTTCTACATTGCCGTTTTAAACGTCCTATATTCATTGTCCCGGCTAAGGTGCTATAAATTCAGAGCAATACCAAGATTTTTTTAAATATTTTTGCTATCATCATTATGTAGGCAGGTGTTCTTCTTACCATGATTGTAAGATTCTAGATTTAAATTTGATTTCTGGAAAAAGGAACAAAACCTCTCTTTCGGACGTAATGATATGCTGTTAGAAATTTATATCTAGACGAAAGATATTGCTAATGAAGGTGGACTGGATGTATTATTGCTAAAATATAGTATATGTAGTAAAATATGATTTATAACCTAAGATTTGAATCAGAAATCGTTTGAAATAAAATGACAAATCTATAAGAATTTCTCGTAATGTTTCTTGGTTATTAGAAGTTACTAATTTTGATTTTTTTTTTGTGAAAGGAAAGCACATAGGCGAAAAGTCTACCTGGTGATGAGCGATCAGTTACGCCTATGGATAACGGCAATACAGGAATTATCAGCATTGCGCTGCCAACCTAAAAGACTGTTTTCAGTCCTTCTTTAAAGAGCCCCATCTCATAGTTCAAAGGAAAAACACTTGGAAACCCATTCTACAACTTTAAAATGTGTTATAACATAGTTATTGAGAACCGCATTATTGTTGCGAGCTATAGATCCTATAAAGTGTGAGGATGAGCTGATAGCTAATAGCACAAAGTGCACCTTTGGAAAGGATTAATATATTATGAGTTAATAAAATCATGATTCATAAGGATAACTAATGGATACAAAGATTACGGGTTATAGCATTTATTTATTTATTTATAAGTACAATTACACAGTCTACATTAACACATAAAACTATATAAGACATGAACAAGATACATTATAAATGCGACTATATTTAAAAGTGTAGACTACATGCACAGAAGAAAATAAAAATAAAAATAGTAGTAACACAAAAAGAAATAAACTAATCTAACATTAGCATTGAATTTTATCATCCATTTAAATATTAATTTGTGGTAAGTTTCCACCCGTTGAAAGGGGTTCCCACGTCGCATTCTACGGCGAACGTTCTCATATGCACTTTGATCAGAAAGGAGGACAGGACAGTGACGTCGACCTCGACGTGTTTCGACGTTGACTAGCATCAACGCATGCGTAACACCCTGTAGGTGTGTGAGTGACCGTCTAGCAGAGCACGCGGTCGCTGCGTGCTCCTATATCCATCTCGTTTCGACCTCATAATGTCATCCTTTTCCTACGTCAGCGATACGGCTGGGGATCGTTTATGTAAGTTTTAAAATACTTTCCTCGTACGCGTTCACCCTCAGTGGTGTTCAAGCTGCGATCCTGTATAGTTGACTAGTCTTGCGTCGAGATAATTTCTCCGAAAGCACAGCTTCTTGTATTGTAGATTTGTTGAGTCTGCTCGGGGAACCTTGAGATCCGTGGAACAGCTGTTTAAATTTAAAATTATCTTCTAGGTAAGTTAAAGGAGTTCATTGAAATTGGAATTTTACGTGATAAGCTTTACTTAAAAAAAAAGGATAACAGGAAAAGGAAATGAATTATCTAAAAGTTCTTGTTAAAATAACGGTTAACCGAGATACAGCAAATGGCCGACGAGTTTGCATTGCTGACCGCTTTCTCTTTCGATGGACTAATCTACAATATTCTAAACGTGATGTGCAATTTCTGCTGTTGATATTTGTCGACCAAAAAATAAAATATTATAATGAATAAATACACATTACGTTAACTATAAAAATCCAATTACATTGTTAATGAATAAAAGTTAATTACTAATATAAAATAAAACAATATATTATATTCCAAAATTGGTGACACATGCAAGTGCTTCTAAGTTATAGCATTGCAAAATATTTACATAATTTGATGAAACATAGTTTTAGTAGTAGGTTTTTACCTACTGTAGTAGCAGGTTTCAATTACTAATTTAATCACTTTCCTGTCACTACTATATTAACACGGTTTTATGTTGAAATTCAATTAAAATTGAAACTATTTTTCCTGTCTTTTTAATGCACTGTTATCTAAATACCGGCTTGCTGTGAATTCTTCAATGTAAACATTCTCACATTACAAGATACCTTTTACCCCAATACTGAAAATGTGTTTAACTAAGAAATAACATTTTAAAATGACGTAAGAATATGAATATGAATATGATATACATGGTGCATTAAAATTAATAACATTTATTTTGACGTGATGCTCCAGTTAATAAAATATTTGAGTCTTGCTAATTGATACAAAAAAGATTTGATGCAGCTTGCATCTATAAGCTTCTGGATACAAAATAGATGTTGAACAGAAATATATAACTAGATTGTTTTTATGTTGTGTCCTCATTTCAATTTAGTGTCTTTTATAGTCTTTATATTGCAAAAAATATTCCTAGTCCGAATAAAACTAACGGATAATTGACCTTTGAACGTCTACAACTGCCAGGTATTTTTCCCAACTGCTCCGAAATATTCACTGTTTAAAAGGGTTCGTCTTATGTGTAAAGTGAAGAAAAATTAAAGGTTTGATAAAACTTAGAAGCCATTTTTGATGACTGTGTAAGTTATGCCCCATTCAATAGTTAAATGATTGCTTGAAATTGATTTTATATAATCCTTCGCAATTCTCTCATAATTGATGTATCTTTTATAAACATAATTTGTTAACGAAATGAAATAATTGAAATTCACTCGTTTTTGTTTTAAGTTGCAAAATTTAATTATTTGAAATTTAATGGTTCATTATTATTGAAATAATTATACAATAGTTTTAAAAATATTTCTCGATTGTTAAGATAATACGATAATTAATAGTAATATATTTAAATACACCAATAACAATTATTACTTTATCGGTATATGAATTTTGATAAAATAAGGAAGTAAGGTCTAAAAATAAACTAACTCGTTCATAATATTAAAAATTTACGTTTGACATATGAATGCTTCCGTATTAACTTTTGGATGTCGGATATCTAAAGACGATTTGTGCACCAAGGCGACTTTTTAGTTCCGCTAGTATTTTTATAGGAAATTAACATTAATTATGTTATAATTACTTCCTATTCTTATATCTCTACAATATTCCATAGTTATAATATGCGTACTGAAATTATTACTATTATTTTAGGTGTAACATTTTATTTCCATAATAGTACATTAAGCAGGAATTATTTGATGATATAAGGATAAATGTCCTATATTTGAATTACTATATTCTTTTAAAAAAATTTCGATATCAGTATAATTTCTATAATTAATCGTACTTTAAAGACTTATATATAAATATGTAAAACGTAGGTAAACTTACCATATATCCATATAGGGGCTATGTTTACGATATCCTGTCCAGTTTGTTATTTTATACCTATTTACATACTATGTCTCCCGGCTTCACTGCAATTGTCCCGTCTTACTACCCAGGTCCCGGGATGAAGCTTATTTTTACTTCAGTTTGACTTACCGTATTTTTCACCTTTTTAGTGATTTTACTACGCATTACAAGCATTTATATGCATGTGTTGTATTTATACCATTTTCAATTACATACATACTGTTTTTAGTAATTACGGTTCGTTTTATGGTAAAAGGTAACGTAGATACGCATAAATTAATAAAATTTATTGATCTGAATTTGAAAATGGTTTAATAAACAACACCGCAAAGTCCTTTGCTTCCACACATTTTGAATGTCTTATTTAAATAATTTAAAAAAGTAGTACTTTTCCTCTATTCTGCTATTTACTACCATGGTGAACATTGTTGCCCTATCGTAGTTTGAATCAGGAGTATGGAATGAAGAAAGCTTTTCATTTCTAGGTCTTAATAAGCTTCATTAATCAAGATGCTCGCCAGCCCAGTAATGGAGATGCAAACTGAAGAAACTCCGTTGGCTCTGCAACGTTTATGGAATTTGACTCGGGCACGTCTCGCGGGCACTACTACCGCACTTGATGACGAGCCGGCTTTGGTCGAAACCTTGCCTTCTGCACAGGTAAAAAACCTTTCCTCATGCTATTTGCCACCTGAAATCATTCGAACTATAACATACAATAGTTTTTGTGGGAAAGGCACGTTGAAAGCTTATCGTATGATTTTGTTTTTGTATGTTAAGCTAAAGACTGCGCATGAATTATTATTATTTACTACTAGAACAGCATTCTTTATTTTTTGCCATAATGGATATTTACAATTTGCTTCTATTTTTAATTTGATTAATTCTTACTGTAGAATAAAACAGCGAGTCAAGGGCTTTCTGTTATTGTTTAACATCACTGGCCTACTTTTCTTATCAATGTTATAAATTTTCCTCTGAAATTAAAACAAAGTCTCAAGATTGTTTTATTAATAATTGCTTGTATAGTTAATAACTGCTGAAGTCATTCTGGGGGCATCGAGTAAGCAAATAGATTATTCATGTAGATATAAAATAAAATAATAATAAATATAATTATGGATTGAAAATAATTGCTAACTTTCTTCACGGGATAATATTGTTATATTAAAAAAAAAAGTACAATTCGATTACGGGTACATATTACCGAGCTTTTTCAGTTTACTTATAGATTTAAATACTATATGCTCACCGTTGAAAGAAAACAACGCGAGGAATATCACATATAAATTGTTATTAAAATATTTAATAGTGAGTAAACTAAATAGAGCAATAACCTGTGCCAATAGTCAGTCACGTTAGGAACGAGTCAAGCCGTACTGGTTCAACGTGAAAACATGTATTAATGTATCTCTGCTCGCCCCAAAAGCAATGTAGCGTGCCTATATATTATCATATGTATTGGATGGTTATACAGGAACCCCAAGTAGCTGCAAAGTTCCTGAGCTCTACATATAGCGACTGTGAAAGCGATGGCGAGGAGGCGTTTTCTGAATTTGATGTGCACGTAAGTTTATTTTCATAATTACATTCTTTTTCTACAAACAATTTGTAGTGTATTGGAATATTAATTTGCCTTATGGTATATTACCTTTAAGTCAAAATCCTTGTTTCTATTGCACACTTATTATAAGTAACATTCTATAATTAGGATAGTTTTCCACGTTAAGTTACAAATTTCTCTATTATTGATTTAATCACTTAAAATAAATAGCCGCTACATAATGTATGTATTATAATAATTGGCTACTGTGAATTGATTATTTCAAAGCCTTTATGTAAGTTATTGAATGGAACTATGCACTCAATATACAGTTTTTGCTAATTGCTCATGATTTTTGTGAAATGTTTATCACATTAATTACAAATTCTGTATTAATTGTCTTTAAAATAAGTACTGGATGTGTCACACCCTTACACTCATCAAAGAAGATTTTATCGAAGTGTAGGTACGTCATAACCCCCCAGCAGCGTCTAGACGTTGAACAGTCGTTAACTGATAAGCATTGTCTGGAAATAAACCAATAGATGTATAATGATATGAAGCCCTATAGTCTATATATCAAACTTCATTGATTCTTATTAGATCCGAAGTCGACAATATAAAGCAATACAAGGTTTCATATGATTGATTCGAATATATTTGAGGTCACAGACTTCATGGCCGAAGTGGGGCGTGCCGCATTTCCAGCCAACAAATGTACGGCAAAACAGTGTAGGCGTAAATTGAGAAAACGTGAAGACTGAGAAATAAGCAAAAATAGAACGGCGGAACGTCGAAAATAGTCCGAGATAAATCTCTCGGCTGGACTTTGTACTGTGTTTTGTAACGTTGTTACATTAATTTATCTCGATCGCAATATGCGCAGGCGGGTGTTTGAAAGACAAATAAATCATTGCCAGTTGAATTCCACAGGATACGAACAGATGTCAATTCATGGACAATATTAGTACAATTGCAAGAAATTTTTAATGATACTTATACAATCTTATGTCTCTTTGCACTTTAATAATCTCTGGCTATTTGATTTTTTTGTATTCTTTCGGATTGCATCTGAGTAACATATTTCATAATCGGTAGACACACACAAGCGACGAAAGAAATTACATATTTGTCTTGGCACTAATAGTGGAAACGTCACTTAAACAATACTGGTTGCCAATTTTATTAAACATTAGGTACCTGAAGACGAGAGCTCTCTATTCTAATTGGTAGCGGGCATTAGTCTACTCATTACTCTTAAATATTAAAAATAAAATAAATATAATGTTCACATTAAAGCCCATTAACGATGAACTTCACGTTCCAGAATATGATAATCCGTTGGTTATTATTGAGGAAGAAGTGCGTGTATTGTATAATATTGTAGTTCACATATGTATGCAGCGAATGCTTATAAAAAATATTTCTAGGAACCAATCGATGTTTCAAGCAAGAGCTACTGGACTGGAAGTGGTTATGAAAAAGAGGTTTTACTAGATGCCAGCACTCTGGGAGATGTGCCTGCGGTTTACAAAGTCCCGCAGCCTGCGCCGCACCAAATGCCGGTTATCGGTGTTTATATCGACCCCCGCGTTCGAACTGGGTTTAGATACAAAGTTAGACCGATGCAGGTGAGACGAGTAATATAATACTATTACATTCAATCAACGTAATATCCATTAGATTCTCATGTGAGGTATCGTCGTGTTTTGTGAGAAGTGTTGATAATTGCTAATGAAAATATTATGCAATTATCCACATTTCATTTTTATATTTCTCTCTAAATATATTTCTCGACTATACCTTACAGTACATTAAATGTATGCTTTGCCATCGAATGTTATATATATATATTAAATAGCTTTTTGTATCATCACTGTGGAGCTTGACATTTCGGAACAAAGAGAAAAACTTCGAAGATCCATATAATGCTCGGGCTAAATTTCTTTCTACCTGAACTGTGAAAGAAACGACTCCATTCAAATAAACAATTCGACACGTATTGAGTTTGGATACGAATACAAAGCTAACTTTAAACATAAATATCGTGCTAATTTTGTATATGCTTATAGATAAATATTATTGCAGCTAGTTATAGAAAACTTTTATTTACATCACGTTGTCGTTGATTAAATAAATTTTTTCACCATTTAAATTTTTAGATGCTATAGAAATCGATTGTGGTTAATTGGTAACATTCTTGTAAGGTTTATAATTTTCAGAATCAAGGGATGGTGAGTTGAATGCGTCTTACAAAAATGTTCAATGGAATGAACGAAAACTCTTAAATATGTTTTAGTTTTTAATTTCCTTTACTTTTACATTAAAATATATAAAATAACAAAAAAGAGTTTTGGCGATTTCCGATATATTGTAACCACAAACGATTAAGAATACATTAAATGTATCAATATATAAATGTATTGAATATTTGATAAGCCCATATTCTCATGAAGCACGGTTATGCGTAAGGTTGTGAAATTGTAAAATTTGATTTAGGTATTTATTAAAATCTTAATCTATTTTTTATTTAATACAAAAAAAAACATTTTTGATTGTTTTACTTTTACCTTATAGAAAAATATTCTTTACCATATTTTTTTTTTTACTTAAACTCTTGGAGATAAACATTGTAAAACAACCTTACTGTGTAATGTTTAAAGTTTCTGCTGAAAAATTGATTTGAATAACTAATTTAAACTGAATAATTGACGTTATAATCAGGTTCAAATTCAATTCCAAATAGAGTGGTAGTCGATTTCAGCAGTTCAGGATTCGGACAGCTTAGACTATCGGTGTTAGTTCAGTGGGTAGCGGTGTCCGTTGCTGACATTTACAGAACGAAAATATCATCAACGACCAACACTGTTGACTTGCAAGTATGCCCCGCATAGTTGTGTGCACTTGCCGTTGTAGGCGATGGTATGTGGATCGTCCAGTTTTTCAGACACACCCGCCCAGAGTGGCTTCACAATACAAACCTCAAGGAACCTTGCTGTGACCCGACAGGTCGAATGTGACATACGGCCGGCGACATGTTATGTCCATAATAGGTAAACAATAAGTATCATTCATAAGGGCATTTGTGCCATTAATCATATCGATGTCCTTTTGCAAAAGATTTCCGTCTTTTGTGATTATATGGTATGATTATTTTTTCGTTTCATTAAAAATGGTGCTTGACTTTGGGGGAAAACTTCATGAAATAATTCATTTATTGGGTTTTACTAACACTAGTGTAACATTTTTAATATAGAAAAAGTAATCATAGCTGATCACGAAATCATAATTACTTAAAATTCTTTTATTGATTTTAAAAATAAAGTGAATTTTTATTAATAGAAAGATATAAATTTGAACGTTTTTAAATGAGAACTTTGATTTAAATTGTGATCAGTATATTCTTCATTATTGTAGCCATATTATTATAATTTAATTAATATTTCAGGCTCTGGACGCACCTCCATTATCAGTGAAGCCGCGGTACTTGTTCGGAGGGAAAGCCCTGACACTTCAGTCTATCGGACGTGGATTTGCTCGCCGACTCACTTTTGAGCCCCATGGCTCTACACTCAATGATAACGATAATTATTTCTGGACCGACTCGAGGCCGGAAGGATTTGTGTTTGAGATTGAAGCTGTATCCGTGGGCGATAAGTTTACTATCTATGATGCTAATCATGAACCTCAAGGGATTTTAGAAGTTGTACAACAACAGGTATACAATATTGCAAAACTAATGACCACTTATCATTTTATAAAACAGGCCTACGTTTGTTTTTGTAAACAGATTTTATTTATTCAAAATTTATTTTCAAATTAATTTAAAAATACCTCTTAATAATTATAACCAGAGGTGGGCAAAATGTAATCTGATTAATGATTAACGATTACAAAATGTAGTCGTAATTTTAATTTTGTTGCTATCTAATCATGATTAAATCCTTTCAACATAAGTTATGAATGTGTATGTAATTGGGGATTTCATCATGTTTAAAACATAGAAGAGCAAAATTCAGTCATATTAATGATGAAATACGTAAAATGTAATCGTAATCGTTATTCATTAATCTGATTACATTTTGCCCATCTATGAATTTGAATATTGAAAAGCTAACTTAAATTATAGTAAATCTCTATCTTTAACATCTTAACAGAAAAATCAAGTTGAGCTGGAACAAAAAATATATGAAAATGATTCTATTGACAAGAAAGTTAAGATCAATACGTTATGCAAAGTAGAATGGTATGAAAATGATGGTGCTACAAAATTAGTTCCTGTGACTGGAGTTGCTATCTTGAAGAAAGGAAGAGGCAATGCAACAGTCACACGTGTTGTCAATGTAGCCATTGGTATCAAACAACTTAGAAAAGGCTATGAACTTAAGCCTGGTATTGAGTCCTCTTCAAGGAGGATCACCGTTAACGGTGGTGATATTAAAGACATTCCTTGCCAATATTGTATAGTTGGACTAGAAAAGTACGAATTGCCTGTTATCGGTGAGTGATATTTAACAGTCTTTTATAACTCGATCAAATTATACCGTTTGTATCATGGCGAGTGTTCTGAAGAGTTGTTTAACCTTGTTCCACCGTCTCCCTTCCTGAATAGAACCACGCGCGCGGGTTTGCAGAGTCACAGCTTTACGGCTTCTCACATCCCGGCGAGGACTATGAAGTTCTTTAACGCCTTCTTTTGCCGTGTCGTTAGACTGTGGCAGGCGTCTTCCTGCGAGCGTGTTCCCACCATCCCATGATATGGGATCCTTTAAGCGTAACGTGAAGAGATATTTGTGGAGGCCGCAAATGATCGCTGCGATTACCGATGGGTTTTTCTTACCGGTCGATAGTCGTTGGCGTTTTTTAGACTGCATCATGCTTACCATCAGGTGTGGTGCAGTCACTGTGTCGAGTCAGTATAAAAAAAATTATGTAACTTATTAACATCGTATGATTTTTTTAGGAACTTATGTTGATCCCCGCGTCATTCCTGGTTTCAATTACCGAGTGCGTCCTGCCGGCAGTAGACGCCATCTCTTCGAAGGACGTAGTTTGTTGCTCCAGTCTATCGGAATGGGTTACGGAAAGCGGCTTACATTCAAACCGGACACTCTCAATGCCCCTGAAAACTATTTCTGGTCAGATTCGCATCCCGAGGGCATCGGTATGGAAGCTCGTGCTATTCACCCGGGAATGAAGTTCTCTGTTACAGGAAACGGGGTATGTTACAAACAAATTTGGCATGTTCTGTTGTGCATACAACAAATGGCGCCTCATGGCTTGTAGCCAGAATAATGTATAGCTAAATGTTATAACTATTTTTTTCTGGTTTGTTTACTAGCTAGTAATTTATTATTACGGATGTGAAATTTTGGCAGAACGTCAATCTCTAATTGCATTGTACGCTGGCTGCTTGCCAAAAATGTGCATAAACGTATATATTTTGGCATGAAACAATAAGCAGATTGCATCTAATGTTGTTGTTTTCTTATAGGGACTGTTGGGCGAAGCTTGCGTCTTCAGAGCAGATATGCCGCAAGTCGAAGAAAAGACTGAATACGTAGATATACCAGGAAAGCGAGGGAAGGCGGTACAGAAATACATCCATGTGGACGTAACTTGCCATGTGAAATTAGCTACTACTGGTGGAGGTTCCGTTGATTCTGAAGTCCATCTGATGAAGGTGTCCGGCGTAGCTCTAGTGCGCAAGGACCCTGGACAAGCTGTAGCTAAGCTAGTAAAGGTGTTCAATGTAGGATTAGACTCTCAATTGAACCTTCTGTTTGCGCATTCACAGACCGAGCTCACCTTTCATCCCCTGCCTTAATTTTCTCCGAGACCCGAATGGTGTTTCAATACCAGTGACAGCGTTTGCTTCACTATAGTATTGTTATGCCAAAAAACTCACCTGGCGCGACATAGGTTCCGTCAAATAACAATCGTTTGTTCAAGAGTTTGAGGGGCAGCCAGTGTCAAGACAGTGCTGTCTGAATTTCGGCTACAGATTCATAGTAGCCATTATGTGCATGAGCTCGTTTTATCCCACTTCTATTTAATCTTTCAATAAATTGAAAATGACTTTACTATCGAGGGACACCAAATAATATATGCTCTTGACAAAATAGGACCATCTTTGAGGCAAAAAGAATCATTTTGGATAAAAATGAAGTTACCTATTAATGTAATGATTTTTTTGTTTCAAGCATCAGTATTTTTATTTTATAGTTAATTTATAGTTTCTGGATTTTAAATTACGGATTACGGAGCAATCTTTAATACCGGAGAGAGTAGTAAAAGACTATCAAATGCTATTGTCTTGTAGATAGTGATTGTGAAATTTTTGTAGTCCTTTCCATCAGCTATTTATATTTTTATCTCGAATATTGTAAACTTATTATTTTCGTGTAATAAAAGTGAATAGTATTCATTGATACGTTGTTTTATTGTAATATTATTTGATAAAATACAACTTTGATTTAATGATAGGGAAGAAATGCTACAATCAACTATTATGAAAACATAATATTTACTTTTATCCATATATCATTTAGAAACAACTGAACCAATTTTAACGGGGCTTTCGCCTTTAACGGGACATTAGAGTACCCATCGTATATAGGTGTTGTAGTGCTCGTGTGTAAGGAATGTAAGGATATCATAAAATTAGGTTACATGTCTATGACATAAATATGATGTTGGCCGCTTAGTAAAAAATAATATTTTGTAAGAAACAATTGGAAGAAGAGGAAGCAAAAAACAAATAATATTTGCAAATCACGGGAGTGTATGGTACCTTTTTTTTTTGTTAACCCGGTTGAAATCACTACGGACCGTCAGGGGAAGTGGTGAGGGCCACTCCCTCGGTGTCTCGGACCTGTCCCGACTAAAACCACCGGGGTATTCCTTCTCCCGTCTGCCGGATGCTAAGGGCAAAGCCGATCCATCTTCCTCAGCTTCCGGCGAAGGGAGTGTACAGTACCTGCAGAAACTGAAAATTGATTATAATTATTACATAGTTAAAAAACCATTAAATCTAAATCTTTATAGATTTTTTAAATTTTCTCTGTTTTTTGCTTATTAACCCCCAATTATGACTTCAGATTCGTGTTCAGCGGTAAAAAATACGCCAGAACAAATGTGTCCAACACCCAGCATAAATCACTTTTTTTGTGGATTTGTGTTATATAACGATAATACAAAATTTGAAAAAAGATGTTTTGGGTGTTGATGCTATAGTAAACGAATTTTTTATGTAATCAATATTATTTTTTAAAAACTGGCTTGACCATGAAACTACAGTATATCTGATAGAGTCCGACCGAAACTGGTATTCCGGCCGAAACCGAAACCGAATATTCGGCCGTGGCTTCAGTTTCGGCCGAAACCGAAACCAAAACTCACGTGGTCAAGTATAAAACTCAACGTGGTCAAGTAAAAAAATGAAACAAAAACTTACATGTAATCAGTTCCATCAAAACATAACCTCTAAAGAATGTTTACATCGGGTGATAACGCACTGACTAAGTTGTGTTGCTATAGAGCAATGCGAATTAGATCCGTCAACTGTCGTCTAAACGACGCAGTTACACTCCGACGCAGCCTTGAGTTTCTTTCGGCGTTTCTTCTCAAGGTAGTCGCTTCCGAAACGCTAGTAGATCACAATTAGGTTTCGTATTTTTGGCTGGCGGTCCAAGTCGAGGTTCGTACCCACAGGGGTGCCCTTGCATTGCCACCCAACCCATAAATTGCCGGCTGAGCACCCTCAGTGTTCGTCCACCCGCCCGGTTAAGTTGTGAAGACCTTTCCCGGTCAACAAAAACGCGTAAATTCGAAAAAAAAAGCAATGCGAACGTCGCACGAATACCAAACAGGGCCGCCAGCGTCCGTCAAAGCGTTGCCGCGAGAAACGAAGCTAGGCAAGCATGTACGACAACTACCGAAATCAGTTTCGGTTCCGGCAAAAGTTTCGGCCAGTTTTGGCCGAAACCGAACTTTCGGTCGGACACTAATATCTGATGGTAAGCACAGTGTAGTTCAAAAAACGAAAGCAACTACCAAAGGATAAAAATTTGTTGTTGATCTTCATCGTCATGTCGGCCCACATATACCACGACTGAAGGTCTCTAGGTTTATGAGAAGGTATTATCCCGAAACTTAACAGGCCAAAGCGAGTCACTATGACCTTCTTTACACTTGTGTACTGAGGTCATGACGTAGTTCGGGCAATCGCCCTGCCATCATAAATATCATTAATACCATTGATGGTTTAAGTAAGTATTATTCATTCTAATTATTGCAAATTGTATTGATGAATGTGGAATGCGCTTGTTTTTGACACTTTATCTAAAGTCGATTTCTTTTTTGTTCTGTTTATTATAAATATTTTTGTGTCAGTTAAATTATTAGAATAATGATGTCTCTTGGGAACATAACATTGTTAATTGTAATCAATGTTAAAGATTTTTTTTTTCTAAACTACATATATATATTAGTTAATAGTTAAAATTTGAGCTATGCTTAAACTACAAACACCATATTATATGTGATATGAATAACACTAATACAATATATGGACAAAATGTAATCAGATTAATAAAAATGATTACAATTGCATTTTACGTTTTTTACCATTAATATGACTGCGTTTTGCCCATCCATGTTTTAAACACTAGAGAATCCTAGATTACATACACATTTATGATTTCTGTTTTAAATGGATTTAATCATGACATTTTGTAATCGTTAATCTTTAATCAGATTACATTTTGCCCATCTCCGACTGATACCCACGGTACAGGTTATTCCTAATTTGGGTTTCAGCTGACTGTAATGCACCGCACCGCATTCAAACTGTTTCTTTTTATATATTTTTTTTATTTTATAATATACTGCCATCTTTTGACAAATCTCTAAAGTTCTATTGTTTTAACTATATTCTAATTAATATCTACTACAAGATGGCGTTAAAACCACTAAGCCAAGCTTTCAGGAAGTTGTATAATATAGTCCAAAGATGTCACTGTATTTAGTTCTGATAACCTGTACAAGGTTTTATGGGTTCAGTTGCCTCTACCACGAGTCCACGAGTGTCGCTATACTACCGTTTTGAGCACACGTTGCGAGTTGCGACTACGTAGAAGCTAGAGGCGGAGACGTGAGTAAAGTTTAGCGGGAATATTCAGCCGGCGAACGGCAACCGCGCTGGGGGTCTTGTCGCCTCACAGCAGACGTTATTTACTATTACTACGACACTCGCGATGTGCCAAATAATAACTGCGAGACAGTGAATTGGTGCGATAACACGATTAGTTTCTCGACTATACTGCGAACTACATACACGATGGCCGCAAAAAGTAGATCCACTAGTGTTTTATTTATGTGTATTCTATACAGTGTCACCAGTTTCAATTTGGAACCGAGAATCCCTGTGATAAAGTTTGGAGAAACCGGCTCATATTTCGGATTTTCTGTTGCTGAACATTTGACGATACATGAAAACGGAAACAGGACAAGTTGGTAAGTACTGTTATGTTGTTAATGAAACTAATCTTAAGTAATGAGGCGCAATGATGTCATATATGAAGGTCACCACCTTCCACATGCGTTTTATCGAAGTGTTGATCTAAGTTCTTTGAATACAACGCTATAATATTATGTTCCAATGTGTTATCGGAATTATCAGAATTGCTTATCAACAATTTGTGGTGCTATTGTAATTTTATACTAGCTTATTCGCACATCGATTGATTAAAATATATAATGGTTATGAGAGAAAATGCCTGCTATATGCTATGGAGCTTGAAGCATTCAAAATAAAATGTTTAATACATTGATTTAAATGTATCAATTCCCACTAGAAAACATGGTATATTGACTATTTATTAGAATCTTTAATATATCCGTTTATATGCCAACGCTTAACCTGTTTACGTATACAATTTTATTTGCAATTTTTAATTAGCCAATTTTTATACACAGTTTCAAGCTAGTATTTATTTGTACTTGTAGTTTATTTTCCTATAATTTATTAAGAATAAAATAATATCGTGTTATTAAAAAATAAAACATTTTTTTAACATAAAACAATTTTTAATTTATGGAACTTCTGTAGCTTTTGCTACTCCTTTATTCTTAGATCTCTTATATAAAACAAGGGCTATTAGTATAAACGATGCTTAAAAAAGTTTGAAAATGCATAAACCGATACCTTATTCCCATGCAGTCTTTGATATTTGAAGGCTTTGTTTGTAGTGGATGCGGGCTATTGACCGCAAATTGATTCTTTATAGTTTACACTAATAAAAAATATCGTTATTTCTTTACAATAGCTCAATTTCATTTGAAACTATTATGACTCTATTCAATCATTTAGGCGGGTGAATTGTATTTTATTTGCATTTTAAATCTGACTTAAAAATCTCTTCGGGTTTTCAAGGTGGCGGAATCTAAGTATGAGAATTAACAACAGCTATTTTTCATTAGTGTAAAAATATATTTAATAGCTGACATATAAGTGGATTGGGCACATTTATTGTAAATCCGACAATCGTTGAACCAGTTCTCTCGGTATACTTACGGGTATACTTACTGTATTTACCAGACGCGCTTCTTAGGCGGTTATAGAGTTGTCAATAAGTCAGTTTGAAATGACTGGTCAGGTAAAGCTTAACTTAGGAAGTAATTTCGACACAATAGTTTATTTTCTAGAAACAAAAGACGCTGGCTGTGCCAACGAATAAAAAATTGAAATAACATTGAATTTCAAAATGTTGCGTCTTGTTAATCTTAGATGGAATAAAGTATGATGATATGTTATTAATGTAATTTTACATGATATAATTGAATAATGCAAATTTATACTGTTGACGTCGTAACTGGGCAAGCACAAATCTGGAAAAATAGAATCCGTCTTGTTAATATTACTTTAACCAATAAAAAACAGCGTATTGATGCAGTAAAGTGTATTTATTCAGAAACAACGCCAGGGAATGACCTACTACGTATTAAACAAACATCTCAGAGAGCATTGCCCTTAGCTGATACGGCCTTTTTAAACTGGAACATGTAAAATTTTGAAAACTCAAAGGAGACCTTCAATAGAACCATGGCAGTTACGACATGGTAACAGAAGCAAACTAAAACGGAAGCTTAATAAAATTTTATCTTCGTGGAAATTTTACATTTAACTCGTGTCTTTGAATGTCATGCATACAACACAGAATCAAATTCTCTTAAGTTAGAAATACTTACCCCGGTTTCATTCGTTGGTACCATATTTTTTATATAACAAAAGGTGACAAACAACCTGACAACTGACCTAATCGAAAGTATCTATTGTCAGATTTTTTTAATATTACGTTTTACTGCTCTCGGTACAAGCCCTTTTGGGCCCTATTGTCACCTATAAACGAGTGCATTACCAAACCGTTCTAACGAACTTTTTTTGATCCGTAAGTAAATTCCACATGAGATTTCCCGGCGCTGTCAGGTTGACGCCGGGGGTGCTCTTTCTTCCGTGTTTACGCCGGCCCTTCAGGACAGGCTACCGTGGTACTGACCTGAAAGAAGAAAATGGACATATAAGGGCTAATTCCGAAACGCAACAAGCCATGACGAGTTTCTATAACGGGTTTTGAACTCATGTATTGCATCTTGAAATATATTATTGTATAATTGATTTCAAAATGATTGACCTGCATTATTTATATTGTATTCGCTGCTGTGGAATAGTTTCTATGATCACCTACATCACCATCCTACATACAAACAAACAAAGAGTACCTCTTTACAATATTAGTATAGATTTTATGTCATTGTTGAATATAGGCAGTGTAGCAGCGTTTTTCTAGTATTACTAAGGGCTGTTTTGCATGTTCAGAGTAATTGACTATAATATCCATATTGAGAAGACAGTTCATTGCATCTTTCTTAACAAGAAGAAAAGCTAAAAATTCACATGTAAAAGCCACTGAGGAAAAATATTGTGATATAGGTATTTTATGAGCGAATTTAGTATTGGGCAGTTACGCGATCTTTAAGTGGCATAACTGTTGTTAACCGTTGAAATATCAAGAACTTAAAATAAAAATGACGACGATCGTTGATTCAGAAGAGTTTTAGTGATGACTATGATGACTGATGATTCAAGTTCATTTTATATAGTCTATGGAATAAGAACCTCCGATAGTTATTTCAAGGAAATTATGTGATTCATTTTGTTGATTATACAAGCAGTTATAGCTGTAAGCTGGAAGAAATCCAATATTGCTCATTTATGCCGCACTATATCCTCAAGTCCCTCGACTCAACATCTATCTATGAACTCAACATACAAACTTAATAGAACTGCTCTGTACTTGCTAAAATATATATATCAACCTTATTCTTTGTAACTTATGATTCAATTTTAGGTAAAGGCATGTCTTGGCGAAATTTTCGTGGTAGTGCCAAGTAGGTCATTAGTTATAAAAGATCTGTTATTGATATTTTGTCTGTTCTTATAAAAACAAAAATACCGATTAATAACATTTTTGAGGTTGTTACATGTTATTGGATAATAAGAAAAGGTATTAATAATGTCGTGGCAGATTGCGAGTCCGCACCCACGGCCGGCGTACAAGCGGATGGAGGAGTACCCAGGAGTTTTTAGACGGTGAGAGTCCGACACATCGGGGGGACGGCCCTCGCCTCCTCCCTGAAGGCATAATAAACAAATAAAAAAATAATAAATGAGATTAGATATTATAATATTAATTTATTCTACGGAAAGAAGATACTTTTCCTAGAGATAAAACATAATAAATAACAATTAGGCAGTGTTTCTTTTACATTAAATTTTCGATCGAGATTAGATCTCAAGGGTCGCGTCGTCTCATCTATCGTTTGCCTTCGTAGGTCTGGTTTGGAAGCAGCTTAACGATGTTACAATGATAATGCTGTTACATAGTTGTTATTACTTCTGTTTGCAACCATTTTATGATCACAACGTGTAAATATTACCTAGACGACAACGGTGTAAATACCAGGACAAATCGATAAGAAGTCGATATCTTCCACAAAGTAGAGCCAGCGGTAATTTTATCTACATGGTTAAGTGTAATTTTGTCCATAGATAGTAAAACCGCTCGCGGAATTACGTATGCATTGCTTGTAAAATTTATAAGGAATTATGAATAATTATTGATACATGAATACGAATAATGATACATGAATTCAAGTTTAAATTAATCATGCGACATGAATAGCAAGAACCTGCTTAAAATAGACTTCAATAACGACTTCTGGTTTTTATAAACTCGGATAATTAATACTCGATTTCATTTTTTTTTCTTTTTTCGAGCTTTCATTCGTATGACGATATCATGACCAAAGGCCTTCTTGGCAGATACACTTAAACTTTACAAAATTTTAGCGGTCATTAAATTAATTCCTGTTTTTATCCTTTTTAAGCACCTTTTTTCTCCTCTAATGGATGCGGGACGATACGGGATGAATGTGATGGTAGTTTTATTAAACAACGAAATATCAAAGTGGTATACGAATAATTGGTATCCAAATTATAAATACGACTTTGTCAACGATAACAAGCATTATATGCAACCTTTAGACGTTTGTTATACTATTTATATAATTTACAGCTGGGATTTTCCAAACTAGTGCAGTGGTAACTTCAAAGTTTGTTTAAAACTTAGATATCTTTACGACTACTTCGCTTAAGGTCATCATACACGCTAGAAAATGCTTGACAAGTTTACCTATTCAGGTGTAACAGTCATATAGGTCCTAACATATATATAGCCTTTTATAAAGATATTAAAAAATTATTAGTAATAAAATTTAATTTTGGAGCACCTCGGCATAGAGCTGACAGCTAATCTGAACTTTGGGCGTTCGCTTGAGTTTAGAGCAAAAACAGCTGCTATAAAATTAGGTGTACTTTTAACCTTGTGTACCTTACTTTGTATACTTTTAACCGGGTGTTGTGACCTTAAGGTCGGGTGGTACTTCACACCATCGCAGCTTCTTAACCTGTATCAGGCATAAGTGCGATCAGGTGTGGAATACTGTTGTCACCTTTGGGACGTGTCCGCTAAATAGCAATTGCCCAGAGCGGCCAATTACCGGCAATCATTATTTATTTTACCGCTTGTACAGTGCAGTGTTCTCAGGAGCTACATTCTCTAATCCCACCAGCCCTATTTCATTATAAAACCACTAGACACCGTGTCTGATACCATTCGTATGTAGTGGACGTTCCTTATATACGCATCAAAAGATTCGCTTCTAAATTCCTCATGCGAACATCTAAGGAGTGAAATATGTTTCTAGCGATCATATTTCTAAATTATTAAGACTTGGTAGAACTTAAGAGAGGAGTGAATAGGAATTTGTTGGTCAGACGCGGTACATCATCGGATTCTGTTCCACCAGGTGTGATTGAAGTCAAGCAGCCGCCTGTGAATCATATAAAAAAAGGCAGTTGCAGCTTGGTGGTGATAGCAAGGCTGAAAAAAAATATTAAGCCATAAAGCCTTGATATCTATAAAGTATTCGTCCGTTAAATATATACGAATAAGTTTTGTAAAAGTGGAAAACAATAATAAGATACTATTATAGAAAATTACTATTAAAATTTTTCTGAGTATTTTGTTATTCAAAAGATAGATATTATTATTTAGTTTATACCTAGACTTGTTTATGAATTGAGTATTTGTGTAGGTTTTTTGGTGAATTGTAAATAATTCTGAATGTGATTGTGTGGGTGTGATACGTAACTTTGTATTCATTCACAAAAATAAAGCCATTTCCCATCATATTGTAATATGTGTGTATATAAAAATATATTTTTACCGTTTCGAAAGTTACAGTGGTAACACATTTTATTGTATTTGGTTTGAAAATAGCGGCGGTGTTAAAATGGAGCAACCCAATGTGGGCAATAACATTTTTGAAGTCTCCACTTGTTACTCCATATTAATAAGTTAATCTTTTTTTATGAATATGACTCATTTTTTAAGAGACTTATATTTCCATTTACTTTATTAATTGTACTAATATATTATAAAGAAGCCAAAATTAAAGAATAATTAAAGAAGTAGATAATAACTTTTGGGTACCTATATCGGAAGGATAGGAATGACTGAATTGGTAAAAAATATACATTAGTAAAAAATAAATATTCTCGAAGTACTATTCACTATATATTTTTAATAAAATAAGTTTTTATGTGCTATATATTAAAATTTGTGAATTAAAGGGATAGAAATGGAAAGTTTACGCCTCGGTCAATATATATGTTACTCTCAAAAAGCGAAAACGGTCACTCGGTGATAAATTAGATTAAAATGCGTTGTGGTCACTGTAAAATATCTATCTGGCGGAATTCGCATTTATATCGTATAACATGACGGACACAACATTAATTTCGACATGTGAGCTTTCTGTGATTGTCATAACACGAATTTCGCGATATTGATGTTTTACTATAACCACGACGCTGTGTAGATCTAATTTGTTGCTCAACGAGCGTCTTGAATCTTTGAGCGTAATAAATATACTCACTTAAGACATGCTAAGATATTCGTGCTTAAGACTTATTTACCGATACGAAACTGGGATGCGCCAGATAGTTTAAGACAAACCTATTTCTAGTTAAACAAGGTTCCCCTTGTGAGTTATTTTCTCCAATTAAAATGTTCACACGTCATGCCCAGCGGGTTTCGGTTCTATGTAGAGGGAATGGCATTGACGACAGTCGTAATGCGGGATCAAATTCAATAAATTTCAATGACGAACCCATTTATAACAATTTATGCATTTGTTGAATCAGTAGATATAGTTAATAATGCGGTTTTGTGGCTTTTAATACATTAAAAAGAAATGCAACTATATAAATAAGCTTCTAGATAATTTTATTTATTTACGGCACGCCAAAAGCAAGTATAAATAAATCTTCAAAAATGTTTTTATAGACATTGTTCATATATACTAGCCCATAAGAGGAGCCGACATTTTATAGTATTTATTACAGTGTGTAAATTATTTATATAATAAGTATACCACGTATAACAAGTATAACACATACTTATAAACTTATACCGTAAATATATATATATAACATATTAAACACAAGACATCCTTGAATAACCCGAACGGAAGTGCGAGTCTTACCAGAGACAAGATTTACTTAATTGGTGAGACTTATCACCCTGTGTATAGGTTTAAATTTTGTGTTGAAATATAGATTATAATTATTATTAAGTATAAATATAATAATAACCCTCATATTGTATAGACAGGTATTATTTCATAAAGATAATATGAAATAAAACACGTAGAAATAAATGCAAAATAAATAATTACATTTATATAAGAGTAATCAGGACTACATATGGTTTTGTAGATATTTTGGCTGTGGTGAATAATGTCTGCTTATTCGAAAATAGTTGTAATATAACCAGCTATAAATACTTTAGCTTTTTAATTATTGATAAGTTGGATAAAATCCTTTTGTTTAAAATGAATGCGTACTCTAGCACATTATCTAAACAAACATACAACATAACTGTTTGAAAGCTAAGCCGTTTATTTATTGATATTTAAAAAGCTTACCTTTTAAATAGAATGACACGACGTTTTAATAATATAGGCCCGTCAGAGATAATTTAAGGAAGACTGATGGACATACTCAGGCACTGAGGCTTTTTACATACGTTAATAGTTGAAAAAAGTTTTTTAATTATTACGCAATAAACTCTTTGGCACGTGTAGAATTATCACACGAAGCAACTTGGTTTTCGATAACTACGCAACTCGATGGGACACTTTGGGTACACATGAATATCATAGTAAGAAACGCGTGTGACGGGACTTTTAGCTACAAAAACGCGTTTTGAATTGATTGGAATTTTACAAAACCCATAAATCAGTGACTAAACAAAAATAGGTTTAACAAAAGAAAGTTATACTTCAGGTAGTTAGTCATTCCGGGAATGGGCTTTTTTTCTTAGAATTTATATTTGTACGTACTATATACTATTTTGGAACAACATATTTAGAAACATATAAATAGGTACAATGTACATAGATTTTCTACTAATTGACTAAAATAATATCATAACTGGCTATATTACAGTTAAAGAGATTTGCATACGATTTTAAAAACCTTAATCAAAAATTATGTTTCATAGCTATTAGTTTTGAACGCATTACTTTAAAATTATTAAGTTTTCTAACATACCTAATTAGAATTCCATTTGGAGGATAATAAACATACGTATAACATTAACTGTAAATGATTTTCTCGTCGTTTATTAGAAATTTGTTTCATCCTTGGGAGGTATAAACGAATGAATGGCAGTATTGTTCCACTAGAGTCCGTAAACAACTAAAAAAGCCTGCACTATCGTGGTGCAAATCGAATCCTATTGTTTATTACTGATAAAACAGATAACACTTAGATTTCATTTAAGATTAACGAGCCGTAGACTATATTCGTGCTGCTCATATCGTATATATACACTATTATGTACTTTGATATTATGAAATAGGTGGTGTTGTGTGCTAAACACCTATAAGGGAATTGAGCTGGCATAATTAAACATGTAAACTACGTTCGTAAAATCGATATAATCTTGTTTGGATGGACATCGCATGCTAAAAGAAATAGTTTCTTTACTATGAAATATTTAACATTGTTAAACCATTTTTCTTTCATTTGCATCACAGTAGTATTTTACTTCGCTGTCACTTCTATACATCTTTACAAATTTATTTTAGTAATCAATTTTTCTCGATAAGTCGAACCTTTAGTTAATGTTCATAAATGAATTATTTATCTCCATACAAATTGAGATTTGGTGCAAAAATAACTGATCTATTATATAAACCCACTACATATGTATACATATACCAGTAGTTAAGGCAGCTTCGTTGTAACACTTTCTCCTTGTCCAAAAATAGATGACGTTTCTAAATTATTACGTTGGCATTGTGTATCTAAAACAGGTAAATCCGGTATTACTCGTATAGTTTTTTTTATTTACACATAGCAAAGAGCGTAAATAAGAACATATTATTATAATTTGTATGTTATTGTTTTAGTTTGTAAGTAAAATTAAAATAACAATTATTTTAATTTTACATACACACAGTATGTTAGTAAATTATTAATATTGACTTATCAAAAAGAATTCAATTAGAGCAATGTGTTCCGCACATATTAATTAATGAATATATTGTGTTTTTTTTATTTTGTCTTTATTATTGATTGTGGAAAATAAATTTATTAATTATATAAATTTATTAATTTAAAACATCTGTTAATTTATTTTTGTTTATAGCGTATTCTGTGAAACATAAGTCTTGTCGAGACGATGATATACTGCCTATTTAAAGCTTATAAACAAAAACAAAAGTAATAACTTTAAATACAATTACATTCAAAATCTGTTATAGCGACATCGAAGGGACTATTCATTTTTAGTCGTAAAAAACGATAGTAGTAACAATCGGTGATGTTTTCGAGATACGAAGTCCTATTTTTTGTCGGGACCTTTATTCGGAGTCAATATAACCGGCATGTTGTTCTAAACGATGTCACCATAAACGACTTTTGACTATATGTATTTCTTTTACTTCAGAGTAATTTAAATAAAACAAGATAAATTTTAAGTTATTTTGGGTACAATTTTTTCTTGTGGCAACAGTGTTGCCTGTGTTCTAAACCTGTAGGTACATATTGGGGGTGTTAGTAATCTTAACCGCGTGGAACGAATGCATCGCGACTGGAACCTGCGCCGCCCACAGCTTCTGCGTGGGCCGCCTCACGCTAGTCAGACGACTTCTTAACCAGTCGTTCCGACCACAACAATAAAACTGCTTGTGTTGCAGTGCTAAAGGTGAAAACTGACATTAATACATATATCCAACTTAGACTATTTAAAAACGTAGCCCTTGAAGTTATTCACATTTACGTTCAATTTATTTAATTAAATATCAATTCTAATATTTTCAGTCTTTTTGAACTTTTAAAACGAAGATATATATTTATTATATAACAAAATTAAAATATGAAAAACCACGGCTATGTTATTCGATTTGCTAACTTTAATTAATGTACAAAATTTTACGAAATAAATTATAAATATTACATCTAATTAAAATACACGGTAATCTACGCTATAAAAAGCTATATTATGTTGTATATAAAATAAAAATATAACATTTAAATATGCATTTATGACCATTTTAAAGACCATTTTAAACTTAATAAGCAATTAATATCACTGACAACTAACAACGCTTAACCAGTAATACAACTCGCTATTTATTTAAATTTAATCACCATAGAAGCAGTGCAGTAACCATCATTTTTTAACGTTCGAATTTAAGTGTAATGGTTACGATCCTGTATTAATTAAGTCCATAATTACAATAATTTTAAGGAATAAGTAAGGTAAGGCAGTACTCATAGTGCTATAAGCGGCACAATACTTTTGTATTTGTGTCAGAATATGTTCGAGTTAGGCGCGTTATTTCTTACTCCGTAGCAAGATGGGCAAAATGTAATCTGATTAATGATTAACGATTACAAAATGGAATCGTAATTTTAATTTCGTTACTCTCTAATCATGATTAAAACACTACTGAACATTAAGGAGTCGTAAATGTGATTGCAATTGAGGATTTCTTAGTGTTTAAAATATAGATGGATAAATTGTAATAATATTAATGATCAAATATGCAAAATGTAATCGTGATCGTTTTCCATTAATCTGATTACATTTTATCCTTCTATGCTCCGTAGTCAAAAACTATTTATAATCGGGTTAATATTTTATTGAATCATGAATAATAAATCTAGAAAGCTAATAATAATAATACTTTTCTAATAATAGATTATCTTGACAATTTAAATATTATTAAATATGACTTCGGAATGGAATGAGAGTTTTGTAGAATAATTAAACTACGCGTAACTACGCGTATTGCTCAATACAGGTACTATTTGAACTATGTATTGAACTATGTATGTATTTCAACTACTCGTGTTGATTCTTGTTGAAAAGTTATTGAAATCTACATGAAATGCTTATATGTTATATTACATTTTAATAAATTGTTTATCTATTAAAACAGTTTGAAAAAAATTTAAACTAAAACCAATTTCTTGGTCCTTTAAAGGCTTGTAGTGGTCGCAAATATATATCCTAGATTCTTTAAATTATTTTTCCTTGGTCTACAGTTTATTACAAAACTTTTCAGTGGTATCGTAATTTAAAATTTCAAAGGTTGCCGTTAGTACATAGGGTGCTATTGAGCATAGTTTAACAATCCAAAAATGTGGATTAAAATAACCAAAATAATCATTATGTTTTTTTTTTTTTTGAAAAGATTCCTGGTTTATTTGACCTTTATGTAACTGAGGAATGTACCTCTTTATTTTCCATAGTTCAACATTCTATACCAAATATTATTGGAACTTTGAGAGTAGATTTTCTGCAGTGGAAATCCAAGTTTTTTTATGGACGCTGTAGTGTTTAACTCTATTCTAGTAATTTTTTTTACACTGGCTTGGCAAAAAGACGACAGTGCTCTTGATGGTAAGTACAGAGTAGTCCAAAAACGAATGCGACCATCAAAGGATGAAAATGCGTCGATAGTCTTTGTCGTCATGTCGGTCTTCATATACCATAACTGAAGGTCTCTAGGCATATGAGTTACTGGATATACACAAGCTGATTCTGAAACGTGACAGGCCAAAGCGAGTCACTATGACGGTCTTTACACTTGTGTACTGTAGTCACGACCCAGTTGGGGCAATCGCCCATAAATACATACGGGTATAATCGACCTACGTCGTATACAATACTATGCTCCTATGATGTTATATTCGCTGTGTGTTATCTATGTAACCTAATTCGTACCACGTATGCCCCTATTCCGATAGATAGCTGATTTGTAATAATGTGTTTTGCGACAAAATTTACTGATATAAGCGTTCTTTACATATTCTCTCTCATTTACTTATGTCTTTAGTTTGAAAATATTCTTCATATTACAATATAATGTAATATTTTTAAAGTTGTTTTATACTAACTTGGTGAAGTAACCGCAATGTACACCTGAATATTATTGAATTTAAAAGGTGATTTAATCGAAAGCGTACTTAGGTAGCATTAAAGAAAATCTTATCAGCTATTTGAAGATCGGCATTTCTTTAGTTGTTGCTGGTATGTATTATTACTACAGTCTAGTAGATTAAAAAATTTCATATTTTGTGGTTTAACTGATACTATAATAACACGGTAACCTTGAACCGATGCTACAGCAACATCTGAAAGAAGCAGGATACTCTACTCTTCACTTACAGCAAAAGTATCGTTTCGAGTGAATTGGAATGAGTTGGATATAGGTAAATGATTCAACGGGTTTTTAATATTTTTATAAGGTAGATATTATAGAACAAAAGTGGGATACCATAAATACCTAATATTTTTAAAGTGATTTTGAATATTAAATTGAACTTAATTTCTCACTTAATGTATAAATGTTTTTGTAAATATGTTATTAAAATTATTGTAACTTGTTCTATATAAACTGAATTATTGTATATAATTGTACACCGCTGTCAAAATAATTTGAAATTTTATAATAATGTAATAAAATTTAAAAAAAACGAACGTGGTCGGGCGTCCACGTTCCGAACATCGGTCGCTTCTTTTATCCGTTTATTTTTTGTGGCAGGTCTTTACGTGGTCGCGTTTTATTTCATTTTGTTTTGCCCAGCCTTTTATGGAGTGCAGCCTTCGTTAGCGCGTGCAAGGTCATCCCAGTTTGCTCTCTTATTGGACTCCATCCATTTTTTTGTACTACGAGGGACTAAGCATGCAACTGACTGAAAAAAACATCTACTGAGTTAAAAAGATTTTGTAGGTTATATCATGATTGACTTACTTTGATAAAATCCAACGCAGACATTATTAAGGCTGACACTAAAACCACAACTTGTACTTTTAATTATAGTAAAAAAATAATAAAGACCTTGCTTTTACTATACTTTACGTACCTACCTATATTTATAATGACACTTTTTTTGTAGCAAAAACTTAACTTCGAACCATTGATGTATATTAGTTTACATCATTACTTCAAACGTGTTAATGATTTACAATAACTCTTAATAGCTTAGAGCTCTAACAATCTAATTTCTTTAGATAGCGCCGCTATGTATTAAGGCAGCACCACAATAATGGTTATTACTTTAAACAGTTTTAAATGATTAAAAACATTATCACTTTTCGAAATAAACTATTTCGACTAGACGAACAAAATAGTTTGAACAGGTATATCAAATAAATGTGCAAATCAAGAAATCATTATTTTCTTTAAATTCTTCTTTTATATTTTTAACCTTAGAAATAAAGTTCTAATTTATTTTATACCACCAATTAAATCCATTTGTTATCGAATACATAAATGGTGGATTACAGCGTATATGTATAAAATTGGTTTCAAAATGGCTAAACATACTATAAAAATCTATGGTTAGTAAGAAATATTGAGACCAAATAGATTTGAATATGACCGAATTGCTTTATGATCGGGGTCTTTTAGAGAATTTGTTACAGAAACAATTTACTACATAGCTATGTTATACATTATATTAAAATAGATTATCACTTTATAGAAGTCCTTGAAGGTTGTTAGTTAAATAATTATTGAATTCCGCATACTTTGAGAACTCTGTGCTGAGATAAATTATTATGAAAAAATAAATATACTTAATAAATAACGTTTTTAGCTAAATATGAGCTGTACTAGATATATATTAGAGAGTCCATAAAATGAGAAAAAATATAATCCAACAAAGATTGAATAAGGAGAGTTGACGACCAGGATCAATGGTGCTTGTCAGAACTCTATGTACAGCAAATCCATTAAAGTGGACTGAAATATTACACAATAATCTGATGCTGTACTAATATAATAAAATGAAACTACTCTTTTATAATATGAATTCTGTTTCAACATCTTCGTATTTGTATGTAATATCGCCAGCGAAGATACATTTAAAAAGCAATTTAGCGCGCCGAGCTCAACAGGACATAATATTTTCTCCTCAAATGAGCTGAGTTCCCATGCCATTGTCGACAAGTCGCCTTTTAAGGAGACTCTTTCGTACAGGCTGATCTTAAAAATATTCACTGTAGATTATATCTGAATAAACATTAAACATTAAGACCCCGATGTCGCATATCTATTATATAAAAATAAGTCCGGTTTTCCTTCCTGACGCTATAACTCCAGAACGCACGAACCGATTTCCAAGGCTTTGCATTCGTTGGAAAGGTCCCGGGCTCCGTGAGGTTTTTAGTAAACAATATTTTGAACAGAAAAGCAAAAAAACGGGGAAAATCATTTTCACATACAGCACCATCTCTGATATATGGCATGTACTACAAACCAATATGGTTTTGCATGATGGTGGAGCAGATCGCACCAGTATTTTGAGTAGATGGCGCCGATACGTTATACATTGTTTGACAGCTACTCATTGTACTCTGCTCAGTTAATTTCATGTGACATTTATTATGCGCACGTTCTTTCAAACGCTAACTAAAAACCAAAACGAAGCCATCTGGTGGCGAAACGAAGTTCGCCGGGTTTGCTAGTGTACTACAAATAATTATATTATGAATAATATTGTATAAATGCGTACACAATACAAGATTTCATTTTTTAAATATACACATATTTATAACACAAATACGAGTATATAAAATAATAATTTTCAAAAATAAATTAATTTCAGTCTAAGTAGGGCAAAGTATATCAGTAATTTCTTAAAATGTTTATATTTACCAACTAATAATAAAGGGAAAAATTAATATTATGTGTTAATGTATGTTGTATTGTGTGGCTTAAATGAAATAGATATTGGAACAAAAACTATGTAAGTATATTTAGAAGAAACAATTCTTACTTAGATTACCCTTCAAACCCAGTATTTGTTCACATCTTTTCTGTATATCGAATTTTCGCAGCGAGTAACAACGGCTTTAATAAATCATATTGTTTGATTTCACCTATCAAGGAGCTACAATGTTTTCAAGGTATTAAATAGAAACAGCCTGTGAATGACAGCCGATGCCTGAGGGGTGCACATTCCCTCTAATTGGACGTCTGCGCAACTTTACCCATTATGGTATCGGGCCTGAGTCCAGCAATGGTCACTTTCACTAGGTGTTCACCTCGGATTTCATCGCGAATATGTGACACGGCGTAACGGTAATCGACGATATTCAATTTATTAACAAAACCAGAACATTAATTAACACCTTTTTTTTTTTTTTTTTGATATCCCAGTGGAAATCCGTTATGGACCGTCAGGGGGCGGTGAGGGCCACCCCCCGGTGTGTCGGACTCTCACCGACTAAAACCACTGGGGCGCATCGCCAAGCACAGGGTGCGCCGGACTACGGGAATGTGACTTTGGTCTCACCGCGGTCCGGCGCGTGATCTGCCCAAAAGGCTTCATCTCACTGGTAGGGGGGTGAGAGAAGAGTGACATCACCCCCCATCGCCAAGTGGCGTGCGGATGCACGCGCAACACCACTGGAGCATTTGAGTCAGGTAACGGCCCCCTCCGGCGCGCTACCTGACGCTCCGCGAGTTTGCCCCGTGGGCAGATGTTCAGCCCGGGACTCCTCCTGCATGGGCTCCACCGACTTAGCAGCGTCATCGGGGGCCTTTTTCTTACTGCCTCTCGGCTCCTTCAACGGCCTTGTCGCGACAGCGCAGTTCTCGCTGCCGAGCTTGTGCCCCGCCGGTCTCCCGGCGTCTGCGCAGACTGCGCATCGGACGCTGGCCCACATTAATTAACACCTGGTAAGCATTCATGTAAGGATTTTCAAGTCAATTATATTACATACTGGCTTATATTTAAATTAAGAGTAATAAAAACTTTATACAACGTACAAAAGCATTTCTTCTATCTCGTTGTTTTCAAATAAAAGATATACACATAAACACGGCAAAGTCTTAAAATAATACTTTAATGTATGTAAAAATTTCTTTTAAAGTATTTCTTTATATATGTAAAATGAAATAAATAAAAAACAATACAAAGCAAGTATCATTCATAATATACATATTTTATAACATAAAAAATGCGATATTACAATTTGTTAGCATTTTAAAGTTTAAAGAGTTCGACAGAACACAGGGTTAAGCTTTGCTTAGTTATTTATCTGGAAAGACATATTTCAAATTTTAACATTCCAATTCCATAAATTAATTTGTTTTTTTGTTCATTAGCTTCGTATAAATAACCTAATAACTTCGAAAGCTTTCGTCGGTTCAAGTAATAACAATAAATCGTGATTTCTTTTATTTTTTTATCATATCATTGTTATGCGAGATATATCTAAGATAAACGGGATTAGAGCTAAAAATTTTCTATTCTGGAAATAAACGGGGTTATAATTCAGGAGATTCGAAAGTCAACGGCAATACAAACTGTTGATAAAAATAGATTTCATATTAAAACGATTCTGTTATTGAGAACAAATCTACGGACGAGGAATGTGGAGTTTCAAATACTTTAATTAAGCATTTTTATATCAAGGTTGATTAGATTTTATTAGGAAAATGACTTCTTTTGTAAATTTTATAATTTTTAATAATAGAAATAATATATCGTCAAGCTGTATTCCTTTTGGAGTGAGTAGAGATAAATTAAATTGCATCCACTTTACACTTAGAACATATCGTGCCCAGCGTGATAAGTAGTGCAGTAGATCGTTGTTCTTAGGGCACTTATCCATGACAATTTTTGTTAGAGTACGGGTGTTTTCAATATGTTTTACTTTACCGGTAAGTATGTGATACAAAAGTACGTACTTAACCTTGAAAAACCTATAGGTTTGTGCCAAGATTCGAACCCGTGACGATTCAAGTTAATCTATCTACTTGACCACATATGATAGAATTTTCAAATATTTCTAAACATTAAACCACACAAATATTGAACTTTGACACTATATTCATTTATCGATATCTGATCAATTATTTTACATGTACGCAATATTTTATTAAATTTAGGAATAAAAACACATATTTTACTACATACTAATGTAGGTAATGGAAAAAAAAACGTTTATATGTTTTGTTTTATAATTCTATTGCATATTTGATTTAAATCAACTTAGTTCAGTAGAATATCATTTATACATTATACAAATCAATAACGTCTCTAAAGCTACTGCATGAATACAAAGAGCTTTTACATAACGCACAAGCTCGTTTTACACCTAATTACGCACGCTTCTGAGTCAATAGGCAAATAGTTTACGGAAGTTGAGTGTTTCAAGTTCTCATATAGTCGTTTGAACCAAACTTTTATGTTTTCTAAGAATTATTATTTATATTTCCAAAATTGTTACTTTTATATCAATTAGTGATTTCCTTTTTTATATCTTAAATAATAAAAAATATCCCAAATCAACAAAATTTATTTACAATATTAAAAGCTAAATGTACTCGCGGCTCCACACGCGAGGAAACTATGTCATATGAAGGGCTGAAATGATAGACATCATATGTCCACCCTGAAAGTTAATTCTAAATATTGGGAAATATATTTACTAAATTAGACGTATAAACTCCAAGATTACCTTATATATCTATACTTACATAAGTACAACATCTTTTAAATTATTATTTAAGAATATATCAATAGCATTCATTCCATAGATGCAAGCATTGCATGCCCTTATGATAAATAAGTCTGGAATAAATTGTTTAAAGTTAAACAAAAAAAGAAACCATTTATATTCATATCTATTCTATATTTACGCCGTTTGTCTTTCCTATGAAAGCAGTATAATATTTACTATCATTTTTTTTTTACACTGGCTCGACATAGTGACTACAGAGCACCTGATGGTAAGTACAGTGTAGTCCAAAAACGAAAGCGACTATCAAAGGATGAAAATCCATTGATAGTCTACATCGTCATGTCGGCCCACATATACCACGAGTGAAGGTCTCTAGGTATATGAGCTACTGGATATGTACAAGCTGATCCCGTAATGCGACAAGCCGAAACTGGTCACTATGATGGGCTTTACACCCATGGACTGTGGTCGCGATCCAGACGGGCACCGACGCCCTACCACCTCGCTACTGCTCGTTTAGCACCATCCAGGAGTCACGTGTAGGGAAATTAGGGTAAAGCCTACGAACGCGAGCAGCTTCGACTCCCAAAATACTATAATACTACTACTACAATACTATACTATAATATCATACTATAATATTCAAGTTAATTACGCGAATTCTGCCTACCCTGTCCAAATACCCTATACACGTCACTGTATCCATGTACGTATAAGCTGTTGTATATTAACTGTGCATGATTTAGTGTGAAACATCAATAGCATGGTGTACCAGTTCACCTTTTATTATTGGCCGGCTTTTGTGTTGCCCCTTGTTATGGTAAATACTTGCCCTATAGCTCCGAGCTGCTTTATGTGTTCTAAGTGAACTATTCCAACACTTTATACTTCAATGGGATTACTGTTTGTACTGATTGCACGAATCGGTGTTCATTAGGGAATAGCTATTTGTAGAGCAATGGTAAAACACTGCGTTAGTTTTTACGAGATATTTAGTTAGCTATTTAAAAATATGTATTATATTTACTAATGATTTTTATGTAACTATATATCTGTTAAACATTTTAATTAACCTCTTACGATTAAATCTTGAAGTACGTGTGCAGAGAATTAAATTTAGCGCAATTATATTAAGGTCGATTTAACTAGGATATAAAAAAGACCATATGCGACAATAATCATATTTTTAATTTACAAGTTTAAAGAAATTCATTTAAGAAATATACTATGGCCGAGGCCTTCAAATTTGAATTTAGTACAGATAATCTTGACGAGCGAGGCCCGTCATTTCCACTCAAGTGGTTAATATGTATTAAAGTCTGCTGCATGACCTAGGTTAATTTATTAAAAATAAAATTATTTGATTTTTTTTAAACTGAAATAGATATTTATATATTAGCGCTCACAGTATGATGTACTCAATATTCGTTATGTTTGTGTAGCTATTATAAAACCGTTAAACTTTATCAACGTCTTATTCCATATTGTGAGAAGAAAAATAAGTATAATAAAGGTTAGTGATATGGTTGATTCACAATCAGAGGAAAAACTCTCGTAATAAACTGTACTATTATTGTGGCATAAATAATAAATATAAGCGGTTTTTTTTTTGTTTTAAGTCGCAGTGAGAGGAAATCAAGTATTACATAAGTATAGAAGATGAATTTAAGTGGTTTTCTATGAGAATTTATAGATAATATACATATTTTATTTTCTTATTCATTTTCATGCATGCCTTCCTTTTTTAAAAAGATGGTTTTTTGTTATATGCGCTAAAAATATATCGCAATTAAAAATTAGTTATTTTTAATCACGAGAATCGGCCTTAAAATTTAAGATCGTCTTTTTTATTGTCTCTTAGAATGACGTCAGGTAGTAACAAATTGGTAATATGACTATTGACCACAACATCCTGCTGTTGTATGTCTTCAAATACGAACTACGAATATATAAAATGAAGTATTTTTATAATAAAACAATACTGTACGTACAGTTCCTAAAATGTGTAATTTTGTTACGATAATTATAAAACTTATTACCTCGTGGGTAAATATAGTCAAAATGTGCTATACAAATTAGAGAAAGTGGTACTATCGAGTATCGCATAAGTACATAAACTAAATTCAAAATAATAATTTCGTGTTTCCTTTTTTTTTCATATTATAGTTAACTTCAGGATCTGTAGCCCGTCTAATCGAATTGTTTCTGTTAAAACTATTAAATTACATTTCCACATTCATATGCATTACTTGTGACAGGAGCCACTTGTATATATGATAGTGGAAATTACACTCTTCTATTTTTGAAACGTAACAAAATCTGTACGTGACTTCTCAGAATACTTGAGCATAATAACAATCGACGACTACACAGAAACGAGACAAAGGCAACTCAGGTATACACTAGTGATGCCACGAATAGTAAATTGGCCGAATACCGAATACCAAATTTTCGGCCGCCGAATATTCCTGGAAGTAGCGTGTTTAGTGAGAGGTTATTTTATGAGGCTGGTAACATTTACGATGAAAAGCGTAATCGTTTGCTACCAAAAAATGCTGAAATGCTTGTTTTTATCCATCACAACTTACCACTGATCAATTTTAAAAGTAAAGTGTTGAAATTTGGAAATAAATACATAATTTTGAGTAATAGAACGTGTCTTTTTTACATGATTTGGTATTCGGCCGAATAGTACGTATTATTCGGCCGAATAGGCCGAATACCGAATAGTTGCCGAATATTCGTGGCATCTCTAGTATACACCCCTTAGGTGATACCTCATTCAACAGCAGAAAAAAAATCAGAATATCACAAGTAAGGTGTGTTTCAATATAAACAATATTTTGTTAATACCTTCTCCGAACTTAACAGCTCAGAAAAATATATATCAAAACTTTGATAGGTACAAATAACGAAATTGACATAGTATTATAGTATGCAGATAAGACTTTTAGATATTTAGTTATATCATCTGGTCACATGTCAGAACTAACTTTATGACCAAAATTTTATGAAAAATAAATAATGTCTAGCATTATAAAACTTAAACCTCAAAATAAATTAGAAATGTCAAGTAGATATAGTTGTTGTTATTTTCAAGGTTCAAGATAATTAATACATGGATCTATTTTAATTAAAAACTATGGAAGATTTCTATCTATTTTATAGAAACGAACATAATCTAAAAAATGACCAGTTTTACTACTCGGCAATTGTACTTTTTAAAGTCGCAATCTTTTTATCCCTCGTCCAATATTGTTTGTCTTAAGTGTTTTATTTTTAAATAAACACCTACATGTGTTTTCGTAAATACAGAATGATTGATTGGCATATAAAGTCTATGTAACATCAATTTAAATGCACAAACTGGTCAATAATCTCAGTTAAAAGCTATGGAAAGGTCAGGCTCGTTTAATGCATGAGTTGGTCGAACATGACAATAAGTCGGACCTTAAAGGTCGTGATAGACAGATGAAGTGCGCGACCAATTATCCATAACGATCGTCACTGGCGCGGGTTGGCATAAGGTCGCATATAATAACTGTAGACTTAAATCAATGTTCCGTCATTAGCGAGAATGAGATTTAATAAGGCATAATCAAATTTTTATCATATCTATGTCACGTCAATTCTTAATGTTAAAACAAATAACATTGTTTATAGTCGTACTTACCTACAGAATTTGAAAAAATCAAGTATTTTCAACGATTTATATTTTATTACGGTTTAAGTGACGCCAATTAGAACAGATATAAAGGGTTTTATTAATATATATTATTAATAATCCAACCTTGTAATGATGGTTTAGGAATAAGACAAACCTATCTAATATCATCAGGTACTTGGATATGACAGCTATGCTAAAGTATACATTTTAATGTATATATCAAAATGGGCCAATTTTTTAAACTAGCTGAATTACCCATGAATCCGGCGTTAATTCCAGAAATGGTATATACGACACGGGAATTTATTTAATTATAATTATAGATTGTTTAATAACTTACACCTCTTATACATTTTTCTTATTGCAAATGAAATTTAGATTTATTCGATTAGATTTAGATCTAGAATATTACAATATCTGGGTTGAAATTTTGTGTTTTATATTTAGTTAAAAAACGTATGAAAATGTATCGACAAATTTACTTTAGCATCATTTTATAGTCAAAATGAGTCAGCATAGCTATCGCAGAGGTCGATTAACAAAAACGTAGCAGATGAATAAATAACAGATGAATTTTCATTTCCTGTATCAACATGCGGATAACGTTCGCGCTGGCGTCACCTCGAGTGGGTAAACATTCATATCAAATATTATAGCAGAGATATCTCTTATCTTACTACACACTACACTGATTCAGATTGTGAATGTTACATTCTGTTTGAAATATTTATAATTTTACCTTAATCTTGTAAATCTAGTGACATATTTAAAATGATATGTACTTAACTATAATATATAATCAGCAATGAATAGAGATAATTTTAAAATCAAAATATAAAGAATGTTAAAAAAAAATAAACTCTTATAAGTTTTATAGCATATACAGCTCGATAAAGTCACTATTTACAAAGATAATATATGTATATATCACTAGCATGCCAACAATGGCATATTCGATTTTCTTTTAGTAGAATGAGATTATCTTTCTACTGAAAACTATTTGTAATAATTTTCTGAAGGTTATTTGCTATATAATGCGACCAAATGTCTTATGCCAATTATTGAAAATGTTTTCTAGTAAGTAGTAATGGGCTCTCTATATACTATGATATGACTCTCACTCGTTCTAAGGCTGAGATTTATAGACCCAACTTTAACTTATACTTTACTAATATATTACAATTTATATTATTCAATAAGGGCGGCTTGCACTAACAAATTAAATCTAGTTTAGAGATATATAAAATGCTATTTAGCGCTGATCTGTACTTATTGTCTTGCACTAAATCAAAATCTAGTTATAACAACTCTTAAACTGAAATCATCATTAAGTTGGAATCAAACTAATTCAATTAATAAGCGTTTTATACAAGCTTAAACTAGATTAATTCGTTAGTGCAAGCCGCCCTAAATGTCAAAGGATTTGGTAAGTCACCGATTTTGTCAACCTGAACTTGGCTCTGCGAATACTATGGTTATATATATTTAAATTCCTATTTTATATTGAGTTTTCTGTCAAAACGAATTAATTTTTTGAAAACTTTGCTAAGCTAAGTCGGAATAATGTCTACAAATTTCAGTCTAAGTTAGTTGTTGCAATTTATTGTGGTTTAAATAATAGCTTTTTACGAGCATGAAGCAATTATCTGGCAAGTTATCAACTGAGTAGTAATTTATAGGTTAAATTTTATAATATATAAAGTTAAATTTGGAAAAATCCATTAGTTATTTTGTAATGCATTTACTGATTAATGCTTATTTAATAATTTCTTATAGTCTTTTCCATTTTTTAAACATTTCTAATTAAATTTAACTGGACTAATTAAAGTTAATATAATCAAATGTCATTACTTAACCATAATTTCGTTCTTCACAAGTTTAATTGAATACCGCAATTTCCATCTTTATACTACTTGATTAATATGAGAACCAGTTGCACTATAAAGTTAATCTAACTGTAACAGGTATCTTATTTGATTAGTAACTTTAAATTCCGACAGGAATTAAATGCTTCCTAAAATGTTGACGGTTATGCAATTTCTTCAAATAGATTTCATTAAAAATATAAATATGCTACGCTGTAATATTAATATAGAATTATGTTCATGCTATACTCGTATATATTGTAGTTCTAAATAATGGAAGGCTTTTAATAAAGGTGTTAACTAATCTTTAAATTTTTATGATCGTTCTTTCATTTCAATTCTTTATTATTGTACATCTAAATGCCTGTGATACATTAACAATCTTAATAAAAACCGTTAGTTATCGAAGTAAGGACAGATTTAACTGTAACCACCTTGTAAGGAAAGCGATAGTTATCAAGTGGCATTGCAATATGGTTGGCTTGCACTAAAGTATAATTATATCAGAAACGGTACATCGCGGATTAAATACATGGGCTTAAAAGATCATGTTACCTTCAAATCCATTAAATCCCGCCATAAAAATATAATTCATGATGTTTTCTTCAAATTACATTATTTTAGTATAGTTTTACAATCTGCATATTCGATAATTTTAATAAATATAATTTTATGTGTCATTTCCAGGAAACTTTCTTATAGCGAGATTTTAATACTTTCTTGTAATCGTTATTCTTACATAAATTTATGCAACAATAAATACTTAACGTATTATTCTTATCAGTTGCGATAAAAAAGAATATGTTTCATACTTATATACCATTTATTTTGTTTTCTTTTAGTTGTAGAAAAATCCTACATATAACTACTGCCTTTAACTGACATAGGTCCAAGATTTCAAGCCTCAAGCCTAGTAGAATTGCAGAAACAGATAAATCTCTTCCAAATTATGGTTAACATTTTTGCCGTGATATGTGTGTTAATGAATTTATGTAAGCCGGCATGATGACAAGGACTGTTCTTATATTCTTTCATCATAATGTTTGTCTTCGTTCTTGGACTTTATTACTCTTTTCGTCAATGTAGTACATTATTTCGTCGGACTTTATCCTATACTATTGTTTTGCTTTGAAGGTTTTGAAATATCTTCTATGATATTCATTGAAATTAAGTGATGTCAAAGACAATTTTGTTCAAAATTAAATACTCTTAATCAACAACACATTTATTTGGATTAAGATTAATATTATTACGTTGATACAACTCTTAACAAATAATGCATTAATTTCGACCAAATATGTTTACCATAAAAACGTTTCTAATGAAATAATCTTAAAAGATAGACATATACTGTCGTGGACATTTTTTTAGATCATTTTAATAGGAATAATTTTTTCCTAAATATGTTTTTGGTATCTTGAACCGTTTTCACAGCGCACGCAATGGAAACCCTCAAGGATGAATAATTTTCCCCGTTTTTTTCACATTTTCCATTATTTCTTCGCTCCTAATAATTGCATCGTAATGTTATATAACCTAAAGCCTTCCTCGATAAATGGTCTATTCAACTCAAAAATATTTTTTTCAATTCGAACCAGTAATTTCTGAGATTAGCGCGTTCAAACAAACAAACTCTTCAGCTTTATAATCAGCTTTATAATATTAGTATAGATTTGTGATATAAGACCTTGCTTTTTTCTAAATACCATGGAATTAATATGTTAACGAAAAATCCAATCTATGTTTTCATTTCCTTGCGAAAATGACAAAATACGACATAAACAGACATATCTTTTGAATGTATTAACCTAGAAGTAGGATTTTTTGGAGCCATAAAAGATCGCAGACCAAAGTATTTGATATTAATTTCAACATAACTCTACGCGTTCCTGAAAAAATAGGTTTTCACAAACAGATAGACAGACGGACAACATAGTGATCTTATAAATGTTTTAGTCCCCTTTTAATGTGCTGAAGCTTAAAAACATAAATATTTAATAATAATATTTTTATAATCGCGCTATATCAGGTTTGGGCAATCAAAAATAATGCATTTTTGTGCCTCCTTGAATAAGTCCAACACAGTTGATCGTCTTAGTGTAGAGGCTTATCAATTTTGTTTTTAATTAATAAACAAGATTACAATCTTGCGATAAAGGCAAATAGAGCACATCTCAGCTGTGATAGGGCCGTTGGTTATAAAGTGTTAAAACTCATAACTCCAATAAATTACATAATTATGTTAATCATTGTAAGAATGTCGATATCTACTGCTAACGATCATTTTAAACATTAATGACTTTTGGGAACTTTTTTGGGACTTTTTTACACATGACATGTCTATTAGATACCATGCGGGTTTCCTCACGATGTTTTCTTCACCGAAAACATGTTTGGTACATATTTATAATAATAATAACCATATATTAATTATTCCACGTTATATTCTTGTCTTTTGATAGCCAAAAATTTTACGACTACGCTCATAGAATACATAAAAAATATAATCACACCAAAGATAAAAAATATACCATGTGAGGTTTCAGGACTGAAAGCTTGGGTCAAAGTTATAAAATGTCACAAAAATTAGTATTATATATCATTTTATTACTTCGACGTTTTACATTTCTGTTTAATTAGTTAACGTTTTGGATAATGTTTTGAGTCATTCCTTAATTGATAATACAGTCAAAACCGTTTGTGGCGACATCGTTTAGTACTATATACTGGTTATATTGACACAGAACAAAGGTCTCGGCAAAAAAATAGGACTTCGTATCTCGAAGACATCACCGGTTGTTACGACTAAATATGAATAGTCCATTCGATGCCGTTATAACAGATTTTGACTGTATTACAAATTTAATACCAAAAGCTATTAAGGAAATGTTGAATAATATTAAATAGGCAATCTTTTTATGCTATCTTGATGTGCACCCCGTTAACCGTCTACAACATTTCTTATATCTATTATACAAATTAAATCCTCAAGAAATCAATCCATCGCGCATCCAGTACATTCAGTAACACCGGTTAAATGCGAAATAGAGCTCGACTAGTTTTTCAGTCCCATTGACTGTGTTCCACTAAACGCAGGTCCGTTACTCTGCGGACAAGTTTTTAACTTTTTACCACATAAGTACGGCGCTATGCGTTTTACGTAACTGTGTTTCTAATCATTGATTTTTTGTGCCTTTTTGAACACGCTCATCTATAATTGATCTGATCACATGTTGGATTTCTAAATGAAGTTGGATTAGCTACTTGTCTGGCTGTACCGTAATGCTGCGATCTTTTACCGCTTCGTTATAACTACTTACATATATAATATGATTAGTTATTACTTTTACATATACAAACATTTCCTGTATTATATTATACATTATAAATTGATTAGATAATAAGCTGAGTAAGTTGTATGTTTTAAATATTTAGCGAAGATTTGGGAGAAATTCGTAACATTATTGAAAGCTGTTATTGAAGCTCCAAAAACCTAACCTTTAAAATGTATTTATATAAAATAAGTTACGTAATAAATGTAAATTTATTTTTGATCTGGAGGTTATCAAATCTTATTAGTAGAAATACGTCAATCTATTCTTCTTCGCACACAAAAAGAAAGTAGATAGTCCGTCGAACGCAGTTACCCAAAATAATAAATTAATCTTTTTTAAAATAAGATGAAAGCTGTACAGCTTTCAGTGGAAGAGATCAAGAAATCAGCAAAAATTCCTAAATACATAGCAAAATTATCTACGATTCTCATTAGCATAAAAATGCATATTATATACATTCCAACACACAAACTGCTACGAAATTTTTTATTTGATTTAGCCGGCTTATTAGTATAACTGTAAATAAATTACCGCGGTTTCAAGGTTAGTACACGCGGTTATAAGATTAGTATGCGACATATAGTGTCATTATTCATAACGACGCATGATGTAAGAATACGAGTTGCGACTTAATGATATACTTTACTAAATGTAAGAAGAATAATTAAACTTTATAATTTTATTTTTTTTAATATACAGTCTTCTGTTGTATCATAGCTAAACTCTAATACTAGATCTACAGGCGAACAATTTATAACTATTTTAGAAAAAGGTAAAACATGATTTATTTTACTTTGTTATATGCCATATTTATAACTATTTTGTAGTAGTAAATATGTTAGTATGTTAGAACGAAAAAATATTAGAAAAGAAAAATTCTAAAACAAATATAAAGATCGGTCATTTTGACCGATTCGGTAAATCTAGTGTTAATAAAGTTTATGAACTTATCTACATACAGTTATATTTATTAATAGTTAATTAGTGTGAAATTGGTTGTATTAATTAGTAATTACACAGATACAATTTTTAATAAACAATATATGACTATGCTGAAAATATAATAACAAAATATCTCCGTAACTAAGCAATTTAAATGTATATTATTATCTCAGGTTCTATTACTGGTAATTTTTACACATACAATAGGTTATACAATTATGCACTAATGTAAAAATGTATCACGAAACGAATCCATTCTGAAAGTATTACTATTCAAAGGCACGGTTATACCTTATAAACACTATTTTTTATTTACTGCAATATCGTTGATAACTCTTAAGTGAAATAAAACTAAAATAAACATGTTAAGAAATAACACCTCCACAATATATCCGTCTCATGTACAAGTATACATATCTTTAAGTATGACAAACAAACGACAAACAAACAACAAACAACAACAACCGAGACAACAAACAACAACAAACGACACACGCAATTCACTAACTCTTATAAATATAGAATATTTAAGTTATATATGTATTTTTATTGATGACTGTACTGCTAATCGTGTCACTTTGTTTTGTATATCTATATATAGTTAGGTTCATTACAAAATCATTCTTAGAAGTTAATAAATACAGTATGAAAATAAATATGACAACATAATCTATATACATAAAATAACTTGTCCTGACGGATATATTATTTTAGAGCCTAAACTACTGACGCTAGATATATGAAATTTTGGTGCGGAATAAGCTCCGCCCGTGGTCTCCTCCGCTGACGCAGACTCTCTGGCCGCTGCTGCTGAGCCGAATAGTTTCCTCTCTATTCCCACAGGGGGCAGATCACCCGCCCCCACCGATGGTACCTTCCTGGGTGCAAGTCACCGAGGATCCAGAGGTGCCACCGGTAACCAGGGAGGAACTAGAAGGGGTTATGGACCGCCTGAGGGGTAAGAAGACGGCTCCGGGTATGGACGGAGTTCATGCAAGGGTCTGGGTCCTTGCCTTCGACACCCTAGAAGAGTGGCTGAGGAGGACCTTTAACGCTTGCCTGTCCCAGTCCGAGATCCCTCGTCTGTGGAAGTGTGGCAAGCTAGTCCTACTCCAAAAGCCGGGGCGTCCGGTCGACTCCCCCTCTGCTTATCGGCCCATCGTTCTTCTCGATGAGGTCGCTAAGATCTTTGAGAGGGTAGTAGTCGGCCGAATCGTCGAACATCTCGAAAGGGAGGGCCCGGACCTGTCCGACAACCAGTTCGGTTTTAGGAGGGGCCGGTCGACTATCGATGCGATTCGACAGGTCAGGACCTTGGCGCAGGAAGCAGTTTCCAGCGGTGGGGTGATGATAGCGGTGTCACTCGACATCGCCAACGCTTTCAACACCCTGCCCTGGAACTGCATACAGGAGGGGCTGCGGCACCACAATGTGCCGCGTTACTTGCGCCGCATCATCAAGGCCTACCTGTCGGATCGCAGCGTCAAGTATCCGACAAAGGACGGCTGGGCGGTAAGAGAGATGACGTGCGGTGTTCCACAGGGGTCGGTCCTTGGCCCGCTCCTGTGGAACATCGGCTACGACTGGGTCCTGCGTGGGTCGAACCTTCCGGGTGTCAGCGTCACCTGTTACGCGGATGACACCTTGGTGACGGCCCGCGGGAGGAATTACCGCCTGGCCTCCATGTTGGCCACGGCAGGGACAGCGCATGTCGTACGCCGCATCAGGGCTTTGGGCCTGGAGGTGGCATTGCACAAAACTGAAGTATTATGTTTTCGTGGCCCTCGGTTTTCGCCGCCTCCAGACGCCCATATAACTATCGGTGGGGTCCGTCTTGCCGTCGGGGACACGATGCGCTATCTTGGGCTCATCCTCGACGGCAGATGGAGTTTTCAAGCCCACTTTCGGCACCTCATGCCGAAAGTGATGGGGGTGACGAGTGCGCTCATGCGGCTCATGCCCCACATAGGTGGACCTGGAGCGTCCAGTAGGCGCCTCTATACAAACGTTGTCCGCTCCATGGCACTGTACGGTGCCCCGGTGTGGGCTGATGCCCTCAACGTCGCCAACGTCCGGCTATTGCGCCGCCCCCAGAGGGCGATGGCGGTGGCGATGATACGGGGCTACAGTACAGTGTCATGTGAGGCGGCATGTGTCATTTCAGGGTCGGTCCCCTGGGACCTAGAGGCCCGCGCGCTCGCGTCACTTTATACATGGCGCGTGGAGCAGCGGGCCCGGGGCCAGTGGCCGGCCCTGTCCGAAATAAAAAGGAAACGGTGCCTATTGGATGCCGAATCCGTTGCAGCATGGGAGACCAGGCTGGAGCACCCCAGTGCCGGCCTGCGGACTGTAGAAGCCATCCGTCCAGTGTTACGGGAATGGCTCAACAGGCGCCATGGAATCGTCTCCTACCGGTTGACGCAGGCACTGACCGGACATGGTTGTTTCGGTTGGTACCTTTGCCGAATAACCGGTAGTGAGCCGACCCAACGCTGCCACCACTGCGACGGATGTGCTGAAGAGTCCGCTCAGCACATGTTTGACGGGTGCCCAGCCTGGGCCCCGGAAAGGGATGCTTTAACGCAACAGGTAGGAAATGACCTGTCGCTGCCCACACTTATTCGGACTATGCTCGACAGCGACAGGTCATGGAAGGCGGTCCTCCTTTTCACAGAGGAGGTCCTTAGAGTGAAAGAGGAGGCGGAGCGTGAGCGAAAGAGGCAGGCTTCATCTTCCCTGTCCTTTCCGCCCCTCCGTCGCCCTCGCCGTACTGGACGCAGGAGGGAAGCCTACTCAAGGCACTTCCCTCCTTAACGGATTAACACCTGGGCGGCGCACTTGAGGGAGTGCGTCGCCCAACATTTCCAAGGCGAGAGCGGTGCGCGATGTGTTCCCGCTCACCGCTCGAAGAAACTGAAGGAGAGCGGAATGGTGCCTAGGGGCCTTCCATCAATAGGCCAGACGTCGCCGGGCGCTGAGGAAGCTGGCACAGCCTTGCCCTTGGCCCCGGCAAACGGGAGAAGGAATACCCCGGGGGTTTTAGTCGGTGCGACTCCGACACACCGGGGGGTGACCCTCATCATCCCCTGACGGCCCACAACGGGTTTCCCCCGAGTTAAAAAAAAAAAAAAAAAAAAGATATATGAAATTTGGACATTGTATTCCTTTTATGACGTAGGCACCCATCAAGGAGGATTTTTTTTATATTTCACCCCTAAAGAGGAGCAATAAGTGTTTAATATTTGTCATATTATCATATAAGTCTGTCAATTCTGTAGTGAGCAGGACGGAATCCGCTATTTAGTTTTTTAATTAGAAATAATATATGTTTTGGCGTTTATCGAAAATCAACTTCCAATGGGGTAAAATAAGAGTTGAAAGTTTCTTTGAAAATAAATCAATTTTGAAGTTAACACTATGAAAATATACATTTAGCTTTTTAATTAAAAAAAGTGGTTCGACGTTGTTGAAAAACCTGATTCGAAGAGGATAAATTATTTCTTTTCAAGCAGCGCCCGGTCACTACAGCTAGTATAATATAGTGTTATAGTTTAAATAAAATTAAATCCAATTTTAACGCAATTAATTCATATTTACTAATAACCACTTGAAATTATAAATCAAATTACTACGGTATATCCTATTAGTCACTGCAATTATTATTTAACTGGACTATTAAATCCAGTTAAATTTATTAAATTTAACTGGACTAATTAAAGTTAATATAATCAAATGTCATTACTTAACCATAATTTCGTTCTTCACAAGTTTAATTGAATACCGCAATTTCCATCTTTATACTACTTGATTAATATGAGAACCAGTTGCACTATAAAGTTAATCTAACTGTAACAGGTATCTTATTTGATTAGTAACTTTAAATTCCGACAGGAATTAAATGCTTCCTAAAATGTTGACGGTTATGCAATTTCTTCAAATAGATTTCATTAAAAATATAAATATGCTACGCTGTAATATTAATATAGAATTATGTTCATGCTATACTCGTATATATTGTAGTTCTAAATAATGGAAGGCTTTTAATAAAGGTGTTAACTAATCTTTAAATTTTTATGATCGTTCTTTCATTTCAATTCTTTATTATTGTACATCTAAATGCCTGTGATACATTAACAATCTTAATAAAAACCGTTAGTTATCGAAGTAAGGACAGATTTAACTGTAACCACCTTGTAAGGAAAGCGATAGTTATCAAGTGGCATTGCAATATGGTTGGCTTGCACTAAAGTATAATTATATCAGAAACGGTACATCGCGGATTAAATACATGGGCTTAAAAGATCATGTTACCTTCAAATCCATTAAATCCCGCCATAAAAATATAATTCATGATGTTTTCTTCAAATTACATTATTTTAGTATAGTTTTACAATCTGCATATTCGATAATTTTAATAAATATAATTTTATGTGTCATTTCCAGGAAACTTTCTTATAGCGAGATTTTAATACTTTCTTGTAATCGTTATTCTTACATAAATTTATGCAACAATAAATACTTAACGTATTATTCTTATCAGTTGCGATAAAAAAGAATATGTTTCATACTTATATACCATTTATTTTGTTTTCTTTTAGTTGTAGAAAAATCCTACATATAACTACTGCCTTTAACTGACATAGGTCCAAGATTTCAAGCCTCAAGCCTAGTAGAATTGCAGAAACAGATAAATCTCTTCCAAATTATGGTTAACATTTTTGCCGTGATATGTGTGTTAATGAATTTATGTAAGCCGGCATGATGACAAGGACTGTTCTTATATTCTTTCATCATAATGTTTGTCTTCGTTCTTGGACTTTATTACTCTTTTCGTCAATGTAGTACATTATTTCGTCGGACTTTATCCTATACTATTGTTTTGCTTTGAAGGTTTTGAAATATCTTCTATGATATTCATTGAAATTAAGTGATGTCAAAGACAATTTTGTTCAAAATTAAATACTCTTAATCAACAACACATTTATTTGGATTAAGATTAATATTATTACGTTGATACAACTCTTAACAAATAATGCATTAATTTCGACCAAATATGTTTACCATAAAAACGTTTCTAATGAAATAATCTTAAAAGATAGACATATACTGTCGTGGACATTTTTTTAGATCATTTTAATAGGAATAATTTTTTCCTAAATATGTTTTTGGTATCTTGAACCGTTTTCACAGCGCACGCAATGGAAACCCTCAAGGATGAATAATTTTCCCCGTTTTTTTCACATTTTCCATTATTTCTTCGCTCCTAATAATTGCATCGTAATGTTATATAACCTAAAGCCTTCCTCGATAAATGGTCTATTCAACTCAAAAATATTTTTTTCAATTCGAACCAGTAATTTCTGAGATTAGCGCGTTCAAACAAACAAACTCTTCAGCTTTATAATCAGCTTTATAATATTAGTATAGATTTGTGATATAAGACCTTGCTTTTTTCTAAATACCATGGAATTAATATGTTAACGAAAAATCCAATCTATGTTTTCATTTCCTTGCGAAAATGACAAAATACGACATAAACAGACATATCTTTTGAATGTATTAACCTAGAAGTAGGATTTTTTGGAGCCATAAAAGATCGCAGACCAAAGTATTTGATATTAATTTCAACATAACTCTACGCGTTCCTGAAAAAATAGGTTTTCACAAACAGATAGACAGACGGACAACATAGTGATCTTATAAATGTTTTAGTCCCCTTTTAATGTGCTGAAGCTTAAAAACATAAATATTTAATAATAATATTTTTATAATCGCGCTATATCAGGTTTGGGCAATCAAAAATAATGCATTTTTGTGCCTCCTTGAATAAGTCCAACACAGTTGATCGTCTTAGTGTAGAGGCTTATCAATTTTGTTTTTAATTAATAAACAAGATTACAATCTTGCGATAAAGGCAAATAGAGCACATCTCAGCTGTGATAGGGCCGTTGGTTATAAAGTGTTAAAACTCATAACTCCAATAAATTACATAATTATGTTAATCATTGTAAGAATGTCGATATCTACTGCTAACGATCATTTTAAACATTAATGACTTTTGGGAACTTTTTTGGGACTTTTTTACACATGACATGTCTATTAGATACCATGCGGGTTTCCTCACGATGTTTTCTTCACCGAAAACATGTTTGGTACATATTTATAATAATAATAACCATATATTAATTATTCCACGTTATATTCTTGTCTTTTGATAGCCAAAAATTTTACGACTACGCTCATAGAATACATAAAAAATATAATCACACCAAAGATAAAAAATATACCATGTGAGGTTTCAGGACTGAAAGCTTGGGTCAAAGTTATAAAATGTCACAAAAATTAGTATTATATATCATTTTATTACTTCGACGTTTTACATTTCTGTTTAATTAGTTAACGTTTTGGATAATGTTTTGAGTCATTCCTTAATTGATAATACAGTCAAAACCGTTTGTGGCGACATCGTTTAGTACTATATACTGGTTATATTGACACAGAACAAAGGTCTCGGCAAAAAAATAGGACTTCGTATCTCGAAGACATCACCGGTTGTTACGACTAAATATGAATAGTCCATTCGATGCCGTTATAACAGATTTTGACTGTATTACAAATTTAATACCAAAAGCTATTAAGGAAATGTTGAATAATATTAAATAGGCAATCTTTTTATGCTATCTTGATGTGCACCCCGTTAACCGTCTACAACATTTCTTATATCTATTATACAAATTAAATCCTCAAGAAATCAATCCATCGCGCATCCAGTACATTCAGTAACACCGGTTAAATGCGAAATAGAGCTCGACTAGTTTTTCAGTCCCATTGACTGTGTTCCACTAAACGCAGGTCCGTTACTCTGCGGACAAGTTTTTAACTTTTTACCACATAAGTACGGCGCTATGCGTTTTACGTAACTGTGTTTCTAATCATTGATTTTTTGTGCCTTTTTGAACACGCTCATCTATAATTGATCTGATCACATGTTGGATTTCTAAATGAAGTTGGATTAGCTACTTGTCTGGCTGTACCGTAATGCTGCGATCTTTTACCGCTTCGTTATAACTACTTACATATATAATATGATTAGTTATTACTTTTACATATACAAACATTTCCTGTATTATATTATACATTATAAATTGATTAGATAATAAGCTGAGTAAGTTGTATGTTTTAAATATTTAGCGAAGATTTGGGAGAAATTCGTAACATTATTGAAAGCTGTTATTGAAGCTCCAAAAACCTAACCTTTAAAATGTATTTATATAAAATAAGTTACGTAATAAATGTAAATTTATTTTTGATCTGGAGGTTATCAAATCTTATTAGTAGAAATACGTCAATCTATTCTTCTTCGCACACAAAAAGAAAGTAGATAGTCCGTCGAACGCAGTTACCCAAAATAATAAATTAATCTTTTTTAAAATAAGATGAAAGCTGTACAGCTTTCAGTGGAAGAGATCAAGAAATCAGCAAAAATTCCTAAATACATAGCAAAATTATCTACGATTCTCATTAGCATAAAAATGCATATTATATACATTCCAACACACAAACTGCTACGAAATTTTTTATTTGATTTAGCCGGCTTATTAGTATAACTGTAAATAAATTACCGCGGTTTCAAGGTTAGTACACGCGGTTATAAGATTAGTATGCGACATATAGTGTCATTATTCATAACGACGCATGATGTAAGAATACGAGTTGCGACTTAATGATATACTTTACTAAATGTAAGAAGAATAATTAAACTTTATAATTTTATTTTTTTTAATATACAGTCTTCTGTTGTATCATAGCTAAACTCTAATACTAGATCTACAGGCGAACAATTTATAACTATTTTAGAAAAAGGTAAAACATGATTTATTTTACTTTGTTATATGCCATATTTATAACTATTTTGTAGTAGTAAATATGTTAGTATGTTAGAACGAAAAAATATTAGAAAAGAAAAATTCTAAAACAAATATAAAGATCGGTCATTTTGACCGATTCGGTAAATCTAGTGTTAATAAAGTTTATGAACTTATCTACATACAGTTATATTTATTAATAGTTAATTAGTGTGAAATTGGTTGTATTAATTAGTAATTACACAGATACAATTTTTAATAAACAATATATGACTATGCTGAAAATATAATAACAAAATATCTCCGTAACTAAGCAATTTAAATGTATATTATTATCTCAGGTTCTATTACTGGTAATTTTTACACATACAATAGGTTATACAATTATGCACTAATGTAAAAATGTATCACGAAACGAATCCATTCTGAAAGTATTACTATTCAAAGGCACGGTTATACCTTATAAACACTATTTTTTATTTACTGCAATATCGTTGATAACTCTTAAGTGAAATAAAACTAAAATAAACATGTTAAGAAATAACACCTCCACAATATATCCGTCTCATGTACAAGTATACATATCTTTAAGTATGACAAACAAACGACAAACAAACAACAAACAACAACAACCGAGACAACAAACAACAACAAACGACACACGCAATTCACTAACTCTTATAAATATAGAATATTTAAGTTATATATGTATTTTTATTGATGACTGTACTGCTAATCGTGTCACTTTGTTTTGTATATCTATATATAGTTAGGTTCATTACAAAATCATTCTTAGAAGTTAATAAATACAGTATGAAAATAAATATGACAACATAATCTATATACATAAAATAACTTGTCCTGACGGATATATTATTTTAGAGCCTAAACTACTGACGCTAGATATATGAAATTTTGGTGCGGAATAAGCTCCGCCCGTGGTCTCCTCCGCTGACGCAGACTCTCTGGCCGCTGCTGCTGAGCCGAATAGTTTCCTCTCTATTCCCACAGGGGGCAGATCACCCGCCCCCACCGATGGTACCTTCCTGGGTGCAAGTCACCGAGGATCCAGAGGTGCCACCGGTAACCAGGGAGGAACTAGAAGGGGTTATGGACCGCCTGAGGGGTAAGAAGACGGCTCCGGGTATGGACGGAGTTCATGCAAGGGTCTGGGTCCTTGCCTTCGACACCCTAGAAGAGTGGCTGAGGAGGACCTTTAACGCTTGCCTGTCCCAGTCCGAGATCCCTCGTCTGTGGAAGTGTGGCAAGCTAGTCCTACTCCAAAAGCCGGGGCGTCCGGTCGACTCCCCCTCTGCTTATCGGCCCATCGTTCTTCTCGATGAGGTCGCTAAGATCTTTGAGAGGGTAGTAGTCGGCCGAATCGTCGAACATCTCGAAAGGGAGGGCCCGGACCTGTCCGACAACCAGTTCGGTTTTAGGAGGGGCCGGTCGACTATCGATGCGATTCGACAGGTCAGGACCTTGGCGCAGGAAGCAGTTTCCAGCGGTGGGGTGATGATAGCGGTGTCACTCGACATCGCCAACGCTTTCAACACCCTGCCCTGGAACTGCATACAGGAGGGGCTGCGGCACCACAATGTGCCGCGTTACTTGCGCCGCATCATCAAGGCCTACCTGTCGGATCGCAGCGTCAAGTATCCGACAAAGGACGGCTGGGCGGTAAGAGAGATGACGTGCGGTGTTCCACAGGGGTCGGTCCTTGGCCCGCTCCTGTGGAACATCGGCTACGACTGGGTCCTGCGTGGGTCGAACCTTCCGGGTGTCAGCGTCACCTGTTACGCGGATGACACCTTGGTGACGGCCCGCGGGAGGAATTACCGCCTGGCCTCCATGTTGGCCACGGCAGGGACAGCGCATGTCGTACGCCGCATCAGGGCTTTGGGCCTGGAGGTGGCATTGCACAAAACTGAAGTATTATGTTTTCGTGGCCCTCGGTTTTCGCCGCCTCCAGACGCCCATATAACTATCGGTGGGGTCCGTCTTGCCGTCGGGGACACGATGCGCTATCTTGGGCTCATCCTCGACGGCAGATGGAGTTTTCAAGCCCACTTTCGGCACCTCATGCCGAAAGTGATGGGGGTGACGAGTGCGCTCATGCGGCTCATGCCCCACATAGGTGGACCTGGAGCGTCCAGTAGGCGCCTCTATACAAACGTTGTCCGCTCCATGGCACTGTACGGTGCCCCGGTGTGGGCTGATGCCCTCAACGTCGCCAACGTCCGGCTATTGCGCCGCCCCCAGAGGGCGATGGCGGTGGCGATGATACGGGGCTACAGTACAGTGTCATGTGAGGCGGCATGTGTCATTTCAGGGTCGGTCCCCTGGGACCTAGAGGCCCGCGCGCTCGCGTCACTTTATACATGGCGCGTGGAGCAGCGGGCCCGGGGCCAGTGGCCGGCCCTGTCCGAAATAAAAAGGAAACGGTGCCTATTGGATGCCGAATCCGTTGCAGCATGGGAGACCAGGCTGGAGCACCCCAGTGCCGGCCTGCGGACTGTAGAAGCCATCCGTCCAGTGTTACGGGAATGGCTCAACAGGCGCCATGGAATCGTCTCCTACCGGTTGACGCAGGCACTGACCGGACATGGTTGTTTCGGTTGGTACCTTTGCCGAATAACCGGTAGTGAGCCGACCCAACGCTGCCACCACTGCGACGGATGTGCTGAAGAGTCCGCTCAGCACATGTTTGACGGGTGCCCAGCCTGGGCCCCGGAAAGGGATGCTTTAACGCAACAGGTAGGAAATGACCTGTCGCTGCCCACACTTATTCGGACTATGCTCGACAGCGACAGGTCATGGAAGGCGGTCCTCCTTTTCACAGAGGAGGTCCTTAGAGTGAAAGAGGAGGCGGAGCGTGAGCGAAAGAGGCAGGCTTCATCTTCCCTGTCCTTTCCGCCCCTCCGTCGCCCTCGCCGTACTGGACGCAGGAGGGAAGCCTACTCAAGGCACTTCCCTCCTTAACGGATTAACACCTGGGCGGCGCACTTGAGGGAGTGCGTCGCCCAACATTTCCAAGGCGAGAGCGGTGCGCGATGTGTTCCCGCTCACCGCTCGAAGAAACTGAAGGAGAGCGGAATGGTGCCTAGGGGCCTTCCATCAATAGGCCAGACGTCGCCGGGCGCTGAGGAAGCTGGCACAGCCTTGCCCTTGGCCCCGGCAAACGGGAGAAGGAATACCCCGGGGGTTTTAGTCGGTGCGACTCCGACACACCGGGGGGTGACCCTCATCATCCCCTGACGGCCCACAACGGGTTTCCCCCGAGTTAAAAAAAAAAAAAAAAAAAGATATATGAAATTTGGACATTGTATTCCTTTTATGACGTAGGCACCCATCAAGGAGGATTTTTTTTATATTTCACCCCTAAAGAGGAGCAATAAGTGTTTAATATTTGTCATATTATCATATAAGTCTGTCAATTCTGTAGTGAGCAGGACGGAATCCGCTATTTAGTTTTTTAATTAGAAATAATATATGTTTTGGCGTTTATCGAAAATCAACTTCCAATGGGGTAAAATAAGAGTTGAAAGTTTCTTTGAAAATAAATCAATTTTGAAGTTAACACTATGAAAATATACATTTAGCTTTTTAATTAAAAAAAGTGGTTCGACGTTGTTGAAAAACCTGATTCGAAGAGGATAAATTATTTCTTTTCAAGCAGCGCCCGGTCACTACAGCTAGTATAATATAGTGTTATAGTTTAAATAAAATTAAATCCAATTTTAACGCAATTAATTCATATTTACTAATAACCACTTGAAATTATAAATCAAATTACTACGGTATATCCTATTAGTCACTGCAATTATTATCCTGTTATTTTGTTAATTTAGTCATCGAAAAATATCGTTATTATTTTGTGGAAAATTTTAAAGAAGTCGTATTTACAAATTTTAGTAAACGATCTCACTCTCACCAATTAAAAAAACCTAGGTACTCCTTCATCCGCATGGACGTCGGCCATAGGCGTGAGCTCGCAATGGACCTTGTTAGGCCTCAGCAGAAACACATATTATCCTAACTATCCTATCTGTATAGTACATAATTATGATTTCCAAACTTGCAGAATTTGCGGTAAAATACCACGTATTAAAATTTCGCTGTACGGCCTAGGCCTCATAACGCGAAAAAACGCTCTTAATTTGTTATTATAATGCTTTTGTTTTATCGTTACAATATGTAACATGTCAGCGAGGAAGACCCAGGTCGTGAAGTCAAAATTGTAATGAATGTAATGTCAATTTAACACGTAAGCTTATCGACTCGTATTATGCAAATATTCCACATATAAATAATACTCAAACCCAGAAGTATCGTGAGTTCAATGTACTTTTAGATGAATCAGCCACGAATTTCAGATTAGAACAAACATCCGAGTTTCATACTTTAAATGGAGCGGACGTTCTGCGCTCTAATATTGGTGAATACCTCAATTGTATTGACGTATATAAAATTATAACATATTAAATACTTGAAAATATTAATTCAGGTAGAGAATTAGGACTTAAATGAATATTACGTTCAAGTATTTAGGAATTATAACGTAATTTGTATTTATTTAATACCTATTTAAATTACTAAAATTCATTTATTCAAGCTAATATACTCAAATTTGTAACCTGTTACAATCAATGTCATTTTTAAAGCTATATCAATTAGGTTTCGGGAAAAACTAATCTATTTGATTTTTCTAATAGTTTATAAGGTACCAAAATTAAAATTGACAAATATAGAAAATTATGTACAAAGGAAACTAATAACGCTCCTATTTTTATAGCGTGTTCATATAATAATGAAATGCGTTAATGAGTGGACAGTATATTAATAATTAATGCACCATATAAATCAGTAGGCTGATAAAAGATTACAGTTAAATATGTGACGGGTGTTAAGGCAAGTGTGGCGAGATATATTCTCAGCTGCACCTTGGCGCTGCAGCATAACGCTTGCCCTGCGAGGAATTCGCGTGGGAGACGAACAAACTCGTTTCGACTCGCACTATTTTCTTTTTCATCACTACTATATGGTGATTACTTCATATTAATGCCACCTATGCCATTATATATTAATACTATACATGTTACTTTTTCTGAAGTTATAGTCTATTTTCAAATTGTATTCATTTTATTTACTGTTACTAGTTTTATGTTTTTTTTTCCCGCGCACCGCTCCAAGACAATGAAGGTGAGAAAATGCTGTGCAGGAGCTTTCCATCTATAGGCCAGACGTCGCTGGGTGCTGAGGAAACTGGCACAGCCTTGTCTTTGGCCCCGGCAGACGGGTGAAGGAACAATCCGGCGGCTTTAGTCGATGCGACTCCGACACACCGGGGGGCGGCTCTCACCGTCTCCTGACGGCCCATAACGGGTTTCCCCCGAGTTAAAAAAAAAACTAGTTTTATGTTATTATCACCCCGTGTAAGGCATGATATAGTTATCTTGGTTGTAAATAGAGATGGTAAAAAAAATGTGAAATCGCTGGTGATTTAACAATGGTAAATGAAAATCAGACCAAGACTGAGATAGTACTATAAAAATAGTACGTGTGCAAAAGAGATAAAGTAAGTGAAGTTACTAGCTAGCATGCCCTCTATTATAATTAGTCTCATGTCTCATGCATAAATGACAATTATCAACATTACTGATTTAAACTTATCTAAGATTTATCTTGCATTCTTGCCTAATGTAAGTAATTATTAGCAAATAAAATTATTGATTGTTGGGCAACATACTATTTTTTCCAATAAACAGGTGAGTTTTATGATATTATATAGTTTTGATTTATAGCAAGCAAGTGTACAAGTGTTGGCGGTAGTTCTTCTTTAAACTTACAGCTACAAATTACTAATCAGGGACGCCTATAATACACGAAACATCGATTAATCTGCCCATTACATACACTGGCATCGTTATAAAGATCGATTTCCCTTTTTGTTCGATTATTAAACACATTTCGCGAAAAGATATTCTTCACTGAATGTCCATTAAGCCGCGCCTTAAAGCTGACGACCGTAATAATCGATTGCAGAAGAAGTTCTTACAGAATAATATCTCTCAGTAAATCATGTGCTTTTAAGGCGTCAGTAAGGTATACCTTTCCTTAATAAGTTGCAGACAGCGATGTTAATATGTTTATACTCTCCATAAAACACGCTATGTAATAAGAAATAATAATTGCGAACTACCAAAAAAGCAAAATGCAATTTTATTTTTATTAAGTGTAATATAACTTTATATTGGAAATTCTTGAAATAAAAAGTGATGATACGGTTATTATCTTGTAACGACGAAAAACCTAATTATTAATCTGGGCTGATAAATTTAAAAAATATAAGAAATCAGTATTATTTATATTAACGCAAGCTACATAGACCTCCGATTTATAATTATATTTAATGGAAAGTACCGGAAAAAAAACATTTATTTATTATCTTATGTCGTTATAGGTATATAATAAATACAATTTTATAATACATTTCAAAATAATAGATCTCTTTAGCACAATAGTTAACCAATGAAATAACTAAAATAATCATTTACCATTAGACTGTCTAAGGATTTAAATACGTATAGATAGATTAATTTCGTATAATCTTTATTGCTGTTCCCAATATGAGAGCCAATTTACTAATCTAATTTCTCGTTTATTTAAATTTACCTGTACGAAGAGCATAACCAAAATTATCTTGATAAAATTTGTTATATATGCTAATGCCATTACACAGTGGTCTGTAACTCGAGTAAAGCAGTAGCGAGGAACTGAATATAAAAAGTTAATTACTTAATGCTTGCGCGTCAATTTATCTACAAGAAATAATTGAACTTGACTGAAATAGCTTCGTGATGCGTTTCCATTAAACTTTGTTTACTGGAGTTATTTGCTGGAGCAGTCTAATGGTGAATACACAGCCATACACACAGTTTAAATCGTTGTTTTACATTTTAGCTTCAAAGGTAAAACATTAAACCATACCAATGCAGGCAGTATGTTCAAAAATATATTACAGGATTGCAACTTTGATCGTATTTTTTATAGAAGCCCGGCATGGACTTAAGGAATATGTACATAATAGTACAAAATGTGCGGATAAAAGTGAACCAACATATTTTCTAAGTATTCGTAAGCTCACTCATGCACAGACTCAGTTTGTTCTATAGTTTTTTTTTTCTTTAACTGTGTAGTATTTCTTGATACAAGCTCATAAGCATCTTGAACCGCTCCAGTTGCGCAAAGATATTATCTCTATAAGCAATTTCTACCATTATGGAGAGTAATCTAAAGAGTTATTAACCTTGTTCTACCCTCTCTCTTCTTTAATAGAAATACGCGCGCGGGCTTACGGAGCCACAGTTATACGATATCTTACATCTCGCTAGGACTAAGAAGTTTTCTAACTCTTAAATTTGCCGTGTCGTTTGGCTGTGGAATGGTCTTTCGGCGAGCATTTTTCCACCGTCCTGTGATATGGGATCCTTTAGGCATAGCGTGAAGCGATATCTGTGCAGGTCAGCATGATCACCTTAGTTCCTTAGGTATACAGATAACTGAGAGTGCACAAGCTTATTTTAAAACCCAACAGGGTCCAGTTTTTTTTTTCGACGTACCAATTTTTTGTTGGTCTGGGGAGGCCTTTACAACTTCACAAGGCGAGATGGACAGGCACTTAAGGAGCTCGGATAACGCAAGACCACCTCAGTAGGTACGAACCTCGACTTAAGCGACCAGCCAGGAAAAGAACCTAACGTTGATCTAGTAGCGACTACCTTGACAAGAAATGACGAAAGAAACCAAGACTACGTCGGAGATAAGACTGCCCCTCGGTGTATAAACGCATCCGATCAGCAACTGTAGACTGAACTACCCTTCTCCACCGCCGCCGACGGCACTGGTGTCTTGTTGTGAAACTAGTGCGTGTTGTGTGTGCCTCACCGTGATCTGGAGTTGCAGCTGCTAAGTCCGCGGTAATTGAATCGTCGTGATCCAACAGGACATGACGCGGGCGGCGCCCCAGCGTAGTGTTGTGGACGAAGTGAATCATTATCCAGTAGGGAGATAACGCTCTACGAAATCACTGCCGCGTGACCGCTTGTTTCGCAATACTCGAGGGTCGCTTGTGGGATTTCGAGGGTTTAAAACTGCAGATGCGAACAATGATGTATCAATCCCGGAACAATATGAGGTCACCAGTGCTGAAATGACCGAAATATAAATTTAGTAAATATCGAATTGCTTAAGGAAATACTCTTCAAACTATTTTAAAATCTGGTTGATATAGTATTTTTTCTCTTCCTAGTAGTATTATAACTTTTACCATTTATATTGTTATAGTATTGCAACTATTACACATCATTACTTGATTAATTGGCCACAATTGCATATTAAATTTGGATATCTACCAATTAGACGAAATCATTTGGGCCACTCAGGCTTTGGTGGCCGCATATAATATGCATGTCAATTAATTTTTAAACTCAAGAAATATATCGCGTACTGTACATAGTAATTAACACGATTTAATAATTTTTATTCTTTAGAGAACTCATTTCCATAAAGCATTCCAGTAAATAATTAGTACTGACTGACAACGGAAGCAAATGAGTGTACAAAACAAAAAACCAAAATATTTCTCCCCGTGGAGTCGGTCGTTTTATTACATCTTTCTAATTTATTAAAGTTGTTTGAAATTTTATGAGCAAAGACATGGATAACGTATTGTATAGGTATAGGATTTTATATTGATTACAATTTGATAAGTAAATAATCTCTTTAACCAATTTCTTGGTCTAGTATATCTAGATTAATATTTTATATTAAACGATTTTGTGCAGGTCAAAACCTTTCTGGACCTAACGAACATTATAGACTATCGGATTAAGGGTTCAAGTGTATGAAATTCGCTAACATACCCTGAATAGACTAGTGAATATGGCAGTTCACGTACTACCTCTTTATTAAAATTTTGATTAAATGAAACATTTACCCTTGTAAACCTTACTATTATATTACCTTACTACTTATTACGAATGTAATATATACATAGATGGGCAAATTGCAATCAAATTAATGAAATACGATTACGATTACATTTTACGTTTTTCATCATTAATATATCTACGTTTTGCTCATCTATGTTTTAAATACTACGGAATCCTCAATTGCATTCACATTTACGACTCCTTAATGTTTTGAAGGGAATTAATCATAACTACAGAGCAACAAAATTAAAATTACGAGTACATTTTGTTATCGTTATTATTTAATCAGATTTTGCTTTTTTGATTTTGCTTTGCAGACATTTTGCCCGTCTCTGAATATATATCGAACGCACCTATAAACATACCTACGTTGAATTTTTATATTATATAAGATAGAAAGGAAAATCTTCTTCCTTTTAATGTATAAACTATGATTTGTAACAAAACTATCAAATGTCGAAGATAGTACGTATTGGAGCGATTATCCAAAGATACCAGACGATCGTAAACCTTAAACGATTTCCAGTTCAAAACATTTGCATTTCACGGAATAGGTACTTAATCCGTTCGAGGGAAACGAAAGGCGTTCCTGTTACAAAGAACACGGTGTTTTATTTTTTGTCTGTTTAAGTTATTTCTAAACTCGTGGCTGTGCGTTTAACACGGCATCATTGTTATCGTCGCAGGCGCGTGAATACCTTTCTAATTTACTACGCTTAATAAGGGCCTTTTTTCACGTGTCACGGTTTATTTTTAGTGACTGGAGTGTGAATTTTTTTATAAGATTTACTCCTAGACTCGGTTTATGTTAAAAATGAAAAACTGTATGGAGTTTTTGGTCAGTGCCCTTTCCGGATTGTAGCAGATATGAATCTCTATACAATTTTTAATTTTTTGGCTGAACAAATCTTGTTAAAATGTATTCACGAGCGTTCATTTTTGATTATCATATTTTCTATGTAATTATATATACGAATAGATTGTGAGTGCTGTATATTTAAAATAACCTGGAACAAATGTGAAATTTAATAAATTGTAATACCAAATTATTCAAGACATTTGAAAGTTCTAAAATTCCATATTGACTAATAGTAAAAAGTAGGCACGTACGAGACAAATTTAAATAAATATGCAGACCTATACAGTAAAATGAATTATTTCATGAATCATCGTATAGCATATCAAACTACATTGTTATGATTGACTGCGGCATATAAATTGTTGCCAAATAAATGATTGAAATCATTTTCTTACAAATTAATAGATTTTTTAATGTAAAATTTTACAAAACGTTAATATTGGTGATTAAAGAATATTTACATGTTTGCGCGTCCTTGTGACCTGAAGCCTACATTGTATAAGTTGTTCACAATTTTATATAACCATCTTAAAATATTAGTGTGATAGTTCGATATTGCTCATTATATAGAAAGCCTCTTAATAAAACTAATTTCAAGTTATCTGTTTGTACTTTATATGAGTTTCATTAAGATAACAGAATTTATATTGGACGTTCCGTTTGGCGGGACCTTTGAGTGTCTTAGCTACCGTTTCATAGTAGATACTCACGAATTACTATAAAAATTATAGGTATATGCTTTTACGATATAATTAAAACAATATAATCTACATTAACATTATAATGGAGTGAGTTTGGATGTAGAAAGTAGGTAATCTTCGAAACAATCCATACAATTTTTTTTAATATTGAGATTGGTGCTTCAGGGTCCACTTTTTATGGTCCATAGGTTATAGATTATCTCAGTCTTACGCGAGCAAAGCGCGAGTACAATTACCTTCTTTATCAAATTTATTATCGTTATCCATGTGTAAGCGAAAATGAGAATCCTTCCGCCGTGGAATAAGGGAGCCGACAATCAATGAATTTTTGTCCCTGGACAGTCGATGCTGTTCTTAGACTACTCTGTTCTTCCCATCAGGTGCAATATAATGACTTTGCCTAGGCAGTATACAAAAAAGAAGTAATTAAATTGTATTCCCTGGACTGCCATGCTTGAGGTAATTTATGTGACGTGCTAATCCCCAATTCCGATAACTTTGAGTTCCACTTCACGTCAATCACTAGACAGACGTGATGGGGGAAATCTAACATTATACATTGTTCATTTTAATTTACTATTGTCTGCTTCTGTCCATAATAAAAGAGAATTATAAATCAAATTGAAATTCTTCACTTAAATTATATTTTTGTCCTATTTTCAAAATTCTGTTTATAATAATGTTTTCTGTTACAGGTAAGTGAACGAGATACATTAAATATTGTGTTACTTTCACCACGAAGATAGACTGTTTTATAATCAAAAAATATGTTCATATTTACGATTTAGAGCAGATTTTAACACATTGCCTTACCTAAATGTCTTCTCCTGTGCAGTAAGTACGTTTTACAAACTCCAATAACACATACGTAATAACAACTTAGACCTGCAGGAACTGCCATAAAATCATATTAATAATTGTCACCTATGGAAACCACCAACTACAGCCTATAAGCTAAAAACCTATAACTCACCCATTGCGCCAATCGAATCTTTATTTTGATCTTTGAGTAGTTAAAACTATACAAAATAAATAGATGTTTATTGGAAATTAAAAACCCAAAGCCGAATGACTAATTTGATAAGGCTAACTAATTTACTTCTTTAATTAGCTAGATGAAATTGTCATTAACGATTTTGTTATCTATCAAATAATAATATATAATGTAAATATTTTTATTCAAATTGTTTATCGTATTGTAATTACAGTGAAAACCGTTTATGGTGACATCGTTTAGAATAACATACGGGTAATATTGACCCAGAACAAAGATCCCAGCGAAAAAATAAGACTTTGCACCTCGAAAACATTACTTTGAACATCACTTCGATGTCGTTATAACAGATTTTGAACGTATTTGTATGGAATTAAGCGTAATGCCTGTTTGTAAATAATATATACGAGGACAGTGATCTAAAATACTGGGAAAGTGTCGTGGTTTCAGAAAATAATTATATATCTGGTGTTTTGCAATTCTAATTCAATTTGATGTAAATATAGGCTCTGCAATATTATACTATGAGCTAAAAGGTGTCGAATATTGAATGTTCAATGGCAGCATTGTTACTTTTTGTTTGATTTGCGGACCACGGCGCGCTTTGTTCCAATTTGTAAGCAATACAACCTGGCACCTGGCTCTTCTAAAGCCACCGTTCGGTTGTTGAATTGGAGATGCTGTGTTTAAACTTTGAAATTTACCAGATTTCATTAGTTTGTAGATTATCAAACTAAAACCATTTTTATTTGCGATTGAGTATGATTACACGCTTTTCATTACATCATTCTATCATCTATTTACTTTATTGTCCATTAAGGCTTGTTTTGTTTAATTTAGTACATAAACGCCATTTATTCCTAGAATAATAATCATAATACTATGTGTTAACTTTAAGGCTAAGATTTATAGACGCTATTTCGCCATTGGTTAGCAAAGTTCTTAAAAAAATATCGTTTTGACAAAATACTAACTATATAATAGGAACTTGAGTACAGCCATAGTATTCGCAGAGCCAAGTCCATGCTGACAAAATTAGTGACTTACCAAATCCTTTGACATTCATTGAGTAATATAAATTGTAATGTTTTAGTAAAGTCTAAGCAAACTTAAAGTTGTGTCTATAAATCTTAGCCTAAATATTCTCATGCCCTATCTTTACATTATTATTACAAATACATTTTTTAAATAGAAATTGTCTTTGCATTATTATTACAAATATATTTTTGCATTAGAAATTGAACTAATGTGTATTTCAATTTAAAATATAAAGTGACTAGAATTCACATTAAGCTTCAACGGAGTGAATGTAGCTTGCATTGTATTTTTAAACATGTATTTGATAGGCAGGAAGGCATTTTACTTGAGTCAACAAGCTCAAAGTTTATCTGTTCAATTTATTTGTGTAACCGATAAGCTATGACGCCAAGTATGAAAGCTGTGAAGTCAACTTTAGTCGGTATGATTATATATTTCAATATGTATAAGATGTTGTATACAAATATAAAATTATTGCATTACATTTAAATTAATCAACTTAAACATGCTCCTAACATTGGCGACTTAATAAAAGAATAGAGACTAATAAAGTACATAATATCATTTTTAAAGGTATTTTGCAGATTCTAGTTGATTGTTCTTTAAATCGTAGACTTAGTTTGAGATTTATACTTTGACATCGTTTAGCTCAGATAATAAATTGATTTTTAACAGAAAACTGAGTATACAATAGAATCTTGAGTATAGTGTAAGTATTCACAAAGCCAACACTAATTTTACAAAATTTGTGACCTATCATTTTATTACATTTATTAAATATTATATTTTTTAGATATTCATTGAGTTATATTAATTGTAATGTCTGAGTTGATTCTACACAAAGTCAAAGACGCGTATATAAATTTCAGCCTTAACGACTCCCCTCTATACTTGAAAAGTGCTTTCTTTACGTCAATAAAGCTAAACAATAGTAGCTGATATTGTAATTGAGGTGGAATTATGAGCGGTATATTAACGTATAAGAGTATAAGTAGATAAGTGCCATATGCTTATTTTATTTTCTTTTCTTTTATTTTTTTATTTTACTTTCATTTTTGTCAGGATTTGAGATTCACATGCCCTAATTAGATTCAATGTGCGATATTAGTCTTTGCATAAAGCCTTTAGCTTATTTTTTCTTGTATTTATGATGTAAAACTAAGAAGGCAGTATTTGTTTATTCCAATGAGTTACCATTTGTGTTCGTTAGCATAGTAATAAATTAGGATGAATAATAAAAGGTATGCGTAACTTTCATTTGCGAATCAAAAAATTCATCACTTTCTCTGACCCTATTGAGTATATATTCGTCGAGGCTTATACATACAACTCATGGCTAAACGAGGCACACTTCTGCGTGACTTCCCTCACTGTATGGATGGGACAGAATGAATGTTTGCAGCACACGCCGTCATTCTCTGGCCTACTTTCTGCTTCGCTAAACAACTGAAGACCACGTGCTTCTACTTATTAGGACGTGTGCCGTAGAATGAGGGGATTACGGGTTCGACTAAATACAATGCATTAATTGTATAGTCAGTAGTAACAATTGTATTAGAGTGTTCAATTTACTTGTACAAAACAACAATTCAACGTAATCATATCATAGCTTATTTTAAAGATAAAATAGAGACCGTTACAAACGCTAAAATTGTGAATTTATAGTAAGTTTGCAGTTTATGGCTGCTTAACCTAATGATATTGAGCATTTGTATGAAAAATATGTCGCGAATATTTCGTAAGACAGGTTTTGCCTGTTTAAAAATAACCTATAAAACTTTTATGGAAACAATAATATTGTTTATGTTTTCAAGTTACATAGAAACAAATGAATGTGTTGGAACAAGAATTTATAATTTGCGGATAAAATTATTTAATCCCATTTTACGATACATTAATTTAAAAGATTTCATTTAAACTGATATATGTACATATTTATATGATTTTTTTTTTTGTCTCAAAATTGATGTAGTAAGTCTTTTTATGTTTACGAGTAAAACATAATCTGATAATTAATCTTAAGGAAAATTTACAGTATTAATAACTAAAGTTGCAATCTTGTGCAATCGAGTATCCGGATAATAAACAACGTTGTAGGTATGGTTTATGACTAAGTTGGCAGATCCTAGGAATGCCTCGATGTTGCGTTCAATGATAAAGGTAGCCGTTGGTTTCTGACATTCGCCACTGTCAGAATCTGATAGCAACCTTAAGGTATAGGTACATAGAAAAGTTCTACATTATAAATAATCAAGTACCTTATTACCGTATTATTATATACTATGTATATATATATATATATACATATAATTATCGCAAATAATATCAAGAAAATACACAATTTGTATTACACAGCTTTGTATAAAAATATTATTGAAAATGAATACCAAATTAAGTAATTTACCATATATGGAAAGAAATACCCATTAATTTGTTTTTGCGTTAGACAAAATACATATTTTCCTAAATCTTATATGCATATGTAATATGAATCTATTATAAAAAGAAAACTGTTTTATATTAAATTTTGTATCGCTATCACAGACAAGAATGCGAATAAGATTAGGGTCATCGTCCATCTTAGATGAAAAGTTTCGCAAGAATTCAGTCGCTGTGTAACGTTTTTCTTTGCCCATTCAGTGGTTTACGTGTAGAACGTAAATTGACTGGGTGCTATTGCTCAAGAGACTCAACGGATACAAAAATATAATATTTATTCGCTCATAGTGAATACGGGATACCCATTCAAAAGGGCATCGCAAACTTATCTACTAGATTGCCTTTATGAATGTGAATCGCTTATTCAGAGCCGAATAAATGTATTTTGATTTGTTGGCATTAATATAACTGCAATATTATTCATTTGGAATAAAATTGTGCTGATAAATGATATATAAGTTATTAAAACGTTCGACAAAAAATAATACAACGCAGTTTCATTGAAAATATACTTGAAATCTTTGAAAATATATGCCCTATTTTTGTCCATTACACAAGGAAGCAAGGTGATGATTCCCATATAATAACGTACATTTTTTACGATGTAAACATTGTATAATTTTATCGTCTTGAATGAAATGAAGGGCCATTAATTATTAGGTCACTGGCAACATACTTCCGTGTCAACCAAAAGACCTATAAAATAATGATACGTTTTGTAGTGTAATATTTTTAAAACTACATAGAATATCATATTATTGATGTCTTTTTTGTACTAGGTTATTACTATATTTTTTTAGTGTTAGGAATGTAAGTTTAAATAGGGCGGATGATTCTTTCAATTAGATATTAGTCTAAATATAATTGCGCGTATGATCCTAGGGGTAAATCGAAAACACCTTTTTTATTGAAAATGGCCTTAACAACGCAAACATAGAAATGAATTACATAAATACATTTAATTCATGGAATAGAATAAACAAATTATTATTTACATTTTCGATGGAAATGTTAATAGTGAGAGAGTGCATTATTCAAAGATATTTAGTAAAATTAATAGACTAAGTTGAAGCACCTTCTGGCTTCTGATTGATACAGATATTTGACACACATATTAGTCTGGTTTTTAATTTATTGTATTTATGATATAGTTTTACAGAAAAGGTCAGTAGGAATTTAGATTTTTAACCTTAAAGATAAAAACACAGCTTTATTATATAGTGCCTAAGGTTAGCCAAGAGTGAAGCTATTACTCACAGCACATGATTGAAATACTCTTCTTGTGTCCGTTTCTCCTCAATATTACAATCTAGGGGCCTTTAGAATAGTTAATAGGCATTTATTGAGCGAATGCTACCCATCATTGGTCTCACCTTCGCCTATCCCCGTGACGCTGTGTGTTGGTGTTGACCCGTAAATATAAAAAAGCTATAAACAAAAAAAAAGTATAAACGTGTAAAACGAGTTGGTCACGTTAAAACTGTAGTCCAGAATGCAAGGGTGCGATCAGTCTATTTGTAAACGTTGAGCGTTCATTTGTACAACACTACCAAGCCTATATTTAATTTCACTTAGCGATCGCCTCTTGTTACTGTGCCCTAGTTACCACGGAAAGCGGACCTGCCCATAATTTATGACAAACGGACACGATAAAAATAATATCATTAGATTTATTTGTTACAATGTTTATACAAACTGTGTATATTAATTTAGTTTCAAACTAGACTTTAATCTATATTATATGCTATATTAACAATATATAATATAGTGTGGTTGGAATCTGTAATCTTCGGAATTAATCATACGATTCCAAAAATAATTTCGTCAATATTTAGAATGGATGTTATTTCGTTTGGACGCGAAACATAGGATGGGCATCAATTATGTAGAATAAATGAAGAATACACTCTTTAGTAGGTATTTTTTAATATATCAACGACTAACGAATAAACTATGTATAAAAGAAACCCAGGTTACCAAGGCCATTATCAATGTTTTTATTTAGGACCTTCTTCTGCAAAGATGAAGGTGAAGATGATGTTGCAGGGAGGATCACCAACATAGAATTAGATCTTCTAGTAGTACCTATAGTACATATGCAATGCTATAAAATATCAAATATTATGCATTGATTTATAGGCAAGTCCTAGTTTATTTAAGATTTAAAATCCAATCCAAAATTGGAAAGGGAAAGACACTGAGATAGTACCATAAAATATTTAATAGATTTTCATTCGTTTACCTAACCGTAGAAACCTGATAGGGACGTCAATATATGCTGTGAAAATAGATTGACATAATTTATTAATAGTCCGACTTAATTAGAAAAGGTCAGTAGTATGTTTTAATGCGTTGGTCATCCATAGCCGGCTGGTAATCTGTGACAGTGACACGCCATATGGGGCACACTCGCGAAACATTATCCTCAATGGGAGTGCTAATTGGCAACTACGTGACAATTTGATCTTTAAAGGAAACTTTGTTACATACGCATCTTTACATAATATAAAATGAAGTCGCTTCCGCTGTCTGTTAGCCTAGATCATTTAAATTATTTAACGAATTTTAATGCTTTCAGCAATAGATAGAGTGATTCATGAGGAAGGTTTATGTGTATAATACATATATATATTATAGTACAGTTAAGCCGAAAAATTCAAAGAGTTGTAATGTGATGTCGTAGCCAACATATTTTTGTGCGTGTAAATCGCAAACGCTGGCTGAACCTTACGAGACAGTTTAAATTAATGTACTATGGAATTGTATATCTTCAAACGATCGTTGAACAAATCCGCTGTTATATGTATCCGCTATATGTCCACTATATCCATTTGCATCTTTCACATATTACAAAATAAAGTCTGTTCGCGATAAGGGCTGTAGAGGGCGGGAGGGAGTAGGCTTAGAGGGAGGTAAGAAGAGCGGGAGTAGCTAAAAGTTAACGCAACATTTATGGCGACACCAAGTTTACCAGGACCGCTAGTATGGTAAAAGTCCGTATTATGGGACACATTTTCAGGTTGGTCGTACATTACCGCTATTATATAATCTGTTTAAGTCAAAAATACTATTTAAATCGTATCATACAATTGTCTTATGATTATTTAATTAATATAGCTAGTTTTTATTGAATGTTAATTTGTAAAAATAAAATTAATAGCCTATTATGAGAGGAACCTCTATGTCCCTATTTATGAGACACTTAAAAAGTAGATGGCCCCAATGTCTCATGATGTATGTCCCTATTTTTGAGACAGTTTAGAAATCAATAAGACTGATTTTAAAATAACTATTTATTAATTTTAAATCACAATACTTATAAAATAGATAATAAACTTGAATCTGAAATAACAAATAATTAGTCTTTACTAAATTAAATGAGAAATAAATGAAAATTATAAAAATATTTAATTCACTTTTATTCTTTAATTTTATTCTGCAGTTCTTTTACTTTGCCCATCAGTTTTTTCTTTTCTTCTTGTAACTTTTTTTTATTACTTATAGGCGAACGCTTGACCTCAATCACACCTGGTGGAAGGTGAAGATGAGTCCGACGATGAAACGTGTTCGCCCAGCAATTGCCTATTCACTCTTCTCTTAAAGACTCCCAGGTCATAACATCGCGAAAATACTGCCTCTGGAAGCGTATTCCATTCTTTAGCCGTTCGCATGATGAATGTAGAAGCGAATCTTTTCGTGCTGATATAAGGAACATCCACCACATACGGATGTTATCCCACAAGATGTCTAGTGGTTTCGCGGTGGAATGGTGATCCTTTTTATGCCAACACGCTCTCTGCTTCAGGACAGAGGAGTAAACATCTTTCATCACAGTTAAAAAAAATTGTAGGAGAAATATTACATACATTTTTACTTTCAAAATATGCTCCAGACTTTTTAAACCACTCTTGCAATTCTACACAAGTGACAGCTGCTCTTGTAACACTCAAATGTTGGGGTTTCCTTATAGCTAATTCTGAATGACGTTTTCTAAACCTTTCATACCAGTGGCGACTAGGACGACTCTGTAAACGGAGTTTTTACAGCTAATTTTTGGACATATTTTTGAACACAATCCAATAACTCAGTTTTTGTTACAGGTGCTCCTATTGCAGCCCTGTCTAGCACCCATTTGACAATATCATCTTCTTCCTGAGACGATAAGACTGTTTCTGGTTTAGATTTTTTTTTATCTCATGTAGCCCAATACTTTTTTCTGCCTAGAGTAGCCACAGATACTTCGAAGGCAACAGCTACTCTCCGTAATGATGACCCGGTATCTTTTATTGCTTTTAAAGCATTTTCTACATCTATTGGGTCATATTTAAGTCTTTTATCAAGCACTTTTGAACACAACACTTTCTTTTTTGCTGATTGAGACGGCTGTTGTCCCCATTACTCCGATTTTCAATAATTTGTTCTTTGTTGTTCACTGTTGACACGTAACTTAAAATATCGAGAGATATGTCGATGGGGGGAGTCGAAGCTGCTCGCGTCCGTAGGCTTTACCCTAGTTTCCCTACAGGTGACTCCTGGGTGGTGCTAAACGAGCAGCAGCGAGGTGGTAGGGCTTCGGTGCCCGCCTGGATCGCGACCACATTACATGGGTGTAAAGCCCGTCATAGTGACCAGTTTCGGCTTGTCGCGTTTCGGGATCAGCTTGTGTATATCCAGTAGCTCATATACCTAGAGACCTTCAGTCGTGGTATATATGGGCCGACATGACGTTGGAGACTATCAATGGATTTTCATCCTTTGATAGTCGCTTTCGTTTTTGGATTACACTGTACTTACCATCAGGTACTCTGTAGTCACTATGTCGAGCCAGAGTAAAAAAAAAAAAAATCACTAATTAATAAAAGTATAAAAAAACATATTTTAAATATTTCAATAATATCAAATAAAAAATTAAGAAAAAAAAACTTGCAAAATTAATGTTTTGATTTTAGGTTAAGTTTTGAAATTAACGTAATTAAATTGAAAATACTCTCAGAAATAACTATTTGAAGTTATGCTGATAAATAATTTGTTATATTTAATCATTTTACTTTTTAAATACTAAAAATTATTGATATTTTAATTAAAAACGCATAACAGTACACTGTCTCATTAATTGGGACAATCATAAGACTTGATGTCCGTATTGAGTGATACGCGGTGTAAAGTGTTCCATATACCGGTACGTCTACGTTAACAAGTGTCGGTATTGTGAGACACTCAAAAATAAAATAATATTGCTATAAATTAACATAAATGCAAATAACATACAATATCTATAATTTATAAGCTTTTAGATTACACTTACATTATATATATAAATATAATAAAATATATAATTTCATCCAAGTAAAAAACTGTACAGTAGTTATCGTTCAACTCTTTTAAGCCACGGTTTTGAATACCAACAACAAACCTCATGCTTTTATAATTTTTTTTCAAAACATACAAGTAATAATTAACAATTAGACTTGTTAATTTCATTCAAAAATGATAAAATTATGTGTTTATTATATTTTTTAAAAGTATAATTTGGTATTCTTTTTATAAATGATTATATTCACATTGTGTACCATAAATAGGGACAGTGTCCCATAATATGGACTTCTACCATAACATATAAAGACATACCGATTTGTATTGTATTTTTTGGTCTACATAAATTAAATTGTTAATTTTACCGCGTATAAATATAGCGATAGCTTAATTTGAAAAATAATTTTGTCTTCTGTGATACTGCTAGAAAATCATAGTTTCTTCATAATCTTGATTCATATATTTGTTTTGTTTAAATCGTTATTTGAATCTGTAATTGGTTTTTTACTCGCCTACAGTAAGTATTAAAGTACATAAGTAGAGACTAATCATAATTTGGTTTCCGAACTTGCTTACAAATTACAATAAAAGCAATATATAATCTATATGTATTATTTGAAAATGCAGGTCTTTTTTTATTTAAATTAAATACTTTCAATTTAAATCGCCGGCGTCGACGTTCATTAATTTTTGATTTTATAGTGTTGTCGTAGTAGAAAGAGTGAATTGAATTAATACTGTGGTGTAGGCTGACAGCAATTACAAAACACGACAACGAGAACAAAAGGCGATAGAAAAAGCCCCGGCATATTCGAAATTTGAATACAAACGTTGGGGCGTCAATGTACACAAATTGTACGAGTTTTGTTTTGAATTTTGATTGGTGAAACGTTCTTAATGTATAATACTACAGCCTTTATTACAAAACTAAGTTTATATTTATTTTAGTATTAAATAGTGCTTCCACAAAAGATACAGTGTATCCCTCGTATATTCCTATATAAATAATTAGCTTACTTTGGCAAAAAAAATTAAGCGACTTTTATAAAAATTATATTTTTATGTAAGAAAGACAAACTACTAACACTATTCAAATTACATGCAAAACTGAACATTACTCTTGTAATGATGCCGTTTAAGTCTACTAGATATAATAGTATATGTATATATTTGTAAAATTGTAATCCAGATTAAATGATAAAATTATACTTACTGAAATGTAACAGATTTAGAAGGAAATAAAAATGAGGGAGAAATACAATAAACATTCTATTGAATAAGCATTATTGGGGTAATTTTATGACGTGTAGAAAATGGGTAGGTGCGTTAGCTACGTGATACGAGATATTTTACGATCGGTAATACTTATGGCAGTAAAATAATATCAAATATATTCATTTAACTACGGAGCTTTATTTTTTGGCAGCCCCGGAGAAAATCCTACATAGGTCCATCAGGGCCGCTGTGAGGGCAGTGCCTGATGTGTCAGACTCCTACTGACTAAAAACTCCCGTGATGTCCTTCGATACACTCCACCCGCGCCTGGGCAACCAGATTTATCCAGACGCTCAGAGAACGAAAAGCACAGAAATGAATTTTACTCCAACCTGGTTTTAACAACATCGCCATCAATCATAGATAATTGCCCTTAACGTGGCTCATCAGAAATTCGAATTACCTGATTCACATTTTATCAAACCATCTTCTGCATGTTCTATTAGAAACTGTACCTTCACCAAACATTGTCAATTAATTTCTACATGATTCTGTAGCATTTCTTCCATGTTCAAATTTATAACATTTATTCGAACAACACACAGTGGTGTATTTTATACGAATGCGTATGAATTTTATTACTTGCCAAAATGTACACTATCACTTCACACATAAGATTAATGTGAATTTACTTTTCTAGTTAATTGTTTTATGTCAGAATTTGTGTATTGTGAGAAAAATAGAGAGACCCATATGTATCCACAAAACATATGATTATATTGTGTCGAGACTTGTAATGAGAAAACGGACATACCTTCCCAAAAACCTATATATATATATAGGTTTTCCGACGAAGCTGTACTTAATTAAACTAGAATCAAAAATACTTACACTACTATAGCTGTGGCTATTTATTCAGAAGTAATAATGTAACAAATTGTTGTTTCATTAAATTTTTGTTATAATTGGTTCTGATCAAAAGTCTCATTAACTTTGTTTTATGTTTCGATTCGGAGCTATCATGTTATTTTATTACTCATATCTATAGGGGGCCATATTGAATGATAAATGTTTGACGACTAACGTGCTATTTGTAATTACATTTTTGCTTATCTAATGGTTTAGTTTTGACTATGGTTTTTATGATTAAGCTCTTATTAGGTACAAAGATAAAGACAGTTTGTAATTTGTTTAGAATAATAAAAAAAGCTACATTCTTTATATAAATATTTTTTTTAAATTATCATTTTTATAGAATGATCACTTTATTTACCGAAAGTAGGAATTACTAGACGTTGGGTATATAGAGAATTATTTCAAATATAATCGTAACATAGTTTTAGAAAATAAACACAAATAGAATTCACAATATATAATTTTATCATAAGCCTAGGATTTATCGAAGGAGCTAAATTACACTACTTATAACAAAATTATAATAAAGACCCTAGTGTGCTGTTTTACGGTATTTACGAATGAAGATTTCTGAATTAATGTCAAATTTTATGATATATTCAGGTATCGCTTTTCTCATCACAAGTCATTTTGGAAATAAACTTTAATATAAAAAAAATGTAAACTAAGTAGGTAGGTAATCTCGAAAATACTCACACTTCGGCTTCATATATTTGATATCATAGCACAGCCCCCAGACAAAATAACATTCCTTTATCAATAACTTTAATAGAAAATTGCAAATGACAAAACGTGTCGACGTGATATTTTGAAAGCTTAGGGTAATCCTATGCATATTGTACTTTTTTTAGAAGCATTATAGATAAAATGATTGATTTTCATCTAGGGATCCAGGTGCGTGGAAAGTGATTGTATAAACGACAAGTCAGTCGCTATGTACGCGTGTCGAGCTCTCTCCAAATACATAAACACGTTCATAACACACTGCGCAATTTACATAGGACAGTAAAGTCAGTAGGCGCCGCCGTCGACACGACAACTTACTTTATCAGTCACATGGAATCACTGATTGATATTCCCGGTAATAGTTGTCAATATTTTACGCAAACGTGACCGGACGACCTCTCTTGCGGCTTCCTATTACTAACAATTTTGCAACTTAAATTCACAAGTTAAATTAAGTGTGACTCACTGTCGAGAGATGTGGTAATATAGAAAATGTTTTTATTTGCATAAACTATGAAGGCAAAGGCAAAGGAGCGTTTCAGATATTGAGATATACTATATATTTACACCTTTTTTTACACTAGCCGACATAGTGACTACGGAGCACTTGATGGTAAGTACAGTGTACTCCAAAAACGATAGCGACCTTCAAAGAATGAATATCCATTGAAAATCTCCGTCGTCATGTCAGCCCACATTTACCACGACTGAAGGTCTCTAGGTATATGAGCTACTGAATATGCACAAGCTGATCCCGAAGCGCGACAGGCCAAAGCCAGTTTACGACGATCAGCGTCGACAGCAAAACTATGACGGTCTTCACACGTGTACTGTGGTCATGACCCAGTTCGGGCAGTGGCCCTACCATAAAAAAAAACACACCTTAACTAACTAGTTATGATTAGTATTATCACAATAGGATATAGAAATTAAATATCATATTGACTACTAATAATAAAAGTAATACTATATATTAAGTATATTATCAAAATTATACAGCATTTATTAATTACAAGAATCTAATAATTATTGTTGTATCTAATAAAACAATTTATTGATGAATTTGTCCCTCACGTGATGACACCAAATAAGGATATAATGGTGTATTAACATCCTCTACTATAACTCGCATAATGAATTAAGCCAAGCCCTATGTAGGTCATTCGGTTATTATGAGCTTTGCTAATGTCACTGGCTAACACCTTAGTCATTTAATTGTAATTCAGAGCATTCTTTGTAATCTGTTGATTACAATTAGTTTAGATTAAGTTATGAGTTTATCGGCTTATTTAACATACCTATGTTTGCGCAGGCTACCTGAAAGTCCTAAAACTTTTCTGTGAAACCTGTTCATCTTTTTGAGATAAAAAATAGCCCAAAAGTTAATCGAGTATATAAATTTCATCTGAGTCAAAATATATTAAAACTCCTCCTGCAATTTTAGCTTAAAGAGCTTTCAAAGGACAGTTAAACAAATTAAAAAAAATTGAATTGTAATTTTGTCATCACAATGGTCAGAATATTTAACAATATCTTACGCTGTAAATGTTCATATTTTATAATATACCTTTTGGACGGATCATTGAGTCGTAAACCTCAAATATATCAAGGATTTTTCTGGTAACAATACTCTTCTAATGTCACGTCTACGTACGTCATTTTACAAACCTACCATTTATTGTGGGTTTATTAGCAACACCTACATATATAACTTCAGAAGGTGTTACTTATAAACAATCAGACCAATCAACTCATATTTTTCTATCAATATAATCATCCTTACACTTTCAATTATTAGACAGAACAATTTCCCTGATTATTAATTCGACAAGGATAATCTATTTTATAAGACGTCTATGGTATTGGCTAATTAAAGCAATAGATTGATAATTATATTAAAGTAAATTGACTGTCCTTGCATAATTATTGTGAGATTTATATTCAGGAAACAGTTGTGTCGCGTGCTCAGGTTACATAGGTTTAAAATTATTTCGCACATTAAGCTCTTGTTGGTGTTTACAGTTTGTAACTTGATATTAGTCCCTCGTAAAGCAACAACTGGGCGCGACGGGAAGGCTTGGCTGGATCATGCACGCGACTCATGTCGTTATATACTTACTGTACAATTTTACGGAGATATAGTTGTACTTACATTTATACAACACTTTCGTAACTCTTCGATACCACTCATGTTATATAAATAAACTATATTTATTATAAAATCTAAATCTAAGCCTAGTTTTGTACACCTTTTTTTTCGTCGCCTTCACCGGGCCTAGGCATCCGTATACTTCTTACGACCCGGCAAGCTATTGGACCTTGGCGGGTCTCCACTCTGAGAGGGATATGAGGGATATCCCCTCACTACCTCTCTACTAAAATCTTTTTCTTTTCTCGATTTCAGTAATTTCATGAAAGTTTTTGTCTACTTCTATTATGCCTCGACATCGAACATCAACGGGTCAGAGTAGGAGACAAAAAAGAAGGAATCTCTATTCACAGACACAAATAATAGTAGCGTTGGTGAAATCTGTGATCATAGAAGCATAGTCTTTGACAATAAAAACCTTAAAAATATTCATTATTATGGTCGAATTTCGACCAATGGGCGACCACTAGTTATAATAAAAAGTACTGACTGGATTCGTGTGGTTTTTTTTACATTAAACCAGTCGGTTAATGCGAATAAACAGGATGCGTCCTTCAAAGCTAAAGACGCCTGTCCACAATAAAGAGACTTCAATGCCGCGTAATAACTCATACAAAATGCAAGATTGTCGATTACACTTTTAAATTGTTCCTCATTGAAAGTTAATCTTGATTCTTGATGGATAAGGTATTCCATTCAACTAAAGTATGAACTCAATCGCTGAATGAAAACTACGTACAACTTTTTCATGCATTCCAATAGACATGTTCTCTTAATGTCTTTTTTTATTTTAAAAGTACACACATACGTCGTAATTAATGATATATGTGTGCAGGATGATTAATGATCACACTATTTTATAAGCTAGAATTAAATCTATTCCTCTCATGGCCATGTTTCGCTGTTTCCGGTGGATCAAATAACTATAATTCAATCATGCATGATTAAAAAAAATTACGAATTAAATAATAAAAACTTACGTATATAACTTTTTTGCATATTATATCTAACTTTATGAGTTCTGAAGAACTAAAATAGGATTGTCGGGTAAAAGGGTTTAAAAAGCGCAACAGGTATTGTGATTTGCTAGTATTTACTACATATATACTCTTATTCATTGGTGATAAATACAACAAAATATGTCTGTAACAAAATATGAACAATTTTTACTCATTAAGATTCCTTATGCAATTATTATTAAAGAGCGTGTACTGAAAAATATGATTTTCCTAAATAATTAACTATTTGTGTAAATTTTTTATTGCAAAATGATCTCATTATCATTTCCTACTATTGGTATCTGTTTATGCTCGGAAATAAAACAGAGAATATAACGAATAGATTAGCGTCATTGGACATGTGTTGTGGATCATCGAACAGTACAATGAACCTTTAACATCTCTAATTTAAATATGTTACTATGCGAACGAATGAGATGACGCGTATGCAAGAAATACACTTCCGTACAAATACATTTTATGAATATACCAATTACGCAGGAACTACGAAAAGTTTTGTTTCGTTGTTTTGTAGCACACGCATAAGTGATTTATACGCCATATAATAAATTAAAAACTATTACCTTTCTTATGTTTTATTTAACTTACAATGGATGTTTATTTTGGAGATATCACAACTGAAATTAAAAAGAAAACTATCAAAACTAAATTTGCTAAAAAAAAAGAGATATTATTCCATCAATGACCGTTTGAATAATAAAAGTGCACGGTTTTAATATATGCAATCTTTCTCGCGAGGCATTCAATCCTTTGAATATTATACCTGTTATTGTACTTAATTATGTTAAAAAGAGCCAGACCAACCGGAGTTTCTTGCAGGCTCTTCTCGGTAGATTCTGCTTTCCAAACCTGATTAATTTTCAATTCTATTATTTAACTTATCAAGGTGCATATGTTTATTGAATAAGTTTCCCACTTGTTATTTTTGTATCTCTTGCTACCCAAATTTTATTCATCTGATCTTTAAGTTAAAAGCTTAACAACCAACTTATAATTCTAACAAGATCTTTAACAGTGAAACGTGAGTTATTGTTAGTTCAGTTCAATAACATGTGTAAATAACTTAAATACAAATATTACCAGCTGAATAAGCAGTCTGGAGTCGTGTTACTTTAAGTAACTTTAATTTTTACTTATTTAAATGACTGGTTAAAGCTACAATTTAAAGTGTACCTACGTCCTTCATTATTGACTAACGAATATGGAGTTTGTAGATGCATTATCTATTTCCTTTTTATTTAAATTAATTTATAGATATTAAATATATTATATTTATATGAAAAGCTTGAAAAGTATGCCTTAATAACTTTGGATATTATTAAAATAAACACATGTCTATTATGTATATTTAAACCCAAAAAATAATTCAAATTAGGAAACCCAGTTATGTAAATATTATATTGTATTATAAAATAAGGAAACATTTTACATATTCCACTCACATACATTATTCAACATTAAAAGTGATACATTTTGCTTATAAAGGTACGATGCCAATAAAGTCATGTGCGACGACAAATTTGTGCTGAACTCTAGAGGTGTGTGTACTGAGCTATAGGGAAATTTTGAACTGTAATCATCTACATAACTATATATCATATTTGTAAACGTAAAGTACAACACATTTGGACGCGAACAAATTTACGTAAACATATAATTGTTTACTGCCCAGCGGCAGAAGCAAGCTTGAGTAAGCGAACACGCGTGTGTATGCTCCACCTATTGAAGCAGGGGGAGTACATATGTTCGCATTGCGCACAAACTGTCCATCAAAGTACGCGACATTTATTCGTTGTACACACGTGTGACACCACTTGGATGAACATTTATGCTATACACTTTGCAGCACAATGTCGCATTCTGGTGGAATCGCACCTTAACAAGTCAATGACATTACAAGGATATTATAACTTGCGTATTTTTTATAATTCAACATAAACAGATAAGTATGTAAATACCTATGAATAAAAACGACGATGCCATCTGTAATATAAATTCGGATGTTTTAATAGGAATGATGCTCGCAAACATTTTATGTGATTTTTAAAGCCGGAATCGATTAACGAGGAAAAATATTTTAAATTAAGTTAAAGTTTAGTTAAAGTTTATTTTATAAATCTCCAAGCGTTAACGTAGACGTTTAAGACTATATTGTACGTGACGTTTATGGTGTTTTTATAATTTTGTGAATAAAATGTTACATATATAGAGATTAATAATATATATAGTATTGAAAATAAATAAATAATAATAAAATGCGCTGGTTTCTAATGTTAGTATATTTCTATGGAAAATTAGTGAGTGACAATATCTATCAAAATTAAATATAATTCTAAGTAAAAAAGAAATCAATGATAAAAGAGGATTTATAACACTCTCCCCGCACGTGAAAGAAAAAGATATTTACAATAATAAGAACTAAATAATAAGAAACCTAAATTACAAAAAAGTAAATAAACTAATTTATAGGTAACCTAATTAATTTCTTTGCTGGTCTTCGTAAGGTTCCAGCTTCGGTGGTTACATCGGCTACCCGTACTGAACCATCTTTTCCTGGGAATACTGCCGAGATACGACCTTTAGGCCAGGAACCCCGAGGAAGATTAGCATCAACGATAATGACTATATCACCAACGGATAAATTTCGGTGATCTGTCGAAGCTGATTGTCTTGGTACTAAAGTTGGCAAATACTCTTTAATCCAACGTTGCCAAAAATGGTCTGATAATCGGATAGCCTTTTTCCAATCTGATCGGCCACAGAGATCTCGATCAGTTAGAGACACCGGAACTTGTGCTCCTGAAGAAGTTCCCAGGAGAAAATGATTCGGTGTGAGAGCCTCCTCTGTTGCATCGGTTGGTATATATGTCAGTGGACGGCTATTAACAATATTTTCTGCTTCTGTCAGCAACGTCCATAATATCTGCTCCTGAGGGTGCTTCTGGAGTAAGGTGATTTTTAATGCTTGCTTTACAGATCGGACAAGCCTCTCCCAAGCTCCTCCCATGAATGGGGCTGCGGGTGGAATAAAGCGCCATTCTATATTTAAATTTGCTGCCGTATTTGATATAGCGTTTCCATAGAAGGCTTTCAATTCTTTATTAGCTCCAACAAATGATGTGCCATTATCGGACCAAATTTCTTGAGGTGTTCCTCTTCTCGCAATAAATCGCCTCAGTGCCAGAATTGCTGAATCAGCGGAAAGACTGTTTACAACTTCCAAATGAATAGCTCTTGTGGAGAGGCAACTAAACAGTGCCACGTACCTCTTCTCCGTTCGTCTTCCTACGCAAACAAGGATAGGGCCGAAGTAATCCAAACCAGTAAAGGTAAACGGACGGTAGTTGTGTGCCAGCCGAGCAGCAGGTAGATTCCCAAAAGATGGACAGCTTACTGAAGCTTTGCGATTTTTACACAGTTGACAAGAATGGCAGATCTGCTTTATTATGGATCGCAAACGAAAAATAAAAAATTGTTGTCTCATCTCGTTCAGAACAGTTTCATTATTGGCATGAGCAAATTTTATGTGATAATGAAGGACCAGTAGGTGTACAGTTCTATGATCTCCATCCAACACTACTGGTTTATTGAGATTTTCTGTTTGGAAGGTACTAGATCCAATTCGTCCCGACAAGCGCATGAGACCATCTTCAGTCAAAATTACTTCTAATTTGCGCAATTTACTGTCATGAGGCAAAGGCGCTCCGGTCTGTAAGCATCTAAGCTCTCTATTAAAGGAGTCAGCTTGACAGCTCTGCAGCACTTGTAGACGGGCGAACTTCAAGTCCTCTGCCGTGACATTCACCGAAGCTGGAATATCAGGACCTCTAATTTTATATGGCTGCGAAGTTAGTGATAACCCTTTTTTTTTAAGAGCCAACTGTTTTAGTTTTTTTTATATATTTGTGTACATAAGCAGTTGTCCGCAAAAACCGTAACCAAGAACTAAATCTTCCAGGATCAGCTACTAATGGGTTCTTGGTGACGATTTCGTTTATTAAATTAACGTCAGCGAGTTTTACAGACGATTTAAGCTCGGTTAATGGAGTTAAATGTGCATTAGCATCATCTGGCCATGCGTTTGTTTCTAGAAAGAGAAATTTTGGGCCAGAAAACCACCGATCAGCTAGCGTTAGTCGCGTAGATTGGAAGCGAGTGGCATCATCAGCCACATTAGATATAGTCGGTACCCAGCGCCATTCGCTAGCAGCGGTGATTTCTAATATCTCTCCAACTCTATGGGCTATAAAAGGTTTGAAATTACAGGCGTCATTTCGAAGCCAAGCTAAAACATTTTTAGAATCACACCAAAAGAATCTCTTAGTAGGCTTATGAACTACTGCCAAACAAATTGTAGCCGCAAGGCGAGCTGCAATTAAAGCTCCTTGCAACTCCAATCTGGGAATCGATACTGGTTTTAAAGGAGATACACGAGCTCTACTACAAATCAAAAATGTGCGAATAGATTGATCACGAAAAACGAATCGCCAATAAGCAACGGCTGCATACGCACTTTGACTTGCATCAGAAAATACATGTAGCTCTCTATTGACTACATTATCATTATTAATAATAATACTGTCCTCGTTAGTGATATACCAACGTGGAATTTTAATTAATTGAACTGCTTCTACGTCTGAAAACCAATCTTTCCATTTGATTTGGTCGTCTGAAGACAGTTCTTGATCCCAATCTAAACCTTTTCGCCAAGCTCTTTGAAACAATATTCTACCTTTAATTGTTAAAGGAGTTAATAAACCGATCGAATATACGTATTAACTGCGATAGCACGTTTCTTTTTGTAAAAGTATATGAAAAGTTATTAGATTTATTAATATTAAAACCAATAGAATCCGTGGTGTGGTGCCAAATCAGTCCTAAGGTACGAACAGTTTGAGGAAAATTTCCTAAATCTATACCAGTACTATTATTAAGCCGAAAATCTGGTGGTATAAATTTCAAAGCCTCAGGATGATTTGTGACCCAATTAGTAATACCTATCGAATCTAATTTATAATAATCTTGGATAATAATATCTAAATCACTGGAGCTTTCACTCGTACATTGATTAACGAAATCTACGCAATCCGTTCTACTATTATTAAAACCGAAAAGAACCCATCCCAAAGCGGTATTACTAGCAACAGGTTCTGAGTTTAGGCCTCTACGAGTTTCTTTAGAGATTATTAAGTGCCAATTGTCTATTCCTATTAAAAGCATTGGCTTAACATTTTCATGGTATGATAAGTTTTCCGCTAAACTAGCTAAATGAGAGTAGGATTTAAGTTCTTCAGTACTGATGGATTGTTGTGTAGCTAGATTAAGGTCCTTAATAGACCGCGCATTACGTACTCGATGTGTTTCGCTACAATTTTTACCTTTAATATTAAAATTTACCATCTGTACAGGTGCTTGTTTTGATAATCCACTAATACAATTCATTTGTAGCAATGTAGATGGTCCCTTGGCACCTATGACTTTAGCAATATCAGCGTCAATGAGGTACCTGTAGAACCATCATCTAAAAGTGCAAAGGTGTCAATCTTACCTAAAGGACCGCTCAATGTCACTGCAATAACTTTAAGTAAAGGTTTAGGAAAACCAGACGGAGGGCTCAGAGTAGAAGAATGAGTAACAATATCACTGTTATGATTATTTTCTGCTGGTTGTGATATAATATGGAGAAGCTCGTGATGTCTCCTGGTACATCCTTCTACACCACAACGTTTCTTCCGGCTACAAGATATATATTTATGTCCACCTTTGATTAAACAATGATAGCATACCTTTTGATCTTTGACCCAAATCCATCTATCTTCCACAGTTAAATTCAGGAATTCTTTACATTCTACGGTATTGTGCTGTGAAGATTTACAGAAATAACAAAGTATATTATTAACATTCGATCTGGACTTTTTGTTATGCTGAGGATCTACATTTCTAAAAGAGGTTGAATAACAATTCGATTTACTTCCTTTAATATTCGTATTGACGTGGGGTACATCGTTAGTTGTTATGTAACCAAATCGATTCCGAATATCAGCCTCATGATCTAAGAAATTAGATAAAAGCTCTAGCTTACTGAAATGTTCGTTGTTCATTTTGAAGGCGAAATGCGCCCATTGAACTTGCATGGATGTAGGTAATTTGCCAATAATTGTATTAGAAAGCTCTGGAGAAAATAAATATTCTCTTTGTTTTAAAAGCTTAATAGTTTCTACACAATTACGAACCTTGCAAGCAAAATCTGATACCTGCTTACCAGATTCAGATAAATTTATTTTTGGTAAGGCCTTGATTTTAGCCACTTCCTGTATAACAATTACCTCACTCTGGCCAAATCTTCTATTTAAGGCTTCGAGAACTTGATCTGGGTCATTGGCGGCGATTAAAAGCGTGGATACGGATTCTCGTGCCGGTCCACGCAAAGCACCGCTTAGCCTGACCAAGTTTTCAGCAGGAGTATAACCAGGCTTGGTATCTTCAAATATACGTCTAAAAATCAACCAGTTAGTTGAGACACCATCAAAATGTGGCAGCTGAATATGACTCACTTTTATCGGAGCTGCAGCACAATGGCAAAATGGCCGTGAAGCCGAAGGTGGTTGCACCGAGCCAAGAGCCTCTGTCGGCTGCATCGGAGTGACCTTCTGAGTTGTGCCAATGATAGGGTTCTGAGCAGTAGTAAAAACATTATTTTTATCCAACCATAAATCTACAATGGAACGGCTACGACAGCTGCTACCAGCACTCGCTTCTTCAACAGCTGCAAGCTGAGCTTGCAGCTCTAATTCAGCCACAGCTCTTTCGCGTTCTGCAGCAGCACGCTCACGTTCTGCAGCAGCACGCTCACGTTCTGCAGCAGCACGCTCACGTTCTGCCTCTAAATTAGCCTGTTTACGGGCATGCTCTGCAATTATTGCTAGTTTTTGAACTGTTTTTGATGATGATGTTGAAGAGTGGTGTGATTTTTTATCAGATAAGTATTTTGGAGAATGACTACCCAACTCACCTGCTGATTGTGAGGATTCTTGAGAGGGTTCCTGAGCCATAAAATCTCCAACATTCTTACTCTCACGAAGTTGCTGTCTTGTTTTTACCATTTTTTTTGTGAAATATACTAACAATAATTGTTTAAATGCTATAAATATGTTCGAAGGACCAAAATATTGAAAATAAATAAATAATAATAAAATGCGCTGGTTTCTAATGTTAGTATATTTCTATGGAAAATTAGTGAGTGACAATATCTATCAAAATTAAATATAATTCTAAGTAAAAAAGAAATCAATGATAAAAGAGGATTTATAACATATAGTGATAAATCTTCTGAAATTGAAAATGATAAAAATATTTGTACGTATAATTATATTCTTGAATGGTTTCATAATTAATCATTTCGTAATGAATGAATAAAAGTGCGAAGTGTTTAAAAGTTCCGCAAAATCTTTATTTCGTATCGTTAGAGTCTAACAATACCACGAGGTCTTTATTTACTACAAACGACTAGTTTTATTCATTTAAAACTAATCATATTAACGTTTTTAAAAACAATACATTCTGTGTACACATCTGTTCACATGTCATTACTAAAAGCCACGTTTATGTATTCCACTTTACACACTATTGTCTCGAATGAAACAATCGTATGTAATCGCATTAGTTTCAACTATCATGATAAAAGTGGTCACTCTCTCCCACGCGCTATGAGCCAGTAATTAATATGTAATGCCCAAAAACAAGTCGAGACGTTACTGATTTAAGATAGTTTTAATTATATACTAAGTGACATTAATTCTGTTGTATTTATATTTATTTGATTCTATTACCGTGTTACTCTTGAGCTTTAAATTTAGTTTTATGTGTTGTTAATTAATTTAAGTCGTGTGTTACGGTGATGCGTTTGGTAAAGTTTTATTGCAAGTGATGTTTATTTGTGTTACGAAAACGAGGAGAGTACTGTTATTTATTTTATACCAATCAATTACAACCAAAACCTTACTATTTTCCTTCTTAGATTTGATACTTCAATAGAAAACAAGGTTTCTAAAAGTTCATAAAAGATGTTTTCTATAGAAAATTGAACAATTTAAATTTTACACATCTTTTAACGACTTATCCCTTGATTTAGGTCAATCAAGAACGGACCATTGCCCAAGTTTCCGTCGAAACAAGCCATCCATAAAATCTAAATGTACCATTAAATTATATTGTTCTGTGCACTGACAGTTGGGTTTACTGTTTTGCATATTATTACACATGGCACAGCCATTATTCATTCATTTTGTTGTTGATTGGTCACGCGGCACGTCAGTCAAATTGGTTTATTCAAGGTCAAAAGTCAATGGGATTATAAATCATTGTTGTTCAAACATCATAGCGCTGACGCATTGTATAATATCGACAGGTTATCAAGCTGACTACGAGGGTCAACTTACAACTATAGACTACATATATTAAACTTTAAAAGTCCCTCACAGTTTGTTGCTCTATAAATAGAGTGAAATCTATACTTGGTTTATAATAAAAAGGGTGGATAACAGATTAATGGTGATATTTCTTAAGATATGTTATATTTTTGAATACGCTTATCAGATCTAATAAGACACACGGTTGTACGGTAACTCATATCCCGGTTAGGACTAAAAAGATCCCTGACACTCAGGCTGAGATGTATAGACCCTATTTCGACTTTGCTTAGCAAAGTTCTTAAAAAATAAATTAGTTTTGACAAAATACGGAATATATAATAGGAACTTGAGTACAGTCATAGTATTCACATAGCCAAGTCCATTTTGACGTAATCGGTGACTTACCAAATCTGTTGACATTCATTGTGTAATATAAATTGCAATGTTTTAGTGAAGTCTAAGCAAACTTAAAGTTGCGTCTATAAATCTTAGTCTTACTTTTGCCATGTCGTTGGGCTGTGGAATCTCTTCCAGCGAGCGTGTTCCCACCGTCCTATGATATATATTGTATATATATATATTTTTTACACTGGCTCGACATAGTGACTACAGAGTACGTGATGGTAAGTACTGTGTAGTCCAAAAACGAAAGCGACCATCAAAGAATGAACATCTATAGATAGTCTCCGTCAAGTCGGCCCACATATACCAGGGCTGAAGGTCTCTAGGTATCTGAGTTACTGGATATACACAAGCTGATCCCGAAACACGACAGGCCAAAGCGCGTCACTATAACGGTACATCGAGTCCTTTAAACGAAGTGTGAAGAGATATTTATGCAGGCCGGCATGATCACCATGTTTACCACCAGGTGTAGTGTATGTTGAATCTGGAAAAAAGATGCAGGTACTAAAAGAATATAAAAAAGAAAAAAAATCATATTCAAGTTTGAAGTGCTCTTTACTTGCTCTTTACTACTAAAATAATGAATACAAATCTTTCAAATTATTTTTAAAAGAAGTAATCTGAATATGTAATAACTTTGCAGGCGTACCACAGTCTCCTATGCCAGTATTATTTGAATCTCACTTTCATAATTCAATTAATTCACAGATTGATATATTATGGACGTAAGAAAATAATACTGCTATAAAAGATAGTAGTACACTTGAGGATTTTAGCTTACTTTACTCAAGAAGGGGATATTAATAACTCAATGTTTTATAGATATCTTTACGTACATCACGGATGGGCGTTACTAGAGACAAACCTCGAGGCGGTATCTGACCGCCCAAAGAAATTTATACCCACTTGTGTGGTCATTTGCAATTACCAATACAAGTAAATTTATACTTTAGCTCGGACAAGACCCTTATTAATAAGCAGGTAGCTTATCTTTTTTTAATTCAATTAAAATAAGTATAGGTAACTCAGATGCCTACAATTTACATACTCATTATACTGGTTTATTTATTACATATTTCCATACCTTTCTTTACAACTTATCGCGCCCAGTGTTCCAATATGCCGAGAATTTGTAAGCAGTACAACGTACTCACAATGAACTATGTAGACCTATTTATTCTCTCACTTTTAGGATGTAATGTGGCTGGTAACTACTCATTTTTAATCAAAATATTATGTTATATACTATAAACGCAATTTGTATTCACACACAGTTTTTTTATACGATAGTATGCAGAAATAGTAAACTACAAAAGATACGATAATACGGTCTTAAGAAGCACATTTAATTTGAAAATAAAATTGGTATACTTAAAATTTTCATCATGCATGATTTTTCTACTAAAATTTACAAAACTGGACAATATGATTTACAGAAATGGACTCAGTTTCATGCCGGCATCACTATTTTATATGGCATTTAAAAAATCTTATACGGTATTTCAAATTCCGACTAGGACTAAGATGTTTTCTAACTATAGATATATAAGAATATAGACGTTAAAGGGACTTCAGAAATAATTAAATATACAGCCTCGTGTAAATTAAGCGACAAAATGGAATAATAAGTGACAGTTATTAATATTTTATTAATTGTGTTAGTTTATTTATATAAAACCCCATTAGAAAGTACTGCCTACATTTTAAGACTGTGTAATATATGTCTATGTACACCCATGATGTATATTACCCAAATAATATACACCATCGGTATTTTTGTTTATAATTCATTAGATAGTATCAAAGATCAGCTTGACATCACGGTGGTACTCACCGTCATATACTTTAAAATGATTACTTTAAAATTAAAATTGTTTTACTAACAAAAAGTGCCAATTTATGTATTATAACTCAAGATGGTATATTTTGTCACAAAGCGGATAAACTCGCGAGCAAAAGCTAGAGCTTTAATATTACACAATATATTTTTTATGCGGTGTTTTGGGACACCTACATCCGATAAAAACTTTTAACTACCGTATAATCATTCAACTTTTTACAATCTTTATAAGAGTATTAAGAGTACGTCAAAGGCATAAAACTTAAACGTCATATTATGAAGTCTATAAAATAAGATATTGATCTCACGTTTGCAGCGATCATGGCTGAATAACAATAACTAATGCATTTAGAATTCGATTTGTAACCTCATTGCTTATAATCAGATAAGCGCGTAGACTAAAAAATATTATAGTGACGAAGGCTGTGCTTTTTTATCTGTGACTTTTCTGCTCAGAATATTTTTGAGTGCTTTTGTTATTGAGTCGATAGTTTGCATAAAATAAATTTGCAGGTAACAACTATTATAATAAGCTATTTTATAGCTTTATATATTAACATGTAGATACCTGATATGAAACCAATTTAACAAAATTATTATTTGGTCATACATAAAAATATACTGAATTTATAAAGTGGTACTCTTTTAAGTAGGTAAAATTGGAAAGTAATATAATTGGTGATATATTATGAAAGAATGGGAATGAAAATTTTATCGTTCCAGAGAACTGCACCAAAATACGCCCTGTTTTAGAAGCGTTCTTTAAATTTTAAAACGTTTTTAAGATTAATAAGTAATGAGTCATTATTGTAAAAAAAATATGAATTATTACTGTTTAAAAGCGTCTTAAAATTTATAGAACGTTTCGGAAACTGATCACTAAGATAAAATGTGTCATTTTTAAATTCTGTTAATTGTTGTAATTTGCAAAAATATTTAAAAAGAAATGTTTTTATGAGCGATTTTATTTAACACGCGTTTTCAATTAACTGGCAGAAGATAAGAACGAGTTTAACATAATTTATTTCTGGTTTAAGAATGTTGGTAATCTCACATTGCCACATAAAACGTAATGAACGCAAATGATGACATCACGGAAACGAAAATAAAACAAAATATTTAAAGCACATGCGGTAATTATAACGCCAGACAAGGCTCGGCCTTTCTTCGAATCACAACAAGCTTATGACGAAGCTTTTATTTCAGTATTTTATAATGAGCATTTGTAAACATGAAACAATTATATTTTTAATGTGTTAAAAGGTTTTCTATAAATTATAAGAAATTAATGCATGCTTTTGTTGTTAAAAATCAATGGTTAGAGAAGTAGAAGGATATGAATAATTCTGTACAAATGAATGATATATTTCTATCGAAATCTTTCGTAACATTGATTTTGCATTCCAAACTTCATATCAAAGTCACTGCATTTTATATAATCCAGGAAAGGGAAAAAATTTGTAGGTCGTATGTCCAAATAAATTTATGTTTTTATGAATTCGTTATTATCATTTAAAGGACTAAAAATGCAATCCTAACAGCCATTTAATTTACTAACATTTAATGTTATTATTAACGTACTGAAGTATCCATAAATCAACCAAAGTAGAATAAAGGGGCTGTCTTGGTAAGTATCTATCGAACATAATAAACTTTCAAAGTAGAGTGAAAGGGGAAAACTGCGGGAATTTCTTTATACCACACTAAAATAATTATCTTTAAGCGTAATGGAAGAAGAACATACTTTAAGACTTGGCTTTATGGTTTACTTTTCGATAATTAGTCAGCAAAATAAACTATACGTAGTTTGTTTTGACTGCAAATTTTCCTGATCGTAACTTTTACAAGCATTTTTAGCGGTCACTGAACTCTTAATAGAGATGGGCAAAATGTAATCAGATTAATGATTACGAAGTTTAGTAGTGATTTTAATCTTGTTGCTCTGTAATCATGTTTAAATCCCTTCAAAATATTAAGTCATAAATGTGTATGCTATTGAGTGATTTCGCAGTATTTAACACATAGATGAGCAAAATGCAGTCAAAACGCAAAATGTAATTGTAATTGTTTTTCATTAATCTGTTACATTTTGCTCGTCTATGACTCTTAACAAATTATTCTTCGGATTGTTTACAGTTTTCAGATGAATTGATATGATATTATAGAAAATGTAATTTAGATTTAAAATTTAAAATATTATAATTTAATTAATTTTACGGAACTGTCATTTATATATTAATACGTTTCCTAACTCTGCTGTTTGTGGAAGTAAAGTCATTAGAAGATTTGGTATGTATAGGTAACAACTATAAAGCATTAACTTATTATATGTATGTATTAAATTTAAAAGCCTTACCAATTCTTTAAAGTTTTTACCTCAATTATTTAAAGTAATTAATAAACAGCTGTAAAGTTAAATAATATAATATTATTCTATTAAATTATAACACCATTAATTCTTATCTTATTAATTAAGTAATTAGGGATGTACTACAACAATTGAACTCTTCTTGCTTGAATAAAAGGCAATTTTCCTCATATGCATTTTCTTTTTTCTATACAAACACATAATATTTATAATTAATCAATCTTACGTACAACATAATTCAACGCGATACGCGCCAATAATCTCGACATTCCCTATCTATTTTTTCAAATACTATCTTTTTTACACTGGCTCGACAAAGTAACTACAGGGGACTTGATGGTACGTACAGTGTAGTCTAAAAACGAAAGCGATCAGCAAATGATGAAAATTCGTTGAAAGTCCGACGTCATGTCGGCCCACACATAACGCGACTGAAGGTCTCTAGGCATATGAGTAACTGGATACACACAAGCTGATCAAGCACTTCCCTTTGCACTTCCTCGTTTTATTTTTACGGTTACCGGTTTAAAAATACTAGCCAGGCGATTATTCTTTCGCTCACACAAAAGTAAATTAAACTTATAAGTATAATAACCTACTTACGCACACACCTGTTACAGTACCTATATTAAAAATAGTTACATATATCGTCTTATATTTTATATTTTCAGTATGAACAAAATAATCAATCATTTTATCTGTACTTTTAATCTACAATTTATTTTTTATCTACAATTAGATGCGCAATGTATCTTACAATTGCGGAAGTATACGTTTCCTACAAATTAAGTTGGGTCACTCGTGTTTGTAAATTCCCACGATTGTTTTATCTGTTTACAAACTAAGTGATATTTGCTCGTATCTAATGGTTAAATATTTAAATTACCTTTTATAAACAAATAGTCGTACCGTACGTTATTCCCCTTCGCTTGGTTTGTCGAAACTCTACACCAGAGTTGGTCATAAACGACGTCTTTCATCTCTCTAGGCTTATTATGGCACCCATAATGTAATGCCACGGGTGGTGTTATTAAAAAATGAAGCGGGAAGCGAGGACGGGTGCTTAACATATTCAATAAGCCACCGAAATATGATATTTTATTTGTTACGTTAATAGAAATTAAATACTATCTTTTTAATATTGTATAGTAAATTTTATGTCAGCCGACACATAAACGTAATATGCCGGGGTATAATAAATAATATAAATACACGTCTCTATTATATTTTTTATAATAATTTCTGTTATCCTTTTATAATTGTATTATAAATTTGTACCAAATGTAATTAATAAAATGTATTTACCAGTAATTAAAAAAAAAAATTGTTTTTTTTTACACTTGTTCGACAAAGTGACTGCAGTGCATCTAATGGTAAGTACAGTGTAGCCCAAAACAATAGCAACCATTAAAGAATGAAAATCCGTTGATTGTCTCCGTCGTCACGCAGGCCCACATACACTACGACTGAACGTCTCTATGCATATGACCAAGATTTTAATCCTTTTTGTTTAAATTAATTTACTAGCTCTATTAAATACTTGAAGTACCTAGCTGTATTAAATACTTTATGTTTTCTCGCATAAAAACATAACCTTTAATTATTTTTACTCTGCGTTGACTTATTATTCAAATGCTTGTATGATATCTAAAACTTTAATATATACTACATAGTTATTCTATACAATATAGTTTTTTTTAAGGAGTCTAATTTCAAAACCCACTATAACAATTTTTTTTAATCCTATAAATTTATAAAAACTTATAATTAATCTTTGACTTAACAATTACATTCTTATAAGGTATTTAAATTATTATTCTAGAGTGAAAAAGAAAAAAAGAAAATATTCATATATAATATTTACTTTGATAAAATCTCAAATTACTATTAGGACTATTAAGTAATTTTGTAGGAAAAATCATTTCACCGGGTTTTGAAATTAGACGCCTCAATTTCAGTTGTACCCTTTAAATTAAATGATCTAGAATAAGTAATTCTTAAGATTTTGTCCCAAAGGATTGGTAAAAATGTATACGTATCTCTATATACTTTTCTTGTATCTTGAAAACTTTGCTATATACCTCAAGTTAAACCAATTACTATAATCATATTTATAGTCTATAGAGCTATCGCACAAGTAGGAACGTAGGCGTCAGTCTCGATACGGCTGTTATTAATGGGCCTATGATAAGCGGTAAAATACTTTAGATTATAATAGTGGGCTTATTTTATCAACAAACGAAACTTCTCCAAAAGCGTAGTCAATCAACTGTCCGTACAGAGTGAAATTAATCGCCCACATTCCGAAAGTGTTTTGCCCCTTTCCTTCGGCGTGTAGGCTGACTAATTATTTCCGCCTTACTTGCTGCTATTTCGTCGTAGTAACAAGTGTTATAAACCTGAAATATTGTGACTATTTGTAACTGCTGGTTCATACAGCCGTCTAAGCTAAAATTAACAGTTAACAAGTCGTTTGTGGCAAACGGAGACCTCGCGGAATAATTAGAATGTAACGATACGCAAAAAAGATTTTTCGGAACCTTATCTTTAATATTTCAAACTTAAAGTAACCTGGCACCTTTAAAGTAATACCGTGATTTATCTAAATTACCAACTTTTAGAGAAGAACGAATTTAAAGAACCGGCCAAGTACGTTTTGGATTCCGGTACAGATGGTTCCGTACAAACAGACCTACAGGGGACTGAGTATTTGATATTGACACTTTTATACGTTCTTGAGTCGATATAACTTTTATGGTTCTATTTCTTTTCTTTTTATAATTTAAATATATTAACATATTATTGAAATTGTTTAAAAAAACAAAAACTTTCGACTCAAAGCCGTATTTCAAATATTTCATGAAATACGGCTTACTTAGAAAATTCGTTCACTTGTATTGCTTATAACTTTTGTCTTATGAACTTTTATTAGTAGTTAAATTTAGGATGTAAGCTAAAATTCAACAAACGCATGAAATAAAACAATAATCCGTTTTTATTCTAAATCTAGGGATATAATACGAGTAGATCTAAAAACGGCCACTTCGTCGGCTCACTAAATGGTGAATAATTAATGTGTAAAATTACAAAAAACGGATTTCAACTTAGTTTAAAAATATTATTTATTATTATAACTATTTAAAGCGACAAAAATGTCACCCTTTTGTATGTTTGGGAGCCCCCTCAAATTTAATTTTTGTTACCTTAAATGTCTTTATCGAATTTGCCTCAAATGTTTACATAGTGAATCCTAATTTGAAATCGTTATTTTATTTTGTTTAAAAGTTTTGTTTAAAAGTTATAAGTCTCTGACAGACGAAAAGACAGATAAAGCGCCAAATTCCTTAACTTGACTCGGAAACCTCGCTTCGTTCTGTCGCTAATTGTAATCTACTACTTTTGGATATAGGTATGTTACACAAATTGAGTTAGATATTCATGTATTTTCGGCTTGCTCAATGGATATCCCATCCCAGTTAGATGAAATACTTAAAAATTTAATCATCTCCATTTAGTCAATAGATAGGTGTTAGGTTGTTTGCGATGTATAAACATACGTTAGACCTATTGTATTAAATTCGATCTTAGATACCGAGGTTGTGTTAATTAGAGTTAAACATTTCGTTAGGAGATTTATTATCATTATTTTTGTTTGAACCAGGTTCGTTGTTAGTGGAGCAATAAAATTATCATTTATAGCTTTGGCATAACAGTTATGATCCAATTATAATTTATTTATCACAATAAATCGTATTTAACAATGTTTCCTTTTATATATTATAATAAATATTTTAAAGAAGCCTTTTTTTGTTCGAAATGTACCTATAAATTAAATCATATTCTAGTTACGTAAACAATTTGATATAGCATATATAAATTGCTTACAAGTACTTAAAATAAAACATCATGTTGAGTTTTTATTTGTAATTTGTCTAAAAATACTTTCATTTTGTTTTATTTATACAAATAATTATGTTACAGGTAAGTTGGAGAATAACTTAAGTTAACACTACTATAAACAAACAGGTAAGATTATGTATATTTAGCTTTTTGTCAAAGACGAACTTAATTCCTGAGCCTCTATAACACTCGTCTTAAATATACGAGCATTAATAGTCACTTACTATTGTATTGCCTAGTTGTAATTAAAATAAATAATTATTATTTCTAATTACAAATACATTTAGCAATATGATGGTTCTCTGAGAATGGAGATCAACCGCGTTACTAGTCACGTTGGGCACCACATTCTCGTATAAGTGCAAAGTGAATAAAGCAACTAATGCATCTCTTTTCATCAGGAAAGATATATAGCGTGAGGATATATTATTAATACAATAGTTACGACGTCTATAGATTCACGAAGCAAGTCAGCTAGAGCTCCGTATATATTGTACTTTGTACTCACAAAGTAATGGGATATGTAGATGCTCGTTGCGGACAATGTCACATTACAGGGCACAATCTGATCCGTAGACAAACAATTAATATAGAACGATTCTTGGAACCGAAGTGAGATTAGATTTCTCACGATCCTGATTGCATATCTACTGTGAAATAGGTTTTATTCAAGTAGAAATAAATTATACATCTGAAAAAAAAATCATATTAATTTAACATTTCCGTTCATCCTATCGAAGCATAAAAAGTATTATTATATAATAAATAATCTCAAAGGTAAAATTTAAGTCAATATATTTATTAAATATCGTAGTATAATAATGTTTTTTATGCTTCTATGGTATGCACGCTACTGGTAATTGTACTTAATTGTAATGTTTATGAAATGCTTGATTTGTTTTGTTAAAAGTATGCAGAAATACGTACAATGACACCAGATCAGTGTGAGAACAGACCCATAAACGTCAGGGCGCGTTCTTTACGACTTCTTGTTATTCCACATGACTGCTACTATGACTCAAGTTGCCTTTCAGTGGATATTTGCACTAGATTATATAGTTAGCATTGTTTTTTTTTACTACAGACAGTCTTACGCTTGACTTCGATCATACAAGATGAGAAGCGATGATGAGACCGACCTTGGAGAACGCTTGCTCATCAGAAAACGATTCACTGGTAATTGCTTAGTCCGAGATTTATAGATGCTATTTCGACTTTGCTTAGCGAAGTACTCAAAAAAATTAATTCGTTTTGACAAAAAACTGAATATATAATATGAACTTGAGTATATGCATAGTATTCACAGAGCCAAGTCCATGTTAAAATCGATAATTTACAAAATCCTTTGACATTCACGGAGTAATATAAATTGTATTGCTTTTGTAAAGTCTAACATAAAATTGCACCTATAAATCTCAGCCTTAAGTTCCTGTATCATATGAAGCTAGCAAAACAGACGTTATTGTTGTTGTTATTGGCTGATTAATTTATTTGTAATGTGTGAAGTACAATACCATCATAGAATGGAATAGTAAAAGCATAGTTCTAATACATTTAAAATAAAAAACCATAGGAGTCCATGACGTCTTGGTCATAAAATAATTTTGTCTATTTATGCTCTGGTCAATATCCTTTATCTACAAACCACCATAGCTCCATTATAGACCATTCCATCTTTCAAGTGGTGAGATCAAATACTTTGAAAGCAAATGAGTTTTAATCTATTTAAGGTGTTATAGTATAATCTCAAGTAGGTTTCAGCTTCAGTTCAAGTGTTTCCGGCTATTAATTAACATTTTAATAGTAATTTGTTTTGTTCTATTTGTAGCATACTGATACAAACGTATCTGTGTGCGTGTGTCATAATAAATGTCAGGTCACGACTTTTCAAGCGACCATTATTATGGCGGATGTCAGATTTATCGGATGAGTCGTATTGATTTCACCTTACTGTTGTCTTTATACTAATATAACTATCCCAGATATAATCACCAGCGATGTTTACGCTATTAATTAAGAAATTGCGATACGTGAAATTAAAAAAAAGATAAGCCTATCTCATTAAAATTTATCATTCTATTCTATTCTGGATAGTGATTTATGTTATACACTTAGTTAATAGTAAGCTAAAGTTCTATACAATTGATTGCAATGAACTAATATACTCGTACTTACACATATGTGTGTATGTGTTAGTTCATTGCTTATATAAACGTGCTTATAGTTTTATAAATACTCAGGATTTCATATTTATTTCAAATTATTTTATTTTATTTTACGGAACAAAGATCCTACCATGAGAATACGACATTAATAGTCAGCATTTATGAACAGAACAAGACAGTTTTTTTTAATTATATCAGTATCAACTTAGTAACCAGTTCATCCCAGTATTTGTCAGCTTCCGACCACCCACTTGGCAGCAATACACTTTCAGCGTTCGCCCACGAAATAAACATTGTATGCTGTTGTGATTAGTACCGTATGTTTGTCTGTTCCATCCTTTTTCGTATCCGCTCTGCGCGGCACAATACTTTGTGTTCCAAGTCCAGGCAGTAGCCTAGCCAAATATTTTTGGTAAACAAATTACACAGCATTAATAGGCTCTCTTATTATTGTTTATATTTAGGGCCTTATATTTCGCCGAATATATCAGTCTCATTGTGCCCTAACCTACGTCCTTACATCCTAGGGGAGTCACCGATGAGCAAGCTAAATGAATAGTTGTTTTTAATCTTACAAACAAAAACGTCATTATTAAAACGATTAGAAATTAATTTGGCCCATTAAAGTTAAACATTAGATTCTACAATTGCCTGATTCGATTCGATGATAAAAGCATATGAGATTGAGAGTCTTATCCAATATTTAACAAAACGCATTAATTCAAAAGGCTTGGAAACTTTTAATGTATTACCAACATACATATTTTTTAATGTAATAATAAGCGAATTTTCTAAATAATCTTTGATACTTTTTTTTGAAGAATTGGTATTTTAAGAATCGCTATTTTTAAACTGGCAATGGGTACATTTTAACAACGAATTCTTTTAATTGTTTTTGAAATTATGTTTATATCACTTTTATTTATATGCAGTAACCGTTGTATGGTGTCTATCAGTAACTGAACTGACTATTCGGTAAGTAACACTCAGGGTCGTTATGAATACTATTATTGCCAATTATCAGCTGATATTATTGTCAGAAAATCATCATTAGTATCCGCTGATATGAAAATAAAATATAAGAAACAATTCTGGCCACGATCATTAATGCTTGAAGCGACATATTTTTAACTTGAATAGGAAGGTATAATAACTATAAAAAAAAATACTTTAGGTTTATCTTAAGTGTAATTCATAAACTAATTCCACTGAAAATATCTAACGTTAATAATACGCACACGGCGTACACGACTTCCCTTGTGCACAGCGTGGTACTATTTCCTCTTCTCAGTGACTCATGTGTGGCCTAATAACAAGTGTAATTGCTTCTCTTCTCAGATCGTGATTCATTATTTATTGAAGAAACGAGTCCCGACGCTCTCAATTCTTTTTGTTTGTTATGAATTTTTAAATTGAACTGCGAGTGAACTGAGAGGAACACTCAACACGCGGCGTTTGATTGATTAATTACGGCGCACATGGATATTACTTAAAAACATTATGCGCTTTGCTCACAAAGTATGATATCAAAGTATGATTTTTTGCTGGAAGTGCGGTAGTCCGTACTGGGTCATGACCACAGTACACAAGTCTAAAGACCGTCGTATTGACTCGCTTTGCCCTGTCGCGTTTTGGGATCAGCTTGCGTATATCCAGTAACTTATATACCTAGAGACCTTCAGTGGTGTTATATGTGGACCGACATGACGACGGAGACTGACAATGGATTTTCATTATTTGATGGTCGCTTTCGTTTTTGGACTACACAGTGCTTACCATCACGTACTCTGCAGTCACTATGTCAAGCCAGTGTAAAAAAAATCAGTCACACTATTCTATTATTAAATAATATAAAATTAGGGCAGATTGGAGTAAATTTTAACACGGAACTGACATATCTTTTCCTTCACGGACTCACCTAAATATGCATCACGTGAAGCCATAATAGTTTATATGACATCAAAATAAAATTTCCGGGGGCAACATTAAATGACTATAAAGGGAAATAGGTCTGCGATTAACATCTGTGTATCAGATGCACGCACCTCGTAATCTGGTGCCGTGTTTGACTGGAAACAGTACCGAGGTCACACTGTGCAGTCCGCAGGTCAAAGGTCGCTTTCTGTCTTACTGCCGACACTTTACAATTTAAATTCTATATTTATATTCTTAAACAATACTACGAATATATACGTGAATATAATTATTTATATCTTCTTACTGTAGAACCAATCAAACAGTAACATCCATTTTAAGTTTTTTATAATATTTTTTGAATCAATATCCACATTTTTATATAAATGCCATCCTTTTAAAGTATCAGAAGTTGAATGTGACTAAATATTAATAATTCTTTAAAAATAGATGTGAACGTTTCAGATAATACACAATTTATACATTATTATACTTCTTTGTAAATATACGATTTTATAATAATTTCAGCTTCTAACTTTTTTAGGTACGCACGCCAGATGCCTTATATCATTTATCGGCAAATTGATATTTCTTGTAATGTAACTGATTATTTGTGATTCAAATAATGTTTCAATTGTATGTAAAAATTCATTCATTTCAAGGCCTCGCATTGTCAGTAACATCATGCAAAATGAAGAGTATCTATAACAATATTGTATCAAATTATAACCTTGAATACCCGTAACTGTTTGCAGTGGTCTATTGTTATTTAATTGAATTTTGTGCCATCGTGTATGTATGTATTATATAAGGTTTATTATTGACGAATTCCCAAGAATATCGAATTACACCTATGTAATACCTATGTATGTAATGTAGTGGTGTAGGTACCCTAGTACCACTATTGCCTACAAATAAATTATTCATGAATATTTAAAACATCACAGTCAACAAATTTTGGTGTTATTGCTGTATAAACAGGATAGGTCTTCAGAACGAAATTGTTACTAGTTTTTCTATTTTTTATTTCAAGTCCACACCGAGCCAACCAAGTGCTTTTTCTTGAGCAGACGCGACCCATCATTAGCCTTATCTTCATCTTCCACTAGATTTGATTGATGTCACACATCTGCCTATAAATTATAAAAAAAATATGACGGTGACGCATCGCTTTCTGAGCTATCCTAAAGCAGGGCAATCTCTCCCATAAATTTTCAATGTTGTAGCTCTATCAATTCTCTTCCGTTCTTTTGAGATCGGCACATTTAGTCGGACTCTAGTTCTACATAATACCGTTAGACTATGAATTATCAGTTCTGAACTATGAAATATTATGAATCTGAAGTTACAATTTTAACTGTTAGTTGGTTCATGAATTGTCAGACTTTGAATCAGTAGTATGAGTCCTTAAGCATTATCCAAAATATATCGTCAGTACCACACTAGAGTAAACTAAAGAATTATAGAGTATGATTAATGGACTAATCAAGAGGTTACAGCTTGGTTTTCTAAAATAAACTGAGGTGGATCCAGGGCTATCTATTATAAAACCATATTCTTTATAATAAATTCTGCAAATTCTTTTCAAGGTATATAAGTAAGTTGAAGGTTTGTCCACCACTGACCGACTAAAATTAAAAATTATTACAACACATGTTTACGTCAGTGCATCAGCCTACTTATTTGCGCCACGTGGTTCCACAGAATATTAGTTTACATTAAATCGCCTTACTTTTCAAACTGATGCTTTGATGACACAATTCCTGTGTTTAAAATTAAAACGGAATTGTGTCACAACAAGAAAGACAGTAGATTTGATCTTGGTCTTGCATGTGTATTAAAAACACGAAGTAAGATGTTTGAAATTATGTAGTGCTTTAACTAGATTTTATTTGTTGGTGCGAGACGCCTTATGTATTTAATAACAAAATAACACTATACTAACATCTTTTTCGTTATAGCTAGATATTTTTCCCAGTAACCCAAAATAATGTTTTTAATTAGTAACTTTTGTAATATTATTATCGGTTCATAAAATATAATTTTATCGCCTCTTGCATTTTATACAGATTGTAAACTTCGAGCCATTATTAAAGTAACTTTTTCAGAAAGCGACAACGTATTTACAATTTTTAATTTACTTTCAATCAAGCGGCAAGTCCAATTTGGTAAAACAAAAAAGTAAATGCTTTGTGTCAAACCAGTGCAGTGCAATGCTTGATTTTGAAGCTACATTGTTATGAGAACATTATATTTTATTATTTTGGCTGAGATATAAAACATGAAAGCGGCCCTTTGCTAATTTATGGCTTTCTATTTTCCGATAGCAATGACGGTCTGTAATTTGCTCGTGGGCGAACGCGTTTGAGAACCACCCGGAGTGTTAAAGTCATTTATATCCAGCCTAAATATTTCAACACACGAAGTTTTTCTTTATTAACTTTACACGTATAATTTCTTACAACAATCTTTAACTCTCTTTATACTTTACTATTTCTCTCGTCAAAGTATTTCAAATATATTGTGATATAGTGAATTTATTAATAATATTGCAAATTGGCTACAAAAATTGGTCAGAAAACTGAAACTAAAATAAATTGCAAGATGTCTATAAAACATTGAGTACTATTTTTTGTTAATTAAAACCAATACCACATAACGCAGTGTTAAGCGATAGCAGGATATTCTAAGTATTGTTTACAATGACTCTTTAGTAAGAATTGCAAAATAAATAGATAATACTAAAAATCAAGAAAGGGAGCCGACTTCGGTCGGATGCGAGCACAAGACTATAAATCGTGTCCAATTAGCAAAGCACGCCCGTTGTTATCTGGCGACAAAGCAAAGCCAAACAATTTAAAATAACACACGAGCTTTATTCCAGAAATTCCAAAAGTCTTTAAATAATTACAACATATCTTACGAAAGGTTATTTTGATTAAAAGTAATATGTTGAATTATTGTTAAGGTAAGGGTTTTGGGCATAAGACACATGACCAAATGATTAATGACTACAAAATGAGAAAATATAAAATTGCCATAACTAATCTTTATTTTTGTTTCAACAAACTAAATAAACGAATACTGATTTTAATGCAAGTGATTGGGAAAGTTTAATTAGGCTTCACAGAGTATTATTTAACTTGAGTTCTAATTTTTTCATATTACCTATATGTTCTTTAGATAGGCAAAAATATAACTTATGTTCCGTTCGATTTTATTTTTCTAATACAATGAAAGATATAAATAAAAATAGATATTTTCATATACACATTCAAACCTTACTTACCTACTTATCCATAGAAATTGTACCAAAACTTAAAACGCGATATATGCCAGATCCCCTGAGATAAAAATTTCATATTTTATAATATTCCTTACGGGTATAATACTTCAGTTCACTTTCGGATAAATATAAATGCGGCCATTTTATATATTGAGGGGTGAAAGGCTATTTGGTTTAAGCGACATTTTTTTATGATATAGTAATATATATATTTTTGGAATTGGTAAAAATCACTGATACCGAAAATATATATAATACTATATCACTAAAAAATGTCGTTACATACATACATTATTATTTAATTTCGACATAACATAGAATATTAATTTTGTAATAAATATTTTCAATATTTCTTTGTTCATATAGGCCAAAGTAAACTATTGATATTTGCGTACGTATATCCTAGTTCAGCTTCCCATGCGTTAATACCTATAGCCATACAATTGAATTGCTTTATGTTTCGGTCAAGGGATGGTATTTACGATTATGAAACGAGTCGAACAAAAGCCAGACAATAGGAACACGACCCATCCACTTACTTTAGAGAAGACACTTTTGTCATGACTTTTTGTTCTCAGTCATTTCCATAAATTGTAGAGGATGCACGTCGTCGTCAGTATCTTGTAGTTTTAATAAGATTGTACCTGCTATTGTTATGCAAATAAGGATACCTGACTTTTAAGCATCGCGGGTGATTTAAAAACCGCCCCAGATAAATGTAATCCATTAAGGATCTAATAATGAAAAAATGAGCCAATAAACTTTATTATAACTTTGACATATGTAAAAAAGATATACTATAGCATGTAGATGCCGCCCGATACGCGTTTGTGGTAAACGCCCTAAAGGACATTAGGGTGTTATGGGACGCGCGGGGTAAGGGATGCGCGCGCGCAAGGGATCCTCTAGCAAATTCAGTCGACTACCGAGATGCAAGGCTAGAATACATGCGTGTACGTCGCAGTTCAGTGTGCCTTAAAGTGCAAATAAACAGTAAAACGCCAAAATCCGTGTCTTTCTACAACCACACCCACGACCACCGGTCATAATACATATTTTTCATTTGTGGAAAGAAATTATAAACGCTTTGTTAGGCGCAGCAGTTCTTATCAATTCATTAATAGAACATTGATGTTCCCAGTCAGTGAACACTTGCCCAATCAAATAACAAAAATAAATTCTATCTATGTATTATCACGCCTATTGTCATGGGCAGAGAAGATGGAATGCTACTTCTTTCTACCTTTATAAATAACTAAAAAATTACCTACAGCGTATAAAAAGTTAATATGGAAGACGTCGACTTGTCTCTTAAAGCCTATTATTCAATAGTACCATCAAATAACTGTTTTATAATAATCGACACCCTTAGTAATGTCTAAATAAAAATAGAATACATCGATTTCTAGTCGCTGTACCATTTAGAAAAAGCACTTATTGTCCAGTCACGTCTGTATCCAATCAGTTTAAATTTTACCCGATATGGTCGGCCCTTATAAAGGCTGGGGTAGTATTACGGATCTCGGCTGGGCGTACAAAACATCCGCTAATTGGGCAAAGTGTCATATCACATTGCAAATGATTTATATCAGACGGAATAGTCGGCTCATCTCGTGCCATTCAGTTGGTTAAGAAAAATTATAATCAATCGTTGTCGGCAACACGGCTTATCAACGGTAGTTTGTGGCGTAGACAGAGAGTTTATGGTTTAAATTAAATGATTTATTGTAGCTTTGTTCCCTTTGTAATAAGTACCCACAAGGAGGGCTCATTCTTTAAATAATGCATTCATTTCTTTACGCATGTATATATAGTATTTTATGCATAGATTTTATGCATTTTTTGGCTTGTAAAAATATAAAGCGTTTTACCTAATGTCGTTTTTATAGGAAAGGGGTTTTTTTAAGCCGCAATTATTACAACGAAAACGTATCACATGAACGGTACGGTAAAGAAATTACTTTTTTTTCTCTTTATTTTTGAATTGGGCTTTGTCGCACAGCGATGATGCCGCCCAGTAAAGTACACAAATATTAAAAACTACACTAATTACTACAATTCTATCTTAACTAATTTGGCGATACTATACAAATATTTGGCATCATCGCTGAGTGGCCTGGCCAGTATGGATTGGAGTGCTCCTACATCCATTGGCAAAGAGTCCCCAGGACTCGATCTTCTACAATGGTTGAACCGAGAACATTCCATCAGTATAAAGTTCAATGGATTAAAGGACACAGCGGATCACGCGGCAATGATGCCGCAGATGAGCTGGCAAGAAGGGGATCTGATACAAGAATATTCGGACCTGAGCCGATTATTCCACTTCCCTTCAGCTGGTTCAAATCCGAAATTCGCCAAAGAATAAGACGTCTGAAAGATTCAGACTGGAACGACTTAGTAGGATGCAGACAAGCCAAGGAGGCCTTACCTAGAGCGAATACAAAGGTCTCTAAAGCCATTTTGCATCTCAGTAGATTACAGATACGTAGGGTCACCGGAGCCATAACAGGACACGGTTATTTTAATAGACATCTTTTTCACTTAGGTGTCACAGAAACTACTCTGTGCAGAGCATGCATGAGAGAAGAGGAGACAGCCAGGCACATGCTCCTCGAGTGCAGTGAACTGGCAGTGTACCGGGCACAACACCTCGGCACACCGAGGTCCCTTCCGGAAGCAACCAGCAATATCAGGCGGCTGGCGGATTTCCTGGAGGAGCTGAGCTGGGATGATTGAAATCATCCCGGCCCAGTTTCACGCAAAATAGGCGCACTCAGACGTCGAGTTGCGGAAAATGAGCCCGTGTGAACCTGATACCTGATACCTGAATTACTTATAAAACTTAGTTACTTTTTGGCAGTGACATTTCTTTTATTCCATATCCTGGTAATCCTCGCTTGTCTGCAGGGGTCATTGACACAACCCGGTGGCCTAGTTCACACGTGATCGCAATACGCTGAACGATATGATCCGCGACCGCCAGCTCATTGACTCGATAGTCACTTCCAGCTAGATAATGTTTGTCCAAGGCCAACAGTTTCTATGACAACGTAGACGTTTGTTTCTGAGTTCGATGTTAAAGATTTTTTTTTATTATTCAGTAAAATTTGTAAAAATATCTGCTGCTCAATTCAGCGTAAGAACAGTAGCAAATTTTTAAACTTATATTTTATAAATCGTCCTTGCCGAGCTGCTAAATGTAAATATAGTCAAAACCGTTTATGGTGACATCGTTTAGAACAACATACTGGTTATACTGACCCAGAACCAATGTTCTGGTAAAAAAAATTGGACTTAGTATCTTGAAAATATCACCGGTTGTTACGACTAAATATGAGTAGTCCCTTCGATGTCGTTATAAAAGATTTTGATTGTATTACTTTTCTGTTACCTACTTCTCTTATACTTTTAGTTCGCTTAAGCTAATTCAATTTATTAGTTCTAATTACTACCATTTTATTATATTTACTATTAATCTAAGTAAGTATTTTAGCTATTATGAAAAAAAAGTGAATACAAATTAGAGACTCCATTATCGCGGTCGCAGGGTCACGTGGAAACTGACATGATCATTCGCGCTCTTACCGCTTGGAATCCGTTATTAAGGTTTTATTACTTTATTTCCCGTATTAAGGTTATATTAAAAAAAAAAAGTACCCCAAAGGTAATATTTGAAATCCACCACACTCCCCATGATTACGATATTTACAACGGAGATCAATTAAGACATCGTTACTTATTCCGGAACAAGAGATAAGTATAGAGAAAACCCTTCATAGTGCTACCAATGTAAACTATTGCAAGTTGATTGTTATATGTAATATGCCTCTTCGTACGCTGAAAGAATTTTTATAGTCTCTTTATGAGAGCGAGCGTGACTAAGCTATGTGATAAAATCATCTTTATATGTATTATTTTATTAATCTTTAAACAAACCAATCACCTTCTGTTATTCTATGAATTATTTGTTTTGTATTAGATTAAATTCATATCATGCCACACTCATCAATGACAATATGATTCATCCCTTTAATCAATAATAATTAACAAAACGAAACGAGGTCTCAAAGTCATTCGGCTCTATATCTGTCTGTTTGTCCGGATATCCGTAAAAAGAAAAGGTATTGTTTAGAAACAATGTTCAGTAGTTGTCGCGTGGTTAAGAAATTTGAAATTTTTACACTAGATAACTTATAACATGTATTAAATTAACTAACAAATGATTTTTGCAATAATCTGTCTCTTGTGGGGTATATTAAGGCGTTAACTAAGTTAGATTTTTTTAATTCATACTGTTATGGCTTGTATCAATTAAATAGTACCGCGAGGTGTCAGTTTATTAAAAACGGCTAGTAATAATCAAAACAATACGCAATTATGAAACCTTTTAAAGAATCTCAAATCACATCGTTAAACTCAAATAAATACAATATAACCAAAGTATCGCTGGCCACGTGCCCGACGCCCGTGATGTAATATGTAGACATGTGTGTATAATGCACATTACAGAACCAATGCTAGGTGCTAATAATCAAACGTTTATTTCGGTTGTAGCTGGGATGCACGCACCGGGTAAATCGTACACGCTGACCCGAATCGCGGGTTCACTTACAATATTAGGGTTATCACTATTACTTCGATGAACTAAAATGTATTTTAGTTTGCTTCGTCTGTAGCATCATATTATTCCTAGGCTAGTTTCTAATACTATTATAATCATTTAAGATTGTATTTCAATACTACAAAATAAGTAAGTATAAAAAAATATTTTTTAAACAAATTTAGTGAGAACCTTATTTAGAATATTAATTTGCATTATCTTCAAATATTACTAATTTTACTACGTTAATCAAAACGAAATTACTCCTACCAAACCTTTCTTACAAGTATATTTTATATCTTTGGCAACCCTATACATCTCCACAAAGATACGCTATTCTAAATATAAAAATGACGCAGGGGTGTCGGGGTCTTTACGAACATTACGGAAAGTGTATTTTTATCATTGCACAAGTCGCACGATGAAAAATAAAATTATATTGCAAGAATTTTGCGACAAGATTTTATAATTCTAAGAAACCGTTCTTTGATAACTTTCTTGCCCGTGCAGTTTAGGTAAATAGCGATTACGAGTACCTGTAGATTATTCTGAATATTAAAAAAAAAATATTTCGTTGAACGTTCTTTACAACTAACTTTGAATTTATTAACCATTTACCGACTATTTGGTGACTATCAACCAAATTTTGTATAACATTTTTCAATGAAAACTACCTAACTATTTTATAATTAGAAACTCGGGCATGTGAAAATTGTGAGAAAAAAATTAAACACCATTCTTGGCACATTTGAAACGAAATTGTTACGATAAACAACATAGTATTGACACATAGTGATCGGTGCCGAGTGGTCGGCGCTGCGTGAGAAAGGCTTGGCCTGGGTAAATATTGGCCGATGGTGCATACCGCACGGCTCCCAATGTCGGCTTACACACCACTTAAATACTAGTACAGTACTTTCGTTGCTGAAGAGGCGTTTATTGTGCTAATCAAAGTCTTCATCTGTAGGCAATATGTGTCCCCCTTCTTACTATTAAGTCACGAAGAATAGGCAATACTGTATATAATATCTTCCATACCAACTTAGCTGTCAATAACAATATTTTTGAAAGAATAATTATGTGAATATTGAAGACTGTTTTGTTGTATCCAATTGTCAGGTGTTTAATTAATTAATAAAAACACTATCACTGCTATCACAATTTATTTGTACCAACCAACATCTTTAAAAGTTTCCTATATAGATAATAAACAGTAATGGCGGCAGTCTAGTGCTGCGCTCTATAGACTATAACAGTTTTATTCTAAGGTGAATGCATAGTCAGCTATATCTACCACAAATTAAGAATAACTTTTTGATAAAAATACGAGCGACGATAGAATGTAACTTTGAGTCAAACAGACGAAATTACAAATTATTATTGACTCCTTTAATAAAATAATTAGTTTTATTCATGAGGTATATGATACGAGAGAAAATATTTGACGTTCACATTTCTGACGAATTCTAAAATAAAATTTAATTTTAAATTACTAGATGTTTCGAAAACAAATACTTTCTTACACTTTTTAACAATTGTATACTATTATATCAGTTCTTTGAGTTCTCTGATTCTATCCTATTCTACAAAATATATTTTTTTATTTACAAACGGTAATAATATTGAGTTAAAAGTCAGTATGAGGTATAATCATTACGCCGGTACTACCTACACGTTAGAGACGTCGCGATAAAGATCTACTGTTTTTCCGAACATCTATTATTCGAAGAAGTAAATAAAGTTTAATTAGCATTTACAATTGGTTATGGTTATTGTGATGCAACAGGAGCTGAAAAATTGGAATTTAAGAAAAAACTAAATATAATCTTACCGATTATAAATACAGATAATTTCAAATCAATTTCTCATTATATTCGAGTAAATTTGTTAGAGATTATCTTACAGATTGTTACAGATTATCGTTACTTTTAAGCAAAATTTCTATGGGCCTGTTAAATATATATTTTAGAACCCAAAAATATTAACTATCGGATACTAGACTAAAAGAAATACGTGTTTTCTATCTCTGCTATTACTTACCACTTGTTATTTTTCCTGATATGATCAAGTTTTTTAGCTTATATAATATTTTAAGTCTATTGTATAATACATTTGTCAAATAAGTATGTATGTTAAGAGAGCGCTTACTCTTAACATATATACTTAAGTACCTTACTTAAGTATTATAATAATTTCTTAATACAGTCCACTACGTTATCACAAAATTGAAATTGATAATGACAACCGTCCAGTGAGTAATTGAATACCAACTTTATTGAGTAATTGTTCGTATTATACCCATAAAACGTTGAAAATATAATAGTAAAATGTTTTAAGTAAATCTTTAATAAGACAATTATGTTTTCAAACTTCAAAGTTCTAAACTCACTTTTCACCGATAATTGAAGGGCGATGTGGCGCCTTGGAAACATGTTATAGGTAATTTATTTAGTGCGTAGGTTTCTCAGTAACACCTCATTAACAGGACGGAGCTAGTTGAAGCGTTTTATAAATTAATGCATATTTATTGAGATTAGAAACCGAGTACTACTTAATATAAGGGTAATAATTAATGTGTGAAGTATTTTTAACTTACTTTAAGTCGATTTAACTTACTTCATAAATTGACTTTTTTGTCATTACGAAATATATATATATATATATATATATATATATATATATATTACTACGTCTATAAAAATAAAATACATTTTACGGTTTCTTTGGGCTCATAAAATTAAATGTGTATGAAAAAAATTTACCTACTGACAATAAAATTATGCATATGTTCTTATATGTTATTCTTTGACAATCATTAATTATTTGTAGGGAATAAGCTGTTCTCCATATTCCTTTACTGGAGGAATCTTGGACACTCGAAGTCGGTCTTTTTATCCTGACTCGAAACAGTGATCGACCCACACCTTACGGTAAGTATGGTGCAACCCAATAACGACAACGAATATCGACAGTTAAGTAAAACCTATCGGTAGTCGCAGTGTTCATCCCAGTCAGCACAAATAACTCTTCACGCTATACTTAAAGGATCCCATATCATAGAATGATGGGAACACGCTCACCGGAAGACCATTCCACAGCCCAACGACAAAGCAAAAGTAAGAGTTAGAGAACTTCTTAGTCCTAGCCAGGATTTGATATACCGTATAGCTGTGACATCGTTAACCCGTGTGCGTGGTCCTATTATGAAAGGGAGAGGGTGGAACAAGGTTAAATAGCTCTTCAAACCACTCGCCATGATACAAACAGTAGAAAATGCTCAGCGAGGCAATATCACTGCACAACTGAAGCGGTTCAAGATGCTTAGTCACGCTCATCCGCAAACACAGATGCCCTCAAGATGTGGTGTGGGGGAGCGGGAATTTACATATACCTTAGACTGCTAAGAAAAAAATATATTGCGGCAATAACCGAGAGAGACATTGACACTATTTTCTTTCTGTGGTGATCCCACACGGTTCGACAATTTGAATGATCTACACAGGCATTTATTTCGGGTTTAGGTTTTTATGTCAATTCATTTTTGTAAACGCACCCACGGTACAAGATTAAGACTTAATGTGAATCAAAGCATTTAAAAAGAAAAGAAAGAAGTTTGTGAGTCTTTGCGCATTTGTGTACTATTTTACGTGTTTCATATTTGAAGTCTTAGTTTTGATTAGCAAGCTTATTTTAGTGTGCTGGTGCAGTCGCCCACACTCCTTGGTTCGTGTGACTAATGCACTCCGCCGACCACTATTTACTCTCTGAACAGGTTTGCGATAATCTGCACGATGCCGCCCCGCGCCTGTTATTGCGAGCGCTGTTTCATGGGCTTTATAGCGATTCCGATTTATAATTCAACATCACTTGGTCGCATAGACACTCATTGGTTCCATTTAATATCATCTGTAGGATGACTACCCTTCACTAAAATAAAACAATATTATTGTAAATTAGACCGTCATGATTATATTCACTTAAGCTAATCTATCAACTTTATTAATGTAATCTTTTCTTGTATAATTTTATTGTTTGCTCGAACTCACTGGCTGCTCATAAGCCTGACATATGACTTCGCAGTCTTTATATTGTGAATAATTTTATTTTGTAATTTAGAACAAATAAAAAAAACTCTGTGACTATCCTAGTGTGTTTTGTATTTTATATTGCATACTTGTTTATGGTTTCTTTTATAGTGCTTTTTACTATGAGTTAACATAATGAAGGCTATTATCGAATTAAAAAACGGACGTACGAGTTATTTGTTATCGAAAAAGCAATTTCATGCGTACAATATATTTTATATATATTTACTGATTGCTTTAAATAAACTTGAGGATTTTTCTTGTACTTATTAAAAATGTTGTGTCAGTAATGTATCTCCGTTCACCCTGAATGGGATATAGTGTGATGATATATTATTATATTTATACATTTAACATAATAAATAAATACAAACATTGTTTACTTTTTAACACTTAACGGATGGGCCCCGTAGATTTACGTTGTTACATTCTGACTTCTTAGGACGGGCCACGTAGATCTACGTTTTTGCTTAAATTTTAGGTATGTTGCGTTAGTTTTTTTATTTTACAGATTTTTTTCTTGATGCCATTAGTTAGCACTATCATTAGCATAAGTTATAGTTAGCAGCTTCGAACCGTCCATTAAGTGTTAAAGTAAATATTCGTAAAAAACATATAAATTTTAAAATATATTATTATTCAACATTTTAATTCCGTACAAACTGTGCAGATATTAATCGAAAAAAAAAATGCTTAAAAGCAAATTAAATCGTATTTACATTAAGTAATACTGTTGTAACATATCCAATATATGGCAACTTGATCGTTAAGTGGATACTACAAAGTAAGTAAATGTTATTTAAACAGAGCTAGCTAATGGTACTTGAATATTTGCCTGTGAAAGTGAAAACTTTGCCATCAAGTAATCGTAGGAACTTTTATTATAATATGTAATTTGTTTCTCATTTTTATTTGTTTACATAGCTCATTTGTTTTAAAGATTACAATTGTAGTAAGTTATTTGAAAGGTAAAAGCCGCAAAACATAAGTTATTAAATATTTTGAAACTGCTCTTAACTATACATGTAAATTTCTTCTATTTTTTTCTTTTCTTGCCAACTCCGACCGCACACTATGTAGCTTTCCATCCCTCACAACGATTTCATTTACGAAGTCCAGGAAGGCATGGTGATCGTTTTTATCGTAGAGCAGCGCGTTCGTAATGTATTATCATTCCTTGTTACTGTCTGGCGTTCTTGGACTGATTTTGCACTGATTTTTTCCATCAGATGCGATCACGTGGTCGTGCCAGTAAAGATAAAATCACAACTTGTAAATATTCACTTATCGCTAGTGAATATATTTTATGTGAAATACAACTGTTAAAACTTTTCTGTTTCCGGCAATTTACATCTCGTTACGAGCGGCATGTGACAACTCTGAGGCAGTAATTGCGTGCAACGAGTAAAACATTGAAATAAGTTTTTGGAATCCTTAAATATATTCCAAAGAAATCTTATTTAATATTCCCTTTTGTTGTTTCAGTTATTTACTATATCAGATATCCAGCCAGCGCCCAAAAGATTTATCACTTTCATAGTTTTTTTAATGTTGTAATTATTACCGGTATGCTAAGAATATTGTAACAAAGAAATGAGATATCTAACAAAAATTTGGTAGAGGAAATGTTCCGTGCTTCTGTCAACAGCGAAAGTATAAATTATAAACAATATACATATTGTTTCTTCAAGTTTGTCTATCTATAACTACATACTAGAGGTGTCACGAATATTCGGCAACTATTCGGTATTCGGCCTATTTGGCCACTTTTTTTGCTATTCGGTATTCGGCCGAATAATACATACTATTCGGCCGAATACTGAATACCAAATCATGTAAAAAAGACACGCTATGTTACTCAAAATTATGTATTTATTTCCAAATTACATCACTTTAGTAATTAAAATTGATTAGTGGTAAGTTGTGATACGTAAAAACAAGCTTTTCAGCATTTTTGTTAGCAAACGATTACGCTATTCATCGTAAATTTTACCAGCCTCAGAAAATAAGTTATTTTGCAACGCTGTCGGCCGAAGCGCCGAATATTGGGTATTCGGCCAATTCACTATTCGTGGCATCACTACTAGATACCGCATATTAAACGCATTCACATCAATTAATTACAAACATAGAGCTCCCGATCATTTTGCCCAGTTTCAGAAATGCTCTTTAAATTTTAAGATGTTTTTGAAGCGCACTTGATGTTTCATCAGTGTTTAAAAACGCTTTTAAACTAAAGGACGTTTCTGGAAATAGACGTTACAGACTTAATCATATAGACGGTGGGGCCGTCACTGTCACTCTCGCATAAGCTAATTCAACTATGAGAATACGTATTATCAGGACGTTACTTAAATCATATTTTACACATGTGAAAGGCCATAATAGTAAAAGTAAATTTTTATTTTGCATTATACCATATTTATAGGAATTTTAAATTACCTACTTAAAGTGACCCGGAGTTTAAACTCAGAGACGCGAGGCGCAAGTGTACAACCATGCTAACGTACTGCTCACGCCGAACAAATTCAATTATTTAAAATTTCATACATAAAAACCGTTTGGAAATATTATTTATTTTGTTACACTGAAGTTCGCCGTAGGACTCGGAGCTTTAGAAAAATATTGACTTATTTTCAGCGTTGATAATGACTTACATATAGATAATTACATTTTAGTGTTAAACAGAAGCTTAAATTTGTAAATATATAACATTAGTTCTTTACTCATATTATTTGGGACTGTCATTAATTACTATTTCGATTTAAGATGTTTTGAGAACAATAAAATTCTGTTCTAAGAAGATGCACTATTTTACTATTAGAAATATTTGAAATTGTTATAAATTTCCAAAAAAATGAATGGAGTTTAATTAAATGTGATAAAAACATATCAAATTCTAAATGAAGTAACTGTTCCATACCTTTTAAAATATATTGTAGTTTGTTCAATAGCTACGTGTATCGATGCTTCAAATTATCGTCAAAGGTGAAAGGGGATACAGTTAAAGCGGAGATAGCGGTGTGGTAATGAAGACACTCAATAGAATTACAACTAGCCGACTGGTACAAGCGGACGGACCATAGATAAATTGACGAGACGATAGCCGGACTATAGACAACCCGATATGGTTTCTTACCGGCCTCTGTGTTACTGTGTCGATGTTTTAATCGATTAACATGTCGTACCTTATAGGTTTACCATACAGTTATACTTTATTATAAATTTTCCTCTATACATCTCATGTCTTGTCGATCGTGTGACCACAAAGTGAACGGTCGTGTTGTAATGATTGACTTGTAGGAATTTACCTATTGCTTAAACACATCAGTCTCTATAACACTTCTATTGTAAAAGAATTTATCAGTAACTCAGCGAGGCTTCTTTAATGACACATAAATTGTTAAATTAATACAACAATTAAAATTTTTCATATTATAATTCCAGCGTATTCTTAAATAACTACCTTGTATATATTTCTTTCAGTGTTGAACTTTTAGTAGCTGTTGTTAATTTTAAACTACGTCAAACTAGTAAACCTTAATAAGAGATTGATGTATCGTGACGAGTTTTACATAGCCAAACAAAATAAAACACTCGAGGTAATTTTTAATTATAGTTTAGACCAGTAAATCTATTGCAGGTGTTGTTTTAAAATTTGAAACGTAAATGCAACTATCAAGAGATCGTTAATAGATTCGTCTACATAATATTGCTATTATTATATTTTTAACTTTGAGAGCTAATAAAGTTTATAATTTCAAAATAGATAACAGTAATATTTTTAATATACATTCAAAATCTGTTATAACGACGTCGAAGAGACTACTCATATTAAGTCTTAAGAACCGATAGTCTTCACAACCGGTGACATTTTCGCGATACGAAGTCCTATGGCATTCAGCCGGGAGCTTTGTTCTAAGTCAATATGACCAGTATGTTGTCCTAAACGATGTCGCCATAAACTGTTTTGACTGTAGGTTATACAATTCCCAACTCAAGTAAAGGTGAGATTAATGATTTATGCGCAGCTATTGTTAGGTTAATCAGTGATGGTGCCGTACGATTGGCAGAGGGCGGTCCCTAATAATATCTAATAGTTCTGTATTTCTTACTTCATCATACCACCTACTCTATCATAGAGACGTGGGCAATATATTTGAAATGTCAAAGAGTATAGTATAAAATGGAGTCTTGTTATAAATGAGACATAAAGATCTAACTAATAAATATTTAACCACAGCAGGAATATCGAGTTTTAAACTAGTTAAACGTAGGCATATTTTTCCCTATTATTTATATATTGTGGCAAAAGATACTAAGTCTTCTATAGTAACATTTTTGATATCTATTGCATTATTTACTAAAAAGTTGTGTTTAAATATTCCTTTTATTTGTGCTCTTAGGCACAAACTACCTTTCACGATTCGTTTAATAGACATCTGAATTCACATCAACGGACATTTTAATACGTTTTATCTATATTATTGCCTTAAAAGGCAATAACATTAATTTAATTTGCCATCTACATAACGTATCATCTTTGACATCTTGTTGAATGATAAATGATGTACATATTTGGTTAAGAGAATGTTTTTCATAATTAGCTTTATACTTAGAAAATACATCAACGTAGATTATATCAAAATATGTTACTACTGGAAGCATAACTGGAGAAATTGAAATTTATTCAGAAAGGTTTATTTTCCATGCAAAATAATTTTAAAATTTTTAAACTAAATCCACTAAGCCAAAGATTGGCGAAAAAGTAGATACCATACCAACATGATGACTACTTTTAAATTAATCTGAATCAAATCAAATGAATGCGATCATGTATGTCGGTGTGATTGTTATTTTAGTTCTAAAAGAATTATTTCTGTCACACAAGAAATTTTCTTGGCTATGACATGAAATAATTTTATACGAAGTTAAGTAAAAAGTTTAATGGAGCTATTATTTTTGAAAACCTTGATTATTTTATATTCACTGAAGGCTAAAGTTGAGGGATTATATTATATAAAACAATTTACATAAACTACAATGACATAAAGCTAAATACGTTATATCAATTCTTAGACCAATGAACTACGAAGAATACTGTAAAAGAAAATTAATTTTACACAAAATATTTAAGAGAATCCTGATGGCAAAAATTAAACTGCTGAGAAATACACATTCTATACATACTACAATGTTTCCGTTGTAAATTACAAATACTGTTTAAGCAACATTTTTTAATTAATCATACTTTTGTATATCTGCTGACCTCGAAAGGGATATAGTGAAACAATATATCATTATTATTATCAGTCATACTAGTATTTACATACCAGATGTACATAAGAAGTGGATAGAGCCACTAATGTATCTCTGCGACCCAACAACGGAAATAGCTATATAGCTATAACATACACTGGTATTTGTGATTACGTTAAATCATTAAAATATGTAATTTTCAATTAAAATTTTTTACCTAACGATACATGGATTCAAATTATATTCGTTGAAATATTTGGCAGACACCACGAACCGTTCCGAATATTATTAACGAGTGAGCCAAGAACACTTTCTGTAGAATCGAGTTGAAAGAATCAACAATTTTGCTTTAAAGGCATGTCCGTAAGCATTATTTGAAAAATAAGAATTTCAGTGTAAAATACTTAACTACATATGTTAAGTAATTACAGTCTAAACCGTTTATGGCGACATCTTTTAGAACAACAAACCGGGTATATTGACCAAGAACAATGGACTCGGCAAAAATAGGACTTCGTATCTCGAAAACTTCACCGGTTGTTACGACTATCGGTTTCTATGACCAAATATGAGTCTCTTCGTTGGCGCTATAACTAATTTTGACTGTACTTTTCTTGATTTGAGATTAGTTACGTTATGTTAGAAAAGAGTAAAAATTATTTCTTTAGCAATGTTTGTGATTTATGCGAATGATTTATCAACCGAGAATATAACTAATTTTTCTTTTTAATTTTAAGCTAATATAGTAATAATGTGATAATGATAGAAAGTCGTTTTCACATTTTTTTTATAATACTGTCAAATACATTATATTTTCATTAGATCATAGAGTAAGTAATACTTAAAAAAAATTCTTGCCCGGACGTCAAGAAAAGCCAAAAGTTGCATGAAACATATTTTCCTTACTTCTTGAATTGCAAACAGTACTAGAACGAGTAATAATATTCACTTGGCTTTCCAATTTATGACAATAAAGTTTGGACAATGGGCCATGGACGGTGTTTGCGGTGGACCACCGGCCGTGCTGTCACCAGCTCTCCACGCTGTGAATGTATTTTACAACCTGTAAAATATGTAACCAATTGTTTTAAAGTATGCAGTATCTTATTTTAAAAAATTGTGTTGTTTTATTTAGTTTTGTTGAAATTAATATATATACTATCTTATTCAAAATTTTTAATTTATTTCATAGAATATAAACTATATTGTTTTATGTTCAATTAATTGTTTTATTCTAGCGTGAAATAACTGAATGGCATCTAATAGAAATTTCATGTTTAAATGCTCTGAGAACGGCGATCAACTGCTCTACTGGTCATATTGGGCACAACATATAGATCTAAGCGGATACAATCATTAATATTGTATATCTCTGCTCACCTAGAAAGGGGTATAGCGTGAGTGTATATAATTATTATATTTTTTATGAAGTTACAAGACGTACAATACCGCATATTATTGTAAACACGTGTTGTGTGCGTGTAGCTATTTCAATCGGTGGCAACAGCTGATACCATCTTAATACGGCTCACAGTATCCGCTTTGAACCCCACAATTGCCTTAATCAAATAGCCCTACAATAGATCACTATGCTATCGCCACTGCTGTAATGAAGATATTCCAACTGAATTGATTCGTTAGTGTGTTTATGTGATTTTTTCGCATATTTTATAATCAACTGGCTTAAATTGCACACAATTATACTTCAAGTTAATGCTTAGCCTTTCATGCACTATAAGGCTAAGATTTATAGACGCTATTTCGAGTTTGCATAGAATAGATATAAATACTATATATAAATACTTTTTCATTTTTTTTTTTCATTTTCAATAGTATTCAAAAACCAAATTCGTTTTGACAAAAAACTGAATATACAATAGGAACTTGAGTATAGCCTTAGTATTCGTAGAGCCAAATTTATGTCGGCAAAATCGGTACCTTACCAAATCCATTGACATTCAATGAGTAATATTAATTGTAATGTTTAAGTGAAGTCTAAGCAAACCTAAAGTTGTATCTATAAATCTCAGCCTAATGATTAAAATTTCCGATTTAGGAATTTTGGAACCAACTAATAATAATAATATAAACGTTTTTAGGTTTTTTTTACTTACACTTGTTTCTTATCTTGATTATTATCAAATTTTATAACAAATAACGAAAACGTATGTAACAGATATGCTATAACGTAGAGTATAAAAATACATTCAGAATACGTTTTAGTCGCATTTTGAAGATTAATAGCCACTCACAAAATGCATTTTTATTTTATTGCTATCTTAATGGGTGTGCAATACGGCGGAGCTGTCGTTCGATGTCAAAGAAAGATAGCAGAATTGATGGGAATTTATTGCCCTTCGGAAGGTGCGGCTGAAGGATGCGACACACGAGACGCAAGGAGTGGCCCTTGATGGGTTGTTTGCATTTGCCCGGTTAATGTTGGCGGGTTCTTGCGTTTGTATATTTACAAAATACATTTTACTAAATCAAATTTTAGTGCGTTCCTAGAAATGTAAACAAGTCTCAACGCTTACTACATTTTATACCATTAAAATAATGTTTATATAAACCAAGGTTTTGCTTAATTTTCATAAAATATCATCCCATAATTTCCTAGTGACGCACGAGCAAACACGAACAGCCTTTGTACAGTTTTTTAATATAGTTATTTTAGATATTGCACAATAATGAAATCGCTGCCTATCGATTGTTATTTAGCTTATGTTTTTATGGTGGTAGCGCTATTACTTGAACTGGGTCGTGACTAGTGATGAAAATGCCCGGGAATTTTTCCAAAGTGCCCAATAACTTCCTTGGGAATATTCCCGGGAATTTACGAAATGTTCTCAGAAGTTTTGGGCACTTTGGAAAAATTCCCGGGCATTTTCATCACTAGTCGTGACCACAGTACACAAGTGTAAAGCTTTGGCCTGTCGCGTTTCAGGATCAACTTGTGTTTATCCAATAATTCACATATCAGTAACCTAGAGATCTTCAGTCGCGGTATATGTATGTGGGCCGACTTGACGACGGAGACTATCAACGGGTTTTCATTCTTTAATAGTCGCTTTCGTTTTTGGTCTACATTGTATTTACCATCAGATGCACTGTAGCCACTTTGTCGAGCCACTGTAAAAAAAATGTGGACTGTTAATACAATAATGTAAGCCTTTAATGTAATATTGAATACATCTAAATTACCCACATACAATTTTTCGTTTCATACTTTATATTCTATGTATTTTTAACTAACGGCAAATAAGGCAAAATCTATTAGCTAATATGTATGTCTATGGATTTGGTATATTACGTAGATTTGATACATTGTAGTTTAATTAGACACGAAGGTATAATATATGATTATATTTTTCCAGTAATAGGTACTTAGGCTAGACGTAACTTTACGTTTGCTTAGACTTTACTAAAATATTACAATTTATATTACTCAATGAATGTTAAACGGTTTGCTAAGTATCCGATTGTGTCAATATGAACTTGGCTCTGCGAATACTATGGCTATACTCAAGTTCCTATTACATATTCAGTTTTTTTGTCTAAACGAATTCATTTTTTGAGAACTTTGCTAAGCAAAGTCGACATAGCGTCTATAAATCTCAGCCTTAGATTACGTAATGTACGTGCGAAATATTTAGGATTTATTTCTTATAGTAGATATATTAGGTCCTTACATATGAAATTGGCGTTTTGTATGGGAGGAACAAAAAGTCGAATATTTTTTAATATAATATATTTAATTAATCAAAGTATGAACCATTATTTTCTATGCACTTTTGCCATCTCATAGGTAGTTCATTGATCCCTTTACTAAAAAAACCAGTCGGACGGGAATCAATAAAATCTTTGAAGGCGATTTGGACTGCCCCATCGGAGTTGAATTTTTTCCCTTGCAAGAAGTTATCCAAATTTCGAAAAAAATGGTAATCTGTTGGAGCAAGGTCCGGGGAGTACGGAGGATGTCTTAGACTTTCCAATTGAAGCTCTTCTAATTTAGTAGCCGTCTGTTGCGCAGTGTGTGGTCTAGCGTTGTCGTGAAGCAGCAGTGGCGTGGAGCGATTGAGCAGCCTAGGTTGTTTAGCCGCTAGCTTTTCCATCATGGTTTGCAATTGCTGACAATAGACATCAGCCGTAATAGTCTGGCCAGATTTGAGAAAACTGTAATGAACAATACCGGCACTAGTCCACCAAACGCTTACAAGTAACTTTTTTGGGGTTAATTTTCGCTTGGGGCAGGATTTGGCTGGCTGGCCAGGATCCAACCATTGCGCTGAGCGCTTCCGATTATCGTAAAGAACCCATTTTTCATCACAGGTAATGATTCGGTTTAAAATACCTTCATTATTGTGCCGTTTTAGTAATGTAACGCAGCAGTCGACGCGCGTTTGCCGGTTTGCTTCAGTCAATTCGTGAGGTACCCACCTTTCAAGCTTTTTAATCTTCCCAATTTGCTTCAAGTGAATTAAAACAGTTTTATCACTAACATCGCAGCCTGCAGCTAACTCGGACGTGGTTTGCGATGGATCCGCTTCCACAATAGCCTTCAACTCTTCATTATCAACTTGAGTCTCAGGCCGTCCACGGGGCTTGTTCTGCAGGTCGAAATTTCCGGAACGAAAACGTTGGAACCAAAAACGAACTGTGTTTTCTTTTGCAACACGACCGCCATACACATCATTCACCCTTCGAGCTGTTTCTGCAGCACTAGTGCCACGGCGGAACTCGTACTCGTAAATAATGCGATATTTTAAGTTTTCCATTTTGTAAAATGAGTGACGCAAACAGAAAAAAACAGAAGAAAAAAACAAATGAATGACGATCATCGAAGCACAAATACATGAGTCTATAGCTGTACAAATTTGAATTTGGAATTCCTTACCAAAGAGGAGAAATTTGTGATTAAAGTGGCCAGTACGAAAAACGCCAATTTCATATGTAAGGACCTAATATTTTAGATGTGAAGGGTGATGTTATTGCCCACACAGGGCATGATGATATTTGTATCGTCAAGGGCATCTTATCATTGTATACACGTAATATTATTATTGAAGTAAGAAGCGATAATCATGAACTATGAAGCGTAGGCGCAGAGGTACAGCGAGTAACCCCAATACGGGTACGATGGATGGCCACCATGTGGGCGCAAAACACCGTTCTACATAAACGAGCCCTTTGTATCCACAATTGAATATGAGGGTATTGCCAATTGCCTTCTGAATTCTAAATCGATGATAATAAATACAGACGACACCCGTTAATTACAGAATTAAAAAAAAATACGTCGCACATTCTTCGTGTTGGCTACTATTTTAACGTACTAGATATATGTAATATGTCTCATAAAGCTTAAAGTTGGTTTTCAATTATCGATATTGTAAAGCGGGGCGATACTGAGGCGTTGTGGCAATGGGCGGAGACAATTTATCTTTTACAAAAAGCTAAACAAATATTAAAAGTTTAGCAAGTAAAGAAATCTTTGATGAAACCATTTCGCTTGCATTTTGGTAAGGTTCGCTTCTACATTCATCATGCGAACTGCGAACGAGTGTAATATATATGTTTCCGACGACCATATTTTCACGTTCTAATGATTTGCGAGCTTTTACGAGAAGCGTGAATAGGTAAATTATATAAAAAAAAAAACAAATTTTGATAGTAACCTATTATGCCAATTTCCCTTAAACAAAGACACAAAATTGAATAAAAATATCTTTAATATTGTATAATTTGTGTAATATAAAGTATATTATTTTATTTCCTTCTTTAAGAAATGTACATTACTACCAATGAACTGTTGTATATAAAAACTAAATAAAATAATGCGGTTTTAATCTAGAATATATAATTTTCTCTGAATTCAACTAACGAAAAATTAAGATATGTCGCAACACCAAACAAAACAATGAATTCTTAATTGTATCTCTGTGCTTTCATAAGGTACTGGATAAAGTTTACCGACCTCTGCGTGTGGGTGGAGTGCTTGAAACAAGGGAATTGAAGATCACGAACTGTATCTCTTACAATGATAACCAAGTTAAAACAAAACCGGCCTCCATAAGATTATGTACGCTTTTAGTTAACATTATAGCAGCGGGGATAGCGTGCGTTAGTAGTAATCTTTATAGTTTAAACTGATGACTATTCCTAAGAGCATATTTTTAAACTGTATTTTTTAATTACTTATATTAAATTTCATTAAATGATTAATATAGATACTTATTATTAATTAAATATATATTACTAAAATAAAACAAGACTTTTAAATTTAATTCTTTCCTTTAAAATAAAATTAATTATTAACGTAACATAGTTTTACATTAAGTTTTAACTATTAGCAGTTTAATTTTTTTTATAAAAATACTTTAACGAAACTACCAAAAATAATTATTTTAAATACATATACCTAACTGTATTACAAAGACCAAAAGCCGTGACCAAAGTTAATTTGAAAACGGCATCGAATATTTGCTATCGTATGATCGAACGCGGTGCACGATGTAATCAATTCGATCGGGATGATCGATGACCGATGCGAGTTGAATTATTGAAACAAGTAGATACAGCATTCAAATATAAATAAGAAGACAAATTGATAGACGGTAAGCTCTAAAGAAAGGTCGCTATTAATATTAGAAACTCTAAATAAATAAGCATGTTATTAGGTAAACAATAAAAATTAAATTAAATCAAATTGATTGATGGTCGGGTGTTGATGCTGATTGTTTTCGTAAAAAGAGAGGTTTTGGAGGGGTGAGCTCTTTACTTCCACCCCTCCCAAAGAGGTAGCCTTAACTTAAAGTTTTTTGCTCGCCAGGCGTTTGGATGAATTTGGTTTCCCAGGTCCGGGTGGAGCAATTAGAGGGACACCTCGGGGGTTTTTTGTCAATAGGAGTCTGACACATCGGGGTCGCTGCCCTTACAGCATCCCTGATTGTCCTATGCAGGATATTCCCCTGGGTTACAAAAAAATGTTTGTTTTCGTAAGCGTTAGCGTCAATACTCTACAAGTGACCCCTCTGAGATGTTAAATAGTATTATGCGTGATGGTAAGCCGTTAGCATCAGACTAGATCGCGATTTCTTGACGCTTCAGCTTCTTTTTCTCTTCTATCAGGTCGGGAAGTCGATAATAATCTCGTGATATTGCACTTCATTATGGCTAATTCTAGAAAATTCTCATAGGACCGTCCCGATTGCAAATGGAGGTGGCAGTCGAGGTTCGCCGAACTTATACAAGTTAAAACCCCAAGGTTCTTCTGCGCATTTACGGGATCTGTGGATTTTGTAATCGATTCTTCACGGCCGCACCACACCGCACCCTCTGGGCTCGATATCAAGGAAATATGCAGCCTACCCCGAAGCCAACAGTAGCTAGTCCATATCAGGAGTTCTGCCTATGATCCCTTTCATGGGTCATCAAAATTAACTACTACCCGAGTTATTGTATAGGGTGGGCAAATTACAGGTTAGGGAGTAAATTGGCTATCAAATGATGAAAAGTTAAGAATTTGACTGTTATCCTTGGACACATATTTAGAAAAAAGTTGGGAAATTTTAATCATGGAACACTACACTCTTCAACGATGAATTTTAATTGTGACAATTTACTATCAAAATGATGAAAATTACCTCTACCTTAATTAATTATTAATTAATTATATTAATTAATTATGACTACCTGAACAAACTTATAATTACTTATTGTAAATGTTTTTGTGCCAAGTACATGTCTTTCCTTCTTTCTTATTTACCATATTAAAATTATCCAAGGTGCAACATAACGGTGATTTATTTTGCTTGGGAAGCATCTCAAGTCTCGTCTTGGTTATGTAATGAACATTACGTAGACAAGTCACTAGATGGGTGCGCAGAACTAATGTTAATAAGTTTAGTACGGAAAACAATGACTGTCACTAGCATTACAATGCGAACGTTCTAATTAAGCCACGACTATGAGGGGAAGCCGTGCAGTCACTATTTTTCACTCTAGTCGTACTTTATTACTTTTGGGCATTGTTATAATGATTAATTTATTTCACTTCGCGGTATATGAAAACGTAGTTTATTGTCAAATACATCTAAATTGAACTAATGTTGAGATTATATTCAAGTATTTATTAAATAGTATATGAATGAGAGTGGAAATAGACAACTACACAGATCAAATATAGAGAGTTCTGGATGAGGGTAAATTTAAAAAATCTGGAATTGGCGAGAGTGCATAAAGGGAATAATTAATGTTGAGGAAGCGAAAGAGGTTTGTAAAAAAAGAAATGAATGCTGTTTATTCTCTCTGCCTACCCAAATTGGGATACGGCGTGGTGTTAGATAGATCGATAATATTAGTGTTTTATACATGTATGTTTTTACGAACACACTTTTACCTCAATAGACAGCGAACACACAGATTTCCAATATATTACTTTACTCTTTGTATACACACGTGTTATTAAATTAGGTAAATAGTTTATTGTAGTATCCTTTCAGTTTAAAGATTTTCCTAAACTATTTTAACATTTTTCTAAATTAAAACTTATATCGTCCAGACAATAGAACTCTTGTTTTAGTCATCTGATTATTTTTATCCGGCATGTCATCGCGGTGCTATATTTGGAAGTGAACCAAAATATTCCTTTTTAAAACTCAAACCAAATATATACGCCACGTTTTTTCTCATATAGCGTAGAAGAAACATAAAAGACCACAAACATATATAATGTTGGATCGTGTAACAACGTAATCAGGGGGATCTTTTTAGATAATTATGTGTGGAGGTTACATGGTGATCATAGGCAGCACCCGAGCCTCCTCATTATATCCATAATGACATAATGAAAGACCCTCACAAATAGCATATAATCACATCCGTCTCGTTAACGTACATTCTGAATGAGCAATGCTTCATGTAGCAATACAATTCGTCAAATCATGATGAATATAGGGATAATGATGTTTCATTGGTTCCGGTCTTTAGGCTAGGCCATGTTTCCCGTTTCCATATATTTTGATTTCTTTATACATCATTATAATATTATTCGATATTGAAAACTATTTTTTTAAGAACAGTTCAGTTCATAGACTTTTTAATTTTATTTTATAAAAACTCTTACAATCAATTATCACTTACCTACTTAAAAGGAGTAAAAAATATATTCTCATAACTTATTATAAATCGGTAGATATATGAAAGTATTTACTAAAAATAAAAAAACGAAAATAGTTTTTAGTGTAGAGATAAATGTCGCCATTCTTCTAGGATATTCAAGCAGGGTACAGCATAATAATGGATAGATAGCCAGCCTGTATTATTACATCTCTATATTTTTATTTCAGGTTGTTAGTTGGAGCACCTTTGGATCAAAATTTACAGCCAAATACAACGAGATCTGGCGCTTTATGGAAATGTCCTCTCAGTTCTGCGAATACGGACTGCGAACAGATCATAACCGATGGAAAAAGAAGTAAGTTAATAGCAAAATTTCACTTATAAAATAATGATATTTGACAGTATACAATTTTCTCAGAATATAGTCTTGTAATGTCCATTTTTCTGTTTGAGAATCATGAATTATGTACTATAAGATATTTATAATTTTACTTGATGAACGTATTTTCACTCTTTGTCATGATGCTATACATATTCATACAGTGCATTAATTCGCATTTAATTCATCAGTCGTACTTTCAAGAGATTGTTTTCAAAAACATCCAAATATAATATACAAGGTAAGATAGTAAATATATAAGGTTTTTCTATGGATTGTTTAAATTTACCTATCCATAGAATTCTTCTTTTTACCATAATTATAAAAAAAGTACAATCGACATAGATGTCAATATGATCTACATTATTTTTTCAAGTAATATTGTAATGTAAACAAAACTTAATTTATACTGTGTATAGTAGTTTTGTATTGGTAACGATAAAGTAATTAGTAATATTGTCGTAGATTTGTCACGTTAATAATAGTATTTTCACTTTAGAAAACATCTTTTAGATACACTTTGATATGTATTAGTACTCACAATTATATCATAGTAAATAACGTGTATGTGATATAATACGGTAACTTTAAATAGATACAATACGCACAAAGTGTAGTTGACAATTACTATAAATTCAAAAGAAGGAAACGCTGGAACGCGTTTGTTAAAATAAGTCAATTGATAAGTTTTAATTAACGTGTTGTCTTTTGTCGGTGGTGCCCCAAACAGCGAAGTACGGCACGATAGACCCGAGTAAGTGAGCTGTGGTCTCAACCCCCTTTTATTCTTAATAATTTGCTCTTCAACTAATACTAAACTAATGGCTATTATTACCTTTGTTTAAACTAAAATGAAATATTTGTCTGCGCAAGTTTCAGCTGGACCGTCATTTTATTGCAACGCATGATTACTAACTTATTTGATTGATATTTTATTTTGCAATACTATCACAACCATAATAGACATATATATATATATATTATATTTTGGATACATTTTATTACATAACAAATACATGAGATTATTTTAAATCTGTAACTTTGTAGTAATATACCTGATTGTTAATTATTAAAATTACAATATATTTCAATTGTTATTAAAAGGAAATGTATCCTGAATATTTAAATAATAAACACTAACTGCTTGCAAAAGCACTGATTCACATGCTTGAGCTGCAAGCACCCTTACAAATGTGTTTTTAAAAGAATATAATATTTTTAACTTTAATATAAAACTAGACGAATGTTCAATATGAATAAAATTAGTAAGAGTCAAAATAAGTAAATGTAGTGCTTTTAGAAAGTTTTACCTGAGCTTTGTAAATAAATAAAGCAAAGTAAATAGAATGAAATACCTAGATTAAATAGTAAATTATGTTTATATTGTAAATGTAGGAATGATGAGATTAATACGCCTTTAATGTCTAGCTAGTTACTTAGTATTCTACGAACAGCAATTTAGCAGGCACATTAAATTGCGGTGATTGGCTACTAGGCAGTATTATAATATTAACGAAGATATTCTATTTTAAAACGATATGCTAATAATACGTATAATGAACAAAGTATTTGTCAAAACCAATGTATGTCTGGTTTTGTATAGATACTGTGTAATCTAACAACATAAAAAAATTAAACCAATTAGTAGAGGGCCGATTAACACCATATGCTCATATTTTAACTGTTAGCCGTTTATAGTTACTTACAATTAAAAAAGTAATTGGTGCTCTATTGGTTTATTAACGAATCGGCCATTAATTCGTTGTACCTATATCAGCTCAAAATTAACATAATCTTCAATAACGTCCATTAACACGAGACCACAACAAAACAAAGTCGTATCGTTTTAATTCTTTTCAGGTTTTTTCAGGAGTTTAATCGTAACTTTTTCGTTTTCGGCCTCTATACATCGTGAAAATCAAATAGTTGAAGATTTATGTTTATCAATAAAAATGGGTTGCATGACTTTCTTGTAAGATATGAGAAGATGTTTTGTATGCGCACGATGCCTGACATTATCCAGGCCATGCATATTATTTTCTGGCTCGATTGCAACATTATTCTTTTGCTATTTTAAATAAGAACTTCCTGATTCTGCATTATATTATACACGCCTGGCTGCGATGCTTTGCGTTTTATCAAATGTTAAGTACTATTGGGGTTGCATTACAAAGTTAGTTTATAATGTTTGGTTAAAATGAGTCGCTTAAAAATAAATATAATATTATGAAATTTATTATGAGTATTGATAGTTTTTCTTGTGTTGAGTCAAATGAATAACATGGTTTTTATACATCAAAAACTAAAATATTTACTTCATATTTGTGTCTAATTTAAGCTTATTATTAAAATACTCCGCTATGTTCAAATACATGGTTTTTATGAAGTAACAGATGTGATTAATATTTTTACAACCCTAAACGTAGATTTGTTTTTGGCTGTAATACAAGCAAAAGCTTCTGGCAATAACGTTGTATAAATGAGTGTATACTGATATTTTATTAAATGTATAGATTTGGATTCTGATCATCTTTCTGGTCCTGATATTGACGAGATCAAAGAAGGCCAATGGTTGGGAGTGTCGGTGCGTAGTCAAGGCCCGGGAAAGAAAGCTGTCGTCTGTGCACACAGGTACACCCGATAAAGTAATAGATCATGCTTTTGTATATAGATAAGGACTTACTAGTTAAAGGAAAACGAATGAACTAGTTTTATGATTTAATTATTATAAAGCTAATTTATGTTGAATATAAATCGTTGATTTTATTTTCATTTCACATTGGAACGGGCCCTCTCTAGACTCGATTGATCGTAAGGCTCTTAGACTAGTTGGTGATGAATCTTTAACTGAAACTAAAATGCAGAACAATGAGCTTTTTTTATTACGGGCAAATTTGCGCTTGACCTCAATCTTACCTGCTGGAAAGTGATAAGGCCGACAATGGAGCTCGCTCACCCAGCAAATACCGATTCACTGAACTTTGAAAATTCCCGTGTCATAAAATGTTGAAAACAGACGCAGGAAGCGAAGCCTCAACGTGAAGTCGTCTGCCTCGCAGTTTTTTATCGTTTGCACAGTGGAGAGAGTTCTCAGGAACTACATATTCTAATTTTACCAGATCCATTTCATCATAAAACAACTAGACGCCGTGTCGGATACCATCCGTATGTGGTGGACGTTCCTTATGTCTGCACTAAGAGATTCGCTTCTATATTCAGCATGGGAACAGCTAAGGAGTGGAATAATCTTCCAGCGAGCATATTTTACGATCTTATGACTTGGGAGTCTTTAAGAGAAGAATGAATAGGTATTTGTTGGGCGGACACGGTCCATCATCGAACTCATATTCACTTTCCACCTGGTGTCATTGAGGTCAGGCGTCCGCTTGTAAATAATTTAAAAAAATCTTACTGCTACCAACAACATAGTAAAAAATAATAAATGTTTATATGACAAAATTATGGCTTTGAAAAAGAATATCTTCACAGTTAACTCGTCTAGTAAGTACGCTTTTAAATGTTATTTTATAAATCTTTAGAACCATGTATAATTTACAGATACATTCGGAAGTCTGGCGAATTGCAGTTCGGCCAAGGACTATGTTATACTTTGAATAATGAATTGAAAGTTATTGATGTGTCAGAGCCATGTCGAGGAAGATCTGTTGCAAGGTAAGTCTATTTAGATAAGTCGTGTATACTAATTGTAACACTACGTAACGTTTATAAACTTAATTTACAAGTATTAGTGGTACATAATAAGTGAAAAGCTGTTTTCACAAGAATGATAAAACCTTTATTCATCTTCTGAAATTCACAATATTACAATTTTTTTAAGTTGTTTGTACTAGGTTACACTGTCTGTCGTTTTTTTTGTTTTAACCACATCGTCGTACGGGTTTTGGTCTGTATTTGGCTAACATTTCTATCCAAACTTATTGGTGCATGTTTTTAAAGCGGTTATGAGGTCATCTTATCATCGTATTCAAAGCCAATCAGTATTTTTAATATCCGTAATGGTATTTTTAAATAGTACTCTAAAACCACATATTCCAGAGAACACGAAGAGTTTGGATTCTGTCAAGTGGGAACCAGTAGTTCGCTTCTAGAAGATGACATGTTGATACTGGGCAGTCCGGGTCCATACACTTGGAGAGGAACTATCTTTGCTCAAGATGCTAGAGAAGATATGCTAGAACGAGACAACGTTGTGTACATGGCGCCGGTAACAGATGGCTCAAGTCCTGTAGAAAAATACAGCTATTTAGGTATGTAAACCTTTTATTAATTGTTTGATTGCACAAAAATCGCAAGTAAAAAGGTAAATTAATACCTTCATTAATAAGTATCTATAGTTTTTTCAATCTCATTCTATCATTTTGTTAATAGAGTTAACATGTCTGTATTTTTGCTCAATCACACTTGATAGTATATGGTGATGAGGCCGACAATGGGACGTGCTTGCCCAGTACATATCGATTTACATTGATCGCTTAATCTCCAACAACCAAAATATATCTTTTTACTGTTTGTTGTAATTTTACTAGTTCTAACATGCATTTTATTCACTAACAAGTTGTTTTATACTGTTATTTACACGTTTGGTTAAGTTATTTTGTATTAAAATATATTGATAAGTGAACTCATTTTTCTGATCATTGATTCCTTTTCATTTATTAAAAATCTCACTACCGTAGCTTGTTTTATGAAATTATATGAGATTTTTGTGTGGCTTCATTTGAATTTTTACTAATATTATAAAAGTATAGAATATCAATCTTACTTTGTTCAGCTTTTAGGCAAACTACGAATGCAAAGCCTGGTAATTTTGCTCAGTATTAAACCTTAAGTTATCGGAAGGACTTAGATGATAGTGTAAACAATTTTGTAAACAGCAATATACGTAAACTTATTAACCTTTGTTCGTTTTCCAGGAATGTCTGTTGCTGGAGGAAGTTTCTTCGGGAATAAGTCGTCATATGTAGCCGGAGCACCACGCGCGCACGGAACTGGTCAAGTAGTAATCTTCAGTAAGATAGCTACGGCTGATTGGGGACGCACTGATTTGAACATACTTGACGTCACATTGCTTCTGAAAGGTGAACAGTTCGGCTCCAGTTTCGGATATGAAATTGCAGCAGCTGATGTTAATGGAGATGGGTAAGCTCAAGTTATATCTTTCACTAATTAAATACCTATAACAGAATGGGATAAATGTATATACATTTTATCTATATGCATTGAGAAATAAACTTTACGAGACAATTTACTAACTATATATGAATGCTTGCGCAGCTGAGATGCTCTGTAGACTCACATACCTATTATTGAAATAATATGTATAGTGTAGTGTAGTTACAAAAGTATAGTGTAATTATGGGACTGACATGGTCAGCCCGCTCCGAAGTCCCAAAAAAAACCGCAGACAATAAAAAAATTATATGAATGCGTTCCAAAGTTTTGTATTTTACAAAAAAAAAAAACTATTTACTTATAAATATTATAGGTTGGTAGAATTTTTAAACTGGCATAAAGTGACATTATAGCCATGTTTAGATATACTAGATTGATTGCTTATTTCAATATTTCAAATAACATTAGAATTACTTAAGACAAAAATTATAGACTTTATAAAGTATATATATCAACTCAAAACCTTACAGGTTACCAGACCTTTTGGTCGGAGCTCCCTTCTTCTTTTCCCGTGACGCTGGAGGAGCCGTCTATTTATACCTAAATAAAAACCACAGTCTGCCTTACGAATACAGTCAAAAACTCACCGGGAAGCAAGAATCCCAGTTCGGCATAGCTATAACAAATGCAGGAGATTTAAACAAAGACGGATGCCAAGATGTGGCTATCGGCAGTCCTTATGAAGGCAATGGCGTAGTGTACATTTACATGGGTGACAGAATTAATGGCCTGAATTCAAAACCAGATCAAGTTATCATGGCAGAAGCTTTGCCAATTGTTTTGAGAACCTTCGGTTATGCATTGTCTGGCGGAGTCGATTTAGATGGTAATGGGTATCCTGATCTACTAGCTGGCGCATATGAGAATGTAAGTAAAAAACAATGCTTTTTAACACTGGCTCCACGAAGAGACTAAAGTGCACCTTATAGTAACAGTAGCAGTAGTAGTGCAGTGCCGTGGTGGCTGCCGGCAGAATAGAATAGCACCCCCTCTTCTTGCTGAGGTGTCGTATAAGGCGACTAAGGTATCTCTTTAACACCGCAATTTAACCAGGTGTTCAGAGAAGGAAAACTCAACCAAACCTGCATCCTGCTCCCTCCCGGTCGTACTGGTTCTCCTTTCCATCGGGCCTGAGGGTGCTCGGACGAGAGAGTGCATTTCTGGCTGCGCGTCCAGTTATGCACTTAAATATCTCCTGCGCAATTGACTGTTTCTGAAAACTGGACCTCGAATTTCTTAACCGGTGTTGAAACAGTCGCCGTGGCCGAAACCGGCTAGGACATCATCAGTAGTGCAGTGTAGTTCAAAAACGAAAGCGACTATCAAATGATGAAATCCGTTGATAGTATACGTCGTCATGTCGGCCCACTGATCCCGAAAAGCGACAGTCCAAAGCGTGTCACTATGACGGTCTTTACACTTGTGTACTGTGGTCACGACCTAGTTCGGGCAATCGCCCTACCACCATGAAAATAATTAACCATAACCATGCTAATATATTGTTAAGTTAAATCTCGACCTTATGTCTATTTTCTATAATTTGATCATTTTTGGGACTGGAAATAGAAGTGAAAATTTTGTCAAAGTTTAACTTCTCTTCCAATTTTTTTTTAACAATAACGTAGTAAATATTTTAAAACATACTTTGAAAATCAGAGATTTATTATGATGTAACAAATGTAGTTTTCTTTAGGTTGTCTCAATTTAATAATACACTTCTCGGTAGATTCTACTCTTAGAATTGATGTTAGATTTATTATCTTGATGTTTTTAAAAGTGCATATATTACACTCTATTTGAGTTTCTAAGAAATAGTAAATATTTAATACATATGTTAAGATTCCAAGAAATAATAATAATCTGATTTCAGAGCAGCGTAGTACTAATACGAACGAGGCCGATTATTGACATCAAAACATTAATACGGCCATCAAATACGATAATAAACATCGATCCTACGATACACGGGTGTACGAAAGATCCGACGTCCAACTATACCTGCTTCCATTTCCAAACATGCTGCATCATCGAATCCTTAGTGAAATCTTCACAAAGAAACGCCTTAAAACTGAACTATGTAGTCGAAGCAGAAACATTTCCTGGAGGAAGGCGATATTCTAGGGTATTTTTTGATTCAGACAAAAGTAATACAATAAACAGATCGATAAATGTTGGTAAAGATGTTGAAGATTGCCGAGAACATATCGTTTACTTAAAGAACAATACGCGAGATATCCAAACTCCAATAAAGGTCCGTTGTTTATTATATTTTCATGTATCATTATAAATTTTTAAATATAGTTTAAGGAAGTTCGCACATAGGTTTATACTCTATGGTTCCTCATTTGTTCAAATAATACTGTAGACAAATTCTAGTATAATATTTATTTTATGTATAACAATGTCTAGATGAAATTTATTTTGTAAAAACATTTTTGCAAAGTAATTAATCGTCGTACGGCGTTCAGTAACGCGAATGTAAAATTTAATAATTTTAAATAAGTGACAATAACTAATTTATTCAAAATTCATATTTTTATTAGTCTATTAAATACTTTTATAATATTTTCTCTGTTTTATACTACTTTCGGGTCATATTTCAAATACATAGTTACGTATTTAATAAAATACTGTCGAATAAAGCAAAACCAAAAATCAACAATTCATTCACATTCGCGATATTGAATGCCGAACTACGAAATGTTTATCTTATTTTATCATTGTAATGACACCTAGAGAGTAGATTAATCAGCATTATAAAAGAATAATTATTGATGTGCAAAGTGTAACTATCACAAATTTAAAGTATAATACTGTAATTTAGCGTAACTGGATTCTTGTATTTTAACTTTCTTATGCTAATTAACTAAAATAACAATTTTATCAAAACCTAATAAATCTCATTTAATATTAGAAACGCAAAACAATAATTATAATTTTCCACTTACAGTTCCAAGTAACTTACAAACTAGAGCACGTTCAACCGGTGTACTCGGCACGTGGAACTTTACCCAACATCGACGATTATCCAGTATTAAATGCGACTGCTACGACCTCTTTCAATGCTCACTTCCTAAATGACTGCGGTACAGACGCTATTTGCGTCAGTGATTTGGTTGTAAAGCCTGTACTTCAACTTCCTTTAGGCAAGTATTTGAAAGTAAATGATAAACTAGCTTATGATATTTAGTATGTTTTAAATAACAGTATATAAACATTTTAAATATTTTTTTTTAAATGATAAACATCGGAAATACTTATTAATATTTAAAAAATAAGCTCAATATATAATATAAGGGAATATTGCCTACAATTATATTAAATGTCTTGATTTCTTTTAATACTGTTAATTTTATTTTTTTCTCTTTATATATATATATATATATATATATACATATATATATTTATATTTTTTCTTTTAATATATATATATATATATATTTATATTTTTTCTAAATATTTTTTTATATATATTTCTTTATATATTTATATTTTTTTCTTTTAATATAATTTTACTTTGTAATAATCAATAATACTCTGTTTGTCAAATGCTTTGAAAAGGTATATTTCTTAAAAATATTATTTAACTAGTGATTTATTTTCTATTACAGCTGAGGATGGCAAGTCATATGCTTTGACGTTAGGACAAGAAGACGAAATAAAGCTGTCTATATCAGTAGACAATTATGGAGAATCGGCATACGAGGGACAGTTGTTCGTGCAGCACCCGTCCACTTTGCATTACATCGCAGCTAACATAAGCGTAAGTCACTTACTGTATTACTCGTGTGATATATACGTAACTAGCCAAAAATATAGTTAATGATTTAACTTTATAGAATAAGTTTTACTTCCAATTATTCTTAATCGCCTTATACATATTTACATTTACTGAAAGATATAAGCTTGCCTATAATACCACAAAGATCTTTTTTATAATTCTCATGCTCTAGTTCCACCCATGACCCTAATAGATGATATCGGCCTAACTCGCTACAGGTCTGTGATACCCTGTCGGTAATTATTCCGTAAAAATCATACTTCATCAACCACCATACAACCTATACCCAGGTGTCCTACACGTCGCTATTTAAATAACTTAATCAAATATCACGACATCTTCAACTTTAATTTCCGTCTAATGTCAAATTTACATATTCTATCCCATAGTGTAATTCCGAACATGGTTGTCCTCAGGGCTCTCTGTACAAAACTAATTTTAGAAGTGTCCTTGATGAATGCCCATGTATGCTCTATATGTTATTATGAGCAATATAGAGTGGTTCATCAAGATACGACTCAGCTGACGCAGTGAAAATATACGGTAATAACGATTAAAAACATTTACTTTTCTATCAATTTCAGGACAAACACGTAATTTGCACCAGCGTAAACAAGACTATAGTATCGTGCATGTTAGAAAACCCGTTCAAGAAGCAGCCTGAGGGGGCTCCAACTATAACGATGCGTTTTGATGCAAGAGCCTTAGAAGACAACAAGCCCTCTGTTATATTTACAGTGTGGGCTAATTCTACTTCCAAGGAATTGCATCCCGAAAAAAAACCTGTTGAGGTAGAGGCATTAGTAATAAAGAACGCTGAATTATTGATTAAAGGGTGAGTGTCTTCGTTCTGTTTGTAAAATACTGATATATAATGTTAAACAGTATATATGGCTAAACTTAATAAGAAACCTTTTTTTTTGTAACCCTGGCGCAATCCCTAACGGACCTCGGGGGACGGTGAGGGCTGCCCCCCGGTGTGTCGGGCTTGCAAGGACTAAAACTCCCGGGGTGTTCCACTATCCACTTACCGGCATCGAGGGCACGACTGGGGTCTCATCCTCGATGACCGGCTGGGCGTGCGGCACTAAGTAGGGTTCTACTCGTTTGGGTAGGGATGGTGTATAGAGCCACCCCTCTCATGCCTCTGTGTTGCAGAGCGGCACACGGGAACACATCGCGCGGCTTGCACCCTTGTTGGACGACATACTCCCTCAAGTGTGCAAACAACCTAATAAGTAACCTCTCCTATCCCTTGTTTAATACCACAATTTACCATAATTTGCCATTTTACCATAGCAGCTGCAGTATGTCTTTTCATATGTAAATATCTGAGCGATAAAATTAAAGTTATCTATTTAGGAATTTAAGATTTATTATATTATTATTGGCTATTAGAGGATATTAAAAACGCTCTTGCAAATGTTATATGTAATTTTATCTTTAAGAACTTTTAAATTTTATTAATTACTAGCTGTCCCGGCAGACCTTGTTCTGCCCTATTTTTCTAAAACAAAGTCATATTGTTTTTTTTAATGTTAATAGCTTCCCCGACAGATTTTTTTGAAAATTGTTTGAAAGAACCTGGCCTTAATGCTATATGTATAAAAATTGACAAATATTGACATTAATATTTATACGTCACTCAATTGTTTTGCCTTCCCGGAACCCGTCCACTGACATTTAAACTTTATGGTATGGTGTTAAAGTTCAAATTGACTTTAAAATATTATTACGAATTTTTTGTATGAGAATATAGAAAAGTGTTGTTTTTAGACTTTTTCGGACAAGTTTTTTTAATTTTTCTCTCCGTAATAACCTACCCCATACTTCAACAAATACAACAAAAAAGAATCGGTTTAGTCGTTCTCGAGTTTCGCGCTTATCAAGACATAGCTGATCCGGCAAACGTAGTTTTGCTATATAAGTTATTGTAATATCTTCTATGATGTTCATTGAAATTAAGTGATGTCAAAGACAATTTTGTTCATAATTAAATACTCTTAATCAACAAAACATTTATTTGGATAAAGATTAATATTATTACGTTGATACAACTCTTAATGCATTAATTTCGACCAAATTCGATTACCATAAAAACGGTTCTACCGGTTCGGTTCAACCGAACACATCCGAACACAGCCGAACACAACCGAACACAGCAGAACACAACCGAATAGAACCAAACACAACCGAACACAACCGAACACAACCGAACACAACCGAACACAACCGAACACAACCGAACACAACCGAACACAACCGAACACAACCGAACACAACCGAACACAACCGAACACAACCGAACACAACCGAACACAACCGAACATAACCGAACACAACCGAACATAACCGAACACAACCGAACACAACCGAACACAACAGAACACAACCGAACACAACCGAACACAACCGAACACAACCGAACGCAACCGAACACAACCAAATACAACCGAACACAACCGAACACAACACAACACAACCGAAAACAACCGAACACAACCAAACACAACCGAACACAACACAACACAATACAACCGAACACAACCGAACCTAACCTTTTTTTTTTTTTTTTTTTTTTTTTTTTTTTACTTGGGGAAAATCCTCATAGGACCGTCTCAGCCGCACAGGGGGGTTGCGCGACCGAGGTGTGTCGGACTTATACCGACTAAAAACCCCAAGGTGACTACTTCTGCGCATTGGCGGGGACTGTGGGTCCTGTAATCAATTCGCCACAGCCCCGTCGCGCCGCGCCCGATGGGCACAAACTCGGGGGAAGATGATACGCTTCACCGATACTGTTCGTTGTATTTAGGCAGAGCACGCCACAATGCCCTGCCAACTTCTCGAGGGCCGCTAAACCAGTTGCTCAGGGCCCCCACCCTGAGCAGCCACGACCCCAAAGACATCAGCCAACTGGTCGTGGATCGACCGGTCGGCTGGGACTGATGTGCCAGGGCGGTTGCCGGCTCCCTGGTGTCTCCTTCGAACGGCCTTCTGCCGTTCTCGCTCTGCGGCCTCCTTCTGGGACATGACATCTTCACAGAAGGAGACCACGGCCCTCCAGTTGTCATACCCTGCCAGCATTGCCGACACCACTGCTGGCAGGGAGAGGTCGTGTCCGATCCTTCGGACCAGGTCCCGCCGCTCATTGCCCCACGCCGGGCAATGTGCGAGCGTATGTTGGGCGGAATCCAGGTCCGAACAGCAGTGGTAGCACTGGGTCGTTACTTCTCGTCCAAACCTGCACAAGTACTCAGGGAAACATCCGTGTCCCGTAAGTACCTGTGTCAGGTGGTAGGTGACGTGATTTCGACTACTGAGCCAGGCTTCGAGGTTCGGCAGAATGGCACCGACCACGCGCTGGCGCATGCACCGCACCTCATCCAGCTGAACGCGCCAAATTCTCAGGGCTGATCGGCGTTCTTCTGCCTTCAGCCTCTCGAGCACCACGGGAGCCACGTTTTCGCCTCTCAGACGGAATTCGCGGACTCGGTTGAACACTGCCGAGTCCACTTCCGCCTGAATACTAAAGGGCAGAAAGCGTGCCAAGATCGTCGCCGCCTCATATGAGATGGTTCTGTAGCCGCGTGCGATCCGTATAGCCATCAACCGCTGCAAGCTGTGTAACTTCTGCCTGCAGCGGCGGACGCGCAACCTATGACCCCAGACTGGGGCCCCGTAGAGGGCCACGGACCGCACGACACCGGCATAGAGGCGGCGAACTCCCTCAGAGGGTCCCCCGAGATTGGGTAGGAGTCGATGCAATGCACCCACTACCCTCTGTACTCGGGGGACGAGGCGCTCGATGTGTTCCTCGAAGCCCCAGCGGCCGTCAAGGGTGAGCCCAAGGTACCTAATGAACCGACCCACCCTTATATTTACGTCACCTACTCGGATCGACGAATCGGGAGGTTCCCTGGTTCGCGGCAGTTTATGGAACCATAGCGCCTCGCACTTATGAGGCGCTACCCGGAGGCCCAATTCGTGGATCTTGGAAACGACCCGTGCTACCCCATGCTCGGCGAGCTCGGTGGTCCCTGCGAAGGATTCCCCGACGGCAAGTACTAGCGTATCGTCTGCATAACAGACGACGCTGACACCGTCGGGAAGTTCAGCACGCAGGACCGCGTCGTACGCGAGATTCCATAAAAGTGGGCCCAAAACTGACCCCTGTGGAACCCCGCAGTACACCTCCCTCGTATAACGAATATCGTTTCGACCCATGTACGAAATGTACCTGTCGCGCAGGTACGCCCCGATGATACAGCGCAGATAGAGGGGCACGTTGTGATGGTCAAGTGCCCCCGTGATCGCAGCCCAGGGCAGAGTGTTGAACGCATTGGAAATATCCAAGCTGACGCCTAGGACCACCCTGCCCTGAGAGACGGCTTGTTGCGACAGGGACCGAACGCTTAGAATAGCGTCTATCGTTGAGCGGCCCTGTCGAAACCCGAACTGCATATCATGCAAGTCGGGGCCGACACGCGACAGATGCCGGCTGAGACGAGAGGCAATCACCCGCTCAAAGAGCTTGCCAATCTCGTTCAGCAGGCATATGGGTCGGTATGCTGAGGGAGACTCCGCAGCCCTGCCATCCTTCTTAATTAGGACCAACTCAGCCGACTTCCATGCCCTGGGGAAGGTTCCGGTTTGGAGGCAGCTATTAAAAAGTTCCCTCATCCTGTCACCCAGGGCAAAACCGAACCTAACCTAACCTAACCGAACACAATCGAACACAACACAACCGAACACAACCGAACACAACACAACACAACCGAATCCTAACCGAACAAACCGAACACAACCGAACAGAACCAAACACAACCGAACACAACCGAACACAACTGAACATAATCGAACATAATCGAACACAACCGAATATAATCGAACACAACCGAACACAACACAATACAACCGAACACAACCGAACACAACCGAACACAACCGAACACAACCGAACATAACCGAACACAACCGAACATAACCGAACACAACCGAACACAACCGAACACAACCGAACACAACAGAACACAACCGAACACAACCGAACACAACCGAACGCAACCGAACACAACCAAATACAACCGAACACAACCAAATACAACCGAACACAACACAAAAAAGTGTTAAAGTTCAAATTGACTTTAAAATATTATTACGAATTTTTTGTATGAGAATATAGAAAAGTGTTGTTTTTAGAATTTTTCAGACAATTTTTTTAATTTTTCTCTCCGTAATAACCTTCCCCATACTTCAACAAACACAACAAAAAAGAAATCAGTCAAATCGGTTTAGTCGTTCTCGAGTTTCGCGCTTATCAAGATATAGCTGATCCGGCAAACGTAGTTTTGCTATATAAGTTATTGTAATATCTTCTATGATGTTCATTGAAATTAAGTGATGTCAAAGACAATTTTGTTCATAATTAAATACTCTTAATCAACAAAACATTTATTTGGATAAAGATTAATATTGATTGAATTGGATAAAGATTAAATAACGTTGATACAACTCTTAACAAATAATGCATTAATTTCGACCAAATATGTTTACCATAAAAACGGTTCTAGTGACTTAATCTTAAAAGATAGACATATACTGTCATTGGACATTTTTTTAGATCATTTCAAGAGCAATAATTCTTTCATACATATATTTTTGGTATCTTGTACCGTTTTCGCAGCGCACGCAATGGAAGCCTTCAAGGATGAATAATTTTCCCCGTTTTTTTCACATTTTCCATTATTTCTTCGCTCCTAATAGTTGCATCGTGATGTTTTATAGCCTAAAGCCTTCCTCGATAAATAGTCTATTTAACACAAAAAGAATTTTTCAATTCGAACCAGTAGTTCCTGAGATTAGCGCGTTCAAACAAACAAACAAACAAACAAACAAACAAACAAACAAACTCTTCAGCTTTATAATATTAGTATAGATAATCAATTATAAAATACTAAAAGTAATATTTTAGCAATTGATAGTATTTGAATACAATGCTAATTACCTATATTTTAAACTTTATTACAGTGTAGCTAGACCAGAACAAGTTTTTTATGGTGGAGAGGTAAAGGGAGAATCTGCTATGAAGTATTTTGATGACATTGGTACACGAGTGGTTCACACTTATCAGGTACCTATTGTTCCTTCTTGTTTGTTATCTATTATTATGTATTTAGCTTCAGTTTTATTAAAATCTTCAGTGAATCTGTATAATATGTCTTTTAAGATTGATTTTTTTTTAATCTTTCATACAAATGTAGTATTCATGTAAATATCAGAACATACTCATAATCTAGAGACCTTCAGTCACGGTATATGTGGGCCGACATGACGGAGACTATCACTGGATTTTCGTCTTTTCGTTTTTAGACTACACTGTACTTACCATCAGGTTGCACTGTAATCACTTTACCGAGCCAGTGTAAAAAAATATAATTTAAAACCCCGTCGATCTCGAAATTTCTGTTTATTAATTTAATTACGCTTAGAGAATTAACTTTATGTCAATACTTTGTACGTTACAGGTATTTAACGAAGGCCCGTGGCGAGTTTCACCAGTCCATGTAGTCATACTATGGCCTCACCAAGTAGCTTCGGATAACGCACAAGGCAAATGGCTCTTGTACCCAGAGAGTGTGCCAACAGTTGATGGGGAAGCAGGTGATTATTGAACTCTGTTTTTTATGATATTTGTTAAGAACAATCTTAAAACAACATATATGTCTATGCATAATAATCATTGTCCTTATTATCAGCTCATTGCCTCTCTATATTATCACACTGTTGCTCTAAATTGCATTCTAATATTTATCAGAGTGCGATATAAAAGAATTGTGTAAAATGTATGTTCTAGAATGCTTAAATAATTGAAATAAGTTTTTGTTTGAGCAAAAATTGTATTTGTGTCATGTTTTTTTAGATAATTAATTGTATTTTTATTTTAGATCAAAGCAACGGCGAATGCTTCATCACTGAAAGAGAGATCAACCCTCTAAATTTAACAATTAGACCCGGAACATTAGAGCCTTATTTAGAAAACTTAGAAATGAATCCATTCATGACATCAGGCAAACTGAGTGTCAGTTCTTTAGAAAAATATAATGAGACTAGAAGAAAAGGAGAATACAGTAGTCTCGGGAATAAAGTAAGACGAAAAAGAGAAAATGACGTCATAAAAGCTGAAGCTTACACTGACAAGGATGGACAGAGAAAGCATGTGGTTAACATGGTATGTGGTTTCATTTCATAACAGGAACATAGATTCAGCTTAGTAATTATTACATTAAAAATCGTTTTTTCTCCGATTTTATGCTGTGGTATTACAATCACTATAATAATTGTAATTGTTGTATTATAATTACTGTGGATTTTTACAACATTTACGATATTATGAACTCAATTAAGGTACTAAGTATATTGTAATTTATAAGTTATATTGTAATTCATAGATAGCCAGGTATTGATACAAGGTGTTAAGCTTACTTGATATAAATATTATAAGTATCAATCAATAAGAAACAAAAATTAAAGAAAATGTTAAGGTTTAATTTACACTCTATTGCTGTAGATAAACACCATCAGAAGTACGTAAGGATAGAATAATTTCTACGAATATTATTACTAAATGTAATGAAATTATTTAATTTGCAGAGTTGTCAGAAAAAAACAGCCAAATGCATACAGTTCGGCTGCGTTATTTACCGGTTAGCCCGTGCTCAGGCTACCACTATAACCGTGAAAGCTCGCCTGTGGAATGCTACGTTGGTTGAAGACTACCCGCGTGTCAGCCACGTTAACATTGCATCAACAGCTTCTATCCACATACCAGACCATTACAATATACACCAAAGTAAAAAGCACGATGACACTGCAACGGTAAGTAGCCAAAACCATTATTTGAAATAATTTCCACGTATTTGTAATAGTCCTAAACACCATAAGCAAAAAGTGATGTTCCATTCAAAATAAATACGAGGACTGCCGGAAAATTCAGTCCGTTTGTGCAATAAAAAAAAAAATATTACCCTAAATAAACTTTATTGAATAGTGTAATTGCAATTATTATTGCTGACTTCTTGCCGACGTGAGGGCAATTTGTATATCCTATGTTTGAATTTTTTTTTTGCATTTTTTATGCGAAAACAAGAACTAGATATGAATGATAATCGTGTAATATGTACCATGAGCTGTGGTGGCCCAATGGATAATGCACCTGGGCAGTAAACCTGAGGGAATTTGCTGCCCAGAGGAGAGGGAGATGGTGCATAGTGTTTGGCGTGCCGTCCGTGATGAAGGTTTGGAGGCGTGGGCTCTTTACACCTACCTCTTCCAGAGAGGAAGCCTGAATAAGGCTATTCGTTCACTGGGAGACTAGACGAATTTGGTTTCCCAGGCCTGGGTGGAGTGATTAGAAAGTCAGCCCGGGGGTTTGTAGTCAGTAGGAGTCCGATACACAGGGGTCGCTGCGTTCACTGCGGCCCTGATGGTTGTATGTAGGATTGACCCCCGGGCTACAAAAAAAAGTGGATTATGGACCGGTTTCTGTGCGCGGTAACGCGAATAACTGTAGGTTCGAATACCGGCATGTACTTCTCGGTTTTTCCAGAACACGTACGGATTTAAGCACCACATGCTCACCGATGAAGGAAAACATCGGGAGGAAGCCTGCATGACATCTAAAAGAATTGTCATATTTGAGTGCTCTGAGAACAGCGATGAACATAGTTCTACTGGTAGTACTGATAGTAGTGATAGTTGTGCCGTGGTGGCTGCCGGCAGAATAGAATAGCACCTCCCTCTTCTTGCTGAGGTGTCGTAAAAGGCGACTAAGGTATCTCTTTAACACCGCAATTCAACCAGGTGTTCAGAGAAGGAAAACTCGACCAAACCTGCATCCCGCTCCCTCCCGATCGTACTGGTTCTCCTTTCCATCGGGCCTGAGGGAGCTCGGACGAGAGAATGCTTTTCTGGCTGCGCGTCCAGTTATGCACTTAAATATCTCCTGCGCAATTGGCTGTTTCCGAAAACTGGACCTCGATTTTCTTAATCGGTGTTGAAACAGTCGCCATGGCCGAAACCGGCTAGGACATCATCATAAGTGCAAATTGCTCACTAATGTGTCTCTGCTCACGCCGCAAGGGATATAGCGTGACAATATTTTGTTACTATGTACCTTGAGCCTTCTCTCAAATCTAAGTATAAGCCGGAGTTTTCAATTTACAGGTGGAAACCGTTGCATATCCAGATTTGAAAATAAGCGAACCCACAGAAGTACCATTGTGGGTAATAATATTGTCAGTAATAGTTGGTCTCATAGTGCTAGTACTACTCATACTGGCATTATGGAAGTTAGGTTTCTTCAAGAGGAGTCGGCCGGACCCAACCCTGTCCGGCAATTTAGAGAAGAATAATCACGAATCGAGCCCGTTCATCGGCAGAGAGAGGAATAATATTCGATAGCTAAAGTTTTAATGTCACATCGCTGACAATGGTTTTAATGAAGGGACTGTACTGTGAATTGTAAATAAAGGATGAAACTGTTCGGTGTATGGCTTATTTGTTTCAAGAGTATTAGAATTCAAAATGTGTTCTTGCGTATGGAATCAAATTATTTACTTAAGTGTTTCATTAACACTAGATTTACCATGCCGGTCAAAATGAACTGAATGAATGAATGTCTTTGTCTTAGAAATTTTTCTTCCCAATAATTATAAGATATAGATAACTATTATCGATTGAATTGTATTTATAACAAAGCAAAAGGAGCCAGGTTATACCTATTTCTAAAATAGATATAAACTGATCGACGGTAGATCTAGTGTTAACAAAAACTTGATGATTTTTTTTAATCCCTTGGTCAAGATTATCATTGGTTAAAAATTTACCAAGTCCTTACTTTAAAAGGTGCTATTGGTATGAATAACTTTTCCACGATAATCGTAGTTGGATTGTATAAAACACTGAGACACTTTACAAATTTAGAATTGTTTTTTGATGTAATACTCTGAACGCATATAAGCTATATTTGGTTTATGCACGAAGCGTAACTTAGTAATTATACCTTTGACTGTGATGTCTTCTTAGAGGAAAATTGTGTGTATGTGATGTTCTAAGCGGTAATGTTTTGTTTTGTTGATGTTTATCACGAATCCTTAAATGAAATTGTTTTTTATTGCATTTCTATAGCGTTTAAAGAGAAAAAATATAGTTTTAACGTTTGTTTATATATTCGAATGGGTATAATATTATGTAAATACGTATTGCTTTATTTATAAATAATTTTAATGTATTTTGACTAGATTTTGACTAGTCACTTTATGATGTAATTTTAATGAAATGTAAGTAGAAATGTTTTTGCAAGTCACAATGTGGTCACATGACAAAAGTACTTAAGTCTTTTTCAGGATTAGGAATAAACTTTTGTAAGTAAACTGGTTGCAAAGTGTAATTCATAATCCTAAAGTAAGTTTTAATAAGCTTTATGTTAGTTCTATAAGCAACATATATTTCTCAATATTTAAAATGAATTGTTTTGTTTATATTTATTCTCGTATCTTATGAACATGAAGCGAACGCTTTTTCATTATGAATTTACCAGTAATTAGGCATTTTTTTAACTGCAGAAACTGAAAATACACGGCGCATAAATAAAAATTTATACACTTTTACAAAAAAAGAGGCCAAAATATTAAAAGTGATATATTTAAGGCTCTATTGTGTTTTTTACAATATTGTACGTATATTTACGCATTTTTAAATATCTTGGACAATTAAATAAACACATATTGTAAATATCTTTAGGTTTAGCACTAAAGAATTCACGACATATTTATGTTTTTGATAAGGTTAACTTTATACGATTATACTGCCAATAAGACTTGTATCTTTCAACTTTGTAATAATATTTTATATAATGAAGTTGACCACCTATTTATGAAGCTGGTTGTGATTATCAATAAAGCGATAGAAATGACCATTTGATACCTACTTAACTACATTTAGATTGAATAAATCGTGCCATTTCACTACAATGACTTTTATTTTAACACCGTTTAAATAAATTACTTGTTTTCCAAACTAAAAAAATATTTTAGACGATAAATTTCTGGATTTTAGTACATAGTGGCATATGTATAAATATATAGCCTACTGTGCATATGTATACTGTGCATATGTATATGTATAGATATTGTATATAGCCTATATACTGTGTGTGAATCTTTGGATCTGAAATAAATATATTTTCTCTTAATAAATATTCTTAACTGTCTACACTAATATTATTAAGAGATGAAGTATATAAGTTTGTTTGGATGTGAGAAATAATCTTCCAAACTACCTATCCAATACCAAAAATATTTTCAGCAATATTTATTTTATTTTTATACATTTGAGGACGGCCAACGGCCAACATATACAAAAATAATAAATAGTCAAGCTTAAAATGGATCTTCAGGCTAAACATAAGCTAAGTGTCTGCATGTATGTACATGGTATTAAGTTGTCACGCAAAATTGGAATTCTGCCGGAGTGAAACCGCTGGCTCAGTTTGTAGGTAATAAAAAATTTGCAAGGTAATATAAAAAATAAATGTTATATTATAATTTCATAAAATTAAGCCATAATGCAATATATTTTACTTGGCACGATTTTTACACTCATTCAAAACCATAAAAATATTATCATAAATTGTAACAAAACTGATATACCTAAACAGAATACCCACTCATGATTTAAATAAATTAATATACTAATACACATTACTAAACTTAATGTGGATACATTATAAACCATAATAATATATTTAAATAAATAAATGTTGAACTTATACGTAATAAATATTAGCTTAAAAATAAAGCTTAATAAGGACTAGTCAATTTAACCAAATATCTTAATCTAGTATGTAGTTTTAAAGCAACTGCTTCCCGGTAACATTGTGGCCTTCTGAAAATGACAAATTAAATTAAATAAAAATATTTATTTATTTTTATATATGTATTTATCTAAACATGCTTTACTAACCTCTTTTTTAACTGTCGACCAGCAAAAGGTACATAAAGAACTATTTTTAGTATCATTGTTTTTCTGTAAACATGGTTGCTCCAAGTCACCTGAAATGTTTTAAGACAATAAAGGATTTTGACAATTTATTTTTACTTAATTTTTGAGTTCCTCAAAGTATGTCTATTCTGTATCCAATATCTCGGTCTTGAAACAAAGTTGATAAGTCTTAGTTGATTATCTCGCCTTACGACCTGATTTGGTGAAATAAAAAAGAAAACGTATTACTTGGTTAAATTAATATTTCTTCTGTATACATTATATTTTGCCGCGAGGTACAAACATAATTTAGTCGGGATATCACTTTACCGCACTTCGAGAGCGACAATGTTATTATAATTCTAGTGCTATTAGATAGGAATAAGCCTAAAAGAAATACAATAACACTCGTTACTAGAAAATGTAATGAAAAATCTATTATCGCTTTTGAAATCCGTCATTTATTACATGTACATTAAGACGTTTCAATTATAATGCAATAGTGCGTTTAGCAGCGTCCTATGAGAAAATTGTCTATGTTGAGTAAAAAATAGTTGGAATTGAGCAGCCAGATCGAATAAAAATACAATCTGGCTAAAGTTTAGACTTAAATTTGTATAAGGCTCTTAGCAAATATATTGTATAAACCATAATTATATGCTTATATATTATACGCTTATTCAAAGGGCATTACAGTTAAATTTATTGTTTAACTTTACGCTTAATCCCCCAAATTATTACTTTATAAAATAATTCATAATTTATTATTTGGCTTCTATTCAGACATTTAAAACAAATGCAACGAGTTCAAAACGTTCAAAATATCTAAAGTTTACGTAGGCAAGCAGGGACTAACGACTATCGCAGCTGTTTAGTAATCTAATAACACTGAAGTTTCCGGGTTCGATTCCTAGATAAATCAAATATTTACATTTTCTACGTATATTTGTTTCGAATTTAGATTTTTGTACACATTAAATTCTGTTTGTAAGTGCATCCACAACACAATCTTGTGTGGGACTATTTTATTAATAAAAAGCTTCTAAACGTAGATATAAAGATATGCTTCTAGTTTTTAGAGCTAAAAACAATGTTATCATTGGGTAAAATGTATAATATTATTTAATATTTCCCACCAGTGAACAATTGGTTGTCGAGGTGAGTTATGTAGCTGCCCGCGAGTCTCAGTATTTCAATCTTGCTTAACTTCCTGTCCGGTGGCTCCGTAGGAATAAGCAGACGGAGGGTGTTGAAGGCCATATTGACGCTGCTTGGGGATACAAACAGTATTTTGATAAAAAATATATTAATACAATAAAAAGTTTTATTATTTTTACTAGAAGTAGTATTAAGATGTTTTAAATGCCTACATAACAATTACGTAATAGGATTTTATACTTTTATAGTATAACTATTTACAGTAAAATCGCCTAAATTTTTCGACAAACTAATTAATATTTTTACTATGCTTTGCATCAACAAATGCTTTAATCATTCTTTAATTAACCTGTTTGTATGTGTTGTAAATTGTACAAACGAAATGCCGAGTATGGACGATGTCTCGACTTTAATTGTAAACATATTTTTACACAAACAACAATTAGACATACGCTCTTTACAATATTAGTGTAGAATATAGCATAGAAATAAAGATGTAGATTATCAATATTTTTCGTTAACAGCTAAAGTAAGCTTAATATTAGACAGACAGTCAAGTAGAAAACTTGATATAAAAAATAAGTCTATCAATTTTTAAAAAAATCATGAAAAATTAACACTAACTTTTGAGTTCTGTCTCTCTCCCTCGCGTTGGCTTGACACCTTTGTTTTACAGCAGGGACGACTTCCAATCCATTTTGATACTGAGCCGAAAACATGTGCTGTTCCCAACTTTCTTCAGAGCACTGATAATTAATAAAATTATCCATACTAAGGAATCAATCGCGAGGGACTTTAGTTCAATAGGGAGGCAGGATGAACACTAATCCGGGGACGAATGCTAACATACTAATAAGTACCCCATCGGGTAGCGTTCATGAAGGAGTCATTTAGGAAGAACAGCGCGCGCCACTGGCTCGGCTCTTAACCGATAATTGTATAAACAGATGGCTACAAACATGCCAGAGACGAATCAAGATAGATTGTTACGTTTTCTTAAATATGTATAAATTGTACAAAATTCATTAACTGGCGCTACATCCGGGATTTATTTTCAAATGTAAATATTTTTAAACAAAACGTAAATATTATTTTTTAACAAAAATATAATATGTTTTATGTTGTGCAATGGAACAATAGTCAGCCGCGCTACAGGTCACGTTTAGCTCGACTCTGCTCTTCCTGTATTGGCCACTGATATATATTTTCGCATCCTAAAAGGAAACTAGCCTCTATATTTCTGTTATATTATATTAAATCACGTTAGGTGTTACGATATACGGCTACAAAGTGGATAAAGTTAGTATTGTATCTTTGCTGACCCTGACTAGGTAAAAATATAATTCTATAATATAAAAATGAATCGTTAAATGTGTATAAGCGCGAAACTCGTGAACAGCTGAACCGATTTGACTGATTTCTTTTTTGTTGTGTTTGTTGAAGTCTGGGGAAAGTTATTACGGAGAGAAAAATTTAAAAAAAGTCTAAAAACACCACTTTTCTATATTCTCATACAAAAAATTCGTAATAATATTTAAAAGTCAATTTGAACTTTAACATCATACCATAAAGTTTAAATGTTAGTGGACGGGTTCCGGGAAGGCAAAACAATTATTGAGTGACGTATAAATATTAATGTCAATATTTGTCAATTTTTATACATATAGCATTAAGGCCAGGTTCCTTCAAACAATTTTTAAAAAACAGCCGACAGGCCAATAGATTTTGGCAGAATAAAATCTGACGGGGAAGCTATTAACATTAAAAAAACAATGTGACTTTGTTTTAGTGAAATAGGGCAGAACAAGGTCTGCCGGGACAGCTAGTAATATAATATTTCAGTTTTTAAAATTATTATTATTATTCCAATTCCATCCAATAACTAAAATCTTATGTACATTTAATTAAATGTAATTGTTATGCGATGCGATATGTATGTATAAAGCTAATAAATCTCAATTACGTGATCAGATTAAATAAAGGTAATTTCGAGTACTTCTCTGATGTGGCGAATGGTGGACTTGTCATCAAGAATGTAGAACGCAGCCCGTCCCCCATACTTTGTGTCTGTTGATTTAAGCTATCGCAATAAATAATTTTAATGATTCTGATGATTTTTCAACTGAAAACAGATAGCTAAATATAAACAAGTCCAAAAAACTGTTTAATTATGTTTACAACAATACGATTTGCTTGCCATCAATGAAAATAAATAAAAACACTAAATTTAATATGAAAGTGTTACTTTGTTACGGGCACTGTAGTTTTTTATTTTATTTTCTATTTCGCGTATAACTTGTAATGTGCTGTGAAGTTATTATTAAAATATATAAATACAACTAACATACGACTATAGCATATATTCATTAATTATAATTAATGAAACAACTAAATTAATCAATTGAAAACTCAGCTTACGTTTTTTCCATTTTTTATTAATTATAATTTAAAATATTTATAATTTCACAATAATTTGCAGAGGGTAACCGAAAATAAAAATAACATTAAATCAGCAATAGAAACCGGAACTCGATTAATAATGAAGCTATATATATTTATTTATGTACCTAGATATCGGTTGTTGTTGAAAATTAACAGATAACTTTTTATCCAAATGGATGTACAAGTATATCTTTTTGTTTAAGTACTTCACATTCGTATCTCAAGGGATGCTAGTTCCGTGGGAATAGAAGCTAATTGAGTAAATTACGCTAGAATTCCACCGTACCATACTCATTTGTATTCATTTGTAACAGTGAGTGGATTCACATGAAAAAACAATGACACTTCGGGGGACCGACCGACAAATAGCTTTGTTGAGACTTGAAACACATTTGAGACAGACTAGTAATACAGTTTTATTACAACGTTTTCCGTTGTGGTATGATTTATGTACTTTCAGAAGTGATTTCAATATAGTAACACCACAGAGTGACAGTCAAACATTGTTATTCATTAGAAAACATATTGTGATATGTTTTATAATATTAAAAGTTAATAAAATAACAAATAACGTCTTTTAGCAAAAATTAAAGTAAAACATATATATATTGAGGGGTAGAGGGCTATTTGGTTTAAGCGACATTTTTTGGTGATATTTTGGTATATATATTCAAAATCAACGTTTTTTACCGATTCCATATATATATACACATATGCATACATATATAAATATATACATACATATATATATATATATCACCAAAAATGTCACTTAAACCAAATAGCCTCGATATGAGAAATACCGATACCCAAGAAAAATATAATTTTAATACATTCTCTCGTTACTGATATTTCAGCTAATTGTCAGAAATAAAAAGGACTATTTTAGTACTTGCATACTAGATATTGATCACATTTATTTTCTTATTTAGGGTATTATTCCATGATAAATATTTTTATTTATTCTTATCATTTATTTATTTATTGTTTATTTTATTCTAGAGATCATTTTGAAAATGTTTTCGCCATACTAATTGCGTTCACTTAAAAGTAAACAATAATATTTTAGTATCTCGGTGTTAGTAAAAAATAATTATCTATTGCGATGTGTTCGTGACATACATCACGCTTGCATACGAACTGTTCCACAGGTATCGTGTAGTTAGTTCTATATTAGAAATCCTTTGTAAATGCTACTTCTTCATTGTTATTATCGATCGAGCGAAGTGAAGTCTCTGAGTCAACTTAGGCGATTCGGCACTTTGCTCGTCTGTCTGTCCGTCAGTCAAAGGCCTATAACTTTTAAATCAAATAAAATAATGATTTGAGATTGTGATATACTATGTAAATATTTGACGCAGAGCCGATGATTATTTATAATGTAATAAAAAAATCATATTTAAGGGGTTTTTCGCTTTTAATATTGCATGTTCGTCTCGTCATTGCTCAGAACTTTTAATTTTGTAAATTAAAATGTTTGTACGGTACCCTTTATACGCAAACCCGATTCGTACCTGACTGATTTTTTTAAGTTAGCTTTTTTTTGTAAATGTAAATTTCATTTAGAAACGGATTCGTTTTAAAGGTGCTGAGTGCAAAGTGGTGCTAAGGAAAAGACTCCGAGTTTTATTTTCCGACTAGTTACAGTTGATCTTCTTTTGTATAATGTAGTTTTATGGAGTGTATATTAATTATATGAATTTATTTAATAGTAATAACTGCCAGAAAAACCCATAAAGAAAAAGAAAAGTTTCAGAAACGCTTTTAAATACTAATGAATCACCAATTCAATCCAATTGAAGAATAGCATATGAAATACTATAAAATTCAGTCATAAAAGCGCCTTAAAATTTAAAGAGCGTTACTGAAACTGGGCATATATCCTGCAAATAATGTTCCTTAAAGTCATTAATCACATTTTCTTGATCTTGTAAAGGAGCCTGTAAAGGAATTTTGTATTAGAGTTCATGCCTATATTAGCCTTTAACAAAGCAACACATCGAGTTCTTCAAAGTTATGGACAATTGGCAATAATCGGTGAAGCAATATGTGGTGATGCTCAGTTATCTGTTAGTTTTGCGAGGTACGTCATGTCCCCTCCACGGCTTACGGCGCTTCGGCCAACCCAAGCGAGCGTTCCACGGCCGAGACTTTCTCCCCGCGACACCTCCGATGGAAACACGATCCGTGGTGAGTCGCAAACGCAACCGCGTGCAAGTCAACCGCCTTAGACATTGCCGCGTCACGAACCTACGCTTCCGTATTCAATCAATCGCTTTCGCTTAGTAAACAATTTTCGCGCAAACGATTCGTGTTTTCAAACCAACTGACCGGTGGATGTCGCGACAGAAACGAGAGAGCGGCGTCCGCCTAATGCCGCAGTGATGCCTTATCGCAATTAAAGGTAAGTTGAAATTGCCTTTCTACTTACCGGGGTCCAGTCAGTGTTAGATGATGACATTCTGTGATAATGTGGCCTAAATGCTCAGCGAATGCAAGGACGAGATTAGCTTTGTTACAACCTACTTGGTATCGTGTGGATTAAGCAGCCCAAATCATAGTTTGTATTTAGCAAGAGCACATTTCTCGATAAACATTTCTTAACTACCTAACACAATTGTACGACAGTCATCAATAATATTTCATGTAACAGTTACTTGCTCTCGTTAAACAATTAAGACCCGTTTAAAGTTGATATTCAGATCAGCTGATTTAACACTAACTCCATTATGTAGAAGATAAGCTTTTATAATGAATTTGGATTTAAAGTCTGAAATATACAATATAATACAATATTATTGCGGTTTATTTTGTCATATATATGCTTTATTAGTACTTCCTTGATAGTTTTATAACACTTAGTGATTTAGATTGATGAAAGAGAATCAAAGCTATTAATCTCTTTTTCTTAACTGCGGGTAGAATTTTTATTTTGAATCGGTTACTGAATTTCGAAATATAAACATATGAAGCTGACTTTGCCCAGTTTCATACTGTATTTGTTTACGAGATTAACAATAATAAAACATTTTCTTACAAATTATTTACATTTATTCGAAATAGTTGCATTCTTATATCCTGTTCGAAATAAATGTAGCTTACAAACAAAATGCTTCTGAAAATTTAAAATAAATTAACATACCTTGACCACGATGTGTGGGATTTTGAAAAGAATACATATTTAATCACGTAAGTTCCGCGTTCCACGTAATATCCGTTATTCATCAAATATTAAGAAAAATTTGTCAGCAGATTCATAAAAATGAATACCAAATTGCATTACAAAAATCGTCATATTAATCACGGTTAGCTATTATAGAGAGAGGTCGCTTAGAGAAACAAAAGTTTAGTACGATGTGCAAAGTTTTGCCAGTTTTATACTATTTGGTTGTATTAAATTAATTACTTATTTGAAAATTTAAAGTAACCGATTTCATAGCTTATCAAAGTGTAAATAGTTCTTACGCGATACCGATAATTAGTAGCAAATTAATAAGTACGTATTGAAAAGGTACATGATTTTTTTTTATATTACTCTAATTTTTACTTACTATTATAAGGTTACAATGTTAGTTGTAGTATTGTAACATATATATTAATATTTTATTCAATTCGGTTTACACAGATATAGGTACTATGAAATTCGTTGCATGGCTTTTTTCTGTGATTACGGATACAAGAATAATAAATGTTTGTTAAAAATATTCTCGGCATTGACTGTTACTGTTTCTGCTTCCATAAGAAGGACTGTCGGTCTTTAAACATCCTGTACAGTTAACTATTGATTGTATGAATCACGGTACAGCTTCTGTTTGAAAGTATGGTCACCTTAGTCGGGAGTTACGTCGACATCCTGCCAATGACCTGTATGTGGATACTAATATTTCTCATGCAGGCAACGCGGCGCATAAACAATAATGCAGTCGCCAATACAGTTATGTCACGTGTAAAATTCTATCTGATAGCAAAGTACAGATTTAGTTGTCTTAAATCCGGTTAGGTGTTTAATTTTCCTTTGTTAATATTAGTATAAGTATTCTTTATTAGTACAACTATTTTGTGTATCATTTTATAGGTAAAGAAATGTATTTTTAACTAGCATACTCGTTGTATTATTAAATATTTTATAGTAGTTTTTTCTCGATTACATTTTGACTTAAAAAAAATATGTGCGAACTTGTTCAGTATAATTAACGTGCCTTCGTGTGACAAGTTTATTACTGAGATAACACTTCGTTTTCTATTACTTACAGCTATTTCAATTTTCATAACAGTCTAGTCTGGCGTTTTGTTTTTTAATTTTAACTATCTGTGTGTCCCATTTTTGCAATACAATCATAAATTTTTACATATTAAACAATGTTAAAGTTAATTGAAATGAACAGTAACGTTTTTCAATATATGTTTGTATATATGTAAAAATGTATTATGTTTAACCCTTTGCATGGTGAGGGAGATTCACCTTTCGACTCCAAAGAGCTAATATCGAAATGATTGCTATTTAAAACCTTCATTCAGGTATTATTATTTACTTAGAACGAATCAAACAACGTAGTACTCGTATACACCAATTACATAAATAGTGTAGAAATTACCGAATTAATTGTATGTCTATCAAACCGAACTGAACAACCTACGTACCGCATTGTTCTCATTGCTGCAAATAATTCAAGAAACTTTAATTTAAATAGAAACGAATCATTTCTAATTTGATATTTTTATAATTTTTAGTAAAGGAAAAGTTTTCTTGAAACGTAGACGTATCAGAAAATATTTCATTTTGATTGTATCTTCAAATAGTAGTTTAGTAAATCGGCTTTATTTTCAAAGACCATGTTCATGCGCCCTTTGCCCACCTGCAATAATTATAAGTAATAATTATTTTATACACTAACATAGGTATATGATCAAAACGCTTATCAGTATTGATTAGCTTTAAACCTTTCAGTTAACTGACAGTTGCTTTTTGTATGGTTGTTTATTTGCTAATAGCGTTGTCACGTAATCTCTGACTTTTAAAATTGTTAATACATTCAGTAACAGTAGTAAAGTGAACTAGTTAAATATTTATATAATGCAAAACATGTAAATGTTACTTGTTAACGTGGTAAATAGATATTGATAGTTGTTTGATTAGTCGAGAGATGGCGCTGGCAGAGTATTGAATCACGCTATCGTTTTGTAACACACAATTCTATACTCTGCCAGAATATTTAATAAATGATGAGTAGCGAAATAGCAACTATTTGTTTTATTTAAAATCACATCCCGAGTCTACAGTGGTGACACCTATATAGCGTTTGTTCATTACTTGTTACATCAGTACTGGATTTTAAGATAAATATTACTCGTTCCAAAAGTCTAGAGTTTCATCCTTCGAATTGGCTATCTAATTCTGTTGTATGAAATAAAAGTTTAGGTATTTTAAAGAATAAAACATATAAGATCTTTTGATTAAGATATTTATTAATACGCTTTGATAAGCTTGCTCTGAAGAAGCTTTTATCATAGTAAAAAAAAAAATTCATCGTAGTTAACCTGTCTATTTGTAAACGAGAAATAAAAATTAATTATATTTTATTAATTTATTATTTACTAAAGGTTTTTGTTTTGACATTTGAAAAGCACTAGGTGGATATTTTAATTTAACTAATAAATTTTAAAGCGTATTATTAAACAAATGTAAACGTGCGGAATCGAGCAGAACCAGTAATAAAAGCTAGTAATTAACGAATTGAAACCTTGCACTACAAATATTTACTTAATTCAATTGTTACTTAAGTCTTAAGGCAATTACTTCGGGGCAAGTATGTCTCTGTAATTGACATGTTAAGCACAGAATTACACGCACAACTATGCACTTGAACTATAGACATGCCTACTAACGCGGCAATGTTGGAAGTCAGTAGCCTTCGAAAGATTGATCGATACATTTAAGTTTGTGCAACATATATTTAACGCGAACACATATTCATATTTAAATAATATATTTATTGACCGTTAATTTTAATGACATATTATATACTGTTGGTAACTGAAGTAGTTTATGGTAGCGTAAACTAGCTAACTATTGGAGCGGTCAAAACTATTAAAATTAAAAATAAATCGAACAAAAATATACTTAAACTCTACTTTCCTAATGGATATAAAAATTGAGGTGTCCTAATGGCTTATGGGAAACTTCTTGCTATTTGTTTTAGAAAGTATATATTATTATAAATAAAATAGAAACTGTATCTAATTTCTTAGATTTTAGTAAAGCGCAGTAAACTATAAATTGATAGATATTTCAATTAAATAAATTAACGTAATGTAATGCACTCATTTATTTCCTCACAAACAAAAACTGAATCACACAATAATAGAAATATTTACAATAAAAATGTTTGTGAGGAACTGGTGTCTGCTATAGGTTTTATACCTGTGGTACAGATCACCAGATCCTCACATCCGCTCTTTCAATATCACTAAATTACAAATAACCTGATTGATTTAATTAAACAGTTACTACAGTCTATTTGTAATTAAAATTAATTTTGAATTAAATAGAAAACTCACTAAAAGCTTAGAATTGACCAATAACTTGGAATATCTATATCACAATATTTTTAATATTACTGTGACGGAGAAACCAAAATGCTATATTTTCGATGTTTACGTCTACATGGAAACGATTAAACGTCTGTGTAAACGAGTTCAAGGGTTAGAAACAATGAAACAAAAAGTAACCGACACGGTGTTTTCTCAAAATAATTCAGTATTATTTACGCATGTTAATTAACAAAAAGCTTTATAGAAATAACATTTACTAGAAAACATCTGACAGTAATTAGGAAAATGATAATAAAAATTGCGAATACCAATTTTTAATTTATAAAAAGATTTTTATAAAGGATAATTTAGCTACGATCACTTTTACTGGGTACTCACAATTATTCTGGTAATAATTTTATTTATTTGGATGAACTTTTGGGCCAATCTTTGATGAGAAGATGAAACGTTTTGAACAAAAAACTTTATTTTTCGGTTAACAATGTAACTATTACCATGGCGTTCATGCCTAGTATTCTAGAGAACATATAATATAAGATTAAGTAAGTTGTTCTCGCATTGCATAAAGCAGTGTGTACATCAAATTATAGTCGCCATTGCCGTAATATACTGTTCTTAGGAAATCTAATGATATTAATACAGTATAGTACATCTATATTTATACTATAGTATATTAGTAGTAGAAGTGCTTTACATTTACCTTACTTCTATACCCACAGTAACTTTTTCGCCATTAAAATTTACTAGTTATCAAGGATCAGGTAGTGCTTTTTTTTGTATATCTAAATTAACTTTAAAACTTTTCAGTAACAAACCAGCCTTCAAGAAACATACCAACCATAAATACAATATAATATGATATTAAAAAAATAAACGATCAGACCCATAGCTCTAGGTTTCTCCTATATTTTATACTACGCTAGTTGAAAACAATTCTATCAAGAAGAAATCTACTTGCAAATATGTTAACAACTTTAATTTAAACAAATTCATTAGATTTAAAAACTAGTGATTGTTCAGAGCTCATAGATAATTTAGTACGAGAATTGTTCTTGTTTGTTATTTTCAAATATGGCTAAATCAAATATGTATATTGTTATTGCAGTGTTCAAGATCCCAACATGGCGTCTGCAAGCGATCAACTCTCACGGTGTCTGCTGTTATGTCTAGCCATCATAGCGACTGCAACACTAGTTTATTGTGATTCAGGTAATTACTCGTTCATAATTTTATATTCAATATTCATAGCTTACCTGTGCTAGGATTTCAATCGCTATTTGTTTTTATTCTATTTAATACAGCTCCTTTCATCTCTAAGCTATATTAAAATGATTTATATAATCGTAATGTTTCTTTATTGAATGATAATTTAATAATAATCATATTTATTATCTAAGAATATACACTCACCTGCTTGTAACTTATCACAGTCAATTAATCCCTAACAGCCAATCTCATAAACACTGTTATAGCAATAAATCATTTTTCATTAATATAAAACAAATAACATAAAATTTTAGAAAATAATAGCTGTTTTTGACGGTAATTAAAAAAAAAAAGTTGTAACTATTTTCCATTTTATGACCTCTCAAAGTAAATACAACTTATACTGATACTATTCGTCTATAAAAACGATTTCTATGTCAATAGCAAACATTTAAACAGGTTATTAATTAAATCCGGTATTCTAAAATCTTTTGTGCAGGTTAGTATCAAACGTACAATATTAGAAATCATGTGATCTGAACACGTGGTTATAGTCATAAAAAAATAAAATATTCAAGACGTAATGTAGTTGAACTTTTCAAGTCTTTGATTAGTTTAATTTGTAATTTAACCTTCAGTACCACAGACAATCCCAAACGTCTGGATGCAAATGTATTGAATTAATTTCACGAATAATATTAAGTTGTTTGAGTCATTGAAATTGGTCGGTATTGGTATACAGATAGATTTATTCTTGATATAAAGTTACAGTAATTAGCAGAGCGTAATTAATTCACTGGGCCGCATACTCAACTAGAATTTTATTCTAAAAGTATTTTCACGTTCAATATTAGTTTTATAACAATATATTATATTAACCTATCATTTTTTAAGTATCTCTTTATGTTCAAAATATTATTTTAAATAGTGCGTGAGTATTAATTAATATTACTGTATTTTAATAGAAAGTATTTTAAGAAAAATAATTGTATTTTAGTTGAGAGAAAAAACGTCTATTATTTTAAAAATTTATATAATTCTAATTTTTAATAGAGTTTATAAACCGATGGATAAATCATACTTGTAGTAAAATAATATGATGATTTTCTGTAAACAATTATTTTTATTATCATGCCTTAATATTTTTAACGCAACAATAATTATAGTTCGTCAGGTACCCAACCCGAAACGGCTGGGAGTCAAGGACGATGACGTGTGGAGTTCCACAGGGGTCGGTCCTCGGGCCACTCCTGTGGAATATAGGACATGACTGGGTCCTGCGCGGCCAAAACCTTCCTGGCGTCAACATAATTTGTTACGCCGACGATACGCTGGTGGCCGCGCGGGGCAACAACTACCGCCGAGCTGCAATGCTTGTCACTGCTGGCATGGCGCACGTTGTCCGGCGAAAAAGGATGCAGGGCCTGGAGGTGGCATTGCACAAGTCTGAGGCGCTGTGTTTTCGCGGCCCTCGGACTGCGCTGCCTCCGGACGCCCATATTGTGGTCGGAGGTGCTCGCATCACCGTCGGGGAGACCATGTGCTACTTAGGCTTGGTCCTCGACGGCAGATGGAACTTCAGCAAGCATTTCCGGCAGCTCATGCCAAAGGTGCTGGGGGCTACAAAAGCCCTCGGGCGACTGATGCCCAATCTAGGCGGGCCAGGGGTTTTTTTTTTCGAATTTACGCGTTTTGTTGACCAGGAAAGGTCTTCACAAACTAAACTAACCGGGCGTCGGAGTGTAACTGCGTCATTTAGACGACAGTTGACGGATCTAACCTTACTTGTCGTCGTCGGCGCCGGTGTCGTGGTAAGTACCTGGTGCATGAGTGGGGTCAGGGGTGCCCAGCAGGCGCCTCTATTGTAACGTGGTCCACTCCATGATGCTGTATGGTGCCCCGATATGGGCCGACGCTCTCAACAGCCGCAATATCACCTTATTGCGGCGACCCCAAAGAGCGTTGGTCATCAAGATCATTCGGGGCTACTCTACGGTATCATGCGATGCGGCCTGCATGATGGCGGGGTCGGTTCCGTGGGACCTGGATGCCCGAGCCCTCGCGTCACTCTTTACATGGCGCGAGGAGCGCCGGGCCCGGGGCCAGCGAACCGCCCCGACCGAACTACTAGCGAAGAGGCGTCTGCTGGATGCCGAATCGATTGAGACGTGGAGGTCGAGACTGGAGAACCCACGCTATGACCTGCGGACGGTTGAGGCAATCCGTCCGGTGTTGGCTGAATGGCTGAATAGGGGTCACGGCACACTAACCTACCGGTTGACACAGGTATTCTCGGGGTATGGCAGCTTCGGGTGGTACCTGTGTCGCATAATCGGTAGTGAACCGGACCCCAGATGCCATCACTGTGACGGATGCCTCAATGAGTCCGCACAGCACGCAGTAGAGGAGTGCCCAGCCTGGGCCTCCGAAAGGACCGACCTCGTCAGGGTGGTGGGTGGTGACCTGTCACTGCCAGCGCTCGCTTGCGCGATGGTCGGCAGTGACAGAGCATGGCAGGCGGTCGTTACATATTGTGAGACTGTTATGGAGGCGAAAGAGGCGGCGGAGAGGGTCAGGGAGGCAATAGCCGGCCCCGACAACCCGATCTGTCGCCCACGTAGAATAGGACGAAGGAGGAGGGCCTTTGCCGCAGGCCTTCCTCCGTAACTGGAAAGACGCCTGGGCGGCGCGCTTGAGGGAGCGCGTCGCCTAACTTATCCAGGCGAGAGCGGTGTGTGACGTGTTCCCGCACACCGCTCCAAGACTACTTATGAGGAGAGCGATGGGTGTGCGCTTTACTTAGCCCCTCGTAAACACAGAGGTGAGGCCTACCGAATAGGCCAGACGTCGTCGCGGGGCGGAGAAATGGACGCTGCTGTACCTCCGGTCCCGGCTAGACGGAGAGAAGGAACACCCCGGGGGTTTTAGTCGATGCAAGTCCGACACACCGGGGGGCGACACTCATCGCCCTCTGTGGTCCGTCAGGGACTTCCCCCGGATTATAAAAAAAAACAATAATTATAGTTTCTTTTTACTTACATTGCTCTAAAGATTAATAAGGTATATGCCTTATCTACTGTATTTTAATTTTAGCACTGATACCAACCAAATTATATAAACCCAAAATTCGTAATACTGTGCAAAGGAATACGCGGTTTAAATACTTCTATAACGCGGCTTAACAAAACACATTTAAAAATAAACGCCTCGTATTACTTAGTCTGAGATTTATAGACGTAACTTTAAGTTGTAGACTTTACTAAAACATTACAATTATCAATGAATTTCAAAGGATTTGGTAAGTCATCGATTTTTTCAACATGGACAGAGCTAACTCTGCGAATACTATGGCTATACTCAAGTTCCTGTTGTGTATGCAGTTTTTTGTCAAAACGAATTAATTTTTTGAGAACTTTTCTTAGCAAAGTCGCAATAGCGTTAATAAATCTCAGCTTTACGCCTCTTTTGCCGATTTAGTATATTCAATGACTTACGACACCCTGTATACATACAACAATCTATTATGCTTGATACTATAGACGTATAGATATAATATCACGCGGAAGATCTTAATTTCAAGGAAACTGCTTACGATATATTCTATTTAAAAGTAATTTGAGCGTATTCGAAATATATACATCTGCCAATTGTCTAATCACTTTGCAAGTAGGTCATATATAATTGCATCTCTCAACCGGCATCGACGTTAAGACCTTCTAAATTATTACTCATTTTGCAAACTCATGTAATTAATTCATGGATAAATTTAAATTGAATTTGAAAGGATGTGTTCTCTGTGGAAGCTGCAGGAGCCGAGTACTATACGAACTAAAAATAAAAATAACGAGCGTGGGAAAGCATAAATATTATTTTACCAATCTCCCGGTGTCCTTCTTTATGTCTTTACTAATAAAACACGATTTCACATAATATGCTTACCAACAGAGTCGGTGAATCCTAATTAACCATAAAACCATCTTTTATTTTTTTTTTAAATAGTAAGCTTGACCCAAATTCACGAATAAGCTCATGGGTCATTATGTTAATAATGTGTTCCAATTACAAGTTGACCTTATTTTTGGTTGATTGGGCTTAATTTGCTGTCGCTAATGACATTTCTTGCTAGGTCGAGAGGTAATGCTGATAATTTGGGGTCAATAATAGTTGGATCATTTCTAGCATTAGAATTGCTTCTGAATTTTATTTGGATTCATTGACAAACATTTCTTTACCTGTATATAGTGATGTTTTACCATGTGTTTTATTATCAAAACAACGTGGATTAGTCCCGGAGTAAAATATCACATTCTCGTGTATGATGTTTATATTTCAAACCGTTGTAAAAGATAGTGATTAGAATTCTTTTATCTACATAAGCACCTTTACAATGTGTATGACTCAGGCAAACTTTTGATGCCTACTAGATAAATTTCATTTTTTTAATACTCAATGATATACGTTTAAAGCATGATTTTAAACATGATTATAATTTAAAATAATATTGTAGTCAAATGAACAAAAAAAAACAATAAAGAACAAAGTGGAGTAAAAATGTATAAATTATTATATAATATTTAAAGTATATAATATTAATATATTAGGTCCTTACATATGAAATTGGCGTTTTTCGTACTGGCCACTTTAATCACAAATTTCTCCTCTTTGGTAAGGAATTTCAAATTCAAATTTGTACAGCTATAGACTCATGTATTTGTGCTTCGATGATCGTCATTCATTTGTTTTTTTCTTCTGTTTTTTTTCTGTTTGCGTCACTCATTTTACAAAATGGAAAACTTAAAATATCGCATTATTTACGAGTACGAGTTCCGCCGTGGCACTAGTGCTGCGGAAACAACTCGATGGGTGAATGATGTGTATGGCGGTCGTGTTGCAAAAGAAAACACAGTTCGTTTTTGGTTCCAACGTTTTTGTTCTGGAAATTTCGACCTGCAGAACAAGCCCCGTGGACGGCCTGAGACTCAAGTTGATAATGAAGAGTTGAAGGCTATTGTGGATGCGGATCCATGGCAAACCACGTCCGAGTTAGCTGCAGGCTGCGATGTTAGTGATAAAACTGTTTTAATTCACTTGAAGCAAATTGGGAAGATTAAAAAGCTTGAAAGGTGGGTACCTCACGAATTGATTGAAGCAAACCGGCAAACGCGCGTCGACTGCTGCGTTACATTACTAAACCGGCACAATAATGAAGGTATTTTAAACCGAATCATTACCTGTGATGAAAAATGGGTTCTTTACGATAATCGGAAGCACTCAGCGCAATGGTTGGATCCTGGCCAGCCAGCCAAATCCTGCCCCATGCGAAAATTAACCCCAAAAAAGTTACTTGTAAGCGTTTGGTGGACTAGTGCCGGTATTGTTCATTACAGTTTTCTCAAATCTGGCCAGACTATTACGGCTGATGTCTATTGTCAGCAATTGCAAGCCATGATGGAAAAGCTAGCGGCTAAACAACCTAGGCTGGTCAATCGCTCCACGCCACAGCTGCTTCACGACAACGCTAGACCACACACTGCGCAACAGACGGCTACTAAATTAGAAGAGCTTTAATTGGAAAGTCTAAGACATCCTCCGTACTCCCCGGACCTTGCTCCAACAGATTACCATTTTTTTCGAAATTTGGATAACTTCTTGCAAGGGAAAAAATTCAACTCCGATGGGGCAGTCCAAATCGCCTTCAAAGATATTATTTCATATGTAAGGACCTAATATAAAGTATTGAATAAATATTTAAGTAGTAAGTTAAATTATTATAAGATGATCAATAGTATAAATACGTACGCCTTCAAATAGAACCTAAAGAATTTACGGATTGGATTATAATACACCTGTACGTGTACTTTTTCGTTCGGCGAATATTTAAATAAATTGACATTTTAAGCGATTGAATAGAGGCCCGTTGTTCTAGCTCACTGCAGTGTTACATTTCCCCGCAAACACGATTACATTTCCGCTTCCGGTAATTGAAGGTTCTATAAATAAAGAGATGGCAAGTTATGTGTAATAGATGATACTGTAGGTTTTGTAGTGATTGTTTGTAAGAAGGTTCTAAGATTAGGTTATATATCTAATAACAATAATAATAAAATGTTATTATTTCGCCATAACTTACAAAAAAATAAAAATTTAAAAACAGTATACAGAAACAAAAGCAAATACAAAAACATACAAACATGGCGAAAATGGGCCCTCCATCAGCTTAAAGCCACAGAGGTAGTCTGCAGCGCTGGTTTTCGTGCTGGCTATCTGTGACGTAAATACGTATTGGCCACTTAGTAAAAAAAAATGTTTTGTGAAAGAGAATAAAAAAAACGAAGATTGATTAAATTGGAAAATTAAAAAGATCTTTTTTTTCTGATGGGTGGTGCACAGGACACTGCGCACTACCACCCTCTCCTTCGGGCAGTAAACTCCTTCAAATCTACTGCACAGAGATATTATTTCTTAACGTAAATCAGATTAACGCAAAAAAAAAAAATTTAATAGTATCTATGACATCCAGTTTTAGAACGTTCCTTAAATTTTATAATGCTTTTATATACTAATTAATCATTAATTATATATACAAAATGATACAATGGTATTAACAATGATTTTTAAATTTGAGGAATGGTTCTGAAACTGGGCGTGTAGCTTTTGTTAATTATATTAACTGAAATATATTAAGCTAAGAGGTTACACCTTAAATGTTTATTCCTATTACACGCAACATTGCCCTTGTGCTTATTATTTGCCCTTTGTCCGTGATTCAACATTTTCGACATTAAAAAAGATTTAAAACTGTATTGTATCCATTAAAAATTATCAAATATTCGTGATAGTTTACACTATAATACCTAGCGCTTTACCTACTGATATTTTTACCTCCATACAAATAGGCCACAAGATCCAACAAATTGGCCCTGTCAAAAAATAACAGCAGTGAGATGATAGAACATAATTTTAAATCGAGCGACTGCTAATATTTCCTCTTTAATCGATTTGATTATTTAGTCAATTATACTTTTAGGGCCGATACGGTCATAAATTTATTTATTTGCCGATTTAAAAGAACTTGTTACCTTTTCCCAAGGACTGATTGATAAGACACCAATCATAAGCAATCACTATTTTTTTATCACTTCTTGTATTATAAGGTTATAACCTAGTGTCGATTTCAATAGCTTTCGGATAGTGTGGCTTCACCCTAAACCTTTTTGAATTAGGGTTTCTTGTGAGAATTTAACACATTGAAGCCCTTTTAAGAAATAGCATAGGTAATATACATTAATTTATAGTCGGACGATTGGCATTTCAGTCCCATACGTCGACGGTGACATGTCTGGTTGGTGTCGAACGTGTGTCGCGATAGTGAAAGTGGAAGGCCACTCTCGTAACTGATGCCTCCACAAATAGCAGATAAGCGTATAATTTTTCGTAATAAACTTTCTTACCTGTCTTCCATAATTTTAACTTATATCAGAAAAATATATAACGCATAAACCAAAAGAAAAGGATAAATAAAAATATACTAAAGGTATATCTTATTTTCGTATATCCATATATCTAATGTATGTTCCGAAGTAATAAATAAAGCTACATATTTTGAAAGTGTTATTGTGTTTAAAAATATTTATACAAATAATAGTATTATATTGTAATTTGAATTACAAGATGAATGAGTATGATAACTCTGTTACAGAGTAAAGCCATTCAAAAAATTCATATTAAAAAAAAACACTAATATATCTGCTCACCCTGAAAGGAATACAGCGTTTCAATATATTATTATTTAGGATGATATTATCTAGGTTTCGTAAAATATTTGGCTGCACTGTTAAAAATGATTCCTTAAAAATTAAAGGAAAATATTCGACAATTTAAACGCATTTGACGGTACCTTTGTACTCGTAAATTCGAATTATGGAATATTCTGGTGAATCACTATTATAATCTTCATTCATTTTTTATAACTTTTAGATTGTAAAGACTAGAGATATGACTCCAACAGCAAGAAACCGGATAACAGTGAATGTAAACTTTAATATTTATTACTTGCTGCATCGAATGTAACTAGATTCCTAAGTTGCTACACCAAAATTTATTTAAATTTCTTTCTGTTTGATTGATATATAATATTCAAATACCTATTTCTTTTGTTATTTCAGTTAAAAAATATAACATTCAGATCATATAACTTATATAACGAAATAATTACAAAGAACAATATTTAACAAAGATTACAAAAGAACAGTGTCATTGCACCGGCACGTAATGCTTTGGATAACTCTTTTGTACTTTTAAACCGTTTTTTAAGACGTATTGCAAAGAAATTGTATAATAATCACATAATTTCACAATATAATCTTTCGTTCTTATTATAATGTAAATAAAATATTTACATCAGCTCCTACCCCGGCTAGGACTTAAGTTGAGATTTACAGACACTATTTCGACTTCGCTTAGCAAAGTTCTCAAAAAATAAATTTGTTTTGACAAAAAACGGAATATAGGTATATAATAGGAACTTAAGTATAGCCATAGTATTAGCAGAACCAAGTCCATGTTCACTAAATCGGTGACTTACCAAATCCTTTGACATTCATTGAGTAATATAAATTGTAATATTTTAGTAAATCCTAAGCAAACTTAAAGTTGCGGCTATAAATCTCCACCTAAAATCTTATGCTAGCACAATTCCCATATTGCAAATGAAGCTACTCGTCGGGTTCTTTTAATCTATTTACCGGTTTATTCAGGAAGTAGTGACTCTCTGATCCTTGGAGTAAATGACATTTAAAGGTTAAAAACTGTCCCGGAATCGACGATGCACGATCATCGCAGCTATTTAAGTACTTCTGACATAATTGAAAAGGTATTTCATTTATTAAATGTATGATAAGGCAATATAAAAAAAAACGGTAATGATTATTAAATGTATACAGTATAATATAGCTTCTACGCGTTCTCTCTTATAACATCGGCTTTACAGCCCGCATGTATACAATTATCTATTTATTTTTTCTAATTATTTTTATTTTTTATTTAAATGATTCTTCACGCTTGAGGCCCGATAAAGTATTTTATAATAGGTTACATAATCTTCATCAATTATAAATACAATTTATGGAATAAATTGGAAAATAAGTGTAAAAATATATTTTATCAAACAATGACGATTATGAGACGATGATGACAATATATTTTTTTATATTTTTTATTTACTATAGATGCATATGAAATTGTTTACCAATAATCTCTATATCAGGTCTCTTCCTCAAATTTTACAATTGGCCATGACATTAATTATTAAAATGACCGCGAAACTTGAATATAGTGCCCATACTGAGGTAACTGATCCAATGCTAAGTAATGCTAACAATTCACAGAATTCCTTTATTTCCATTCTGACTTGGAAATATAATTATACACCGTTATATGTATTTGTTTTTTTTTTGTTTTAGGCAATATTAAGTTATTCAATATTTTAACTACATAGGTCCGTGTCCAAAATCATAAAGGCACAAAGAAGCTGTTACGATCGCGAGTTTTACCTGACAGCGCTGCGCAGTCACATACATTACACACACATTACACATACATTACAGAGAGGTACATCGCGACCCAAGAGGATCCGGATGATCCAATTACTGCGGTCTTGGAAGACGCTGTTCGTTCAAACAGTGAGGTACACACACGCACTAGTTTCATACCACGACACCGGCGTCGCCGGCGACGCAAACGAAGGACAGTTCAGTCTACTGTTGCTAACCGGTGTGTTTTCGTTCCGAGGCGCATTTCTATTCCGACGCAGCCTTGAGTTTCTGCAGGCGTTTCTTCTCAAGGTAGTTGCTTCCGAAACGCTAGTAGATCACCGTAGGTTCTTTCCTTAGCTTGCGGCCCAAGTCAAGATCCGTACACACCCTAGCCCTTGCGTTGCCACACAACCTATAAATTCGCTGACTAAGCACCTTCTGTGCTCGCCCCCTAAGCCCGGTTGAGGTGTAAAGGTCTCTCCCGGCCAGTCAAAATTAGTTCGTCCAAAAAAAAAAAACATGGCTCCCCAACAGCCCCTGCCGAACAGTAACTGCCAGAACCCGAAGTCTGCCTTTATATATATATATATATATATATATATAAGATGTATATCGAGGTGTGAAAGGCTATTTGGCTTAAGCGAAATTTTTTGGTGATTTAGAAATATACCTATATATTTTCGGAATAGGTAAAAAACGCTGATTCCGAAAATGTGTATTACAAATAATGCCAAAAAACGTCATTTAAAGCAAATAGGCTTTCACCTCTAGATAAAATAAAAAATTACAAGAATAGTAAAAAAAAATTCCCAAAAAATAGCGACTTTCAGAGACAATGAACAATTTAATTTGAAATGATGTTTATAAGATAAATTTTAAAGGTACTACACAGCAAATGATTTAAAAGCATATGAATACTGATTTATAAAATCCTAAATTCCTATTCTGTAATATACACATATAGTTAATCACATCATTAGTATATCATTCAACATTAATTATATTACGATTTAAAACTTAATGTATAATCCCACACGGATACCAAATAATATTGTAGAATTCATTACTTACATCATAATTACACGAAAAAAGGATAATTTTTCAGATCAAGATAAATAAAAAAATCAAATCAACAGAGATAGCAATTAGTTAAATGTGGCTTTAAAAAAACTTGACAATTTATAAGTGTAGCGTATTATGTCCTAGGATGATCTCATTTTGTAAAAACCTTTATTAGTACAAAAACAAAATGTATTATACACTCACGACTAATAGTTATGTGCCGGATCTTCGAGCGGAACCTTCAATGCCTTAACGCTCTTTATGTATCAGATGACTAACTGCAGGCTTAGTACGAACAGAATTTCGTATGAGATTCTCCTACTAATATCATACTATAATAATAATACACATAAATATACATCGGAATAATATATAAGCTACAATTCGTAATTATTTTATGTAATTTTGGTCGTAATATAACGATACATGTCAATTAAGTCGAAAAAAATCTGGTCTCTGAGAGTTATCTTGGCGTACACTGCCTAAACTATACCATACACAAAGATGATGTAGCGTAGGATTATTTGTCTTAAATAGTCCTAAATAAAAGTTCAGGACAGCACATATCTTCTTTTTATGTGGAAGACACTATGACCAAAATTGTATATTATAATACAGAAGATATTCACTAGAAATAATTTATATGGCAGAACAACGTTTGCCGGGTCAGCTAGTAGGTTCATAAAGGCAGTACTGTAGGTATAAACATAAAGAACAGGGCAATGATTCTATCTAATAATTCCTTTTATTGAAATGGTTATGTTGGTAGCACATGCTGGTTCGGCAATTATTTATACCATAACAGCAATAATGGTCGGCTACTAAAGTGGCACAAGTAGTTCCACTCCGGTGCAGCCTTGAGTTTTTTTTTGACAGGACCTATTTTGGTAGCCAGGATAGGATTCTACAGATTAACCGGGCTAGTGGGCGAACGCTGAAGGCGCTCAGCCGGTGAGTTATGGGTTGGGCGGCTACGCAAGGGCACTCCTGTGGGGTACGATCCTAGACTTGGGCGGCCAGCCAAATGAGAATGAACCTAACAGTGATCTACTAGCGTTTCGGAAACGACTACTTTGAGAAGAAACACCAAAAGAAACTCAAGGCTGCGTCGGGATGAAACTGCGTTTTCTAAACGACAGTTGATTGTACTATCCTTCATCGACGCCGGTGTCTTATATTTGTGAAATGAGTGGTTATGTGTACCTCATTGTTTAAACGGACGGCAGCATCTAAGGCCGCAGTTATCAGATCTTCTGGATCCGTAAGTACGTCGCGAGGGCGACGAATGATCGAAGCAAAAGTGCTCCTGTTTTTGTATTCGCATGCTTCCTTGACCAAGGTGTTGGGATGGTGAAGCGCCTTGTCGAAGTAACGACGAGACGCTTTGCGCATGACGCTGGCTATCGTCTCCAGCTTGAAGTCGTCGTGGAGATCTATGTAGCGTATGTAGTAGGGAGCTCCTACTGCTTTACGCATGAATTTGTTCTGAAGTACCTGTAAGGTGTCCAGAGAAGAGGGAGAGCTGTGGGCGAATACTACGCTAGCGTAGGTCATCATCGGTCTGACTACGGTTTTGTAGAGTGTCACCTTATTTCTAAGGGACAGTTTACTATGTTTGGACAGCAGGTGGGTAAGGCGGCCGAGAATAAAGGCGGCACGATTGCGCACTGCCAAGACGTGTGGTTTGAACATGGGGCTACTATCTAGGAGAACCCCTAGATATTTGACCTGTGCGGCCCAAGGTATCGACCGATCGAAAAGAGAGGTCTCTTCAGGGAAGTTTCTTTCGGCGTTTCTTCTTATAGTAGTCACTTCTGAAATACTAGTAGCTCACTATTAGATTTCTTATTTTGGCAGGTGGCCCAAGTCGAGTTCCGTACTTACAAAGGTACCCTTACGTTGCCACCCAACTGATAAATCGCTGCCTGAGCACCTTCAGAGTTCGCTCTCTTGCCCGGTTTAGTTGTGAAAGTCTCTCCCGATCACTAACGAATGTCCTGCCGACAAAAAGGCACAAGTAGTCGTAATATTATATCGGTACTATTACTATACTATATTGTATTGATATATCCAAAAATGGATGTCATACTTAATTTTTTTGTGTATATGCGATTCAATTTCAGCTATTTTCTACTTCTTTTACTGCATAAAAAATTTTGTAAACATTTGATAATTTTATATAACAGGATATAACTAAACATACTTTAATGTTTGAAATAGCAATTTTACTTTCCATTAGAACACATAATAAATAATTTAAAAACATTAATTAAAATTATTTTTTAAGGAAACGTACTAACTGCGCCGTTATTTAAATTGCATTATTTAAACAAAAAACAAAATAATATTTATTTTTCTTAAATAAAATATATGTAATTGTGATAATTTACTCCCATTTCAAATTATTAGCTAAGTTGTGTTAACATAGCGCATTAAATTATTATAGATTTTATAAAAGAATAATGCATGTCAATTTTCTGTAATAAATATACATTTTCATGATCGTGTGTCGCTTTAACCTACTTATATCACCTGTCAGCAATGAACTATACAAGACAAACAGCCGTTATTTATTGTTCTTGATACAAGCCAGCCTCAGTACGCTTGTTAATATAAAATATAATTATGTAAACTGTAATTTTGTCCTTAATATTATTCAAACATTGTGCACGTGTTGTTAATATTATAGGTTTCTTAGCAGAATTCTTTGTATCTAATAACCTACATATCACTCATAACTTAGAATCACAAGATTATAAATAACGAACTGGTACAGCTTTTACATGGCAAAAATAAATTAATAACAATATTATCTCCTCTAGTATAGTAATAGAACAGTAGAATATTATCTCCTCGTTCTAATATACAGATCGAGAGAAAATTTTACCTATTATGTTTTGGATTTGTTGAAACTAGAGAATATAATATTATTTTATAATTTTTGACACTGGCCAAATAAACAAAATAATATCATTTTGGTAATGATTGTTTTAATTTTGTGGCCGATTTAATTATTCTATATTAATTGCATATTCATTTCTATTACTTTTTTACTTAATCTTCTCTAATATAACAACAAATTTATTCTAAAAATCTTTTAAACTTTTGCGTCTTCTTAAAATCAAATTTTCTTAATCTTCACGTTGGCGTGTACAACCGGTGTCTCGCATAAGTCTACCTCATCAGGCGGCACGAACCACGGATGGTCCACAGATAATTGCCTCATAGGGTGACGCATACCACCGGTGGCTTGCAGCATCGGTGGCATGCATCTTATAGTGCTACTTAGGGAGTACGTAACACCAAAAAAAAAATCTTATATTTAGTGCATTTATTGAAAACATTTATCTTTAATAACAATAGAGTGAGTAGCTTCAAGCGCAGCAGAGATGGGCAAAATGTAATCTGATTAATGATTGACTATTATAAAAATAGTCATAATTTTAATTTTGTTGATATGTAATCATGATTAAATTCCTTCAAAACATTATGGAGTCATAAATGTGTATGCAATTGAGAATTTCGTAGTGTTTAAAACATAGACGAGCAAAATGCAGTCATGTGAATGATGAAAAACGCAAAATGTAATCGTAATCGTTTTTCATTAATCTGATTACATTTTGCCCATCTATGACGCGCAGCCGTCTATGGGCGAGAAACATGTATTGCAGTACCGGCGTAAACGTGCTTAAGCATAAAAATTATAATATAACAGCATTTCTTAAAATTAAATGTACCTTAAGAAGCGAGCTATAATTGCCTAAACGTATAATTATTTTAAACTCTTTACAAAATAAATTTGATACAAGAATAGTTTACTACAAGACTTTTAGCGATTGAACATTTGATGCGAAATCATGAAGCTCTAGCTATTGTAATTTGTAACGCCCACTTATGTCGAATAGGAGCGTATTGACGACAGGTACATTTCAATTATCACTCGACATCCTTGGTCTTTTGAAGTCATCATTTTAGTCGCAGAATTGCTTTCGGCTTTATCGAGGTCTGTGTAACTTCACCTTGCTATAAATGGCAATATTTCAATAATTGTAATTTATTTTAATTTTTGCAATTAGTTTTAATATGTACATGGTTTAGAAATCAGTGTAAATTCGAATTTTAATTAATTATCAAACCTAAATTATTTTTATAGAGGTAGATATAGTGTTAAGAAAAATATTAAATAACCTTTGAATATAAAATTGTGTATTATAACTGTATTTACTGTAAATATGTTCCTGACTAGAGTACTTTATATGTTTACCTTATTTACACATTTGATACGAAATTTTAAACAAAAAGTTAAAAGGTTTTAATAACTGAATCAATGATATGAATAAAATTATCTTGCGTTAAGCTTGAGTAATAATTAACAACGTATTTCAAAATCACTGAACAGATGTAGGTAATGTAAATGGTGAATATATCTTAACATTTATCAATGTCTATTCTACTTTATGAGCGGTTCAGTTACTACGTCAGTTATGTATGTTGTCTAATCCAAATGTGAAACTTCCATAAACATATATAAATTATATAGGTAGGTTACATGAAATTGGAAAATCATTTCAATTATATCTGCCTAATGTTATTTTTTTGTAGTGATTATTATAGATCAATGTATTATTGTTATACAGCTGGCTAATTTAAAGCAGTCTAGCTCTTACTCGCTCTAGCTATTAAGACAAGAGATTAAAATTTTAAATTACTATATTAATTACAAAACAACTAGATATCCCGCTCAAATCCGAATGCAGCTTAAAACTATTTATTTTATGGCGATTACTAAGTATTTAATTGCTAATGAAACATGTATGTGATACACTAGTACAGGCGCAGGTGTCTTATCAACAATCTCTTGATACCGTTTCAACAATATTTACTAGTACATTTATTGCATAATGAGTAACCCGTAATTACATATATTTTTATACTACTTATCTATGGACTACTTTTATAAATTATAAAGTTCATGATTTAGAAAATTATTGTTTCTATATACTTTTATACTCGCCCTAATTTAAAACTATATATAATTCAATTTCAACCTGATTTTGCAATCTGAATTTTATAACACAGATATTCTCGAAAAATAATTGTTAAACACATTTTTACTTAATCAACAGCCCACACGTACTAAGCTCTGTGTACTTACATATTTCGAAATCGGATATATGTAATGCCTGGTTATGAAATAATTATCCTCTCACCGTGTTCTATCGCTGTTCTTATTGTTTGGAAATAACTTTGTTAAAATTAATTGTATACGTACGTTAAACAGCACTTGATAACGTTCACTTAATGATTTAAATGCTATGGAAAAGGAGAGACACACTGGCCATACATAATAATGAATAAATCGTCGCCACAGTGTTTATTTGTTAAATCGAATTTTTATGTATTTGCTCAATCTTCATTTAAAAATAAGAAATAATACCCTAATTTATATCCACAAATAAATATTAAAATTTTTTAATCAAAGCATTTATGCAGATATAATGCAAAGTATAAAAGTCTTTATAAAAAAACTTTTATGTCTAAAGCGGAGAAAAATACTGTTTACATCACAAGTTGATGGATTGAACAAATAAACAATAAGATAACGAAATATTATTTATTAACAAATAAAATCAATCCGGTCCAAACTTTATTGACAATAGTCGTTTATTATTCAAATCTTTATAAAATGGTGTATAAATATTTCATTTAAGAGTTTACGTTAAAATCGTGTAGAGAAGACTCATTATCAATGCATCTCGATTAGATCGAACAGAGCAAGGTCTCAAGTCGCGCGCACTTATCAAGAACCGTGATCAGCAAAGACACGACTCGACAAAGGATCTTTAAATACACTATTCATTTACATTAATATATATGCAAGTATATAAGCCTTAATTAAGTAAATATGTAATCAATTAAAATACTTCACTAAACATTTAATAAAAACTACATAAACGCCAATTTAGGAGATATAAATATATGAATTTGCAATTTTATTTAAAGTACGCTACAATGACAAACAAGTGCAAGTGGTATTTTTGGATGCCAAGGTACAACAATGTAAATAATTTTCCCACCTTAATAAAATTATAGAATGGTGAAATATTATAGTTGGTATTCGAAAAGCTAGTATAAACTTATAGTATAAGTTTTGTCTAATAAGGAATTGTATGTCTACAGCAAAAATTTCCCCTATGAGTGTTAACACATATAATGTACTTAAAAAAAGTTAACAAGAACAATTAAGGAAAATGTTTACACACAACATTACTGCAGTATAAAAATAATTAAAACCTCTTATTTTTCTTTTCAGAAATATACTATGAGAAACAACGCTACGATGGCTGGTTTAACAACAGAGCTTATCCTGATTGGGGTGCAGTTAGTAAGTATATCAATTTTAGTTTCACCCTCAGTTGTAAATATTGCTATCATATACAAATATAACTATTAAAATCTCTAGATAATCTAATATGTTATTGCTAATATTACTAGCTATAAAAGAAAAGATAAATATTATAAATCAATATTTTTATAATTAGTTAACCAACAATTGTGATAATAGATTTTACATAATATTATATTATAATTCATTACATTAAAGAAATCTGGAAAGCGTACAAAATTTGAACTTGGGATATGATTATAATTGCGATATATTTTTTAAATATCTGAGATAAAAGTTATTTTTCACGATGAGGAACGAATTTTTAATTTGTTATAATACGCAATATGCTTTTTTTTTTTTTTTTTTTTTTTTTTTTTTTACTTGGGGAAAATCCTCATGGGACCGTCTCGGTCGCACGGGGGGTTGCATGAAACCGAGGTGTGTCGGACTTGTACCGACTAAAAACCCCAAGGTGACTTCTTCTGCGCATTGACGGGGACCGCGGGACCTGTAATCAATTCGCCGCAGCCCCGTCGCGCCGCGCCCGCTGGGCACAAACTCGGAGGAAGATATCTTCCCCGACACTGCTCATTGTATTTAGGCAGAGCACGTCACAATGGTCTGCCTACTTCTCGAGGGTCACTAACCAGTCGTTCAGGGACCCCACCCTGAGCGGCCGCGACCCCAAAGGCATCAGCCAACCGGTCGTGGATCGACCGATCGGCTGGTACTGATGTGCCGGGGCGGTTGCCGGCACCCCGGTGTCTTCTTCGAGCGGCCTTCTGCCGCTCTCGCTCTGCGGCCTCCTTCTGGGACATGACGTCTTCACAGAAGGAGACCACGGCCCTCCAGTTGTCATATCCTGCCAGCATGGCCGACACCACTGCTGGCAGGGAGAGGTCGTGTCCGATCCTTTGGACCAGGACCCGCCGCTCGCTGCCCCACGCCGGGCATTGTGCGAGCGTATGTTGGGCGGAATCCAGGTCCGAACAGCAGTGGTAGCACTGGGTCGTTACTTCTCGTCCAAACCTGCACAGGTACTCAGGGAAACATCCGTGTCCCGTAAGTACCTGTGTCAGGTGGTAGGTGACGTGATACCTACTATTAAACCAGGCTTCGAGGTTCGGCAGAATGGCACCGACCACGCGCTGGCGCATGCACCGCACCTCATCCAGCTGCATGCGCCAAATTCTTAGGGCTGATCGGCGTTCTTCTGCCTTCAGCTTTTCGAGCGCCAGGGAATACGCAATATGCTATAATAATATATAATCAAAGCCAATAATATAATATTTGGTTACTGAATAACGCTCTGTAAGTTGTCTCGTCCAATTTCAATCACTTTGTCAGCTGTCATTGTTTAGAACGACGTTAATCAAAGGCGATTTCGTTTAGCGGTTTGATTTATCGAACTGACCTTCTTTTAATCGCTTGTAGATGTTTTAGCAACAGACTTCTGACATGGTACTTAATATCTAAAACGGTATTGTAGTCCATGTAATAACCATATAAATAAATGGTAACGTATAAGTATTATAATGTTGAGTTACCTTTTTTATTTATTTGCTCAACATTAACTCATTCCTCGTAAAATTATTTTATTACTATGATAAAAATTTTAATTATAATATTAAATATATGCACTGTGAAGACAAGTTTCTGAGTACTACCCGTAAAATTAAATTAATATTGTGTAATAATTTAAAATTGTGTTACTTTATCACACTAGACAAGCATTTCCTTCCTGCAATGAAAAAGACTTCAACGCGCTGCTATGTATTTTAGAAATATTATATTTTAATATGTTGATGTTATGAAGTTGATTGAAAATAATATATTTTCATTATGATATTCATTTTATAGGAAAATACTGTATAAGGATTATAATATTTTAGAAAAGCTTATATCATACACGAAAGTTAAATAAAAATCGGATAGAATAAATATTTTTTCATAATAACAGTGTAATTAAAAAAAAAAAATTTGTAGTATAATTCTGAAAAATAATGTTGCATACCTTAACTTTATATCAACAAGAATCCTTAGAGTTATAGTGTACGAAGTAGTGTCCTAAAGATTTGAAAAATCTTATTTATTATTCACATACATATAGTCCTTGACGAATGAACCCACTATACGAACCATAAAAGATAATGCTACCTACGTTTATAATGCTAATGTAATATATATATAAAAATATAAGCACCTTGTTTATGATAAACATTGTATATAAATAGACTTTTTACACTTTTTCATATACATTTAAAATCTGAAGCTTTAGTAAAAAATATAGACAATGTCTTAAATATTTTTTAATGAATAACGTTAAACAGTGATAATTAAAAGTGACTGTAAATTCCATAGCTCTTACGATATAATTTACAGCAACAAAATTTTAATTGCTGGTTTTTCAGCTGGTAATGATAATAGGGTTGTGTCGCATTGATAGCAACCTCTAATGAAATGTGGCTAATCTGAGTATCGAATCAACACATGTAATGATTCCATGTACAGATAAAGAACTTGTTAATTTGTCATCCACTAATATTTCGTAAGAGTATAATAGAGATAGCCATCGTTAAAAATCGATGACATGTGGCGTGTAATAAAAAATGATTTGTAATCCCAAGTATAATAGTACAACTTAGCGATATTTCTATATCTTTGTTACAATTAATAAAAACATTAGTAAAAATGGTAATAATGGTAAATGTACTAACATTTCGAAATTCTATCATTACACAATACACACATAAAAACAGGGGTTTTCAATTGTTTTTTTTTTTTTAATACTTATAGTGAATATTAGTTTGATAGTAAAGCCGATGTCGCTTCATTACTTAAATCGAAATAAGTTCAGCTAATTTATTAGCATTGTAAAACCTAAAGTAAATGTAGGTATTTATAAATAATAAATTACGCTTACTGTTATTGCGTTTATTAGCCAAGACTTATAAATCGTTGCAAGAATAACGTGATTGTTGGAGGAATCCAAAGCTCGACTTGTAGCGAAATGGAGAGCACCTCGCCAGCTTTTAGCCTTTTAAGAGTCTGGCACACTGCGGACATTAACCTCACGACGTCCCTGATGGTTCTATGTAGAAATTTCCATCTGGTTAACAAAAAATAACTTAGGATCAAGAAGTTCATACTTAATTGCATTTTAACTACATTTGCAACTTAAAGTAATGATTCAGATTAATTTACGAATTTTATTTCAACCGTTTTGGATTCGGTTTATTGAATCCATAATAGCATCTTTTTTTTCTTGTCACTTAAAAAATTAACTGTAATAGAGTAACAGAGTTTAGATAGTAATTTAGAATATCTTAATATACCTTTTATATCATATATGTCCGATATGTGCTAAGGCATATAGTCATATGTTTATATGGCAACGTAACAAAATTACTAATCCAAAATAAAGCTATATTGCCATGTAAAATGTAATAAATATTCAATAAAATATTTACACGTAATGGGAAACATATTACATGTCATTTATAATTACCATGAAATTTATCCCCATATAGGTAGGCACGATAAATATAAGGCTCGATCTGTGCTACATATATTTTCGTTTAGGTAACACCGGTGATAAATATTAAAACAAAATTCCTTTTTTGGTACAAGAAAAAATATCATTGAATTTCTAAAATAGTTTTACCTTTTTATATTTATAAAACCGTCGGTAGACATTTTTAGACTTATAAATAACAAAGCCGAACTAGTATATTATATATTTATTTGACTTGTATGATGTTGATATATCGTTGTAGCATAAGCAGTAATTAATTGTGTATCACAGAACTGGTACCTAACAGGATCCTCTTTTTCGTGAACTAGTCATACAATAATGATTTTTAAATTGTTTTAAAATTATTTATTATTAATTTTATTACCAAGTAAATAAATTTAGCCAAATATTTTTAAATAGATCGGTTTTATAAATCTTGAAATTAGAATTTTTAGAAAGGCAAAGCCTATTGTATCGTGATATCCTTACATAAAAATTAAAAGCATTAATTACAATTTTTATTCAATGAAAATAATTATTATTACCAATATTTAAACGTATTCAATATCGTCAGTAGGCGGGTAAGCTGGTTAAGAAGATTTTCAAAAGCCCCTTAACTCTTATCTCGAGAGTAAAAGTTATTGTTATCTTTAAACTGGTCAAACTAGTTCATTATACTTACTCTCTGTTGAACTTGGTATGCAAAATTATACCTTAATGTTGAATAGAAGAAAGTAATATCGAATAACTTATTCAACCAGTCGGCAGAAAGATTATAACTTCATATGATGTTCAAAAGTTATTCTAAGTTTTAGTTAGTTTTGGTGGTAGGGTGATTGCCCGAACTGAGTAATGACCATCCACCAGATTATCTATATCCAGTAACTCATATACTTAGAAACCTTCAGTCATGGTATATGTGTGCCGACATGACGACGGAGACTATCACTGGATTTTCGTCCTTTGATAGTAGCTTTCGTTATTGGACTACACTGTACTTACTCCTTTTTATTAAAATAAATTTTGACTTGTTCATATATAGTATTCCATGTAAGGGCATTTATAAGGATAAATAATACAAAGAAATACATACATTCATGCTACAATATATATTTATCATTTAACGCTAATATTAATAGTTATATTTATGTTTGTAGGTACCCGACTGACTAGAAAAACTCCAGCTTCATACGCCGATGGAGTGTACATGATGGCAGGAGCAGACCGCCCTGGAGCTAGGACGCTGTCCAAACTATTCATGAGAGGACAAGATGGTTTACCATCACTCGCCAACAGAACTGCCTTGCTTGCATTCTTTGGTAAGAAAAAAATATAAGATCACTACTTATTTTACTCGAAAATGCTTTGACGACGCATTATGTAGTAACATATTTTATTGGTATAATAATAATCGGAAACGAGCTTAATCTTATAATTGCAATTTAAAAGTTTATGAAATCATTAAAGTCATTGAAAAGTAATAAAGTTTAGTGCGATATAAATTTAATTGAAGTTACATAAATGAAGTTAAACTTGTTTATGAATGAGTTTTTATAAATATTTTAAACAGGGCAAGTTGTAACGGGCGAGATAGTAATGGCTTCTGAATCCGGTTGCCCAATCGAGCATCATCGCATCCCAGTGGACAAATGCGATCACATGTACGACCCCGATTGTGAAGGAGCCAAGTATATGCCATTTCTAAGAGCTGCCTACGATCGCAATACTGGGCAAAGCCCTAACAGTCCTCGAGAGCAAGTGAGCTATTTTGTATATTTAATAATAAAATCAGAATTTATTATAAATAACCTGCAATAAGGAATTATCTGTTAAAATTAAAAGTGCTTCTATTAAAATATTTGTATTCTATCAAACACTTAATCAAGAATAGGCAGCTGATTACAATCACGTACGTTATAGTAAGTTTCATATACACACATCAAAAGAAGTATCAAACTTTATATTACTCATCCTTATCCTCTTAATAGTGATGCATCCCATTACAGGATACAGTAAAAATTCAGTACAATATATACTTACTAAATAACCCATATTATTTTTCATGCAACAGTTGCAATGCAATTCAAGGTCAAGTGTAGTGTAAGAAATTACATAAAAAATATATTTCATTGATAAAACTAATTGTAGTTATACAAAATTCAAATTAGATTTAGAGAAAATCAGGTTTTTATAAGCCTAGGTTTCAAAAATTAGTGCTCAAACCTGTCTGTGGTGGTAGTCCTGTAATGAGGTCCATAGGTGAGCGGTTAATAAATTATAGACTTTTTGAAAATCATAATGAAAAATAAACTCACAGGTGCACATATTGTACATTCTTTATATATGTTATTCTATAATATTAATCCTCCCTCACATATCTATTATATTATAACAGTAAATGGATATGATTTCATTTAAGAATTACATTTTTGAAAGCAATAACCCCATTATTCGGTAATTAACAGCTTCAGTTTATACTTTACGCATCTTAGTTGTGTTAACAAGGTACGTTACATAGGTATTAATATCAGTTACTTACAGTGCAAGTGGTAATTTAAACAAACTGTAATATTAATTTAAAATAATTTCCACTGCAGACACGTAGTAACAAAACTATAAAAAAAAACTGCTTATATTTATTAAAATTGTATTTTTTAAACGTCATTCGGTTCAGTTATTCTCAATAGCAAAGGAACCTTTTGGAACCTTTTTTTTTGGGGCTCAGCTGCTCGTGTCCGTAGGCTTTACACTAGTTTCCTTACACGTGACTCGTGGGTGGTGCTAAACGAGCAGCAGCGAGGTGGTAGAGCGTCGGTGCCCATCTGGATCGCGACCACAGTACATGGGTGTAAAGCCCGTCATAGCGACCAGTTTCGGCTTCTCGCGATTCGGGATCAGCTTGTGTATATCCAGTAGCTCATATACCTAGAGACCTTCAGTCGTGGTATATGTGGGCCGACATAACGATGTAGACTATCAATGGATTTTCATCCTTTGATAGTCGCTTTCGTTTTTGGACTACACTGTACTTACCATCAGGTACTCTGTAGTCACTACGTCGAGCCAGTGTAAAAAAAAATCTACTTAAAATATTTGACATCAATAAAAGTAGGCAAGTTTATTTTATGATTTGTATAGTTAATTTATGAATCAATAATTATTTAATTAAATTAATTGTAATCTTTTTTTTTAAATATGCAAACCTCTCAGTTATCTAACAAACCGTGTTTGTCGAAGGCCGAATTCCAGTCAATAAAACTTAATAGTAGTGCATAACCTAGATACACCCATCACACGAATGGAGCTATCGTAATTTTACAAATATGTCCCTATGATCGAGCCTCACCTTAAGCCCACTGCGTACTGCGTTTATGAATGCTAATCGGTATTTAATTACTGCCTCCAATAAAACATTATAAAAACTTCTATCCGTGTGGTATTTTAAATATCAATAGTACGTTATGCTAATTTATTTTACATCTTTGTCCTAAACATTTGTTGACTCGCCAGCTATATTTACATCTTTATTTACAAGTTTTCGTCATAGTTTCGGAAAAACCTAAAGAAGATATAAGAAATAAAATTACTTTCAATTCCAAATATTACTTCATTAAATATTATCAGCACATACCTCTGGGTCAGTAGCGTTCATTCCATAAATGCATGAAGCATTGCATGCTCTTACGATAAATAAGTCTGGAATAAATTCTTTTAATGTAAACAAAAAAAGGAACCCTTTTTATTCATATCTATTCTATTTTCATGACATTTATCTTCCCTATGAAAGTATATAACATTTATAATCATTATATAATATTCAAATTCATTATGTGAATTTGCCTACCCTGTCCAAATATCCTATGCACGTCACCGCCCTGGGTTTATCCAAATTATGTACGGATATAGGCACTATATTATCACACTAATGCATGAAATGTTGGTAAGAAGCAGGGTTGATAATCCCGAAAATGTTAATTTTACAGTTATATTACAAAAGGATAAGATTTTTACGATTATAAATGTATTTCAAGTTAATAAAAGGATCGTTATGTTTCTGTTTTTCATAGTTTATTTGTACGGAACCTTCGGAGCGTGTGTCCGACTCGCACTGAGGTGGTTTTTAACATCGATGCTTACACATTTTATTTTTACTAATAGATTAAGCTGAAGCATATAGCGACGCAGCAATGATGTATAAATTTGAAGATTACGTTAACGGTTACATTTTGTTTCAGATAAATCAAATTACGTCCTGGATTGATGGGAGTTTTGTATACAGCACGAGCGAGGCATGGGTGAATGCAATGAGGTCATTTCAGGTGCCACCCCGCAGCCACGCCTGCCTCTTTACGTACTTTCTTATACGTATACCTACTACTATACCAGTTTAAAAATAGTTCTATGACTGCTGATCGTGGGTGGGTCAGTAAGAAGACACGTATTTTGACGTTTCAGTGTTTATTTTAGCGAGAATACATGCGTGCGCGTCGCATTTCGGTGTGCCATAAGCTAAAATAAACACTGAAATACCAAAATACGTGTCTTTCTACCTACCCAACCACGACCACCGGTCATAGTTTCCTTTTACATTATCAAATACACCCTAATTCAACCATTCATATATTGACAGGCAGAATCTTGAAGTTTTTCGAGATGTGATAAGAACGAGTGCGTGTAGCCCTTTCCCAAACCATTTCTTTTAACTTTGATTCTAAATTATATGGATTAATTCAATTTAAAAAAAAATGGTAACAGCAAAGTTTTTAGAGATTTTATGCTCTTCTACTTATCTTTTATCGTAAATATTATTTATCACATAAGGTATAAATAGTATTCTTTGCCATTTGTTTAGACAAAAAACTGAATATATAATAGGAACTTGAGTATAGCTATAGTATTTGTACAGTCAAGTCCATGTATTGTCAAAATCGGTGACTTACCAGATCCTTTGACATTCATTGAGTAATATAAATTGTAATATTTTAGTAAAGACTAAGCAAATTGAAAATTGCGTCTATAAATCTTAGCCTATGTGACTTAAATATAATTAAAATGGTATAGTCATTTTTAGCAATAAAGCTTAACGCTATTTAATTTTTATATCTTTGTGCCATTGCTTTCAATTTTCATTTACAAATCCTTGCTACATTAAAATAAACCCATAGCATCCATATTGCAAATGTTTAGTAATATTTATGTTATGACAGTAAAAACTATAGCTATCAAGTCCACCAGAAATAGTACTAAAATCTAAATAATTGCTGTCCGATGTAATCGCATGTAGTAATACATAAATTAACAATTACAGAACGGAAGCCTAGCCAGTGAGGGCGGTATGCCTCTTCGGAACACGAAACGAGTGCCGCTCTTCAACAATCCAGTTCCTCATTACATGCGGATGCTGAGCCCTGAAAGACTTTTTTGTATGTATCCTAAATCTGAGAATTACAGTTACTGAAGTTACACATTTGGTTTATACTTTTTTTCTCTAACTATTACTGTTTTCGAGTATTTGTAGAAAAATACTTTTAAAATTTTATTTCAGCCCTTGCCGGGTGTTTCAAACACTAAAACCTTTACACATTGTTTTTGTATTATTAGAAGTACAATATATCAAAAATGCAAAATTGAGTGCCAAAATGTTTATTTAAAAGTTTATTTGACTGGACTATATAGAGGAGGTAGGAATTATGTATATAATTATCCTCCCTCCTCTTCTCTACTTATAATCTAAAAATGCCTTACTCAATAGGGTCCATAAATATGTCAAAATTAAATTAAATGATAACATTATGGAGTCCAAGAAATTGAATTCAAGTGACAATTCTATAATTAGACATAAAATAATATTGTCCTTGAGTTTTTATTCAACCAAAATTATTTAAAGTGCTAGGAGATCCCCGAACAAATCAGAATCCTGCACTTGTGACCTTTGGAATGCTTCTACTGCGTTGGCACAACGTAGTCGCTGAGCGCGTCCACAAACAACACCTGGACTGGAGCGACGAGCAGCTGTTCCAACGTGCTAGGAGAATTGTGATTGCTAGCTTACAGGTACCTCAGGTGTTATTCAACCAAACATTTTTTTATTGTTTTGTAAAGTGAAGAAACAGTTTCATCTATGAATTCGTGTTTATTCGATTGGCTTCCCAGTCCCTATTGGGATCTTATTAGATCTAGTAGTTTTTCTTAATAACCAGTAAAGCCTGTATTGCTAGCCTTAATAAAAGGTAAAAAAGTACTAAAGTTGATACTGGTTCATTTATCAGTAAAATAAGGTTAGAATATGTTTTAATAGTTATAAGTTTCATCCTCATAATTATAATTATAGATCCATTGTTATTCAAAATTAAACTATATTAAGAAAACTCCTGACACGAGAATAAGTAAGCCTGTCGTAGTTGGTATTATTTGCTTATTTGCTCATGGTAACTGCTAATTCATGTTTATAATACCATATTATCACGCTATTATCAGTTTTAAGTTTTATATATATATTATACATTCCAGAATATTATACTCTACGAGTACGTGCCAGCATTTCTTGGAGTCCCTCTTCCTCCATATGAAGGCTACAAGGCCGAGATAGCACCGGGAGTGACTCACGAATTCGCTGTGGCAGCGTTTCGTTTCGGCCACACTTTAGTACCTCCGGCTATTTTGCTTCGAGACAAGAACTGTAGATACAGCAGAGCACCTGGGGGACACGACGCCATTAGACTGTGCCAAACCTGGTGGGATGGTAACGTGAGTAAAAATTATAGTATACGAATTATAACATGTCTGAGAATAAAATATTATTCAACTATAGATATGAGTGCTCTATTCCAATATTTACTATACTAAACAATCTAACAAATGGGTAGTATAGGAATGGTATTTTCATTTTCGTTGATATAGTGGACTGTACCTGCCTCTCTCGCGACTAGTCACCGGGTCGAGGCTGCACAGGCGTCGGCTCCTCGTCAGCTCCAAGCTCCTCAGCGGTCGCACGGACACAAATCGCTACGCGCTCGCGCATGAATAGCGGAGAGAGATAGAGATTCACTCGCGCAACAGTCTTCGTATTGACAGTTGGCTAACGTCTTTGTAGAACACTAGCGCGGGTTTGAGCGGGAGCGGGTTCGTCCTTATTCCACGGACGCGGGCTTTGTTCTTGAGGTGGAGAAAGAGTCACTCGCGTAAGTCTTTGCGTAATAACACTTGGTGGACGCCTTTGTAGAACGTTAGCGCGGGATTCGGCGGGAGCGGTGAGCGAGTAGGTACTTTCTCCGCGGGCTCGGGAGTCTCACTTTGAGGTGGAAAAAGAGCCACTCGCGATAAGTCTTAGTAATAGCATTTAGAGCGGGAGCGGGTGCGGTGTGCGAGGACGTACTTTCTCCGCGGCGTCGGGCGTCTCACTTTGAGGTGGAAAAAGAGCCACTCGCGATAAGTCTTAGTAATAGCATTTAGAGCGGGAGCGGGTGCGGTGTGCGAGGACGTACTTTCTCCGCGGCGTCGGGCGTCTCACTTTGAGGTGGAAAAAGAGCCACTCGCGATAAGTCTTAGTAATAGCATTTAGAGCGGGAGCGGGTGCGGTGTGCGAGGACGTACTTTCTCCGCGGCGTCGGGCGTCTCACTAATTACTTTTTTGAAGCTTTTTGAAAAGCGTCGCTTGCTTATTTTGGCGTCATAATGCGGTGATTTTATTGGTTGATTTTGGCGGCAACCAATGATTTTTTAGCGTGAAAGAGCGGTTTGTCCAAAGTGTGGAAAAGGGAAGGAAAATATAAGGATAGCGGGTTAAATATTTAAATTGGCTTGTCCATTTCTGGCCTGCCTTGGAGGAACTCCAACATGTCTCTTCGTAATTATTATATAATTGCGGTTTATTAATTTTAAAGCGGTTTATAGAATTTTTTTTTTTTTTAATTTTTAAGCGGTATTTAGTGGTTTTTTTTTTTATTCATTTTCGTAGGCAATGGCGCAACGTGGTGAAAATTTCAAAGAAAACTGCCGCTTTTACTTTTAATTTTTAATACGCGGTTTATTCCGTCCTTGCCAGGATATACCTCATCTACCACACCTAGAGGGCAGCAAAGGACTGGAAATTTATCTTCTCTAAGAATAACTACTTGCCCTTTTTGTATAGGGATATTCACTTTGGAATGCGGTATACACTTTGTGTGTGTCTTTTCATAGCGGAACTTAAAATGAGCGATAACGGCTTTTATCAGCTGCATAATAAATGCGCAGCATACAATTCTTAGCGGTCAAGTGTTGTCTTTTTTAAGCGGTGCGTTTTTTTTAATGAGAGCAGAGCAATATAACTTTTGCTGTGATGTGCGGGTGGTTCAAGTGAACCCATACGAATAAATGTTACAGCACCGTAACATTTTTCGCTAGCGTCAGCTATACCAAGCAACGCTATGTTAAAATGCGGAGAAATGCCTTAGAATATTAATGTTAGTTAAGTTATCAAGTTCTTTGATAATTTGAGATCATGCGTGAGTGATATCTATTGGAACCTTCATTCCAATTTAGATTGCGTTACTAACATTTAGTATGATAAGGTTCATACGAGTGGTAAGCGGTGCGAGTAGACCGAGAAGGTCATATAAGTAGCGGTTTGAGCGAGAATTGAGCGTTTTGTAAAATTAGTAGTATTATTTATATTAAAAGTATTTTTAAATAAAATTAGAGAGTAGAATTTAAGAAATTACGTTTATAAGAAGGAAAACGCGGTTGCGGGTTATTTTTAAAAGATAAAGAAGCAATATAGCGGTCGTCTGATTGACGCGAGACATTTTCTGTGAAAATGCGTTCACACTCAAGGTCATCAGGACTTAATACTTTTCGCGGAGGAATAGCTTCGAGATTTCTGAATGTTTGTATTGATTCATTATGAGATAAATCATCATTATTATTAATTAATGCGTGAAATGAATGTTTATTCTCATGCCCGGTATGAACGGGCAAGAATGAGTCGCATTCTGCTTGACCCATTAAAATGTATCCTAATGTGGATTGTAATGCAATAATAGATGAGTGCGGACATTCAATTTTGTTTGATAATAGCAATTGAGAGAATAGAGATACACCAATAAGACATTCGATTTCTGAAGGAATGTGGAAATATTCATCCGCTAATTGAATATTTTTAAAGTAATCTAAAAATTTTGTATTTATCTTTTTATCAGGTAACTTTCGTGAGATATTATTAACTACAGCGGCTTTAATTGTATATTTATATCTGCTATCATAGCGTGACATAAACGTGATAGTTGTATGTCCTAATACCGATTTTTCGGATAATCCTATACCATACACTTTAGAAGGCTTGTATGCTATGGGGAGATTTAAGCGGCGACAGCACGACTCAGTAATAAAATTTGCGTTTGAGCCGGTGTCTAATAGTAAGCGAATCGATGAATTTTTATTAGTGTTAGTTAATGCATTGACACAAGCGGTAGGTAATAAATCGTATAAGTTATTATTATTTGAAGCGGAAGGATTCGATGTTATTAAACATTGCGAAAACTGAGCAAGATTCTGCTCAGCATGCGGTTGCGTATTTGCAGCGTTTAGTTCAACGCGTGCTGGAGACACAGCGGTGTGCGAACTGAACTCAGTGGCCTCAGTTCGACGCGGTTGTAAAGCAACGTTAGCTAGATGCGGCGTAGGCGCAGCGCGATAAGCGGTTTGGTTGTTCGCAGAACGTAGGTTCTGCTGCGGACGCGTAGGTGAAGAGCGGTGAGCGGACTGATAATACGCGGGGTGCGAGTTCTGTTGCGGGCGCGTAAGTGAAGTGCGGTAAGCGGGTTGGTTGTACGCGGGGTACGGGTTCTGTTGCGGGCGCGTAAGTGAAGTGCGGTAAGCGGGTTGGTTGTACGCGGGGTGCGGGTTGCGTTGTGTGTAAAAATTATTTAAATGTATTATCGTATGATGACGTTTATTGCAAATATTGCAAGTGCGGTTCGATTTACATTTATTAGTCGAGTGAAATCCAAGACAATTTTTACACAAATTATTTTTAATTATTATTTCGTATCTTGTTTGCGGCTCTAAATTTCGGAACTCAGAACATAAATATAAGGCGTGCTTCACACTGTGACAAACAATGCATGTTGCATTGAAATTTGGTGCGGGATGGTTTACTACCAAAGCTTGGAGCGGTTTGCTTTTAGGAAAATTATAATTTTTAAAATTTTCATTAGGTTTGCCACGTTTCGGCTGAGGATCAATTTGTAATTGCGGTCGTGATAAAACTTTGCTCTGTTCTTTGACAAAAGCAGATAGCGAACTAAAAGAGGGCATTTTTTCTTTGCGGTGTTGTTGGTCGAATAGTTGAGCGGTTTCTTTATCTAATTTACTCAAACCAACACTAGTAAAAATAAAATCAGATAAGTCATCAATGTTTAAAAGTTTTAATGCCGAAACTGAAGCGCAGTACGTTTCTATAAAATTATCTAAATTTTGTGAAGAGGCGGTTATTAGAGGTTTGAAACTAAATATCTTTTCTAGATATTTATTAGCCAATGTTCTAGGGTCCTGGTAACGTTCCACTAGCATGTTCCAGATCACATGGTAGTTGGATGCGGTGGGCAACACTTCTGATGTGATAGATAAAGCAGGCCCTGACAATTTCGAAATTAAATACTGAATGCGTTCGGAGTCAGTTAAGTTTTTATTATCATGTATCATTTCTTTGAAGTATTGATAAAAAAGCGGCCATTTTTCAGATTGTCCTGAAAATGGAATCAAATCTAAAGTTGGCAGTCTATGCTTTGGTTTAGAAATTTGAATACCAGTATCACGTGACTCTTTGTTTAATAAAGATTCAAAATATTTAACGCGGTTATATAAATCGTCAAAAGCTTCTACAGCCTTAAATGACGGCTCAAAATCAGGATTTAATTCCTCTTTGCGAGTGTTAAGTTTTTCAATAACTTGAATAAACTCAGTGCGAATTTTTTCAATATTAAATGCATTAGCTAGAAATATTTCCTTCTCTTCGAGAGTTGGTGCGGTTTTAATTGCGTCATAGGCTCTTTGAACCATAGAAAATAATGATTGGCTTTTAGCCTCAAGAACTTTTATTGAAGTCATCTTTATAAACTTTATTAATTAAATAATGCGAATGCGAAAATTATTATTTAAAGCGGAGTATATTTTTAAATATTTTTATAAGAATAATTTGTAATAATAGTTTTAAAAGAATGAAAATTAATTTTAATTTGGAGCGGTGCGGAATAAACTTTTTCAAATTTGGATCCGTATAGAACGGGCCTTATCTTATAGTTCACGGTAGGTCAAGGTTACACGTGTTCTATTTTTGGAATTTTGCAAATCAAGCTTACGCGTTTGAGACAATTTAAAAATGAAAGTTTTAACTTTACGAAGCGATTATTAACAAAGCGAGTTAGTTTTTATTAGAAATATATTATATTATATTTATTGATGCGGCCTATTTACTTGTTCTTTTGAATAAGGATATTTTAATTATTTCGTGATTATTACACGTCGAAATATTTATTTGGAGCGATTAGGCGGGAATAATTTTTATTATTAGAACACAATATGGCGGAGCAATGCGTCAGCGCGGGAATGTGTCGATGCACGTTTTTGGCGGTAAAATGTTTGAAGCGTCTTTTTGAATTTTATATGTTTTTAGGAATTTAGGATTAGGAGAAAGGAACTACAAGGATCCGGACTCGAGGGACCACACACTGGACTGTACCTGCCTCTCTCGCGACTAGTCACCGGGTCGAGGCTGCACAGGCGTCGGCTCCTCGTCAGCTCCAAGCTCCTCAGCGGTCGCACGGACACAAATCGCTACGCGCTCGCGCATGTATAGCGGAGAGAGATAGAGATTCACTCGCGCAACAGTCTTCGTATTGACAGTTGGCTAACGTCTTTGTAGAACACTAGCGCGGGTTTGAGCGGGAGCGGGTTCGTCCTTATTCCACGGACGCGGGCTTTGTTCTTGAGGTGGAGAAAGAGTCACTCGCGTAAGTCTTTGCGTAATAACACTTGGTGGACGCCTTTGTAGAACGTTAGCGCGGGATTCGGCGGGAGCGGTGAGCGAGTAGGTACTTTCTCCGCGGGCTCGGGAGTCTCACTTTGAGGTGGAAAAAGAGCCACTCGCGATAAGTCTTAGTAATAGCATTTAGAGCGGGAGCGGGTGCGGTGTGCGAGGACGTACTTTCTCCGCGGCGTCGGGCGTCTCACTTTGAGGTGGAAAAAGAGCCACTCGCGATAAGTCTTAGTAATAGCATTTAGAGCGGGAGCGGGTGCGGTGTGCGAGGACGTACTTTCTCCGCGGCGTCGGGCGTCTCACTTTGAGGTGGAAAAAGAGCCACTCGCGATAAGTCTTAGTAATAGCATTTAGAGCGGGAGCGGGTGCGGTGTGCGAGGACGTACTTTCTCCGCGGCGTCGGGCGTCTCACTTTGAGGTGGAAAAAGAGCCACTCGCGATAAGTCTTAGTAATAGCATTTAGAGCGGGAGCGGGTGCGGTGTGCGAGGACGTACTTTCTCCGCGGCGTCGGGCGTCTCACTTTGAGGTGGAAAAAGAGCCACTCGCGATAAGTCTTAGTAATAGCATTTAGAGCGGGAGCGGGTGCGGTGTGCGAGGACGTACTTTCTCCGCGGCGTCGGGCGTCTCACTAATTACTTTTTTGAAGCTTTTTGAAAAGCGTCGCTTGCTTATTTTGGCGTCATAATGCGGTGATTTTATTGGTTGATTTTGGCGGCAACCAATGATTTTTTAGCGTGAAAGAGCGGTTTGTCCAAAGTGTGGAAAAGGGAAGGAAAATATAAGGATAGCGGGTTAAATATTTAAATTGGCTTGTCCATTTAGCATAATTAATAATTTGATTATTTCGAAATATATGTAGTTTATCTATTATGATTATCACTATAAAGTACAAACGAATGTACAACCAAAATAAATTTCGTTTGTAATGTGATCCCATGGATATAATAAAACCCTTGAAATTAAAATACATTTAATACAATATTAATATGAGTCATTTGTGTGTTACAAATGAAACAAATTGATTTATTACTTATTTTTATAGGATGTAATGTCACAAGTATCTATAGAAGAAGTTCTTATGGGTATGGCATCTCAAATATCTGAGCGGGAGGACGCGCTTCTATGTTCTGACGTTCGCGATAATCTTTTTGGACCTATGGAATTCTCAAGACGAGATCTTGGTGCTTTGAATATCATGCGAGGGAGAGATAATGGAGTTCCTGATTACAATACTGCCAGGTAAGTGTTTAGTTGCTGTTTTTACTTTTAAAACGTATACAAAAATATTCTCTATTTGTTTTCTTTCTTTTTATTTTATAATTAAATACTAAACTATACAATTGAGAATAGCAGATTCTAAGAATAGTTTCGATGGTTGCTACATTATTTTGGGTCCGCAATCAAAAAGTGCTTGTAATTATCAATAAGGCTTATAAGAAAATTGTACATCTTTATGTTACGATTATAAATAGCAATGAAAAATCTAATTAACACTAGGCTTTTATTTTTCAGAGAATACTTTGGCCTTCGTAAACTAAAGACATTTAACGAAATCAACACAGAACTGTTCGAGAATAATACGGATTTATTACAAGAACTAATTCAGATTTACAACGGACAACTAGACAACATTGACGTATATATCGGTAAACAACTAGAGACAATTTGGTATTGAAAGTTACTCAATAATATTAATATAATTCGTTTGACGTATACAGGTGGAATGCTAGAGTCGAGTGGACATCCTGGTGAATTATTTAGGGCTATTATTATAGATCAATTCACAAGAATAAGGGATGCCGACAGATTTTGGTTTGAAAACGATAAAAATGGGTAAGTCTCATGTGAATACATTTTTCATTAAGATTTTTTTTATAACCTGGCGGAAGTTCCTGGATAGGACCGTCACGGCCACCGTGAGGGTTGCGGCCCCGGTGTGTTAGACTCTTACTGGCTGAAAACCCTAGGTATCATCTCCCCATTGCTGCTAACAAAGTCTGAGAGTTCACATTCTTCCTTCGGCTCGGTGTGCGAAAGGCCTATAAAGGTTTCACCTCTGGAAATTATCGATTATTTATGATCCTCTCTAGTCACCATATAAGGGTATGCTCCACACATCTCCTCCCCCTCAACTTGGCAGCCAACTCTTTCAAGTCTACAGCCCAATAAGAATTTTACTTAAGTTGATATCTAAATTGGCTTTGCATTGACAGACTAGGACTTGTATTCGTATGTTTCAGAATTTCTTATTATCATATTTCACCAAATATTTGTTCTCCTTATGTAGTTTATTAGAAACAAATATTCGGAAATTATGTACAAAATTGTTATTTTGGATAAATCGTAAAATTAAATCTAAAATATGTCTTTAGAATTTTCACGCCCGAAGAGATCGCGGAGCTGCGTCGTATAACGTTATGGGATATTATAGTAAACAGCACATCAGTGAGACCTAATGATATCCAGCGGGATGTATTTCATTGGCATACAGGAGACCCTTGCCCGCAACCTTATCAACTAAATGCGTCTAAACTACCTCCCTGCAAGTACTTAAAAGGATACGATTATTTTGAGGTGAGAATTGCTTTACATTGAATATGATCCTTTGAACATGTGTTATAGATTAAAAAATATATCTGTTATATAAACATATTATTTTATTAATCACAATAAAAATTAAATAGTATTACATATTATTAAAACAAATATTTCGCGCAAACAAATATTCAATGTCATAGCAAATTAAAGTTCTAATACTTTTCTGAGTGAAACATATTTGTGTACTTTGAAAAACGAGCATTTTTACCATCAGTTTTCACCCTATGTCCACGTTTAAAGATGACATCAGCTTGAAGCGACTCTGCGGTTCTTAAAACTTTCCTATCGTATTTTTATGAATGAGCTTGAGCATTTTATTTTCCTTTGAACTGTTACATTAGGTTTTTTTAAACAAATGCAATTGAAAAACGCTCCTTATAGTCGATAACATAATGGTAACATTTCTTATTACATTACAGACATTAGATAGCCAGCTAGTTTCTTTGCTGATTTTGTATTAAAATATAATTTTATTTATAGGGTAACGAGTTCGCTTATATTTATACATGCCTCATACTTGCTTTTGTGCCAATCTTGTGTGCTGGCGCTGGATATGGAGTAGTTAAACTGCAAAACAGTCGTAGAAGAAGACTTAAAATTCAACAAGAACACCTGAAAAATGCTCAGTGTAAAGGTGATTTCACAAATTTCGTTATTTCTTTAATGCATATACCACGTGTTAAAAACATGTGTGAGCAATGAACCAAAGATAAATAATAAACAAAAATTATTTCTTGATAGTATCTTTTTTTCTTATTGTATATTGTTTTTAAAGGTTCAGTAGACAAAATGGTATGCCGTGAATGGGTTCATGCATCTCACAAGCGCATAGTAAAACTGCGGCTCGGCCCGGAACCAGCGCTACACGTAACTGATCGTAAAGGAGACAAATTACGCACTTTGCCCCTAGATCACACCGATCAATTAACTGTGCTTGAAAGTCAGGTTAGTACTAACAAAACTATTACTAAAGGCGTGATTCGAATTTCGCAAAATCCGCGTCGCTGGATCCAGCACGTTTTGCAAGATCCAACAGGTCAAAAATAACGCTGAATCTAGCTGGATTGCTAGACGCTAGATTCAGAAATTGCAATCCCTAATTGCAATGTACCACTATGTATGCACTTACGTGGAAAGGCATCCAATGTAGGTAACTGCATCAGGCGACGTGTTAGGCCATATTCACACGACAAGCGCTTAACGCGCGCTTACAATTACATACATTTTATTTAGGCCGCACGCATGTGAATGCGCGTTATAATAAAGCGTGTTGAACGCTGCGCTAGAGCTCGACTGTTGTCAGCGCGTGTCGACTCGCACTTTGACATTATTGGTTTTTTATGTTACCGTTTAGATGAACGCGCGCTTTTGACGAGGATAGACTAATTAGGATTCCCTCAGTTCATCCAGAAATCGTCCGAAATGAAAACTAAAGCTAAAGCTTTTAATACAGACTTATTTTTCCTGTCGGTATAAAATCACCGTTACAACTATTTCAACATTCATCTTCGATAAATGTCAACTCAAACTGAGTCATTAGCTGCGGCAACGCGCGTTGAACGCCTGACAAGCGAGCCTCGTGTAAACACTACAAAAATTTAGAGCGCGTTAATCGCTAACAAGGCGTGAACAAGGCCTTAAGCTCGCGATCGTGACAACTGATAGCGCTGCACAGTCACCACCATCGTACGCCTTCCCATATGCCTGGCAGTCACTTGTGGGTCACTGATACCGACTAGTACTTTATGCAATCATGAAAGTATTGAGATACTTATATTTATATCTTTTCAGGAAGGACGCAACAACAAACGCCCTCTTGTTTTGATTCGAGCTCCGCGTGAGCATGATCTGGTCTTAGAAATGGATTCAGTAGCTTCACGGCGCAAGTTCTTGGTCAAACTTGATACATTTTTGGCACAACATAAAAAAGGCTTAAATTTAAATCAGGTTAGTTGAAATTAACCGAAGTAAAAATGAATCTCAAGCTTGTTGAGAGTTTTAGTTGAAGGTTGAAGTACAAGTGTGGACTTAAAGGTTTTCATTTACAGGGGCCTCGAGAACAAATATTAGCAACAGCAGAAACACGAGAACGGAGACAACGTAAATTGGAACATTTCTTTAGGGAGGCATACGCTATCACGTTTGGCTTAGCGCCTGGAGAAAAACGCAGAAGGTCTGAAGATTCCGACCCAGAAGTAAATCTAATCTTATTTTTATCTAAAAAAATCATCTTTATCTAATTATTTCTAATCAGTTCTATTTAAAATGTTTGTATTATTCATTAATTACTATTGCAAACGTACTGATTACATCTATACTAATATTATAAAGCTGAAGAGTTTGTTTGTTTGTTTGTTTGTTTGAACGCGCTAATCTCAGGAACTACTGGTTCGAATTGAAAAATTCTTTTTGAGTTAAATAGACCATTTATCGAGGAAGGCTTTAGGCTATATAACATTACGATGCAATTATTAGTAACGAAGAAATAATGGAAAATGTGAAAAAAACGGGGAAAATTATTCATCCTTGAGGGCTTCCATTGCGTGCGCTGCAAAAACGGTTCAAGATACCAAAAATATATGTAGGAATGAATTATTCCTCTTAAAATGATTTAAAAATATGTCCGCGACAGCATATGTCTATCTTTTAAGATTAAGTCACTATAATCGTTTTTATGGTAAACAAATTTGGTCGAAATTAATGCATTATTTGTTAAGAGTTGTATCAACGTAATAATATTAATCTTTATCCAAATAAATGTGTTGTTGATTAAGAGTATTTAATTGTGAACAAAATTGTCTTGGACATCACTTAATTTCAATGAACTTCTTAGAAGATATTACAAAACCTTATATAGCAAAACAACGTTTGCCGGATCAGCTAGTGAGTAATAAGAGCCACAATCTTTTAACATCATTTAGTATTAAAAATAATTGTAGCTAAGGTGGCCTAGTGGAAAGGGGAGCTGAATTTATGCAACATGAATAGTCGCAGGTTCGAATCCCGGCACGTACCACTGGATTTTTTCCTGATTTAGTACGGAAATAGGCATTACATACTCAGCAGGAAAGGAAAACATCATGAGGAAACTCGCATGACATCTATCTAGTAGAAATGTCATATGTGAGTTCCCTGAGAACAGCAATCAGCTGCGCTACTGGTCGCATTGGGCACGACTTATAAGCGCAAAATAGATACTGATACCAATGTATCCCTGCTTATCTAGAAAATAATATAGAGCGACAATATAAAAATATTTTAATTTCAGTCGATAGTTATGAGGACATCGCTATCTAAAAGTGAGTTTGCCAGTGCACTGGGTATGAAAGCCGATGCGGTGTTTGTCAAGAAAATGTTTAACATTGTTGATAAAGATAGTGATGGCAGAATCTCATTTCAGGTAAATTAAAACATTTCTAATAGAATACCATATTTAATTCATCAACAAAAATAAAATTCATAATGAATAATAACCGCCAGTACACTGATTTAGAAATAAAGGTTTTATTTCTCATTGTTAAACAAATTATTTGTTTGCAGGAATTTTTAGACACGGTAGTATTATTCTCTCGTGGAGCAACAGAAGATAAACTCCGTATAATATTCGATATGTGTGATAACGATCGTAATGGAGTTATAGATAAGGGTGAGCTTAGTGAAATGCTGCGATCGCTTGTAGAAATTGCAAGAACCACGTCACTTAGAGACGAACATGTAACTGAACTTATAGATGGCATGTTTTCTGTAAGTTATTTCCCAACTTTTAAGACGAATTATTAATTATGCTACTTTCATAATAATGATACAGATTCATAATTATATATAAGAAAAAATTTCATTAAATGTCGTGTATTATATTCAGGATGCCGGCCTTAAACATAAAGATCATCTTACTTACTCAGATTTTAAAATAATGATGAAAGAGTACAAAGGGGAATTTGTGGCTATCGGCTTAGACTGTAAAGGAGCTAAACAGAACTTCTTAGATACATCTACAAATGTAGCCAGGATGACTAGTTTCCATATTGAACCATCCATGGAGCAATCAAGGTACGCACGTAATGTCATACAATTAATTTGTTAAATAACAAAACGCAATGCAAAATTTATTCATATTGAAGTGCCTTTTAAAATTATGTACCACAGTACACAAGTGTAAAGACCGTTATAGTGACTTGCTTTGGACTGTTGCGTTTCGGGATCAGCTTGTATATATCCAGTAACTCATATACTTAGAGACCTTCAGTAGTGGTATATGTGGGCCGACATGACGATGGAGACTATCAATGGATTTTCATTCTTTGATAGTCGCTTTCGTTTATGGACTACACTGTACTTACTATCAGATGCACTGTAGTCGCAATATGTCGAGCTAGTGTAAAAAAAATAGTAATAAAGAAATCACGTAAGTCAGTTAACACGTTCTCGAGTTTTGAGCTTAGTAGCAACTCATTTAGCGATGCATTTTTGTTTATATGTATTTAGATAGATTAAGTACTATATGTCGAAATCTACTTCATCAATAACAATAATTCATGTCTTTGATATATTTTATTTGTATTTTATTTGCAGGCATTGGCTGCTATTGAAATGGGACTACTTAACAACTTTCCTGGAAGAAAATCGTCAAAATATTTTCTATCTGTTCGTTTTTTATGTAGTCACAATTGGACTTTTTGTTGAGAGGTTCGCGCACTATTCATTTATGTCTGAGCATTTAGACTTGAGGCACATTATGGGAGTTGGGATCGCCATCACTAGAGGCTCGGCGGCATCACTGTCCTTCTGCTATAGTTTGCTTCTGTTAACGATGTCGAGGAATTTACTGACAAAACTTAAAGTAAGTGTCATCCATAGGTACAATTATTCCACCAAACATGAATTCAAAACGACAGTTATTATATCAACAAAAAAAATCTGACTTACAGTATATAGAGATAGTCCAAAAGTGAATTAATCTTGTCTAAATGTTTATTTTAATGAATGTTATAATTAGTATCCGCTAATGGGCTGGTTACAAAGACCCTCGATTACCATCTTAAAAAACTGCATGGTTGTTGCATCAAGAGTCAGGTACAGAAGGCAGTATGACTCGATACGGCACGCATTGTTAGGAGGTTCCGCACTCTGGACCGGTGGCTTGGGCCTTAGGCCTCGCCCCCATAGGAATACTTGTTTTTATAATTTAAAATGTATAACTTTGTTTTTTTTTGTATATTTTAAAATGAAAAAATATTGTGAATAAAATAAATAAAAATAATTATAATCAAAAAAATATATATTCATTGATCACCAGGAATTCAGCATCCAGCAATACATACCATTAGATTCAAGCATACAATTTCACAAAATAGTAGCATGTACAGCACTATTCTTCTCTCTTCTCCACACTGCTGGGCATATGGTGAACTTCTACCACGTCTCCACGCAGCCAATCGAGAATTTGCGCTGTCTCACCAAAGAAGTCCATTTTACGTCAGACTTTAGACCTGGCATCACTTACTGGGTCTTTCAAACTATTACAGGTTAGTTAAAACTTTACACTGCCTCGACGATATAACTACAGTACACCTGATGGTATATACAGTGTAGTCCAAAAATAAAAGCAACCATCAATTTATGAAAATCCGTTGATAGTCTTCGTCGTCATGTCGGCCCACATATACCACGACTGAAGGTCTCTAGCTATATGAGTAACTGGATAATACACAAGCTGATCCCGAAACGCGACAGGCCATAACGAGTCACTATGACGGTCTTTAGACTTGTGTACTGTTGTCGTGCCCTAGTTCGGGCAATCGCCCTACCACCAATAAAAATAATTAATAAAAAAAAAAAATTGAATTATTTCCTTCCTCTGTGGCTTTAGGCTGATGAAGGGCCCATTTTCGCCATGTTTATATGTTTTGTATTTTCTTTTGTTTTTGTGTGTTGTTTGTATAGCTACATTTAAATTTCTGTGTTTTTTTTTTGTATATTTGTGGCGAAATAAATACTTTTTCATTTTTTTTTTTCATTTCAGGTGTTACAGGTGTTCTACTTTTCATAATAATGTGCATAATATTCGTATTCGCGCACCCGGTGATACGGAAACGCGCCTACCCGTGGTTCTGGCGCGCGCACTCTCTGCATGTCGTTCTCTATGCTTTGTGTCTGATACACGGCTTAGCGCGCCTCACAGGAGCACCGAGATTCTGGATATTTTTCCTTGGACCGGCTATCATTTATATATTGGATAAGGTAATTTAACAATAACCTTTTAATGGAACTTGACGTTGATAAGAAAGAAATAAAGACATTTTATATTTACATTACAAATACAACTTACATTACATCTAACATTGCAAACTCTACAAAACAAATAAATAAAAAAAAAATGTTTTCCATATCTTACAGCTACAAAAACAATGATTAAATATACAACAACTGTGCATATATTTATTACACAGGCATCATTATTTAAAAAAAGTTGATAAAAATATTAATGTAAATTCACTTTTTATAAAAAATCTCTCTTGATACAGCGCGCAGTACTCGCCAATCAAGTTTGCTTGTGCTTCCTAAAGCACGGACTAATTATGAATAACGAAATATCACTTTTGAGGGAGCACAATTCTACAAACTCGGGCTCGCTTGGCATATAGAGAACTAAGTTACTACAATATATTAAAGATAAATACTAACAAATATAGTTCTGTATTTGCCAAGTGAGCTCTTCTTACTTTACTGTTCTCGGTAGTATTTAAACAAAATGTTCTCATGTCAGTGATTTGTAACTTTATGAGAATAAACTCTTTGAACTGACATTTTTGTTCGGCAGGTTGTCTCTCTTCGTACAGAATATTTAGCACTTGATGTATTGGAAACGGAAATGCTACCATCTGATGTAATAAAGATCAAATTTTACAGACCTCCAAATCTAAAATATCTATCTGGTAAGTGTACATTCTTGTGAGATATGTGGAGTCCCAGAGGACATACACCATTTCTTGGTGGAATGTGTTCGGAGCGTATCTGTGAGAGAAATCCTGTTTAAACAGTTTGGTTGTAACAGGTCTGATGTGGGTCTATTTGAGAGCATCTTAGCTGAGCAAACATCTTGCGCAGCTGAGATGCTCTGTAGACTCACATACCAATTATTGAAATAATATAGTATAGTGCAGTGTAGTTACAAAAGTATAGTGTAATTATGGGACTGACATGGTCAGCCTGATCCAAAGTCCAAAAAAAAACCGCAGACAATAAAAAAAAAAGTGTACATTCCTGATTCACGGTATAATTAGAGTAAAATCTGGAAAAGAGATAGGTATTTCAATATAGCAGAGTCTTATATTACTTTCTTCAACAGGTCAGTGGGTTCGTCTATCATGTACAGCATTCAAAAAAGAAGAATTTCATTCATTCACGCTAACTTCAGCACCCCACGAAAACTTCTTGTCATGTCACATTAAGGCACAAGGACCGTGGACTTGGAAGTTGAGGAATTACTTTGATCCCTGTAATTATAACCCGGAGGATCATCCAAAAATTAGGTATTAATAACATTCATTTTGTGTTATGTTTTCCATTATGTTCTGGATAATAAATCTATTTGTCTCGAATATTGTCATCTATATAAATATTATTTTGGGATAATTCTCCTTTTTAACATTTTAATTTTATTCATACATATTTTAAACTCAAGATAGTTTTTTTTTTATTCAAAACTTACGAATACGTTGATTGAACTTATAGGCAATGATATAGAAAACTATAATTGTACATTATAAAAAACTGATTGCATTTATTTAAATAGAATACAAGGTCCGTTCGGCGGCGGTAATCAAGACTGGTACAAGTTCGAAGTAGCTGTGATGGTGGGTGGTGGGATTGGTGTAACTCCGTATGCATCTATTCTCAACGACCTCGTGTTTGGTACATCCACCAACAGATATTCCGGAGTCGCTTGTAAAAAGGTACTCACAACATACAGTAAATAGACCTTTAAAAATTCACTGTTTTATTACAAGATTTTTATATTTTTGATGGGGATTTTAGCACATAGAATACTTTATATAAAATTTAAAACGACACTAAGAACTTTATACTGACTGTCAAAATATATGAGTAAATATATGAAATTGTATAAATTACCAATAGGGACTACATATTTTACTACTATTTTATATTACCTCAATTCCCTGGTTATGGAGTTTGAAATGCGTCCTACAATACATAATTTATTTCTAGAAGATTTATCAAAAAATTAAACAGAGTAAAAATACTGTAAATTCGAAAACATTTCGGCAATATTTTTGTTTGGTATCCTATCACTTACCGATTGTTTAAATAAATTCTTTCAGAGTATCTTTCATCATGTTACATTATATAAGTGTAAAGAAATCAATCACGAAGTTACAGCATATCATATAGTGCGAAAACCGCAAAAATATGTAGGTAACAGTTACCTTGACCCAGCTGCCGCCGAGACTAATACATGCGGTCAACTGAAAAAGAGGTTACACTTGTTGCAAACGCGTTTATAAACAAAATGTCGAGTGACTTATGTAACATTTTTTTATATAACATTAGGATATAATAATCTTGAACATAATAATCATATAATAACAAAATTGATCAAACCACAAATCACGAGTTGAACATAACTTTTATTGATTCGTTATACCAAGCTTATAATTTGGAACAATGTATTTTAATTATTTATTTCTAAATATAATAAAATATAATGATTGCTGTTCTGACAATGATATAGAAGTAAATTAAGATTATCTGTTACTTGTAAATTCCTACCAGTTATATTAATTTGATCACATTTTTTTTAAACTTACCTTATATACAATTTCCGATTTCATGTAAAAATTACCGACCAGCAAAACATTTTTTATTTAAATTCATCTGGTAATACGTATTTTATTACTTATAGTTTTCTCTCTACCCTAGATTTAGTCTGATATACGCGAATTTTTTAATATTGGTGTATATTTAGGTCTACTTCTTATGGATATGCCCTTCGCACAAACATTTCGAATGGTTCATCGATGTGCTGCGCGATGTGGAGCGGAAGGACGTGACCAACGTCCTCGAGATTCACATATTTATCACACAATTCTTCCACAAGTTTGACCTCCGAACTACTATGCTGGTAAATATATAAAATATACACGCGTATCAGTAGCTACGCGCTTCAATAATGTACCTTTTTTGTCGCTCTCAGTCGAATGAGAGTAGCTTGCACCAATAAATTAAATCTAATTTAAGCCTTTATAAATCGCTATTTAGCGTTAAACTATACTTATTATCTTGCTCTAAACCATTATCTAGTTTTAACAACTGTCATAATAAAATCACCGTTAAAGTCTAATTATACCGTTACAATTAAACAGCATTTTATACTAGTCTAAACTAGATTTAATTTGTTAGTGCCAGTCGCCCTAACACTTTACAACATATTTAATTTGAAAAGAACTGAATAGTAATAATAAATAATTTAGTCTATAGATGTTAGGTTGAAATTTTAACTTATGCGCAACGATTTGTTTAAATCTGCAACCCCTCAGTGATGCAATGAAACGCGTAATAAATTGATTTATCCTGTTATATCCAAGGATATCTTCAAAATATTTTGATGTTTTTCAAAACGTAACACTAGACACATACACACAGAAGGCGTAAATAATATACTTTATTGACATTATTTATCTTTGTATAATTTATCCTATTTACAAAGAACCTTTAAAACAGTAGATATATAAATAATACAAATGTACATGCATTAATTTCATGGCCAGCACAATATTTACTCTCTCAAGAGAATACCAAAATTTAAATATTTCATTGCACTGATATAAAGTATGTAACACTTGTTACATCTCAATTCACTTAATAATATTATGGTCGAAACGTATTTATAATAGCGTGGCCTTGCCTAGATGTAGGCATTTTGTTGTAATAAAAATATATTACGTGCATTCTAGATACATTTGTAAATTTTTGTATCGTCGTACCAATAGATTATGATTTATTATTTTATATAATTGTTTAAATTTCTGTTCTATATATACTGTAAAGTAACTTTAGAATTATATTGCGCTTTAAACTTAATTCATATATAATAAATATCGATTTTAGTTATATGAAAACTGTTTTGAAGTTTTTGTTATTATTATTTTCATCTTTCCAAATTTCAGTATTCAATGTTATAATTATCTAAATAGAATTATAAAATTCACTTGTTTCCAAATAAAAACATATTAGGAATTTGCTAATAATATTTTTTATGTTACAGTATATCTGCGAAAACCATTTCCAGCGCTTATCGAGAACTTCTATGTTCACCGGTTTAAAAGCAGTCAATCATTTTGGGAGACCAGATATGTCTTCTTTTCTAAAATTTGTACAAAAAAAACACAGTTATGTAAGTAAATATGAATATTTTTTGGACCAAGATAGTTAGAAAGACAAACGAAAAATCGATATTTAAAAAATCATTTTTTTTTTGTTACAAATTAATAATAAGAATTTACAAATTAAGAATAATACAAAAAATTGAACATTGAAGCTACAAATTATAATTAGTTAGTTTTAAAGCATTTAATAATTTGTGTCTGGCAAACTTGAAAATATATAGGGAAGTATACCAACATATATATTTAACATGCTTCTTTTCTTTGTGATTATGTTCCATAAACTCAATAGATACGGAAAATGATTTTGTCTTATATTACGTGGTAATGATAATGATAATGGATGTGTTTATTTGAATAGGTTTCAAAAATCGGTGTATTTTCTTGCGGTCCACGTCCACTCACGAAATCCGTGATGTCGGCATGCGAACAAGTGAACAGAACCCGGCGTTTGCCATACTTTATTCACCACTTCGAGAATTTTGGATAACCCATAAATTAAGAATCACTTAATCTGTATAAATTTGTTAGACGATATTTAAACATAATGTACTTGCCGAATTCAGCAGCAAGCGATGAACGTCCAAAAAGGAAAGCCCTTACAGTTAAACTTCCTATCTACTACGTTCATAAGGTCGGTAATATTTGTCCTACAATTTAGACTAATAGAAAAATTTTAAGGATCATTTTAAAACCGACTTACCGAATAGTGACCAATTCGTCACAATTTTGAAAACAATTATTATTGACAATAACATTATAAAATATCGTCTTTATAAATATAATCTGCATATTTGGTTATACCGACTTCCGTTAGGGACGTTCATCATATGTCCTTGGCTAACATAGATTTTTTTATGAAACTTTCAGGTATAGCAGAGATGGGCAAAATGTAATCTGATTAATGATTAACGATTACAAAATGTAGTCGTAATTTTAATTTTGTTGCTCTGTAATCATGATTAAATCCCTTCAAAAAATTAAGGAATCATAAATGTGAATGCAATTGAGTATTCCGTAATGTTTAAAACATAGATGAGTAAAATGCAGTCATATTAATGATGAAAAACGCAAAGTGTAATCGTAATCGTTTTTCATCAACCTGATTACGTTTTGCCCAGCTATGAGGTATAGAATATACATTAGTAGTTGTAATGTACAAAATAAAGTATTTATTATATGTACAAAATGTGAAGTTTAAAATATGTTAAATTAATGATTATTTATAAATAAAACTAGGTCAATATTTTGCTAAATATATAATAATGATTTCAAATTAACTATACATCTGTCTCATTATAGGTTTATATGCATATTTATGAAGTGAAAACATTAAAAAATAAAAATGCAGACGCATATAATTGAGGCTCTAGTATCTTTATAATGCTATAAGTATTTATTAGGGAGTCTAAGAAGCTAACAGTGATTTGAAGAATTGATTAACATCGTAATCATTATAAAATACTAAAACATGGTTATACATATAATATATTTATTTTGCTCTTTATTTTCATACGTTTGTAATATATTAGGAATAATTTAAATAATAGGTGAAAAGATTTTAAAAATATAATTTGTTTCTGGTCTTTTTTATTTATTTAGTATTTTTTAAACTATGTCTCAATTAAAGTATATTTATTATTTCAACTGAAGAAAATAAATTTATTCAATTCATAGTTTGGTTATTTATTTCGTTATTCAATAAATTCTATTTTATTGTTATGAGTAAGTAGACAATTTAATAAAATGGGTGTTACAAACTTTTATGAGGTTTATTGTGCATGTATTTATTAAGACCTTAAAAATAGAATAAATGTTATATGTATATATGTTTGCTTATTATCTTAAGATACATATTTTGTGGTAGCGAACAATTTGTACAAAATAAAAAAGTGCACATTTTATGTACAAATTCAAAATATTAGAATAACATAAAATACTCATTGCGGTAAAATTTTATATAAATGATATATCTTCTTAGTTAGTATATTTTAGATAATAAGCGCATTATGTACATAATATTAAGAATTTATCATTAAATGAATCGGCTAATAGAATTAGGTATTATTTATACAACTCATAATGTAGTAAAATTAATGTAAATGAAATGATAATATACATTTAAATTTTACAGTTTTTTTATGTATCCTTTAAACGTCTTGTCAACTCCTTATACATATACACAGATACCTACATAGAATGAAAATTTTATTAACAGCTTTAAACATCTACCTTGTTTTGACGCAAGACTAATAAATTCTGCTTCTAAGAAACCGGAGCCTAAGAGCTACCAAACCCAGCTACTGTATGATTATTCTCAGAGTATACAACTAAGCAGATTATTTATGGTCCATAATTGAGGTTCCTCGCTCTTAATTCAAAGTAAAAGGTGCAGACAATAGCCTTGCCGGTGTGCGTGACATACGTTCACTTAGTGCAGTGAATTCATTTTACATTTGTTTCACTTATTTATGTTAAATTGGCTTAATCATACTTAACTATATAAAACAGTATTTATAAAAACATTTTAAACGATATTAGTATTCTAAAATAAATAAAAGATGTTTTTACAGTTAAATATTTATGTATAACATTTGTCTAATATTAATATATTTCATGAAAAAACATCTTTGACCACAATTTCACATTTTAACTTAAAACTTTATCAATTCGACGATATCAGTGATTACATTTTTTTTTTTAATATTAATAACTCGCCTTTAAAGATGTTGAAAAACAACGAATACCTTAAAAGTCTATATTTTTTAGAAAAGTCTTTAAAATAAAGAAATCCAGGGGTTTTAAGAAAATGTATTTTTGCGAATATCTTTAAAACGAGCTAGAAACGTATTTGCAATAAGCTATGAGGCTACGCTCCTAGTCTTACCATATAATTATCTTCAGATCACAAGTTGCAAGATAGCCTTTATACAATAAAAGGAAATCCTACTGACTTATTCAACACAAAATCTCAAAAACTATAATAATATAAAGACAACGATCTTTAAATATGGCATGAAGGTTTATTTTGGGGTAACGAGTAATATCAGAGTTTTAGAATTCCAACCCATAAAAGAGTGATATAGGGTCCTTTTTTTTTACAAATCCACATTCTTCACACTCAAAAGCAATTAATCCTATAAAAATGTTTTTAGCGTAATCTTTAGATAATCTTGTGCTATACAACTTTTGTGTGACTGCAAATATAATTTATTACATAGAAAGAGATATTCACGAAAAAACAAATTTCGTGACCTTGAATAACTTTTGACGCTGCAACAATCTCTATGTGACTTTTGAGTAAATTTGTAAAACGTCAAAACTAGCTTGTGTAAATTTTATTCACTGCCTCACCTATACGTGTGTAAGAAGTTTGCTCTCAAGTATACCGACAAATAACTCAAGAACTGTAATTAAGGCCACGATGCTTTGTGTATACGTACCTCTTATATTGGTTCCATCACCAGTTATAATGTATGTAACATTATAACTATAAAAATATTTTAAATTATTCATTTTATTTTTTCATTCTATTCATTAACGCTTCTTCAAGGAATTTTATTTAATCCCAGAACTTCTTCCCAAGTAACATAAGACCCTTAACGTTTAGAATAATTTATGAAAATTTTCCGTGTTTTTATGTTGTTTCAGGCCGTTTGACTTTAATGATACTTGAAGATCATGGAACTTTTTACTTTAATTTTGATTTTAAAAAAATATCTTATGTGCTTGAAACGGCTTGCAAACTATGTAACTAGTTATTATTCTACAATATATATATAACAAGATATAAAATATTACCTACCTTTAACGTATGTAAAAATAGAATTTTTTCTAACTATATTTTAAGTATAGTCACATCATCAGTGCTACTCCTCCCATATATATATATAAGCAAAGCATATCCTGCAATAAATAAATCTTAGATAAAGTAATAACAAATATTCATATAATTTTAATATATTCAATTTTCGCGCCCTCTATCATTACAATAAGACATGTGTAACGTTTGAAAATTCTAATTAACTATGAGTACGCAGCCCCACTCACAAAACCCAGATTAAATTTTGCAAAGTCACGAACCGTAAAAATGGAGATGTTTCTTGGAGACAACTGTCGAATTTTTTCGCAGTGGCTTTTTGTAAACAAAGGACTTGAAAATGTTGCTTATTCAACTTACTATTTATAATTATTATTTTATATTAATATAATAACATTAACATAATTTCATGGTTATAAATTGTAATTATAACAAATTCTAGATAAATATATTTTATTTTTTTGCGTTCACGTTCCATTTTTTTAGACTCCGTACATTAATAACATGAATTTTATGCTTGAGTCTTTATCATCTTAAATTTTTTAGTACGTTTATGTACTCTAATGTGTGTTAAATACATCATAACAATTAGAAATAAAATGTTTTGTATTTTTATATGAAAAAAAAGTGTAAATTTATTTCTGTGAATTACTTATTATGTCCAAAAATCATTGCATTACGTAATTATTTAAAACTAGCTGATCCGGCAAACGTTGTTTTGCTATATAAGGTTTTGTAATATCTTCTAAGATATTCATTAAAATTAAGTGATGTCAAAGACAATTTTGTTCACAATTAAATACTCTTAGTCAACAACACATTTATTTGGATAAAGATTTATATTATTACATTAATAACAATTGATGCATTAATTTCGACCAAATTTTATTACTATAAAAACGGATCTAGTGACTTAATCTAAAAAGATAGACATATACTGTCGCATACATTTTTTTAGATCATTTCAAGAGGAATAATTCTTTAATACATATTTTTTTTGTATCTTGAACTGTTTTCGCAGCGCACGCAATGGAAGCCCTAAAGGATGAATAATTTTCCCCGTTTTTTCACATTTTCCATCATTTCTTCGCTCCTAATAGTTGCATCGTTATGTTATATAGCCTAAAGCCAAAATTTTTCAATTCGAACCAGTAGTTCCTGAGATTAGCGCGTTCAAACAAACAAACAAACAAACTCTTTTCACTTTATAATAGTAGTATTGATAAGCAACAACAACGTAAATAATTATGTTTAGTGAAAAAACAATTTGCATTTAATTTGTTACTAAAATATAGTTCTGCGTTTGTTTACAAACAGTACTATTGTGTTGAGATCAAAATGATATAATGTATTTAAAAATATGAACATATTGGGTTAGATAGTCAGAAACTGAAAATTTGCATGCCCTGGGTGTACTTGCTATGCACGCTACTAGTATGCATGCAATTTGTACAAAAAATTGTATACTAATAATGTAATTTTATTTTTTTTTAATAGAAAAATTAAAGCAAAGGTCATTGTATAAGTAATTGAATAAGACAAATGTTCATTTCCATATACTTAATTCTTAATTGATCGTTCAATTAAATTATTTCAATTTTTAATATGAAATGTGGTTAACATCTTTTTTTAAGTATTCATTGTGATTACATTTAGTGTACAAAGTATGTTAAATTGTGCTTTATTTTCATTGCTTTATGATCACTGCTACAAATATTACTTGCATAACTCAGCAATTAACTACTTAAAATAGTTCTACAATAGAAATAAATACGCACATGTGTTAGCCTTTGTCAGTGAATTATAGGAATCAGTAAATTTATTGTATCACGAACTAATGTACCTAGCAAAGCGACTGGAGGTCAAAAACATGTACAGTAGTGAGTTGATTGCGCTCGTTAAGGTAATGGAATCATTTTGAAATATTTCATGATTTACAACTACACGGGTTGTTTAATAATATAATAAAACATGACAGAAAGCATTAATTTTTGTAAATGTATTTAAAATGATTAATGATGTTCAAGAAAATAGTATCAAAATGAACAAATATTAAAATTATGCACCAAATATTTTTATACGTAATATCTTATAACTTTCTTCTTTTTTTTTTTTTTGTTAACCCGGTGGAAATCCCTACGGACCGTCAGGGGAAGTGGTGAGGGCCACTCCCCCCGGTGTGTCGGACCTGCCCCGACTAAAACCACCGGTGTGCCAGCACTGCCCTCTCTTCGCTTTCGCCGAGCCTGGGAATCAGGATACTTCCGACGGCTCGGCGAGCGGTAGGCCTTGGGCAGGCCTCCTCTCAGGGAGGGGAATTGAAACCCCTCACTTCCTCTCTATGTGAACAGCGTGTGGGCATACACACTCCGACCCTACCTCTCTCCGCTGGACGGGGACGCCCTCAACGTCACCCGCCCAGCCTGTGTCAGGAGGGGAGCTCGTCGCGCTGGGAGTCCTGCGCGAACTGCTCCCTTCTCCCAAGCCGCCTAGTTCTGCGGCAGCGCCGAGGGTTGCGGGGATTGGCGGTGTGCCTCTCCCGCTCCGCCGCTTCTTTTGCGCTCATGACGGCCTCGCAAAAGGCCACCATCCCTCTCCACGCGGCCTCACTGCTGACGACCGCTCGAACCACTGCTTGTAGCGAAAGATCGCTGCCAACACTTTGGGCAAGTTCAGCTCTTTCATCAGCCCAGGCTGGGCATTCCTCTAGGGTATGTTGTGCCCTCTCGACGAGGCATCCGTCGCAGTGGTTGCACATTTCCGTCGGCTCGCTCCCGGGGATCAGGCACAGGTATCTCCCGAAGCTGCCGTGCCCCGAGAGAACCTGTGTCATCCGGTATGTGAGCGAGCCATGACCGCGTAACAACCACTGTTTTAAGATTGGACGGACTGCCTCGATAGTCCAACGGCCAGCGCTGGGATTGCCCAGCCTGGACTCCCACTCTTGTATGGCGCTCTCGTTGAGAAGCGTCCTTTTCCTCCTTATTTCCGCCGGGGCCAACCGCAGGCCCTGGGCTCTCTTCTCCTCGCGCCACCGATATAGCTGCGCGAGGGTTCGTGCGTCCAGGTCCCACGGCACGGACCCGGCCAACACGCAGGACGCCTCGCATGAAATCGTACAGTACCCCCTGATTATTCGGATTGCCATAGCTCTCTGTGGGCGTCTGAGGAGTGCTATGTTCCGGCGGTTTAAACAATCAGCCCACACGGGGGCACCGTACATCACCATTGACCGGACGACCTGCGTGTATAGCATTCTGCAGGCCACGCCCGGGCCTCCAATATTGGGCATTATTCTGCTCAGGGCTCCTAAAACCTTCTGGATCCTGGGCAGCAGAAGATTGAAGTGGGGCCCAAAGTCCCATCGGCTGTCGAGGACAAGTCCCAGGTACTTCATTGTGCCCTGGACGCCGATATGGACGCCACCCACTATTAGATGTGCGTCGGGGGGAGGCGCTCTTCGGGGGCCATGAAAAAGAATGGCCTCCGACTTGTGGAGCGCGACTTCCAACCCCAGTCGTCTAATTCTGCTCACCACCTGAGCCACTGCAGCGGTGGCCAGGATTGACACATTCCGGTAGGTATCACCGGTTGCCATGACTAGCGTGTCGTCCGCGTAACAAACTACTTTGACCCCTCGAAGATTAGCACCCCTCAGGACGTAGTCGTATCCGATGTTCCACAGGAGAGGTCCGAGGACTGACCCCTGTGGAAGACCGCACGTCACCTCATGTCTACCCCACTCTCTCATCCCTGGGTAAACTATGCTCCTCTCCGAAAGGTACGATGCAATCACGCGGCGGATGTACCCTGGCAACCGGTGATACTTGAGTGCCTCGTGAATGCAATCCCAGGGGAGGGTGTTGAATGCGTTGGCAATGTCTAGAGAGACAGCCAAAGCAACCCCTCCCCGGGCCATTGTCTCCTGCGCTTTCGCCCGGACCTGCATAATCGCATGGATTGTCGAGCGATTGCGGCGGAATCCGTATTGATTATCCGCCAGGTCCGGGCCTACCCTCTCCATGCGAGCGGTGATGCGGTCTGCAATGACCCGCTCAAACATCTTGCTGACCTCGTCCAACAGTACAATAGGCCTGAAGGACGAGGGAGTTTCGTCCGTGCGCCCTGGCTTCCGCAGAAGGACAAGTCGGCCCGTCTTCCATCTGCGCGGAATGGTGGCTTGCGCAAGACAAGCGTCGAATGTCCTTCTGATGCGCGGTTCCAGGGCGTCAAATGTCATCGCCCATACTTTGCCGTGGACCCCGTCGAGTCCAGGGGCCGTCTTTTTTTATTTGAGCCTCTCCATCACTCTCTCCAGCTCTTCCTGGGTGACTGGAGGGAAAGGCTCGTCGTCTATCTCTTCGGGGACCAGTAACGGAGGCTGATGGTCGCCTCTTGTAGGGAAGAGGGCCCCCACTATCTCTTCTACCTTACGGGGTTGAAGAATCTGGGTCTCCGGGAGGGCGTATGGGCGCATTTTATCGCGCACCAACTTGTACGGCCTCCCCCACGGATCCCCGTCTAACTGCTCCAAGAACTCCTGCCTGGCCGCATCGATGGACAGCGTGATGGCCACCTGCATCGCCGTCTTCCTCTCCTTGTACAGGCCGTATAGTCGATCTTCTTCTAACGGATCGCGCTGTCTCCTCCGACGATAGCGAGTGTACTGGCGTCTCGCCGAGACACACTCACTTCGCAGCTGAGCTATCTCGTCGTTCCACCAGTACACCCGACGTCTGGGGGAGGGACGCTCTCTCACCCTCGCCATGGAGGCGTCGCAGATGTGCGTCATGGCTACCCGCAGCCAGTTCGCCTCTTCTTCAACACTCGCTTCTCCCTCTGGCACGGGCAGCCACGACTGCACAATGGCCGCCTCCACCAGCATCTCCGGATCCAGACTTCGGAGGCTCCACCTGGGATAGACTCCGTTCGGGGCTCGGGTGGTGAATGCCCCTTCTGAACGCCAGGCGGAAACCTCGAAGCGGATATATCTGTGATCCGAGAGCGTCTCCTCGTTGACCACGACTCCCCATCTGTGCACGCGGTCCGTTAGAGAAGGACTCGCGAAGGTCACGTATCTTCCGACCCGCGGTTCAGGACGCAGAGGCCCATTTCAATGACCCACTCGTTGAGACTCTCGCCTCGTGCGTTGGTCGTCCTGCTCCCCCAAGCAGGAGACTTGGCATTAAAGTCGCCGCCAATTAGAACAGGGCGAGGGTGTATCCGGCTAACAATCGCCCCTAACTGAGCGAGAAATCTCTCAAACTGGGCCTGGGTCTTACTGGGGGGTACGTAGACCGAGACCACCGTTATCTCGCCCAGCTGGGCCAAGACAAATCCGTTGCCCCTCTCCACACTCCTAAAAGAGGGGACAACTGTTGCAGGCTTCCGCAAGATCATCGCCGAGTCCGTTAAGTCCCCCACACAGTCAAGACTGTTCGGGGGTACAAAATAAGGCTCGGCGACGAGGCCGACTCCAATGCCCCACTCCACCATGCTCTGCGAGAGGAGGTTCTGAGCTCTGGTGCAGTGGTTCAGGTTCGCCTGGATAAATTTCAGGCGAGACCTATCCATCGGTGGTCATTGGAGTGGTCACGTCGTTCGGCGCCAACTCTGGCACCGGTTGACTGGTCTGCAGCTGAGTCGAGGGGTCATCCCCAGTAGCAGCAGCTCCACTTCCCCTCTTTTTAATCGGCTTGACGGCCGCAAAGCAGCCTTTGCCTCCAACTTTGTGGTCAGCCGGCTTGTTTGCGAGATTACAAACCGTGCAATACGGTTTCTGGGTGCATTCCCGCGCAATGTGCCCCAGCTGACCACAGCTGAAGCATTGGCTTCCCCTATCCACTTCTGCAGTGCAACGGGCCCTGACGTGGCCAGGCTCGAGGCACCTAAAACACCTCAACAGCCTAGGCTGCAGGAGCTTCACTCGTGTTGCCACCCACCTCACGATAACCTTGCGGCCGTCAGTCACCTTTTTGGCCGCCTCTACTGGGAGGCTGACCCAGATCGCGCCAACGCCGTTCTCAGTTTGGCGGACCTCTCCCACTCTGATATCCCTGACAGAGCATTCCCCAATTCTGGCCAATGCCTCGGCCACTTCCTCTTTTGTAACCGAGTCATCAAGCCCCGACACTCTGATGTCGGCCCTCTTGATGGCTCGGTTAATCATGACCCCGGCCTCATTGTCGAAATTGCTCCTAAGAGCCTCTGCCAGGGCGTCCGCCTTCTCTCCACTGTCATGCCCCGGTATCTCCAGGACACATCCTCCCGTCACTGATTTGCGGACGTTGAGAAAGGGGATGCCCATGCCGTTCAAGTCCAGCTCCGCTTTGGTTCTCCTCATTACGTCCGAGTAGGACAGACCCGCCTTCTGCGTATCCTCACTCAGGAGAAGAGTGACCGCCGTTGTTTTGGGAGGGCGAAGTTGAGGCTGGCGCTTCTTCTTCGCCTTCTTCCTCTTCTTTGGCTTTTTGGCAGCCGGCTGATTGGACTTGGCGCCTTGTGGACTGCGCTTGGGTTTGCCACCCTTGCCGACCGTCTTCCAGCCGCCGCCGTCACCTTCCTCTTCTTTCTCCCAAGGGCTTGCAGGTTTCCTTCCCCCTTTATCCTTGCTACCCTCTCCGTCCTTCTCTATTTTTCTCCTCTTTTTCGTCTGAGCGAGAGGCCGGTCTTCAAAGGGAGTCGGCTCCTCCTCAAAACCTTCCTCTCCTTCCGGCCATTTCGGTTCCGTCGCAGCCGGGGGCCGCGGGGCTTCCCGGCCGTTAGCTTTATCCGAGGCAAGAGGGGGCCTCAAGCGCGGTTCCGGTGGAAGCAGCTTCCGAAATGGAGCCAGCCTCACGTCCAGAAGCTTGCCAACCGCAAGCAGGACCTGTCGCTCTACACTGTCTGCCTGGGGCGCTAAAGTCGGCGTTGGCAGAGGGACAAGGACCTCTTCCTGCCGCGCTGTGCCCCTAGTAAGCTCCGATCTTATTTCCTCGAGCTGCTTCTTGAGCTCAACGTTTTCGGACCGCAGCCTATCAACGTCCGATCGGAGCTTAGCAGTCTCTTCGGTCTCCGTTCTCTTACGCATGACATCAAAGGCAAGGGTGAGTTCCTTCGATGCCAGCTTAAGAGACTTAACGTGGGTGCCCTTGAGCTGGCCCGACGTGTCCGCCACTTTTGTGATGAGGCCCGTGTATTTCTTCACCACGTCCTCTACCTCATATACGGCCTGCTCGTCACTGACCGCTGATAACGACTCCGACAGGCGGGTCGTCCTCGTCCTTGGGAGGCCTCTGGATTCTTCCAGGAGCTCCTTTTCCGCCTGGAGTTCCATGGCCTCCCTTTCCACCCGCAACAGGTTTGCCTTGGCTTGGGCCAGCCCCACATATTGGCCGGTGGTGGGCGGCCTGCCTCTGCTCCTGCGAGGAGCGGTAGCTCCCGACCCCGCTTGCGAGGCGCTACTCGAGCCACTTCCCGAGCGCGCACTTGCGTAACTCCTCTTACGTCCTGAGATGTTCGACGCGACCGACATCATGCTTCGATCATTCTCGTCGCTTGAGTCGTCCGCATCCCCCTTGCTTCTTCCTACAGTTCGATCGTCCCGGTACTCCCTATCATGTTGTAGTTTTCCCCTAGCGATCGCACTGTTCTCCTCCCTATCTTTCATCTTTTGGGTTTGTTTTTTTGATTTGGATGACATTCCTTATATTGTTCCCACGAGTATGGGGGAAATAAACCGTCCGCCCGGGCAGTGCCCCCTGTACCCGGGTAAGCCTAGCGTAACCCGTCAGAGTGTTGGCCGGTACTCTGACGGGGGTCGCACTAGAGACTGACATACCCTTCAGCCATGCATCCCCTCACGGTGCGCCGCCGCTTGGGATTAGGGGTAGTTTTTTATAGAGGTTGTCCTCCTCGCAGCCCGGCCAATGAAGGCAAGACCCTCGGTCCGGACCTGCAGCCGTGAGACATGACCACAGACGCCGCAGGCCAGATTACGAGCTCCTGACGTTTATCAACAAACGCCGTACGAAGAAGACATCAACAACGGACCCCACCACAGGAATCAACAGGTAAGCACCCTTAACATTACAGGTGATCTCAGCAGATGGAACCGAAGAAGATGGAGCTTCTAAGCACGACGACTGATGACCTGCCCGAAGGTGTGGTAAGTACACGCCGGACACGTCTCCACTCCGGGGAAAGGAAGTGACAGGTAAGGAATTTCAGGTAAAGGAGAGAGGAGGGGAGCAACGAGTAAGGTAAGGATTAACTGGGGAAGGAAGGTTGGATGGGGGTAGGAGTAACGGGGCTCTTCTCACTCCTCTTCTCTATCGAGAAGAGATAGCAAGAAAGGGCAGGAAAGGAAGAAGGGTGAAGGACAAGGACGAGCCATTGGGCAGGACTCAAACCAACGACTCGGACTGACTGCACCGGCGAACCGATGGGCGATGGGGTCGTCACGTCCCGACGCCGGATTATAACTTTCTTCTGGGATATCTGTGTTCCAACGTTAGATATAAATTATGGTGTAACGCTTAATTTACAATATTTAACACTTTACCTCCCATTTTTTATAAGTTAATTATACCGTAACAGCTAGCAAGAATTCAACTTTCCAAGCAGTAACACCAGACTGAATAATAACTTAATAAGCCTGAGCTTCATCCTCGTGTACAGCCTGTTTTATTTCTGCTGAGAATTGTAGGGATCATTATTTTAACATACTTCAGTTCTACTTTTAAATAATTTCAGAATGGTCTCGTAAAAATTAATGAATTATTCTAGTGACTAAAACAATCACCAAAACATTTAATTCCTTTTATCGCTAAAGAGTATGTGAGGTTGATTAGATAAATATATTAAGTATTTAAAAATCAAAGCTATAAATTAAAATAAACACATTATACGTGTCCTCGAAATTATTTCATTCCCCGTAGTTTAATCAGAAGCTTGTATCTGTTTAGTTGGTTACTGAGAACAATCTAACTTTCACAGCCTACAGGCATCCAGTAATAACAAAAGATTGTAACAAAACTTATCAAATACAAGGTTATTTATATTTAACAATGGCTATGGTGACTTTTGACCTTTGTCACGACATTCTTTTTTTTAATCTGACTCGACCAATTCACTATATCACGCCGAAATCATATAGTGCAGTAAAAAAAGCGTCAGTGACTATGAAAAGATAATTAGCCCCAGTGACTGTCTTATGTCAATTGATAAAAATATCTTCTCAGACTTTATAAAATTTAATGTTTTAAATATTTTTTATTATACTTCTATATTAATAATTTTTTACTCTTTAATTTTTCTTCGTTTTTGTCTTTTTCTATGCCTTCAACATAAATAGCGAAGCATACTCGTGTTGCCGCTTTTAAGGTACTTTATTTATCGTTATCTTTTGGTTGGTCCATAATATTTATTAATCCCTGATAATTAGTATATTATTCGCCTACGCCTTTAGACAACTCGCAGATTTGAAAAGATATTTAAAGAAATAGTATACTGTAATTGTGTAATATATTATATTTTTAACACCAATAGATTTTTGCTGTCCAACGTAGGTAAAGCGCAAAGTGGATACAGCCACCAATGTAATTCTGCTCACCCCGAGAGGGAAATAGCGTGACGGTATATTTTTTTTTATATTTTCTAGCCATAGCGTAAAACTCACACAAAAATTGTGTGTGTGTGTGTGTGTACGATCTCTAATAACACAATAAATAGAGATTATTTTAAAAGCTAATTTAGCTTGAAAAGTTTCTGCTACATCCGAAACTAGAGCTTAAGAAAAATCTATTCAACATTAGATTTTTTCCTACGTAGATATTGCGTTTACTAATACAACTACAACCACATGCACTTGCAAAAATCAAATATTTGTTCCGTAGAGGAATCGAAGCCACGACCCACAGTACGCTGAAATCGATTGCTAATCACCGCACTGAAGCAGTCATCGTCTTCAAAACGTTTGTGCGTTGTGTGAAAATTATTTATGCGTTTGAACAAAGTCACAAGTAAAATAAACGAGAATAATTAACCGGAAGTAACGATCCATGTCATCCTATTAAGTAATGAATGTATGCTCTGTTTATTTTACTTGCCTTATATAATATATACTAACGTATTATTTTAAGTTAATTATTAAAATTAAACAATTGGTGCGTATAAATGTACCATATTAGGATTTTTTGCAAAGTGTCTCTTCTAACTTTAATTTACATACAAACTACTATAAACACAAGAAAATGAAATGAAATGAAAATGTATTTATTTCGCCACAAATCAACAAAAAACCAGAAATTTAAAATGCAGCAACATAAACAACACACAGAAACAAAAGTAAACACAAAACATATAAACATGGCGAAAATGGGACCTTCATCAGCCTAAAGCCACAGAGGAAACCTGCAGCGCTGATTTTCGTGAAGAATGGTTATATTTCATTCCTTGTCTACATATTCTACTACTGTACTGTATTAAATATGCAATATTACATAGTTTACTTATCGAGTTAATTTACGTTTTCAAACGTCAAAATGTATGGCGTTAATGTTTCTTAAATTATCTGATGGCGGTGCTTATTAAAATTTTCATACAATATAATACACAAAAACGTAAACTAATTTCAAAAGTAAATCTCAAAAAAACACACATTTATGCCGATGGTGTTTACGTAATTATAAACAAATCTACACTTGTATTTTTGATATTTGTATTACATTATATATTGGCTACCCGAACTATACTCATCCAGTCTTATTAGAAAAGGAGTTTTAACTCAGCTAAAGCTTCAACGGTAGCAGAAATCAGTTACTTATTATAAAAAATATTTCATTGATTTTGATTGAGATTTAAATTAATTTGTGTAACTGGCTTTTACTACTATTTAGTTTAAACTTTTATTTTAGTTGAAACTCATCTTCTAATAAGGGAACCTGTTTTAAGATTATTTTATTTTATTGCGCTAAATTGTAGTAAATACCTATGCTGTTAATATGAATTGTTACCGCACTCAGCGCATATGAGTAGTCAATATTTTCCGGAATGCAAGCTCATTGAACTATCAGCTGTTAATAAGAAAGCCGTTTTGCAATTTTCACTATGCGCATAAAAGAAAGAAATGTGTATTTGTCCTCCTCCAACACACTTTCATTATGCGGCGCCGCAGACGGTGTCGCGGTTTGCAAGCGCGAGAGTGAACGCGAGTTTAGTTTTCAGTGATCGGGCGCGGCGTCGGCGCACTCTGCCGGCGACCTCCGCATTTCGCAACGACATTTCCTAGTGCCAGTGAAGTGTTAAACTTAATCATACTCGTCCAGCGGATGTCCGCATGCAGGGAGCTACGTCACCAGGGCGAGCAAGGGCACACGTCTACACATACACATAGGTGGGTACTACAGATAAAAGGCAGTAGGTATAATAGTTGTGGTCGCACGCTCTGGCCCATGCCGACATCCTTGTCCTCAATTAAAACGATTTACATCATGCTTTAGTATTAAGCGGTAATGCTGATAGATATTATTAAAGCAATTAAGTCCCAAATGGCCAATTAACGCCTTTTTGTACTGAAGATAACAATCGCTTTTATCAGTATAAATAAGTGATTATTATACCTTTATAATATATTCATTGGTGAACATAAATGTTAATAAAGTCTGGTCTTATTTAATTTGTACCTATATTTGTGATCGTTTATTTCAACAGTCCTCGTTGCTCAACACAAGAAATATAGTAAATGTATTTACATACTCAAAGCCAACGCAACAATTTCCGTATAATATATTTTAATACGAGTAACAAAATTTTTTAATAGATACCTACATATAATGTATTCTAAATAATATTCATTTTGCCTTGTAACATATCGTCTTAGTGTACGTCTCAGCTTCCTACAGGAACGTTATTCAAAATAAGTAAACACATTCCAAAGTTATTTTTCTTAAACATAAAAAAATACTGAAATTATATTATTACTGGAAAGTGTCCTGAACTTAAAACAATTTATATTTTCTTTACCTTTTAGAGCTTCTTATGACCAACCACAATAACCACACACACACTCGTGGTTGTGAATAAACAACAAGTGACGCGGGTCGAGTTTTTTTTAAACGTTTAAATACAATTGCTATCACGTCATTGATGGGTTTAAAAAATGAACATCAACTGCACAAAGACAAAAAACAACAGTAACTTACATAGGCCATATAATTATATATCGCCTAGGAATCGAACCTAGAACCCCCAGCACAAAAGCCAGGCGTTAGACCATTACGCCAATAAGGTAATTAAAGTAACGTTCTGCACAACATGCCGGACGGCAGACGACGATAATACGTGCCGCTGCTGTAGACGGCACTACTTTACATTCTTTGCTTTGTTTATTTGTATAAGACTGATTTTGCCATCTGTCGGGTTGGGCCAAATATTATCATTAGTCTGTCATAATAATTGGTTTTTTAAATATATACGAGAAGACATGGAAAAAATTGTGTTTCTATAAAGGAGAATGCACAGTAAATAAATAGGTAATAGAAATTCAACTCATCATAACTAAGTAACTATCTACAATAACTAGGAGAAATACTTAGAAATGATATAAAGAAAAACAATTATTGTAAATGTAATATGTTTAGAGAATAGAAGGTATCACAATTTCGTAATATAGCAAACATGCCCTATGATAAAATCTGTCACGTTTCTGTATCCACAAATTGTTTTGTAACAAAACTATGAATCGAGTCTTTCGCAGCCACGTCGAAACCACGCAAACCTAACATAGATTTGATTATATGATGAACAGGAAATAATATCAAGATTAACCTCAAAGTACTAAACATCGTAATTTTTGTTTAACAATAGATATAATATTTATATGAAATTTATAATGTATCTATGTACAGTAAAATAAAAACCAAAACTATCTAACTTTAAACAAATATTAAAAATCAATATTGTATACTAAATTGACGAAATAAAGTGACGCCATTTACAAGCTTGATTACTAAATGTGATATGATTACACAAGAAGCTATGAACTATACCAATGTAACCTAAGGAAGAGACCGATTAAACAACATCAACATAAAACATTAGCTAAATCAGTCTTTTGATGTGAAAATTTTTAGGAAAAGCACGCAGTTGTTACCAATACTAAAAGTTACTAATCGAAATACTCGTATACGATTGATTTGGTTTTACTGTTTTGCTACATTACAGCTTTTGAAATACGTTAGGATGATAAAGACGAGTGCCGTAGCAAGTTCGACCGTGATGATTTCGATTTAATTAGAGATTTGAATATTAAACTGCAGCGTACTTGATAAAAAGTGACAAGCAATGTTCAGTGAACCAGCAATGATTTACGCTCCACGCTCTTCTCGGTTAATCAAGGCCGATTAATAACAACTATCGTGGAAGGTGACAATTCAATCAAAATAAAACTGAAAGGAACATCAATGTAAAAGGAATAAAGTAAAAGTATAGCTAATACATTTTATAAATAGGCCTATATATACTTATGTAGTACATATATATATATATATATATATATATATACAATCAGATAAAAAGAGTTAATCTACTCCTAGATATAGATTACTGAGAACATGATATATCCATTGCACCCAATCTTCGACACTAGTCACCAAAACTTTACCAACCAATAAATGTTTTTTTTTTGTAATCCGGGAGAAAATTCTGTATAGAAACATCAGAGCTGCTTTGAGGCCAGCGACCCCGGTGTTTCAGACTCCTACTGAGTAAAAACCCCTGGGAGTATCCTTCTAATCACTCCATCCGAATCTGGGAATCGAAATTGTTCTTGACGTCCGGGAACCATACAGCCTGTTCAGGCTTCATCTCTTTCTCTTTCTCTACTTTTATCGGTTCAGCTCATTTCAGATTCCATATTTCACAAAAAGTCCGAGAAAAGTGGATATTTATTTCACGCTGAACAAGCTTAAATTTGCAGATGAAAGAAAGTCTTGGAGTAAATATTACTAAAGTGTGTATACTCTAAGGTTATATATTTTGAAGCAGGCGCAGAGGAATTAATTAAAAACGATATTTAGATCGCACATATTGTATATTACGTATTTTATATGACACCATACTAAAAAACATTGTCATATATGACTTTTCTTATTTTTATAAAAACCTTATTAACCTACCGACGTCGACCTCTTCAACAATATATAATGGGATCTCCGTAACATTAAAATAGCTTTACTAACTAAAAATAAAAACATCTAATTTGATAGAAACAGTTGTGTTTCATTTTAGCTATTATTATCGAAGGCATGGAAACAATCTTTAGTTAATATAAAAATCCAAAAAGTCAAGTTACAATATACATTATAACAAGACATATTGATTTGGTATATCCGAGATATCTAAATAAAAGTAAACTAATCTGGATCATTTGCAGACTGCACACGTATTAGCAAGTATAGTCCATTAAAAAATATAAATCGAGAACAAGAAATACCAGTGCGACGAGTTTTAATGCATTCCTTTCGACATTACCAACCACAAGATCAGTATCCAAAAGTGGTTGCAATACTGGCGCTCAGTATTTCTTATACATCATCGCAGATTAGTTAAGCTCGAGCACATTATACTCAATCGTTAATAAATTTAAAATATATTTTAATTTACACTAAAAGTTTAAATAAAATAGTTTATAAATAATTGTCACGCGTTTTTAACACAATTTCTAACATTATGGTTTTAATTTAAGACAATAAATAACAAAAGCATAATAAACCTGATCTTAAGATGAAATTACATGTTTGCCTACTTCTTTAATTTGTTTACAAACGAAATAAGCTTTCCATCTTTACTAAATAATTAGTATTTTTATTTTTAAAAAAGTTAAGATAAATCTAAAACAAACGTAATTCAAATAAATATTATGAAAATAACTAGGGCAACAGCATGGGGTTCTTCAAGAGAGCAGTGAACGAGGTATTTCTTAGTCTGCAACTACCGTTACCGTTACCCACAGGCAACGAGAACAACTTACCATCAGGTGAGCTGCCAGCCTGCTAGTGGACAAATGTTTAAAAAAATATTATATTAGAACTAATTAAAGTAGGAAAATGTAATAGGCAAGCCATAATAACTATGATAACATTTTTTTTACTCAGTAACAAAAAATATATTTCTTCATCGGTAAGCATGTGGTGCCTAAATCCGTATGTACGGCGATCGGCAACCCTACTGGTCACGTTGGGCACTGCATATAAGCGTAAAGTGCTTACAGCTAGTAATGTATCTCTGCTCATCCTGTAAGGGATACAGCGTGATGATATTATATATATATCTTTAACAAAAACCATGCAATTTTATTATTCCAAATTAATTCTGAACTGATTTAAATCGAATACGATTTTTTATTCTCTTTACATGTACGTATATTGTATACTGGAGAAATAGAATGTTATTCGTTACTATCAATAATTCGTTTCGATCATATTAGTGCCTTACTGCCTTGTCCTTTGTTGCAACACAGCTCTGCAGGTGTAACTACGATCTTGACATTTGGATAAAGTCACCAGCTTACCAACTCTAGCGAAGTCTTATTACCCCTTCTTGTTTAGTAAATAACCTATTGATTTCCGAATGTCGGCACGAATCTTTGTTCCATTCAAAAGTAAATTATTTAATTCCACTTTTATGGTATCATATTAGCAGTAATTGAGATAAGTGTATTTGTTCGTATATGACGTAGATTATAATAAGTTTTTTCATACAATTCTTATATTGATTTGTTCTTAAATATCGAGGGGTGAAAGGCAATTTGGTTTAAGCGACATCGGTAAAAAACGCTGATTTCGAATATATATACATATATTACTATATCACCAAAAAATGTCGCTTAAACCAAATTGCCTCTCACTCCTCGATATGGTTTTCAAATGAATTTACTTAAATTTACGTTATTTGAAACAAGTGATTTGTGAATTTTGTTATACATCATCCACAATTGGCCAATATGTTTATTTTAAAGTATTTTTGTCGTATATCGATGAAAAATTCATTTATAAATATGAAATACCTTCTTAATTTAAAACAACAGTCAAACAGTGGACAATAGTAAACGCATTATCACTGCATTATCATTCATCTATTATCTACTGTGTACTCATGATCTTATCATTGACCATAATAATTATTGTTTTAAAAGCAACATTGTCTGATTGTTAAACAATTACATTGGGCCCTTGCCTGCACCCGTCTGGCCATTGTGTCCAGCACTATTCTCCCACAATGGCAGTCACGAGGCCTGTTTAGTTTCGTGAACATTGTGTTATGATTTCACACGTCACTACATTCGAACTAATCAGTATCCACAGTGACTTTAAACAAAACTCAAAATAATGGTACTTATTGCGAATTCGTTACATTATTTGAGAATCATGTATTTCCCAACTCCTAACTCACAATTTATTGCATTCAGAACACTTTGTTTACTAACTAGCCTTTTCCAACTTTGTATTACTTCGCATGTTTTGCTTTTTTATTGGAAGTAGAAAGTAAAATCCAAATACTTGATACGCCATAATTTATCTTCTGCTAATGTTTTTGCAAAGAACTGCAGATTTTTAGCACCGTTTTTTGAAACAGGTGCGAAATACAAAACAAGGGCAGGAGACGTCAAGATATTTTTAGATTTTCATCATAGTTCTAACACTCACTTGGGATATAGAGATAAAAATTATGCGCCTTAGATTAGGTATACAAAAATGCAAAATTATACTTCATTAAACCTTAACAAAAATTCTATAATAATTACATAGTGAACTGGCGATTAACCATTATAAAGAAGGCAATTATATTTAGAGAACAATTTCGGGCAAGGACGCTCGTGATCGATGTTTGTGCGACTACCGTCGCGCAAAATAGGTATATCTTCTATTAACGGATAATATTATAGTATTCTTAAATTCACAATACAATATATTAGTGGTATTTAATTATAATAATATTTACAGCAAAACTACCTAACCTTTGTGCTTTTGGTTATTTAACCTCCCTTTGATTTATTAGTACATGTATTTACGAGCCATATTATATAATCAATTATGTTTTAACATATTTTTTTTAAATAAACCGTTTTTTTTTAATTGAATATTGCTAAATAAAATTAATTTCAGCAGGATTGAAATAAGAAAATGGTTATAAAATTAAACAAATGTGCCAACACATAATTTGCTTAGTTGAAATCACAATATAAAAGCAGTAGATGCAATTCAAATTACTAGAATTAATTTAATCTTATAAAAAATATAAATAGAATTTCAAAAATAACAGACTAAATACCTACAATCCGCGCAGTAATCCACATTAATGATACGATACCCGCATGTTTACCTTTTCGTTTTCCTCTCGTATATACTTTGGAAACATGTTAATGTCAATGTCCTTCTACTACCAAATGTTTTGACACAAGTAAACGCTTATTACTAAGAATGAGAGCCGAGAAATACCCAACTTCGTATTACATAGCGTATAATATTCCTCAACTATGCGTTGTCTGGCTATTCGCCTGTAGATACTGTACAACCAATTTGCATATAAATTGTTTGGATTCCAGAAAGATTAAATTCAGAATAATAAGTAATATATATTTAAAACTAAGACACATTGAAAAGAAGCTTTAAATTGTTTTTCCCAAGGTTTTTAAATGTTTAAAACACTTCTTGATTACTTTATATATTGGACTATTTCCACAATTTTAAAGAGTACAGATCCTCATAATATAATTATTAAGGACTAGTATAACTCATGGATTACTTGTTGCAGCTCGATTATTTACAAACTGAAAATCTTTTAAATGCTCATATATAATCTGCACTCACACACAACACTCTTTACTCACCCTTTTCTACACATAACACACCTATACACAACACGTCTGTATATTTTTGTATATTTTTCTAATAATTTGTATTCTCTGTAATGGTGGGCGCTGACGTCTGCGACACAGTCTCACGACTAGTGCAGGCGTCAACGTAAATTAATCTATACAATGTAAAATTTTTGATCCAATAAAATTATTATTATTATTATTATTATTAACTTTAAAAGTAAGTTAGTAAAATGTAAGTAAATGTAAGTTCTAAAACAGGACGTATATTTGCAATATACATTATGAAGAGATGTAAGTCAATGGAACATTGATTTACATGAATTGATTGATTAATTACAGTTAGATTTGATAAGAAGGTGTTTAACGAAAATTTAGCCAATTATCACATTATTATAAAAATATGAATTATCAGACACTCGTGGTAGTATAAAAAAGACATAATGAGAATATTGATCGGTTTGTCTAACAAAACAATATGTGATTATATTTTCTCAGATATCTATAATATAAAAATGAATCGCAAAATCTCTTGATAAGCGCGAAACTCGAGAACGGCTGAACCGATTTGGCTGATTTTTTTTTTTGTTGTGTTTTATGAAGTCTGATGAAGGTTATTACGGAGAGAAAAATTTTAAAAATTCCCTGCAACCGTCTAAAAATAACACTATTCTGTATTCTCATACAAAAAATTCGTTACAAGTCATTTTGATCTTTAACACCATACCATAAAGTTTAAATGTCAGTGGACGGGTTCCGGGAAGGCAAAACAATCGAGTGACGTATAAATATTAATGTCAATATTTGTCAATTTTTATACATATAACATTAAGGCCAGGTTCCTTCAAACAATTTTCAAGAAACAGCCGACAGGGAAAGCTATTAAATTTAAAAGAAATGTGACTTTGTTTTAGAGAAATAGGACAGGTCTGCCGGGACAGCTAGTTAATAATAAGAACTTCAAATAAAGTATGACTATTAGGTAAGCGAAATTAATAACGTAGCTGACAAATTTATATTTCGATTATAAATTTAAATAGTAATCCCCAAAAAACATTTAAGGTTATTGGTGTAAAAACTATTAGAGTCCAACATTATCCAAACGATTGCAGAACTTAGATTGGCATTCTCTAATTTTCGTAGAAATACTACTTCTGATAATTTAACAAAATAAAATAAAAATGTAAAAGCAGCTCAGGCAGACTATCGTTAAAAAAGCTAAAGAAACTTTCTGGCACCAGTTTTGTGATTATATAGATAATTCTACTTCTGTTGGAGAAGTGAATTGTGTATTCCTCCTTTCCATAAAATAAGACATTAACTAGCTCAAACTATTGTTTAAAAGCTGTGTCTTGAACGAATAATAATACTGTAAGGCTTTTGGAAAGGTTAAGTACACATTGCGTTTCGTCTTGCGTACAAAATAAAAAGGAATCTTTATTAGTCAATGCCTATAATTAAATAATACTTGAAAACAATACACATTCTTCTAATTTCCTTCAAAAGACTTCTTTAGAGTGGTGAGATGTAGACATGCGTCACCTTCTGGTGCTGCTGGAATGTTGTGGCAGCTGTACAATATTAATTCCTAGATTGTTTTTATAGCTTTATTGTTATTTCGTTTAGTTTTAAGTTATGTTAGGGCTGTTATTTACTTAGAATAAAAGTGCCTTTAATAAATAAAGAATAATAAACGAGTATAGGCGACAGAGCATGTACTATTTAGGTACACCAAAATTGGACTCATAAATGTAGAATCGTGACAAAGCACATAATGCATGCAGTCGCGATCGAAGATCCATTAGCGTAATGAATAATTATAGCTGCGTTGAATCGAACGATCGACGCAAATGCCGCGCTCTGCCGTAGGTCCTGGCGGACTAATCTGAAGGCTATGTTTTGCAACTAACGATCGACAAGCTAAATACATAAATAATATGCGTAATACTTTATTAGCTTAAACCACTAACCAAAGGTCAATTCCTGACGAAAAGTAAAATATCCAAAGAACCCAAATTTAAAATCAATTAAATATATACATATATGAAATACTATTACTACTATGAAATATGTTTCAATTACTTGCTTTTAATTTATTTAAATTTTAAATTGTGTATTATTTTCATTACATAGGAACATACATTAATACTCGAAAAAAGATTGTTTTTTTTATGTAGAAGACTAAAACATCAATAATGCAAGTTACATTTTATTTTCTGTTTACAATTTCTTTTTTATTCTTAGAAACATTATAAACTATCTTTACTTTGTGCTTTTTGTGTAATTAGCTTGTGTAATTATTGAGTACACTTAGACGATGTGCATTTTCGCATATACGCAAGCCCGTTTTAAAAATCCGATACATGGAACAGTACACTCGGTTCATCTTTAAGTAATCGTTTTATGAACACAGTGGGTTGCGTAATTAAATGCTTTAATATAATTATATCTTCTCCTTAAGCAATTATAACATCAATAAAACTTTTATCACAAATAATATTCCATTAAATTTTATCATCAGTGGTGAAACTAGTCGCTGAAGCGTTCTAATGTCCCATCGCATTCATTTCACGACTCAATAAATATTTGTAATCGACTGTTACAGAAACGGCACTCGCATGAATTCTCACGATCCAGTCTCTACGTCCCGTCGGTTCTAAGTTCTAACGATGTTTTGCTGAGCATGATCTAGAATTGAAAGTTGCTCAGTATACGCTGGTTATATTACAGAAGCACTTACTCTAAACACTATCCACGTACTACCACTTGAATCATCAATTTTGAATGGAATGAAAATAAGATTTCGACACATGTAAGGAATATATTACATACAAAAGCCTTCTTGTATTATAACATAGGATTTCAATAAAGATATAATTGTTTTATCTATTATACATAAGTGGACATAATATAAATAATACATGCCGGTTTTTGCGTAATCATTTTCTCTTATAATAAAGAATGTGCGTAACGGCGCACTTGTGATATTACTTCTAGGAAAGTTGGACAGGTTTATTGATTATTATTTAAATTGCCATATTGCGTGCTTTATCAGAATACTAAGCGATTATGTACGTGTCCATGTCATTTATTTATTCAACATATACTTAATAATATTATTACTTGTGATGTAAGTCTTGCGAACTAGAAAGGTCTTTAATATTTTCGTAAAAATAATAATTTGAATCTGACTTTTTATGGAATATTCAGACCTAGTACCATGCTTTACTAATTTCTTATTTTATTTATTATTAGTTTTTCTACTAACTGTAATATAATATACAAAAATGTTAGTTTTATTTGCACCATAGAACCGTTATACGCTCTGGGAATTTTGTTTTTAAGAAACAATTTTTCCAGATTAAACCTATGTAAAAATTTACCCATGTCGTGGATATGTTCCCAAATATATATAGAACATACATAACACCTAGACCAAGACAACTATTGTAGGCCATACAAATATTTATTCCAGAAGCGAACCCTCCAGTTTTAGACTAAAATACGATCACTCAGTCAGTGGCGATCGTGCTAAAATTCAAATGCTAGTTAAAATTTCTTTGTTCCAGGACATCGAGTGCAGTGATGAGAAGAACTCTATATCATTGTTTCTAAGTACAACGAGTGTTTTCATTATTTTGGTGTCGCAATAATGCACAAGTGCTGTGAAATGAACGGGTGAAATAAACTGATAAAAATACATTGAAATGAAAAGAGAAAAGTACAAGCTTTCTTACAAACACAGGTGAGTTCCCATGTCTATTTACTAAGTAATGTGCTTACTATCGTCTAATTGAGACTTTTACAACTAAAGTTTGATATATTTATGATATATAATTTTTTCTATTTATTTAAGGGACTTTTACGTGTGTACGTATGTCAGCCCCATCGTACCCAAATACGGAAATACCTAAATATATTTATGTATCTAATCGTAAGTATTATTCATACATGAAAATTATCCAAATATTTTGCTGAAAAAATTACAATAATGGCTAATATTTACAATAACCGCTGAACTGAGTACTTCTTAATACTATTTATATTCAAAGGGCCAATTTTTTGGACCGTTTTAGTATAATATTATTATGATAGCGCATGTTACATGAGGTGTCACTGTCACTCATATTTTCTCGGTTAATTTAAATCAAAACGTAATTTTAAGAAGTCATATTGACATATCATTTTTAATTCTTTACTTTTATCAATATTAGCCTAGCACTTTTGAACTAAATCCAAACAGTGATCAAGTGGTGAAGTAAGTAGGTTCGTTTCTTGCACATTACCTTCTTAAGATTTGTTTCTAGGTCAGTGGAAACAATAAAGAGCAATCATTCGCTTTGAATTCTTTTAATGCATATGTACCTACTAAAAATGTTTCATGTACATCGCTCATATAACATGAAGCCGTTATGAAATAAGGTATTGTCTCGAGGCGAAGAAACTAATTCACAACTCACAACACTGACAGAATAAGCAGCTGTAACTAGATAAAATCAATCAATTATAAATTTATAATAATAGCGTTTCCTTTCTCTTATATTTTTTAGCATTTTGTAAATGCAATTAATTTTTTTTTTTTTTTGGTGTCTCGGGGGAAAATCCTGCTGATTCCGAAAATGTGTATTACTGAATATCGCCAAAAAATGACACTTAAGGGAAATAGCCTTTCACCCCTCGATGTGACGTCTATCTACTAGGGTTTTTTATTCATACATGTAAGATGATATCGATATTCGGATGCCATTGGATAGATAATGCATGAAATTGAAAAGTATACATAGTCTTAATGGAAAGGGAAGCCCCTACCTTTTTCTTTTTTTGGTTTCTCGGGGGAAATCTTGCATAAGACCATCAGGGCCGCTGTGAGAGCAGCAACCCCGGTGTGTCAGACTCCTACTGACTAAAAACCCCGGGGTGTCCCTCTAATCGCTCCACCCGAGCCTGGGAAACCAATTTCATCCAGACGGCTGGAGAGCGAAATGCCTTGTCGAGGCTGCCTCTCTGGGAGGGGTAAAGAGCCCACCCTTCCAATACCTATCTCACAGGCGGCGCGCCGGACACTGCACACCGCCACCCTCTCATCCGGACAGCAGACTCCCTCAAGTCTGCTGCCCGGCTATTGTCACCGGGGGATGTCGCGCCTGCTCTGAGCGAACGCACCCTTCCGGCGACGGTGCCTTGGCCGCCGAATAGCCAGAGAAGATTTTCGCTCTCTAACCCTTTCGGCGGCCTCCTTCTGCTTCATCACAACCTCGCAGAAGGTTGTGACTCCTCGCTATGCCTCTTTGCTGCCGACCATGGCTTTTACCACCGCTGGCAGCGAAAGGTCGTCCCCAATGCGGTCCTGAAGGACCTTCCTTTCTTCAGCCCTGGCTGAGCACACCTCAAGCGTGTGCTGCGCCGTGTCCTCGGGGCTCCCGCAGTCGTGGCATTCCGCTGTCAGCTCTACTCCGGACACCCGCCACCGATGACAGCCAAAACTACCGTGACCCGTGAGGATCTGGGTGAGCCGAAAGGAGAGCGCGCCGTGTTTTCTGACCAGCCACGAGTGCAAGACAGGGCGCACCGCCTCAGACAAATGCAATTAATAAACCAATCTTTATTAAGTAAAATAATTTTAACCAGAATGAAATCATTACACATTACAACTGAAAAGAAAAGGACATTTTTTTTAAGAACAAAAACGAAATAAACAAAAAGTGTATATGTTTATATTTATTTTTTATAGAAATTATATAAGTACATTATTAATGCACTGTATTTATCAAATTAAAGTTAATTAGCTTAAAGCATAAATTAAAAACTTTTAAAATGAATAAGTTTAATTTAGCGTCACGATTTAGAATATATGTGTCTCAGATAAATAAATTATCGGCAGTCTTCACAATTCTTCTTTTTATTTTAACTAAATTTAGTTATTAATCATTTCTCAATAAATTTGAAATACGATTATTATTATTTCATCGCTTGATCAAATATTGGTAAGATTTATGTAGCTATATTTAAAATGTGCTTGAAGATCAGTTGATTCGTATCAGTATATTTACAATAACCTTGACTCAGTTATGAATATGGCAGGAGTTAATTAAAATCAATCGGATTCACTCGTGTTTTGGAATAATTTGATTTTTAATAAAAATAGTTACTGATATACTAACATATGCATCATGTTTACTCAAGTGTGCAATAATATTTTTTATAACTTATATTATTCGTAATCTACATAGGAAAGACTTAAAGTGACTAAAATGGTACATACATAAGAAAAAAATAGCATAATTAGCGGCAAACAAGAAGTTATCGATTATAAATTATATTCAAACATACCGCTTTTACATTAACACATAGCCGCTGTTATCGAGAGTATATCGAATGTTCTTCAAAAACATCGTGAACAATAATTTGCATTTTTACAGGAAAACATTTCTCTTTATGACTTCTAAAGTATTTATGATATTTATGTAGTATTTTCATAAAATTAAATCTATTAAATTAATGAACAATTAATTTAGTAGCTGTTAACTAGAAAAGATTAAATAATTACATAGCCAGATGGTGATTATAAATATATATAACCATTTTTGAGATATTGTCATTTCCGATATTCTTCTGGAATATACCCGATATTTATAATTGCGGCAGCGAATAAAAGACGCAAATTCTGATAAGATTCCAAGTCGAATGAAAGTGTGCATTAGCTACAACATGACGATGAAAAACACGAAGTAACAATCTACAAAAGTCGACCAATGCTACTTCAAACTCATTATTCTTACATATTATGGAGATACAATATCCGTACTCAATGAACAGAAACGGAAGTTGAATACTGTGAAACTATATGACGCTCCACTGACCTTTGCATAAATAATGACATTCAATTTTAAGCTCATTATGTAATAGGTGTGGTAAATATCGCTTTTAATATAAAAAAATAAGTTTTGAAATTATTTTCTGTAACACTGTTATAATATTACAGTGAAAAATCACAACCAGTTATTTATTCAGTGGCGTTGGTATATGTAAATAATACATAGAAATTTTGACATAAGGCTTCGTTCAATATATATAATGTTATACAACGTACATCGTGAATAAAACCGTGAAAATATCACGGCTACGCTGCTGTAGACGTGATATTTTTTGTTATTTTTAAGTTATCCATTTAGCTATTAATTTATCTTATCTCTTTCGCACGTGTTGCCGCCAGTCTTGTCGATAAGCGTGTTATTTAAAAGACGTTATAAGTTTTTGTAATAGGTGTCGCGCATGATTTAATTTGATCACTGTTATATAACTGTTGATTTATGAACTGCCCCATGTCTAACATATTATGATATAGACATATCATCGATGGCTGTCCAAGAAAGATTTTGTTGCAATATATTCCAAAGTTACCTTTAAATAACAAAGTTGTTATTTGAAATTATCAATCAAAGCAAGTAAAATTACAAACAATTATAAAAAGAATCTCTTAATTTTAAGAACACCACTAAAAAATGTGTCTGTGCTGTCTAAAGCATACTATGAAGTGTTTTTTCCGCTTGTTTAAACAAAGCGATGTGAAGGAAAATTTGTGCTTAATTTTCCATAATATATCACATAAATTACTTTTACTTCCAAAAATGTAAATTAACAATAATTCACATTTTATTCGTTTGTAAACAACAACGTACAACAACGTTTGTAACAATTTAAATGTACTCCATATGATTTAAAATGCTACGGATGTGTACTAAATTGCCAATTTTATTTCCGCACAAAATCGTAAAGTCGTGACCGTTTTGTCCACAGCCGGAACGCTCTCTGACCTGCCATTGCCATTTTATACGAAAGCATCTATTTTTGTGAAATTCTGACATGAAAAGAAGTCGTTTGACAATTTACTGCTTACATTCGATATTCCATTGTACATATATTTTTATCAAATAATTTACTTAATTATAGTTAAAACTGTATACATAAATCTAACAAATATATGACTCTGTTATCACAGTAATAGAAAGGGTACAGAATCTTCGCTTACCACTGAATAAAATGGTTACACTACTACAAATAAGCGGCTTATGTGCGAGTATCCACTGGCCATCTATCACGTACACGCCGAAAACGGATTACGTCAGCACAGCCGGTGGACAAACTGAAGGTTGTGCAAAGCATGCGGCAATTATTTTCAATCCACATTTATATATTAATTTATTGTATTTGTTGAAGCGTGACATAAGATGTGACCACATTTGTCTCTCAGAGGTAACTCTTAATTTAAATTGAAATTAAACTCAACAATTTATACATGTTTTGACAAAAAAAAAAAACTGTTTGAAGGCATGTACCGCTATAATTAGCTGACATCAAAACTAGGAATAAATCGTATCTTGGCTATCAGTGTTATTCATGTCAAACAATATGTTACGTACTGTTTATACCCACTAGTTAGCACCAATCTTAACTTTCAATCAATATTTACATACCAAAAAAATGGACTAAATTTAACAATAATGACCAAAAGACATCACAGTTCTAATTATTCAACTGATGCAAAAATATCTATTATAATAAATAGTACAAAAATATCAACAATTTTTTACAAGGCACCAGAAACAAGTACATTCACCAATACAATTTACAACGAAATTTAATTTTAAATGCAATTATTCCCGTAATTTAAAAAGTTTTTAAAGTTAAAAACGTTAATATTGCGTATAATCTATGATCACAATAATAGATTTATCTCATTTTTTAACAATTTTAGGAAATAATTGACCTAAAAAAAAGTAGTAGAAGACTTGAGGGAGTCTGCTGCCCGGATGAGAGGGAGGCGGTGCGTAGTGTCCGGCGCGACGATTGATAAAGAGATTTCGAATGGGTGAGCTCTTTACACTCACCCCTCCCAGAGAGGTAGCCTCAACAAGGCTTTCGCTCACCGGGCGTCAGGATGAATTTGGTTTCCTAGGCTCGGGTGGAGTGATTCAAGGGAGACCCCGGGGGTTTTTAGTCAGTAGGGGCAGATTACTACTGACACGTCGTGGTCGCTGCCCTCAGCGACAGTAGCCATGATGATCTTATGCAGGATTTTCCCCCGAATTACCAAAAAAAATTTTGCTACAATTTTTAGCTTTATAACTTTCTTGTACAGCCTATAATAATAAATAACGGAGGTATCGACCATACTACATTAAAACAAAAATTATACAATATTCAAAGTAATTTGTAAACAATAATATTCACCGCACTTAATAAATTATTAGATAAATAAATGTTTTGTTTAAATCTTATCCATCTGTGACAATCCTTGTAAATTTGGCAGTGTTTGACAGCTTCCCTCTAAGATAACTTCCTGGTTCGACCAAACAGGACCTAATTATTTGTTTTTGTGCTGTTATTGCTCATAGATTCTTGAAATTTAATCAAATGGAAAAACCAACTGATGGCATGCATGTAGGATATGTTACAGTTTGTTAGTTATATTAGGAATTATCTATTTTTCTTTTCTATTCTTTTTTATTTTTTTTAAGAGCTTATTTAAGCTATCTATTTTCAATACCATAATAATAATATTTCAGATATAGTTTAATTCGAGACTAGTATAAACGTCACGAGAAGAAAAAGTTTCGCTAGCGGTATGTAGATTATTACAAATCCAAAATAATTTTAGCTTTAAGCAAACAAAATATTATACTACGAAAAACAATTTAATCATATTTTGACTATGAAACGTAGATACTATTGATAACGATACCATTATAAAATCGTAACAGATTCGTGTATACAAATTTCACCTTTATACAGGCTTCGTGTTGAGACTACTGAAGGAATTTCAATAAAATTTTACATAGAGGTAACTTAAATATTGGATTTAATATTAGTGTACTTTTATCAAGAGAAAGTAAGCGGATCCTGCAAGAAAGGGAATAAATGTTTATACGGGAATTTCTTTATCATTGCAGCTAGAAACCTGAACCCTTGTAAATAAGTCCTTTGTTTTGCTACAATATTAGGGGCATAACAAAGACGGATTCACTAGTACCTAATAAAATTGTCTAGCTGTGACATATAGAATCGAGCCGCATCCGGAAACCGATATAATTGATCATCATTACAACAATGGGGGCTTAGTTAGAGCTTGCGTGCTCCCACGTCGCATCTCCGTGCGTGCCACGGCCGCAATCAGCTCACCTCGCCTAAATGTGCAGCCACCTTACTAATACGACGCCGCGTATCAAATTAGAATGGACAAAATTAATTTCCAACACACCGTTGCAACTTTAGAATTAAATCGAAATGACATTTTTTATTTAACACACTTAACAAAAGAATTACGGACAATTACACACATTGACTTAATCTCAAACTAAGCTGGTCTTATACTATAGGCACTACATATTGGTTCATATGTAGACAAATATACACATACTTTTCACACGCATCATCCATGACTCGCAATAAACTAATCAATTCCTCACAAATATAACCTTATTTTGTTGCCTTTGTCTACTCTAAAAGATAAGATATTTCATTAACTATTGATCATAGGTATTTGTTTGGTAAACGCGCCCATGCATCATGCCCCCTCATCATCATGGCCCATACATCATGGGCCCTGTCTTTACCATCCATCAAATAATAAAGTGGATAAACGTTTCTCCGCATTAAACAGTGAAGATGAAGTTGAAGATATTTGGTCCTTACATATGAAATTGGCGTTTTGTATGGGAGGAACAAAAAGTCGAATATTTTTTAATAAAATATATTTAATTAATCAAAGTATGAACCATTATTTTCTATGCACTTTTGCCATCTTATAGGTAGTTCATTGATCCCTTTACTAAAAAAACCAGTCGGACGGGAATCAATAAAATCTTTGAAGGCGATTTGGACTGCCCCATCGGAGTTGAATTTTTTCCCTTGCAAGAAGTTATCCAAATTTCGAAAAAAATGGTAATCTGTTGGAGCAAGGTCCGGGGAGTACGGAGGATGTCTTAGACTTTCCAATTGAAGCTCTTCTAATTTAGTAGCCGTCTGTTGTGCAGTGTGTGGTCTAGCGTTGTCGTGAAGCAGCAGTGGCGTGGAGCGATTGACCAGCCTAGGTTGTTTAGCCGCTAGCTTTTCCATCATGGTTTGCAATTGCTGACAATAGACATCAGCCGTAATAGTCTGGCCAGATTTGAGAAAACTGTAATGAACAATACCGGCACTAGTCCACCAAACGCTTACAAGTAACTTTTTTGGGGTTAATTTTCGCTTGGTGCAGGATTTGGCTGGCTGGCCAGGATCCAACTATTGCGCTGAGCGCTTCCGATTATCGTAAAGAACCCATTTTTCATCACAGGTAATGATTCGGTTTAAAATACCTTCATTATTGTGCCGGTTTAGTAATGTAACGCAGCAGTCGACGCGCGTTTGCCGGTTTGCTTCAGTCAATTCGTGAGGTACCCACCTTTCAAGCTTTTTAATCTTCCCAATTTGCTTCAAGTGAATTAAAACAGTTTTATCACTAACATCGCAGCCTGCAGCTAACTCGGACGTGGTTTGCGATGGATCCGCTTCCACAATAGCCTTCAACTCTTCATTATCAACTTGAGTCTCAGGCCGTCCACGGGGCTTGTTCTGCAGGTCGAAATTTCCAGAACGAAAACGTTGGAACCAAAAACGAACTGTGTTTTCTTTTGCAACACGACCGCCATACACATCATTCACCCTTCGAGTTGTTTCCGCAGCACTAGTGCCACGGCGGAACTCGTACTCGTAAATAATGCTATATTTTAAGTTTTCCATTTTGTAAAATGAGTGACGCAAACAGAAAAAAACAGAAGAAAAAACAAATGAATGACGATCATCGAAGCACAAATACATGAGTCTATAGCTGTACAAATTTGAATTTGGAATTCCTTACCAAAGAGGAGAAATTTGTGATTAAAGTGGCCAGTACGAAAAACGCCAATTTCATATGTAAGGACCTAATATATGCTTGCCGCATAAATGCTTATTCACTCATCTCTTAAAAATTTCCAAATTATGTAATAGTGGAAACACGAACTCTGAACCAAATTCCATTACTTGGCTTTTCATATTACGCAATTTACAATGAACAAGCGAATATTTTAGTGTGGATAGTGAAAACACCTCTAATTCCTTGACCTACTCGAATTAAACATATAGCATTATTATTAATAACAGAATCTATACCCATATAATAAATGACAAAAAATTAACAAGAATTTACGGAACGGTGCACAATTCTTCAAAAATACGTAAAAAATCTTTATCTTATATATATTGTAATAATGACCCGTGATTTCGTTTAACTTGGCCGTGTGAATGAAGTATTACATGATGGTAAAATGACGTAAACGCACATTCTGGGAAATCGAAAGTGCCAATTCGATGTTGTTATCTTTTAATAATCTTAAAACATAAAAGAAAATTAAATATATTTCTTAACGAACGTAATATATAGCCCATGCCTCTTGTTACGTCACTGGACTAAATGTAAATTTATAAAACTCTGTCTACATCGTTATAAAAAAATATTTTAACTATAACGGCGGTGAACGTTTGAAGCTAAGGGCAAATCTCAGCCGAAAAACGCTGCAGGAATTTGCTCGTGTTTGGTTGGTTTTCTTGGTCTAGATGTGGCCCTTTTTTAGATAGCGTGAGATTTCGCGAGCGAAATTCTGTCACTTTTTTTCGTTCAAGTTTATTCGTAACTCACATTGTAAAATTATCACTTTTTATCACCTTAAATAATCACAAAAATAATCGGTTATTATTTCTCTTGCAAGCAAATAAATTTAAATAATCGAGAGCTAACATTGTCACCCTATCATGCCTATTAGAACAAAATGCCTTTAATGATCAAGCTATTTGCTGACATTAAATGCACGCACATGCAAACACGCGTCGAATTTCCATGAAAAATAAACAATAAGTACTATAGCGCTTAATATTATTGTTTCAAACGAATGATCATTTAATCCTTTTATCAAAAATATATAAATATGCTCAAATTTCACATTCATAAAGAGTGTCAGCTGTATTGGAAGACATAAAATATAAAACATAAACACAAAAATATGAAAGCGATAGAAAGTACAACGAAAAAAAAAATGTGGAATGAAAACCAAAAAAATCAAATCAGAAATTAATAACGCAAAGATGTGGTTTAATCGGATTTTTAAAAAATTGTGCCACTATTTTGTCGAATGCATATAACTAAAATGTTTTATTGAGTCATACATTTGATGTCGTTAAGAAATTACGGGGATAACTGGAAATAGTTATCCAATCACATATTTTTTATATAATCAGTGACGCATCTTCTTTGTCCTTGTACTTTGAAAAGTTGGTAATCCTCAAATAATACAAAGACTCACCTTCATTAAAACACATCCGTAAGCCAAGAATTCTGTTTCAATGAATGGGTTTCTTAGTTAAGGTACCTTTGGTATCATCATACATAATAAAAAATTATGGAAACATCAACAAAAAGAAGTAGTTATTATTGGCCGACTTAACTCATTTTAAGAATTTATAATATTTTTAACATTTTTCAGATTTTTTTCCACTTTCTATAACTTCACAGGTAGATAAACAGCTGAAACCTTTAAATGAAAAAAATTTAAGACTATTGGAACGTTCTGTCCGTTTTTCCGTTTCAAGTTTCGACACATAACCACTTGTTTATTTTGCGCACGTTTATCTCCCTATTTTTAACACTTAATGTATTTTATACATGCTGTAGTAGCAAATTAACTAGCATAAAGTTAAATTCACATTAGTCAGTGTGAGCGATGGTGTACCCATGGCAGCCAATAAAGTTCACTTACGCCTAAAAAAAACTTTCATAAGAAAACCATTCATAAATGAAGGAGATATCAATAAAGCATTAGTTCACATTAGTCAGTGTGAGCGATGGTGTACCCATGGCAGCCAATAAAGTTCACTTACGCCTAAAAAAAACTTTCATAAGAAAACCATTCATAAATGAAGGAGATATCAATAAAGCATTAGTTCATCATTTATTGCATCAAAAGTTTTTTTTCAAGTACGAGATATACAAATTGCCTTCATGTTCACAGGAATTCATTAATAATAATAGTATTTACATTATTCAATACACGGTAATAAAAACTCGTATTTTGTTTTATTCCAAAAACTGGCAGAGCATCCCGGTAGACCTAATATAATCGAACTCCAGTCAATTGTACAATCATACACAAAAGGTTGTATGATCAGAGTTGCTACGAAACACAAACCAGTAAATAAAACAATGGTTCTCATACATTATTTCCCAAAGCAATGGTTAAGGTGGGCACTTATGTAATCGTTATTTCACGAAGAAAGCGTCGCTTCGCAACGCAACGACATACAATCGTGTGGACTTGACATACGTTGCTTTTGACAAACCGTTGCGACGTTATGGTTATTTGCAATAGGCTGCATAGATATACCTACTGAATATTGTGCAAAAGCCTACACAAGAATTCACAAACGCAGAGCAAAACAGAATTCGCATATCAGATCGATCACATTTATATAGTTAACATTCAATTCATTAAAATAACTCGTAAAACTTCTTTTTTTTTCCTGAAATTTTCCACGAACTTTAAATGACAGTTAGTCCATTTGAGTGTTTGATCGAAGGCTAATTCTTGGCCGGAACCGAAACCGAAGACAATTAATCGGCCATCGCCACCGTGTACAGCCGAATCTGGAGTCGAAGTCAGAGGGTTCAAAATTCTAAAAAAAATTCAAGATTAAATAAAAAAGTTAAAAGCCAATTAAATAATGATTTAAAATTTTATTATTATAAATTAATTTTTTGCCTTTTAAAAGATTGGTGAAACAGAAATTGACAGTTTATTAAGATTTTTATTTGTTTTTGTTATAATTTATTACTGCGGGTTCTCTGTTTGTGTTTTGTGTTCTTTACCTTGATTTTTATTTTGTTTAATACTTTGTGGAAACTTTACTGGCTTATGCATATTCTTTATGTATTTTTTAAAATTATTTTTATAATTACTGCTCTATTTTTTTTTCTAATAATGATATAAAAAATAAATATAATAAAGGTTTATATTAACTTAATAAACATAATTTCTGATTCTGGTTCTAGTGGGTAAAGTAAAGAAAGTTTCATTTATGGCCATTTCGCAATTAAAATTTAAATTTATAGACCGTTAAAATTAAATGCGTAAGAGCGAAAATTACATTACTTACTAGGCAATACGTGAAGATTTGCATAATTTATAAAAAAAAAACAATTTGATTAACATCCTTACTTGTATTCAGTACAATAGATTTAATAATCAAAACGAATTTTCTGTTGTACGTTAAGGAGTTCTATTCAATATCAAAAAGATCTTCGTCAGACTTTTAGCATATTAAACTTAAAACAACTTTTGTCTATATCCTTTTAAACAAAAAAAATCACCCAGACCGGTCTACGTATGACGGAGGGCAAAGACGGTTTGCTAGTGTTCCAGCTTATATTTCCGTCTTCTGAGGAACTTAATCAGGCCTGAACCATTTTAAAACAGAACAGAACAACCCAAAGCGAAGCTTCGGTAAGACACTATTGCTTTCTATAATATATAATATTTTATAGAGTTAACACAACAACCTCGTGAGATTTACACACCCAAATATATGTTAGACCCCTTATCATTTTCACAAAAGAAATGTTCCTCTGCTATTTATTATATTATCATACAAATCAAAAATATAATATCAATTTTATATCAAAAATCATAATCATGAAATATTAATTTATAATATTGCGTTCAAGTAGGTATATAATAATACACTTGGAATATAAAATATTAACCCAAAATATATTGTATATTATGCATTTGTTAATGGTAAATGAATATCGCAAGAATACTCAGAAATATACAATATGTTACACTGAATAAGAAATAATATCGACGGTTAGTTTAAATGTCAAGATACTCAGGCGGTAAAGGTCAATAGCGGAAGCTCTCTTTATATTCAACAAAACACGAGTTATTTTACTCTTACTATAAACGAATTACCCTTTAAAACTTAGTTAAATCGCACCAGTAAAAAACGAGATAGTTGTTCTTAAAAAAAATTACTAAGAATCCATTTCTTTGAATCGACTAACACTAACTTCCGATTATTACATCAAGCTGAAACTTGATTTACGTACGTAAATCAAATAATAATGTAACATCATAGTGCCATGGATGATGGACACGCAATGTGGCGGCAAGATTTTCTTATATTACGAATTCGAGCTCATTCGATACGTCACGATGACCATACACTTAACGTATAAAATGTTTATCTCGTAGACTTCGATTAACACACGATTAAAATCATTCAAATACAGCCTTGAGTTTCTTTCGGCGTTTCTTCTTAAGATAGTCGCTTCCGAAACGCTGGAAGATCACCTTAGGTTCGTTTTTAACTGGCCGGCTGGCAGGTCGAGGTCCGTATCCAAGGGGTGCCTTTGCGTAGCTGCCGAACTCATAAAATTCGCTGGCTGAGCGCCTTCTGCATTCGCCCACCAAGCCTGGTTTAGTTGTTAAGGCCTATCCCAGCCGCGCGATACGATAACTCAGAAGAAAAAAGATTAAAATTATCTTTACGATACAGGTCGTTTTGTTTTTAATAGTTCTTTTGTGGCTCCATTGATTTTGTTAAAACTATACGGTTTCAGTTACTCACCTGGTAACTATTATTATAATTACACTCTCCTTTTTATATGTATTTCGATCACGTACTGTTTTTGAATTCCATTAACACTTTCGTGACTTGCTTACATATCTTATCTTAAAAATAATTAAAAGGAACACGAAGTTTCAGTAAAAAACATTAAACTTTTAAAACTACATTTAAAAGAATTCCTTGCTTTAGTAACATATACCTTACAATAATATTTTAACAAAAATTATGAAATACAAGCTTATAGGAACTTTAGCCCAATCAGAAAGTTATTAAGTCCTAATTTCACTGGCTTTTCATCGTATTAATAATTTCGAATCAATGTAAACTTAAAGTAATGAATGTGGTAAGCGAATTTACTTATTGATTCCATTCTCGGCATAGCGTATTTAAAAACCCGTATTGTTCGATGCATAACAAAAACGGGGTCAGGTATTTATGACAGCCAATAACACAGATAGATATCTGTACCATATATCCATTCGTTTCTGTCACTTCATGGTAATTGTTTTTTAATAACGGAACGTTTATAGGCTTGTAGTAAGTTATCATCTCATATATCAAGGTTGATTTATTTTTCCTTCGTTTTACAACTATCTATATATTTTCTTAGAAACATTATTTTCATTCTAATAAAAATATAGGGTGAACTGTCACGTAAACATCACAAAAGATGCTAAATTATGCTTCATTAAAATTATCTGATCTAATTTAATTTTTTTTAAATGGGCTATTACATATTCAACATAAAAGAAATATTAGATAATATTATCTACTAAATTACTATTATTTAGTATATAATAAAAAGATCTATTCCACTATTGTATTACTACCCGCATTTTATGCACTACGTTTTTATACTCCCTAGATCTCAGTAAACATCTTTGAGGACATCAATTCATTATTATGTGTGCTATTGGACCATTGATGATTTTAAGCTAATAATGTATTGAACATTTTAAGGGCTATTTAACCCGTTCGTGACAACATTTTAGTTCTCTGTCTCCAATCTTAACATTACTTTACACGGCAGAAACGAATGTATCGGAAGCTCTCTAATATAATATTCTGTAATGACAGCAATGCATTCCTCTTATTTCAAATTATAACATGACCTCAAAATTGCAAATATTTTTAAGCATTCATTATTTCGTCGACAACAGAGCTAGTCATTGCGGTTAAAAGATCGTTATCAACTACAAACAAAGTCAGTTAATGAAGTTGGTTAAAAAGAACAATAAATCTAAAGTTAGGACGTTTATCGTTGTATACAACGATAAACGTCTTAACTTTTTCAAGCAATACCGAGCCGAAATTACAAAATAAAAACCAAATAAAAGTTATTATTGTTGCAAAGGCATGTGAATTATAAATAATAAAATATTGTGTTTAATTTATTGAGAATAAAATATTTTAAAACTTTAGCTTTTACAGCTTTGAATGATTGTATCTATGACAATGTCTTTAGTGCGTGCGTGCATGCATGCGTGTGCATCTGCGCGCGTAAGTATTTGTATTTTAAATAATAGTAAACGATTACATATTTATTTTAATTGCAATAAACCAATAGATACTATGAGTGAGCCAATACATTATTAAAGCTTGTAATTTTGAAAGCCATTATTTAACCTTATGTTTCTATGCATTTAGTTTCATCTTTAGCTTAGGTTTATCGTACTAATGAAGGTCGAACATCAAACATTTACTATTATTAATCAATTGTGTAACTAAAGCTGCCCTTTACTGCCAAGTACTTTGTAATAAAATTAAGAATTATATGTTAGATGCATGTTAACGTACTTTAACTGGAGTCGTCAAGCATAGTGCTGCAATTAATTTAAAACAAGCAATAATTGTCAGATATTACATCCATTGCCGTTAGCGATCTTCTGATAGTTAAATTAATGTATTCCATAGATGAGCAAAATGTAATCGGATCAACGTAAAATGATTACGATTACATTTTTCATCATTTCCATGACTCTTCGTTCTGGACACATTCCACCATAATATCCTCTATTACCTGGCACAGAACATGGGATCCTTAAAAATTAAGTATTACATACATTATTTAATTATTAACCTTTTAAATATTTTGAATATAAAATAACGTTTTTAAAATGTAAATGTAGCACTTTATGAATATAAATATGCATTTGCATGTATTATTGTCCTACAAACTGTATTTATTAAATACAGTTTGATATATTACATTAAATTTATTATTATATTACAAATCTGAATGTAGATTCAAAATAAAATATTATATAGTTAATATCGCATAGTTTTTAAAAAAAAATATTCTAAAAGAAGGAAAACAGGTTTATTTAGTTGTAAAACATTACTGCAGCTCAGTGACGTGCATAGGGTATTTAGATAGGATAGGCAGATTCACATAATGAATGTGAATATTGTATAAAGATAATAAATATTATATTACTTACATACGGAAGATAGATAACTTGAAAATAGATTAAATATGAAAATAAAAGGTTCCTTTTTTTGTTTAAATTAAAGGAATTTATTCCAGACTTATTTATCGTAAGGGCATCAATTCTTTTAGGCATTTATGTTATAAATGCTACTGCTGTAGCCTATGTACATTAAATATAGGACAAACGTAGGGCAAGAAGTGCTATCACTGCGTCGCGTTAAACGTAAAATTACTTATTAGTTAATAAAATCACGAATATATTATTTCTCAATTCCATGTTTATTAATTAATTAATATAAAATCAATCATATCAACCCATTAAAAAATTCATTCTGAACGATATTCAAGCAAAATATTTGTTAAAATAATTATATGAAAATAATTTTATCTTGATTAACAGCAACATGGGTTTTTTCTTTAGTTCCAGATCGCATACGGTTAGTAATATAGAAAAATATCGATATTATATTTATAAAATAAGCATATTTAGATTTACGAAAACTATAATTTCTATTATTCGCCAATTTCCATAAACTGCTTATGCAACTTGATTTAATTATTTAAAAAAACGTTTTACATATTGAGAAATAAATTTAGAAAATTAAAAGATATACCTCGCTTTATGTCTATAATAACCAACCATAGAGAAACATACTTTTCATTGTTCACAAAAAACTTAAAAATCAAATGACTTGTTTCATTCTGTATTGAATAGATCTGTGGTTATCTCTTCCAATTATCTGTTATTAAAGACTTGGAAATCTACGACGTCTTTGAATATCAGGAAATATGAAATTATACTAATCGTTGGGGAGATCAGTGTGTAAACACAACTCTAGGATGATGTCATCTCGCTGCACGACACACGGCAAGAATAAACTACAACAAATATTATAATTAAAAGCAAAAACATATCCATACAAAAGGCAGTTTACCTAAAAAGTGATTGAGAATCGTGTTTCTAGCATTATCAATTATGTTTCAAAAAGATTAACGCTCAGTAAAAACTACATCCATTATTTAAGATTTGCATACGTTCAACGTACTTAGCACAATTGTAAAGTAATATTTATTTCTACACGACGACATTTAAAAACCATCCATTAAAGGAGTTACCATCTCCTGATCCTATCGTCTTTTTTTTTTACTTGGGTAAATCCTCATAGGACCGTCCCGGCCGCGAAGGGGTAGGCAGCCGGGGTGTGCCGGACTTTTACCAGCTAAAAACCCCAAGGTGACTACTTCTGCGAATTAGTGGGGACTACGGGTCCTGTAATCAAATCGCCGCAGCGATCCTATCGTCTGGACCAACTATGACTGCTAAATAAATTGCAAAATTAACGATAATAATATTGTATATATTGATTGCAGTACGGATGTAGTAGGTAAGTATAAAAAAGAACCAGTGAATATTTTATTAACAAGCGAAACAAATTTTCCTTATTTAGGTTAAAGAATACTTATAAATATTGTTTATGTTAAACGCATAAATAAAGGACTCTTGTGCATTTGTAGAACCTTTGCCTCTTCCATTTTTCTAATTTAATACAGAATTACCACTTGCTCGCCTATAAAAAATACTCTTCTGATAATAAAAATTACCAGTAAAATAGAGCTTTGAGAAAAGCAGTCAGCTACGCTTATAGTTAAGACGTGCAAACGTAAAATAGATAACTAATATATCTCTACTCGCCCTGAATTTATATAGCGTAGCAATATTTTATTCAACAGTATTTTAGAGAAAAAAGACAACATAAATAACTATAAACACATACTAGGGTCACGGAATGGACTAAGTTGACAGAACAGCTGATATAGTTTAGAGGATAACTTATAAATTCCGCTGACATGGTAAGTTTTAGTGGAAGCGCATGACCTTAATTTTAATAGCTTACCTTGGCCACTAGACTACGGAAATGATCAATTTATATAAAGTACCAATGTACAAAAAATGGATGTTAATCTTTAGTAATTACGTCTAAAGACACGCACTTAGTATGTCTTTTTTATAAATTCATTACAAATGTATACCTGAAAATAAATTTTTTGGGTTAGATAAATAAATTAAAACCCTCTCCAAAACCAATAAACATTAGATTTATTTACATAATAACTATAAAAATCTAATCGCTGCTTCTGAAGCCAAGTTTTCTTTGTATGAAGAATGGTCGCAGAATTCTCTTTAACATGAATACACTCGCTACTGTCGCTGTTGAATCCAAATGAGATACAATCCTTTCATCTCACTAGTCTCATAGCAAGCGACCACTTAACAATAATTTATTGGCACCCTACTTGCAAACGTTCTGAAGTTTTCCTTATTACATCCCATACAAAGATTCTAACCTTATACTTCCATGGCTATCTTATTCTAGGATATAAACTTTTATATTAAGCAAGTAGTTATAATGTACGGATATGAAGGGCATTGCTTATAAGGTGCTCTCAACTAATAACATTTATATGTAAACCAGGAGGTTTTACTGTCACTTCTATTCCGATTAGCACTAAAAAGATCTATATAATTCTTTCCTCTGTCGTATTAGGCCGTGGAATGCTCTTCTAGCAAGCCTGTTCCTTTCGTCCTATGATATTGGATCCTTTAGAAGAAGTACAAAGAGTCTATCATCAAATCTAGTCATAGCTCGTTCGCAACCCTGATTCGCAACCCACATCATCTAAAAGACTGAAGAAACAGTAGTTATGTCAGATAGAAAATGACCATACCATTACCTGAAAATTGCCTACGGGGTATACAACATGTAAAACAACGGGCTTCCAGTTTCTATGTTACCTCGTAAGGAATGAATGGGGAAAAGAGTCAATAACCAAAGAATAATAACATTGCAATTATAATAATGTAAAGATGATTGAAAACAATGCATAATTATCCTGTTTATGTATACATATAAGTATTGGGAGAACAGTATTTATTAGTTTCGTAGCAATGTAAGCCCCCTTTTTTTATAACCTGGTGGAAATTCCTATAGACCGCTAGAGCCTCTCTCGTAGGGCCGATGTTAGGGTGGACTCTTACGATAATGATTTATTTTTAAAAAGAAACAATTCTCGTTTATCTTTTTTTCTGTTCATTGAAAGATTTCAATTGAATACTAAAAAAATAAAGGTATACTGAATTTATCCATTCATGCATATAGACAAGGTTAACTTGCACAGTATCAATCAAACTATATAATCTACGGCATTATTTAAATTACATTACGTTTTTTATGTTTAAATTAAACACTAAGCATATACAATATACCGTAAATCAACCCATATATAGAAGTTCTTTTTTGCGAAAATTATAAACATGGCCATTAAAATAAACGTAGACCTCACGGCATCTTTAAAAATGTATTGATGCTACATGAATAAACCAAACCAGTCCTGTTAAATTATACGGTTACAGCATTATTACTACACGAATCCATAAGTGTTAGATAAAATTATTAACACCAGAATTAAAATATCTTCTATTAATTCACTCTTTTTTAACTATCGTAAAGGAACTATTTTAAAAATAATCCATCTGATATTATATCATATTTTAATAGTATTGGTAGAAATATATAACAATTAATAGAATAATATGAATAAAACTAATAAAACAATTCACTTAAGTTGCTATAATCGACATAATATCATAGAATTTTAAAAACTTGACAAATAGTAAGCAAGACTTCGAAAAAACAAAAGAAATGGAAGCAATGAGTACATTCGGGTAATGAAAAAAGACGATTAGAGTTATATTTGATTTATTGAAATTTATATTATTGCTGTGTATAAAAAATAATTTTACCACGTATAATATTACAATAAAATAAATGTATTTGGAATTATTTATGTTTTTAACATAATGAAATATTTATATTTTTAACGTTTTCTAAACTAATTACAAGCTTTGATAAATATTATTACTCTTAGTACCGTCTTGACCTTAAAGAAAACCAAATATAAGTCATATCAATTTTTATTTGTTAAATTATACCATTTGTATATTACACATATAATTATTAAATCTTATTTTAAACATAATTCTCCTAATACATAATTTGCATACAACATAATTTGAATATTTATCGCTAAATGAACAAACAAATAAAAAAATGTGCGGTATATTTACATTCTTTTAATCCTTATTGTATCATCTCACTCTTATGGTATTGGATTCTTGAAAATACTTTTAATCAGGCCGGTATGATCATGGCGCAATTGCTATAAAAAGACAATAAGCAATTTCTAGGTAGTTGGTCATTTTTGGATCGTATTGTGATAAATATCAGATGCAATGTAATCATTAATCCAAACTAGTTTAAAGAAAATACATACATCTTTTTTTAATGCATATTTTATAGATTAGAAATGTAGACTGCTCTTTTTTTTAACTTTCATGTTTTAAATTTTATTACATGTACACAACAAGCTTTTCAAATTTAGATATTTTTTTGTTCCCCTAATCGTTGTGAGTAGTCTAATTTTAATAAGTCTATATCAGTGACGTGCATAAAGTATTTGTACAAGGTAGGCAGAATTTGCGTTATTAATTTGAAAATTATTCTATAACAGTAAATATTACATTGCTTTCATAGGAAATATAGATAACAATTTATTCCAGACTTATTTACCGTAAGGGCATGCTTTGCTTACATGCATCTATGGAATGAACGATACTGATCTATATACATGTGCCTTTAGGATTATAGTGTATTTTTTTTTAAATTATTGAGTCTTAATCTGTGAGATTTATCCATTTACTTATCAAAGTTCTTTCAATTACATGCATTCCTTTTAACTATATTTTCATGTGCGCTATATAAATAAAATTAAATAAAATATATTTAAAATAGAAATATAATTAATAATAATACAGTTATTTAGATATCGTTTTACAACAAATAAATAATAATATATCGTCACGCTATATCCTATTCGGGGTAAGCAGAGATACATTAGTGGCTGTATCCATTTTGCGCTTTTATTTCGTGCCCAATGAGACCAGTAGCGCAGCTGATCGCCGTTCTCGTGGTACTTGCAATGATATTTCTATTAGATAGCGTACGGGTTTTCTCACAATGTCGAAGTACAACAAATACAGTCCGACAATATATCTACAGCACTGTCGCGTTTTCTTTTTTCACGTACAAAGACCATTTTCACCTTTACAAAACGTCTTTTCACCTTTATAATACGCGTGATATTCGAAGGTCACATTTCTGTAGCCTTAACCCCGCTTTCAGAATTCTCTGTCACTCAAATGTCGCTAAGATTACAATATTGTATTGTGTCTCACGAAACATATTACGAATACTATTCATTATATTTATTCCTACTTACATTTTAGTTTCTCTTTTAGTCAAAATTGAGTGTTTACATTTGTATGAAGAGCCGGTTGAAATTGTATTTTGTTATACACATCAGAGTTCCTTTCAAGAGATGTTTTTTCATACTGGCTCGACAAAGTGACTACAGTGCATCTAATGGTAAGTACAGTGTAGTCCAACGAAAGCGACTATCAAAGGATGAAAATCTGTTGATAGTTTGCAGCGTCATATCGGCCCACATATACCACGACTGAAGGTCTCTAGATATATGTGTAACTGGATATATACAAGCTGATCCCGAAAAGTCTTTACACTTGTGTACCTACTGTCGTTACGACTCAGTTCAGGAAATCGCCATAAAAATATAAAGAAAATAATGATAAAAGATTAAATAATGTTTTGGGGTGATTGTCGTCGGCCAACGTGGAGAATATGGAGAACATACATATATGTAGAAGAAGAATGATTGCAAGCAATTAGCATATTAAAGCAAAACTATGAGGTCTGTTCACTACGAACAACTAATATATATCTAGGCAGTTTAATAAATTCAAATTCATTTGTAAAGGAAATACTAATCTAACCTTCAGATGCAAGGAAGTGAATACTGATTGTTATTAACTTCTTGGCTATCTATTGGATAGTCCGATACAGAGGCCAACCAGTTAATATTTTGTTTCCCACTTCATAATCGGTATAAGTTTATTAAAACATTCTTAGCTCTCTGGTTAATATTTATCTTGATCACCAATGAAAATAAAGGTTAACAACATTCTTCATTCACCTCGTGAATTCATTTACAATTTTTAAATAAACTATTTTAAAAATATATCACCACTTAGGAAAAACTCCTATTGGTATTTACAAAGTATGAAATAAAATGTTTTTTTATATATGTGTACATATAAAACTATACTAACCTTTCGTTACCATTACAGGACACAGTAAAAAGTCATTATCTTATTAGGTAACTCATATTATTTCTCATAGAACAGCTTCAATGCAATTCAAATTGAAGTGTAGTGTAAGAAATATATTTTATTGATAAAGCTAATTGGAGTTATATAAAATTCCAATTAGATTTAGAGAAAATCAGATTGTACTAAACCTAGGTTGCAAAAATTACTGCTAAAACCTATATCTTTGGAAAGTCCTGAAATATGACAGATGACATACAAATATGACAGACGAGATGCTAATTATTATTTAAAAAATTGTGGCGACATTGACATATTCGTAATAAGTGGATTCCGAAATATAACTTTATGACACTAAAAATGTCGCTTAAAGTAAATACCCCCCAACATAATCATATGTTATAATTACATAAAAAAAAATCTTAATTATCCAAAAACTATTACTATGAAAAAATATCAGTCCATCTATCAAGGTCGCGGTGCAGTCTAGCTGGAATGCCTACCACTCCACTAAAATCACCTAGTCATCATCCAGATATAAACTATAGATTTAATTACTCTATATATAGTACATCTTTTAAAATTGATCTTTCAATTGATAACTAGAAATTATACTGCATTAATCAAGTGATATAGAAATATGTAACTAGATTAAAACGAAATGGAGTGACAATATTCGTCTAACCATAGGACCAAGCTGGACCAGAGTTGCAGAAGACCGAACTCAATGGAGAGAGCTGGAAGCCTATGCTAAGAGACACGCAGGATTGCGTGATAAGAAACAATATTCATACAATCAAAAATGTTCAAATACATGTAGTTCGGAACAAAAGAGCCTATAAAAAAGACTAGATTGAAACTGTCCCATAGTTATATTTTTAGTAATGTTATCATTCTCATTTTCAATCTTATAACAATGTTTTGAAAGATAATTAAATATATATCTTTTTTGTAGCCCAGAGGAAAGTCCTGAATTTAACTGTCAGGGCCGTTGTTAGGACGGCGAGCTCGGATTGCCACATTCCTACTGGCTCAAAACGCCCGGAGTGTCCCTCAACCCACTAATAGCCGAATCTGGAGATCTGTGTTCCTCTAACAACCTGGCAAGCGAGTAGCCTTTTTCAGGTTCCTTCTCTGGGAGGAAAAAGAGCTTGATCTTAAGAAACTCTCTCTCTGGCGGTGCGTCGGACATATGCAACGCTTATGATCATATTCCTAATACAACTATTGACTATCTAACACTGTGACGTATACAAATTATCTGTGCAAGGATAATTTTCACTGAAATACATACACAAGCCAATCTAAGATAGTTACTACAATAATAATTAAAATTAACCTATTCTGCGTGAGTCACGTACTGGAAGACAGCAGCCGCCAACATACGTGAAATGACACACGCGCTCAGGCACGCTGTCATTTACAAGTTTGAAACGTTTATAAAAATTACTCTATGTTATATAATATAAGGGTTCCAGAAGAAAACAATTTACACTGCTATTTTGAGAAACGCTTTGAAATAGTTTTTAAACTGGGTTTTATTGAATTAACAATTGAACTGAATTTACTTGGTTTTTAAACGCGCGTGTTAGATATTTTAATTTGATTTTGGAATTGAATACCACTCACTTCCATAGATTTAAGACTCGATAGACCCTATACGTGTTAAATTAATTTTTCTTTTCTTTTGATCATTTAAAAGTGTTTATAAAATATGCTTACTTACCTTTAGGGGTACTGCATAGTGAAGATGTTTTTCATTTCGTGAACTTCAGGTGATACCAAACGCGTGGAAATGAGGTAACAGTACGTCATACCCAACTGGGATATGCTAGTGTATGTTCTAATTTTGTTGTAATAAGATTATATGAAGGATGAAGTATAAGGGATTAAGTAACAATAAAATGCCTTTACACTATCCTCCAACGAAGGTGAACAGAGATTATATTAGTAGCTTTATGCACTTTGCACTTATATGTTCAGTTGCAATACCGAGTACATTAGGTAAAAAAGGTAAGATATTTCTTGTAATAAAAGCCAAGCCAAGCAAGCAAGCAAGTAAAGCTTCTTATTTCTAAAAGCCATTATTTCAACCAGTCCTAAAGGGAACTTCGTTTTATAATCAGACCGTAGTTTAAATTAAGAGCATGTATTAAAATTTAAAACGTATGTAATGAGATGAAACGAAGGCAAAGAGCTACGAACGAAATAGGCGCCCAGAGATAAGGCTCACTATATTGTGCTGCGTGAGCCGACCGCGGCCACTAAAACCTTGAATACAACCGCGCGCCTTCCTGCAATATAATAATAAACAGCTCAGTCCGGCTCAAGCCTTTACCGATTCAACACGACCAATAATAATTACCGCAACACGATCACGACACGCGAAATTACGTGAACCGTGTTCGCGCCGTCACCACAACCCCAAGACAAACTTCCTGTGATACAAAAGTGACACAATTAGTATACTCATATTGTATATTGTGATGTATTGTGCCAACGCTCCTTGTGTTTTATTAGGAAATCATTTTGCCAAGTGTATTTATAAAAGGTGAGAAAGAATATATTTTATCTAAAATAACTTTAAAAATTACATTTATATTATCTTCAATTTAATTAAACATTAATCTTTTACTATGCGCCTTGTACTAATGATGTATTCAGATCTGCAGTTTTTGCCAGTTTTGTTAACATTGACTCATCGTTATTGCACTCCCTTGCCTTGCGTACGTTTCAATTACCGAAACTGAACGAGATAAGAAACTTAAATAGTATTTCAAAACGTCTTAGATAGTCATTGTAAATTTATTCCATTTATTACTGTTTTTATTATAATTCTGTTATTGATATCCCTGCGTACGACCTGTTTTATATTTATTATATCGTTACATATTTGATTATGTGCCTCATAAATAAGTCATTTTATGGAATTTTATGACTATTAATCTTTACATCTAACAAGTGTTTTGTAAAGTAAACTTTTAAATTAATAAAAAAAAAATTATAGCTTGATGAATAATTTATCGAATTTGAGTTAAATGGAAAAAATCAATATTCCTACCTACTTACAAAATGTATTTCAATGGTATCAATTTTACACAACATATCTCACGATCCGACGAAATGTAATAATAAAACTTGGCTTATAAATTAATCACGTCTACTAATTGTAGGGAAATACGAACCGATTGATTTGTAAACATAGCGCGACTGTTAACAGGATGTACCATTGGCGCAGATGCTTACTGATCTTTATGAACCATTGCTCCAATTTCCTTAAATGTACTACGGAATTTACTTTTTATTGGCATCCAAATTGTCATTGTTTATCGTTCTTATTTCTTTCCATTTGTTGCACGGATGATAGTTCCATAACGTGAAGTAGGTATTCATGACGTCAGTCTACAAAACTCTTTTTACACGCTGTTGTAAAACCATTGATTGAACTTTGCAATAATAACAACTAAGCGTCTATGCTATATCGTATTCCCACAAAACTGCTTAACACGTCACGGTGGGTCACGTTTGACTATTCTGTGGGGCGGCGTGACTCACCAATTGGTCACATTTGACTATTCCGTGGGGATGCGTGACTCACCGGTGGGTCACACTTGACTGTTGCGTGGGCTGTGTGACCCACCAATGGGTCACACTTGACTATTGCGTTCGAACTCTTAACAATGTCGCCCCGGCTCACGAAGCGTAACGAGATAAGACAGTCCCGCCTCACGTGGAAAAACGCAGATATTCGCCCCGTCGTGAACGTGTTAATAAAATAGAAGCTCGATTTTATAATATTTATTAAACAGCCTATACTCGCTTCTCAACTAGCATCACATTAATCCTCATTATTTCAAACAATAAGCCGAATTAAAAATCTTTTTCTTACACTACAGAGTTTATTAGCAACCTATTCATAAATGTAACTAATCTAAACAAATGACAGCAATTATAACTTAAGCAAGTGTGATCTTACTACTATTATAAATGCGAAAGTATGGATGAACGTTTGTTACTTAATCAAGTTAGAAGGACTAAAGGAATTGGGACGAAATTTGGCACAGAGATAAATTGTAGTTTGGAATAACAAATAACCTACATTTTATCCCGGAAATAGACTTAGTTCTTGTGGCAAGCCGGTTAGGACCACGTGTTTTAGTTAATCTTGAAAACTACATGACCTATCAAACTTTGCGGTTGAACTCATATTTTAGATCTTCCTGTTTTGTTTCTAAGATTGTTCATTGCTTAGAAATTATAACTGTTTATGATTTTTTTTAATTCACATTTTACTAGTAAATAAGAATACATTAAAGTACAGGCAAATAAAAACAAAAATATACTAAAAGCTATGTGATTGAGCTTATTAATAACTATTGTATCCCTATTTTGTCAACCATTTTCAAAATATTACAACACATTTTCCTTGATTACCTTGCACACGTAGTAAATCCGCATTGAATATCAAAAAACCCGTGTAACGGGTAAAGACCAAGTTTGCTAAATTAACATGATTTGCGGACTCAGTACTACTGTACTGCTACAGATCTACAAAATTGTATGACACCCTAAATATAATGCGGCATGCCTATAAGCTTTAATCTATTGCAACCAATCTATTATGACTAGGTTCAGTCTACATTCTTTGACCACTCTTAGAGCCAAGATTTTTGGTTGTAATGAATTTACCACACTTAAACTTTAATACGGACTGTTCACAGTATACTTTGGCTAACTACATTAGGCCAAAAGTGATCAAAAGCTACGAAACAAGAACTTTAATTTTTAAAAATCACTATGTAATATGTAAAAACTAAATAAACAAGTATAGAATGAGAATTATAGATGTAGCCTTCGTGTAATATAAACAGAATATTAATAAGAAAGAATGGCCATAAAATAATCATCTTACGCCCAGATTCAGAAATCCTCTTTAAATTGTAAGACTCTCAAGCACTAAGCATTTATTAGTGTTTATTAATTGAAGGAGCGCTTCTGAAGCTGGAAGATAATATTATAATTTGTGAATGAGGGAGTTAATTTGGCAATCGAAAAAAAAAATAGTTATAATATTTTAATATGCCGAAATTAATATGAAATTGAATGGACTACTTTATTATAATTCGAATAACAAGAAACTAAAGATTTAACTTAATTTACCGTTATTAGTCAATGGTATAGTATCAGTGTCCTTATTAGTCCTTAAATTTATTATTGAAATATATACATACATATCAAATAGTGTAGAAGAATAAGATGTAGGTTTGACCCCGTCGGAAATACTAACTAAGGCAGGAACTGCGTATTGTCACCAAACTGTAAAAACTTTGTACATGCACTATTTTTTCCCTAATAAAAAGTTAGTAACAAGATATAAGACTGTCCTTTCCTCGCCAGTGTGATAAAAACATTGTATAGCACGCGTATTATTTTTGGTCATTATAGACTCGGTTCTCTTATGGATTTCGCCTTGAAGCTCGCACATAATTTCTCCTAGTCAGTCCTGATCAACTTAGCACACTTGTATCATAATATACCATATTATTATTGTATTGTATCATTGTATTGTATAATATTATGTATTATTATAGTAAAACCTAGCACGTCATTGTTACGTTATTAAAATATCATCATATCATCAAATCAAATATCATCGCATCGAGTATCGAAGTAGAGTTGCCTGCCTCACAGTCTTTTACCGGTTGCACAGTGGAGAGTGTTCTCAGGAACTTCATTCTTTGATTCCACCAGCCCCATTCCATCACAAAACCACTAAACATCGTGTCTGTTACCATCCTTATGTGGTGGATGTTCCTTATATCCGCGCGAAAAGATTCGCTTCTACATTCATTATGCGAACGGCTAAGGAGTGGAATATGCTTCCAGCTGCCTTATTTCTGCGGTCTTATGACCTGGGAGTCTTTAAGAGAAGACTGAATAGGCATTTGTTGGGCAGACGCGGTTCATCATCGGACTCATCTTCACCTTCCACCAGGTGTGATTGAGGTCAAGCGCTCGCCTATAAATTAATTTAAATACATATATATTTCTGCTATCAACTAAGTTTCAGTAATAAATTAATTATTTTACACGCGTATATGAAACTTGATAAAACCTTACCACGGTGTTGTGATGAATACATTCGCCAGTTTACTTGATTGCATTACAAACAGTTTAACAATAATTAGACACACTCGTTTTGATGATTGTCGAAATGTTTCAAATATAGTACGCTACATTGCATAAAAAAATTACTGCAATGCACAGAAAATGAAATTGAGCGTCGGCGCGGCGTGAAATAACCGCACAGATAACATTACAATTGAAATAATAAAATTAAGAGATATTTTCCTAGTCATTTTAAAAGTATCTCAATGTTTTATAATGAGTAATTATTATTGACGAATATAAAATCAGGCAGAAGTGTGCAATATACAGACGTAAGTAGAAAGACATCGAGCTTCCTTTAAGCCTTTTTTTTCTTTTTTTTTTTAACCCGGGGGAAATCCCTAACGGACCACAGGTGGCGATGAGGGTTGCCCCCCGGTGTGTCGGTCTTGCATGGACTAAAACCCCCGGTGTGTTCTTTCTCCCGCCTGTCGAGTGCCAAGGGCAAGGCCAGGCCATCTTCCTCGGCACCCGGCGACGTCTGGCCTTGTTCAGATCCGACTTTTTTTAAGCCTAGCGTTCACAAATATGAAAGAAATCTGAAAATAAATATACTTGTATTTGTGTTTATGACCAAAACAGTTTATATTTATTTCGGGGTGAGCAGAGATGCATCAGTGGCTGCATTCCTGATGCACTTTTACGTCGCGCCCAAAGTGACCGTGAACGTGACGTGCGCAGTATACTTTACGTTTAAAAAATAAATGATGAGTGGGGAGAAAAAAGAATTCTGCTCTGAAAGAGTAGTCAATTAGACCACAAAACTTAACGACTACAGTCAATATTATGTATCTTCAAATAAGCAAAGTTGTTTTACTTTCTATACAAAATAATAGGATATCAGAAACAAAGTCTCCAAAACAATTAAAATGACTTAGTTAAGTTCTCGAACAGGTTAAGAAAGTACAAAAAAAAATCGATAACCTGCGAGCACATATTTCGAAAACTAATCCCAGTTAACGGTTCACTTTAAGCTGTCCCTCTTAATTATGCATAGATGTAATAACCCTGTCGCTCCAATTCACAGTAATCCCATTAACATTCATAAGCTTTTTAATACCAAAACTACGTCGCGTCGCCATGATAGCCATTTAATTGGTCACGTCGGAACACCGACTACACAACCTCTTCGAAATAAAGATAACTACAACAATTTTAATAAGGGGCTATACACTTATATTTAATATAAATTTATAGTCTTCTAGGAAATTTATTTAAAAATTTAAGTAAATATTCAAGTAATTAATCGTTCCTACGTAATAAGATTTTCTGTTTTATTATATGTGCGTTTACAAATATACTACAGCGCGTAGCATAAAATAAATACAAATATTTGTTCCGTGTAGGAATCAAACAGATGACCTTCAGCGTGCAAAAACCTATCGCTAAGCTATTGTACCCATCGAGCCGTTAACATTGTTGACAGTAATATTATACTGTAAATACGAATAACATATACTTGTTTTATTTAAATCTATTCGTACACAATACTAAATGACAATAAAATTAAATAGAAAAAATTATAACACATAATTTATATTCCGTTTTCGGTGTAACAATTTGAAGAGTCAAAATTATTTGTTACTCTCGAAATTACGTTTATCTTTTCTAGTAAAATCCAATAAAGGATGATTTCATTTAAAAAAAAAACACAAATTTATATTCCCGTCGTTTACTGTAATATGATTACATGTAAAGCAATTATCATCATCATCAGCCCACCTTAATATACTCCTGAACTTAGGGTTGTTCTAATAAGAGACATCAAGCCAGGTCTTCTGCTTTTATATGCAGTTATTACCGACCACCTTTCGTAAGACGTTGTTTTACTTTGCTAGGGGAATCCAACTGTATATTTGCTGATTCAACAGTAATGCCTTGCATGAAAACTAATGATGAAAAATATATATTATTAACAATAATTTCATTCAGTATAATAAGAGATAATAAAACAACTGAAAACTTAATACAAATACAATTCCAATTATTATATAATAGTCTCTATTAATAGCTTATTTGTCAATGTATACACGAGTAATAGTATAATTATAGGTTAGATGTAAAACACGCTCAGTTAATTGACTGTTTTATTAGAAGTCATTGAACCGAAGGAGACGATCTTGACAAGCGGATACCAAAGACGGATGGCTGGAGTAAATCACTGTGGTTAGTGCTTTGTCAATTTAGAAAATGAGCATCTCTGTTGTACCATCATTTGTTTAAACTCTTTACATAGTAAGGACACTTAGTTTTATTCTTAACGATAATTTTTATGTAATGATTTTTGCAACTTGTAAAAACTTAAGAAAGATTACAACATAAAAACTAGTAATTCAAATTTTAATAATTTTCTCTCTAGATTGAAAATTGTTCTCTATTGTAATCCTCGCACTTCAACTATTTTTTGTTTACTAAAACAATGAGAGATGTACAATTAATATTGACATTAATAATAGAAATATTGATATTAAGCAGAATAAAGATTTCCATTAATCTTATTTATATGAATAAATAAAAATTAATAATTATGGTGATAGATAAAACAGTTGAATTACCGAGGCTTAGAAGAATTCAAACTTGATAACAAATTAATTAAGGCTGGTGGGTGGAGACCTCTCACTACTGACGCTGATCCCAATTATGGTCGGCAGCGAGGGTGCATGGAGAGCGGTGCTCAATTTTAGTGAGCAGATGCTTGCACAGAAGGAGGCAGCGGAGCGGGTTCGGGAGGCGCTTGCTTCAGCAGAATCATCCCAGCCCACCCGCCAACTTGCAAGAATGGGACGTCGTGGGGCGGTGTTTCTAAGAAACGTCTACCTCTAACAACAGCACTGGGCAGCACACTTGAGGAAGTGTGTCGTCCAACAAGGATGCGAGCGGCACGCGATGTGTTCCTGCGTGCCGCTTAAGAGCGCGAAGCGAGACAGAGGGTTGGCTCTTTACACCATCCCTCCCCAAGCGAGTAGAGGCCTACCCAGAGGTCGCATGCCTTGCCGGGTATCGAGGATGAGACCCTAGTCGTGCCCTCGATTCCGGTAGGTGGAAGGTGGAACACCCCAGGGGTTTTAGTCGGTGCAAATCCGACACACTGGAAGGCGGCCCTCACCGCTCCCTGAGGCCCGAAGAGATTTCAACCGGGTTACAAAAAAAAAAATTAAATAACATCAAAAGAAAATTACGAATACAGTATGACCTGATTTGCGGGTACAAAGAACATCGGACAACACTTAATTCTCTGTACGCTACGTAAATATGCAGATTAGCTTTGTACATTTTAGTGGTGTTATTGTGGTGAAACAGCAAGCGGCCTTTGACTCAGCCTCGAGCATACGTCACGGTAGCACAGCATCTCCGCATACGTGGTTTTAAAACTACGGAATATAAGTACAGAGATAAAGCTATCAATTACGGATTTTGTTACAACTACAATCAATTATTAATTGACAGCCTGATTGCGGAGTTTGCAGTGATTCTGCTTGCGACGCTGAAGGTCTTAGAACAGTTGTCGCGAGTCTTGGAGGTGTGTTTGAATATAAGTAAATATAAATAATTGTCTGGAACCCGTAGTACAAACGCAATCATAGTTTGGGACTCAGTCTGTATATGTAATTGACCGCAAATGCTATTTCAATTAAATAATTATCATTCATATTACCCAAATATTACAACTAAAGAATTTTAAAAGTAACTAAACTAATAAGTCATCACAGATAATCACATTACATGTGAATATAATTAAAAAAACTAGCGAGCTGTCTCTTCTTATGAAATAATAGCATATTCCAACAAGATAGTATCAAAATTGTTCTCCACTCAATGCAACGTGGTAGCCATCAAACTAAGTAATACTTTTAATAAAGTTGATTGAAATATTACTAAAGTAGTAAAGTATTTTGATAATCTATACTGATTACATTTAAGCGTATCGTGAAATAAGAATCTAGATTATAGATGTCAATTTCCCAACTAATATAAAGCAGGTTTCATAATATTGTTTATCAACTCTATATAAAAATCTATCGCTACCACAAACGAAAAAAACGGTAAAATGCTGTTATAATAAAATCATAATTTTCAAATTCATATATTAAGAACACTCCAATATTTTTTATATAAAAAAGATGGTCTTAATAACTATTTTTCAAAATTAAGTCACATAAAGGTCGTCATAATTTGGAACTCCAACTTTTAAAACTCGTGAGACACATGAAACACTTTTAGCAGTATAATACGAAACTATTACCGATATTATGTGGAGAAGCATTACTACTAAAGATATTCATAAGCCACTATAGCTGCTTTTAAACTTTTTTTTCACATAATTGGGTCTTGCGATTACCTCTTTTCGGTTGGTGGACAACTTTAACGTTAACCCGTCGAATATACAATTTCAGTCAGCACACTTTCTCCTTCCTATTTCATAGAACATTTTGAAATTTAATCTAAGCAAAATGAAGAGACACTTTGTAGATGATCACAACTAAATACTTTTTGACGGACCGATGTTCCGTCGATACTTTAATTTTTTGAGTTAATCTGTATTTGCTAAGAGCTGTGTAGAGATACTTATGTAGTCAAGTTAGAACGAAAAAACTAAACAAGCAACACTGACCTCGGTAATGTCGGAAATGTTAAGCTTATTTCCCACACCATATAAATATTTATAATATTTCTCAATTAACTGTTTTAAATTTTAAAAAACACACCCATTTATCTTAACAACGTATATTTACTTTAAAACGCTGTATATAAAATTATTTGTCGGTGCGACATTTGCTCCATGTCTTCAAACTCAATAATAACTATGATCTATAAATATTATAAGATTTATTTGTAATATTCGTTATTCTGTATTGTAGTGACTTGAACCTGACATCAGACATTCTTGTACATTACTACATATTTAAGTTTGAAAGGCTTAAATCTAATTGTAACATCAACACTGTATCAATATTTTTTAACAACCATTGTACATTCTTCACATAACTGTTTTCATGAACTAAATACACTGAGTTTTCTTGTTTAATAAAGTAATTGTCTTGATATTCTAAAAAGAGACTATCAACTCACATATCTCATTACAGGACCTTGGCTCGAATACCAACAGTGAGTTGTTTTTATACTGTGCTGTCATTTGAGAAGGCTACATACACCGGAGAATTCAATGCAAACTTGTTGAAGTCGATCGATGCACGCAAATATCGGACACGTATTATAAATATCACTTTACCTACTGACACCAAATATCTCTTTACACATGATCCATTTTCATCTAGGTTGCTCCTCAATTATCTATTTGATTCTGTAATTATGACTCGTTGTTTTGTTGGCATATAATAAACATTAACATATAAAAACTACATTAACGAAAAGAAAATGTGTGATATTATAATAAAAGTTTAGAAATAAATTTGATTTTAGAAGCGTTAACAGTTTTTAATTAACTCTAAACATTTACACGAGGCTGTTGTAATTATATAACAGCTTCGTGAACGAAATCATTTGGTAATATAATACATATTATGGAAACCGCTAAAAACAAACATGAGGGTTTTACTATACACATACAAGTACTTATTTTAACTTATTTGCGAATGCTAGCGATGTGTCAGATTATGTCCCCGACAGTGCCAACAGCAGTACAGTGATCCGTGTCATCAACAACCGCGTCAATTATATTACATCTGCTTTTCTTCTACTGTCATGAACTATCTTCAAAATCAATTTTAAACTTTTTTTACTAAGTACTTTACTACTTATATTTATTTGATTCTACTTTTCTTTTACACTGGCTTGATATAGTGACTACAGTGCACCTGATGATAAGTATAGTGTAGTCCAAAAACGAAAGCAACATTCAAAGGATGAAAATCCGTTGATAGTCTCAGTCGTCATCTCAGCCCACATATACCACGACTGAAGGTGATATATGAGTTACTGGATATACACAAGCTGATCCCGAAACGCGACAAGCCAAAGCGAGTCACTATGACGATCTTTACACTTGTGTACTATGGTCACGACCCAACTCGGGCAATCGCCCTACTACCATAAAACTTGTAAGGTTTCAATTAAGACGATGCAACACTGCATTTAAGGAATTATTCTTTAAACTTTAATTTCGTAGACAAAGTGACTTTTGGTTTTGATAATTTAATATAATTCAGAAGTAAGGTCAAGTTCCGTTTGGCTAGCCGGAATTGGAACGAACATACTCGTAATCTTGTTACGTAATAAGCACCGCTCTGCCTGAACTCATACAATAACGTTTCAATGTTCCACTTGATACTACACGCTCAATTTAACACCAAACATTTATATAGACTGTATTAAAATTACTCTATAAACAATTTTTATTACTTCAAGATTCGAAGTTGTCTTTCATACGCGCTTAACCTCGCAAATATACACACTCCAAATGCTATCTCTCGCCGCGCCGTTTCCAATTAACTCTACGTATTGTGATTATTTGTTGCATGATGAATTGTTATAATACATACACGCTGTTGAAAATTTTAGCAAAATAATTTAGTGTAGTGTTATTATTTATTACAGTCCGACCGAAACTGGTTTTCCGGCCGAAACCGAAACCGAAATTTCGGCCGTGGCTTCAGTTTCGGCCGAAACCGAAACCGAAACCGAAACTCACGTGGTCAAGTATAAAAGTCAACGTGGTCAAGTAAAAAAATGAAACAAAAACTTACATGTAATCAGTTCCATCAAAGCATAACCTCTAAAGAATGTTTACGTCGGGTGATAACGCACTGACTAACTTGTGTTGCTATAGAGCAATGCGAATTAAATCCGTCAACTGTTGTCTAAACGACGCAGTTACACTCCGACGCAGCCTTGAGTTTGTTTCTTCTCAAGGTAGTCGCTTCCGAAACGCTAGTAGATCACCGTTAGGTTTCGTATTTTTGGCTGGCGGTCCAAGTCGAGGTTCGTACCCACAGGGGTACCCTTGCATTGCCACCCAACCCATAAATTGCCGGCTGAGCACCTTCAATGTTCGCCCACCTGCCCAGTTAAGTTGTGAAGACCTTTCCCGGTCAACAAACGCGCGTAAATTAGAAAAAAAAAAGCAATGCGAACGGCGCACGAATCCCGAACAGGGCCGCCAGCGTCCGTCAAAGCGTTGCCGCGAGAAACGAAGCTAGGCAAGCATGTACGACAACTACCGAAATCAGTTTCGGTTTCGGCAAAAGTTTCGGCCGAATTTGGCCGAAACCGAAACTGCCGCCGAAACTTGATTTTTGGCCGAAACTCGGCCGAAACCGAAACCGAAACCGAACTTTCGGTCGGACACTATTATTTATGTATCTTTATTTTAGTGAACTTCTTTTAGCTAAACAGGGCTGGCGTAATCACATGTGTGATTAAAGCCCTAACCAAAATATAGATTAAAAAAAAACAAACACTACCAATCAGTGTATGTGGCATACTCACTATCTATAGGTAGGCTACACGTGTTTCGAAGTCAGCCCTTGCTTTTTTTTATAAAATGTAACAAATAGGCCAATAGGCGATCTGATGTAAAGTGGTTACGATAAAGAATAACCGAGCGCAGCACCAGAGGTGTCGCCATCGCGCTGCTAATCTTAAAACAGCAGAAATAGAAAAGAACTGAACATACAAGGGGCACTTCCAGAAACGGGTCTAGACGAAGTTAATTACTTTGACAGACTTTACTCTGAAGTATTGTGTGTTGTGTTATAGGTGATACTTACCACTTTTCATCAGGTAGCTCGATTAATCTCAAAGGGAAACTTGCACCAACAAATTAAACCTAATTTAGATTGTATAAAACGCTATTTAATTGAAGCAGTTTAATACAACCTCGTTTTTTATTCTAATTTGTCATTTCTTAAAACAAAATAATGTTTTCTAACAAGACAATAAGTATAGTTTAACAATGAATAGCGTTTTAAAAAGTTTAAGCTAAATTGAATTTGTTGGTACTAGGTGCCCTTAATACGCATAACGATATTCTAAAAAAGTTTTGCTTTTTTTCCTCTTATACCTACTTACGATATACTTATAATTTGTATTTTACGAATGTTTTATTAATTTTAGTTTAAAATTTAACTTAGAATATAATAAATACACAAATCGGTTTCTTGAATTTGCATCGATTGTTGTAATAACAATGATATAGAGTTCTTAATATTAATTTTATCTTAAACGATCGTTTCGTATAATAAAAATATTTACGTATCGTATGAAATCGTTGCACAAGACATTTTTTGTAACACAAAACGTATTGTCATAGTTGAGTCTTAAGAACAGCGTAGTGTTGACACCGACCCTAGTGTTATCAACTAGACGCATTGCATAATGTCTGTTATCCAAGATATGTATAGAAAGCGTTTGCTTAAGCGTAACGTGCCAAGTCTAACGACTTAATATAACTATTATTGTTTATTTATTTCCAATGTATATGATATTTGCGATATATACGGTGATTATCACATGTCGGGTTTAGTAAAATCAGAAAATAATTTAAATACTTTACGGTTGACATTGAGAAGTACAAATATATTGCACATTTTTCAAACTGGCTCGACACAGTGACTACCCTGCGCCTGAATAAAATGACGGTATCTTACTAATATTTCAATTAAAATACTATTTTTTTATAATATTCTATTCCTTATTTGCCAAATATCTTCCGACAATTTTATATTTATTAATTCAAGTAAAATTGAAATGTAAATATAGTTCTCATAAGTTGATAGCATCATATTTTTATAAATTGCATACGTACAATAACAACAATTTGTAAACTTTCATATTTATTTAAATTTGCACAATACGTCATAAAAATGTAAAATAATATAATGTTTTATGTATGTTTACGACAAATTATATGTAGTAAAGGTTATTAGGTATATTAATTACAATCAACTTGAATATGATTATAATATTTTTGTATTATATAAACGCCTGCCTTTATCATTAATTTTATAATAAATGCCTATCTCATGTTAATACTAATTAAAAGGTAATGTAAAAGACGCTTATAAAATATATTAGTATACTATACTATCATCATGATCAATCAATATACATATAATAAATTTATCCAGCAGCCTCTCCTTCGAAGTTCCGTACATACTATGATTTGCAACTTCTTATGTATACGCAAGTGCCCAAAAAAACTTCACTTGCTTGATGTAGATTAGTAAAAATGTATGAAAATCATTAATCGATCTGTACGCGTTTGTGCCCTCTAATCTCTGAATCGGCATAACCATTTTAAATGCGGTTTCCACTAATGTATTATGGAAAGCTGCCTTTGACATATGTATAGTGTTAATTTTATTTCAATAGTTTCATAAATAAAAAAGATATGTTAATTTAAAAAAACACGTCAATGATTTATTGGAAAAAATGTGTTGAGTAAAATGGAACGCAACTCATCTGTCATTTTATATTGTCATCTATTATATAAAAATAAGTCCGGTTTTCCTTTCTGACGCTATACCTCCAGAACGCTCGAACCGATTTCCACGGTTTTGCATTCGTTGGAAAGGTCTCGGGCTCGGGTCGGGAAAAATTTCAACAGAAAAGCAGGAAAACAGGAAAATCATTTTCACATACAGCGCCATCTCTGATACATACCATGTACTACAAACCAATATGGTTTTGCATGGTGGTGGAGCAGATCGCACCAGTATTTTAAGTAGATGGCGCCGATGCGTTATACATTGTTTGACAGCTACTCATTGTACTCTGCTCAGTTAATTTCATGTGACATTTATTATGCACACGTTCTTTCAAACGCTAACTAAAAACCAAAACGAAGCCATCTGGTGGCGAAACGAAGTTCGCCGGGTTTGCTAGTTGTTATTAAATCTTGTAAACGTATATAGTTTCAATTTATGTTTTTGTGAGTTACTGTTAAAGATTAAATGTATTGGTACATATTTTTCTAGTCGGCGGTATATATAGTAGCTCTAAAATATTATTTATGTGTATTGATTAGTGTTAGTAGATATTATTAATTGTAAGTAATGGCATTCATGGCGGTACGAAGTTCGCCAGGTTAGCTAGTTACTAATATGTCTGTATAGAGTAGAAAAATATATAAAACTCATTATCTATACCTTTTTTTGTAAACCGATATAAATATAAAATTATGAAATCATCAAATGAGATCATTCATATTTACTTACTTGTTTATTTTGACCAAGTACATTTCGATTCGTAAATATCCATACAAAAAGTAGTAATAAAGGAATATTTTAATTGAATAGAAGATAAATAACAAAAAAAAATGTTGTTTGTATACATGCCTCATGAAGAGATATCTAATTCGTACGTGATCCGAAGCGGTTATGGAGTTATAAAATTGTGGACACGCAAGGCTGACTCACCTGTCGAAGCAAGGTGCTCATGTGTCCTCATTGACCTCGACTTCGAACGACCGTGACAGTTCCCCGACCACACATGGAAACTTGATCTAATATGGGCGACGAAGTATTTTCCTGGAAGCTAGTACAAATTGTTTGAGAACAACCGGTGAGAGTAACCTGTACACGTGACTCAAGTGAAATTGATCTGTAATTATTTGGGTTTTCAGTTTCACTAGCCATGATTTGTGTAGAATATTGAAGGCGTGAGATATAATTTCACTTCAGTTAATCGTAAAATTAATTATTTTTATGCGCCACTTTTCTGTTTAAAATTAGTCAGTGGAATTTAATGTAATTTTAATTATAGTTCTGTCAATTGACCAAATAAAGTCAATATAATTAAACACGCATATTCACACCAATAGCATTTATATTAACAGTCATGAATAATAGAGCAAGTTAATTGGGTTTTGCCATAAAAAATTATAAACTCACAAAACTTACCAAAAGGGCATTAACCTGAATCATATGACTTTGTACCTTAATCTCAATTCAATACAAAAAATCTTCATTAACCGCTGCTCGTTCAACTTTAATACATTGTAATTATTAATGTGTTCAGTTATCTTTCTTATTTTACTCACAAGTCAAGTTCATTTTATAATGGACATTGTACCGGTGTCAATGACCAAATTTAGTCATCGTAGATATTATACTAAAATAATAATTTTAAACCGCTCATATTATAATTTATAATAAAATATAAAACGTTACTAATCTTGTGCCTCTAATATTTAAGGATTTATTTCAAACAGTAATGTTATTTTTACAGAAAAAGAAATTGTATTGAGATGTGTAAAGTTACATATACTTACATATATGAATTTATAAAAGTGTGAAATAGAGTAGACTGATACTATATTTATATACAATTTTATTAACTTTCATGTAGTTCCTTAATTTTTTATGCACATTCAAAACCTGTACTTGTAGTTATTTTTTATCCTTGAATATCTATTTGAAATCGTAAGAATTTTTAATGACTCTGCGGCCCTGATGTTTGAATACAATTTATAAAATATGTTATCTTTTAATCATAGCTATAATTATAATAAGTGCGTACAAGTACAAGCTATAAGATACATACGCGAGAGACAAGGCTGCCTATATGTAAGTAGTAACCATATATGGAGTGCACTTAACAGCCTCGCATGTTTTCCTGTTAATCGTAGCTATTTCCTCAAACTGTGACATTCTGTCACACACATGATTGCGCCTCAAATAACTTCCGTCATGCTATCAAAGTAAAACATTTGTAGTTACGAAGTCATATGAAGTTAATCTCGGATAAGTTTAAACAGGCTTTTAAAATATCTTATTATAATCAATTATATATTTATAGACCTGAATATTTTTACACAATTTACTTTTCCAACAAGTTTACTTTGCAAATGACATAAAAAGTTTTGTTCCTATATCATCCGCTAGAGGATAAAGCTGCAGACAATGTCATTTTAAACGAGTTTGAGGAGAAAATCTGGTAAAAACTCATACTTAAGACCAAATTACAGTTTAAAAACAATTATATTGAAACTAGCCCATGGCTGCAGAAAAAACCCCGGTTTAACATGAATAAAAATATTAAACTTTGTTAATAACACTAATCTAAGATACGAAGAAAATCATATCAGTTAACTTATCTGTACGTTGGCTATTACCACGGAAAGATCAAGTAGTATTTCTGTTTGTATTAAACTGGTTTTAATGAAACTTGTGGTAGTGTATAAATAATAAATATATTCTCATTTATATTGTCCATCGACATTATAGGTTATGTACATTAATCAAGCTGTATCTCACCTTCTGACCAACCAGTCGTGACCAAACACAACCCATGTTTTAAATTTGAAAATATGTAGTAACACTGCGCAAATCGCGTCAAGACACAAGCCCCGTGAACATTAAGGCACTAATGTTTCAAAAACAATTGATTCTTCTTCGAGCATTCACTAAGTAATTGACCATGCTCAGTATTTTTAATATTATAGATATACCAGATAATGTCTCATCTATAATAAAAAAGTAATATATCTATAATAAAAATAATAAACTCTAAATAATCTAAAGCATTTTTTAATATAGACCTATACACATATGGATATACACACAACACACACATAAATCCCGTATAAGAAAATATCCGTATGTGCACTGAGAATGGCGATCGGCAACGCTACTGGTCACGTTGGGCACGACATATCAGCGCAAAGAGGATACAACCATCTATGTTCATCGCGAAAAGGATTATAGCGTGACGATATGTTATTATTAATTTATTATTAGAAAATAAAGGTAATTTATTAGAACAGTATTATACATAATAAATTTAAAAAAACATATGAATCAAGCGATCTATTTGAATCGATTGATTATTTGATTATTTTTTACCAAAATCTGTCACGTTGAACTGACATGTATGTAAAAAATAATCTATGACTAGTCATTTCTGGCAAACGAAAACCTCGTGGCGTTATTAGCATATAAAAAAAAATTCGGATACTTGTCACACACATGAAATTGTAAAAAAAACGACCAAGTACCGAAAGTTTCTTATAAACTTGATGTATGTAAACAGATCTGCAAGAAAGTGCGTATATGATATTGATTTCAGTTCGATCCTTACATGCCTTCTTGAGAATAAAGGGTCTTGGCAAATAAACAGATGAACAATAACGTGGTTTTATTGCCTTAAATGTCATCATCAGCATTTCGTCAAAGATTTACTTAGTACATCCTAATTTGAAATTGTTATCTAATTTGGTTTAGTAATAGGCCTCTCACAGACGAACAAAGTGCCAACGCCCCTAACTTGACTCAGAAACCTCACTTCGCTCAGTTAATTAAATAGTTTTCCATTAAACTAACTAAATTGCTTTAAACTTCAAACATCGTGTAACTTGCACAAGTCCTTGTAAATTTAGTACAAACGGATATACTTTTAAATTCACCACTTTATGCTTTTTGTTACGCAAATGTTACAGTTGTTTAGTAATATGAACATTTATTATTATTTAATTGCAAGTTGTTCAAACAATAATGTGTTATACTTGTACTACATCCGCTTACTAAAGACGTGGTCTTGGTTTGCTCTCGTTGAATCTTATTTCTTTTAAAAATTATAGATTTATTTTCATATGCTCATTATGAAATACAATGCTCATTTCTTAATGCTAGTGATTGCACTTATAAACCGACCCGAAAATTGTATTTTTATAAGTTTTTATTGAAATTTTGTATGTCTATAAAATATTTCATGAAAGCACTATTTTTAATTTATGTCGTAAAAATAAAATTTAAAGAATATACCTACCAACTTAGTAAATAATAATAGATCTCGCACACGAAATTACCAGCTAATAGGCTGTGGTTTCAACGATTATTATCCCAATAGCCGTATCGACTAATGGGCTGATTGCAAAGAACCTCGATTTCCATCTCAAGAGGTTCTCACTCGGTTGTTGGACCATGCGCCGCATACAAAAGGCAGTATTACTCGATATGGCGCTCATTGTTAGTAGGTTCCTCACTCTGAGCATGTAACTACTGGTAGCTTGGGCCCCAGGCCTTGTTCTCGTAGGTCCACATATTTTTATATTTAAAAATATATGTGTTTTACTGTTTATTTTAAAATGTAAACAATATGTGTATTTATTTATACGTTAAATAATGTGTAATAATAATAAAAGTCGACTAAAATACGTCAAGTACTGTCATTTCTGAAAGAGTTTTAAAACCCGTGCAAGACATTATATCGTCGGGTGAAAGGCTATTTGGTTTAAGTGACATTTTTTGGTATTATAGTAATATTAGGTCCTTACATATGAAATTGGCGTTTTGTATGGGAGGAACAAAAAGTCGAATATTTTTTAATATAATATATTTAATTAATCAAAGTATGAACCATTATTTTCTATGCACTTTTGCCATCTCATAGGTAGTTCATTGATCCCTTTACTAAAAAAACCAGTCGGACGGGAATCAATAAAATCTTTGAAGGCGATTTGGACTGCCCCATCGGAGTTGAATTTTTTCCCTTGCAAGAAGTTATCCAAATTTCGAAAAAATTGGTAATCTGTTGGAGCAAGGTCCGGGGAGTACGGAGGATGTCTTAGACTTTCCAATTGAAGCTCTTCTAATTTAGTAGCCGTCTGTTGCGCAGTGTGTGGTCTAGCGTTGTCGTGAAGCAGCAGTGGCGTGGAGCGATTGACCAGCCTAGGTTGTTTAGCCGCTAGCTTTTCCATCATGGTTTGCAATTGCTGACAATAGACATCAGCCGTAATAGTCTGGCCAGATTTGAGAAAACTGTAATGAACAATACCGGCACTAGTCCACCAAACGCTTACAAGTAACTTTTTTGGGGTTAATTTTCGCTTGGGGCAGGATTTGGCTGGCTGGCCAGGATCCAACCATTGCGCTGAGCGCTTCCAATTATCGTAAAGAACCCATTTTTCATCACAGGTAATGATTCGGTTTAAAATACCTTCATTATTGTGCCGGTTTAGTAATGTAACGCAGCAGTCGACGCGCGTTTGCCGGTTTGCTTCAGTCAATTCGTGAGGTACCCACCTTTCAAGCTTTTTAATCTTCCCAATTTGCTTCAAGTGAATTAAAACAGTTTTATCACTAACATCGCAGCCTGCAGCTAACTCGGACGTGGTTTGCGATGGATCCGCTTCCACAATAGCCTTCAACTCTTCATTATCAACTTGAGTCTCAGGCCGTCCACGGGGCTTGTTCTGCAGGTCGAAATTTCCAGAACGAAAACGTTGGAACCAAAAACGAACTGTGTTTTCTTTTGCAACACGACCGCCATACACATCATTCACCCTTCGAGTTGTTTCCGCAGCACTAGTGCCACGGCGGAACTCGTACTCGTAAATAATGCGATATTTTAAGTTTTCCATTTTGTAAAATGAGTGACGCAAACAGAAAAAAACAAGAAAAAAACAAATGAATGACGATCATTGAAGCACAAATACATGAGTCTATAGCTGTAAAAATTTGAATTTGGAATTCCTTACCAAAGAGGAGAAATTTGTGATTAAAGTGGCCAGTACGAAAAACGCCAATTTCATATGTAAGGACCTAATATTTAGCTTAACGCAAAAGAAATGTAGCGTGACGATATTATAGGTGAACTAGGCGAAATTTTAACTGCTTACTCACCCCTCTCCACGTTATGGAAATTCGTCATCTCCACTCCGCTCTATCCACTAATCTATCTCTATCTAGTCTACCTTATAGTAGGAGTACATTGTAATATGTCGTTGCATTTCAGGCTGGGTGAGCGATGAAGGGGTGGTTCGACGCATTCCGCGAGGAAGGCGGTCCAACTCTATACGCGTACCACAACCGGACGGCGGTGGCAGCAGACGTGCCGGCCTTGGCGCTACTGCTCGGTGCTCTCACGCTCTACATCGCCTTCCTCGCCATCTTCCCCGGCATCAGAAAAGAGGTAAGAAAGTACTATAATACAAAATATGTTATATCATGGACATTACAAAAAATAGGAGTGATCGGTTTTTTTTTCGAAGTGGGTGATACGTTGATGGCCGGGATAGACCTTCACAACTAAGCCGGATGTGTCAGGTTCAAGGTTTCACTAAAAGACAATGTACAAGCAACAATAAACTAGAAGGAACTTAGGATGTTCAAGGCATCTTTAAAAACCAGCTTTATGTAAATGTTATAGGTATAGGAAAAACGTAACTTGTTCTAAAAAGACCTATAATAATATATCACCACGCTGCATCCTTTTTGGAGTTAGCAGATATACATTAGTGGATGTATCTAGTAATAATAATATTATCTAGAAAAAAATTATACCGTCCAAGACGTAACTAAAAAAACCAGCTGTATCTACTATCATACTAACAGAAGATTAAACTGGTCGTAGTATCATTAAAAAAATCTACAGTAATTTACATTTGTTAAATTTAAATTTAATATTTGGTCGCATTACCTTGTCTTGGAAAGTTAATTAGCTAGTATATTTTCATTAAAATACTGTTTAAACGTGTCTTTTATGATTGCAGCTTTGTAAAGGCGGAAACTAAATTTCATAAAATGAATTAAAATGTCATGATTAGCACTTTCAGGAGCTTGTAACATATATGTACCAAAGTACCAAATTATTCTTGTTTATGCCTATATTTTTGAGACAATCTCAGAGTTACTAGTTCTAAGAAATGCCATTGAAATTAACATACGAAACGGTTTTGTTACAGAGATTTTCAACATTCACTGTCGTGACACTCAGTCTTTTCGTTGGCACTGTGATTCTAGGTAAGATAATGTAAATTCGTATTCTTATTATTATTATTATTACGTAATAGCAATAATCACAATTGTTCATTTTAATGAACAAATGGACTTTACAGTTACTTCTTATAACTTATCTCATTAACTGTAATGCTCTCAGTCTCATTATCCTATATAACTCATATTCATCACGCTATATCCCTTTCAGGGTGAGCAGAGATACATTAGTATTTGTATCCCTTTTGCGCTTATCATGTCGTGCCGAACGTGACAAATAGCGTAGATGATTGCCGTTCTCAGGGCATTTATATATGACATTTCTATTAAATGTCACGCGGGTTTCCTCGTGATGTTTTCCATCACCAGTGCACATGGAGCGCCTAAATCAGTACTTAATATGGAAAAACCCAAATATAAATGCCGAAATTCGAACCTACAACCTTGCGTTGCTGCGCATGAATACGGATCGGTTATCCACTAGGCCACCACAATATTTACCACTCATATTCACTTCAGTAATAATTATGCGTTTTTTTAGTAAGGTCTAATGTTGACGCCCGGGACAGGCATTTACAACTCAACCGGGCTAAGGGGGCGAGCACAAAAGGTGCTCAGCCAGCTATAATGTTAAAAGCAGTGCACGCGGCCTTTACATGGCAGAGCCTGAATGGCTGTGTTGCTCCCAATAATTAAGGATAGCCCGTCAAAACACACACACACACGCACGCACACACACAAACACACGCACGCACGCACGCACATCTATTTCTAATTGTTGCGAGTTTACTGTTATTTCATTTTCCTTTTCTTTGTTAGTTTTTAAATGTAATCATTGTGTAATTGGCACAGCTTGTCAACTGTACCGTATGTAAAATGTTTATATGTGCTGTTCAATGATAGTGAATAAATAAATATAAATACATACTTTGTTAACCACCTATACGGGCAACTTGCCTATGTCAGTGTATTTTGAAGCTAATAAATAGTTATTCCACAGTATGTAAGCATGGATCTTCATGGCACGTGGCAGGTGCTCGCGTTGCACGTGCGGCCTATCGCGCCTTCTCAGCCGAGAGGCTCGACTGCTGGCTCGCGATCCACGTGGGGCTAGGCCACGTCAACGTCACGCTAACCGGTACGCCTATATAGCAGCCCTTACACAAGGTCAATAATTAAAACAATACAAAAACTAATACATTGAGACAGTCAAATGAAAACTACGTTAATATATTCACTATTTACACATATTCTAACATCTACATCAGTTTACACCTTTTTATTCAGACTCTAAAACGCATATAGAAATAGATTAATAAATACAGCTTTGAATGTTAAGTATTTTAAAAAAATTCTAATTGTAATGACAAATAGAGAGAAACAATGGCTCTCTAGCTAGAGTCACTTGTGCGAAAGCAAAGGAAAAACAAATCTATACAAGTATTAATAGAAACTAAAAGCATCAAAAATTATAAATCGTTGTTGATGAATGTACGGGCTACTAATGCTATCGCTGATTGAATATTATTTTATCTATGGTAAGTCCTTAGGAGTCTTTCTATTTACACAATGCGAACAACGGATTAGTCTAATTAGACTTAATAATTGGCCTCGTATTAAAACAAATCTAACCTACCGAACTTGTGTTTACCCAGGTAAATTCATCAGGGTCCTAAACTTTTCGCTATTTATAAAAATGTTTGTTCCAATAAAACTATTGAGTATCTTGTAAGAACCGTAGTGAAAAGTAAATCTTGCAAGAGTAATTTACTTGAATAAAATACATATCTTTCTGTGGGCATTAAGATACCACCCACCCACAAAACCACCAACACCAACCTAAAATAACACCAACCTAACGTTACGATATCTTCGTGTGAAGCATCTATTATAAATATTTCAGCATTATCTTGGGGTAATACGACCGTGGGAAATCCTGGCGTTGATTATAACGAGCAGTTCCGCTGGGAGGAGGCTGGAGCAATTCAAGAGTGGTACCGCGCTGGACTGACGCGTGGTCTACCCTATCCGCTGCTTTCTGTCGCAGAACATTTTGCAGTCCAACACGAAGGCTTTGAATGGGGAGCCAAGTACCGCGCGGCTGGATATACAACTTCCACGTTGCTTTGGTATAACTTATAGTTTCTTTTAATCTTTACTATACATTGCATTTTATTACACTGACTAGAAAGTACAATGTAAACTAAGAACAGTGACGGCTACCTTACAACAGGATTCCACTGATAGTCGCCATTGCCATGCCGGCCCACATATGCCACAACAAAAATATCTAGGTATATGAACGACTTAACGAAGACAAGCTGATCCCACAAGGAGATAGATCAAAGCGAGTCACTATGATGATCCTTGCACTTGTGTACTATAGTTACGTCTCAGTTCTGGTTATCGCCCTACTCCCTCAAAAATCAGCACATAAAGCGTAGTTCAAACATCGATATCGATAATAGACATTCTAGTTGCATAGATTACTGTGATTCTATGAATAGAGTCTATGAGGGAGATCCTGGAATCATGCAAAAAATTCTATTTCCATTTCCTTCAATAGTCTGCACTAAGAACATATTTAGTACAGACATAAGAATCCGTGATAAATGAACATTCAATAAAATCAATAATGACTGTATCCGCATATTACAGTCATTAGGTTTATTTTTTTTTTATTTTGATATTATACATGAGTACTACCTTACATACATTAATACTTACTTTAATACCTTACTTTAATACACCTTACATTAATACCTTATCATATTTTTTAAATGCTTAAGTCTTACTACAAGTGCGAGTTTTGAGACAATTACACTTTTAAGGGGTTATATCCACTTGCGAGGCAGAAAAAACGAGTTTTTTTGTGAATTTTTTCCAAAGATGCATTTTATTTTATACATTAATGGAAAAAATGTACTTAAACAGAATTTAATGTACTTTAACAATCAGCGGTTTATTTAAAAAAATATTGGATCCCCTAGCTCCTGTAGATGATCTGCGGAGTGACCTCCAAAAAAAAGTGCTTGGCGGTGGCCAAGATATCTCTGGTCCAAATTATCTGAAAACCAAAAACCAAAAATATTTAGTTTTGTAATAAATAAATACAAGTAATAATCGAAGGTCTAGTCAAAATTTTGATTTTTGACAAAATGGCGGCCGTTCAAAAAAAAAAATTCTGTTTTTCACGAAAATTTTTCACTTCAAAAGGGCTTAAAAAATCGAAATTATTGTCCAAAACCTTATTCCTGCGATCATTACTTGAAAAATATATCTGAGTAAGTCGTGTGAAAATTTCAAACCGATCGGTTTAGCGGTTTCGGAGAAATTTTGGCCACCGACTCTGAAAACACGGTTTTGAGATAAACGCGTTTAAAGTTTCGGGAACGATTTACACTAAATTAAAAAAAAATTTTTTCAACTTACATCGTGTCATCTATTCCAGCACCATAAGAGGAACCCTCTGCTTCGTCATTTGCCTCCAAAATGTTTAGTTGTTGTTGTCTACGAGCCATTCTCCCCTCGCGCGTCGACCCTTGCGCTCTTGCGTCCGAAATTGAGATGCGCTCTGCGTCCTCTTTACTCACGTAGAAATGAGCATTGGGTCCAAGTGATAATCCCATAGCACTCATATAATAAAGAAGAGATCTTTTACCTTCATTAAAGATCCCGGCTGCAATGTTTGCAGCTATTTCCACAATTTTAGAGCCAGCTGGAATAATTTTTGGAGTTATTTTCCATATCAGCTGATTATAACTTTCATTATTGTTCTGGGTAAAACCACCAACACATCGTTCCAATAATTTTTTGTTACTTAGATCTTCGTAAATTGGAAAAATAGCTGTTGCAACATCAGGTGGTAAGGCCTCATAATCATGTTTATAGCTGGGCAAAGTTCCCAAGACTCGCGCTTTTTGCCACGAACACCACGAGTTTTCTCCTATAGGACAATTATCATGCTGAGGGTTTTTATCTGTAGAGCAGTTATGGAAATAAGATGCCCAAATGGCTTTATACATATTGTCAACAGAATCACAGTGTCTCCTAATCGCTAAACCATAGTAAACAGTTAATTTATCAATAACTTTCCCAGTCAATTTACCTTTGCCACCAAGTAACTTTTTTTTTTTTCCATTCTTATCTTTCATTTCTTCTACTGTATTATTTACTATGTCTCTTACAGCTTAGAAGCTTGTTAGAAGCTACAAGAAACAGCTGCTACTCCGGCTCGTGCTCCGCCTACTTTCGAACGCTCGGAGACGTTCTTACTAATACGCTCATATCTCCGAAACTAATTGTCGGATCGATTTGAAATTTTCAGAGAATATTCTTGAATATATGTACATTCAAAAAATTCAAAAAATTCAAAAAATCGATTTTTTGAAAATCACAAGTGGATATAACCCCTTAACTAAAATGGTCTAGACGGAACGATAAGAGGCTCCGCGCAGTTCTGGTTGAACTGTTCTATAAAAGAAGGCCAAAGTTGATAAACTTTGTATAAGACTATCTCAGACGAATTAAATACAATGATTTAAAACTCACATTTGTAATAAAAGACCTATTAAATAATTTCAGGACGGCGTTGGCGTTGTGGCTTTTGATGAACCTCCTCTTAGTGGTTGTACCTCGATACGGGGCTTATGCGATGACCTCTCTCGGCGTGACATTGTGTGCGGCAGCTGGAGGCTACTGGACATCCTTGCCCACCGCACCCTTAATAGTTAGACTAGACGGAGCTATGCTATTCTTTTCACTTGGCTGGTGTTTCTGGCTAGTACTTATCGCAGGTATGATACACAGTATTTTGTTTACTTGGCTATTAACACTGATTCATTTAAATAGTAAACATATTAAATACACATTTTTCGTAATAGATAAACCTAACCTACCTAATAATACATAGAGCACGGGTTAGTTTTTTTTTGTACTTGGGGAAAAACCTCATAGAACCGTCCCGGCCGCACATGGGGATGTTGGCCGAGGTGAACCGGACTTGTACCAGTTATAAACCGCAAGGTGATTACTTCTGCAAATTAATGAGGACTCCGGGTCCTGTAAGAAATTCACCGCAGATAGCACGGGCTAGCTACCATAACAAAGCAATTATTTTCTTCTAATCAACGCCCATCTTAGAAGTTCTTGAATGAAAATTCTGATTTAATATACGAAGTAAGATGTGAAATGGTATTTTAAGGTAGCGCGTGCGTTCTGGTCGGACTAGTGATAGCTATTCTAGACCTGATCTGGCCACACCGGTTCTCGACTGTGCTCGAAGTGGACTACGACACGCCTTACGACAGACACGTCCTTATCGTCGACAGCCGACAGAGGGCGCGTCCGCAAACGCAAGCATCACTGCCTACAAGGATACTCAGGTATTGATCAATTTTTTTGCGTTTTTCTTCACAGCATCATACCGTCTTACGGTAGTGGTATTTCTTTCATACTGAAGAAGTAATTAATATTATTAGCAAGCTGGCGCCGAGATGTAGCCAAGTATTTTGATATTATGCATCTGTATCTGAGAATCGTAAAACAATTACTTTTATTTGGGACTACGATTGTGATGTCAATATATAGCTACATAATATAAATTAAGACACTGTGTAGTAAAATTGTTAAAAGTTGTATAATTTTGATTTACAGGAGACTATCCTCAAAAACTCGTGAAACAGAAGGCCAGGTATCTATGTCGGTGGTAAGTGAGAGGGGTCGAGATAATCCGGCCTACCACCATGAGCAGCGCAAACCAAACTCTCCATGGAGGTATCCCCTTTTTAGGAGGCAGTTGGATAGGTATGTTTGTTTTGAAGAAGAATTTGATTTAATTGTAAGATTTAAAATCTAGTTTAAAATAATTTGCAGCAAATGCTTAGGTGCATTTAAGTAAAAATTATTATAAATAAAAATAACTTCTTTCAGAGCGGACTCAGCGTCAAGTTTTGGATCAAGCATTAATGGTAACAATTCAGGCATTAAAATGTCGCCATTAGCTAGTCATCCAACATCAACACCTGCGATTCCTCCACATAGGTAAACATGTCCTAATTAAATATGATTTTTTATGTAAACTATTCTTTATGTATCACTTTTATCTATTTGCAATATACGATTAGAGGACGTAAGAGTTCACAAAACTGATCAGCAAAACTTGTAAAACCTAAAATTATTTTAAAAAATCTACCTTAATCGCACCAAGTTTTAAATACTACGGCAAAATACTTTACTTGAACTTACTGTACAACTGGTGACTATTAAAGAATTCTATCCCTTGGCTGCCTCTGTCATTCATAGACTACACTGTACTTTTCATTAGGTGCTGTATAATCCTTTTGTCAAGCTACTATAAAAATATTTACAAATTAATGACAAAAAATAGCCTGTATTCAAAGAGGATATTCAAAATTCGTTTCTAATTCCAAATATACAGAAATAGTGATATCTTAATTTTCCATTCAAACAAAGTAATTTATAGTCGACATTTAGGGGCAATTATAGACTTGATAGAATAAATAACAATTAATTATTAAGTAGGTATTTTATCTCTCCTAAGCCAGGACAAAGTACGAAATGGTATCGAGTCAATTATCTGTTTACCCAAAATTACTTAAAGGGAATGTTTCTACTTACCATTTAATCATATATGACACGCGCTGCGGTGTCCAAATTTTTAACGGATCAATTCTCATTTGTATATCAATGTTTTTTTTATAATTTGTTAGGGAATATTGTTATTTACATTTTTATTAGTTACAAGAAGGTATAAATTATTGTAGCTTGAAATATTTCCCTCGTCTATACAATCATTCTGTATATATGTATTTTCTTAAGGGATTGTATAATCCCTGGAGAAAAAAGAAAATATTTTGTTAATTACATACATACACCATAAAAACTGCTTGTCGACTACTTACAATGGTAATTGTTTATCTTTCCCAGGATTCGACCCCAAATACCAGCAGCAGAACGAGTTAAGGACATGTGGTGATCCGCAATCATTTTCATAGTAGCATAATCTAAAACTGTAAAAGAAATGCACAGAAAATAATATTGGATATTTTAATCCTCGAGTTATGCACTTTTGAGTAACTATTGATCTCTGAAAAATATTAAGCATAAAATTACGACTAAGACTAACATTTCATTTGCTTACAGAATACCGCATACTTGTTGGTAATTTACACTGAATATACAACGTCAGTGGTAACTAACTCCAAACCTCTTAAAGGTAACTTAGGTACATCAAGACTAACAACTTTTGTTCTATGTCTTTTGCCAAAACTTTCTACATCCTAAGATATATATATATTTTTTAGTTTGAGTAGGTATTTCTATCAATCGTTAGCTCTATGTTTAAAGTTCAATCAGCAGATGCTACGAAATATTGTGCCCCAGTTTTATCGCGCGGCCTAACAGTGTTAAGAAGATCAGAACTGCAAATTTGATTTATTTATTTTTGTTTGGGGGAAAAAAAAGATTAAATTAGAGAAAGTGCTATAGCAAAAGTTGTCAGTCTTGATATATCAAAATCACCCTTAAGAGGTTTTGCGTTAATTACCTGTATCCCTGTATATTCGGATAGTAAAACATAATTTAATGTAAATATGATTCCAATAAGGAACACGTATGACTCAGAATAATAGTTTCACTTTAATAGTAGTAATCAATGTAAATATTGTAAATTTAAGGGAATAAATAATTATATATAAAATCAGTCCAGTGTCATACGTTACTTTAATATAAATTATATAGGTAAATGTTTTTATTTATGAATGTATCTAAAAAATATACTTACTTAAAAAATAAAACCCAGTTTTCAGTGTGCAAACATGAGGAAATTTAAGGAATTTTCATAAAGGTTCTCGCAGACAGACGATTTTTATTTATATAACTAAATTGGCGGTGATAGATGGCCTACGATTAATTTGATGGCATATAATAGGAAAAATTAGACATTAGTGTCGAATTTTGTAGTATGTACGATCAAGTTTAAGAATCTACGGGAGCCTTAAAAATATATCTAAAGAAAATACACTTATTGGATTCGACAAGACTGGATACTACTTAAGATGCGATTCGTATTCTGGCAGTCAATACTCGGCAACGGTGACCCGGCACTGGCTTACAGACCGAAATGTACCGCTTTGTAAGCATTTATTTAAAAAGGCATATATAATAATAATGATGATTGATGGCACAGCGCTGTTAGGCGGCGTGTCAAGCTCGCTACCGTGTCAGCTGATAGCGCTACACAGCCACTTACATCGGACGCCTTTCTACATAAATGTATACAAAGCTGTACATATCGGTCTGGCAGCCAGTGCCGGGTCGCCAGTGCCGAGTATTGACTGCCAGAACCAAATCGTACCTTTAGCATATACTAATCAGCAGCCTCAGAAAGTAAATTAATAAAATATATCCATGTTATTAGGATAGTACTATTATTATTTATATTCTCCGATACTAATAAATGTTTTATTTTAAGCTTTGATAAAATTCCTGTAGTTTGATATTTTCTAATTCAAATCAAGTTTCATATGAAAACGTGTTACTAAGATGTTACCTTGGATTATTTAAAATAGATGAGATGTAAATTAATATGGATGGTTTTAATAAGCAATTCTAAATATACATCGACACACAAGGGAACACTTTGTGCCATGTAAATTGTAAAAATATATGTTAAGACTTATAGAAGAAATCTGTATTAAATATTCGTCTACCTCGTATTATGCGGGCTTACAACGAATAAATAAGTGATGAAATAAATAATTATAATTATTAAACAAGAATAATTTCGTTTGCTTCAAATCTTCCTACATAGAATTCACTTTTACTTATCATTTTACTACTAAATAACTTTAGAATATATTTTAAAATTTAAATATATCATAACTATTGTGTATACAACTACAACTATAAAAATCCAAGATAACATTTTTCTACTTTAACAATCCCCATTTTACGAGGTTTCGATTTCATAATCATTTAATTATTCAAATATTATATTCTTGAAAAGTATTTTATATGTAAAAAATATTAGAAAGCAGTCATTTAGTGTTAGGTGTAAGTTAAGTTATTTATTTTGTAAATTTTTCGTCCATTTAGTTTAATGAATGATTGAAATGTGATATTTGTTTATTATCTATTTCTTAAAAAATCACAATTCTAAAATATCCTATGTCACTCAATAAATACACGCTACCATGTATAAACATTTTAATGTTGTATAAATTCGTTTGCTACTGTAAATTTCTATTGTTCTGTGATATATCAATGTATGACTTTTTATAGATATTGGTTTTCGGTGTTAATATGTTATAAAATTCATTGAATTTATAATTTGCAGTTGTATAGTAATAATATGTAACAGCTTGACATATTATAATTTACAAAAAAACAAGAACTGTTGTGCAAAACATTGTAACAAAACAAATATAAATTTTAGGACAAGCGAGAAATAAAAAGACAATATTATTAACATAGAATGCGATTTTTTTGTTAGGAAACGACTACATTAGTATATTTTTGTGTTGCTATTCACTCCTTGCCTTCCAATACAACAGTAACTGATCTCCATATGGCGATGACACCGCAGTGTTCTATAAAAGGCATTGACCAACAAATGTCAATGAATTGCTATTAGGTGTTGAGAGAATTGTAATTAAATTATAAACATAACCTGAAGACAGTCTAGCATAAACGTCACGACAAAACACTCTCGGAAGTGACGCCCTAAGCCTGTGACCACATTTATCGGTGTTGAATCAGCTTGAGCAATTCACTATACTTTTTGCATCCAGACAAATGCTATTGAAGCCGTTCAAATAACATTGGATGCATTGTTCTACTATTAGCGACGCAATAGTGCGTACGGCATTTGGGCATGATCCAAATGCGCATCATACGATACAAAACAAGGCAAACGACGTCTCTTTTGCCATTATTGCACAATGTAAACTAAAGCGAAGCCAAGCGAACGAAATCTCTCACAACTTCGATAGGTTTGGTCACTCTTGAAAAATAATACTTTTCAGCTTATTTGGTTGCAAAGGAATAAGTACCAAATTAAATATAAATATTTTGACAAGAGATAGGTACATAGAAATTGTTTAACTATAATCATCGGCTCCTCACATGTAGTACGTAAATTATGTAAATAAAAAATTTAACGAGGATGTATGGGTGACCATAAAAAGTATTTATTTGAGTGAAAAAATATACGAATTTTCAAATCAAACTATTTTATTATTTCAATAACATTGAGCAACGTTACTCCGTTTTAAAAATATTACAAAAATACACACAACTACTACAGAATCATCACATAAATTTGATTGAAAGTAAAAAATTGCTTATCATATTAAGATCGTATTTAAAACAAACATTGGAAATTAATTAAGACTGATCTTTTACAAGATGTTCTAGATTCAATTGGCAAAGAAATGAATTCCAATTAACGTAGCCTTGTTGGATTAGGGTTTCCGCATCGCTCCACAACTTACACTGCGTATAATAAAAATAACAGGTATTAAAAAAAAACATGTCCTTTAATAAACAAAACATAAAATCGACAACAATATTCAACACCTAATTCAGAAAAAACTTTAATATTGATCATACATATTCAAGGATGGTATCTGCGACCCAATGCCTCCAGCAGAAGGCTCTAACTTCAAGCCGTGCGCTCCATGGGGCTGTATGGCGCCCCAGTGTGGGCGGAGGCTCTCTACCGCCATAATACCGCCCTTCTACGCCGTCCCCAAAGGGTATTGGCGATAAGAGCCGTCCGGGGATACAGCTCCGTATCGCACGAGGCGGCGTGTGCACTAGCGGGGTCCGTGCCGTGGGATCTCGACGCACGAACCCTCGCAACCCTCTAAAGATGGTGCGAGGAGAAGTGAGCCAGGGGACTGCAGCCTGCCCCCACGGAGATTCGGAGGCAGAGGGTCCTTCTCCAGGACCAGGCCGTAAGGGATTGGCAGTCCAGGCTGGAGCAACCTAGCGCCAGTCTTCGAACAATTGAGGCGGTGCGCCCTGTCTTGCACTCGTGGCTGGACAGACAACACGGCGCGCTCTCCTTTCGGCTCACCCAGATCCTCACGGGTCACGGTAGTTTTGGCCGTCACCGGTGGCGGGTGTCCGGAGTAGAGCTGACAGCGGAATGCCACGAGTGCGGGAGCCCCGAGGACACGGCGCAGCACACGCTTGAGGTGTGCTCAGCCTGGGCTGAAGATGGGAAGGTCCTTCAGGACCGCATTGGGGACGACCTCTCGCTGCCAGCGGTGGTAAAAGCCATGGTCGGCAGCGAAGAGGCATGGCGAGGAGTCACAGCCTTCTGCGAGGTTGTGATGAAGCAGAAGGAGACCGCCGAAAAGGTCAGAGAGCGAACATCTTCTCTGGCTATTCGGCGGCCAAGGCACCGTCGCCGGAGGGATGCGTTCGCTCAGAGCGAGCGCGAGATCCCCCGGTGACAATAGCCGGGCAGTAGACTTGAGGGAGTCTGCTGTCCGGATGAGAGGGTGGCGGTGTGCAGTGTCCGGCGCGCCGCCTGTGAGATAGGTATTGGAAGGGTGGGCTCTTTACCCCTCCCAGAGAGGCAGCCTCGACAAGGCATTTCGCTCTCCGAGCGTCTGGATGAATTTGGTTTCCCAGGCTCGGGGGGAGCGATTAGACAGACACCCTGGGGGTTTTTAGTCAGTAGGAGTCTGACACACCGGGGTTGCTGCCCTCACAGCGGCCCTGATGGTCCTATGCAGGATTTTCCCCAGAGAAACCAAAAAAAAGGATGGTATCTTCTGTTCAATTTTTTTTTTTGGTAAATCTTAATATATATAAATCTCCTGTCACGATGTTTGTCCGCGATGGACTCTTAAACTACTAAACCGATTTTAATGAAATGTACACACCACGTGAAGTTTGATCTAATTTAAAAGATAGGATAGTTTTCATCTCAATTCATAGTCGCAATATTTTTTTATTGCAAATTATTTGTTTATTATTTAGCAGTCATCATTTACAGTTAGCTCCGACCGATTCTAAAAGATGGCGCTATCCGTTGACTGGATTGAGTAATTATTCAAAAACCAGTCACAGCAAAGCGTGGCTGGTCTGCTATAATTTATATGGCAGAACAACGTTTGCCGAGTCAGCTAGTATTATATATAAAAGAAGTGTTTTAATTTCAACCTATTGTTAATTTAAAAATGATTTGAACGGCGTTGACTTCGAAATTAGTTTGTATGTATTGGGAGATCGATTTATCTTGTATTTTTCAGATAAAACAATAAAAAATGTTAGGTATTTAGGATCACGTACCTCTGTGTCTTTTACTGGCGGTGCATGTCTGACAACTTTCTGGTAATCTGCTTCAGTCAAATTAAACACCGGTCGTGTTTGAAAGTCTAGGAACGACATCAAATCTTCGTACTGGATATTACACTTTTCATCTTTTTCAAGTCTGTTATTCAACGAATATAACATTTTATCAGAAGTTACTGAATTTCTGATTACTTACAGGCTATGAGCGCTGGTCATGGTATTGTAATTCAACTTGTGAACCAAATATAAATATATTTAATATTTTAAAACATGGTTTTCTAATTAGTTTCTCAATTAAAACATTTTAAAAATCACGCCGCAAATTTTTAAGACGTAAATTTGCTACAAAAAGCGCCTGACCAAAATATAGGTTGATTTTTTTTTCTGTAAATATATAGATATTAATTTTAATAAATTATTATCCACATACTTGTAATGGAAATAATTAAACGACTTAGCGATATTTATAAACATTAACTTCACCCAACATTGCATAAATAACCCATGAACTCATCAATCAATATGCTCAAAACATGGTCGATACACACTTCCGCGCCATTGTAATATTGGCATAGATAGTCGAAACAGTCGAAGTTATATACTTTTACCCTTCTTTTACGCCCTCCTATCTATTCCTCTGAAGGTGAACCCTGGACTCACTCTAGCAAAATTATTATTTCTAACGTCACACGAATATATATGTGCATACATATATAGTAAAGAATACGTAGACCAAACATAGGACATCGTAGATTTATCACACCAAAAATAATCCGCAGGGCACTTTAAAGAATATTGATTTCAAAACTCACACTTGTAGCATACAGTCCATGAGATCAGGGTTGATGGGCAAGCGGTGAGCACGAAGCAATTGCCTCAGGCGTTCTGGAGAGAGTACTCCTGATCCACTCACGTCAGCATGCAATAGACCCTCGCGAAGTCGCACGCGGTCATCCCACAATCCGCGAGTCAGTTCAGAAAACACCAAAGATCTTATGAACAGTTTTTTTTATTTTTCATTAATACCCATATAATATTTTTAATTCGCCAAGTATAAAAGGTAAGTAAGTACAACTTTTCCTTTAACTATACCATTTGGATTAATTAAAAGTTGTATATAAACGATCATTAAAATCCATATTTAGTTACTTAAGTTCAATTCCAATCATAAAAAAGGATTAATATTTTTTTTTTAGTAGAAGTAAAATGGTAAGTACTATAGCTTAAAATAATAATAATAATAATATATCGTCGCGCTATATCCCTTTCTGGGCGAGCAGAGATAGATTAGGGTACCCACTTTGCGCTTACAAGTCGTTCCCAACGTGACTAGCACCGCAGTTGATAGCCGTTCTCAGGGCAATTACACATGACATTTCTATTAGATGCCATAAGTTTCCTAACGATGTTTTTCTTCACCGATGTACATGTGATGCCCAAGTCCGCTTCAAGCTTAAAGTACTCTTTTATTAAAACAACAATAAATAACAAGGATGAGATATTAAGTTGTTTTAATATTTGTACGCGGGCCGGGATAAGTCTTAACTTATGCCGTTGCACAAAATGCACCCTCGTAGGCGGGATGATTTATAAATAAAGAAGAAGATTGCAATAATTGAGACAATGAGAAAAGTACTTACAGAGCAGCGGTATTCCATGCACTTTACAACCACTCACTATGTATGTATTTTAATGCGAATGTTGAGTATGGTTTTTTGAGCAGTTGTGTTGTGTGTTGCGAGTTTGAAAAGGATTATTCGATGCGATTATAATGAAAGGATGCGATGCGATGTTATTAAGTTTTTAAAAAGAATGCGATGCGATGTTTGGTTTAAAATGCGAGAACGTTAAGAAAGTAAGAATGAAAAAAATGTTCGCCAGGTGGCGTTGGGGATTCGGTGCGTTTACATTATTAGTTTTTTTTGATGTTCTGGAGTTGCGCCTTTTGGCGTGACTAATTTGTCTAGTTAAAATAATGAAGTTAAGGCATTTGTCTTATATTACCTGATCATTTCTCGCCGTGGACTTTTTTCTTTCCCTGGATCTCCGCGGAAGTACCTTATAAGAGTTAAAAACTCATGCTCCGTCATTTTTTCGCACATTATTTCTTTTAACGCCTGTCTGAAATGTTTTACATCAATTTAATATCAGTATTATTAAAGAAATTCATAAAAAATATTTTAAATGACTCACTTAAAGCATCTTGCAGACATAAGTTCCCGTTTATCCGGAACAACTGCTTCCATATATTTAGCTACGAAATTTTTATAACCATTCTCTTGTGATGCCAAAGTTCTACGTATTTTGTCCATTATTAAAGCTATATTGGCCATCGGGTACTGATAAAATATAAAAAGGTATTTTATATATTAAAATGACAATTACCATAATATGTATCCGTGCAAGTTTAAAGCTTTACTGTTTTAATAAGAATATGATAAATTTATTAACATCGAAAAAGCAATTTTAAGTGTCTTTCAACGTTATAAGAATAAGTAAGTCATACAGTCAAAATCGTTTATGATGACATCGTTTACAACAACATACCTGTTATATTGACCCAGAACAAAATTCACGGCTAAAAAATTAGGTATTTGTATCTCGAAAACATCATCGATTTGTACGACTAAATATGAGTAGTTCCTACGGTGTAATAATAACAGATTTTAACTGTATTTATAATTGGCCAATTTAACTGACCTCATTAGAATGTAACTCCATATATCTAAGCGCATATTCATCGGCAGCAATTAGTCTGAAACAATGCTTGTTTATGACCAACTCGTTTCCTATCCACATGTCCTTATCAGTGTACGCCGGTGGCTCTTTTGGCACAAAGAATTCTACATCAGGAAGATACATTTTATCACGACGGAAGAACTTGCCGCCCTACAAATTAGTATAAATACTATTCAAACACACATATATATATTATATTTTATATAAAATATTAACTTATTAGATAAAAATAGCCATGTATACAAATTCATACCATAATATTGTACAGCAGTGCATAATGATGTATGCGAAAACAGGATTTTTAAAACATTTTATAACATATTTTTTTACATTAGCTCGACAAAGTGACTGCAGTGCATCTGATGGTAAGTACAGTGTAGTCCAAAAAGGAAAGCGACTATGAAAGGATGAAAATCCACTGATAGTCTCCGTCGTCATATCGACCCACATTATTACGACTGAAGGTCTCTCGGTTTATGAGTAATTGGATATACACAAGCTGAGCCCGAAACGCGGTATGGCCACAGCAAGTCACTATGACGGTCTTTACACTTGTGTACTGCGGTCATGACCCAGTTCGGGCCATAACTCTACCACCAAATAGAAATATGAAATTACCTTGAAACCAGAGTTACGTTCGCCGAGTTCGAAAATGCCAATAGTATCGTCACACAAGAAATATTTAATGATAAAATAACGTCTTGCATCTTCATCGTTGTCATTTATAAGGCGAGCAGCAAAACGTAGGATATGCGAATCGAATCCTACCCTTTAAATAAAAACAACAAATCCATGATGTGAAGATCAATACGAAAAACAAAATATTTATTTATTTATTTATAAGTACACTTACATAGACTACATTAACATATAAAACAATATAAATGCGACTTTATATACAAGTGTAGACTACATGCACAGAAGAAAAAAAAACGAGTAACACAAAAAGAAATAAACTACTCTAATTAGAAAATTTTATAAATAAATAATACAATATATTAAATAAACTTCCTGACACTGTTATCTAACTAGCGCAACACGCAACTCGAAATAACTTTTCATATTATAAGGTAGATATATCTATCTAAAAAATGGACAACAATACCCAAGCCTTCCTCGAATTCAATTATATGATTGAATAGAAGAATATTTCAAATATGCTTTTTTTTTTCTTTTTTTTTTATTCTGAATCGACACAGTGACCCCACCACACCTGATGGTAAGCATGGTGCAGTCCAAAAAACGCCAGCGACTATGGACAAGTAAAAAAAGGCCATCGATAGTCGCAGCGATCAAAATGTTAATCATTAGCCAATGTTTGCCTGAAATTACCTATTATTAGCGATAAAGGCCACCAGGCAATAATGTGACATGCTTCGGCTTTTCTTATTTCGGGATATATATGTATCCAGTTTACCAAATTTCGTAAATAAAAATCTACTACGTAATCGTTGAAGTGTGAAATATATTTAAATTCAGTTTATCCGGATGCACTCAGATGTGTCTTATTGTAAAATATAATAATTATTAGATACCTGTCTTTATTGAGAAATTTTATAAAATCCCGATGCGGTGCTTTCGGTTCGACTGTCCGACAATTTTCTGCTGAGTCCTCATAGGAACCGTAGCCGTTCCACGGCGGTAGTTTACGCTCAGAGATATTGGCACTTATGCATTCAGTTCCCTCATCTTTAGGAAACGGCAACGGGGTGAATGTGTCTAAAATATGCCTTAATAATTTAAAAGATAATACAGTGTAGGTAATGTAAAATGTGGTAACTTTCGGATATAGATATCGCGAGATTAGTTTATAACATTTACTTCCGCAGTTTGATGTCTTATGGCATCTTGCTTTGGGGTCATGCTGCCAATATATGTAAATAGAATTCTAGTATCGCAGAAAAAAGTTGTTCGCGCAATCTATAAATTAGGTCCCAGAATATCTCTTAAAGATAAATTCAAAGAAGTAAACATTTTAACTTAAGCATCACAAAATATTTATGAAAATTTATTGTATGTTAAGAAAAACATCCATTTGTTTAAAAAAATTGCGGCAATCACAATGTTAACACAAGGCACAAGCATAAACTTGCTACTCTTGTAAGCAGACTCCGCAAAGATAGCTCATTTAAGGGGCAATGTTTACGTTTTTGTAATAAAATTCGAAAAGATTTACAAAATTTACGCTTAAATAAATTTAAAATGGTAATTCAGCAAAAATTATATAGAAAGGGATATTATGCTGATTTAGATTATATAGCTGACAAAAACCTATGGAAATTAACTCCCTTAATTATGCTGATAGGATGCTCTTTATTTATTAATTTATCTTTTCATTGATAAAGCACTCTGAAAGTATCTCTGGTACAATATTCTGTGAAAAACACTGCCTATTTATGAGCGCTCGTTAAAAATGTAATATCGACTTATCTTAAGAGTCGTGGCCATCTACAAAATAATGATATTTTTAATTTGATTTGATTCATAAATGTTATCATAACTTTTTTAAAAGCGTTCTTCACTGCCATAAAATAAATAAGAAACATAAGTCAATGTAAGATTTGTGGGTTATTTTTGTTCATATAGAAAATAAATTATGATACACTAAATTATCAACAATAAAATCAACCGGCAAATAACGTATTATTTAGCAATGAGGGCTGGCGTAATCACATGTGTGATTAAAGCCCTAACCAAATTATAGAATAAAAAAAAAATAGCAATGAAAATATATACTAGATAGATGAATGAATGAATGAATGAAATATATTTACACAATAGATATTTATCCGGACAAACCTTTAATGGTCCATTAGATAATCATTGCTATAGTCCTTAATAAAATAAACAAAACTATAGTATATACGAGTAGTAATAAATCTTCTGGCTTACCAAACCCATATGTGACTCGATAGTATTCTTTAGTAAACGGATCGCAGTCAGTTAAAACGATTTTTCTACCGTAGACATTTAAAATCGCTCCAATACTCAAATCGGCAGGGCTGTAGGAAGCCACTTTTGGTCCACCTGTCATTTCTACATTAGGTGGATTTTTCTAAAAACAATTATTTATTGTGAAATAAACTCAATATACATACACAGATTATAAACTATGCATAATCTTTAATCAACCACACCTTTATTTTCAACTAGTGTATTCTGTTTCTTTTATTATATCTATTAAGTTCTTTCAAAGGAGTGTGAGGAGATTTTTGAGTAGCCCGGCAGCTATCGAAGAACAGTTATCATGTGTCTTGATACCTAACTAGATACCAAAAACCAAAAACTTAGATAGGCAACTTATTAATATAGAGAAACTTACTCTTGGTATACGCATTCTCTTCAAAAACATTGGTCCTGCTTCCATGCCTGAGTTTTCTGGCAATGTTTCCTTGATCTCAATGGTATCATCTGCTAGGAAGTAATGGATCTCCAGGTTATGTATGAAACCGAATTCAGAGTCACGGTCATCCCAGTAGCCATAAAACCTAGTTTCACACAAATTCTATTAAGTATTCTACATTATTATTAGTATTTTACAAGACTCCAGTCGCAAAAAATCTTATAAAAAGTATATTATTTTATTCCTTTAGAAGTATTATACTACTAGAATGAAATGTATCTGTTGATGTAATAATATTGTATATATCCGTTATTTTATGTATTTAATTGTTTGCTGAACTATTCAATACAAACTGATTCCAAATGAATGAAACATTATACATTCCAATACGTTACACACTTCGATAAGTTAATTAGAGCGCATACGCACTACATCCGATCCGAATCCGCGAAAATACGTTAGTTTACGCACTTCATCTATCATCCGATTTCTATCAATCATCCGTTTTCCTCTGACTTTGATAGAGATAGATATGTAATTTGATATATTGAAATCAAAAGCAGTGCGTAAAGCAACAACCGAATTCAATCCGTGTTTTCTAATATCGTATTTTCACGGATTCGGATCGAACGCAGTGCGTAGCCGCTCATAGTGTAAAAATTTGAAACTGTTCGTAACCTCAACAGAATAAAGTATATTTTTAACTCACCTCAAAACATTTCGATCAAAGTCTAGAAATTGTTTGAAAGGTCTATGTTTAGGCGGTTTTCCAGTATCGGGTGTTCTCTATAAATAAACAACAGCTCTTAAGTGTGTTTCAAAACAAAACTTGAAAAATAACAATTAAGAGAAATATAATAATTGGTGAATTCATGACACAGAAGCTGAGCATTTGACTTCCGTAATACAGTTCGCAGAATCAATTCCCACACGAAGTAAATATTTAATGTTAGCCTACAGGTAACAAACAGTTCCGGGTCTCAGTGTTTGTACACATGGTTATTATATAAGCGATGTATCATCAAATAAAATGCATGCACGAAACAAATTTAAAAATAATGTCGGACGGTTTTGTTAAAATACTACAATATCCAGACAAAATCGAGATTCTAAAAGTTACCACCCTTTATTGAAAAACAAATAACAGTGACATAGAGCCAGGATAAAAAGAAATTAAAAGGTAGGTATCTCTTTAATTTGCGGAGGAAGCTAGCTCCGCCTTTCCCTTAGCACTAGGCAGACGGAAGGAGGAACATTCTGGCGGTTATAGTAGGTTCAATTCTGACACACCGTGGCCGCTGCCCTTACGACGGCCCTGATGTTCCATGAGGGTATCAATCTGGTCAAAAAAAGTATATCTTTAATATATGAATGCTTACTTCAATAGCATCAGGAAAAGGGATTGGATCTGGAACGTTGATCCCGAGCCGGTTTAGAAATACTCTTGTAAAATTATCGCAGTTCACGATCTACAATATTAACAAACAATATTAATTGATGCATTTTTTTTTTTAATTTCGAGAACATATAGTATATGATTGAATTACCTTAAACACTTTACCAAAAAATGTTACTTCACGTCCAATATTAAGATCTAGTACATCAAAGTACATATCATAGCTATACGGAAGGCGGATCCTCTGACGACTTATCAAAGTACCTGGAATATTCATTAATTAAAATATATAATATATATATATATACTGTATAGAATATGGATTTTTCTACCTAAACTTGTATTTCTTACAAACGATGGAAAATTAATTCTTCAGTCGTACGTTTAGATTCTTGACCTTAAAAAATAAAGAAACCCACCATCACGGTTGAAATAAAAATAAAAATCAGTTGCGTTACTAAAGATATAGGTATTTAAGTGATTTAGGAGATACAATAGTCATCATAAATGTATCTATGCTTACTCTGAAAAAGATACAGCTTCTTAAGCATAATAATATTGCATAGCATTTGTCGCTTGAACATAAATAAAGAGAATAATTAAGTAATAGCCGGACACAGGCACTTGTCAGTTGTTTCAACTACTTGCGTGATAATAAATAATCTTTTCAAGTGTTTCAATTAATATTTACTATACTTTTAAAGAAAAAAAAAATTGTTTGAATAAAAATATAGTCTATTTTTTGTTTAACTACGCACGTTACCACGTACCTTGCGTTAAGCCGCTATTTTCAGTCTTTGGTTCCATGACCTTTATAGTACCATCCTCTAAGAAGAAGAAAATATTGACTTTATGTAAAATTTGAGAAGAAGAACGCATTTCATGTAAAGACTGTTGAAAGTATGCTTGAAATCGTAAAATCTGAAACATTAAATCATTACGATTTTATTTAACTAATGTATATCTGTTTAAGCGATTTGCCTCCTCCTTTTTGCTGCGTACCGCGAAGGAGTGGAACTCGCTTCCTGCGTCAGTGTTTCCGGCGTCATATGACATGGGAATCTTCAAACGTCGAGTGAATCGGTATTTGCTGGGTGAGCGCGCTCCATCGTCGGCCTCATCATCACTTTCCAGCAGGTGAGATTGAGGTCAAGCGCAAGCCTGTATGTAATAAAAAAAAAAAACCTGAAAGGGATATAGTTTGACAATATATTCATTGACAATAGATCATTAATTTGCTCAGTCGGTTTTTTAATTCTAATAAAACATAGCGTATTTATTATAATACCATACTTAATACAAGGTAGGGGCTTCCCTTTCTATTAACACTATGTATACTTTTCAATTTCATGCATTATCTATCCAATGGCATCCGAATATCGATATCGTCTTACATGTATGAATAAAAAACCCTAGTAGATAGACGTCACATCGAGGGGTGAAAGGCTATTTTTTGGCGATATTCTGTAATACACATTTTCGGAAACAGCGTTTTTTTTTCGATTCCGAAAATATTAGGTCCTTACATATGAAATTGGCGTTTTTCGTACTGGCCACTTTAATCACAAATTTCTCCTCTTTGGTAAGGAATTCCAAATTCAAATTTGTACAGCTATAGACTCATGTATTTGTGCTTCGATGATCGTCATTCATTTGTTTTTTTCTTCTGTTTTTTTTCTGTTTGCGTCACTCATTTCACAAAATGGAAAACTTAAAATATCGCATTATTTACGAGTACGAGTTCCGCCGTGGCACTAGTGCTGCGGAAACAACTCGAAGGGTGAATGATGTGTATGGCGGTCGTGTTGCAAAAGAAAAGAAAGTTCGTTTTTGGTTCCAACGTTTTCGTTCTGGAAATTTCGACCTGCAGAACAAGCCCCGTGGACGGCCTGAGACTCAAGTTGATAATGAAGAGTTGAAGGCTATTGTGGAAGCGGATCCATCGCAAACCACGTCCGAGTTAGCTGCAGGCTGCGATGTTAGTGATAAAACTGTTTTAATTCACTTGAAGCAAATTGGGAAGATTAAAAAGCATGAAAGGTGGGTACCTCACGAATTGACTGAAGCAAACCGGAAAACGCGCGTCGACTGCTGCGTTACATTACTAAACCGGCACAATAATGAAGGTATTTTAAACCGAATCATTACCTGTGATGAAAAATGGGTTCTTTACGATAATCGGAAGCGCTCAGCGCAATGGTTGGATCCTGGCCAGCCAGCCAAATCCTGCCCCAAGCGAAAATTAACCCCAAAAAAGTTACTTGTAAGCGTTTGGTGGACTAGTGCCGGTATTGTTCATTACAGTTTTCTCAAATCTGGCCAGACTATTACGGCTGATGTCTATAGTCAGCAATTGCAAACCATGATGGAAAAGCTAGCGGCTAAACAACCTAGGCTGGTCAATCGCTCCACGCCACTGCTGCTTCACGACAACGCTAGACCACACACTGCGCAACAGACGGCTACTAAATTAGAAGAGCTTCAATTGGCAAGTCTAAGACATCCTCCGTACTCCGCGGACCTTGCTCCAACAGATTACCATTTTTTTCGAAATTTGGATAACTTCTTGCAAGGGAAAAAATTCAACTCCGATGGGGCAGTCCAAATCGCCTTCAAAGATTTTATTGATTCCCGTCCGACTGGTTTTTTTAGTAAAGGGATCAATGAACTACCTATGAGATGGCAAAAGTGCATAGAAAATAATGGTTCATACTTTGATTAATTAAATATATTATATTAAAAAATATTCGACTTTTTGTTCCTCCCATACAAAACGCCAATTTCATATGTAAGGACCTAATATATATTTCTAAATTACCAAAAATATCGCTTAAGGCAAATAGCCTGTCACCACTCGACATGTTTTTTTTACTTCCCGGACCGCATCCTCAAAGAACCGTTCCAACCACAAAAAGGTTGACGGGCAAGTTGTGTTGGACTTATACAGGTTAAAAACCCCAAAGTTACAATTTCTACGCATTGATGGTAGCTGCGGGTCCTGTAGTCAATTCGACACAGCTGACACCACATGCTTACACAGATTACATTAATAGGTACATTTAAAAAATATGAAATATTATTACATGTTTATCGTACATAATCCATGTTGGCAAATCAGACGCTTGCTTTCTGCAATATATTGAAGGTACCCGATTTATTCCTTCAGCTTTATCCACAAGCATGTTGACCTTATCAATACTCGTAAATAGTGGCCGTACGCCAAAACTCTTTTTTCCAATCTAAAGAAAAATGTATTATAAGTTGTATATACTTTTGTTAGGCTTAGTATGGAATCTGTGATATTTGTTGAGAAGAAAATTTCTACCGATTGTACTAAAGAGTTAACAAAATCACTGCTTCTTCATACAACATGAATCTATCAATAAAAGCATTTTTTAAATTAGTTAATAATATATATAAAATGAATATCACAACTAGTTCTTTTAAATAAAATTATATAGTTGATTCTTTTGTATTCTTAACTTTCTTAACAATATCTTTAATTTACTTGTTGAATCTAAAATGAAGCCCTTTATTTTACATACCAAAGTATTTGTTCCATAGCCAGGCAATAACGGTAATCTAGGATTTCTTATAGCCATATTAAAATATAGCTGTCTACAGTTTAAAAAAAATCTAGTTATAAATATTGACTATATAAAAATAAAAATTGATATCTCAAATTGATCAAAATACTTTTATAAAAACAGTCACTAAGCGCAAGTTGTTCGATTATGAACGTTGGCACTGGTTACCACGACAATTGAGTTTTATAACATTATCATGTCTGTACAAACAGAATAATCAGGTTTTATGTAAACTTTAATATTTAATCAGTGAAATTTTACATGATAATAATAAGAATGTTTTAAATCTTTACGTTTTAAATCCGTAAGATCATGTAAAATTGTTACTAGTTAATCCTAACAAATACATATTAGCTCAGAAAAGTTTATGAACAAAATAATACATTATAGAAAGATATTAAAAGTAAGAACAGTAGATATATCCTTTTTTTTATAAAGTTTAAATGTCACATTCCTCATGCCATGTTCACCGATGAAAAGGTTCCAGGAGTCAGGACCACGGATAAATATCTACCAAGATAAATGGAAAATCTGCATGTACATTAGTACGTACTAGTAGTAGATCTTGAAACGCAACAGGTCTAATCAAATTATTAAGATAGGCCTAGCATCCACCTTCTATAATCATGATCCAGTCAGGCACAAACGCCCTATTATATCACGTATAGAATATCGAATACTCACAGGGGTGCCCTTGCATTGCCACTCAACCCATAAATTGCCGGCCGAGCACCCTCAGTGCTCGCCCACCCGCCCGGTTTAATTGTGAAGACCTTTCCCGGTCAACCAACACGCGTAAATTCGAAAAAAAAAGAATATCGAGCATTTTATCTGCAGACAAGACCTCACCCGACGGCATTTCTATTTAAAAGGGAATCTTAAAAACTAAATGTCATCAAGAGATGCTGTTCACTCCGACGCAGACTTAAGTTTCGTTCGGCGTGTCTTCTCAAGGTAGTCGCTTCCGAAACGCTAGTAGATCACTGTTAGTTTTCGTATTTTAACTGGCGGCCCAAGTCGAGGTGTGGACCCACACGGGCGCCCTTGTGTTGCCACCTGATCCATAAATCACTGCCTTATTGCACCTTATGTGTTCGCTCTCTCTCTCTCGGCTAAGTTGCGAAGATCTCTCCGTACCGTCAACAATTATCCTGCCGAAAAAAAAGAGACTGTTGACCTACAAAGATAGTCCTAATAAATTAAAAATAAATAATTTGCAAAATAACATGTTAATAATATAAGTATCTAAATTTAAACATCCATGTAAAAAATCCCAACCGTGTGAGTATGCTTCGATTTTAGAGCAGCTTCAAAAGTAACATGCAGCACTATACGCTCATGGCAATTAAACTATGTTGGTTTAGCTTGAACGCGAATTTAGGTGCCATAAAAATTATATTGTGTCCGCAACAAATGTTTCGTATTTAACAAAATATGTATTTGCTGGGATTTTGTATCTCGTGTATATGTTATTATTTCTATATTTCTCGCATGTAATAGACCAATGTTTTGCCTGTATGTGCTCTATATATATTGTTGTTGTAATAACTTTTATATAAGTAACAACGGACACGAGTATCACTTCCACAAACGAAGTCGCGGTTACAACTCTAAAAATGTTTACGTATCATGAAACATTTTCTTTGGATGCACCATTTTAAACCAATGACAGTTGACATTTTTGACAATGACAATTGATAAGATTCATCAATATTGTTTTTATACACTTTTAGTTTTTGATCAGGGTTTTTAGAAATCACGGTTTCATACATTATTTGAAAAAAGCAAACTAGACTTATTTAAATATAAAGATCACCAACTCCAAGGTTTAAAATAGTACTCTCGCGCTGTAAAATGAGAATATCTATTCAATTATTTTAAATGTTTTGTTACTAGTTGACTATAAATTTTTACATGGTATAACTACATTCAAAATAATCAAAGACTGCATATACCAAACTAAAACGCTAAATATCTTGAAAATGATTGACGTAAAAACGAAAATTAACTCTTTCTTTATATTTAATCCCAATTTTGGCCCTAAAGAAGGCGAGGTAAGGTAAAAAATATATACAGTTTCAAGATTAATAGTTACAAGATTATTTCTGAATATGACATTTTTTGTCCAGGAATTGAAGAGGATACTCTTTTTCCATCCTTCTCAATCAAGCCCTGATACTCAAAAAATGCAAGTAGGATTATGTGAAGCTGTTGTTAAATTTATGCTGTAAGTACCTTAACCTTCATTAAATTTGCGTCATCACTATTTTAATAAAATCATTTGAGCCATCTGGCCTTGGTGCACACATTATAATTGTAAAAATAATATATATATAAAGACATATTTTAACTTCTAAAAATTAGATAAAAATATAGTTTAGTTTTGAGTTTGGTATTCTCAATTGCATAAAGCTTATTACAAGTATGGAGCCTTGAAATTACTTTAAAACTATATTAAGAAATTTTTGTTGTTTTAATATTTTAGAACATTTTCACAAGAACCATGTGAAGCCCTGCAGACTCAAACAAAACGATATATATTCTATCAACCTGAAAAGGGCTTTTGGATGGTGTTGGTAATTATAACTATTTGAATTTAATACAGTATGTTCTAATCACCACTTATTATTTAGTAAAAATGAAACTCACACATTTTTTATCTGTAAAGGAAAAATAATATTACAATGAACAGTTATAATTCTGTCAAAAGAAGTAGAAGATAAAAATTTGTCATCATCATTTCAGTCTGTCACTTGTGTGTCTGACTGTTCAGACTGTCACACACGTGTTCTGGGCTATTCACATCCAGAAAAATCTAGCTTCTTTTTTCAAGTTTTCAGTCCATCTAATCTCTGGACGTCCCACACTACATCTGAGAAATGGTTTCCACTCCAGATCTCATTTACTCAAACAGTTGTCAATCCAGGGACAAATATGACCCGATCCACTTCAGCTTACTTACTTGGTTTGCTACATCAATAATTTTCGTTCTTACCATGATGGCTTCATTACAAATTGTATCATACAGAGAGACTCTGAGCATAACCCACTTAGCTAGCTTTACTTGATAGCTTGTTGAGCAACCTACAGTAGGCTACTAACCTTAAATATAAAATAGGTATCTATTGCAACTTAATCTAACTTAACTAAATGTTTTATTGTAGGTTGTAAGGATTCCATACTCAACAAAAGCATTACCTGCCATTGGTGAAAATAGGGGAGATATTGTAAGTAATATTCACTTCTTAATATTCAATATGCTCAAAAGGAAATTATTATTTTCTGTTTTATAATGGTGTGTAAATATAACCACTATAAAGTGGGATATGATAAACCTATGGGCGTATACCATGCAGCTCAAGAACTATGTTGACTGCCCAGGATGAAATCCTATTACCATTAGCGGTGGTCTTGCTACCCTAATTACAACTATAAATGTAGTCAAAAGCTAAAATCTCGAATTAGAAAAGAAATAAATAGAATGTTTTCAATTATGTTAGCAATAGTATCCTTGAAGGCAATGCAGTGACCATAGATTAGTTTTCCGGCATGTACCTTTAGGTTTTTTCCAGATTAAGTACAGATTTAGAAACCACATGCTCACCATTGAAGAAAAACATGCTGAGGAAACCTGCATAGCATCTTATAGAAACGTCATGTGCACTAGTGCACAGTAGTGCACTGTCCAGTAGACATGTTGGGCACGACATACAAGCGCAAAACAGATACAGCGACTAATGTATCTCTGCTCACCCCAAAAGGGATATAGCATGATGATATATTATTATTTATGTTATGTTCTATTTTCAGATAGATCCACATGTAATGTATGACATGTTGGTATCAGCTTACAAAATGTTCAAGATATTTAGAGGTCCATTTAAAGACATTCCAATTGAAAATATTTATAATGTCTGTAATAACTTTTTTACTCCCGTAAGTTATAAATCAAAGTAATATTTTCGTAATATAAGTTCTTTGATTTCTTTTTCACCTGATGAAATTATCTTGCTTCTTAAATCTATGTTTGTGCATGTTTTTTTTTCCTTTAATTCGGCAAATATTGGCAGCGCACCTGATGGTAAGTATTTGCCAAAGCTCATGGACAACTTATTCACTGCCTAGAAGATCTCCATATCGTAACTCTGGTGAAAAACTGTACCTGGGAGCCCATTTCACAACTCCATAATGTGTGACTAAAATGTTTTAGAAAAGTGCTGCATTGTTGAGGTTTGGTAAGACTTTAGAGTATAGGGATACGCCAACGACCAACAGCGAATGATGTGTGTTTGAAATGGCAATGTAGGTAACAGGTTAAAGAATTCCTCAGAGCAGTCCCTATTGTACTAACAACTACACCTAACATTTTATAATTTTTAATATGCTGCATCAGGGTTTTCTTTTGTGCACATTGCTATTTTATCTTGATACTATTGGTTATATTCATATCAGCCCGTTGGTCCCTAGGGCATTGCTTTGATTTTAGGAAATATTTCGAAATATTTTTATACTCAGAAATTGCAAGCAACAAAAAATTTTATACGAAAGATGTGGCAATTTATAGTGGTAACTCAGGCGGAAATAATGTTGAGTTTAAGAACCTTGATGGAGAAAGTAAGGTTGCGAGTGATGACAGTGAATGTTTTTCTCCCAGGAAAATATCTACAAAAGTTTTGCAAAGAATGCAAATGAAAGGAAATCGGAGTGAAACTAGAAATGTTTGTCATTTCCCACTCATATCCCCCTCACTCAGGTCCCACTTCATAAAAAATATTGTTTTACAGCATATAACATGATTTAAAAATACAAAAAAAATAATAAACATCCTTAGAGAATATTATAAGAAATATAATAAAACTACGAAGCTGGAAATCCATACATTTATGTTTATTTAATTCCCCTGAAAAACGCACGGAAACTAGAAGAGACAAGATTTGACCCCATTCATTAAGTGGAAAGTTATTCTTTTGTAACATACAATATGTAAAAAGAATGCAAAAATGTATTATATAAAATTAAAATGTGTTTTCTTTACAGTACATTTCATCAAGAAGTATCACTAATGATATATCAGATGTCATACAGGGCATTAATTACCTGCCACTAGATAAGAATTCTTTTTTCAAAGTTATATGTTTCATAGATGTGCTAGAAATTAATTATCCAGACTTTAAATGTGTTTCATTTATTTACAATGACCAGCTTATTTGGTAAGTTTTTTTTTTATAATTAAGGAATTATAATATAATTGCCCGAACTGGGTTGTGACCAAAGTAGCCTAGTGTAAAGACCGTCACAATGACTCGTTTTGATCTCTCGCGTTTCGGAATCGGCTTTGTTCATCCTGTAACTCATATACCTAGAGACCTTCAGTCGTGGTGTATATGGGCCGATATGACGATGGAGACTATCAATGGCTTTTCGTCTTTTGATAGTCGCTGTCATTTTTGGACTAGAATGTGCTTACCATCAGGTGCACTGTAGTCCCTTTGGTGAGACAGTGTAAAAAAACTATTTAAATATCTTAGTTTTTCAAATACATCTACTAATGTATCTCTGCTCACCCCTTAAATAATATAGTGTGACGATATATTATTATTAGTTTTCCAAATAGTATGTTAATTTTTCTGGAATATAATAGGGCGCACTAAATGATATGTTGATTTTAATAAAAATTTAATGTTTAAAAATAATCCATATTAGACAATGCAGGTGGAGTTAAGCTGCATTTTTTAAAAATAATCATGATTTTAAAGAAAGACTTTAATCACAGGCGGGCAATATTTTCAAAAATCTAATCTGATTATCTAAATCTAATTGGATCAAATCTTGCATTAATTTTGTCTATTTATTATAGATTGAAATTTAGCCATCCAGGCAATTTTAAAAGTTTATTCTATGTATTATATAAGATTTCAAATAATTTTCACCATAATGTGTGAAATGTATTGCATCCCTTTCTTCTTCTGTCTTCTTTTTTAATTATATTTCAGGAATGCTTTATGCACAGATGATATGCTCACTCTATACCAATATTTAGTGCATACTTTATTACCAAAGCAAATTGAAAAGGAGATCCATGGAGGTGCTGTTGCTGCTGCCCAAAGGCATGGACGATTCATAAGTCCACCTGAAGGCATACATATAAAAGAAGACTTAGAGAGATTAGTTAAAGTGTATCTTATGAGAGAAGATGACACAGAAACAAAACAGTATTATTTGATCATATACAGAACTTTAAATGCTACTGTCTGCTTGACAGTGGATGGTAAGTATGAACTTTTTCACAAGATTGAATATACAGTGAAACCTGGTTAAGTGGGGTCTTAAGGGACCTAGGATTTTTTTGTCAGTTATAGAGGCGATTCATGTACCCTGTTTCCCAAATAGCCTGGTTTATCTTGTTATTTTTTTTTACACTAGTTTGACATAGTGACTACAGTGCACCTGATGGTAAGTACAGTGTGGTCCAAAAACATAGCGACCATCAAAGGATGAAATCCATCTATATCATGTCAGTCCACAAATACCACGACTGTAGGTCTCTAGGTATGAGTTACATTAGCCGATTCCAAAACACGACAGATCAAAACGAGTCATTGTGACGGTCTTGACACTCGCCTACTTTGGCATCAACCCAGTGCGGGCAATTATATAATTAATGACTTATCCTACTAAGAAATTCGAGTTTGTAAATAAACGTATTGTAACTTTTTATTCCTGATAAAGTGCCTTATTTATACAGGTAATTGAGCTAGAAAAGTCTCAGTTATAGGGTAAATATAAAAAAAAACGAATTTCAATTAATAAGGTTTGAAAATTCCGAAGAACAGAAGTATTGCAAACCAAAAGTGTTGTGACCTCAATGTAATTATAAGTATCAGAGGCTTCTCACTTAGCCAGAGTTCACTGTAATTGAATTTTTTTCAAATGTGAATTGCAGGCTAACTGCCCACCTGATGGTAATCAGTCACGCTCAATTATTGAATTTTTCCAATATTGGATTGGATGTTTATCTCAGTTTTTGATTACCTACTACATACATTTTGTGATTAGCCAGTATATGTTCTGTTTCGTTTCCCCTAAGAATGGCATCACGATGGTTACACTTGTAGTATTGTAGATGACAGTTGCCACTTCACATAAGATGGGCTAAATTTTATATTTCAATCTTTTGAATTTAAAAAATTTCATAATCTACCTGATGTACGTAGGTCTCCCCCAAGGTTCCCCCTTGAGCCCGATCTTAGCTCTTCTCATAACACTGTTAATATACTTAGTACTCAATTGGTATGTTTTATCATAAAAAAAATCTACTTTATTTTCTAGTGAATAAAATCAGTGATTTTGTCCAGAATATAACATGACTTTTTTTTACAGTTAACACAGATATTGAACTGGATACAGTTAGATCTTTAGATGCTTTCATGGGACCACAACTTTCCGCGATAGCATCTACAATCAGTGAACAATGTGCAATACATGCTTTACAGTCCCCTCAAATCGGCAATGATCATAAATTTATTTATTATAATAGATTAAATTTGGCTATTAAATCCTCTGTAAGTAATCACTTTCATTCATTATTAATACTGAATCAAACGCTTCATTGGTTATTACTACATATTATAAAACAGACTTGTTTTATCAAACAATGCCAATTGATGTCAATGACTGGGGACTCCCAGTCATTGTTGTCTGTTCGCGATAAACTCAAAAACCATAGATCGAATTTTCATGCAGTTTTCGCCTATTGCTATTGACAGTAATTCATGGGGAAAGTTCTAGTATGAAATTTGTTAAATTTTTGTGTAAATTGGTTGAAATATGACGATAATTGTTGAAGAGATCGGAAAAAATCAAGCCGTCTAGGAGCTTTAATCGAGAATGCTGCGTAAACGGAACGGTTTGTAGAAGAGAGACTGTAAGTTAACACATTCATGGCGGTACGAAATTTCACCGGGTCAGCTAATTATGAAATATATATAACTCAAAGGTGACTGACTGGCTGACTGACATAGTGATCTATCAACGCACAACATAAACTAGTGGACGAATCGGGCTAAAATTTGGCATGCAGGTAGATGTTATGACGTAGGCATCCGCTAAGGATTTTGATGAATTCCACCCCCAGGGGGATAAAATAGGGGATGATAGTTTGTATGAAACTTTGTCAATTTTAAACCGATCGGGCTGAGACTTTGCATGCATAAGGCTACTATGACGTAGGGATCCCCTAGGAAAGAATTTTGATGAATTCCACCCCTAAGGGCATAAAATAGGGGATGAAAGATTGTATAGATCTTCTTAGATTATCAAGAATTGCTGTCTAAAGTTTATTCAGACATTATATACATGACAAGCCTATTGTATGGTTATGTGAGCGTGCCATACTGCAAAGAACGATCAAGCAGCAGCTATCAACGATATCCTGCTCATGTCGTTTGAGCGCGAAAAAAAGGTCTATATCTAAATATATATAAAGTAAAGCCGCAAAAACTATACCTAATTAATAATAATAATAATACTTCTTAACGCGAGCGAAGCCGCGGGCAAAAGCTAGTCTTCTATATAGAGAACAAACTGTCTTTCAATAATAACACCGTTTGTAATACCAAACTTACACCAATATTTATAACACCCATATTAGTGTGGTTTAACTTACTTTTTTAATCAGGTTGCTTCTCCTCAAGGTGTCATAAATGTTCCTGTAGCTAGCTACAGTTATGTATGAAAAACTATTTATATAAGGCTTTCGTGATTATCTTTGGTATGTCTGTGACCAAATGATCACAAGCACAGAATATAGCTGTATTTGAGAATCAACCCGTGTATGTCAGATTCATATGTAAGAGTCCTTCTGTCTAAGCATATTTAAGCGACGATAATGACTGGGCTTACCATATGCCCCGGTTTGACCTGGATTGTCCCAGTTTATGTCCCCCATCCCGTTAGTATTTAATTTTTTGCTGGATAATTTAAAATTTTGGCCATATGTTGCATATTTGAAGCATGTCTTTGCAGGTATATATTAGGTCCTTACATATGAAATTGGCGTTTTTCGTACTGGCCACTTTAATCACAAATTTCTCCTCTTTGGTAAGGAATTGCAAATTCAAATTTGTACAGCTATAGACTCATGTATTTGTGCTTCGATGATCGTCATTCATTTGTTTTTTTCTTCTGTTTTTTTCTGTTTGCGTCACTCATTTTACAAAATGGAAAACTTAAAATATCGCATTACTTAGGAGTACGAGTTCCGCCGTGGCACTAGTGCTGCGGAAACAACTCGAAGGGTGAATGATGTGTATGGCGGTCGTGTTGCAAAAGAAAACACAGTTCGTTTTTGGTTCCAACGTTTTCGTTCTGGAAATTTCGACCTGCAGAACAAGCCCCGTGGACGGCCTGAGACTCAAGTTGATAATGAAGAGTTGAAGGCTATTGTGGAAGCGGATCCATCGCAAACCACGTCCGAGTTAGCTGCAGGCTGCGATGTTAGTGATAAAACTGTTTTAATTCACTTGAAGCAAATTGGGAAGATTAAAAAGCTTGAAAGGTGGGTACCTCACGAATTGACTGAAGCAAACCGGCAAACGCGCGTCGACTGCTGCGTTACTTTACTAAACCGGCACAATAATGAAGGTATTTTAAACCGAATCATTACCTGTGATGAAAAATGGGTTCTTTACGATAATCGGAAGCGCTCAGCGCAATGGTTGGATCCTGGCCAACCAGCCAAATCCTGCCCCAAGCGAAAATTAACTCCAAAAAAGTTACTTGTAACCGTTTGGTGGACTAGTGCCGGTATTGTTCATTACAGTTTTCTCAAATCTGGCCAGACTATTACGGCTGATGTCTATTGTCAGCAATTGCAAACCATGATGGAAAAGCTAGCGGCTAAACAACCTAGGCTGGTCAATCGCTCCACGCCACTGCTGCTTCACGACAACGCTAGACCACACACTGCGCAACAGACGGCTACTAAATTAGAAGAGCTTCAATTGGAAAGTCTAAGACATCCTCCGTACTCCCCGGACCTTGCTCCAACAGATTACCATTTTTTTCGAAATTTGGATAACTTCTTGCAAGGGAAAAAATTCAACTCCGATGGGGCAGTCCAAATCGCCTTCAAAGATTTTATTGATTCCCGTCCGACTGGTTTTTTTAGTAAAGGGATCAATGAACTACCTATGAGATGGCAAAAGTGCATAGAAAATAATGGTTCATACTTTGATTAATTAAATATATTATTTTAAAAAATATTCGACTTTTTGTTCCTCCCATACAAAACGCCAATTTCATATGTAAGGACCTAATATAAGTGTTTCGTCCATTTTCAATTGGATACAATGCGGTCTATATTGCTGTTACTTTAATAGTCAAAGATGATGCATTAACATAATATCAATATGAATTCGAAAAGTATTTAATATAATAAAAACCAACAAGTTTCTGCTTAAGCGAACTTTTGGTACTTTGAATATCTTTATTAAAATATATTCAAAAAAAAATATCGGTAGTTTCCGTACTCATCGCTCTATCGTTAATCACTCCTATCTTCGTATATAGCTTCCTGATTATGGTAAGCCTAACAATAACTATTGATGTTAACAAATTCTCATCTTTTACTGGTTATCACTGTTCTTTAACTGCTTTGACCTTACCATCAATTTCAAATTATTGAACCATTTAATTATACAATACTTTAAGCTATATCAATAATCTGAATAGTGTTCCACTTATCATAAATGGATTTGCAAAATACATCTTTTATATAAAATATTTTTTTAGCCTCCAAACAAGCTGCAACCTTCAACTGCAATTAAACCAGAGGTACTTAGTATAATAGCTGGAATACATGCAGATAAACAATGGTAACTAATAATACAAAAAATATTTAGAACTATTTACTCAAAATTTTCACAAAATTATATCTTTTTGTTACAGCCTTGGTAATTACGGCGAAATTATTATCAAAACTCCAGATGAATATTGGATAACGGGTAAATCTTCCAATGACAGGGAGTTTTATGTGATAATCCAAGAAAAAAGTGCAACGATAAAAGAAATTGCTGGTAATACATTTGTACTTATTTGTTTAGATCACTGCCCAGGAAATATGATGATTATGATCTATTAAAATTTTCTAGACAAAACGGAATTATACTGACTATTTAGAAAAAAAACAATTATAAGGAAATCTATGCTTGTTATTAACTTGAACATGGTGATTGTGATCTAGATATATAAAATTCTGATCACATTTTAATATTTAAAATCATATATACCGTTAAAAGTTTTTTCAGCTATTCTGTTATTATTGTTTGCCAAATACATTCAAAAAATATGTCATATTGAAGTTACTCTTAAATTATACGGATAACTGAATACATGTTGGTCTATGGGCTAATTAGTAGGCAAGAAAGTATGATAGTAATATCGCGCGATATCCCTTTCTGGAGAAGTAGTTACATTAGTGGCTGTATTAGAAAATGTGTAACATTATGTTACAAATACTGTAACGGTTACTTTGTACTGTTTTAAATCTGCAATTATAAATTTTATTTCCAGATGAAGTAAGGCGTATTTGTGATGCACAAATGAAAGGGATTTTTTTCTATCCAATGTAAAATAAAGCCATGGTACAGATATTTTTTTTCGATTGTCGACGCTTTCACTACCGGGAAAGGTTTTCACAACTAAACCGGGCGGGGCCATGGTCACTGGTGTTTACTTATTACATTAATTATGGAAATATAGTCAAAAAATGTTTCTATGTAACTAATTTTATAAAGAATGTACAAAAATACCCATGTAAATCTGTATTAAGTCATAATACTTCTTGACTCAAGTTAATATTTTTACTATAAAACACATTACTACATATAAAGACCTTTTTTTTATAAAAGCTTACCCATCAACTATTCATAATATTTAAGTTATCAAAAACAAATAAAAATCTTTATTTTCTTATATAACATTATTATATTTTATTAATAGGTACAGTAACATCTTTATTCCAATAAAATACATGTACATCTTTAATTACTACAATTGAATGGACTAGTCTGTGGAAATTTTCTCTTCTTTTTTTATAAACTTCTTATACATCTTAACAACAAGTTCCCTATTTTCATAACCCCAAGCACATAAAACACACAATAACATTATCACACCCACACCTATATGTAAAACAATAGAATTATCAGCAAAATTATTTTCGGAAATTTTGCATACAAATCCTGCCACTAATAAAGATAGCAGGAATGTTTTTCCGACGTAAAGTCCATCCAAAGGCTTATATTCAGTATTCTTATACTTATTATTTATGAAATGTATACTATGCATAATTCTTGCTATCATATTTATACAATTGGATATAATAAATCCAACAGGCCCAAACATATACGTCAATATATACGATAATAATAGAAAAGATATAGAAAAAAATACCATTAGATAATTATAACTATTTAATTGGGCACTTGTCATTGTAGCAAAAGCATAGCATTCTGTGACACCGTTAACGGCCAGTAGTACAATTGCTAAACAATGACTTCTTAATAACAAGACGGGCAACCCAGTTGCTACAAATGCTTCCCCTCCATACAATGTCAACAATGTAAATGAATAGCACTGGCCAAACACTAAAACAATCAAACCAATTGAACTAACAGTTCTGCATATTTGAGATAATACCATACATGATTCTTTAATTTTATACTGATCTTGTTTTTGCAGAGGCAATTCCCTATTCACCATTTGTGTAAAATAAAAATAACTACTATCTTCAATAGGCCTGAAAACAAATCTAGCAGCCAGGCTGCCTAAGTTGTTCACAACATCATAGATAGCCTGTTCTGAGAAAGTCATAACCGGGCTGATAGACATGACATATTTTTCACCTTCTGTCAATAATTGTTTTACTACACCCTGTTTTGCAAAACTAATAGTCAATGTGCTCAACTTTTTATTAAAGGAACTATTCAAAGATCCTAAATATTTTGGAAAAAAATCACACAAGGAGGTAAATTGAAAATCATCCATGTTATCATATAATTTTTGTAAAATACCATCAGAAACAAATTTACTTTTAAGAGCTCCTTTGGCATAAAGAGGTTTGTTTTTGATATACCAATAAAAGAATAGATAATAAGATAAGACAAAAGTAGTAATACTTGCTAGTTGTGCTACTGAGAAAGCTATAAGAGCCATTTTTCTATCACCTACAATTATCAAAAGAAATATTACTGTTCTCACAAATATGTACAAAGTGTCTAAAGCAACTTTCAGTTTGACAAAACAGTAGAGTTGTGCAACTAAAGCCATATTAGCTGAGCAAAGTTCTAAAATACATGATAATGCTACACTGCAACAACTAATTGCATAATGAGTGGCATGCTCAGGATGCCCTAAAGGTAACCAATTCAACCAAATATATACAAAAATTGTTGACAAAGTACAACTTAAAGGTACTGAAAGCCAGATTTGATTCATGAGATGAGTCCAGCTAGTATTATCCTTTTGTCCTAAGCAGGCACGATTAAAAGGCTCTCGACTAAGGAACAATATAGTACTTTCTAAAAGCAACAATCTTACATTCATAATACCCAATACTTCATGTCCAACATTTCTTATCACCCAGGCATTAATAATAAATGTGACACATCGAAATAAAATTTGGAATAATATATTAAAAGATGCATTTTCAAGACTACTCATCAAGATATTACGCCCCATGATTTCTTAAATTTTCATACATTAATTGTATTAACTTCTATAGCTGATGTTGGTATGTTTCGTTTCACCACATAAATCTTCTTATTGGAAAGGCATATTACAAACCAGTGATCATCATATGTTATAGTGATTTTCTTGAATTGTTCATTTGGTCCAAAAGCTAATGGGTCAACTCTGAGAAATAAAAACAAATATTAATATAATTCAGATGTCAAGATCATATCAGTGATAAGAGTGTCCATTGCTGAGCATAGACATTCCCTAATGTTTTCCAAATCAACCAGTCAGAAAAAGCTTGGTTCCTTGCACCCTGTGATATGTGCATATTATAGGTGGATTTCCTAGGCTATGCTTTCAAATATCACCACATACACAATATATAGTCACCGTGCCATGGTGGCCGCCGGCAGAATAGAATAGCACCCCCCCCCCCCTCTTCTTGCTGAGGTGTCGTAAAAGGCGACTAAGGTATCTCTTTAACACTGCAATTCAACCAGGTGTTCAGAGAAGGAAAACTCGACCAAACCTGCATACTGCTCCCTCCCGATCGTACTGGTTCTCCATTCCATCGGGACTGAGGGAGCTCAGACGAGAGAGTGCTTTTCTGGCTGCGCGTCCAGTTGTGCACTTAAATATCTCCTGCGCAATTGACTGTTTCCGTAAACTGGACCTCGATTTTCTTAATCAGTGTTGAAACAGTCGCCGTGACCAAATCCGGCTAGGACATTATCATCATATAGTCACCACTTGAGTACATTCCTGCCCCATCAGTAATCCGCTTTACGAACAATGCACCCTGCCCATTGGCACTTCAGTTTACTGATTCACTGGGCTATGTTGGTGACTCTTGATAAGCTACAGACTATTTCATATCTGATTCAGTATTCAGGCTTAAGTGAAATACCCAAAGTGGTTTTAGTGAATTTGGCTAACTTTAATGTTAATATAAATATTTTGGGGTTACAAAGCTTAAGACATTGTGGCAACCACCTGACCCTGTAATGTAATAACAAAAATATAACAACTGCACCAGTTCAAGTTACAAAGCCTGACGAAGTCACTACACTGCACCAGATAAAAACAGTGTAGTTCAAGGTTAAAAATAGACCACGCTAACCGACCACAACAGAACGGCACAGTTTATGAACACCTGGATGGAAACAGGCTGATCCGAAAAGTCACTATGACGGTCTTAACTCTTGTGTACTGTGGAAACCAATCTGTTCATGCAATCGCCCTATCACCTCAATTATGCCGGAGGTCTTTAACTAAATCCATAAACGTAAGTATACACAAATAATTTAAAAGATTCCTCACTTATTAGATAAGGTGATGAGATCAGTTATTATTGTTGCTACACGTTCGTCGTTTTCAAGTTCACCTCCAGATTCAAGAACAGCTCCGTCTTCCGTTAACACAAGGTAACCGATCTGGTCTGGAATTTTATCCATTATAACTGAACTACTTTATAAAAAAAAAATGCAAATACCAAATTATAAATCTCTGTTTTATACCTCCCACGTAACAATGACAACATTAACAACTTCGTTTACGTGTTGCCAAAACTCTTTAACAGTGTTGGCAAACCTGAATAAGAAATAAACCCATGAAGGTATTTTCTAGCTAGGTACTGAAAGAGTTAATTTAAGATTTAATTTTAATGATTTATTTTTGTTTATAAAAATAAATGTAGGTACTTGAACTAAACATAAAACGCATATTTCTGAAATAAATATTGTAATATAATCAATAATTTACCTGTAAACTGATATAAGTAAAGGAAATAACCGATTATTCTCCTATTTTGTCTAAAGCAAATATATAAAACCCCTGATGTAGATATTCCCTTTATATATTATTAAAATATATATGTGCACATATTACTAACGCAAAGCGATTGTGGCGACGGCACGATGTTACGATCAGTGCTATTAGAATCACCACTACATCACATTTTACCGTGGCAAAGCCATAGATGGGCAAAATGTAATCAGATTAATAAAAAAAATTACATTTTGCGTTTTTGTACCATTAATATAACAGCATTTTGCCCATCTATGTTTTAAACACTACAGAATCCCAGATTGTATAGACCTTTATTATTTCTTAATGTTTTAAATGGATTTAATAATGAATACAGAGCAAGAAAATTAAAATTAGGACTTCATTTTGTAATCGTTCATCATTAATCAGATTACAATTTGCCCATCTCTGGGTATACCTATGTTTTTTTTTTTATTCGACGGGACGATTCATTGTTGACCGGGGCAACGGTCGCTACAATTCCATCGGGCTTGAGAGGGCGAGCACTTATGGTGCTTCAGCCAGCAATTTATGGGTTGGGTGGCTACGCAAGGGCACCCCTATGGGTACGGACCTCGACTTGGGCTGCCAGCCATTAAATACGAAACCTAACGGTGATCTACTAGCGTTTCGGAAGCGACTACCTTGAGAAGAAACGCCGAAAGAAACTCAAGGCTGCGTCGGAGTGTAACTGTGTTATTTAAACGACAGTTGACGGACCTATCCTTAATTGTCGTCGTCAGCGCCGCCGGCGGCGTCAGTGTCTGGATATGAATCTAGTGCATGTGTATGCCTGACTGATCTGTGGATCGGCGGTAATCGAATCCGCGGTAACTGAATCGACGGGATCCAACAGGACATGACGGGGCGACGTTTGACGCGCGCGACGTCGTGAACGTTATACTGACATGCTTTTTTAATTAAGGGATTCGGGTTATGCGCTGCCTTGTCGAAATAGAGAGACGAGGCGCCGTCTGCATGAAACAGTATACCTATGTGAAATACTCTTAGGACTGTTTATTTCTCTCTGTGTGAATCCTTGATATCTTACTGCATTGCTGTTTGGGGTGGAGCCTCTAAGACCACTTTATTGAAACTTGAGAAGGCTCAAAGAGCTGTCTTAAAAGTCATGTGTAAAGAATCCAGAAGGATTCCTACTGAGCGTGGAATGGGAGTTTATACAAATACTAGCAAACCCGCTGAACTTTCTTTCGCCACCTGATAGCTTCGTTTTGGTTTTTAGTTACCGTTTGAAAGAACGTGCGCATAATAAATATCACATGAAATTAACTGAGCAGAGTACAATGAGTACCTGTCAAACAATGTATAACGCATCGGCGCCATCTACTTAAAATACTGGTGCGATCTGCTCCACCACCATGCAAAATTATATTGGTTTGTAGTACATGCTATAATAATAATAATAATAATAATAACTTTATTTCGTATTTCTTAAATTAAAAATACATAAAATTTAAAACTTAATATTAATTACTTAAATAAATACCAGAGTGGATGAGCTTCTTCACCCAAAACTGAATGAAAGGCCCATCCACTTTCTCAGACAAAATACTTAAAATGCCATCAGTACTGCCCCTCAAACGCTGCAGCATCGAAGCACACCGCCGACGCATAACTGCATGAAAATCATTCAATCCTGCCTCGGCAAACATACCCGACGCACTACAGAATCGGGGCAGCCCCAACAGCACTCTAAAAGCATTATTATACTGAATACGCAGGGCGTTGTACGCCCCCCGCGAGTACCTCACCCACAAGCTGCACGAGTAAAAGGACTGGCAATATGCCCTAAACAATGTTAATTTTACATCCTTCGTGCAGCGCGCAAACCTGCGGGCAAGCATACTGCAACGAGCAGCCAACGCCCTGCGCTCCCTATCAATATCTTTATCATCAGTAAGCCATTCCGTTACAACATGCCCCAGGTATTTAAAAAGCGTAACAACACGAAGTGGAGCACTATTCATATATACAGGTGGAATATGTAATAAAGGCGATTTACCTCTCACTTTAAAAATCATTACTTCGCTCTTAGTCACGTTATACCTCAGACCATGTGACAACGCATACTGTTCACAAACAGCCAATAATTTTCTCAAACCGTTAATGGACGGGCTGAGCAACACCATGTCGTCGGCGTAGCTTATGTTATTAACCATTTTGCCATCTATTGAACAACCTACCATGGTGCCATTCAGCTCACCAATCAACTGATTAATATATAAATTAAATAAACTAGGCGACGTTAGCCCACCCTGCCTAACACCACAGTATAAACCATATGAAGCCGACTGTGCACCTGCCCACCTCACATAGTTGCTCTGGTGTGAGTACCAGTACTGAAAAATGTGAATAAATTCTGGGGGTAACAAAGTTTCACTATACAGCTTATTCCAGAGAATGTCATACGAAACAAGATCGAAAGCCTTCGAGAGGTCTAGAAAACATGCATAAATCGGCGTTTGTCTATCTGTATAATACCGGACAGTCTGCTTGAGACATAAAATAGCACTTTCAGTAGACAAACCGGTTCTAAAACCAAATTGACCATCATTTAGCGCAATATGCGCGTCCAACTGCCTTCCTAATAGACTATCCAACACCTTACCGAAAACAGTTGCCAGTGAGATTGGTCTATAATTTAATCTATCTGACAAATCACCTGTCTTATTTTTTAATACTGGTACAACCACCGTAGTCATAAGATCCTTCGGCAAATATGAATGCCCTACACAAAAATTAAACAACATCATAAGTATCCTGGGAAGATGCACACCCGCAAACCTCAAATGTTCCACGCTCAGACCATCGTGACCCGGCGACTTACCACGCTTCATCGTGAAAATAGCTTTTTTAACATCTTTTGAAGTAAATGAAACATGATAATCACCAGCACTCACAGTCCGAACACACTGTCCCTTAGTACTAATATTAGTAGGCTCAATTTGAAAGGTTCTCTTAAACATATCAGCAATGTCCACAGGGCTCGTTAGCCCACCAACACTACCCGGCAAGCCCGACCTGGGATTCAAAGAGTTCGTATGTCTCCAAAAAGAACTAAAATGCTTTTGTTCATGTTTCATAGCTATAATATTCAATTTAATCTGTGTCTCATTGTCTTGACACCATTTTAATTTGTTTTTAAATTTTTGTCTAGTAAACTTCATTCGTTCATAGAAAGGCCCAAACCTTGGCCTACCATACGAAACCCAAGTGAGAAACCCAAGCCTAGCCTCTGCATGATATTGCTTCACATATTTATTCCAACCGGTAACAAAACGTTTATTCTTTTTATATGGCATATATGTAGATCTAGCAGCTTCTTGCAAAATAGATATAATTTTATAATACATATTATCAATTATTGACTTATGTTCAATATTTTTACATATTTTATCGCTACAATCTCTAAATTGACTAGGAAAATCAATATCGCGTAAGGCTTTATTACATAACTCACTATACCTTGATATTTGAAAAGAATTTCTAAAACCCCAAATGATTGCATTATTATTATTATTATGCTGAATATCATGTTGAGCAAACTTCGGTATTAAAACATCAAAATCACAAATTATTTCAAGAGGAAAGTGGTCAGACCACGAAACATCATTTAATATATTAATCTCATGAATAGAACGTTTTGCACTATTTGTCACCACGCAGTGATCTAACCACCTACCAGTCCCGTGATAGTCACTCAAGAATGTAAAAGAATCTGATTCAACACCCAACATATCAGTATCTGCGCACATCCAATCATGGTCACTACAAAATTTAATTAATTCATTATAAAATAATTCACCTGGGTGCGCATTGAAATCTCCTAATAAAAATACATTTTCAATATCATTACACTCCACAATAGCATTTACTTCTGACAAAATATCTGTATACTCTATCAAATTTTTTTATGTATCAGAGATGGCGCTGTATGTGAAAAATGGTTTTCCCTGTTTTCCTGCTTTTCTGTTGAAATTTTTCCTGAATTTTGTTTGCTATAAACCTCACGGAGCCCGAGACCTTTCCAACGAATGCATAACCGTGGAAATCGGTTCGAGCGATCTGGAGGTATAGCGTCAGAAAGGAAAACCGGACTTATTTTTATATAATAGATGATGGCATAATCTAAAAAAAAAATAGTTGTTACTTAATATATCAATCTTTTCCCTCTTACACGTTGACGCTTAATCTAAAAGAGAAGTATCGGGTATTTATAAAGTATTAGGCCAGATCTAATTTCCTACTTTCTGATTTCTCTTCCCACCCGGTTTAGTTGTAAAGACCATTCCCGAACAACCAACACGCGTCATTTTGAGAAAAAAAAATGATTTCTCTTATACTTAAACAAAACATCAATGTCGAATATTTTTTACCTAATCAACAAAAAATGGATAATATCGGTGAAGGATCTGATGTCCATACATTATTCAATAAATATTGATTTATTTAGTTTAATAGGCTTTCAAACAAACTGTGTATATATTTTACAAATAACAATAGCAAATTTACAATTACAATACACCACTCCAATATATTAAAAAAAAACGTCAACTACGAAGCAAATCAATTTACTTAAATTTCAAATAATTTAATACAAATAATAATTTAAGCCAGACATTTCGAAGAGGTACTTCAAAATAGTAATATATGGATAAGGGCCTTACTCACCTATCTCTAATTGGAAATTGATTAGAAAATAGTTTTGACGTTTAACTTTTGATTCTCATTAGTGATGCGCGCTTAAGAGCTATTACCCTTAAATGTAGGACTTCATCATCATTAAAAAGGCTATTCAGCTCAAATTTTATTATATTTTTTTAATCAATACAAAATAAGCCTACAAGATTAAATACATATTGTGTTCATTTGTTATACTGCTGATTACCGCAGTAAGTACAATACTATTTTTGAATAAATTTTAGAGATGATAAATTATATTTAGTTTCAACTTCACTTTATATAAAATAAATTAGTCATTTATATACTTTTTTCTTAAATTACCAATATTTCGACATTGAATTGTATATTTTTCCTAAAATAAACTTTAAAGCTCCTACGAAATATCTTTAAGGTGAGTCCGTAGCAAATGTTTTGGACTTCATAAAATTTCTATCCTTTTCTCTTATTCCATATATACCATTTTTCTTTCTCACAATGTTTTGCGTACAAAAGATGTATGTGTCTATGACGTTCGAGAAAGAATAAGTTGCTACTCACACACAAGAAAGAAAACGACAAGCAGATATACGAAAGATTTGCTGTGGACGCACCATTACAGACTCTTGAGTAGTGTTAAATAATTTTTAGGAAATTTGCATGTTCAAGGGTGGAAATATTGACTCATTATAGGTTTTACGTTTTATTAAAATATTTTATCAATATTTCCAATAAATAAAGATCGTGTGTGTGTTTATTATTGATTAGTTAATGAAAGATCAATTTTCCTGATTGAAGTATTTGAGGTATGACGAGTTTTATTGGAGTACGTGAATAATATTTTTAATTACTAATAATATAAAGCCAAAGAAAATCCTCGAACAACTTTTCGATATTGAATTGAAATTAAGATTATACACTAAAATTTGCAAAGAATATCAAATAAATTTATCAATTTTACGTAAATATACGTAATATTTCACAAGTGTTTACGTTAATATGTAATTTGAAGCAAAGCAAAGAGAACATTTTGTTTTAAATTTCTCTCCATCATCGCATTACTTCGGCCACCATAATATTCAAAAAACCAATTTTTTTTTTTCTAATTTCAAATACAAGTGTAACAAAAGATGGTTTCATTTAAGTGCATGGCTTATTACATCAAAATTTGCATTAGATCTAATCCTAAATTGAAATTTTTGCCATCTTATACTATAAGAAAACCTTAGAACAAATTAAAAAAAAAATTGACTGGTATAATTCGCTAGAGAAGGTGAAAGAAATTATATTTCTTTTGTACTGTTTTCATGGTAATAAATAAATATTAAAAAAAAACATATTATGATTCCAATAAATAGCAATTCAAATATTAATTTCTTCAGTTACAAAAAAAAAACACTACAGGTGAGAGTAATGAGTAGGTGGAGTTAAGTTGTTACCAGTTGTGTCTGGAAGAGTCCGGATACCTAGGTGATTGGAAGGACACCCTGAGGATTTTTAATTACTAGGAATCTTCACCGGAAACTTCAAAATCACAGCGGCCCTGATGGTCCTATGCAGGATTTTCCTACAGATTAAAAGAAATGTTACTAGTTGTGTGCATCACATAAAAGCAAAAAAACATTCTGTTGTTATTTATCTTTAGAATTGGGTGTCCAATTTGGATTTTGAGACTATTATTCTGGTAAATACCAGATTTTAAGTCAATATATTTATTAAATGTCTATTTTTAACATGGTTATACTTTTATGGGATACATACCACTGGTTGTTCCTATTCCATTCTGGATTAGTAATTTTGAACTTTACTACTTATGTTTTATATCCAACCCTTCTTAATTAAATCATTTTAAAGAAATTTCTCATTGCTGAGGAATATAAGTATTTAAGTTATAACAATATATAGTTCTTGCATTATTTCTCAATAAGACCAACTAAGGAAAGTGTTGTATAAATGCAGGTGTAAATTAAGATTAATATTATTATTAGGTTTTTGTGGTATTATATAATATTACCACAGAAAACATATTATGTTTTACAAAGTGTGTGTGGAATATAAAGTTCGAAGATAGTCAGATAGAATTTAATTATACAACTTTTACAAAATAAATATTTAACACATGTTCAGAAAATCTTAATTAGTGACAAACTCGTTCCTAACAAACATTGCCTAGCTAACTATATATTATAATTTATTATGCCAGTATTATTTTAGATAACATGCAGTCCACATTCTTTAACAAAACAATGATAAAACTGGCTGCCTGATAATAATAATTATATATCCTCACGCCAAATCCCTTTTGGGGTGAGCAGAGATACATTAGTGCCTGTGTCAATTTTACCCTTATTTGTAACTTTCCTCATGATGGTTTCCTTCACTGGTGAGCATAAACTACTATCTTTTCAGTTAGAGAAATTTATGGTTAAAGCTTTGCCAGCCTAAATCCTTTTTCACTTATTTGCAATAAAATAAATGAATAAAGTAATAATTACAATTTTAAAATTAAATACTAGAATGAAAATAAAACTACACACAGATGCTATGGCCATAGGCTCAGACTTTAAAAATTTTTTTTCTATCAAAAGCAAATTATAATTTCAACAATTGATAAAAATATACATTACTTTTAGCTTTTGCCTTTTAAATAATTTCCCCTTTCTGAAATAATTATTGTAAAATCTCATTAATTCTACATCTTTTGAATTTAAATAAATTCGGAATTTCAGATATATCTTTAGCTAAATTTCAGAGGAAATATTTAAATTATCTCTTTCATATAATATCAGAAAAACTTTAATCTTCTTTATGACTTTAAAAGATTTGTTTATTTTATTAGGTAACAATGTTGAGATTTCGTCCCAAGTTGGGGAGTGAGCGGAATAGTGAATGGCGTTGTTGTTTTTGTCTGCACGTTCGTACAGGGACAATCTTGTTAGGAACATGGCATTTGGTAAGTCAAATTTTAATAACATATTAAGAGGTGAAAGGCTTGATTTCTAAATATTTTTGGAATCAGCGTTTCTCCCTAAATCTGAATATAATGTGTAAATGTTACCTAAATGTCTTTGACCCATCAATATAGGTTAAATATTTAAAGAAAAACTTTCTTTTTAACTAATTCTGATATTCAAACACTTAAGTAAAAAATTGGTTTGTCATTGGTGTTGACCATTTGATGTAAAAACACTGAACCTATGTAACATGTGGCATATAAAAATAGTCATTGTAATGAAAAACCAATGACTGTTGGAGCAACAGATTCTTGAGTGGAAATTGCAAATTGAGAAACATTACACAACTAACTCCTCGCAATATGCTGTGATGACTTGCAAAAGAAGACTAGCAGTAACTGAATAAGACGAGCCAAAACCAAACTCAGTTGCATTTATAAGCGAAGCCTATGCCCGTTAGTGGACTGAAATGGGTTGATAATAGCGTTGTGTTCTACATCACAGATGCTGCACCTAGTGGCTTTAGGCTACCTGGCAGCGATCGTGCGTGATCCTCATCTGCTTAATGAGTTGGAACGTGACTCGGCACCAATTGCCGATTGGAGCAACGTTGGTCACAACGCACTTCCAACTCCTCTATCGAATGTTGAGGCGCCGCCCAGCTCGTACCCGCAACATTTGCCACACCCGCGTGATCATAGCTTGATATATCGTAAGTAGTACTGTTTCAATTAACGTAATCATAATATTCTTAGGGGTACACATTGGCTAAAGTCGTCAGTAAATAATTAAAAAACCAAGTATAGAAGATATCTAAACATGTCACAAATGTTTAAAACTCAGGCACATTTTTATAACTATGTATATAAAAAATAATAATACGCAATGTTATACGATTTAAAGCGCAATTTTTATCCCAGCTTGTAATTTGAAATAAAAGTATTGTCAAATGAACAAAAAACTAGAAGTTTATTAATATAGAACAAATAAAGGCAAAAAATAAGATAACTTAAATAATAAATTGAAAAACTCGAGAAAATGCGTATATTGAATTTGAATGATAATTTCCATTGTTAGCATAATGTCGCATCGCTGTTTAATTCGAGAAGAATGTTCTGTGCTGTGGGTATGCTCGAAGCTGGACGTACATTGTATGAATTTGCTGTAGCCATTAATCCTAACCAAGCAATATTTCGATAATTGTGAGGACGTTATTGGGTCACTGGAAGCACGGCTAAACGCCGTCCTAATACATTTCGTGTAACAACTCAGCGATAAGACAATTTTTTTACAAAACATAACCACAAGAGAGCTTCAGACGCCTGGCTTCAATTTCAGCCTTAGCTGAGCCTCGCTACACACACACAGCTCACTTGCCTTGACTTTCCATTACTCAGGCTTGCCTTGTCATTGTATCCGTCGCTCACCTGGCTAGCCAAGTTAAGGCAAAGTATCGGCGACACGTATGCATGCGTTCATTTGATGAGAGTTCATTTGTCAATAGTCGAATCGTTGGCAATAGCTGCTTACAGATTATAATATTACTGGTATAAGATTTGATATTTATAAGCTTTTTAACTTGTAGAAAAATTTAAATATGATATGTTATTATTATTGAAGTTCTAGCAATGAATTTATTTAAACTATATTCTAAACGATTGACTATTCTTCTTCATTTTAATTCTGTTTTTATTAATAATAATTATATCATATTATTAATGAATAAAAATTTTATAGTTTTGTTTAGGTATTCATAAAGCTAACTTTGTCAATCAATCTTCAGTGTGTCAGTTGAGTCATTTTAATTTTGACCTTGCTATATTTTCATTATGCAAATGTAGATAATTTAAAAAAATATAGAAATAACTATCATAGCTGTATAACAGAAGTTGTATCAAAAACAATTATAGACTATTTTAATTTATCATGTATCTCTGAGAAATACATATAAACATAGTGTAAAATTTGTGTTATGACTGTGTGTGCTAGATGATGTGGATGTGGGTGCACTGGTTACAGTGTGTACCCTGGCCATCACACTGATGCTGATCTATGGCGCGTCTCGTGGCAAACCTGCTCACCTCTTGCCCTTCTTCTGTCTGCAAATATTTGACTTCGCTATCACTGTGTAAGTCAAACTCACTAATCACCAGTTAAAATATTCTATATTTTTTATTTCACGGCGAACTGATTGCACCCCACCCGTACCGATAGTACTTTACCTGTATCAGTAGGCGCCAACCAAAAGATGAAAATTACTGTCGTCATTTTCATTATATATTTCCAATATACAATATATATATATAATATTTCCAATATATAATATTTCCAATATACCGACTAAAGGTCTCTAGACATGTAAATAACTGGATGTACGTAACCTACTACCGAAACGCAACATTTTTATCGACGTGATCCCGAAATTTCACCATATTTTCACGATTATTCCATACTTAAAAAGATTGTTTTGCTAGTGATATAAGTAATAGATTAAGCAACAATATAACATAACGTATTATATATTAAAAGTAAAATAAATATCAGTCACAAATCAATAGTATGCAGCAGGACAAGCACCTGGAGATAAATAAAAAAGTGCACACTCTCAACTTTCTACAGAATATATCTATTTATTTATTTAATTACGGTGCGCCAACAACAAGTATATATAAATCTTAATAAAAAAATACAGTCATTGTTCTTTTTTTTAATCAAATAAATTTAATGAGGCTTTAGTGCATCCTTGACTATGTCAGCCTCGTAAAGTATATCATATTGTTTAAACTCACATCTAGCGAAGTGACAACTGAAAACAACTACCATAGTTCATACACACATCTAAAACCATAAACTTTAGCTATATCTTAACAAATAATAGCATAAATAAAAAAGCTATTGTTTTTAAATAAAAAGAAAATTATAAATAATAAAAAAAGTTAAAAAATCAAAACAAAATGAAATTAATGTAAATTTTATGGGTAATCTGACGCTATCTTGGTTACCTTGGTCTAACATAGAAAGCTGAAACTATTATACCTTTATATGGTAACCTGAATTTTTGCTATCTCTCATCTTGAAATAATAGTGCAAGTTGAGATTATATTTCTATATATACAGTTTGACAGCTACCGGGTACTTGTGCTACTTGCGCTCGATCCGCCACCTGGTGGCTGAGACCCGCCGCGTGCCATGGCGCGCAGAACTCCTCAAGCTGCCTACGCCGGCTCTGGCTATGGTTGTCATCTCTGCTTTCCTGTTAGCCGTACTACTGAAGGTAACGTAACTGAGCTTTATACTAGTTGAAATTAAAATATCGAATGTTTACTTACGCTGAGATCTTGTGATGAGATGATCTGAGAGTCTGCTAAGACTTTACCAAAACATTACAATTTATATTACTCAATGAATGTCAAAGAATTTGATAAGGCACTGTTTTTGTTGACATCGACTCTGACCTTCGAAAAATATGACTATACTCAAGTTCCTATTATATATTACGTTTTTTTTTATCAAAATGAATTTAATATTGATAATTTTGCTAAGCAAAGTCGAAATAACGACTATAAATCTCAGCTTTAAAGCCGAGTTCAGATTTGTGTAATCTATACTAATATTATAAAGCTGAAGAGTTTGTTTGTTTGAACGCGCTAATCTCAGGAACTACTGGTTCGAATTGAAAAATTATTTTTGTGTTGAATAGACCACTTATCGAGGAAGGCTTTAGGCTATATAACATCACGGTGTAACTATAAGGAGCGAAGAAATCATGGAAAATGTGAAAAAAAAAACGGGGAAAATTATTCATCCTTGAGGGCTTCCATCGCGTGCGCTGCGAAAACGGTTCAAGATACCAAAAATATATGTATGAATAATTTATATGGCAGAACAACGTTTGCCGGATCAGCTAGTGTAATATAAAATGCTACGCAAATATTATGGAGGACATAAAAGATAAACCTAAGACCTAAAAACCTACACCTGATGCATTAGCAACTTCGCCGGACCAAGTATATGTAATTTCTTGTCATGCCGTGCACACAGATAAATCGCAGAACATTTCAAATTAAATTACATTACACTTTGAAGAAATCTGAAGCTGATTTAACGGCCCGTGTTCGATAATATAATAATTGAAACGAATGACATCACAATGTCGCTTCGACAATAATAACAAGAAATAAGAGAGCACACAATTGCAAACATATTTATAAATAAAACGATATTATTGATGGTCACAAAGCATGAAAATTGATATTATGAATGGTGATTCACGGTGGCACTGAAGCAAGCGGGGAGGTACGGCGTGCAGCAGGCAAAGAGTTGCATTCTATGTGACTCACAATGTCATGCACGCTTATTATGTAACTCTAATAATAGTAACCAAGGTATAAGTTTAAGTAATAGCATCATAGCATATCACATTTTAATATAACTGCTATAGTCTCTTGTTATGAAGAACTCGTAATGTATTTTTGATTAAATATGTAACTAAGAAAATTGTAACCGTAATTTAATATTTTTAAAACAATCACGCATGTAGTAAGTAACCCATTTCTTGTATTTAGTATCCCGCATTTTTTTTTTTAATTTTCACTATTATATTTTACAGTAAAATGTTGAAAACAAAATAACGCGTGATGACGTCATGTGTAGGAAACACTTCTAATATTTACCTTTTCTAAAATGACATGAGGATTTTCGAGTATTTTATTATACCAAAACCTCAAAGATCATTTCTCTACTCCTAATTATGCAGCTTCCTGGCTTTTAAGATGTTGCATTATTGTCATTAATAATTGTTATATAAATTGCTGTGACTATATTTATATCTACGTACTTCTGCAACTGGATTTTGCTTTTTTAAATGAGTAAATCGTCAACCTGTGTGAAATAACACTTTGAACTGTAATTGGTGACTTTTTTGTTGATAACAAGGGAATTTTGACTATTCCTTCATACAAGTGATCACAGGAGCTTACGTCCGTTTAGAATACAAAAAACTTCAATGTAAAATAACAAAATTACTGAATTTTGGAAAATTAAAAACTATATAGTGACCTTATTTTCTGTGTAATTTAATTTAATTCAATAATAATTGCACGATTTAAACTTCAGTTCATTTATTCCTGAACCCAGTGACGTGCATAAGATATTTGGACAGGGTAGGCAGAATTCGCATAATTAATTTGGATATTATATTATGATAGTAGTTAGATATTATATTGCTTTTATAGGAAAGATATACAGTGTGAATATAGAATAGATATGAATATAAATGGTTCCTTTTTTGTTTAACTTTTAAGCATTTTTTTCCAGACATATTTGTCATAGATGCATGTAATGCTTGCATGCATCTATGGAATCAACGCTACTGCCTGAACCTCAGTAATATTAACCGTCAGTGATTGTGATAAATTTCTCTTTTGTATAGTGTATACAGTTATTGTTTATAATATCAGGGCTACTGCATCAGCGTGGTCTGGCGCTGCTACAAGTACCTTACGATGCGTGCGCACGCTATACACAACCTCACGCCGTTCGTGATTGCGAGTGACGGGGTGATGGAGGGCGGCGCCCGGGCCGCCTGCGTCTCGTCCGGCGCTCCGCCCGCCGCACCCGACTACTCCAGCCTGCTGCCCGACTACGAGGAGGCCGTCAAACAAACGCCGCCGCCCTCATATCGCGCCGCCACTCTCATGGCTGTCACTGACACCGAACCGAACCCAGTCACAGTGAGTATCTAACAGTAGTCTTTCTCACAGTCATAGATTAGCAAAATGTAATCAGATTAATGAAAAACGATTCAGATTACATTTTGCGTTTTTCATCATTAATATGGCTACATTTTGCACATCTATGTTTTAACCACTACAGAACCCTCAATTGCATACACATTTATGACTCTTTGATGTTTTGAAGGGATTTAATCATGATCAGTGCGCGGTAATACCTCACCCCCTTTTTTATTTATAGGCAAACTCTTCGTAAACCGTTTTTAAAATACGTATTCTCTCTTCACTTATAGGCGTCTAAATCGTAAGAACGTAGAAATATAGGCTCGGGGATAGTATACCATTCCTTTGCTGTTGACTTTATGATTACTTACGAACTTTGAACTTTTTAGTGCGGACATAAGCAATGTCTTTTCACGTAAAGGTGGTATCCATTACAACGTCATATGGTATTGTGGTGAATCGGGAACAATAGAATCAGAGAAAAAAGCTATTGAGTATATTCCAGTGTGAAAGCGGTAAAAGACGGCAAGTTAGGCGACTAAAATTTTTCTTAAAGTGGGTGATATTATTCCTTTGTAAGCACCGTAGAATTACAGAAAGGCGATATGGACCCGGCCGCCCTCGTTTTGCCTCACACCGTTAAACGTTATTTCACACCACTTTATCCCTCACTCAGACGCATCCTTGAGTTTCTTTCGGCGTTTCTTCTCAAGTTAGTCGCTTCCAAAACGCTAGTAGATTACCGTTAGGTTTTTCTTATTTTGGCTGGCGGGTCAAGTCGAGGTTCGTACCCACAGGGGTGCTCTTGCGTTGTCACCCAACCCTTAAACTCTCTGGCTGAACACATGTGCTCGCCCCCAAGCCCGGTCTATCCTGACAGTTAACAAGCGACATGTCGAAAAAAAAACAATTTCACGCTCATACGTCGTGAGCGCGTTTGCAAACACGAATCCAACGTGCATAAACACCCAAACACCGAACCCGTAAGCATTGCAAAGATTTGTTATGTATGTTACATTCTGGAACCTTCTAGCACTGTGCTAACGGTAACTAGTATAATTAAATGTTCTCAGACGGAGGCCACAGCAGGACAAGCACAGCGCCAGGCGGGCCACGTGACCAGCGACACAATAGTCGTGTTGCCGCAGCAAGGCGAACAGGCGCGCGTCTGAATCTCATTCTACACACAGACACACACTGAGAACAACTATCACTGGCTATATTCAACTAATTATATATATTAACACTAGATCTACCGGTAAACAATTTATACACAAAAACGCAAACCGTTTTATTTAAACATTTTTTTTTGGTGTGTAACTTAAGCTGGCTTATGTTGTACCTTTTATTGTATATGTATTCCTCTTTATGTTTTCCTTAAAAAATAATAAAATGTGTATTGTAAAAATAGGTAAAATTTGATTTATTTTGCTTTGTTAGAAATAAAATTAAATCCACAAGAGTTATCACTATCTCGTATTACTAAAACATACGTTATTTTTGAGAATCAAAAAATATTTGAAAAAATACAACATTCCAAAACGAATATAAATATCAGTCATTTTGACCGGTTCGGTAGATCTAGTGTTAATAACACTACAATTGAAGGAATTACGTAGACAAAAAGTTTTCAGATAAAATAAAAAAATACAGTATGGTTTGCAATTTCAAATGATAAGTTCAATTTCTGTATATATTAATTTGCTATCTCTCTTTCGCTTGAAGCTATATCAAAACTTATAGTTGTAATTGTTATATCAATCATTTTAAATTATTTATATTCTTTTATTTGTTATAAAGTTCTGCAAGTAATTTGAGTTCTGCCAAATATTGTGCAGTAGTCAATTTTGGGTCTGTTTCCATTCTTTCGCATAGAGTTCAAATTGTTACGAATCCAGTTTCCTATATTTAAATTATTTGTTAATTAACATCAGTCCACTTGCTCCTTCAATTGTGTAGATATATAATTTTTGACGTCATCAAAATCATTTTGGTAAATGATTGTCTATATGAAAACTTCAAAACCATTAAGAAATCGAGATTTATCATATATATACATGTATAATAAACAAATTATCTTGAAAATAGACGCTTGTAGTTGTAATAAATTATATTATAAAAATTATCTATGTCGAAAATAATTTTCGCAAAAATTTTAGTATAGTTAATATAAACCGTTTCTACAAAGTCTTACGTGTTAGCTGCATATATGTGAATGATTATATTGCTAAATGAAAAACTAATGTTTCTTCATATTATAGTAAATCTTTTAAATTGCTTACAAACGTCGTTGTTCTCAGTGAAAGCGTGTTCCATTTTCTGAATAATTTATCTTTTTTCTTGTACTTCCTGTTTTAATGTCGAAAGTGTTTTCTTATAGGTGTAATATTTATTTAATTTCACAGAAATGTTGTCATTTGAGTAATATTTTCTTTATTAATTGTATTTTTTTAGTCTTGGATAACGCTTGAGTACAGCAATTTCTCCGTAAAAAGTTTGTGTTAATACATAGCAATACATTACAGTATGATTATTTGTCGGGCAATGAGAAATAATAATATGTAATGATAATTCTAAGTATATTCATTTACTATGTATATACTACGTATGTATATACTAGCAATGCAGTGAGAAATTGATTGCAGACACAGTTTTCCTATGATTGATAATTTTGAAATATGAGTTCAAAAATTATTGTGCCATTACGTAAAGTTTAAAAATGGTTTTTTTATTTTTACTGCTATGGTAATTGCGTCTTAATTAGCAAATTAGATTTTTTTTTTGTCTTGAACAATCAAAATGAAATTTGTATATATTTTTTTGTTATTAGTATGTCTCAACAATAACAATCAAGTTTCCTGAACAGTTGTTTTGTTCTATTTGTTTCTTTATCATATTTTACATCAGTTAATATTTAATTCAATATTATATTTTTTATGCTTAACCATGTTATTCTTATGTGAACATTCCGAAGCATTAACGTCATTATTAATCACTTTTTTATTCTCAATAGCTCGGTGTCAATTTGTAGGTAGATATAAAATCTGAATTAACATTAAATTTTTTATAAAGGCGGGTCCAGCCCCCCTGGACAAAGTAACATTCGTTTAAGTAACTAGCGAAGAAAAGTGCAAATTTATTGAATTGATATAGTGGTATATACTTTTGACACATGTCAATTCGATATATTTTAAACTTTTTACTAGCGTTATGGTTTTTCGAATGTTACTTTGTCTACGCGTATGAATAGCGCGATTCACGTGCTTCTTAGGAATAATAGGGACACTTTGTGAACACGTTCGCGAACGGCTTGCAAGTGATTCGCGTACACCTTGTTAGCAGTGTAGACACTTGTGGGCATTCGACATCGCGTCTATGCCGTGCGCCTGTGCTCCTTCGGAAGCGCTTTGGCATATAGATCTTGCGTTTCAATTTCGCATAGTGAAACCCTATGCTCGAGCTGTTCGTGACATATGTGCGCGCTTCGATTGCAACATGTCTATAGCCATTCGCGGCACGGTTAGTGCGCGTCTACAGTTATGTATTCACCTTTACAAGAAAAAGCATTAATTCTTACGTCCAAATTTTAATAAAGAAATATACACGAATAGTGTTGTAGAAAGATATTTTAATTTTAGAGAGGTAAACATTACCGATTATGCTATGAGATGCTTTTGTTTTGAGTTATTAAAACGGCCTAAAATACTTAATCATTTTAATTTTCAATAATAAAATCGTACTTACTAATTTTTACTTTAAAAAGTTTTATCAATATTGGCTCCATTATATCATGCACTGCTTTATTGAATAAACTAGTTTTGTCAAAGCGTGAATTATCAACACATTTTTCTCAGTTTATCGTTGATTTTGGGTATTTCTAAATTGAAATTAAATTAGGCTATTATATGTATAACCAACTAAATTGTAATTTAAGTAATATGCTCTAGAAATTAAATCATGTATCAACACTTGCGTTTTTCTTCAATTCCTTTTCCTTGTCCCACCACAGAATACGTAGAATAGAAACTTTCCGATATATTTTCCGAAATCAAACTATCGGCAACTTAGTGACAATCTTTTTTTTCTTTTATTTAGGAGACAATCGACTGTTCGAAGTGATGAAATTCCTGAGTAAAGTTAGGGCGTTCGGCATTTTATCCGTCTGTTAGAGGCTTATAACTTTTAAATAAAAAAAAATGACGATGTAAACCTTTGAGGCAAAGCCGATAATGACATTTAATGTAATGAAAATCAAATTTGAATTTATCTATTTACTAAAAACTGGCAAAAGTTTATAAGAAAAACAAAAGTTATAAAGCAATACAAGTGAAACAATTTTCTAAGTGAGCAGTAATTTAATGATTTATTTCAAACACTTCTTTAAATCGAATTTATTTTTCTGTAAACAAGTTCAGAAATATTTAATGTATGATAAAAATAATAAACATAGAACAATAAAAATGATATCTGTACAAGATATTAATCAATGTACGGGCGCTATCGCTGGAGTTAGAATTTTTATAAAAGTTACTTTCAAAGCGTAGACAATAATTAATAACAAATGATTTTTGGCAAGATGTCCCTCATAATATTTTAGCATTGATCCTTTAAGATCGGTGACTAAATTAGACAGAATTAGAGATACGGCTTTTCCACTTCCTAGTACTCGCAAACACCGCAAGTTCTCAGGTTAGTTGTGAAGATCTATCCCGGCCATCAACGTATTGCTCAGTTGAAAAAACACTGTAAGTAAAATTGTTATCTGTAATATTGTGATTATTGTTTTCCTAACTTAAAGAATATTGCGTCATTTGTAATCGTGGCCATAATTCTTATATCGAGGGGTAATATATATATATATATATATTTGGAATCGGTAAAAAACGCTGATGACTATATCACCAAAAAAAATGTCGCTTAAACCTAATTTGGTTTCACCCCTCGTTATATATCTCAAAGTTTCTGATAAAAATTAGTATAAGTACTTAATATTTTTTCTTTTCTAATAACATGAAATTGCAATCAAATTTTATCACATAGATATAAAAGAAACTAAGTGGAATCGGCTATTAAAAAGCTTTATAAACAAAAATCAAGTTTTTTGGAAAATGTGTCTGTTTATACGTTCGTTGCGCAGAACGCGCTAAATCAATATTGAGACTTTCACAATTGTAACACATGTTTTCAGATAGAAGATGTATGTGATGTTTATTTAATTCATTTACCTAAGTTTAGTAAGTCCGTTAACATATAAAGTGGAGCTGCAGTAGCTATTCGTCGCCCTATACTAAAAATATAAGGAGATTTTTTTCTCTGTAATATTAAAATTGCTTCACCAACTCACATCGATTAGTACCTACCTAAATAAACATCTAATATAATTTAAACGGGCACATTTCATAATTATTACTGTAGTTAAAGTGCCGGCAAAATCCCTAATTAATATCACAAAACCTGACCACGGATTTAGTTAACTGTAGATATTTCACATTCATTTTAATCATTAATACAAAAAGTGCGACAAAACGCTGCGTCTAGAAATTAATTTTAGCTTAATATACAAATAATTACATATAGGACGTGAACATGAACGCATAACATATCAGAACATGTAATGACATTGTAATTGATGGCAGTCAGTTTGGCTTTGCGTCACATTATGCATTTTCTATTTATATAAATGCGTCCCCACTGCGCCGCACCCCACCACGCCCCGCGCCTGCGCGCTGCTGCCTGAAAACTACGAAAGTGAAAATTGCACATCATGGTATCCGTTCTGTTTATTGGATTGCAACACCGCCAGAAACTGTGAAAAGACTAATTTGTTGCGTAAGAAAATACAAAGCGGCCTCAGGCGTTCAGTGCGCCTCTAGAATGGCCTATGTTTGCACGGTAAGGTTCCTCACTGACCGCGGCACTGCGGTAATTCTGCGCTACCTATCAGCTGAGTCGCCCGCGAGAGGCGCGCGCTCGTGACGTCTCTCGCGGCTCGCGTGCAGCAGACGCGATGGCTTCCACTACGCAGCTCGAGTTCACCCAGGCGATGACCGATTTCAAGACCATGTTCCCCGAAATGGACGACGATGTCATCGAGGCGGTCCTGCGCGCGAACCAGGGAGCCGTCGATGCCACCATCGACCAGCTGTTGGCCATGAGCACTGATAACCAAAACGAACGGCTGCGAATCGAGATAGAGCGTGTTGAGAGTACTACTCCTACGAGACGCAAAGACAGACGAGGAACCCGGCCGAATGACAGCTGTGATGACACTACAGCCTTAGTGTAAGTTATTTAAATGTTTTAAATAATCTTGAAATAAATGAAATCATATTGCGCAAAATTTTTATTACAATAAATAAGGCATAGGAATATATAAATGACAATATGAGGATATAATTATCCATTGTATACACTCGCAGTTTTCTAAACGCCAGGATAGTAAGGCTGAGTGTCACTTGATCTTACAGTTTAAACAATAAATAAAAATATCAATAATGTAAGTATAAAGCATTCATTACCTATTCAATACCTTATAATAATAAGGTGATAATTTATCATACATTGCCTTATTTAGATACATTTTCATTTTATTAATTTATAAGTTATTAAAATTAAAGTATTTTGTATAGGTATAATGTAAATGCGTAACTGGAGCTTTACCAAAAAATACTGTCAAAACCGCCACTTTCATATAAACAGGACGTAGCCTACTTCCATAGATACCTATATACATGGACATCTTTATAAATTAACTAGATTGATCGAACAATGGCTACAAGGTCATGCTACAGATGCGAGCACAAACAGTGTTTGAAAGACACATATCTTCCAAATAAATTTTAACAATATAAAGTATCCCGTTTGCTTGTGAATTTTGAAATTCATGATATTAGGAAATATTATATATCAAGCTTTTGTTTTTCGTTTAATTAATAAACATCTATTAACATTTGCATCTATTGGCTATTTTTAATATGGAAATAATGTATATTATCAAATTTTTATTAGGCATGATAATATGTTACTACCCTGTTAAGTAACTGCGGCTGAGATTTATAGACGCAACTTCAAATTTGCTTAGACTTTACTAAAACATTACATTTAAAATTAGTCAATGAATGTCAAGGGATTTGGTAGGTCACCGATTTTGTCAACATGGTCTTGACTCTACAAATACGATGGCTAAACTCAAGTTCCTATTATATATTCAGTTTTTTTTTTTGTGAAAAGGAATAATTTTTTTGAGTGCTTTGCTAAGCTAAGCCAAACTAGTGTCTATAAATCTCAGCCCTTAATTTCGTCGTAGTGATCCGCTTCGACCATTTGCGTTTTGCGAGCAGCTTCTCCAGCCCAACGTCCATTTGGTTATACACGCAGAGATCTTCTATAGTTATATATTAGGTACGTGGGCCGACATGAGGACGCAGCGACAGCATCTATCAAAGAATTCTCGTCCGTTGGTGCTTCTAGCCTTTCTTTGACTACACAATACAATAAACACCTAATAATGATAATATATTGTCACGTTATATCTCATTCGGGGTGAGTAGAAATACGTTAGATGCTGTATCTACCTACATACCAGCAGATATACCTATATTTAAAAAACACTAGCTATATACACTCTCTGGAGCTCTGCCGGCGGACTTTGTCTACTGAACTCAATTTCAGTCAAATCGATCTTAATAAAATGAACAATAAATAAATACGAAAGGCCCGTCAAAATAGATTCTGTAATCTGAGTAATGCCCCTAGCAACATAAAATTTCTAAAAACTACTTTGTTTTCAAAAGACTCTCAATAAGCGAATGCCCCAACTTATTTTTTCAATCTTTAAATTATAATCTCACTCTTACGATTTTATAATGAATAGATATTAACGAAAAACGAATTTACCGAGCAGAAAAATGATATTATTATGTGATAAGAAAAGTTTTCTAATAAATACTAAGCAAAAACTAACCATTACATTTGCCATTATTTCGGGTTCTTGTAGTTTCTTAATTAATACATTAATTATTACTCATTTGTAAAGGCAACGCTTAGGACAGCTTAGTCTTATCTTCTTGACAGGGCCTAATGTGAATTATGTTTGTTTATAATTTAGATATCTTACACAATTAGAATGCTAGATAAAGCTTATATAATATAATATAATTGAACTTAATTACAAATTAGAATATTAATTAACCAATTTTATTTACAGTAATATCGAAGATGACTCGATCCCGCTATCGGTGCGAAGGAAATGGATCCCAAAAATGCTATGCCCACTCCCTCCAATGTTCCTGCGAATCCCACCATCTACTGATGCCAGAATAGACCTAAGTTTGGACATGGACGATGATCGTATAGCTACATTCCTGCAGAATGAGGAGTTTATGGCAGAGTTGCGATGGAATCAAGAATTTATGGCTGCACTTGACAGTGAACAAGGTCACAAAACGAAGGGGCATGATGATGAAGCTGCCTTCAAGGAAAGACTTAAAAATATGGGAAAAAGTAAATTGAAATTATTTTTATAATTTTTTACAAACATTATTTAGGCAAAGACGGGCATTACTGTCTACTTTACAATTACTTTAGCAACATGAGCCTGGTGCTTAATCTTAATAATAATTACTTTAATACGTGTAGAATATACATAAGTTATTTGGGCAAAGAGAAACCTATGCTATTAACATTTATTATTATTTTAACAGATATACCTACGGTATTTATTCCACTATAATATTCTGCTCTAATCCATATATTTCATATTAATTATTATAACTGCCATAACCCCAAGTAAATAAACAACGCATAATATTGTGGAGCCTGTCTGATATTATCCTTTATTTATTTTAATAATAACACACATTTACATAAATTAATTACACACGAAATAAAAATGCCACAGTGCTAGTTACAAAATTACACTTACATATTAAAATTTGTTAGTGTTTTGGGTCGTTCTATAGTATGCGAGTGGACGAATGACTTGTTGCGTGCCTCAGTATGTGTGCGTTTATTTCAGTGTAGCCTTACTTAACCATTAACCAAACATTATTTATCAGCAAGCTAGATTACTTAGATTAACAGAGATTACTAGTAGGCTGATAATTACTGTATAGATCACAAGTTCCAAGGGTTCTGGGGGCATTTTTGATATAGTCATTTATTTTGTTAAGATTATTTTACTTTATCGCAGTGTCTCGGAAAAAATTCGCACTACTATCACGGATGTTCACACGCGGAAGCACGCGGAAAGCTGGCAGCGCTCGAGCACCCACCAGAGGTCCACCAGACAGTTTGCTTCTCCAAGAAGAACATAGTGATGACGAAGATCGCCCACATAAAACAAAATAATTACGCGTAAAATAATGCACGCATTTTAAGCTAAATTCAATTATATTGGTAGCCTTATGCTTTACAAGGTTTCGGATAAGACTGGATTTGATCTGTTTAGGTAGTATTGGGCTATGAAAGTTGTTACTGATATTGGTAAGAGGTAGGTAATTTTATGACAGGCTTACAAATATTAAATGGCTGTAATTTAGAAAGACATCATTACAAGCTAATTAGGCTAATGCTAAACATAATATTGATATCTGTAAGTACTCATTTTTGTTATGGTTGGAAATAATTAGTGACGTGTTTAGAGGCAACAGTTGTTATATTTTATTTGGATTCTAAATATTTATGTGATAGATTGATCTGAGAATATTAAAGTACTGGAATTTTAGGAGCTGTCTTGAAAACATATTGATGGGCTGTCTAAAACAGATCCAAATTACTAAATGCCAGAATTACTGAATTTGTACTCGCATACTAAGTATGAAATATTTTTTGAAGCAGTAATTTTACATAAACCTATCAGTGATTTCATGCATACCACTGATACCAGGCTACTATTAATAATTAATTTATAACTGAATTTACATTATTTAATCAGTTTAAGATTTATTTATTACTCTTATTTGATATTCAAATATGTAGAATATTTATTTATTAAATGAAGAAAAAAATTAAGAAATAAATGCATTTCTAAGTAACATCAAACCTGTTTGGAAACGTTATCAATTATAAAAGATACTGGAATAAAAGGCATCGTGTAAATTTTTTATTCACTATCTGAGCAATGGTAACAAGGATTTACAATTCAACAATGTATTTTTTTTTTATTATCTGCGGTTTTTTTTGGTACTTTGGATCAGGCTGAACATGTCACTATACTTTTGTAACTACACTACACTATACTATATTATTTAAATAATTGGTATGTGAGTCTACAGAGCATCTCAGCTGCGCAAGATGTTTGCTCAGCCAAGACGCTCTGAAATAGACCCACATCGGACCTGTTCCAACCAAACTGTTTAAACAGGATTTCTCTCATAGATATGCTCCGAACACATTCCACCAAGAAATGGTGTATGTCCTCTGGGACTCCACATAGCTCACAAAACATTGTTTTGACTCATAATTATATAAGACATAGAAATCATTTTTGATCTCAATAGGAGTTAGAAACTCTCGATAAAAGATTAATTTTAAGAGCGAATAAAACCGGACTAACATAAATTAAAATCATTTTCAATCTTAAAAATACAATAGAAAAATTTTTGTTTTAATTTCTCAATGTCATTTTAAGATAATGTAATATTTGTCTAATACTAATTATTTATGAAAAACTTGGACGTACACAAGGTGGCCCCGAAATGCGAAAAGCTGAAACGTGTCAATATGACGGTATTTTGCATTGTGTATTTTTGCTTTTACGTCTTCGTAAGCGAATCAAAGCCGATAAAAAAGAGTATCAGACTAAGCAAGAACTGTGAAAATTCGCAAGAAGCAATTTCGTAATGTCTTATAAGTATTGGAAAATGTTCGGAAAACGTAAATGTAGTTGCGTCATTTTGTTGCGATACTCGTATTAAACTTAAGTTTATACAAACATGTACGTACGAACAAACACGTTTATACGGAACCCTTGGGTTCCACTTACGAAGAACTTTAAAATGACCTGTTATCGAATGCCTAATACCTAAGGCGAAAAGTTATATTAAATTCCAGATTCTGTAGAGCTTACCACGTCAACTAAATGTCTACCTATTAACAAATTACAGGCCATAGCAATGTTTGTTCTGTGTTGGCAATTATAATCTAATCCACACAAAACGTCCCGATGTGCAGAACTCGATATCTCGACCCCTGCCCAATCGGAGCCGTTTAAAATAAAAGTTTTATTTTAAATTTACCATAATTCATCCCTAACTAAATAAAAAGAAATCGATTATAAAACTAGATAGTATAATTAAAGGAAGAGCTAAAAAAAAGCAGACTGGGTTACACATGTACGCGCTTATAATCACTTACCTTATGGTCAATGAGTATATATTTAATAGAGCGTGATTAATTATGGTGCCTTTAAGTAGGTATTAACGACTATAACTATATTCTTACTATGTTATTTTAAAATTTCTAAAAATTAAAAACTATCTATTGATTACTTTAACAATATAAGGTAGTTATCGCTAGTCTTTCTCAATTACAAACAGATTTGCGCTTGATTTAAAGCACACCTGATGGAAAACGATAATGAGGCCAACGATAAAGCTCGGTCATACAGCAATAACCAAATACAACAAAAAGATAAATTCAAAAATATAAATCTCTAGAACCTACTGTCATGATTTTCTAAGTTAATAGTGGTTTTAGTTAAATTATTAAAATATTTATAAATAGCGACATTTAAAAAAATGACCCAAGTGAATACGAGGGGCATTATACGGCATTTAGCCACACTAGGAATAGAGAAACTAACAAGATTGACGACCAAGCTTTGAACGTGAGCGGTTGTGTTCATTGTTTCGTTCATCGGAGAGTTGTTGATTTGTCGTTGTTGTGACTTCTGGACATGTTCTTGTTTTAGGGTTGTTGTTGGGTCTAGACAACAATAAGATGCCTTGATTGCAAAATGCTGCGGGGAATTGGTGATTTTTTTGATAGTACGGGATGGAGTGCCCTTGCGTTGCCACCCAATCCCATAAATCGCTGGCTGAGCCACCTTCAGTGCTCGCCCACTTTAGCCCGGTATAGTTGTAAAGGACTTTCCCGGTCATTTACGAACGACAGAATAAAAAATCAAAACTTAGGCACTGAAGTCCTATCACTTCAATGTTACTTATCACTGTCCTCATTTCAACATCGTATAATCTTTTTTGTTACTATTTAAACTTTTTGTTGTATGACAAACTTACAGACGAATACGACTATTATCAAGTCACCAAAGTTTGCGTTATTGGAACAAATAACATAATATTGTTATCGTTACAATAAAAAATCGTGTGGACCAACTTACGCATTGTTACGGAGCGTACGACTCGCAATTATTGTAGAAGCATATTTATGAAAAACACTCATCAGCTAGCTCGACGGAGTGGAACGGGAAAGTCGTATCAGCATCAAGGCGATTTACCAGCAAATCGCTTTATTGAACTATTTATTATTATAATTATTAATGGCTATGGTTGACTGGTGGATAATAAACTAGTATCCACCACCAGCAGCTCGGCAACAGGAATGGTCATGGGTTCGAATCCCAGAACATATATCTGGATCTATCCTAATTAAGTAGGTATTGAGGCATCACATGCTAATAGGTTAAGGAAAACATCGTGAAAAACCCGCATTTCATCTAACATAAATGTCATACGTAAGTGCATCGGCTTTACTACTGATAACGTTGAGCTTGACATATAAGCGCAAAGTAGCTACAGCTTCTAGTGTATCTTTGCTCATCCCGAAAGAAATATAACGTAACTATATTATCATTATTCTAACACCCTGAGATAAATATTTTAACCTCATTATTTATTAATCTAAAATCTCTCTGCTTATCCTGAACGCTTGTAATTAATTTTATGAGATAATTATTCAAAATCATCACACCACTTCCCCACTGGTGTAAACAATCTTTGTCTACATTATTTTTTATATACTTACAAATTAATTTTATAAGATTAGCATTCATTATTCCCTACATACACTCCCGCCCATTATAATAAAATCATTTTAACTCATCCTTCATCAGAACTAATTTTTTTTAGCATTATTCAAATTTTAAGTAATACCTTTTAATAAATATTGAAAATATATCAGAAAAGTACAATAAAAACATTAACAAATATTCTTGGGTGTAATAAAAATGAAATAAACATAAATGATTATATTAGTTCGTAAAACGATATGAACACCATGTCACACGCAATAGAGTAACAGTTCCGTTACTGGATCGCTCCGCATTGTATGACGCAACGTAAAAGCTTATCATCTAAACGTGTTATAAAGCCGTGGAGCGAAAACAGTAAACCATATAAAAAGGCCTCTCGTGCCATCAAATATTGAACCCAAGCTACAAATTTTTAATTGAAATATAACTTTACTCATAAACGCATACTTACAAGCACTTAATTTTGAATCATCAAAAAAATTAAAATTAATCTGCCACCGGTTCGGAAAGCAGAATCTACCGAGAAGTAACAGCAAGAAACTTTGGTATGGTAGTTGTATGTATCGGACATACAAATGACTGCTAGACGTCACACGATATTAAGTGCTCAAGAGATAGGTGTAGGGCTATAAAACCCAAATGGCTGATGGTTGATGTTGGCTCCCAAACCGTACAAAATCGGCTGAATATAGATACGTTCTACGAGCTCGATGCCCAATCAGGTGCTCGGCAAAACACCACAAGCATCGCGCTTGTCGAAAAGAATGAGGTAGGAAACACATACCAAGGACCCAGGAGCAAAGATATAAAAAAATAATTTTGCTATGAGCGTCGATTCAGTTTTAAGCGTGAAACAAAAAAAAAAGTTAAGAGTGTACTGTCATCCCAGCAATACTGAAAAGCTTAGCTGCGTTCAGGAAGTTCATCCATACAACGGTTCAACAATTATGGTATGGGCAGGTATTATGAAGGACTTACAAAATAATTCCCTTTTTGTAAATTAAAATATGAACTATGAAAATTATATTAAGGATCTTGTTAGGCCTTATGTCGATCCATTTGCACAAACCCTTGGCTCTGATTTCAAGATCTCGCCAGACTTCAACCCCATCAAACAAGCATGAGATATGCACCAGATACGTGTTTTAAATTATTTGGACAGAGTGACAAGTACCTAATAGCTGAAGGATTTGCTAAAATTCCATTGGGAGCGATTGCCGCACGATAACATTGACAGACTCATCAATTCTGGGCGCTGACAAATTTTAAACAACAGAGAAGGCTACATTTTGTTTTGAATTATGTTTTTTTTTACAATTCATTAATTTTGTTTTCAAGTAGTTTAGTTGCTTAGGTACTTTAGTTTGTACTACACAAGATAATATATACTGTATACATTAATGTTGCTAATTTTATGTTATTCATAAAGATTAAATAAAGCAGTTTTTATTTGTAGACACTAAAATTATTATTTAAATTATAAAGAGTAAACTTTATAATGTGAACAAACTTTCTAAAATTCAAATGAATACAAGTTGCTTAGACTTATATACTGAGTGCATTTCGCAAGGACATACAAAATCTCTAAAGAGAGAGAGAGAGAGATCACTTGATAATTAAAAACTAAAATGCAAAGCAATAATAATATTATGGAGTGTGAACCTAAAGAGAGGCTGCTTTCAACAATAAACGGGTGATCACTGCAGATATATTAATAATAATCCTGATAAAATAAAACAGGATACGTGATACAGGGCAGAAAATACATATAACCCGCCTTAGCATATCATATAAACTTATTGTTATCGTAAGTAGAAGATGCGCCCGAGCATCGACTATCAACCAATAAGCACGTGTAGTCGTCTGGTCGTCACACATCATGATTTTCTTGATGGACACGCAGAAATTTGCTTAGTTTGTTCTTAGACTCCATGCTATTCGCGCGCATGGAGGTTAAGTATATTCGCGCAAGTGACTATGAAAAATAAAAATAATTTTAACGCCACCGGTCTAGAAGTGTTTTTGGCAGCGGATTTTATTAACGGTGGAAACTCTAAAGAAATAATTTTGTAAGATCATCTTAATATTCCTATATTACATATATACAAGAACTGGTTCCCTCCAGGATAAAAGAATTAAAATAGTCTATTTATGTACCTAGAGCCTGTTTTTCAATTTACTCCTCGAGATCAATGAACTCATTTTGTTGAAATGCTTTTTTTGTCCAATCTATAGTGTTCGTCGATAATTTTTAAGACATTGTGTCAACTTTGTAATTGAGTTTTTAATGTTCAGACACTCATCCCGTATATTTCGGTAACTTAAATTAAATTACATAAAATATTTTGCGTTTTAAATAAATATAATATGATAACATCCATTATAAGTCCATCGTAACATAACATTGAAATACTATTATGTAGTTAACTACTGTAAGCAAGAGAAGAGGAGTCAATACTGCTTTCAAATTATGGATATAATCAAAATTATCCAGAACTGGTAGCAAGTATCCGGTGCCCATAGATGCTGAACGGAGTTGGACAACTTTAATTTACATAATAGAGTTAAGTTAGACTTAATAGAGCAAGCAAAGTATAAGTGCCGTATATTTACATTCTTTTTCATTATTAAAATACTAAAATTATATAGATATGTATTATATATTATTATTAATTCTCTTGCATTTTAGATATCGGTGTTATAAATAATATATAATACTAAATTAATGTATATATAATAGATCAAAACCTGTAAGTACATATTCGTTTAAAGTTGTTGAACGGAATTTAATTCGAATTAAAACTGAACGTGTGACTTGTTTTGACGTAAAGGGAAAAGATGATTGTATTAATAATATTTAAAATTGGTGTTCGAACACAACATACCATATCTGCCTAATAAGCAATGCCGAAATTATTCAAAGTGTAAATGAACCTCTTAAATTTTAAGATTAACATATTTTATAATTAAATCTATAACCATAAAGTGAAATAATAAATTTCTACTTATTGGTTTTTAAGCCCGCTTATAAGCACGAATGATACAACAATATTAGATATTTCATTAAAAATCGGTACATCTAAAAATATATTAGGCAAAATATTTAGCTTACAGTACTATTGTACACTCGAAAACCACGATACTATCGTGTCAATTCTAAGAAGAAATTTTGTATTATTTATTGGTCGTTGAAACATTACCTACAATAATCCTTTTTTTTCATCCCGGGGGAAAATCCTGCATAGGACCATCAGGGACGCTATGAGGGCAGCGAATCCAGGTGTGTCAGACTGCTACTGATTAAAAACCCCTCGGTGTGACCCTCTAATTACTCCACTTGGGCCTGGGAAACCAAATTCATCCAGACGTCCGGGGAGCAAACCTACAAAGATACTATTTCAACCAAGTTAACATATTAGAAGATTCTATACCTAAACAATATCAATCAAGTTTTTAAATTACACAATATTTAATAACACAAGAATTATTGTGTTACTAAATATTGGCTTTCAAGACTTGTAACGTAACTTTGGGAACATATTTATTCATCATTCTAGGTCAAGTTTAATGTCAGTAGGAAACTTGGGTAAAAGTTTATATATTCCGACTTATGCTTAACTAAATTTAATTAATCTACATAGAATTAAAAGACGTATAAAATTCATAAATGTCTTGCACACACTCAGACGGCTTTAAATAAGAGTTATAAATAATAATGAAATGAATAAAAAAATTTACGAACCGAAACAATAATAATTACATTAACGTCACGAATTTCACTTTAATTGTGATTAAACATAATTTTAAGAAAACAATTTCTCGGCATGTGGAGGCTATGAGAGCCCGTAAGGTGAAAAACGAATAGGAAAGCAATAAGACGCAGGTCGGTACATAACACTTAGCTTATTAATTTCAAAAAAGCCAAATGAAGTTTTTAATCGTATAGACAAAGAGTGATATTCATACGAACACTTTTTATAAACATTTCTAGTCTTAAATTAAGTCTGCGCATGCGATGTGGATAATAGACAAAAATGTAAATATGTACATCCGTCTAATCATCACACGAAAATCAATTGTAGCAGAGTTCCGATCTCAGATAGACAGGTATAGACAGCATTGAAGACCGTTTTACAAGTTGTACCACACAATTCTATCAAGCCAATGATTATTTTTATATTACTTGATTTTTTTTACAACTATTACGGTCGACTTTTTTAAAACTTTATTAATACCATAAAAGGGCAACTTTCATTCTAAACAAGAAACAGATTCCATTTGTTTTCATTTCAATAATTAAAAAAACTATAATAACAGATGATATTACCCACATTACGAAATATCGTTGCGTTTTAAATTTCACGCAATTTATAATAATAATTCAGTCACGAATGAGTACAATTAATCACGAATAATCGTAATAAACGACGAGAGAACTAATTAATATCGATTTCGATTGATGTTACCACTTACCAGTGACGTGGGAGAAACTGATAAGAGGCAAAACTCTTTACACATAGCTCTGTGTATATGCAGGTATAGTCTAGTCAGTGATTTAGACTTACCTGCACAAGTTAGACATACTGATAAAAAAAACTTAAAATCGAAATACATAACTATAGAATCTACAGTGTTGAGGCGAACCCCAACATTAATAATAATATTTACTAACAATTATACACACTGACCCAGACCCAAATTAAGCTTGCGCATGTACTATGGGTACTAGACAAAGATATACATTCTTGAATACATATATGGTGTGACATTGTGGGGCGCTTTTAGGTCACTTTTATCACATCATGAAAAAATACAGTGGATTGCAAATAATCTAGTACAAAGTTACATTTGATTAATATGAAAAAACCGCATAAACCTAGTTAAAATTATATAATCTACGTTGAAGGGGCATACAATCATTTTATCTTCGCAGCAACTACTTATTGATTTCTGCCTAGTAACATATGCATATAAATATTTATATGTATAAATATTTTTTGTATTAGCGGTTCCTGGCATTGAATACCAAAGTATAAACTTAAGTATCCAGTATAAATGTACCTATACAAAAAGTCGTTAACGTATAAGTACCTCATCTCCGGAGGATACTGGATAAAATTAGTATATATTCTAAATTTATCCATAAGTTTTATCGTTCAGTAAAAATGGCTGATCGGTTATTACTAACCGGTTTATACTATAATTTAATCAGGCCTCTATACATATTAGTAATATTCTATTCTATTCACAGGTGCGTAAGGTAAAACTTTCAAAGAATCATTTATTCCATCATGAGAATTAATGGATAAATTATATTATATTATTTGACAACTGGGTCAGAGCGGTATTGGAGCGCTCAACTTCTGCCCTACGCATCGTGGGTTCGACTATAAATTAAAGCAATATTTGCATAGCTTAGTACGTGACTGCAGCTAATGTTTCTTGTACCTGTGAGTACAGAAAACATCGATTCAATACATTTTTGTTTATAGACACAAGTGTCTGCTGCTTTGTATCCACATATCTTAAAAACATTTACAAAAAATATTTGTCCATAACTGCATTTTAGTCTACTTTGTTCGTGGTTTTAAAGTAAAAATATAAGCGAGTCTTTACTTAAACTGATGTAGTTAACTAATTCAGTTTAACATTAACAAAGTCTGAGACTCACATCTGACGTCGACTAAAAAGTTTCAATTATTAAAAAAAAACAATGTTATATGATTTAAAACGTAATGTTATGCTTGTTTGTAATTTAAAATAAAATTGCAGTCAAATGAACAAAAGGTTTAATACAGTAAAAAGTAGGAGAAAATAAAGAATAAAAAATGAAAACAAAATTGTTATATACAATTTTTTTTTATTTATTATATTATGTGGCATGCAGTAATCAATAGGACCTCCTAATATATTGACTAAGGTCCTGCATCGTTTCGGCATGCTTAGAATAAGATCAATCCTGCCAGAATGGCCTGCGGAATCTTGCTCCAAGTTTGTGAGAGAACCAAGGAAAGATATTGTTCTGTGCGTAAAGGAAGCAACTCTTTAAACACCATTCTGCCGAATAAATCCCACTAATGCTCGATAAGAATCATGAATCAATCTGGCAGCGATATCATGCTTAGGGAACACGTTCATCACCGAGGCTACAGTATATGCAGGAGAACTATCCTGCATGCACAAAGAATCTTTGCTATCGGAATGGAACAACAACATGTCCGTCCGTGGCAATATTTTTCGGCAGTCAGAGTGCTCCGTCACCAACAAGAAGTCAGTTCTAGTCTCAACTCGAATTCTGATCCAAGCCATGATTGTTCCGCCTTGATAGGGAAGAACTTCCTATGGACACTGAAGCCGATGCGCTTGGACCCACAGCGCCCTGCGAGACTTGAGGTCAATCTCGTGAAACCTCCTCTTCGCAAGTGCTCACAACCACCTGTGGTTCAGATCGCAGCCTTTCCACAAGTTGCCCAGCAATAGTCTGAGGCTATCTTCCGGTTGTTTTATGAGAAACTGTATTGTCGCTAAGTTGTTGTACATATCTTCTAGGACGCCGTTCAGCTGTAGATCCAGTAACCCGACAATGTCCCTACAATTGTTGGATTACCGATTGGTTAGAATTAATGGGTGCAGCAATTTAGCACTGTGTACGTCCAGCATGTACCATTTCTTCTCGAATCAAACACTATGTTAACTTTAAAACAGTAACAATAGTCGCAGCAACATTTTTCCGTCAATTTACGCAAAAAAGTGATCATAAGGTTTATAAAATTTGATGTCGAAATATGTTTTTTATAGTATAGTTGTAATTTCTTTAGTAACAAACATCTGTAGATGCCTGCAGGGACTGTACTTATAAAAAAAATGTTTATTTCTGCAAATTATTTTTTTTTACTATCTTAGCTTCAATGGACGAACTCATACAGATGTCAATGTTAAATATATATTAAATAATTGATTTAACTCTGGAATGTGTCATTGCATTTTTGCAGTAGAGTATCATAATGTTGAACACAATCAGTTCAGGCGAGTTTCACTCCGAGTATTCGTGTTGTTACTTTTACAACGAGCGGCGGCACACGAACGCTCTGTTTCCCCAAGTCTCATATGGTATGATACCTCGCACTCATTATTAGAAAAACTTTGACTTTCAATTTACGGATGTCACTACTAAAATAGTATTAACGTGTTACATCGTATAGCAACGTTTTATTTTGATTAACCTGAATATTTTCATGATCTGCATAGTATTTATCGTATTACAAGAACAGAATATGATGCACGATCTTTTCACACGATAGGTCCGGACAATGCACGACCTAGCATTATATCGTTATTAATGATCTAGCGATGCTTGACTGACTTTTAGGGAATATCAACTGTTTCTTCTTTTATTTTATTTGGTAATATTACTTACATGTTCTTCAAGTACTTTATTAAATGTATAACATAGTTTCTAAAACAATGCGTTGCATTCTATTAATTAACAAGGTGTACATAACTAGTGAGCAATTTTTTTCGCAGTTAAAACACTTGTTTCAGTGTGCAACAAGACTGGGAGTTTTAAATGTTGTTATTTTAATTTTTACCTTTTTAAGTTCCTACGTACTTAATTGAATCTTGTGAAAAATAACCAACAAAAATAAATCAATAAAATCAAATAAATGTTGGCCTTTCAATGTAAGAATATTATGCCAGTTCAAACCATTGCATATTACAGAAGTCAAACGTGTAGATTTGGAAGTGATTCAAGATAACATTATGGGGTACCGTTGCTTTGAACAGAATCAGAGATCGTTTACTCACGCGATTGTCGGGTCCAGAGTGCTCTCTCGAGTCCACACAACGCGGCACCGTTAGTTTTGCACCAAATCTGCGTACAATACGTTTTGTTTTTTGTACTTTGATTCGGATTAAAGTTACGATTATCTTTATGAAACTGGCCGTGTAATATCTACGCTATACCGACCGCGGTAGTGCAAAGCAGACTTCATTTACGAACATTGCTTAATAAGAAAGAATTTTTACTCAAAAGCATAAAGCCTTGGTCAAATTTCAAATTATAAGGTTCTAAATTTATTAATTATTTTTATAAGTTTATCTGTTTTATATCACAAAAGAGGTAACATGTACCTCCTTTTTGGCCATAGAATTATTATTAGAGCAATGGGTTTATTTACTATTATTATTACCTAATAGATGATATATTAGATGTTAACATAGTCTACTAAAGCATGTTAACAATATAAAACCAGAGCAGAGACAAAATCAAATATTAAAGATATTTAAAATAAATGAATAGTATAGCTTAAAAAAAAAATAGTTTTTGCGTGTACTTATTCTTTGTTCATCCAGCAATACCGCAGAATCTAATGATTTGCTTTCACCGACATTTCCACAATTTCTTATATAACATTTTTAAGATAAAATCTGCAATATATTTTTACATGATTGGGTAGAACCAGAGATATCATTTCACGTCAACTTAAAGTGGAACATTTGATCATCGTTAGCCTAGACGATGTCACGGGCAGGAGCTAGATAGTAGTTAACAAAAATAATACATTATACCTATGTATGTGTCTAACTCGAAGTCATCACACTTACCTAACTATCCATAACTAACTGAATATTCTGTCGCGTCGCGTTGTGCCGAAGCAACTTTTTTCATTCTACGTGTCCTTAAACAAAACGACAAAGAATAACGAATCGGTTAAGTTAGGGACCCTAGAAGATGCAAGGCGACTGTCAAACCGGTTTCTCCGCGGGATTCTTTGTTCGGTTATCTCGGACTCATAACGCTGTGACTCGAGGTGAGGTGAACAGCTGTAAATCACTTTACAGTTTACGTATATTTTTTCAGAGATTCCGAGCTGACCTTGCGGATGTGTCTACATAGAGCGTCAGGTAGCTGAGGCCCCTGGTGGCCCGATGGCGACACAAGTGTTGCGAACGATGCTCGTCACCGCGGCGTTACTAGCAGCACTGGTCGGTGCAAGCGCAGCGCGCTTCGGGGACCGTCTCGCACCACGCTTGCCAGCCGCATATGCGCCGCGTAACGCGCAATCCTCACACCAGCTAACTGAGAGTGATTACAATGATACTTACGAACCAGAATATGAGGATCAAATATTCCCAATTGATGAAGAAAAACTACCGAAGTCGGAGCTTCCGCCGCGCAGCCCTATTCGTACTGAAGCACATCGTTTAGAAATGAGTACAGAATTCTTCGTAGTACCGAAAAGCGCTTCAACCACAGCTACTTTTTCGACAGCCTCAACTAAGTCGCTATCGCCAAAAATATCGAACACAACAGTGATCAAAAAACCTATACCGTCAGCGACGGGCGCGCTAAGGTCAGAATCGTGGGCTGTACCTATATTAGCACTCGCTTGTGGAGTTATGGTCATTCTTGGTGGATTCGAAGCATTCATTATATGGGGTGCGACCCGTAAGGCTCCCAGCCACCGGCATTTACTACTGGGACAAACTCTACTTTTTGGATTATTCTTGTGTGCTGCTACCGCAGCATTATTCGCGACAACACCAACTATTTTCACATGTGGTGCAGTGCGTTTCGGAACTGGAGTAGCGTATGTAATCGTATTTGCGTCTCTTCTTGTGAAGTGTGTATTCTTGTTAAGTTTGAACGGTGGTGTGTATCTTCCGGCGGCATACCAAGGACTGTTATTATTTTTTGCCATAATGATACAAGTGGCGATTGGAGCGCAATGGCTTGGCGGATCTCCACCGAAAGTTATCAATAACGGATCGCGTTGTGATTCTCATTTGTCAGACTTACTCATGTCGTTATGTTATGCGGCATTTCTAATCACTGTGGTATGCGGTGTAGCGCTACGCTCGCGCGGCATTCGCGATAACTATCGCGAAGCAACTCACATCGCCGGAGCCGGCGGAGCAACTGCGGCTATTTGGGTATGCTGGGTGGCTGCAGCGTTGGGAGCTCCAGAGCGGCACCGCGACGCGTGCGTCGCTGCTGGCCTGCTAGGAACATGCACCGTTGTATTCGCACTCATGTTTGCACCAAAGGGGCGTCGACTGGCTGCATTGGGTCGCGAAGGTCGCTGGGACGCAGACCGCGAAGAAGGACTCAGTTCGTTAGGGGCAGGCGCCTCTGGCTACTCACCATCATTCTTTCATTTCAAACCAGTTAAATACGGCATGGTGTCCGCCACGACAGCCGCACCGCCTGCGCTCGATAGGAAGGAGCCTCCTACTCAACCAGCCGGTTAGTTAAGTATCTAAACCGAGTGAAAATTAAAATCGTCTTGCATCTCAATCTGATGGCTTTCAACACATTCTTTCGCAGATCCATACGGGGCGATGTTTGGCAGCACGCCGCACCTGCACTCACGCGTTATGTACTCTCCGCAGCACTATCCACTGCACCCCTTTATGCACTATCATTATCCACCTTACCCTTACCTACTGCCGCCAGGTAAATATTTTACTAACCAGCCCACTAAAATAGAACATAACAAAAATCTATAATTTCATCATAGTAAATAAGCTAAATTGGATATAATTATTACTTATTTATCCAATATCTATGCGTTCCAATTTCGAATACCAGTGTCCATGAAATTATTTACAACAAGACCATGCCCTAGATCAGCGTTTATAATATATATACTTATTACCTTAGACGGTTAAGATCGTTAGATCAACTTAACTCGTTAAGTGGAGAAATAAAAAAGTTAAGTACCAGAACACGTACCTACGTCATAGCATTCTTTCGGAACTCAATATAGTATTTAAATTATGTACCTATAACTATACTATAATATTTAATTTAATGATGTGGTCGTTTTTAATATAGAAAATATAATATTTTATAATTACATAATTCTTCCAAATAAATAAATGTCCCAATTTAAATATAAGTTTTAAAATATAAAAGTAATGGAAACGTTTTACTTTACTACCTACAATTCATATATGCCACAAAAAGGATTTATTATAATGGTCTATGTTATGTATCATATATGTTGCTTAAGTTAAAACAAACATGATATATATATATATATATATATATATATATATATATATATATATATATATATATATATATATATATATATATTCAGCCTAGAGCGAGTTACATGGTGGTATACGGCCATTATTTTTTAATTACAACAAAAATTTGTAATATATCTAAGTATTAAATGCTCGTATTTTTCCAATGTCATTTTTTAAATAGACACTTATAGTAATATCAGAGGTGATATATCCAGTACAGTATATATACATTTTATGTAGATAATTGACGGTGCTTTTGATTTTACAGGCGTGATGGTGCGTCCAGAAGAGGGTAACGTGTATACGAGCGTGGAGCCCACCTTCAGCAGCAACCCTAACGTGTTTTTCCAGCGCCCAGAGCCACTGCACGTCGGCATGATGTACTGAGTCCTGACAAACCAAGGTTCCCTAGAGAACACTGGATTTTGACAGTACAACCGCTATATTAGCTAGTCTTAAACATTTACTCGCAATTTCCGACACGACCTAAAACGCGTAATCACATTACTAACGTTATTTTGGAAACTTGGCAGGAATGTTTTAATGTGGTTTTTTTTTAACAAATCTTAGACCTAAATAAATTTCCGCTATTTTCTTATAAAAATTTTAATTTTGACATCAAATAGTAACTAATTCATTTTCACTACTTTTGGTATTCCTTTAAGTAATGAAAATCACTAAAACCTTTTAAGATTGTATATGGAAGTTTAGATGATAAAGCTAAAATGTAAATACTAAATTATTTCTTACTACAAAAAGTTAAATTCTATAAGTCTTTAAATTACTTAGACATTTATGCTAGAATATCTAGCTTCTAGTCAATTACTAAAATATTTTGATTACTTTGTAACTTTAAATTACCTTTACGTCAATGTATTTTCCTTATTTATAAGTTCATATTACTTATATATTTTGTAGTATTTGTCCTATCTAAACATTTTACAACTATCTATACTAACCATGTCTTCTAAAGCTATTGAGTCGATTTTACATAATTTTGTAAGTTTGCACAGCTAAATATTAAGGGAGACCGTTGGTAAAAAGCTGTTTGTGATTAATTTCACTTAACCCACCCATGAACATTTTGGTAATACAGCTATTAGGTTAATTAATCTTAAGAGTAGGATTATGTAAGTCAAATTGCTAATATTGCAAAATTGTAAATAAAAATATTGTTACAAACAGTGTTTTATTATTGATAAATTATAAAATTATTCTACAATTACTTCCCTTACTGGATAAAATTTCATGCTAAGATAACACTAATCATCAGGTTTCCAACATGAATATTACACCTTTATTAATGAGTCAACAATCACTTAAGACAATTCGGAAATACATATCTCAGGCTATAATTTAGGAAAGTTTTATTAATGACCTGGAAACTAGTAAATTAACAAATGCACTTCACTTGGTTCCAGTGGAGAGCAGCGCCAGAAGTCCCGATGCAACTGTCAAGGACACAATATAATTACTGTATAAAAATTAATTAAGGAATTATTATTGTAATCATATTCCTTCTTAAAATTAGGTACTGAGCTTAACTTTCATGTACTATATAAGTACATACTACAAATAAAAAATAATATATGAACATATATAAGTTGAAAGGTCTTGAAAAAATACTTATCTGTGGAAAAAAAAATTATCATATATAAAATCATTTTATCCGCAAATTGTATTTCTTGCCAAAAGTCAAAAGACTACTCTTAATGTTTTAAAGTAGACCAGAGAGAATATCCTACACCTCTCACTGTTATGTTTGTTACACTTGTGAGACATGTGCAATTTGCAATTATGACAATGTCACCAATATGGTGGTATTTTTATAACATATCAGTTATAATGGTCATAATCAAATATAATCCTAAACATATTACATGGCTCTTGTTATTTTTTGAATAAAAATTCGATTTTTAAAAGGATACACCGTAGGAGTGAATGTGCGCAAAATGTAGAAGCTGCTTAAGATGACAATAGTGAGGAACAAGGCATTGTTGTAGAAAATTGAATATGTTGTAGCTTCATAATCAGCAACTTCATTCTTCTTCCAAAGAATCCTGAAATTTTTTAAGAAAATAAAATATCTTCAGGTAAAACGTAATTCACATAACCAGTCCATAATAAATATGAAATATAAAAAGAATAATAAAATAAATTTGAAGTACCACTCAAATGATAATAATAATGATTGATTCATATATATTATCAAAAATAGTTAATTCGATTGAACTAAAACAGAAAAATAGTATGAATTTATTACTCTGGCCTAACCTTATAATAAACTAAGACCAATGGATCTAATTGCTTATATTACTTTTAATAGGTATGCAATTTTAGGTCAATATCTGACTGAAGCAGATTATTAGGCTATTGCCTCAAACTTCAGCCACAGCACAAGGTTTTAAAATTCCGAATAATTCTGTTCAATATTGACTAAAAGTGAATAACATAAGGATTATAAAACTTTTAAATGTAAAGTTTATGATGACTTATATAAACAAAGTAAGGGTATTATTAATATGACTACATAACTTGTCAAAAGGTGGCTAGAACTGAAGCTACGGTCAAAGTTTCATTTAGACACTACAATAAAGCAAAAATGACCAAACTTAAAAAGTATAGCATATCTAAATTGAAATTAAATCCTAAAATTAAAAATTATAACAGGCGTTAGAAACTTGATGATCAATATAATGTGAAATCACATTTGAGAAAGTAATGTAAATAACTAATCATATCCAATCATCTAATGTATACCCGAAAGGGATATAAGATGACAATTTATTAAATTATTATTATATCTTAGAACACAAAAAACTTAATATATTTCCAACACAATAAAATATAGTTACTATTTAATATTATTTGTGATTATTGAGGTTGTTCACATGAATTTTTTTTACATGCAATCTCAAAATTTGAGTTTGATATTTTATTTTGTACCACATCTATATTAAAGCAAGCCTAATTCGACTGAATGTAAACATGTTACAAAATAAAAATGATAACATCAAATGTACTTTAGAGAAGTATTACAGAAGTAAGTATTGTTTCCAACCAACAATGTTGGATTATACCAAAAATAAAAATAGTATGTCAACCTTTCGTCTTTCTCTTTTCTGCTCATCTTTTTGTCATCAGCAAGTTTCCTGGACATTTCCCGAGCAACAGCGTCTTCCCTTCTAACGGCGACACGGTGCTTCAGTTGAAACTTTGTGTTTCGGTACGCTAGCGCAAGAAGCCAAGTACTAGCCGCTGTTACCAGCACAAACCATACCAGAGCTGATGTCACCTCTAAAGCATGAACCCTCCAAAACAACCCTTAAACCAAATAAAAATAGGTCAAACAAAAGGATATACTTGACTTTCTGTGAGAAATTTATAGACCGATACGAACATCTGGAAAGAGTACTCTTATTTCTTATGGGTAATACTTACATATAGGAATAGCAGATACAATAAATGCATTTCCATAAAAGAGTGCTGAAGACTTTGTGGATACATTCCGGCTGAAGTCCTGCAGTAAAAGCTCTTCTTCTTTTGTAAATGCCTTATTTCCTTTACCAGACATGGTTTCTTTATATTTTAATTTAACTTGACACGTAACTATCTAATTTTTGTGTAAAATAGTGTAATCTCAACGTCTTAACTGCTTTAAAGTTGGCCAACAGTATTATATTACTCTTTGAAGTTGGCAATCAAAAGCAAAACGTTTAATGACATGTAAGCAACGTGTCAAAAATATTACTAGCAGCAAAAATAGTTTGATGCTTTAATCATGCTTTGTGGAACTTGTGGATGGTTATATTAAAGTCGCGCTGTATCCTAATTAATCAAGTAATTCAATGATCGAGGAAAGTCATCACAGCGCGTGTAGATAGGTGACGTATAGCGCAGTGTGAGATGGGATCTTCGCTAAGTACTTCATAATAATAATAATAATATATTGTCACGCTGTATCCCTAACCGGGTGAGCAGAGATACATTAGTGACTGTATCCACTTTGTGAGTCGCTAATGAACCAATGCAGAGTCAGTTTATTTGATATAGGTGCCTTTCATGGCGTCCTATGTGATCCGATAGGGAATACTATGAAATTTTTGGTGGACATGGTAGCACTGACTCATCAGCAACTCTCTCAGAACTGAAGTGTATTTCACCGTATTGGGTACAATAGGGCTGATATGCCAAAATGGCAAAAGCCCTTATAAATAATTAAAAAAAAACACTTTGTGCTTATATGTCGTGCCCAACGTAATTAATAACGCAGCAGATCGCCGTTTTCAGAGGACTTATACATGACATTTCTATCAGATGCCATGCGGGCTTCCTTACGATATTTTCCTTGATTGGTGAGCATGTTGTGCCTAAATCCATACGTAATCTGGAATAACCCAGAGTCACGTACCTACGACCACTCGCGTTACTAAGCATGGATACTGGTACCCTTATTCACTAGGCCATCACACATCACAGCCGTTAAGAACTCCTTCATTTTATGTTTGATTTACATAATTTTAATCATAATTAAGCGTAGTAAAAAAAACCTGTCCAAACATTTCATTGTTAAGATTTACGAAAAAAAAAACAAAAAAATCGTAAAAAAAAAATGTCTTGAATAATTTATTATTATTGATTTTTTTTTTAATGGATGATATGAAAGATTGCAATTATGTACTTCCTAAAATCTTTAAAAATAAGCAATAAAAGGAAGAAATATAATATGGTTTTATAATTTCTATGACAATTTCTCCCTTTGCTACAACTACTAATAACAAATGACTTGAAAATTATAATTGATCGATTGGGAGAGTTTTAAGCCAAGAGAAAATAACAATAGTATTAATTTATGTATATTTAGATTTCTGCCTTTCGAAAGAACACATAATATGAAAAAAATCACAAAATTCAAGTCAAATACAAATGCGTAGGTTACTTTTGTTGACACTCTTTGATAATTCCAACTTGGCTGTATGGCATAGAAGCCTTTATTTTTCCAACTAAAAAATTCTAATATAGTTGGATGTATGACGTGAAAGCCTTTGAAAGGAAAAAATAAAATAAAAACGCTCTGATATTGAAGTTTAAATTTACTCAACTCTATGGTTCAGTTGTCACTTGAAATTTGAAAGTCAAGAAACTTGAAAGTACTGGTCACGGCAGTTTAAATTTTTAAATACACTTTAAAGCTTTATATAACATTTGTTTTAAAGATAAACAAAACAATAGATATCATTTAGGGTTACTTTTCTTGAGAAATCTCTTAATATAAACGTCAAATTTGTTCAGAAATGAGCCACTTTGAATTTGAAATACCTTTGCAAAAAGATGAATTATTAGAATCTCATGCTGGTCGTTATCACGTTGAAGATGTGATTCAACCCAGATTATTGTTATCAAAGTTACAAGGTGAGGCAATAATATATAAAACAAAACGATAATTCGATGAGGTTTTGTTATTAATCATTGTTATTACTTTCAAAACCTTAGATGCAGCACGAGCTTTTACCAAGGACGGTGTCGAATATATTATAGAAAATTTCGATACGTATTTCTCTTTATTAGTTCATGGCTCTAAACTTGAATGGAATGTTTTAAATAAAGGTTTGTCTTTTCTTACTATAAAATAAAGATTATTGAAAATTCTTGATTTCATAAAAAACATCTGAATTATGTTATTGTTTTGCAGTAAATAAAATCTTGCTCTCAGCCTCATTATAACTATAAACAGTTCAGTTTTTTTTCTCCTATTGTAACACAGTATATATTACACAGTATATAATTCTAATAGATCTGATGCCTGCCAACATACCATTGGCTTTTTGGCTCAGCTACCAATAATATTGTAAAAGCCTTAGACATTACCTTACCTTAATCAAGACTATTAGAGTCCAGAGTCTCATTGAAACCTATCTCTTACTTTAGAGTAAGCGATATTTTCAGTATTAGTACTGAGAGAGATAAGATTTTTTTATTTTTTGATACTTTGTTCAGCTTCAATGATGATTCAATACAATAATGATAAAAAGTAATTAATTAATAATTCATAAATATTATTTCAGGTTTTGATCACATAGTGAGAGCCACTAAAAACCTTTGTGTACACCTTGAAACTATTTTGAAAGAAAATGAAATAGAATCAGATGTTCGAATTAAAAACTTAAATATTGTTAAAATGTTGTTGTATTTATTTACACAACTTATGAGAACAAAAGACATAAAATTAGCTGCTGATGTAAGTTTAACATATTGATTTATTCATCATAAGGATTAATTCCATTGATTCATGGATAGCCTCAAATGATAATTAGTTCTACAGATGTGGAATTTGAATACTGCCTAGAACATGGGAAAAGGTAGTTCCTAGTTATGGATAATACTTGATTAAATTTAAACTACCTCTTTACTTTCTTTAGTACCTTTCTTTCACAATAAATATCATTTTTATGACAAAAATTGACAGAAACTTATATGTATTCCTAATATATCACAGTTTTATGATGTGATATTGAAAATAATTTATTTGTTTATTTAAAAAAAAGATATCTTAAATTTTTTATACCACCACAACTAACTTATGATTGATGTGCTTTTTTTTTTTAGAACTCAACAAAATTGACACTTGGTAAGAAAGGTAAGAAAACTGTAAATGATGAGGAGGACTGTGGATGGACAGAATCAGACAAACAATCAGCAATCATCACATTGAACTTGGTTATACAACAACCTTTGTCTAAGTTATGGGACCCTCCTTTGGCAGAAGACAATTTTGTTTCGTAAGTTTCTTGCTACATTGCTTTTCAAATATGAATAAATTCTGTAAGTATATCCGCATACCAGATATTTAGACATTTATTTATCTTTAATTGTTACATATACCATTATCCATATCTTACAGCTTCAAAAAAAAATATAAAATGAAACAAAATTATTAAATATACAACAACTATATATAAATATAATATGTATGCATCATTATAAAAAAATCTCACTTCATTTCAAGTGCAGTACTCGCTAACCAAGTTCGCTTGTGCTCCCTAAAGCACTTGTTAATTATGAAAAATGGCAAATCACTTTTGAGGAAGCACAACTCTACACGTTACTCTCACGAATCTGGCTTACTTGGCATATACAGAACTAAGTTGTTACCATCTATTTAAGAAAAATACCAACAAATATAGTTCTATGTATACCAAGTGAGCTTAATACTTTACTGTTCCAGTTACATTTTAAAACAAAATGCTCCCATGTAAGTGATTTGTACCTTAATGAGAATAAACTCTTTGAACTGATATAAAATTTTAAATCAAAATTAATTTGCCTTTTTTGATGTCAGGGGATATAAATCAAGCTGACATCCCACCTGATGGTAAATAAGCATTATTAACTGACAATAGCATTATAACATGAACTGTCACTTTAGTGTTGGTGATTTAATATATCACATTAAAAAACACTCCCCAAGTACATAGATAACTGGACATCATGAGTTGATTTTGTTTCTAATATCAATGCTAAAATGACATCTGTTCTATGTGTATCTTATTTTAGTATGGTAGCAGAACCCTGCTATAAAGCCTTAGAAGAGCAAATAATAAAAAACAAAGCAGTCAGAGAAACAGTATTTCAAGTTCTGGGTGTTCTGATTAAAAAATACAACCATGGCACTTCCTGTCTTATCAAATTAGTGCAGGTAACTTTTTACATTTTATATCATGAAGTAGTAGAACAAATAGGCAATGTGTATTGATTAAAGGACACTACAAACATATTCATACACATAATCATTCATATTATTTTAATTCTCACAGACTATTTGAAATTATTTCTACTTCATTTAATCATTAATTTAAAGTCCTTTATGTTGTATGTCCAAGTTGGTATCATCAACACATTCGGTGCTAAAACATTTTAATTTTTTTAGTGATACTGTATTTGTTCTAAATAATATAATTTAGAAAGTGTAGTTCTTATCAGTCATTGTATCTAATCCTTTCGTTGTTTTTACTTTCTCAAAATAAGTCCTGTATAGTATTTTGTAAAACTTTGTCAGGTACTCCAAATCTTTGAACATGCAGTGTCTCCAATATGTGCTGGTGTTGTACAACTGACCAATGAATGTGGACTGGGGACGTTTGGACCACAAATGGTATATAATTTTAATTTATGGAGATAATAAACATTAATAGATTTCATTCAAATACTATCATACTTAATAAATTTAAAAATCTTTGTTTACAAGACAATTATATATACAAAAATAGAATTATATTAATTGCATTCTCCTATAAACAAAAACGTTGATAACATTTACAGAACTGTGGTTTTATCAACATGGAATAAAAATAATCCTTTAAAACACCCAACTTAATCATTTATTGGTACCAAAAAATTTATAAAATAAGAAATCACGGTATTATTTATATCAGGCGCGTGAAATAGCAGAAGCTTTAGCTTCATCAGAGGAAGACAATGCCGGCGGTGGCGGCGCGGAGCAAGGTGCCGCGAAGAATTGTGGAGCATTTTTACTCGAACTAACCAAGGAATTGCCAAAAGAAATGATAAATGCTATAGCCACTTTACAACCCTACTTAGAAAGTGATGAGGTATAAAATTAATACAATTTACACTTTATTGTCTTATCATTTACTAGCTGTCCCGGCAGACCTTGTTCTGCCCTATTTCTCTAAAACAAAGTCGTATTGTTTTTTTTAATGTTAATAGCCTCCCCGTCAGATTTTTTTGAAAATTGTTTGAAAGAACCTGGCCTTAATGCTATATGTATAAAAATTGACAAATATTGACATTAATATTTATACGTCACTCAATAATTGTTTTGCCCTCCCGGAACCCGTCCACTGACATTTAAACTTTATGGTATGGTGTTAAAGTTCAAATTGACTTTTAAATATTATTACGAATTTTTTGTATGAGAATATAGAAAAGTGTTGTTTTTAGACTTTTTCAGACAATTTTTTTAATTTTTCTCTCCGTAATAACCTTCCCCAGACTTCAACAAACACAACAAAAAAGAAATCAGTCAAATCGGTTTAGTCGTTCTGGAGTTTCGCGCTTATCAAGACACTATAGCTGATCCGGCAAACGTAGTTTTGCTATATAAGTTATTGTAATATCTTCTATGATGTTCATTGAAATTAAGTGATGTCAAAGACAATTTTGTTCATAATTAAATACTCTTAATCAACAAAGCATTTATTTGGATAAAGATTAATATTATTACGTTGATACAACTCTTAACAAATAATGAATTAATTTCGACCAAATTTGTTTACCATAAAAACGGTTCTAGTGACTTAATCTTAAAAGATAAACATATACTGTCGCGGACATTTTTTTAGATCATCTCAAGAGGAATAATTCTTTCTTACATATATTTTTGGTATCTTGAACCGTTTTTGCAGCGCACGCAATGGAAGCCCTCAAGGATGAAAAATTTTGCCCGTTTTTTTCACATTGTCCATTATTTCTTCGCTTCTAATAATTGCATCGTGATGTTATATAGCCTATAGCCTTCCTCGATAAATGGTCTATTCAACTCAAAAAGAATTTTTCAATTCGAACCAGTAGTTCCAGAGATTAGCGCGTTCAAACAAACAAACAAACAAACAAACAAACAAACAAACTCTTCAGCTTTATAATATTAGTATAGATAAGGCATGCAGAATAATTAAGTTATTTTATTTTTCTGGCTTTTAACGTGTAGCCAGAGATTTCATCATTTTTTGTTTTATACAAACACTGTTGCTAGTGTAATAATCATTTTAGTTTGAAAAGCTATACAGCCCTAAACACGGAGGCATATCTAGCCTAGAATAACTCAGAGTTTTATAATATTTTTAAATATTGTAGGTCTTTTTTCTTGATATTGATAACAGTAAATTTGTGAACTTTAGATTTTATTACAAAGAGATATGAAATGAATAGATCTGTATTAACTATTGTTAATAATCTAAATAGAAAGTTTATATATGACATTAATTTTTATATTTATCAGGGAATGATAAACATTGTTCAACCCATTCCAAATATGAAGTCTCTAGGTTTTACAGAACTTTAATGAGGTCACGATAAGTGGTAAATTAACTAACGAATTATAATTAGGAGTTTTATATTTTATTTGATAATTAATAATTTCACTATTTACATGGAACATGCCAATTCATAATACTTACGCAAGTAAACGTCGCGTATAATATAAATGTTTAAATTCGTTAGTCATACACACTACGTATCAGCGTGCTGGGGATGATGTGCGAGGTCCTGAGCGTGGAACTGAGTGGCGAAGGCCTCTCGGATACACAACGTATTCAGCGTGATGACTTTCTCGATGACCTCTACGAACATATCCATGACCTATCAGCTTATGTGCGACATAAGGTGAGCTATCTTTACACAGTTTTGTGCTGTAACAAACTCGATAATAGCGCTCATTATACACATATAAAACGTATGCCGAGGGACTCGCTTTAAAGGTTTTTTTTTTACAATATAACAATTATTGTTATTATTGATAAAGTACAGGCTGGCTTTATTAACAAAAAACATATATTTATTTAAAAAACATTCTTCTATTAAGGTCTAAAAATTATGATTATATTTTATTATAATTTAAAGTTTCTCAGTTTCATTTTTTTAGTAAATCATAATTGACCCATTAACGACCAAATTAAAAATATAAGTGAGCACTCACCCTCCAACACAAAAATAAACGCTAACACAAGACGGGAATTACCCTCAATATTACTTCAAAGCTTTGATTTACTTTAGATACATTCTTATTGCATACTCTAATTGATAGATAAAAAACGTTGCCAGAGAGAAAAATTGCAGGAACAAAGTATATATATTTAAGTAGTGTACTATTTATAGTACGGACGGCGCTAATGGATTAAGTAACTATATTTCCCTATAAACACTGATATTTGGAATATCTGTAAAACTATAGTTACTGTCATTTTTTGGTATCCCTGTGGAAATCCTTTCGGACCGTCAGGGAAGTGGTAAGGGCCACTCGCCCAGTGTGTCGAACTTGCACCGACTAAAACCACCGGGGGGGCCAAGTATGTCCTCTCTTCGCCTTCACCGAGCCTGGGTATCCGTATACTTCCTACGAACCCGGCGAGCGACGCTCTCAACGTCCACCGCCCAGCCTATAGTTGCTGACTGTGCATATTATATATTCATAATACTTTCTTACTTATTATTATTTACTAAAAAACTACTTGTAAGCCTAAAGTATATAACTTTGTTGTGTTGTCTATAATTGTTGCATCTTTAAAATTGGCTAAAAGGAGTTATGTATATATTTCCATTCAAGGTTCTACAATTTTGGTGCAGACTGCAGAGAGAAAACTGCGTCCCTGTGACCAGGCAGAGAGCAGTATTAGAAAGAGCTAAAAACCGGCTTAAAGACAAAGCTGCTCTTGTAAGAAAGGCAGCAATACAGCTCATGAAGGTAAAATTAGCAGCAATTGCTACATATCTTAAAGTTATTACACTAGTAGCTATAATAATTCAAGGAATATCAAGAGCTAGCTTCCATGCAAGTTAAATATAATAATAAATGTTTATATTAAATAGGCATAGCGATTTTTCAATGACTAACATATGTATTTGCATTAACGGAAAAAATCCAATTATAGTTTACTTGCCTACATGATCTTATTTCGGGGCCTATTTTTCCATCAGCATAAGTAAACATATCGTAGTATGTATACATAATTTAGTATTTAATAATAAATGGTGAATAAATGATAATTATACACGAATATTTGACTTTGCGTAGACTTGGCTCAGGAAATGGGTACGTCTTTAATAAAGAAAAAACTGCATATAATATATAATAAAAACTTAAGTATAATTACGGACGTATTATATGCTTTAGCATTAATTAAATAATATAGTTTACTGTTTGAGTAAACGCTGAACAAAATCAAAGAAGCGTCTCTAAAGTTCAGCGTATATGACACGTAAGCCAATTATTACAAGCAGAATTATTTGTAATCTGTTATCTACTTACATTTACATTTTCGTCTGAGTAATTATAATTGCAATTTTGTATATTCTTTGATGTAAATAATATAACTATTTGTTAGATATTTGTGGAATGTAACCCGTTTTCTGCCCAATTGAAACTGGATATACTTGAGGAGCAATTAGAGACAGAAAAGAAGATACTTGATGAAATACAAAATAGACTTAACCCTGGCCCCGATCCAGCGCTCGTCAAAACATGGAAGAAAATCGAAGCAGACGTCATAAAAACTATTGAGACAAACATTAATATTTCAACGCAAGATGAACCCGAACTGTCCCAAGCGTCATTAGAAAATTTATATAACGCAATTCGAAAACATATGCAGGAGAAAAACTATTACAAAGCGTACTTGATTATAAAGCATACTGAGAGACAATACCCTGATGCAAGATTACTTAGATGCGATATGGAGAAAAGTGACCAGGTAAATTTCAAATTCCGGTACGTTCCTCTAGGTTTTCCAGATTACGAATTCGGGCAGCACATGCTCGCCGGTAAAGGAAAACATCGTGAGTAAGCCCGCAAGGCATCTAATAGTAATGTCATGTGTAAGTGCCCTGAGAACGGCGATCAGCTGCGCTACTAGTCATGTTAGGCATACTTATAAACGCATAAGTGGTAGTACAGCCAGTAATGTATCTCTGCTCACCCTAAAAGGGATATAACGTGACGATAGATAAATAAAATAAAAATAAAAAAGCCATTTATTTCTCATCAACAATATCCAATAAAATTATACATAAATAACAAAAATTGAACAATTCTATAATCAAATGAAATATAAGCAAAAGAGTTTTAAATATAATAATCGATATAATTAGCGCATAATTTAAAATTTCATTTTAACTGTACGTGCATATTTAAACGTTCTAACTAACGTGACGATATATATTATTAAAGTTAATTATTTTGTTTAAAAATTAATACAGCACAATTCTATATTTTTTTAAGGTATCTGGTACAGAGCATAGCTGGTCAATAAAAAATAACAGTTGAAACGAATTTTACAATCAATATTATCTTCTAAGCTATTTAATTAGTGATTGAAAAAAGTAACATTTATATATATTTGGATAATGTTTCGCGGGATGCAACGCGCTGCATGTGACCCGCGGACCCTCGTTCACTCCCCTATAGAGTATACAGTCAAATAAGTAACTAAAATTTTATTTACATCTCCCTTAAAAATTTGCAGTTAATGGATTCACAGTATGATACATTTATTCCTTTCAGATTGAATATTTTGTGGCGTTACTTAAAAACCTTTTTGTTATTCCGAATAATACGCAATCTACGTCACTCAATCAACAGTGTGAAAATGAAATGGCTTTGCATAAGAAGTTAGAAGAGAAGGAAAACATTGTGGCTTTCCTTGAGGAATCGGTACATTTCAGCCGAATGATATCAGAAGCCGTGCCAATGATCAATTCGCTGCTTATGTCCAAACAGACGGGAGATGTCACGGAAGCTATTGATTTTTTCACAACTGCGTATCATTTCAATATAGACTCTGCTAAAATGGGTGTCGCCAACATGCTCTTACTAGTATGGTCACCTGATCAGGTAATTTGATTTTAAATTACTATGATATATATCAATACCAATTAAATTGACTTATTCAAATACTTTTTTGTACGTTAAAAGTATATTGAAAAATTATTAATTACAGGAAGCAGAAAAGAGTTCAAAAACTGTATGTTAAAATGAATTTAATTTTCTTTTTAACGATATTATTAAAATAAAAAACGTTTCATTCATTTTTTTTTGGTATCGCGATTATACGCTGCAGTCTTCAGTTGTAAATGTTGTAACTGTAAATATTCATAATAGTATAACCACTGCTGTCATAGTAGTACCTACCTACCTAGTTTATAGGGTCCAGTACTTTAGTTTTTTTATTTATTTATTAAGGCGCACAGTACGGAATAGTCGTTTTATATTTTCTTCGTTTGCCTTTTGCTGTAAATACTTTTACTAATATTTTAGTATTCAAATTCATCACATTAAAATGAGTTTTTGTTTTCTGGCAGTATTCAAGTGTAGAGTGGAAAAACAATAAAAATACACGTTAAGATTTGTACATATATTAATGAAATTCTAGTTTACAAAACCTATAACATTTATTTCATCATTAAGGATAAACGCGAAGCTGTAGAGCGAGCTTATAGAGAAATGTATTTGGAATGCGATAACAAAGTAGAAAGAGCAAGAGCTTTTATTATAGCCAAGAAGCTCGTCACATTGATGACGCACATCGACAGAGGAAGTGCTCTCGCCTTGGAGCACTTAGTCGACAAATGGGTCGAAAAGGGAGACATAACTCCAGCCATTATTCAGGTGTGCAACATACTATATTTGCTAAATTCATATAACTAATTCATATTTTTTTATAAACAATGATACAACAATGTAATTAATATAATTGTCTAATAATTAATTAATAGATACAGTCATTAATCCTTCCACTCCTCCGATTCTGCTAGAACCCAACGCGCCATTAATGTAAGCAATGAAATGTCAGAGGAATTACAAAATATATTATTTTTTAACTACAGGTGTTCTGGGAAATGTTCTTAAAAAAGATTGATGGTACCACAGACATGGATAGTTACGCAGCACTGTCACTGCTCGCCATGATTACTAAATCTAAACCATCTGTGGCTTTAGCGAACCTTGAAGTCATACAAACACACGGACTGACCTCAGATTACAGGACCCGAACTCTCAGTACACAATTACTACTACCACTATCGAAAAAATGTCAAAGATACCCAGCGGACCACGCTATATTCAATTCTGTATTCGATAGTCTCATAGAAACTTACACAAAGCTGGATAAGTTTATGTCTCTTGCTGCGAATTGTATTGATCTTATATACGGTATATGTGACACGCCTGATGCGCTTTGCGTAAGAATTCTTGCTGAAATGTATAAGTCAATAGACTCATCAATGATAACCGACTGTGGTAATGACGAAGAAACAAGTGTGCACACAGAATTGCTGACACGTTTCGTTTTTATATTGGGTCACATAGCGCTGCAACAACTCATATATCTGGATGTTAACGTTTATAGTGAATTGCGAAGAAGAAATCAGGTAATTACAAAATTAAAAAACCTTTATATTGGTGTGTACCGTTTTTAGAAATATATTGTATTGTTCTCATATTTGATTTTTTAAAATAAATTCATTCACACTATTTTATTTACATGCTGTGAAAAAACGCATGAATACTTGTGATGACTAGATCAGGTATATAATTTATGAATACTAGACATTGGTATCAAGTCATTAAGGAGTAAAATGAGAATTATTAACTTTATAGCACATACTTATGTTAAAAAATATACTTTGGCTTTATAATGAGACCGAGATTTTTAAATATGGATGTGAAACATGATGTGATGCATTCGTAGGTACGTGAAGAACGGAAGACGGAGGAGAAACGCAAGAAGAAGGCGGGCACGTTCGCGACGCCGGTGCGGCGAGGGCGAGCTGATGACCTGCGCCGGCAGACGCTCATGAACGCGAGCAACGCTAGCGCCTCCTCGCGCACGCAACGCTCGGCCAGCGTCAATACCAATAAAGGATCATCGGTATCATTACTATGCTTAAACTTTCTACATAAAGGCCCCCTTATAAAAAAAAAAGTTGTTTATGGACATTGTTCACACCAGCAGCGCACACATTTGTGGTTCGTGTAAGGTTTATAAGTACGCTTATAATTTTATAACAACTTTTTCCACCAAACTATACATAATACATATTCTATACTAGATTTAGAATATTTTGTTTCTTATACTTTCTTAATGTATTAATAAAAATTTGATTAGAAGGTCTCCAGTTTGGACAGGTATTAGTTGTACAATCAGAAATCATGCACGGCCAGAACAGTTTCACATAGATTTTTCCAAGTAATCAATTTAGTAGTTGCTGAGCTTGTAAATGTTTTCAAAGACGAATACGACAATGACTGAAGAAGATACGGGACTGGAAGGCGCCGTAGCGGACGACGCGGACGCCGAGTACGTGCGCAGCGTGTGCGAGCGCGACATAGTGGGTCCGCAGACTGCGCTTGCTCGGTACCTGCCGCTGCTGCGCTGGCTACTCTCGACGCCAGGTCGCGTTCCGCAGTCTTTGCAATCTGCTGCCGCTCTTACTTTTACCAGGTAATATATTCGTGTGGAGGATAAATAATTTAAGGTTAAGTGAGTTATAGGATTGATTCTCACATACTACTGCAAAAATTTGCTACTGCCGTCTGCCGCTTATGGTGGAATGTCGCTTTAATTAGCTATTAGGGTTTTAATGGAGTTCTATTTCTGGAATTTCTATTATGGAACTTCTGCATGCGTTAAATCTCCGCAGCCGCATCACTATATTTATGTGCGAAGCTATAGCGGAGGTTATGTGGCCAGAACATTGATGAAACGGCGCGCAGGTGCTACAGAACAGTTTGTAGTTGTCTTTCGCTCGTATATCGTCGCTCCACATTGCTGCCCGCACTAAGGTTACGATTTATAGAAGCTAATTTGCCTTTGCTTTATTTTTACATAAACTTTACAAATTAAATTATTTAATTAGTAAAAAAATATATGGTAAGGTTACCCATTGTCTCAAATTGGACTTGACTCTGAGAATACTTTGGCTGTTGTCAATATCTTGTTATATACTCGGTTTTTGAACTTATTTCTTGAGCAAAGATAAAAAAATCCAAAGTAGCATCTATGAATCGCAGCCTTAGTTTGTCAATAAGGTTAAGTTTATGAAGGTTCACATTTGGGAAATGTTTCACTAGGTTTATGTTGGTTTCGAATGCGGTGTGCGACGATGGTCTCCAGCTTATGGTCACAATACTCAAGAAATCCAGGAATGTTAACCTGAGGACGAACCTAACAATTGCTTTTGCTGATCTCACATTACGGTTTCCAAATTTGACTCAACCTTGGAATCATCACATTTACCACATGTAAGAAATATTTAATTAAAACCTGCCTTCTAAACAATTTCGCTTCTTTATGCTAAAGTATATGTAAAAACAATTTTGTAGTAACTACAAAATGAGTGAAAATAGATAAGTCAGAAAAAAATATTAAAGGGATAAAATACCTATTTGTTTGTATGAAAGAGTAATTTCAGGAACTATCTCATATATTTTTTTCAAATAATTGCTAAAAATATTTATTTTTAAAAATAATTCGCGTGAATTGTTGTCAGACGAGTGCGCTCTATCATTAGGTCATTTTTTGTTTTTCGTTAGCTCTTTCAACCAAGTCAAATATAAGCCAATACAATAAAATTATTGATACCCCAATACACTTTGTAAATTAAGTCGGCTGAAAATATGTGCGCTAGAATTAAAAACAAGCAAAAGTATTTAATGACAATTTGGTTTAACACACGTTCAGCAAAACCAGTGATTAAGTTAATTTATTTTTAGTCTAAGTGACGAGGAGTTGGAAGTACGTCAGTGTGCAGTAAAGATGCTCTCATTCTTGGTACTTCACGAGATGGTCCGCGTGAAGGGACAGATCGCGGACATGGCTTTATGCTGCGCTGATAAAGACGCCGGGGTCGCTGCTATGACGAAATTGTTCTTTAAACAACTATCTCAAAAAGGGAATGCTCTGTACAATGTAATGCCAGATATCATTTCACGATTGAGTGACCCACAACTTAATGTTCCTGAAGACCAGTACAGAGTTATAATGAGGTTGGTACACTACATTAGCAATAGGTTAACTGAATAACTCACTCAATGTCTGCAACATTATAAGGGACCAGGGCTGTAACGACAAAGGTAAACGCGCGAAGAGTGAGTGGCAGTTGAAATTTTATGACTGGAATTTATAAAGACTACACTTTTTTGTTTATTACTTACACTTTGATCAGAATATAGGTTTTTCTTCGACAAAAACTGAGTAGATAATTGGAATTTAAGTATAATCTAATTATTCACAGAAAAAGGGCTAAGTAGAGGAAAACGGTAACTTACTATATGCTTTTAAATATTGAATAAATAATATAATTCGTAAGTATTGAGTACAGTGTGAGCAAAGTCAAAGTAGCATCTATAAATCTCAAGTATCTCTCTTATAGTATTGGGAGTCGAAGCTGCTCGCGTCTGTAGGCTTTACCCTAGTTTCCCTACACGTGACTCCTGGGTGGTGCTAAACGAGCGGCAGCGAGGTGGTAGGGCGTCGGTGCCCGTCTGGATCGCGACCACAGTACATGGGTGTAAAGCCCGTCATAGTGACCAGTTTCGGCTTGTCGCGTTTCGGGATCAGCTTGTGTATATCCAGTAGCGCATATACCTAGAGACCTTCAGTCGTGGTGTATGTGGGCCGACATGACGATGTAGACTATCAATGGATTTTCATCTTTTGATAGTCGCTTTCGTTTTTGGACTACACTGTACTTACCATCAGGTACTCTGTAGTCACTAAGTCGAGCCAGTGTAAAAAAAAAAAACCTAACTGCCTGCCGCTCGCTCCCTCTTTTTTAACATTGAAAGCCAGGACTAAATTAACTGGTTTACCTATAGCTATGATAGAAAAGTGACAATGTTTGATGTAGCAACTAATTAAAAAGCTGTTATATATGAAAATATTATTCACAGATCATGTTTTCTGTATTCTTAGGTTTATAACATCTCTAATACAGAAGGATAGACAAATGGAAGCTCTAGTAGAAAAATTATGCCAAAGATTCAAACTGTCGACTGAAGAGCGCCAGTGGCGCGACTTGGCTTTCTGCTTGTCTCTGTTCACGTACAACGAGCGATCTTTGCGAAAACTTATTGAAAATATTGACTGTTATAAGGACAAACTACACTGTTCAGGTGTAATGGAATCCTTTAACATTTTAATGAATAATACTTCGAAAATGGCTAAGAATGAGATAAAGGTTTGTATATTCAAATATATAAAAAAGATTCGCACTAATAATGATACTTATTATCTTTCTTTGTAAAATTTCTAGAATCTAGTCACGGAACTAGGAGACAAAATTGAAGAATGTTTTGCTGTACGAGACCAAGATGAGGTCAACGGCTGTGAGGAAGGGTCTGGAAACGACACGGAGACGGCTAAAACAAACGGTATTAATACACCGCGAGCCACTCCACGTAAGAAAGCATCATCACGCCGCAACCGAAGACGCTCTTCGAGCAGCCCAGATGAGGTATTTATTTACCGACATTCTCACGACTCGACACGACATAGGACGACGACGGTCATCGCATGACTTCCAGTGATGATAAACAAACTGACTAAATAAAAACAAATAATTATTTTTATCTAGTATTACTTATTGAGAAAAAATACTTCTATTAATTTGTGGATTAATTACTAAAATATATAATATAGTTAGTAAAATAGTAATGTAAAAGGACTTTGCATAAAGATTAACTTAACGACGCGAATGGTCGTAGGTTCGTATTCCAGCACATACCTCTAGGTACGTACGATTTAGGCACCACATGGTCACCGGTCAAAGAAAAAATCGAGAGGAAACCCGTATGACATCTAATAGAAATGTCATATGTAAGTGCCCTGAGAACAGCGATCAGCTGCGCTACTGGTCACGTTGGGCACGACATATAAGTGCAAAGTGGATACAGCCACTAATGTATATTTGCTCACCCCGCAAAGGATATAGCGTAACGATATATTATTTATTATTATTACTAATTTTTAGAATGAACCACCAAGTAATGAAAGAACACCCATGTCAACGAGAAAATCGAACCGCAAAGCAGCGATTAGATATAATAAAATTACATCAGATGATTCAGGTATGCTTTACATTAGTATTAATTGTTATATTATCATTGCCATTATGATATAATGATTTGATTCATATAATTGCAGATGATGATGATGACTTTCTGAAAAAAGATGAAGTATTTAAGAAACCTTCAACTAGAAAGATAATACGTAAAAGAAAATAAATATACTTTACCATTTTCAAACTCTTTTGTTCTCCTAAAAGATTTATAATTAATAGTATTGGATTGGTGTGAATATTGTTATTTACAGTCCATAAGATTGACAGATTTCTTTTAAGTGAATGCTAAAATGAAGAGCAAGTTAATCAATGAACTATAAACAGATGTGTCATGTATTTATTCACTTTGAATTAGATCTGTTAGAGCCAGAGGCAAGAGATTTTTATTTTTAATGTGATCAGTGTCCAATCAATAAATACTCTTCTCCCACGAGGAAACCGAAACTCGGCTCGGCAACGAAAATCGTAGGAGCCAGTCACAAGTTATGAGTAAATACATGGTATATAATATAAGGAAGGTAATATAAGGTTCTGTACTTTTTTTTTGTATCCCGGGGGAAAATCCTGCATAGGACCATCAAGGGCGCTGTGCTGGCAGCGACACGGTGTGTCAGACTCCTACTGACTAAAAACCCCGGGGTGTCCCTCTGATTGCTCCACCCCGGCCTGGGAAACCAAATTCTTCCAAAAAGGTTCCTGACAAAACCCGGTCTATTAAAATATAATTTCGCTGGTATATCTATAAAAACTACGATATTTATCATCATTGATATTTTTCACTAGAACTGCGAATGTGAAGAGTGTGGAATCATATTTGTTCAAAGGTATACGTGCTTTTTGTAAAACAAAAAAAAGTTTATGCACGCTAATTTTAGAAACGGTTTTTATGCGGTTTTCAATGTATTTAGGAAAGGTGCCTTTAACATTTAGGGTTAATTTTATTTCAATCTGTCCATGAAAAAAAAAAATGTTAATTTAAAAAACCACGTCAATCATTTATTGTAAAGAAATTGTATAAAATAATTGTTTAGGTCATTTGGCAGAACGGTATATAATATTCTAAGAATAATATTTTACTTTTAATACAATTGTAACTGATCGCTGGTTGTATACATGGCGTCATTCTATCCTCCTATAATTTAGATTTAGCTGAATATTATAATAACCTACATGTGCCGTACAATTACATGCTTGTAGTATTTTAGCAAATTCCAGCATTTACGATATTCACTAAGCCCAAGCCATTTATAACGAGAAAAAACAAACATTAATATTCAATTACATACAGTTGTTTGGCTTAGCATTTAAAAACATGCTTGTCTCGTCAAATATAAAAATATTTATTTAAATTCATTAGTTTCATCATTTAAATTTGAGCTAACGCTTAGTTTCAGAAAAGCCTTTATATAAAAAAATACTTTAAACACTAATTAATCATCAATCATATCCCAAAGTATGATGAGAAGAGTCTTAAAATAATATACAAGCAATAAGAATATTTTTTTTTACTGTCATCTCAAGAGAATTAACACCTTTTTTGTTTTAATTTTCTTTGTAAAATATACTTTCATAGGTTAGTATAATTTTTGCATTATTTCAACATAATTTAGCAACTTTTAGTATGATTGGCAACAGCTAACAGGATCATCAATTTAATAAATCTTGTCACACTGCTATAGTGTCAATTTTTATTTTGACGTAGACAAGGCTGTATGGCTCGATCCTTTGCCTGCCTTTTGGCGAATAAATAAACAACATTATTTTGACGTAGATAACGTCAACCATTATTATGATTTTCTAATCAAAATAATGATTGCGGTGTTTGTTAGATTGCTGTATATTTTGTGTATATGTTCTTTAATGCTCCGTACTACTATAGCTATGATTACTGTACATAACAAATGCCGTGGTGGAATATATCCGCGATCTAACGTGAAAAGGTTTCACGTGCCTGATGACAAAATTAGTTGGTTGAAAGAATTTAAAGAATATAATCCTCCCACTTATACTTCACCGTCATTACACGGAAAATCGTATGCAGATCCAGAAATAGGTAAATGTCTGAACTTTTGCCGGAAAGTGTTTTCGATATTATATAGGTACACAAAGTTACATCCTTAATTTATTGAATGCGATATTCAAACATTTACAGATGATATAAATTTCCAACCAAAATGGTACGCAATCGATGGAAATATTAGCAGAGTCAGTTATATGGGTGAATATCAGATTGCTGATAAATATCCACTGAATCCTCTGGGACGGACTGGTATCAGAGGTCGTGGGGTTTTAGGTCGTTGGGGTCCAAACCATGCAGCAGACCCTGTTGTGAGTAGATGGAAGAGACTTGAAAATGATCAAATTGCAATTAATAAAAAGACTGATGAGTAAATATATTTTTATTGATTATAACATTAGAAATTCTGATTAAGTATAAATTGATATATTAGTATAATTTCAGGCCTATTTTACAATTTGTAACTATAAAACGTAGAGACACTGGAGAGTGGGCACTTCCAGGAGGGATGGTTGATCCAGGTGAGAAGGTTAGCATGACTGCTGTAAGAGAATTCCAGGAAGAAGCCATGAATTCTTTAGTCATGACTCAAGGTACATTTAATTTAAAATTATGAAAATAATTACATACCAGCACTAAATATTATGTAAAGATTTAAAAAATATTACTGTTGTGTCCTATTTAACTACCTGTATTAAAGTAAGTGAATCATAATTAGTACACTGAAACATTGTTTTGTTAATTTACAAAATGTGAATAGCAGTATTTGATAAAAGGCAACCATATATATTATTTTTAACCCTTTTCTTGATAGTGTATCTGTGGAGATACATCAGAATTTACAAAACCTATTGCCATAATAATTGCCAACTTAATAATTTTATATGAATATTTAGGTAATTTCTCAGTTTTTGGACGCATGGTTAGTTTCTATTAGACATCCTTGGGACATAGGGGTTAAATGGTATGAATATTATTTTGATATTGAAAGAAAGAACATTCTGCCAAGTTAAGGGTTAACCACTAAAACTATGATTTTTTTATACCTCTTCCTATTATATTACTACAACACATTGAAACAGGTATGAATGTTAATTAAATATATTCTAAAGCAATTTTTAAATTTCTAATTGAGTGTTTATTAAATTTTAGATCAGAAAGAAGAGTGTAAACTGAAACTAAATCAATTCTTCAACAGTGGTGAAGAAGTATACAGAGGCTATGTAGATGACCCACGTAATACTGATAATGCTTGGATGGAAACTGTTGTCTATAATTTTCATGATGACACTGGAGATACAGTGGGATCATTGAACCTTCATGCAGGAGATGATGCTGTTGGGGTTCAATGGGTAGATATTACACCAGACTTAAGCCTATATGCGAGCCACAAGCACATTGTACTTGAAGTTTTAAAAATGAGGATAAGGACACATGATAAAAAATAAAAAAATATTACAAAGCAATGATCTTTTTTAAGTTAAATTTTCCAAATATAGAGAACAAAAAGTGTTTTCAATTTTCATAAATTTTACAGTACTACTTTCAAATCAGTAAATGCATTTTTAAATAGTTTTCTTATAAATAGTATACATCAACATAGATTTCAAGAAAAATATTTGTTACAAAATATTCAATAAATGTTGATTATTTTATGAAATAAACTTTGATACCAAACTAACTTGATGGAATATATAGATACTATTAAATTCACTATATTATCGAACATACACTACACACAATTAAGGGACCAAAAAAATTGTCATCTTATTGCAAATCTAAAAAAAATATTTTAAAGTTTCAAGGCTAGTTTTTCGATCTTTTGGTTAAAATTTTTTAGAACTGCGGTTATTGCTCAATAAGAAGGTATAGACAGAAAAATCCTAATATTTTATTCTTAACGTTTTGTCTATGGTCTTGTTTACTGAAAAAATCTGGTATTTATATCAGAATGTTTTTCATAACAGTGTAAAATATTTGATAAAAGCGTAAGTTCAGGCAGATATATTTTTTTACAATTTTACATAGAGAATGAACGTTAGACCTAGTTTTTACAAGAAAGCCTTCGGTTCATGTGAAAACAATAGGAATTTTTGAACAAAATGAAACAAAATTATAATAATTGAAATATATTTCATTTTAAACTTTTTACAATTTTTAGAGGACATCAACACAAGAAATACATTTTACTAGAAAACCTTATTATAAGATTTAATTCTACCGTTGAATATGTCTGTAAAATTGAAAAATTATAAAATGAAACAGTTCTTCCTTTATCATTACTTTGTTTCATTTAGTCAAAGATTATTATTTAAAATTTATACATAACTAAAATTGTTTTTAAAGTGCTTATGCTACATACGTGATATGAAAGAAGTTTCATAGGTGTATTATTTTTTCGCACAAACCAGCCGATTTAAACATGCGCCGAGCACCGCGCTCAGTGCGACATGTGTAAAATTTAATCCATATATCTCCTAAACGTGAGTTTGGCCCATTATAAAACTTTGAAAGGTTGAAAAAAATCTTTTAAAATGTTTACTTTTGCTTTGATGCAGGGTTTTTTTTTCAAATCTACTTTCATATTAATAAAGAACAGCTAATTATCTGTCTGTATATATACATACATATATATTTTATCAATTAAATAAATTGCTTCCAAAAAGTCCGCAATTTTATTATACATTAATCCTTTCAAGGTTCTTAACATGAGAACTAATCCTCATACAAATAAAAAAAATACACGATAACATTCACACACCCTAGATGTACAAATAAGCAAAATATAAATGAGTTGCAAAACAAACCTCACTCTTTTTTCGCTGCTCATTTCACGGGAAATGCCTCATTGGTAAAATGATATTTTTTGAACCCCAAAAGATCTGATCTGAGGGGCCATGACGTAAACTATATAGTATAATTTGTTATTTAGTGTTAAACGAGATCGATCGGGATAGCCATTTGGTACAAATTTTGCTATAGAAATTTGCTACAGCCTGTTGCGATTCGGTATCAAGTCGAGTATGTATATCTATTCGTACACCAAGAAACTTTAAGCTTTATTATATCTGTTCGGGCGTGACAGGGGCCATTATCATTGGACTCTTATTCCGTGATTGTCAGTATTGTACGTATTATCAAATGCACTGCAACTCGCCATGATACTCTACAAACGAAGGGTCTTCACACCAGTCTGCATCCATAAAACCTCAGACTCTTGTATAAAAAAGATAGTAAGGACAAAAGTGTCTGTAAGTGGTCACAGAGGCCAAAAGTAATTTGGAACGACAGAGATAAGCGCCTATCCAACTTAAGACTTGACGTGATTTTAAAATGATTTTATTGGTATTTACTGAACTGAAAATAAGTTCTTATAAAAATCATGAAAGGCGCATCAGTGTTAAAGTGTGTCTCTGTGTGTATCTTCTCACTTTCTAGACACCCGTGTCCTTAACACATTAATTGTTTTCTCAAGTAATTGGGCACTGTCAAAATATTGAGCCTTTGACGTGTTTCATGATGTAATTATTTCAAAACTAAATTCTTAGAATAATTATACACGGAAAGACAACGCTCGGCGAAGTGAAGAAGTTAAAATTTTGCCACTACTTTAGTGCAAGATGTTATTGTTACTTTGTAGAGTGAGAACAAAAAACATAAGTAGATATAAATACTTTATCACATACAAACAATAATAATAATATAATAGATAATTATATCCATGAATATCTTTGACTTCATCATATTATAATGACCGACCAACTAAATTCATTAAAATTAACACTAGTCTTGCAGTCGCTGTATCTTTAAAACGTTTGCTATTCTAATTGTAAATGTACTTATCACACATTGTTACATGAAGGACACATACGCAAACAAGCTTCAGTCCACTTTCACGTTTTTAGTGCAATTTACTCTACAGCTCTCAATCGGTCCAATTGTTATCTAGTAACAATTATCCACCTCACACATGATAAATGATACATATATGACTGTTGATTCTATACTCAAAAGTCAAGAGAAAATTTAATGCTCATAAAATTGAGCAGCAGCAAATAGCCAATAAACACTGAAATAAAGAATTAACATATATATATTAGGCCGTTTAAAAAAAAAAAAAAATTTTTTCCTCGGAACCACGCACAAAAATTTCGTTTTAATGCCAAAATAGGCCTCTGAAAATATGAGCCCTTAATATTAATATTTAGGTTGTCCGCATCGCACTTTTCGATTTCCCATACAAATAACACAGGACAAAAGTTTTTTTTTCTTTTGACTTTTATAACTAATGAACGATATATCGTATTGCAATATCCATTCAATATTTTTGTAGGGAATTTAATGCTCTAAAAAAAAGGATATCTTCTATATTTTACTATAGTTATGTAGTTGTACTGGCGTGACTATATGATAAGACATTTTTTGCGCAGTTGTATTATACTCCACGTCTATTTTTTTTTATATGAATGGTAACTTAACTTTTTTCTTCAGTTCAAAAATGGTATGAGTGCAAACACTTCTCAAAGAAACTTAGTATATTTTGATGTGATGTTTTTTAATCGCATAGTACTTTGTATCAGATGAGGTGTAGCCATTACTATGTCAGAAGAAGATAATTATTTATCTAGTTTCAAAGTTATGGACCGATGCTAGTTTGCGTTTAAACATCTTATATTTTCAAAATATGTAATATCACAAAATGTATCCTCAGTGGAGAGCCGAGCGAGCAATAAGTCTGTGTTAGGTGGCCATGAACGTGGGCGCGGGGGCGGCGGCGAGCGCATTGTACGCGCGATAGCAATTTACGTCGTTGATCAGTCGGTTGATGTTCTGCGTGAACGTTGGCAGGTCCTATAGAATATAATATCTCTTATTAATCTTTCAACATGAAGTGTGTGGTTCTCCATTTGTAGCTGATTGTACCACGATCATGATAATCATGGGATGAAATTCAACCTAACTATATCTAAAGCAGACCACGACAGAAATTCTTGAAAATAATTCATTTTGGGTTATAAATCTACTGGTATTTTTTTTACATTTAAACTTCGCTTCATTCACCCTCACTCACATTGAGAATAATTTTAAAAAATAAATTAAACAACCTTTGTGGAATACGAAAAAAATAGACATTTTATATGTTTTATCTAAATTGAAATATTTTTAAGAATGAAAAACAAAAAGAGGCACTTTTTGCATATATCTCAAAAACATTTATGGTTAGGGTATAAATGGTTCTGAAATAAGTTTTCTTTTTATTACCTACAACTTTCATCAGTAACTTTAAGGGAAAAAATAATTTATAATTAGTGGAGCAGTTGTAGCGGCGAAAAGATGTAGCGTGGAAATAGATTATTGTTATTAATTCTATTTTATAAAAGATGTTGCAGGGAGTGTAATTTTTGTTTAAAGCGCTGATAAGTTAACGAACTAATGAGACACAAGTTTAATTTAGCTGGACAGTGAGCAGATCAAATGAGGCGACAACTGTATACATTGAAGTTCGTTGTTATAATACCGTGTCCGGTGGGAAGTGTTCGAGCAGCGGCACGTGCTGGTGCGCGAGGCCAGGCAGCGAGCGCAGGAAGCGCGGCAGGAAGGCGCCGCGGAAGGCGGCGAAGTCGACGGCGGCCATCGCGTGCACCGCGCCCGTCACCTCGTCGCGGGCGAGCGCGCGCCACCCGCCCTCCACGAGCCCGCCCATCAGCACCGACAGGAACTCGCACAGGAATTCACATTTGAATATCGCCTGCAACATACATATGCTCACTGAGGGTCTGCCGTGCCGTTAGACTACCGATATTTCCAATTCAATTGGATTTTATACACATTCTGTAACATATGTTTTATTACTCATTTGTGTTGCAATTTCTCCTACTTAACTAAAAGTACAAGTAAATAAACTGTAATGGCGTTCAGGGTTATTTCATTTTGTTTTCATAATTAATATGACTTCATTTCGCTCATCTGTGTTATAAGCACTATGGAATTCTCAATCGCCCACACATTTATAACTTCTCAATGTTTTGAGAAGTGGTAATCATGATTACAGAGCAATTATAATTACGACTACATTTTGTAATCAATGTAAGTCATTGTTCAGATTACATTTTGTCCATCTCCGTTATGGCCTATGTTTACAAACAGTTATTGTTATCTGGCTCTTGCTGCCTTCATTGGTGATGAACTCTCACATTAGGTACCATAACGGCGTAAACTTCTACAGTAAGACTAATTGTGTTTGTGAAAAGTTAATGTGACACAGTAGCCGAACTTCTGAGCTTTCAAACATGTGGGTGGCAGAATCTTATTGCGTGTAGATAAATTACAGTACACTCTTTAATAGACTTGACCGGCTTCCACATGATAAACATAAAAAAACTTAAACTTTGTGTTAAATTGATAATGGTTATAGTTGTTTATTCAAAAGATGGCGTTTGCAGAGAATTGATACACGATATCGTTTTGTCACACAAAATCATATACAATTCTGCCAAAACATTAATAAATTAGTAGCGACAAAGCAACTGTTTGTTTTATTGAATCACATCCCGAGTCGACAGCGGCGACATCTATACTAATTTTTGTTCACTTTGTTTAATAGATGTACAGAACTTACATATAAGTACAGGTGTATCTGCGGAGTGAAGCACAAACCTTGTGGTAGAGTTTACACTTGTTGTTAAGCGTCTCAAGCGTTTGAATGTTGAGCCGTAGCAGGTCGATGTCCGGCTGCAGCAAGGAGCGTCCTAGAGCGGTGAGCGCGCCGCGCAGTTCATCGGTGCGCCGCGCGCTCTCTTCGCTCTCGCAGTGGTGCGGGAAGAAGTACCGCCACCGGTATATCAGCACGCTGCACAACACAATAAATCAATCAGCCTCACTGACGGACCAGAGCAGCGGTGGGTGAATATTATCTAAGGCTGAGATTTATAGACACTATTTCGACTTTGCTCAGCAAAGATCCCAAAAAATAAATTCGTTTTGACAAAAAACTGAATATATAATAGAAACTTAAATATAGCCATGGTATTCGCAGAGCCAAATCCGTGTTGACAAAATCGGTGAATTACCAAATTATATTCATTGAGTAATATATAATAATGTCTAATAATATATAATGTCTAAGCAAACGTAAAATGACGTCTATAAATTTCAAATTTTTACTTTGGATACAAACTATGGGCAGAACGACACGGGAGCGTTTTTTTTTTTAAATGATTTTGGAAATAAACCATTTAACTCGAAAAAAATATTTAGTCAATTTAAAAGTGCCAAAAATTATCAGAATCGGCACTTTAAATCATAAAACCAATTATTATAGGTATGTTGAAAATCTTTGTTATTTTAAAACTTAATATAAATTAATTAAATATAAACCATCATTTTTAAATTATAGTATAAACCGCATCAAGTTTGTTGTATAAAAATAAAAATAAGCAAGCACACAAACGGACATACAAATAATTTTAGACCGCTGAAACCAGAGTGTGGCTCAAGTGATGTCAAAGTGTCGATAAGCATCTCAAACAGGTTGTGCTTGTTTAGTCATAATTCATAAAAATTTAATTCCATAATATGAATAGCAAAATCTTTATATTGGTGGGGAAAGTATTGCTATACATCGATAAAACTTTAAGATATTTTCTGCATCAAATTGTAAAAGCAATGTTTAACAAATCGGTAGTGTGGTATAGAATGTGAAGAGTGTGTGTTTACGCGGCGAGCAGGCGGTAGGCGGCGCGCGCGAGGTCGGGCGCAGCGGCCGTGGCGCGCGGCAGCACGTGCCGGTGCAGCAGGTCCAGCACGGCGCGCGCGCGCACGCCGCCGCCGCCCGCCTCCACGCCCAGCCGCACGCACTCCACCAGCCGCTCCACGCCGCTCTCGGCACCCTCGCCGCTGCCTCTGCGGGTGCACATTATCATACATACACATTCACCAATGTATTACGTGTATAACTAAGTCTGATATAGAGTAAGAACTGTTTTACAATACTAAATAATAAATAAATATAATGTTTGTAGATTAGGACATTTGATATAGCCAATAGCTTATAATTTATTATGGTAGTATTGTGTGTTCTAAAAGGTCTTACTAACTGTTCCGTATTCGAATAAGTGTGCGGACAACTTCGATTATGCTCTGGCAACACCGTACGGGTTGTCAATTGAGTTTTGCTCTCGCTCGAACCGATCCGCCGAGTAACGACATAAAACATACAAATATTCCTAAAATGCAACAAATTATCCGATTCCAAAGTGTATAAGTGTGCTTGGAAGATCCTCAAAGACACCAGTATCCTGGAGGAGAAACAGGGGCCCCTGAGGAGTTGGCGAACTGGTGATCGCGGTAAGTGAGATTCTTTAGGCAGCCCGTGCCACTTGCGGAGCTATCGAATTACCGTACATAACTTTTGTTCCTCCGAGCCGGATCTTTCACAATTTTGTTCCTCCGAGGCCAGATCTTTCATAATTTTGTTCCTTCGATAAAAATCTTTCGAAATTAGTACATATTTCGTGTTAATTAACACAAACTAGAACATTCATATCGTATTCTAAAATTTAATTCCATAACGTGCAGGGTATTTCAAAATTATAATCCGTCCAAATCTACTACTACAACAAAGAAACGACTTGCTGTACTACCGGCGGTCATCTTTATTCGGTCGGTTATAAATGTAATACTGCACTAGCTATAACCCGTCCAGTTTCACTACGTGAAAGAAGGCACCTGGCTAACCTACAAAGTGTAGTCACCTTCATTCGGTCGGCTTATACATTTAATTATTTTCATTTATCCTACAAAAGTTCGAATGTTCTAATTTAATTTCATTACAACTACTTACAAATCCTAACAACAATTTACAACAAAACTACAAACAAATAATACATTTTGGAATCAATCATTCGTATAACTACATCCGTAAACTACATTATTATCCTACAAACGTTATACCTACATATCTATATCCAGAGATGGGCAAAATGTAATCAGATTAATGATTAATGATTACGATTACATTCTGTAATCATTAATCATGATTAATGATTAACGAAATTAATCAAAAAAAGTAATCATTTTTCGGTGATTAAGGATTATTAATCTTTAATCAGATTACAATTAATCATGATTACTTTTATGATTACTTTTCTGTTTGATACGTAAAATGTGCTGCCGACAGCAGAGCGGCGCTCGCCTTTTTTTTATTTATAGTGTACGACTACTACTAGCCAAACTGGCGAACTGAGTGCCACCACATAGTTAGGTGTTAGGGCGATTACCCGAACTGGGTCGTGACCTCAGTACAATAGTGCAAATACCGGCATAGTGACTCGCTTCGACCTGACTACTTTCAGGATCAGTTAGTGCTCGGTGGACATTAAGTAAATCCAACGAAATCTAGCTAATCATTGATGCTTTTACCATTGTTCTGGATGATTCCTGGATTATTAGAACTGATTATCAATCTACCGCCCATATTTTACTGAAATACCGTCTCCAACCCGATAATCCACGCCCGCCTTCGGGATGGAGGTAGAGAGACAGAGCAAGATAGCGCAAAATTTTAATTGATCAGAACAAGACATCATTTTCTCAAATTTACACAAGCTTCTATAGCGCAGAGCGCAACATCACCTTTCTTGGTCATCCGTCTCTCTCTACTGACTCGGTTTCGTCTTTGATGTAAACCGAGCCGCCGCGCCGCACACGTTCGTATCGTATTTTGAATTTTAATTCATAACTAAAGTTGAGATATCGATCTGTTTTTATTTCCAGATAACTGACGTTCTACCTAATAACTTTGATTCTTACAGTAAATCAGCGGGACACATACATAGTTTTTTTTTCAATTCGCTTAATTTTTTTTGTCACGTTTGACTTCTAGTTTTTTAAAGACTAAAGAATATAGTACTCAGAAAATAAGACGCAAATCGACATACGGGCACGCGCCATTTTTATCTCACTAAAAACGCTTTTTTGTTTACCAAATTATATATATATATATATATATATATTGTTTAATGAGTAATAAAAGTAAAAAAATTGTAATTACATTTTTCTGTTTTGAAAATTTAAATTAAAGCATTGCACACAAAGTCTTTGGCCATTATTAGAAGTATTCTCCATCTCGAAAGTGGACGCTGGATTATCGGGTAGGAGCCGGTATTTCAGTAAAATATGGGCGGTACTTTGATAATAACTTCTAATAGTCCAGGAATCACTCAGAATAATAGTAAAAACATCTATGATTAGCTAGATTTCGTTGGATTTACTTAATGGCCACCGAGCACGAACTGATCCTGAAAGTAGTCAGGTCGAAGCAAGTCACTATGCCAGTTTTTTCACTAGTATACTATGGTCACGACCCAATTCCGGCAATTAACCTACCAACTCAAACGGCTGAAAGCACAAAAAATTGTCCTGAACGTACTCAGGTCGAAGCGAGTTACTACACAGTACACAATTGCAAAGACCCTTATAGTGATTATGATTCGCTCAACGAGACGGATATTCGGGGTCGGACTTGCACCGGCTAAAACCACCGGGTGCCAGCACTGCCTAATCTTCGCCTTTGCCGGGCCTGGGAATCCAGATACTTCCTAGGGGCCCAGCGAGCGATTGGTCTTAGACAGGCCTCCTCCCTGGGAGAGGGTCGTAAAAATACCCAAACAATACCTCCCATTGGGGCGGCGTGTGAGCATACACACGACGACACCACCCCACCCTCCGCTGGACGTCACCCCCCCCTCTCTGCTGGACGCCACCCTCCACTTTCTGCTGGACGAAACCCCAACTCTCCGCTGGACGCCACCTCCCCACTCTCTGCTGGACGCCACCCCCCCACTCTCCGCTGGATCCCTCCAATCTCCACTGGACGCCACCCCCACTCTCAGCTAGACGCCACCCCACTGTCCACTGGACGCCACCCTCCCTCTCCACTGGAAGCCACCCCCCACTCTCCGCTGGAAGCCACCCCCCTCTCTCCTGGACGCCACCCCCCCTCTCTCCGCTGGACACCACCCCTCTATTAGACGGAAGTTTGAGGTCATATATAATTCGAAATAAAATAACTTGAAAAATTAAATAAACGAGTATTTAAATCGGTCTCTCTCTCAGCCAGAACTCAAAAGTAATCATTAAAATAATCATGATTAATTGAATGATTACTGTAATCAAGATTAATGATTACCCATGTAATCATGATTAAAAGTAATCAGATTACAAGTAATCATGATTACATTCGTCATGATTACTTGTAATCTGATTATTAATCTGATTAAAAGTAATCATGATTACGCCCATCTATGTCTATATCTACGATATATTATTTAATTACTTTGTGTTGCTTGGAACCTTTTCATTACGACTACCCATATCTACCTTCAACTAACAATAAATTCTACTTTTCTATTAATAACGTGATAGAAACTTATACTTTTTTATTCAACTGCCAAATATCAACTTATTTGATTCAAAATGACAGAAATCAAGCAATTAACTTTTGAACGCGATGTCATTTATAGTGATTTAGAGGGAATGTTACAGTTTCTACAGGACGAGTGCATGGATATCGATAAATTTATGTGTCGTGCACAAGATTTAATACAATTAAAAAATAATTTTGCGCGTGTTCAGTCCAAATTGGAAAAAATATATTTTAAAGATGATTCTTTTAATTCAGAACTGGAACTTGGACATAGAAATAAATTTAAAGATTTATACTACAAAGCCAAATTGTCCGCTGATAAGTTGAAACTACAACAACAATCTACGCCTACTAGTAATCAAACGGTAAATTCTTCCAAAAATTGTTGCAACATGCGTCCGGAATTGAATCTGCCACCTCTCCCACTCCTTCGGTCTTACGGTCACACAACTAAGTGTGAACAAAAGGAACTTGAGACTAGCGTGATACTAAAAGGCTCTTCCGCGACGTCGCTAACGGGATTCGAACGCAGTACTTTCGCCTGCGCGAGTACCGTCAATCCGTCCGCTAAACCTAGCGCGCCTGCTTCAGCTCGGCCCGGCCGTTCGTATCCACCGCGCCGCTCGATGCCCGCGCTCAGTGCTACTATAGCGCATAGTTCACCGGCCACACCACAATCACCGTACCTTAACAAAGTTGCTACTCAACTGAAGCTTTTCTGTTCTTACTGTAAATCTAATACGCATTCGTTAAATAAATGTTCAGTATTTCTAAGCTTATCTATTTTACAACGTAAAGATTTTATTTCAATTAAAAATATTTGTCCGAATTGTTTCATTCATGGACATACGGTGTTGCAATGTTACTCGCGTTTTAAATGTGAGATATGTCAACAAAGACATCATACGTCCTTACATACTAATACAGAAACGTCGGCAAATTCGTATAACGACCAACAAGCCACTTCGAACATCGCAGTGTCAGCAGCAGTGAGCTGCGCCTCAGCCGCACGCGCTGATGGTGACCACGAACAACTCTGCGACACAGAATACTCCGTACTCCTCGCGACCGCACTTGACGACATCCGTCCCCGCGGCAACACTTCTATGACGGCTCACACCGTTCGAGCGCTTATCGACCCCGGTTCTCAAACTTCTCTAATCACGGAGGCTTGTGCTCAGCGGTTTGGACAAAAATGTCATAGCGCCCGGTCAAATGGTTCTATTACGGGCGTAGGAGAAGGAGAAGCCGTACACCCCCACGATTTCATTTCTTGTAATGTCACCCCTCAGAACCGACTAAAGCCATACATTGGTAGAAACGCTTTAGCAATTTCTAAAATTACTAATTACACACCACAGGTTCACAATATCAACGATAAAACTTTATCAAACATTCGCAACCTACCACTGGCCGATCCGGAATTTTCTTCCGCGCGTCCGGACGAGCAATTAAAAGCAGACTACAGCGACGAGATTCTTCTCGATGACAACATCAGAGGTTCTCGCTGTACTCCAGTTGCGATAAAAACAACATGTGGGTATCTTCTTTCGGGTAAAATATTAAAAAAATCTTCTACAACACATAACGTTTGTATAACCTCTTTACAAAACGCCAATATTCAACACTCTGTTCCAGCAACTACAACACTTTCGCCCGACGATGCCTTGTGTGAAACGCTCTTCTTCAACACTCATCACACAAGAGACTCCTCCGGCAGATATTCGGTTTCATTACCATTCAAACCTAACGTCCCACCGCTCGGCGAATCGCGAGATACCACATTACTTCGTTTTAAAAAATCAAAAAAGCGTTTATTCCGTAACTCTTGCTTACAACAAGATTACAATCGGTGCTTACAAGAATACATAGATCTTGGGCACATACAACTTTTTCCACCTTCTTCAGAGACCTTATCTGTTTCTGAAAGGTACTACTTTCTTCCTCATCACTACGTGGTGAAAACACAGAGTGCAACTATGAAAACGCGAGTTGTATTCGATGATTCCTGTCCCACTATTAACGGACGATCATCAAACTACATTATTCTGACAGGTCCTAAACTACAAGAGGATATTGTCATGGTCCTTCAAAACAATAATTTACAAAAATTAAAGCCTATCATCGATGATGCTGGTGTCGTCAGGGTCGGCGGCCCCATCTATAATTCAAAACTACATTACAAAGCAAAATATCAATTACTCTTACCTAAGTCAAACATTTTAACTAACATACTTATCACCTCAACAATCAATCATTTTCTTAAATTAAATTTACACGTCGGTCCTTTTCTAATGAAAACTATTCCCCTTCGTTATTCCAAAACCTTCAAATCTTACGTATACATGTCCACCAAGGCTATACACCTTGAGTTGGTTCCCGACTTAACTACGCAAGCTTGCATTTCAGCTCTTCGCCGCTTCACGGCAAGACGCGGTCTTTATTCTGACATCTATTCTGACAACGGACGTACTTTTGTAAGGTGTAACTCGTACTTAAGAGAGATGTACGCTTTCTTGAAGAACAATAGCTCGGATATCAAACAACACTCCGTTGATTTAAAAATTAATTGGCATTTTCTACTTGCTTACGCTAGTCACTTTGGTGGTATATGGGAGGCCGGAGTGAAAAATTTCAAGCAACATTTATTCCGCGTTGTAGGTTTTCGAATCCTAACTTACGAGTTTAACACTTTACTACTCGTACATCAGATCGACGCAGTCCTTAATTCCCGACCGTTGTGTGTACTAAGCAATGATCCATCAGATCCTTTGCCTGCAACTTCAGCGCACTTCTCGGTGGGCGGTCCATTCACCTCGTTGCCCGAGTATGACTGGTCCAACTCGCAAACCAACATCTTGCTGAGATGGGAAATGCTTCAACAAATGTTACAACATTATTGCATACGATGGAGTCGCGAATACCTCCAACAACTCCAGCAGCGGGGTAAATGGTACCACAACAAAACGCCTGCTATTACCGAGGGTGCTATAGAATTACTACATAACAATGCATTGCCACCGATGCAGTGGCAACTAGCTCGTGTACACCATGTACATCCTGGCCACGACGGCGTTGTCAGCGTTGTAACACTGCGCATAGGCAATTCCTACACCAAATGGCCTGTTGTTAAGGTCTTTCCACTTCCTATCGATAATTAAACAATATATCCACCTTCATTACGTGTTGGTATAACTTTAGTTTTAAGTTCACATAATCATTCTTATTTATTTTTTATTTAGTTTTATACAACATATAACGCTACTACTACATATAACATAACTATACTACTAACATAACTACTACTACATACCTACTACTACTATACTATATAACTACTTTCCACTCGCAATATACGTAGGTGAATTATTTACATTTACAAACCACATCTTTTCCGAAGCATGAGTACTATCTCTGCTTCAATCTTTTCCAAGTTAGGACATCGTCGTAACTTATTTATTCAGACTAGGATATTCGTTCTGGTCTCATTAAAATCCTACGTATTTTAAGGTCGGCGGCATGTTCCGTATTCGAATAAGTGTGCGGACAACTTCGATTATGCTCTGGCAACACCGTACGGGTTGTCAATTGAGTTTTGCTCTCGCTCGAACCGATCCGCCGAGTAACGACATAAAACATACAAATATTCCTAAAATGCAACAAATTATCCGATTCCAAAGTGTATAAGTGTGCTTGGAAGATCCTCAAAGACACCAGTATCCTGGAGGAGAAGCAGGGGCCCCTGAGGAGTTGGCGAACTGGTGATCGCGGTAAGTGAGATTCTTTAGGCAGCCCGTGCCACTTGCGGAGCTATCGAATTACCGTACACTAACTAAACTAAATAAGGTAAACTAATTGGTGAGAAGTTCTGTACCTTTGTGCAACTTCTAAAAAGGCGTCTATGGCGGTGTAGGCAAGGTTTCCAAGCTGTGGTAAGAGTGCGGTGAAGAGCGCTAGGAAGAAGTCAGTTATTTCCGGTTCAGCCGCCGCGAACGCTCCACTCGGCTCGCACAGCATACGCAGGGCGGTCTCCGCTGCGCTCTGAATACCCTCTGCTATCACCTGCCACATTATAATTATAATCGTACAATTATTACAAACATCCTATTTTTAAAAAATCACTGAATGGCCCTGTTTTTGGTTTTCTATCTCTTGACAATGCACTACTAAACTGTAAGATTTGACTCCACTTTCACCTTTTTGCTATATCATTTTACGTCAGCAAGATGTCGATATCCTAACTACTCATATGAAGCGATTCCCCTTCTTCCATTCCATTATGGACTTTAATTCACTGTCAACGGCTGTTTTCCCAACTTCATACAATATGAATGTTTTCAAACAACTTGTTAAATGGTGAAACTTATTAAGTCAGAAATTAAGCCCATGTAATGTACGGTTAAGCAAATATGGAGTTTGTGGTATTTGACCTTCTTGTGTGCGGTGGTAGCATCGGCGAAGGCGTGCAGTAGCGCCGTGAGCGGCGGCAGCGCGGCGTTCGGACCCGCCGACACGAGCGCGCCGCTCCACGCGCACACCAGGGCGCGGCATGACTCGCCGCCGCCGCGCAGCATCAGCGACACGAGCGCCTCGCGCACCACGCTTGCGGTCTACGCAAACATACATTTGTTGGCGCAGAAGCCACGTCATTTATTAAAATAACGAAGTCTTCACAATACGCTTGATTTATTTTTAACTTTTGTAACTGTTGTATATTTTACAAAAGGGCCATATAAAACGATTACTTTGCAACACGTGCGCCAGGCAACCGTTGATGACCAAATTATGGCTTAGAGACTGTACTAAACGCACCGGCATGCGTACTTTATATAATAGAGTTTGAATGCAGGAAGCCTCCCTGTTGGCGGGTGTTGTTCACAATAATTGAGGATAGTACCGTCAGATACAATCTTTGGCGTTATGAAAATCTTGTAGCGGTAATTAGTAAGAATAAATGTATATTTCTTTTCCATATTATCATCTTATCTGCAAACAACTTTAAAACTCAACAAATACATTAACATTTCAAATATACCAAATCACATAGTTACCTTTAGTTCTAAATAATTTATTGATCTCTGAGCATGGTTATACAATTCTCCAACTAGAGCCATCGGGTCTTTCGTAAACTTGACATTTTTTGATAAACTTAGTAGCAGATGCGCCGCCGCGTGGCATAATATAGGTGGTTCCTTAAAAAAAAACGTTACAATCAAACCGAATAGAGCATAGAGCAGAATAGAGTCGGTATATCATGAAAACTCCTTCATGTCCAAGATATTATTTATATCTACCATGAAAAGTGTTTCTTTATTTTGTATTGATTCTGACCCAGCGAACTTCGTACCGCTTGACAGTCAATGAATGTCGTGTTAACTAGAAGACAAACTTACTCCCCTCTCCACCCCCTCTGTTGTTAATAGTCTATAAAAGTCCTCTTTGAGGAATATTCCTATATTCCTCCGTATATTGTTTTGTAACATTTCAAAGTGATTTGGCAGCTTTTTCGATGAGCCATCTGGACTTTTTTTACCAACATTTTTAACAATCATTGACATATTTCAACCAATTTACATAAAAACTTCTCCATTAATCACTCTGTGCATTAATGAAAACCGCATGAAAAAACCATTCAGTAGTTTTTGAGTTAATTGCGAACAAACGCGGAGGGTCCCTTCGTTTTATAATATATACGTAATCACATATTTTTATAAATGCATGAAATTGAAATCAAGGAAAACCCTGTTGTTAATATTAAAACGGAAACTTACAGGTACATCGTGCGGCAGAAGAAACGGCACGGCGGATGAGAAAAGTCCTTCCATAGTGTTAACAGGCACGCCGCACTCGCTTGCGTAACAGCACCACGCACCCATGCATGCGAACATTTCCGCGTGCCTGCAATCAGTACCACTAAAAATAATACCAATATATTATGCTTATCAATACAAAACAAGAAAGGCGGCATATTGTTAGAAAAGTAAATACAGTCAAAATCTGTTATAACGACACCGAAGAGACTACTCATATTTAGTCGTAAAAAACGGTGATATTTTCCAGATACGAAGTGGTATTTTTTTGCCTGGAATTTTGTTCTGGATCAATAGAACCGCTATTGTTGTTCTGAACGACGTAGCCATATTTCAAAATGTATTACTAAACATCCTGACCATGCCAAGTGTGACGGTAAGCATCGTGCAGTCCAAGAAACGACAACTTAATAGTGTAATTATACTATAAACGGTAGAGGAAAACCCATCGGTAGTCGCAGCGATCATGTCGCCTGCACAAATATCCCTTCACGCGACGCTTAAAGGACCCCATATCATAGGATGGTGGGAACAAGCTCGACAGAATACCACTCCAAAGCCTAACGACACGGCAAAAGATGTGACTGCGTAAACCCGTGGGCATGGTTCTATTAAGCAAGCGAGAGCGTGGAACAAAGTTAAATAACTCTTCCAAACACTCGCCGTGATACAGACAGTAGAGATACGTCAATAGCTGTATCCACTTTGAGTTTATATATCGCGCCCAACATGACCAGTAGTACAATTAATCGTTGTTCTCAGGGCACTACACACTTTGTATATTAGCCAGGCTGAAATAAAGTTATTGTGGTGAAATCGATATGTTAATCAAGGGATAATAGCAAATGTAATAAATAATGTACGTACAGGTGTAAATGCGCGTGTGCGTGGGAGGGCGGCACCTGCGAGCGATGCGGGCGAGTGAGCGCCGCGCCCGCCAGCACGCCCGCCACGCGCTCCATCACCGCTGCGCCCGCGCCCTGCCCGGCAACGCGCCGCCCGGTCTCGCATTCTGCATGTACATACAACGCACAACCGCTTTACTATTTGACATACAGACAATGAGACAACAATATATGTTTTATATAGACTGCTTGTCAACCAATGGCTGTTGAAATGACTTCTAACTTTACTTTGTGTTTTAATATAATTTAGCTACGATGTTATCGAATATAACTCTTTCACTTATCCTTCCGAGAATCTATATATAATATAATATAATATAATAGACGCCTCAAACTAGTTTCAATCCTACGATGTTTCAACAAGCTTTAAACTACGAACATCTTTTAAACAACAATAATTTTATCGTTATGAGATGCCTGCCTGTTGATATCTTAAATAGAAAATTAATTTGACTACCAGCTAAGAGCGGTGGCGCGAGACGTCCCAGCACACGCGTGAGCGTAGCATAGTCGAGGAGCGCAGCGAGCAGACGCTCTGCATCGGCGCCATCGGCGGCTGTTCCGGGCGCACCCGTAGACCGGACGCCGGACCGTGCGTGCACGCTTGCTAAACATTGCCATCGTTCCACCTGAATATAGAACAAAATACCTCTAATTTGACAATAATAAAACAAAAATTCACAAGAAATAAAATTATATTGATTATGTTGAAAATATGAATTCAGAATGTCTACGTACATCCTACGAAAGAGAACGCTAATTTTACATAGGAAAAGTTCTGAAATTCTATACAGGAAATAAATAATTGTGAGCATTTTATTTTATTTTTGTATCAATACTAAGATTATTAATAGTCTAGATGTAGTTGTAACTGTGCAAATGTTCCATGATTTGGATGAATATATACATCCAGCTCTTCTTATAAGCAATAGTTGTTCTTAGGAGGCTTGCTATATTGTGCTCATTAAATTAATATTTATTATAACGTGTAATGCCATCAGATTGTGTAAAAACGACAGATAAGATCTAGGGTTGTGTAAGCGTTATGATCACATAAGAGATGTGAAAACATAATGATTTTAATTAAAAAAGAAAAAAAGACTTGTTTTAAACTGCCTATCCATATTCTAGAAACTTAGTGTTACCAGTTTTTTACATTTACAAAATCTCCAAATTTAGGGAATCTATGTATCATTCATTGTTCGATATATGTATTAAAAAAACCTATAGTATATTAATTTTGCAAAAAGATTTTCAATTAAAAAAAAATACCAATTTAATTGCCCTATAGCGACAATTAATATCATTACACCACGAAAATTTTTTAAATTCTTTCACATATATCATTTACACAAATGATTTTTAATTCTCTTCGAAACTAGTCGAGTGCAAAAATAGTATGTATGACAGAAGTTTTGTACTATTCCGAATTTCAACAAAAAACCTATTTTAAGGGTATATGGGATGACATTGTGGCAACTTCGGTTAGTGGGCGGGGCATAATCTAGTAGGCCATGACATTTACAAATTCTGATGTATAAATTTTATGATTATTTATGAATGCACTATTTAGACATAAATAATCTTATATTTACTATTTAATTAAAAGGAAAGCTCCAATACACATCAACTCACCACACAGGAAAAAACATCTAATGGTGCTAAATCAGCCACTCGAGCTATACATTCTATACAATGTTTAAGGAATGTTTGCCATTCTGTTTCGCCCTGTAATTGAAGACACATCATTTCTAATTATTTAATTTAATAAAGACAAGGTAATGAATCAAAAATTATTGTAACATGATATTTACATCATCATCACAGATATCATTGTCTAGATTCTGCAATTGTACTTTATTGTGTTGAAACTGGATTTTATTCAACACACCATTGACTAGGGCTTGTAAAGCTTCCCAATACCTGAAAAGTTATTCAAGAAAATATATTGAAAGTCACGACTTTACATTTATAAAGAATTATAAAATATTTAAAAAATTATAACATACTATATAACAAAAATTTTATGGAAGAAATTATTTTCTATAATACTTCGTTTTTTAATAGAAATTAACAAATTTATAAAATATACAGTATATAACATTAATGAATTACTATTAATATAAAATATACTCACTTAACTGTATCTTCTGGTTTTAAAATATCAATAAATTGTATCCATATTTCTAAGCAATTTACAAATATAGTACATGTTGGTACCTGAAAATGGATAACAATAATCAAATATTTCTTAATCTGTTATATCAATATGTCGTCTAAATATAAAGTTAATAAGTACAATGAAATATATTTATGATTTTAATTAAATCAACAGAGATAATATTTAATGGTACATAACCTTCATACCTGGAATGTGTATTGGAATAGATATGACAAAAATTCGATAGCATCAAACTCGGGCTCAGCTTCCAACCTCTTGAAATGCAACGAGACAAACAGTTTCAAAAACTCTGCTAGCTTATTTAGGTAACTGAAATTTAACAAACATTTAAGCTCTATTAAGTGAAATAGTAACGGTGATATCTATATTATATATAAGATCTGTATAGATTCGATTAATGGCTTGTATATCACTTTCTACAAGATTTTGTTTCACAAATAATTCTCAAATCAAGAATAAGCATTAATTAGATATGTGGAATCCATAATCTTCTTCTTCCACCAGGTGGGATTAAAATAAATCTATAATTACATACATACCAGGGGGTCGAGGGATTTTTAGAAAGTTTAATTTATTATTATTTAGAGTGCTAATACTGACTCGTGATGTATATGCGCCATGTGTTGTTGGGAGTGGGTGAGATAGCGCAGCAACCGCAGCGCACAGTGATGCAGCCGCAAAGCCGTGGCGCCTGATGACGGCGGCGCGTAACGCCGGTACAGCAGCTCGCACGCACCGCCCAAGCCGACTAGTGCCGCCTCACCGCTCTGCACAATAGGTATTTGTTTACCTCGCTACTAAGTAGATAGGACAAATTATAGCAGGAGGCCTACCTGCTCTTCATTTCATCTCTTTTGCTTGCGTAGCTTTGTTATAGTGCTATATCGGTCTTGGTTCGAGTAATTTTTATTTATCATTGGTAAATCTCCAGTAATTTCACGTTTTTACCCGACTTTTTTACTACTAGGAATGGTATAATAATCTCTTTCCAAAAAAGAAATTCCTACGGGAGTAATCTTTCGCAACGTGACGAATGCGTTTGACAATGTGGTACAATAAATTTAAAAAATCAGCCTTTTTTTACAAAAATTAAAATTACATTTTTTTCGCCGTGCTTTTTTGGATAAGAGTAGAGTTCAACGTAATTGGTTCAGTTTGTAAATTCTATGCGAAAAAATGTAAATAAAGTTAGTGTACGTCAAAGTAGACCTAATCAGTTTAAAATTGACTACTAGCTTAATTCAGACTACACAAGGTATTTTTATAACCTGTTTAGTTGTTTCTTATCTAAAGCACTTTATTGCAGCACCCATTGCTCTTAGGTACTCTAATGGTTTGAGCATTTAACTAAAAACGATAGAAACATAAAAATATAGTAAAACAAATGTAACCCACCTGATTTTGAGTAGCTATACTTCCCCAATGGAAGACAGTGGTAACGAGTGACGGTGGTACATGTGATGATAATGGTAACCAAGAAAACAAATGCTGCAGAGTAGTCAAGCACTTTACAACTATTTCCATATTGAGGGATCTATGACAGAAATACAATATTTTAGTGGTGTTGTAAAATAGACGAATAAGTAAAATGTTGTCTTTTAATAAATAGATTTATTATTATTAATTTAATTAAGAAAAAAGTCAGATATTAAAAAGAGTACTTACTTATCTACATTATGAGCATCTTGAGCATTAGCCAACAAATCTGGTAAGGCGGATGTTTGAGGGATGCCATTTGTTGGTGAAGGTGGAGGGTTTGACTGCCCTTCTTTCTGAGCATTTTTTTCTAAAATTCCTGATAACAAAATATACAGGTTCTAGTAGAATAATAGAAATGTGTTTCATATAATTTTGACCACAACAAATACAATAGTTCCAGTTATGTAGCAGTATCTAAACCAAATCAAGGAATGCTAATGTTAGTTACTCATTAATAGTAGGTGACTATTTTTGGGATAACTTGATTTGGTTTAAAGACTACTCTAGCTAATTTTATTACCTACCTTTTGCAAAGATTTCAGTAGTATGTCTTGACTGAAAAATGAAATAATATTTGAGGGTCAACTTAGGAGACTTGTATAACTGATAAGTAAAATAATATTTTCATTAAACCATTTCATTTCAAGAACATTTATCATTTGCATTGTTTTATTTTTAGTAGAATCTCTTAAAAAATTGTAGCGAATGATTCTTACCACTCAGTGCCGATAGGAGTTGTGGCATGCCTTTAAGCATAAGTCTTTCTAGCTGGCTTCGTCTAGCTGATGGCAGAAGCACACCAGTGTCACGTGCCACACCCAGCTCTTCACTTGCCGCTTGTGCCATTATTAATCCCAGTAAACAATAATGACCCTCACTTTTCACTAACTGTAATTTTTATCTGCTTTAATTAAAAGGTAAACTATGAATCTATGCCTAAATACCACAAATATATCTTGATTTTGAATATTTACTTTTGTTTTGTTCCAATAATTAAAATCCACAAAAAAAAATGTTAATAATATTTACATTTACCCAGAACTGCTTTTCTTCGCCTGAACAATGTTTTCTTCAACTAATAGTACATCTTAAAGGATGAATAAATAAAATATTATCATGGCCGGGTCCGTGCCGTGGGACCTGGACGCACGAATTCTCGCATCACTTTACAAATGGCGCGAGAAGAAGATAGCCCAGGGCTTGCGGCTGGCCCCGACGGAAGTGAAGAGGAAGAAGGCACTCCTGACAGAGAAGGCCATTAGGGAGTGGGAGTCCAGGCTGGACAGCCCTAGCGCCGGCCAAAGGACCATCGAGGCAGTCCGTCCAATTCTCAAGCAGTGGTTTTCACGAGGTCACGGCTCGTTAACATACCGGATGACTCAGGTTCTCTCAGGGCACGGCAGCTTCGGGAGATACCTGAGTCTGATACCCGGGAGCGAGCCGACTGAAAAGTGCAATCACTGCGACGGCTGCCTCGTGGAGAGGGTACAACATGCCTTAGAGGAATGCCCAGCCTGGGCTGATGAGAGGGCCGAACTGGCCCAAAGCGTCGGCAACCTTTCACTGCCGGCCGTGGTTCGCGCGGTCATTAGCAGTGAGGCCGCGTGGAGGGGGATGGCGGCTTTCTGTGAGGCCGTCATGAGCGCGAAGGAAGCGGCGGTGCAGGAGAGGCATATTGCTGATCCTCGCAACCCTCGGCGCCGCCGCAGAACAAGGCGGCTTGGGAGAAGGGAGTAATTCGCGCAGGACTCCCAGCGCGAGGCGCTCCCCTCCTGACACAGGCTGGGCGGGTGACGTTGAGGGCGTCCCCGTCCGGTGCAGAGAGGAAGGGCCGGCGTGTGTGTGCCCACACGCCGTTCCTACAGAGTGGCAGTGAGGGGGTTTAAATTCCCCCTCCAAGATAGGAGGCCTGCCCAAGGCCAACGCTCGCCGAGCCGTCGGAAGTATCCGGATTCCCAGGCTCGGCGAAGGCGAGGAGAGGCAGTGCTGGCACCCCGGTGGTTTTAGTCGGGGCAGGTCCGACACACCGGGGGAAGTGGCTTTCACCACTTCCCCTGACGGTCCGTAGGGATTTCCACCGGGTTAACAAAAAATAATAATATTATCATAACACTATATCTTTCGAGGTCTCTTTAAACTAGTGGCTGTATCCACTTTGTGCACATATGTCAAGATTAACATGACCTATAGTACAGCTGAAAGCCATATTTACGGCAATTACACATGACATTTCTATTAAATACCATGTGGGTTTCCTCATAATTTTTTTTTCAGCTGTAAACATGTAGTGCCTAAATCTGTTCCTAACCAGAAAAGAGCCAAAGGTATGTGTCAGGATTCAAAAACTATAGGACCATTAGCCTTTGCTCACAATGACACTGATCTCTTATCCACGAGGTCACCACAGCTACAAGATTTAATATATATAAAAATTTAAGATGATTCATTTTATCAATTACAAAAAAGTTGCAGAAGCATTTAATAAATATTAGGTCTGGGAAAAGTTCCTGGCGTTTCTTTGGATGAATAGCGTTGGTCTCGCATATAACTAAAGAAACATGAATTACAGCAACACCAATGAGTGCACCTTTAAAGGTGACCTTTTGAACGTTAGTTAAATGTAAGAAACATTGCAATCTGTGCAGTGGTTCGAAAGTATTTCGCACTCGAACATGGAGCTGAATAATGAAAGAAACCAGTGTATTCTACAATATCATTATGACAAGGGGAACAATGCTGCACAGGCTTACGAAAAAAAATGTGCTGTATACAGTGAAGGTACTTTATCAAATTCTGCTGTGTGGAAATGGTTCGCTCGCTTTCATTCCAGTAACTTTAATGTGAAAGATGAGTTACACTGCGGTCGTCCAATCAGTGAAAAAGCTGATGAAACACTTGAAAAAGTCTAACAAGATAAGCATATCACCAGTGTCAATATTTCTATGGAGCTAGGCATTGACCATAAAAATGTTTTGAATCATTTACACAAAACTGGTTTGTGTAAATGATTCAAAAAAAACTTGACAAATGGAGCTGTGAGTTAAGCAGGAAAACAAATGAAATCGAGCCATTTCTAAAACGTCTAATAATCTGAGATGAAAAATGGATTACGTATGACAACTGGAAGCATAAAATAATGTGAATACAGGATGGTGAACCTTCACAATCATTTGCTAAACTAACATCGACGCCAAAAGAAGTGATGTTGTGTGTGTGGTGGAACTGGATGGATTAGGCTTGGTGATTGAGAGAAAAAGGCCCAAATTGATAAATAAGATATGTATTGTCTGTAATCGTGACAACGCCCAACCACACACTTCTTTGATGGCCCCTCAAAAAATTATAGTTTGGTTGGGAAGTTTTGTTGCATCTACCTTATAGTCCGGATATAGCACCCTCTGACTATTATCTATTCCGATCTCTGCAGAGCTCTCTTCATGAATTAACTTGGTTTCAAAAGAAGCCTATGAAAACTACTTGATCCAGTTTTTTAACCAGAAACCACAGAAGGTCTTCACCAATGGGATCGTAGATCTACCTAAAAAATGCCGAAACATTGTCGATAATAATGGAACATATTTGGTTCAAATAAATTCATTCACGTGCTTAAGGAGACCAGTCGAATTTTACTGAAAAAAAACGCCATGAACTTTTTCCCAGACCCAATATTTCCAATGAATATTTTATGAACAAAGAATAATTTTATGAATAATGTTATCTACATATGAAACAGTAGTTGAAAACTTTATTGTACCTCAACTATATTGGAGAAAAAGTCTTCATATAAATGTGGCCAGTCATACTTTGCTATGGAAACCATCATTGCTGCTAACTTATTTCTTATGAAGTAAAGCATCACTTTATGTTTAACCATTAACTCATTCCATAATGTGAGTCTTATTTCAGTTTTAATTTCATCCTTCAAACTGACCCACTGTCTATTGATAATTTTCTGAAATAATATAATTTCTTACATAAAAATTACATATCAGTACTCTTTCTTTGAGGTCTCTTCACTATAACATCCCCAATCAAGTCAAATTTATGATAATTCCAATCAAATGCTCTTTGAACTATCCACACACTACTAAGTATAACAACATATTACTGTTAATACTTTTATGGGATTCACACATTTGCAATAGATGATAAGTTACAAATAAGATATATGATAAGTTAACATATTAAAACACTTTAAATAGTGAAGCAATTTTTTTGAAGAACTAGTACTTTTATTTTAGCTAAGTACAGCTAATAGCAGATAGGTGAGTGGTCAAAGCACTACGATAAACAAGAATTTAGTTTTTCTAAAATTATTAATACATAAAACAATTTTTGCAAGTAAAATAATATTTCTACAAAAGGTTGAATAGGCATGGTGAGTTTTTATAAATATATAGCATTCTAGTTTTTCTTATATAGCACATAGTAAGTCATTAGAATCCATGTAGTGATAATGCATGAGCAGAAAAACTGCATTGATTCCAATATTTATGTCAACATGAATTGTTAAACTTTAATCAGTTCTTAAACCCATATTTAAATCAAGCAATTTATGTTACTTTTCTACATTATATAGCATTCAGATTAATGTACCCATCATCAGGTGTAATGATTAGAAACATAAAAATCGAATATGCTACAGTAAAAACGTTCATACCTCTAAGGTTGTTAAGGTAAACATTAAAACATATTGATTTTGAGACTTCTGGAGGAACAACAAACAATGTTTCCAAGAATCCGAACGACTTGAGAAATTTTCTAACATGCTTTCAATCTCCCTTTTTCTGTAATTATTTGTCGTTGGAGCAAAAAATTCCGACATAAGAATGTCCAACGAGGCTAAAGCCTCGTTAACCTCAATGTTAGTCTGGAACCAAGAAAACAGAAAACTAAATTTTAAAAGCCAATTAAATTACATAAAGCATTATAAGTTGTTAAAGTAATTTTTACCATGATGAAACGGTCAAGTTTTTCATAAAATTAGACTAATACAATTCTTGTATCTTTGATAGCATATAACGCACATTATCGTTATTAAATGTATTTCCAATTTGTGTATATTGTGTATGTTGAATTTTCTACGATGAAGTAATATAAATTTAACAAGTAAATAGGTCGACGCTACTCTGTTTTGAGCTTTCTACAGAAAAATAAAAATACTATGAAATATAATAATTGTTACCAGATTAGGGATGGGCCATATTAATTATATCAGACACAAATCATCGATATTTAAGAGTAAATTATAACAATTTTAATATCAATATTTTTGTAAATATAAAAGTATCAAGTTAGACAAGATAGCAAGTTAACAAAGATTTGCCTGATATCTAGAAGAAAAATAATCCTCTTATTTAAACTATGTAATGTCTATGTACCGGTTAATGAGTTGACAGGGACATGTTTGGGTTTTAGGCCTAAAAATGAAATTAAAAATTATAAAAAATGAGCTCACTTACATAAAAATAGGGGCCAAATGTACATATTGCATGTGAGATATTGTTGCAAAGATAAGAATAACGAATATGAAATATAAGATGACTAGATGTAGTATTAACCGCGCAGAGCAGTTTCAATAAATTGAACGTATTAGTACGCTACACGCTTCTCATGAACGACAGTTGTCGCTCATAAAGGTTGTTGTATTGTATTCTGCAATTTTTTTTTATCATGGCGTAGTTTGCTGTCAAATTGCGTATAAATTTTCATGTCCTTTTACACGTAAGCAGTGAAATATGTTTGTGTTCCTTTGAAAAAACATCATTATTATTTTCAGTTATATACCAATCTTTTTTAACTGCTAGTGTACTAGTTCTTCAGTTTCAAACTTCTTAATTTTAGGAACTTATTTAACCTGTGTTTTAATATGAAAATATTTATTTTTACTGTCTTTTGCTGGCATCAAGTACGATATAGCTTTTATCAATGAAATTGATGAAAAAGATCCCTATTATTTGTGTAAACTTTTTGCTAGGCGCTAATTGCTATTAACCCGCTTAAAATTTAAGGTTGTGATAACCGCATAGAGTAGAAACTGATTATATTTAGTTTATTCTTTAAACCCGATTTATTAGAAAACTATGATTGTAATATTTTTGAAATAATGCATAAAATAATTACATCGTTGTTAATAAATGGGTATGCAATTAGGGATTCCGTATTGTTAAAACATAGATAAAAAATGCAGTCATATTAATGATGAAAAACGCAAAATGTAATCGTAATCATTTTTAACATGATTATATTTTGTCCATCTGTGGTCGTACTTCATCCTGAGTATTGATTCAATATTATAGAAAATGATTAAAATCATCATGTACCATAGGACGGTTTACAATTCTTTCACGTATATTAATTACATAAATTATTTTTAATTCAAGACAAGTTGAGTGCAAAAATAGTATGTTTAACAAAAGTTTAGCATTATCCCGTATTGGAATATATAATTAATTTTAAGGGTATATAGAGTGAATGTGGCAACTCTATATTTGGTGGCACCATCTACCACAATGTATCTAGTAGACCATGACACGTGCAAAATTTGGCGCAGAAATTTAATAGTTGACGTATGAGCGGACTCCATCTTGTGATCTTAGCATTAAGATTAAAATCGCGTTCCGCAGGCATTGCTACAGTTTGGAGGTGAGAGATATTGGAACGTGCGACCTCAATGGTTAAGCTAAGAATTTGATTTTTAAATAATAAGTTATTAAATAATTACGTATCTTTCACCAGAAAAATTAATGATCTCAAGTATAAAAGAAAAAATCTTGACTTGACAGCGAAATCAACAAACTAATGACAGTTACTCTTTTGATATTCAAAAACAGTACTGGCTGTTGAATTTAAACAATGCATTAAATAATTTGTTCTAGCTTCAATTTACATCTCTAGTTAAACATTCAAAAAGTGACAGCTTGAGGTTATTTTTAATATTATTGCATTTAATATTATTTATTAGTCCTGTGTACTATTGTATGTGCCGCTGTGTTAGTTTGTTTTTATATTCTTTATCCAATATAGTTCTAATTACTCTCATCGATAATTTGTCTACCTTAAGATACTCACATAATTTTGGACACCTATTAAATATGTACGTTTTTAGAATATTATTTGATTTCTTTTGCACTTTCTAAGTAGTCGAAATGATAGTGAGTTTTATGCACTAATATTACTTTCCGAATATATATTATCTATGAATGTTGCCTCCGGATGGTCCTAAAAGCGATCGTAAAGGTCAAAGAGTACAGTTACAGTCAAGTTGCATGCCTGGACCTCGACCATATAACATGGATGCAGAGACCTTCATAGTACCATCAATCCTGATATATTTAGGCCAGCCGGCATAATTACGGCTATTGTCATCTTTCTAGGATTGCATTATTTTAACCATCAGATATGGTGTAATCTCTTTACTTTGTCACAAAAAAAAAGCTGAAAATTTATAACATAATGACAATTACTATACACATCTCATTGTACTATAACAGGCCAATTAATTCAATAAGATGTCTCAACTAATAATATAAACTATAAGCCTAGTTTATATTATTAGTTGAGGTTGAGATATAAGAGAGAGATAAAATGGATGTTTGCAGATAAAGGATCTTCAGGAAATATGAACAATGGCGAGATGAAACGAAGTTGGGCTGAGGAAGTAGAGGTTATACCAGACGGTATGTGCAGCCCCTTTGACAAAATATGTAATAGTATAGTCAACTGACAAAGCTACTAGACTACAATTGCTCATTAATATAAAGTTATTGTTATGATTGTTTGCTTGAAAGAACACAACAGTACATTTTTATTAGTTAAATAAAAGACCAATTCAGATTTGTTTGGGACAACATGGTAAATATGAAAATGAAACAATCCCATTAAAGTTTATTATTTTAAGCACTGATGGCGGAACTTTACTTAAATAAATCATTGAAATAAAAAATCATATTTTTTTATAGATATTGAAAATAGTGATGAAAAAAAAGGAGAAAACCCTGATCCAAGAAAAAAGTTGAAAACAAATGGTGATGATGCTAAGATAAAGTAATTTTACTGTACCTGCAATTAATACAAAATGTTTAATAACACCCTATTGTCCACTATAAAAATATTATATTATTCATTACAGAAAACCTTTCGAACTGGAAACCAACCCAATAGTATTACAAAGAAGACAAAAACAAATAGATTATGGGAAAAACACAATTGGTTACCAAATTTTTTCAAAACAAGTTCCGCTGTAAGTATATGAGTAAAATGATTAAAAACTATTATTCATTTTGATGACTGACTAAATCTAGATTATTGGCCAAAATTGTAACCAATTATTCAGATATACCAAAGTAACAACAAATTACCTTTAGTTAGCGGTATGTCAATTTCATTTTTCTGGTTACATTTACAGATAACAGATATAATACAAAGTATGTCTTACAATTGAATATTACACTATTTTATTTAATGATTGAGTCTTATTACAGTGACAAACGCACAAAAGAACATCCAAAAACTCCAGAAAAATTTAATAAGTACAGCCGAAGATCATGGGATACCTTAATAAAAATATGGAGAAAAAAACTACATGAGTTTGATCCTAATGATGCAAATAGTGATGAATAACTAAGAGACTGATTAAAATCGTTTTATTCATTATTTTTAAGCTTGTGAAAGATTAGTTTATTTTAGTCATAACAGTAATATGATCTATTTGCTGATTTCAATATCATTGAAACTTGATGTAGTGAATTGTTTATATAATGCAATCATTATAATGTTTGTGACAAAACAATAACAGTATGACAAATTGTTGGCATGTGTTCCATTACAGTGTGATGTAATGTTTTTTAACTGGAGTGTATCAAGTGAATTGTTTGTATGTAAGATATTTTACCTACTATTATTAGCATACATATTTTATATATAAATATTTTTAATTAGCTATAGTAACTGATGCATCTGAACGTTCTAAACTTTTGTATAAATTTAAACAAAAATAAAGGAAAATAATTAAATTTCGAAATTGTTTATTTAAAAAACAATATACATTATTTATAAGACATTTCTAATTGATAAAAACTAATTCATAGGTAATTCAACTCTGTTTAAAATATCACGAGCTTGCTTCACAACAGCACTATTCTTGGAATCTAACACTAGTGCTTGTAATTTTTCCATGAATTCATCAATATTGGCCTCAGTAGCACCAGTTGGTCCTCCTATAAGCAATAAAAAAGGACATTGATAAACTACATGATATCATAATAATATAACATAAGCATTTTATAATTATTTGAATTTTAGAAATAGAAAAAATACATGTAGACTTTTGTCAGTTATACAGGGTTACTGGTAACTAACGCAAAACCTCTTAAGGATGACTTTGGTACATCAAGACTAACAACTTTTGTTTTATGACTTTTGCCAAAACGTAACACATCCTAAGATATATATTTTTTAAGTTTTAGAGGGAATGTCTATCAATCGTTAGCTCGTTCGAAGTTTAGTCAGCAGATGCTACGAAATCGTCTGCTCCAGTTGCATCGCGCCGCTTTTCATAGTGTTAAGAAGTTCAGAACTGCAAATTTGATGTATTTATTTTTTTGTATGGGAAAAAAAGATTGAATTAGAAAAAGTCGTGTTCCGTATTCGAATATATGTGCGGGTAACTTTTGACAGCTCTGGCAACACCGTACGGGTTGTCAATTGAGTTTTGCTCTCGCTCGAACCGATCCGCCGAGTAACGACATAAAACATACAAATATACATAAAATATAACGAAATTATCCGATTCCAAAGTGTACAAGTGTGCTTGGAAGATCCTCAAAGACACCAGTATCCTGGAGGAAAAGCAGGGGCCCCTGAGGAGTTGGCGAACTGGTGATCGCGGTAAGTGAAACTCTTTAGGCAGCCCGTGCCACTTGCGGAGCTATCGAAGTACCGTACAAGTCGTAAAACAAAAGTTGTCAGTCTTGATATACCTAAGACAGCCTTAAGAGGTTTGCGTTAGTTACCAGTAACCCTGTATATATTAATTAAAGTTAAAATTGGAGCTACATAGCAGATATAAACTGCTTGTAGCATATTGTGTGACATGAATAACTGACACCCAAGGGCCAAGACACAGGTAGTCCTACTTTGGGTATCAGTTGATTGTGATTGTACTGCATTCTGTTTTTCCTAATTAATAAATAATTTATTATTATTTGTTAGTGATAAATTTGAACACAATTTTTTATATTTTATTGGTTTGTTAACTTTACCTGGCAGTGCTAAATTCTGTAAGCTTTGTACTAGAGCAGCAACAAGGGCACGTCGGTGAGCATTGAGTGCCGCATTGCGTTCTGTTGCTGCAACAGTTTCTGCGCGAAGTTTTGCTGTTGCTCCACTCACTTCTTCTGCGTGCCTTTGCAGAATAGCATTCTATAACAAATTCAATGTTCAATTATGTTTATATATGATACAAAAAGTTTGTTATATGTTTTACATTAAATACCTGTTGTTCATAATCAGAGTTAGCTTTTCTAAGCTGTCTTAGTTCAGATTCTCTCAGCTTATTGTGTTGAAGGAATTGATCTGTGAATATTGGTATATCTGTATCTCCAGTAAACTCTTCTCCCTGTCAAGAAGAACCATTTAAATTAAATAATAAACATATGAATTCTTTTGAATTTATTAAAATACAAATCGTAATTACAGTTACATATATCCTACCACACAATACATACATATTTCCCAGATGTATTGTAGACATTCTCCTGATCTTTATTTTTGTATTAATTTGAATGAGAAATCATTGGAGTAGTTTAAAAGATTTTCTAGACATGTGTTACAATAATAGAGGAGCACAATGGCAAATGTCACTGATAAGCTAGGCTGGATTTATATCCAGCAAAAATAAAATATAATAAATATAAATAATATATAAAAAATAAATATAAATAATAGTTATTAAATGCTAAATATTAATGTGAACACCATTAACAATTAACTTATACTTTACAATAAATATATTTTATGTTGGCAAGCATAAAGAAAGTGACAGGAAGGATATGGCGGGTTTGGACAAGTTTTAATGGCGGCGGCTTGAGTAGTTGAGTGGCAAAAAGTAAGGCGTTTGATATTGTGTTGGAGTTCTGTAAATTAATAACAAATAATGATGTGGTCGGAGTTTGTCCACAGGTGTCCATCGATCCAGTATGAAGCCTAGAACCCAAATAAAAGAGATGTCGAATGGCGAGTTTACCAACTAGCACATAAGTTTTAGAGTTTATAATAATATAATATTTTATCCTTTTAAAACATGTTTAAAAATAGTCTTCAATATGATAATTAAAAATAAATAATTTAATTAAATCTATAAAAAGGTAGATCTAATAAAAAACTTACAAAATTTAATCATAGGTATAGAATTACTCACAGAAGCTGGCGTAATGCACGGCCTTGGGCGAGGTGGAGTAGCTTGCCTTGGTACAGCTATAGCTGTGACCACATTGCCATTAACAGGAACCATTGCTGCTTCTAGTGGTTGTGCAGATGCTGCAACTTTACAATTGACATTGATTAAAATAAATACAAATTATCACACTATATAATTTTTACTTTTAAGGATGTTCAAACAAATAAGTAGCCACAATATATCCACTTTGTTCTTGTATACATAGATGGGCAAAATGTAATCAGATTAATGAAAATGATTAACGATTACATTTCACGTTTTTTACCATTAATATGACGTTTTTTGGGTTTTGCTCATTTATGTTTTAAACAGTACAAAATCCCAGATTGTATACACATTTATGATTTCCTAATATTTGAAATGGATTTAATCATGATTACAGAGCAAGAAAATTAATATTACCACTACATTTTGTAATCCTTCATCATTAATCAGATTACATTTTGCCCATCTCTGCTTGTATACAAGGTGTTGGAATTAATTTGTAGCGTTTTACAAAAGCCGGCGTTAGTTAACTATCCATAGACACACATTCAAAAGTAAATATTCTCTAGCTGATATATAGCACATATTTACCATTATATATTATTTTGTTATTATGTCCATTAGGCATTTTGTGTGAGATTTCAAACATGCCTGAAAAAGCGTATTTGCAGGGGTTGTTACTTCATTGTGAAGAAAACTGCCATGGAAAGTCATCAAGTAAACGCCTTAAAGCCATATTCATTGTACAAAAACAAGGAATGTACAGTCCTCATGAGTTTAAGCCAAGAGACATCAAAAGACATTTAGTCGCCTGTGAGCTGCTGCTCCAACAGCAGATGAGAAAAAGATTTTTGCATCAAATAGTCACTGGCGACGAAAAGTGGGTACTCTGTGACAATCCCAAATACAAAAATCGTGGGGACTTCCTGGCCTTGCATTAACATTATCTCCCAAGTAGAATATTCATGGCAAGAAGATTATGCTGTGCATATAGTGGAATCAACTGGGCGTTATCTATTATGAGTTGGTCCAACCATGTGACCTTTACTGACGACAATTGAGTATAAGAGGCTGCAATATAAAGATCGACACAACAATGCAAATCCTCATGTTTCTAAAGTCATGAAAACTTATTCAAAAACACTAAAAAAAGGAAGTTTTGCCTCAACCGCCATATTCCCCGGATATTGTTCTATCTGATTTTCATTTGTTCCAATCCATGGCGCATGGCTTGTCAGATCAGCACTTCAACACCTACAAAATTACCAAAGAATGGAATGATTCATTCATTGAATCTAAAGATGAAGAAATTTTTAAACATGATATTTGTGCTTTGCCAAAAAGATGACAAAAAGTAGTTGATAGCGGTGGACAATAACGACACTGTAATACTGTCATAATAAACCATGACAATTTGAAAAAAAAAAAACAAATCTGTGAATTAATTCCAACATCTTGTAAACTTTACCAAATCATATTAATAACGTAATATTTAATCAATACTTTATATTCAGAGAGACTATTTATTCTTTGAGGATTATTGGACCTAAACAGATATCCTAGAGATGATAACAGTGTGAGATTTAAAAAACCTTATTTTATAGATTGTGTTAGTTGTCAAATTATATGCATTTTATGGTCCCAAGAATAATCTAAGTAGTAAATTACATAAAATCTGTCATTTTGGCCACTAAAATTTAAAAATTAATCAACCTGTAGTTGATGTATTGTCCACTGTGTTATTATGTTTAATCTTTTTTGGTAGTACTCCATCTTTTTGATCCAATTGCTGCTTTCTAAATTCTTTGTATGCATCAGTTGTCTTATATTCTGCCCACTCCTTAATATACCTGCCAAATTAAAGAAGCTATTAGTACTAATAAGTTTCCACTGTTGTAAATAAAAAAGAATTGATTGTGAAAGAATGGTAGTTTAAATTTAATCGAAGAATTGTCCATCACCAGAATTTGCTAAAAATAAAAATGGGAAAAGTATCTACTTTTTCCCATTTTTCAGGCAGTGTTCGGATTCTACGTCTGAAGAAGACGTCATCTTTTGAGGGTTATCCATGAATAAGCCCAATTTTTTTTTTATTTTCATATGTGAACCACTGCTCCCAGAGTGTGTGCCGTTGACCAGAACAAATGATAGTCAGACGAAATGTCTTTTGAATACGGCGGATGGGGATAGCACTTCTCAATTACGTGTTTTTAAATACTATTTCACCAGTACCGCTACATAAGAATAATTTTGTAATGTCTGGATTAGTATTGATTACTTTTTTCTTCCGAGCTCAGCTAAATCTCATCAATTGTGTTCCATAGAGTTCTGTCACTCTTCTATGGCTTATCTTGATTTTACATCAAAATCAGTTTAAGTCAAATTTGAAACATAAAAAGCCCAAACAATAGCCCTAAATGTGATTGGCATATTAAAAATATTTTTTTTAATGACAGCATATCTTGATTAAGTTTGATTTATTAATTGATTGATTAATCATAATTAAATCTGCATTCATATGTTGTTCTATAATAAGAATCCCATCAATACCTTTCCTTGTCTTGGTCAGCAGCATCTAAATATTGTTGTTTTACTTCTGCAGGCAACTTGCTCCATTCACTGGCTAACTGCCTTGTTAGCTCTGCAAACCCAAGTTCTGGTTGTTCGGCACGAACCTGATCTCTACGTTCATTTATAAACCGCACATAACCTATAACATTTATACATTCAAAATAATTTAATTTGAAATATAAAAATTCTATTAATAATAAATCATAATTAAATTAGTAAAAAAAATTAAAGTAGCAAAAGAGATTTAGGATTTGGATTTCAAAACATTCTCACTATATACAATATTTGTACATGGGTACAGTTTATAGAGGTTTCGACACTTAATCACAATGATATCCTTTTTCATCAAATCATATTCATAACAAGAAAATAAAATGATAATCATAGTCACTATGCATTAACAACAATCCCTATTCGAAAAAGAACACAAATAACATTTTAAAAGAATGTATATCCTTTAACCCTTAGTTAAGAGCCCCAAGTGATATAACCTGAGTATTTCTTCTCTTCTTTGTTAATCATTATTGCTATTGTTGTAGTCATTGTATGTAAATAAGAAATCAAAACAAAACATCAAAGGCTGTTCACTAAAATTAACCTGGGAATAAATTTGATTTGTGCTGTCATTTTTGCTTGCCAATAAATATTTGCTACATTTTTACCTGTTTTGAATAGAATTTTACAATATATATCAATACACATACCAGTAAGCGGTTGGCGCGGTGCGGTTACATCCCGTGGTACTCTAGGTTTTCGTTTTTTAGGTTTTTTAGGAGAGGGTTTCTGAATATCTTTGGCTGTGGCTTGTGTTGGCTGGACCACAGCTTCAGTAATATTTGTAGCAAGTGTTGTGACGGAGGATGTTACCGGAATATTATCATTAGCAATAGCTTTTTGTTGGTCTTCAACATTATTGGCCCCAATAACATCAATATTTTCATTTACTGCTGCTTCTGCTGGTTCAACTTCCATTGTAAAACACTTATAATTGGTCAATGGAGCACGACCAAAGGCAATGACGGTTTCGAAATACGTATTATAATGTGTTTAATTTATTAATAAGTACAGTAATATACAAGAACAAATAGTTCAGGAGCAAATATAAATAAATCTGTTTCTATTCAGATTTTAGATTAGGACTGTGATAATATATAGAAATATTTACATTTTTATTTCGAACTATCAATATTTATTACTAATTTTTTTAGTCGATTTATCGATAGTTTAATATTGAAATGTCGATACCGAAGGTCGATATTTTTTAAAAATCAATTTATATTTTTAATTTTTTTTTCGTAATTTATTTAATACACACAACCATCGTAAACTTAATAAACCGTATTTCAGTTACACTATATTACGTTACGTTTAGTGATGAAAATGCCCGGGAATTTTCCCAAAGTGCCCAGCACTTTCGCGAACATTTCGTAAATTCCCGGGAATATTCCCCATACAAGTTTTGGGCACTTTGGGAAAATTCCCGGGCATTTTCATCACTAGTTACGTTATTACGTTTTTTCTGTATTCCTAGTTTACTTATTATCTAAAGACGAAATGTAATTTTGTATAGGTATACCTCTGTGGTAAAAAGATTACTATTATCTATGATATGGAGTATCAACTTTACTTACAATTGTTGTTTATTGTCACTGTCAGCGTTAACAGCTTAGCATAATTAGCATCATTAGCTCTAGGTTCTATTGAGTTTAGTCTGTGGCTAACATTTAGTGAAGTTACCACTTGGCATGTGGTTACATTTCGCTGACGAATTACACGTGCAGCGGGCGTTTCCACCACAAATCTGCAAAATACGTATTTTTACGAGACCCGCGCTCAGACAGACTACATAAAACATAAAAATACGTTGCCCGCATACTAAGTGTTAAAAAGAGAGCTTATTTAGATCAGCCTAATATTTCCAGGTCATCAAATGCGCTAAAATTTTTGATCAATAATAGGCATTTTACTCCCGTACTATTAAATAGCTGTTAAATATTTAATTTCTTCTGCTACATCTGTAGCATCTAAACGAGTAACTTCTACAGTCAATCCTTTAGTGCCTAATAATCGAACCAGCCAAACAGCTGAACATATAAAATAAAGAGTGTTTTTAAAAACTTTTACTGAATAATATTGGTATACATAATTGACTTATTTAAATTTAAAAAATAATTACTAAATCTATAACCTAACAGTTATATAGATTTATAATTTAATTTGTTTAATAAATATACTGAATTATAAACTATGTAATCATTTTTAAGCTGACTTACGATTTTTTTTTAAAAAGCCGATATATCGTATATCCATATTTTATTTCAATCTATCGAAGTACGATATTGATATATTTAAAAATATCGACATATCGAGAGTTCGATATTTTAAAAATTATCAACAGTCCAAGATTGCTCAAAACATTTGCTCTTTCTATTGCCTTAGCTTTTTTATATCATACTTTACGACCTGGTTGCAAGCCTTTTATTTTCAGTGTGGCTAGACTAAAATGAAAAACTCCCTGGAAATATTTTGAAGGTACATGTATTTTGTTACTAAATATAAATTATTTTTGCCCAAATCATAAATAATATTATCAGTAACTTGTTGAAAATATATACGATTTATTAAAGATATTAGCTGTAAAACGTACTAATCTGTATACCCATACAAACTCTTAAAAAAACTTCCCCGTATAGTGCATCCGCAACAAATGTTTTATTTTTATGCTTCGATAAATATCGACTTCTTTTTTTTTCGCATATGTTAACGATTACTTTTTTCTTTCCCAGAATGTTTTGCATGCAAAAACAAAATATTTGACTACTTCGTATATGTAAAGAGAAAAATAATTGCTCATACATAAGAAATTAATATAATAATACATAAACAAATACATAAGTAAAAAACATCTTATTTATATTGATGGTGAAGATGACAGTTACAACCATAGATGGACAAAATGTAATCAGATTAATAAAAATTATTAACAATTACATTTTACGTTTTTTACCATTAATGACTGCATTTATGTTTTAAACACTACAAAATCCCAGATTGTATACACATTTATCATTTCTTAATGTTTTAAATGGATTTAATTATGATTACAGATCAAGATAATTAAAATTACTACTACATTTTGTAATCGTTCATCATTAATCAGATTACATTGCGTTCTTTCTTACGTGGACCATAAAATTTTCGCGTCAAAATTTGTACTAGTTTTTGCCTACACGATGCATACGCCCCACCCACTAAAGTCAAATTGCTACATGTCACCCCATATATCCTAAAAATTGATTATATATTAAAATACAGAATCGCATTAAGCTGTCAACCACACAAATCTATTTCAAAATAGTAATTTTGAAATAGATTTGTGTCTTGAAGAGACTTAAAAACGATTTACGTAAATAATATACCTGAATGTATTGTAAAATATTCCTTGGTACAAAATGATTCTAATCCTCTATTAGCCAATCTCTAATTCTAAAATATTAAAAATCAAAATATTCACCAAATTTCACTATTATGTTAATTTTTATTGTTGATAACATTTTGGTTTCTTTTTTTTTAAGGATAAAGGAGTCCAGTTTGATGAGCTTTGGCAAAAAGTTTTTTTGAGCTACGACTTTTGCGATATCTGACGAATCGTCTTTATCTTTTTGCTGTACGGGCATGTAATTTTTTTCTTAAACAACTACTTGAACAGTTAAATACATATCCTGTTTAGTCAAATTTAGTTTATTTTTAAACACTGGCTGCGCCCGCTTGTCCTAGAGATATCCGAAATTGACCGTAAAAGGACGCTTTTGGTCTTGAACTATCAATATCTCCGCAAAAACTGATTACATAGAAGATCGGCAAACTAGACTCTTGAAGCTTCAAAATTCTATTTTTAAATTTACAATATAACAATTTTTCACTGAGATACAAACCGTGAAAAGTCGGGAAAAAAAATAGGTATTTTAATTTGCTCCCTTAATTGTTTTGCGTAGTTTATGTTACCTCATGTGTATGTTTTTTGAGGATATTTAAAACAAAAAATGGTAAAAAAAATAATTAGTTACTTCCAATTATTTTTTATGTATTGTACAATTTGATGTAACCCTTCTTTACCAGCATATCCATCTAAAAAATCAATTTCTAGCAAAATTTCGTTTCTCTTCTTCAGTAGTTTTAAAAGTGCATGAACAGCAGGACTTGAATCTTCAACATTTTTTACTGCAATTTCATTTTGTTTATCTGTGTTTTCTAAAATATTGTTACGTGTTGATGTTGAAGTAATATTTAAATGCGAGTCTATATTTTGATGAATTGAATGAGGCATGGCGGCAATATAATTACTCGCTTTCTCGTTTACATTAAGTTTTACTCTTTTAGGATCTTCCGCTGCAACACTGATCATCCCATCTACATTTTGTATGTCAATTAATTCTGGACTGCTTTTGCATGCTGCTGTTGAACTAATATTTAAATGTGTTTTTATATCGGAATCAAATGAAGAATGAAGCATGACAGTATCATTACTGAGTTTCTCTTTTAAATAATAAGTATTGGTAATTTCAGGGTCCTCTGCTTCATCATTGTTCACCAAATCTACATTTTGTTTGTCAGTGATTTCTAATCTGCTTTTATATGCTGATATGGAATTAGTATTTAAATGTGTTTCTAGATCACTTGAAAAATGAGACATGAAATTACCATAAGTACCTTTTCCCTTCCCATAATCAATTTTTATTCTTTTGGAGTCCTCAATTCCCATTCTTTTATGAAGTCTCCTTTTTCGGCGTTGATTTGACCATGTATTGTTTTTGGCAATAATATCTATGCACATATAATTTCCTCTTTTTTCAATGATGTTATGTATAATGTACAAATCTTTTAAAATATATTTTAATTTATTGACTGCAGTTTCAAAATCGTATATGGAGTTTGGTATTTCTGGTAATATATATACAATAGGAGGATTTTTTTTTCTTGGTTTATCTCTGGGTCTAACTGTAAAATATTAACAATATTTTTAATGTGTCTAAATACTTTTATACCATAACCTATCAACGTAATCTATACTAGATTAAAGAAGTAATGTTTGTTTGTTTGAATATATCAGGTAACATCTGAAACTATACATCTAATTTTAAAATATTATTCACTAATATTTTTGAATAGACTTTTTAAATGGATCTAGGCCACCTGCATCTTAGGCATTCTGATGGATACCATTATCCTGTTCTCATGGGGATCGTGACAGTTATGCAGGCAGAAACTAGAATTAAAATATGATAGCTCAGCTGGCAGTGACTTTGTATGCAAATTGCAAAGGTTCAATTTTGGGTTCAAATCTTTGGCATGATTCACATTTTTTACATATAATGTGAAATATTTACCTTATCTGATATCCACAGACCAATAGCAAAAACCATTTTTTATGTGAAAGGAAGCAAACAGTCATATTATTTGGTTCTACACCAGAGAATGTATTGCCTATAAATACTACTTATTTATCAATATTAATAGTATATCGTTATGCTATATTTTTTTTGAGGAGAGCAGAAGTGTATTAGTGGCTGTATATCCACCTTGCACTTATCGTTTTCCTTGACCGGTGAGCATGTGGTACCTAAGCCTGCACTTAATTTGGAAATATCCAGCAGTATGTTCCGGGGTTGAAACCTACCATTCATATTGCTGCATATGAATACTAGCCCCTCTTACACTAGGCCATCACAGCCACTTATTACTTCAATAGTATAATTTAAGTTATTATAGTAGATACCTAATTTATAAATATCATAATCATGATATGTCCAGGCTAGACCCCATCTGGTAACACGACCTTGGCAAAATTCTGTATGTGTATGTTTTATTCCATCAGCTTTCAGATCTTGAATTAACTCTTCCAAATTATATTTATGGCCAACCATAGTAGTGAAGATACTAAAAATAAAAATAATAAGACGTATACATAAGAAAAAATATATATTATGTTATCTGTGTTGAGTTAAATTATTAAATAATATATAAAAACAGGCCCAGGGCTATAAAAAACTATAAAAATGACCCTGTTAAAGTAATATTAATAAAAATGTGTATAACTCACATGACTTTATCCTTAATATTTTGGCTTTCTGTAATTAATTTTCTACAGAACTGCAACTCTCCACCCTCTGTTATTAATTCTTGTGGAGATCCAGTGAAACCATTTTTTGGGGGCGGTCTAGAATATAAAAAATGTATAAAGTAGAGACAGAATTACACAGATATTATTTAAATTTTTCTTGTTTCATTATATTATTATGAGATCCTTAAACAAAATTCAGGTCTGAGCAATTTAGGTACAATATTTATATACATAAATCAACCATCTGTAAGATTTTTGATTACCTTGCTGGGCTTCTGGATTCACATAACTCTTGTAAACTGCTGTAGAAAGGTGGATTACACATACAGAACTGAAACTTAGATACATCTTTCTCAGAAAACAAATGTTCAATAATAGTTTTGCTTGGATTCTTCTTTACTGTAATATATGAATAAATTAAATTATAAAATATCAAATCAATATTATTGTAATATTCTTAAATTACTCCAGTTGTGCAGAGATATTGCCCCACTTAGCGTTAAAGACTGTTCTGAAGAGTCAATAAACCTATTTCCACTCTCTCCCATCATTAGTAGAGCCATGCGCGGGTTTCAGAGTAACAGCTTTGTAGTGACTCACATCCTGGCTAGGACTATGAAGTTCTTTAACTCTTACTTTTGATATGTCATTGGGTAGTGGAATGGTCATCTGGTGAGCGTGTTCCTACTGACCTATGATATGATAGCCTTTAAGAGTAATGTGAAGAGATATTTGTGCAGACCGGCATGATCATGCAACTACCAATGCATTTTTTCTTTATTGTTGATAGTCATTGTCATTTTTTAGACTGCACCATACTTGAAGCTTGGTGTGGTCATTATGGGGAGTCAGATAAATATATATATATATATACTAGCCTGCATAGGTACTAGATAAACTATTTATGAAATAAAGAATAGAATATAAAATCATACAGTAGGAACAATGCTATACTATGGTATAGTAGTACTATACAATTATTATTTATCTAATATAAAATATTAACATAAAACACTTACTCTTTATGAATTCTTGTAGATGATTATTATTTACATTTTCCTGTGCCTTCAACAAGCTTTCCTCATCTATTTCTGTTCCAATCATATGCCATTTATTTTTTACAGCAGCAAGCAATGGATATATAGCACAGGCTCCAGTTCCTAAAAAACACTATTAAAACATTAAAAATCTTCAAATAATTTGTATACATTTCCTTAGAGAATAAACTAGCAGTAGATTTATTAAATAAAATTGTAATAGCTCAGTTAACAAGTCTGGATTCTATGCAAACTGTAGCGAGCGCGGCGCTCTCAACCGGGCAGGATGTCCTTGCCCGGCCCTGACACCGCCTCCGTCTGGACAGACCCCTTCGACACCAAGGGCGTAGAACGCGCCTCGGTGCGCTGGTAGGTCCGTCTACCGACTACGGCAGAGCGAGCACCCCGCGTCAGCCAGCCCCGTGAAGCCGGGGGAGTGAAGGAACTGAGGAGGGGGAAGGGGGGAATGCGTTTGACGTATAGAAACTTTAATAAAAACCCCAATTTGTAGGAACTTGAACTAGGGGCGGTGACCAGCCAGCGATTTTTGACCCCTCTTGAAATCTTCCTAATCTTGAATTGTTCTTGCAGGGTTCCTTGCTGAAGATTTCTTGCTGACTTCTTGAACTGTTTCTTTCTTGAGGTTCTTCCTTTCTTGAGTTGTTTCCTTTCTTGATGCGATCTTGAGACTGCCCTGTCGTACTCGAAAATGGGCCCGTTTATAAATGGTCGAGCACTACTTTATCGAGGCACCCTATATAATTGTCCCCTTTTTGCTGGCATTTTTACTTCACCGCTCCCAGTTTTCTTTATTTATCTCTCCAAATATACAAGTTATTACAATGTTACGTATCTTAAACTATTCTTTACATAAAGACCTACATATTCATATAAGATACATAACCCTTACTTATCTACTTTTCATTATATAATGCAAAATAGTCCTATTTTACAAGCGATTTCTGTCTACTTGCACACAAAAAGTTAAATATCTTTTATACTACTTAATATACAGGCATGTAATATGTTTCCCTATAATATCTATTAATTTATCTTTAAAATCACATATTACATTATTTACCTAGCCTATGTATTTTCATTGTACGATCCTTTCTTTTACAACAAAATAATTTACATCGAAATATTGGAATAAACACTAAAATTGGAATATCTCGAAAACTACTGATCGTACAACGAACTATGACCTACGAAAATACTACTTATAAAGAATCCTATCCTAATGCACTATTTTCAAAATGCTTACACCTAGGTATTAAGAAATACACTAGGCCTTATGGGCGATCTAGTGTGTTAGAGCGGGACGGGGATATCTCGCTTACTCCGTGGATATACACGCGTCGCCGACATCCTCCCCTTCGTGCGAAGCACCAACTCCGGTCTCGGCGACTCGTTGCTCGTTGCTCTGCCTCGACGGCGGGAACTAGCAGCACTGCCTTGGAGCTCGGACGCCTCAGGATGCCATGTGTAGTACGGACTTCGATGATCCTGGTGCGGCCGTCTGGTCCGGGGTAGGTCTGGAGCGCTTCTCCTCTTGGCCACACGTTCCTCGGCAGCGTGGAGTCCACGATGAGGACTGTGTCCCCACGCTGCAAGTCTCGCGTAGTCGCCTTCCCGTCGATTCTTCTCGGGATCAGAGTTTGTAGGTACTCTTTCACCCATCTGCTCCAGAAGTGGTTGACTCGTTGCTGCGATGTCCTCCATGTTCTCCGCGTAGCGATGTCTTCCTCGGTGAACACGCCGATTCTTAGTCCGCCGCAGGATCTCCCAATGAAAATGTGATTGGGAGTGAGGGCTTCCCTTTTCGTGTGTTCCGCCACGACGAATGGTTTTGAATTTTCTGTGTTCGGCTTCTAGCAGCGATGTATGTAGAACTTCATTGGGGCTTCTTTCTATGACGTCTTCATTCATCCGCCCCCCAACTGCCTCTTGGAGTTCCTTTTTTGCTTTCGAGTAGTTCGTGCCGTTGTTACTGGAGATGTTCCGCGGCGCTGCTCTTCTTGAAGCGAAGTCCTCTTCCAAATTGATTGCTGCCTTTATTTTTCCTCGAACACGTAGTAGCCTGTCAAGTTTTTTCATCTCGCTTGCTCGTTCGGGGGGTTTCCTTTTCTTAAAGCAATTTATTTCTTCGCTGAAATTTTCATCTTGTTTTCTTTTCAATAATATTTTTTCAGCTCCTTTCATATAGTGCGTTTCTAAAGGTCGAAATTTTCTATCTTGTTTTTCTTTCTCTTTTGCCATGAGCTCCCCTTCGGTGTTGAGAGTTGACATGATGGCGCTCGTGACTTCTCTCTTCATATCCATAATTGGTGGACGTGTTTGAACCCCCAATGACTCCACAGTGAAGTGCTCCTTATTGATCCTCGGTAATTCTTCTTCTCGGCTGGTCAAGTGCGTACAGGTGAGAGAGTTAACCCGTTCTGTCTCTCCATCAGACCCATGTAGCACCCATCCCAGATATGTGTAGGATGCTACGGGCTGATTTCTTCTTCCTTTGCGCGTTGATCTTGACACGATCAGTTCCCAGTTGTCTTGACCGATGAGGATCTTGGGTGGTTCTTCTTCATACAGAAGCTTGTCGACCATTTTGCTGAGGTGGGCGCATGCTTCTATTCTTTTCCTTTCTATCTTCTGTGGTGTCAATCGAATGTCATCGATGGTGCGAGCTCCAGTGATTTTCCTTTTGGTGGGGTGATGAACTCCTCTTATTTTTAGATCAATCTTCATGGATTCCTCCTTCGTGATCATTCTTCCACCAACTGTCTCCAGTGTCAGAGCTTCTTGTGGTCCCTCTAATCCAATATGGTGTGCGACTGAAGAGTCAACCAATGTCACTGTCGACCCTTCATCCAGCAGTGCCAGAACCTCCACTGATCCTTTTGGTCCGTACACTTCAACTGGCACCATCTTCAGGTAGGCTCTTCTTGCTCTTGCTACATTCACTGGCAGCATGACGTTGTTGGCGACTTCCTTCTTCTCCTCCTTCTTTTCTTGCAACTTGTCCTTGTGGAGGAGTCGATGATGCCAACGACTGCATTCTTCACACGGAGGTTTCTTGCATGTTTCTTTTCGATGACTTCCTTTAAGACACTTGAAGCATGTTCGCGTCTTCAATGCTATGTTCCACCTCTCTTCGTTCGATGCTTGCAGAAACCTTCTGCACTCGTAAAGGTAGTGCTCTCCTTCACAATGTGGGCATACTGCTTCTTCTCTTCTCTGCTCGACGGCTGCATGTGATGCTTGCTTCCCATATGACTGCCTCAGTCTCGGTGGAGGCGGTTCTATCTTTTGGACTGGAAGTGCATCCTTTACTGCGAGTGGCCTGTGACGAATTGCTTCTTCCTTCAAGAAGTCTGCCATGTCTGAGAGCTCCGGTTCCATCTTCTTGCCCGCGTAGTCCAGCCACCTGAACTTCAATATTTCTGGCATCTTGCTGATGATGGCCCTCATCAGGTCTGGACTGATGAGGTAGTTTGGCCTCTTCAGAGTCTTGATCGTCGCCACTGTGTTGTTCACTTGCTTCGAGAACTCGCAGATATCTTGTGCGCTGGTGCCGAACCTTGGTAGGCTCCTGATCCTGTCCAATTCCGCTATGATCAGGTGGTCCGGTCTTCCATATTCATTTCTGAGAGTCTCCATAATTTCTTCCGGCGTGCAATCCGAGTACAACAGACATCGGACTGATTCCAATGCTGCTCCTTTGAGGGCGTGACGTATTCTTGAAATGTTGTGGATCTCGTCGAACAATCTTGCTGTCCTGTCGTAGGCTCCTTGGAACGAGAGCCACTCCCTGTAGTCCCCGTCAAAGGTTGGCAGCTCTTGCACGTAGGTCGGTGCTGACCGGATCGCTTCGACCGGTCTGTATGTCCTGGGTACTTCTGGCTTGATGGCGTCTTCTTGGAGTCGCTCCTTCCTGAGCGTGTCTGCTGATGGATTCACCGCCGGTTTCCCAATTTCTATCTGCGGTTGTCCCTTCCCGGACCCGTTCAGCAGACGTCCCTCCTTTGCTTCTTCCACCGTGGATTGTACCCACTTCTGGACATCTTCTTCCCGATCATTGTCTTCAACTTCAGTATCGGAATCCTCTTCTAGCGCAGCTTTTCGTTGTTTAATTTTCAGCAACTTTTTCTGTAGCCGTGCAATTTGCAGTTCAAGTTCTAGGTCTTGCTCTTCAAGTTCCAGTTGTCGTTCGGTCCTTATTGACGACGTACGACGATTCTTCTTCGATTTTGACCCGGTCTTCTCTATGGTCTTCTTGGTCTTTTCGGTCTTCTCGGTATTCTCTGACGCCATTAATGTCCCCTCTTCGTATGACGTCGCTATGGTCTCGTATGACGTTGCCTCTTCGGTCCCAGAAGATTCTTCCATTCTTCTTCTGGTACTGGAGGTCCCGACGGGCGCGCTGGGTGCGGCAGTGGAGACGTCCTGATGTGCAACGTCGACTGTAGACCTTTCTTCAACCGGCGGCGTCTGTTCCTTCTGGGCCCCTGACTGGCTTCGGGTTTGGGGCATGGTGACTGGGAGGTGACGGATAACCGGATAGATCCGGCTCGAAGGACCAGCTGTAGCGAGCGCGGCGCTCTCAACCGGGCAGGATGTCCTTGCCCGGCCCTGACACCGCCTCCGTCTGGACAGACCCCTTCGACACCAAGGGCGTAGAACGCGCCTCGGTGCGCTGGTAGGTCCGTCTACCGACTACGGCAGAGCGAGCACCCCGCGTCAGCCAGCCCCGTGAAGCCGGGGGAGTGAAGGAACTGAGGAGGGGGAAGGGGGGAATGCGTTTGACGTATAGAAACTTTAATAAAAACCCCAATTTGTAGGAACTTGAACTAGGGGCGGTGACCAGCCAGCGATTTTTGACCCCTCTTGAAATCTTCCTAATCTTGAATTGTTCTTGCAGGGTTCCTTGCTGAAGATTTCTTGCTGACTTCTTGAACTGTTTCTTTCTTGAGGTTCTTCCTTTCTTGAGTTGTTTCCTTTCTTGATGCGATCTTGAGACTGCCCTGTCGTACTCGAAAATGGGCCCGTTTATAAATGGTCGAGCACTACTTTATCGAGGCACCCTATATAATTGTCCCCTTTTTGCTGGCATTTTTACTTCACCGCTCCCAGTTTTCTTTATTTATCTCTCCAAATATACAAGTTATTACAATGTTACGTATCTTAAACTATTCTTTACATAAAGACCTACATATTCATATAAGATACATAACCCTTACTTATCTACTTTTCATTATATAATGCAAAATAGTCCTATTTTACAAGCGATTTCTGTCTACTTGCACACAAAAAGTTAAATATCTTTTATACTACTTAATATACAGGCATGTAATATGTTTCCCTATAATATCTATTAATTTATCTTTAAAATCACATATTACATTATTTACCTAGCCTATGTATTTTCATTGTACGATCCTTTCTTTTACAACAAAATAATTTACATCGAAATATTGGAATAAACACTAAAATTGGAATATCTCGAAAACTACTGATCGTACAACGAACTATGACCTACGAAAATACTACTTATAAAGAATCCTATCCTAATGCACTATTTTCAAAATGCTTACACCTAGGTATTAAGAAATACACTAGGCCTTATGGGCGATCTAGTGTGTTAGAGCGGGACGGGGATATCTCGCTTACTCCGTGGATATACACGCGTCGCCGACACAAACTATGCACAATATTTTAACTTAATAGTGCAAATATCATTACATTCAAATCCAATACTGCAACTCTACTTATAAGTTTGTTATTTTAAGTTAAGTTTATATATTGAGTTTAATAAAATATTGTTTTAGGTAATTCTGTATGAATGATAATGTGAATGAATGGTAGATTTAATTTCATTATAAAGAATTTATTAGCAACTTAAAATAGTACCTAAAATACATAATATAGACATTAAGATTTTTTTTATGACATGAAATCAGCAGATTTTCAATGTTTCCAAAGCAATATTGTGAATAGCTCCAGTCATGAAAATATTAGTCTCTCCTATTAAGTTATGCACTGTTAGCAACAGTGCCAGACTAATTGATTGGTCAGATTTGTGTAGCATATATCTCCATCTCACAAATCATCTAGGAGTGCCAAGTTTACAGCAATTCATGAATAATGATTGATATTGAGGCCTTGTATATTTTGGCTACCAAGAGAAATGCAATGGACCATGGATTCTAATCTAAAGGTCACTGCCATTTTTCAACTATACTGTACTCACCATCAGCTGCAGTGTAGTCACTTTATACAGCCAGGATACAAAAAAAATTTCCAACTTCACTACTTTTCTAGATTGATTAAGATAGAGTTGGTGATATAATTATATCTTTCTTTCCCCTATAATTGCATTATATATGAAGGTAAAGTGAAACAGTTATTAAATCATAATATGAAAGAATTTTATCAAATCAGTCATACCTAGGACTGCTCTTATATTATGCCTAAACCCATGACTTACAGAATACTTATGAAATTCAAGGAACATATAATAGTGTAATATTTCTACATTGTTTATATATATCATAATATTATTTCTATGATTCTACTTGAAAGTGTGATACTGTCTACTACTTTTCTATGAATAAAATTTACTTAAGAAACATTTCATGGATAAACTTTACCTATATCTACACCTTTTACATGATGATTTTCTTTTATAGAGGACAATAAGTCTTCAATCCAAAGGATGTAATTCAGTCTTAATGGCAATGTAGGAACTAATCTATCCTTAGGAATGTCCACATCCAGATTAAAATCCGATTTTAGTAAAGACTTAGTTAAAACCCGTAATGCATACGGATCCTTAAAATTTATTGTTATTTTACCAGTCCCATCCTGAAACATAAATATGTGAATAATTCTATGTTCATTCTTTATGTAATATTGAAGTGAAAAGTAATCTTCACGTCCATTTACATGCCAAAAATAATACCAACCAGATATTGTTCTCAGTGATGATAACGTTATAATACAAATATTAGTCCTTACCATTTTTGCTACATTGGAAAATTCTGGGCATAATGTCACCAATTTACCAAAGTTTGGAGGTTTTTTATAAATGTTTCGTGAATGCATATATTTGTTCAAAGCCATTTTATTTTAATTACGTTTAAACGAAACTTTATGTTAATTTATATTGTAAATATGTAATAACTAAAAATATGGTTATTTTTATACAAAAATATATTTCTGCGTTTGAAGTCCAAACTCACAGACTAATAAATAATAGTAATAAATAAAAGTCCAAACTTTAGACTTTGAGGCTGCCTATAGGACTGTTAATAAAATATCGATATATGGAAATATCGATATTATTATGTCGAAATATAAATTTTAATAAATAATATTTTTTTAGTCTTTATATCAATAGTTCGATATTGAAATGTCGATATCGATGATGTGGGAAAAATTATAAAAGAAGCGAAAATACAATTAATTTAGCAACCCACTAAAAAATCAAACACCATCATGTATATGCCAAACTAACCAAAAAAAAAAAAAAAAAGCCACCATAAATAATGCGGAAGAAAACAATAATATGTAAATAGGATTGCTACCATCGTCAAAATTGAATACTGGACTTACTGATACGACTGTTGATAAAATATCAATATATAAAACATTCGATATTTTAATTCAATATATCGATTTCCGATATTCATATATTTATAAATATATCAAAATTCCGATATTTTAGAAAATATCAACAGTCCTAGTTGCCTATATTAGAACTGTATCAATGGTGTTATTTCGCCAATGGCGAAGATGTCTAACTATGTGAACGCACTCTCTCTTTCATATTTTCGAGCAGTGTAGCCTATTTAAATATTTTTTTCCCAATTTTGGGGTATTTACATTACTTTGGGACAAATATGTAGTCAAATGAACTCATTATTTTTGTTTCAAATTTGGATAATTCTATTGGACAGTGGACTAAATAATAATTAATAATATGTAGTATCAATAATATAAGGAACTGCATCATTGCACAAATATATTAGCTATGTTGTTTTATAATACAAGAATCATGACTTTTCAGACTCGACGGGTATTAACTTTAGGATAATTGGTGTTGTAAAAACCTGAGGTGGAGTCCTATTTCTTTTTTCTTAATTTTCAGCTCAGTTTTAAACAATTAATAAAGGTTAAGGAGGTCTTCTAGTCTAGAAGACCGAATTTCGAGCGTTTTTAAAGGATTAATAAAAAATCTTTTTAGTCTATTTTTTATGGCTTATTTATTCATATTTCAAGAGTACATCATCACGTAGACTTGGTGTACTGGTCAGAGTGTAACAGTTTTTCACACCGGATCAACTGTTCCTGTTGTATAGGACCCAGATGTCTTGCATGGAATTTTGTTTGGGTCTTTGAGATGGTTTTGCTCAGTACTTACTTGTCCGCATTTTGAATAATCCTCACGTGACTAAGCATGTTAAGCCGCTTCAGTTGCGTAGATATATTGTCTCACTGAGCGTTTTCTACCGTCTGTATCATAACGAGTGTTGTAAAGAGTTGTTTGACTTTGTTCCACCCTCTCCCTTCCTGAATAGAACCACGCACGAGAGTTTGCGATGTCACAGCTATACGGTATCTCACACCCTGGCTAGGACTAAGAAGTTCTCCAACTCTTGCTTTTGCTGTGTCGTTGGCCTGTGAAATGGTCTTCCGGCGACCGTGTTCCCACCATCCTATCATATGGGATCCTATAAATGTAGCGTGAAGAGATATTTGTGCAGGCTTGCATGATCGCTCTCACTATCGTTGGGTTTTTCTTACCTGTTGATAGTTGTTGATGTTCTTTGGACTACACCATGCTTACCACCTGATGTGGTTTGCTCACTGTGTAGTGTCAGAATTAAAAAAAAGTATAAAATTTTAGAAAGTTGGGTGTCTTTGAAGTAAAGAAAGGAAAAAGGCGTGTCCCGGTCGTCATGATATAAACCATCAAGAGGTGACCTGAAAAATAAAATTATGGATAATTATTTATCTTTATATTATTCATCTATCGTATGAATCAATAAAACTACTACCACTACAAGATTTTTTTTTTTAATTATTAATATTTTAAAAATACAAGAAAAGTAAAAAAAAATGGGCGGTAAATCGACCTCAATTATTGAGTAGTCACCATTTTGCGGTAAATTTTGTATTTTTTTACTTTTTCTGGTTCATACGATACTGACATTTACTACGAGTTTGTATAAAAATGATCAAATTATATTAATAAAATAGTATCCTTAATTGTACAGTAAATACATGGGTGTAATTTATCTGTTTCCGACGTTTCAGAACTATTTTAAAAAATCGGAATAGGAAAACTATGGTTAGCTAGTAACATCCAAGGGATTTTTAAATTTCTTCATTGGTAGCACTGTATTTTGATAAATCTCCTCTTTCTTTGGCGCCATATTGTCCCCGTGTAACAAAAGAAGGCTTGAGGATTGGAGATATTTGTAGTGTGTAGATTGTAGCATCTGTTTAATTATAGTAATTTTACGTTGTTAAATTTTATCGTGTAGAACAAAATGGTTGATCAAATTGAAATGGCGTTAGACGACATTATTAAAGCAAGTAAAAGTGGTAGAGGAGGTGGAGCTGGAAGGAAATTTGACACGAACAAGAGGGCTGGACGTGGAGGTGGATTTCGTAATAATCGTTCTGGTGGTGTAATACGAGGGCGAAGTCGTGGCGGCGTAACCAAGCCTACAAATTATACCAGGGTAAATCAAATAATTCGATGATTATAAAATTGCAAATGGCGGATAAATAATGGCAAAATGGTTTAATGACGCATCTTAACTTGATTCGTATCTATCGACGCTGGTGAAAAGTTGCGAAGAATTAATAATTATTTAGTTTAAAGAATGTCAGTGATGGCAATGTCACTGTATTTTTATGTTATATTATTTCATATGTTACTCTTTGTATCCTGATTTGACTATTTGGATGTCGATGTTTTGTGATTTTGAAATAAAACCTGAAACATTTATCAGAAAATGCTACACGATTTGTGTATTCTAGAAATACACCTTATAGGTGTTTACACATTTCTATGTGAAGTAAAAATCTACACAGCACCTACACAACTAGCTGGTTAAGAAGGTGATACATTCAAACGCACACTGCTCTTGTATCTTGGCTATAACAATCCAGTTGTGCAAACAGTTCTGTGCCATCAACTCCGACATATGTGAAAATACAGTTTGTGACTTTGATATAGCATTAAAAATATGTTAGAGACTTGTGTACCTATGTGTGTGTAGCAGTGATGGACCTAAGTTTTAACTAGTGCTACTGTAAAGAAATATTGTTTGAATGTAGCTCTTATGATATTTAATGTTATAACAATAAGTTTCGTTTTGTAATGTATACTTTACATATTTTTTTATTTATTAATTGTATAACTGTTTTGGAAGTTGATGTTATAATAACTTGTGAGCTATGCTGAGTGTTATGGCATGTACCCAAAGCAGTGTGGAGCGGCTAGCTGGCATGCTCTATGAAGGACGACCTATTTCAGGGTGATGTTAACAGCACATGGAAACACGACATGTTCACTGATTTCGGTGGAAGGAAGACACTAAGAAGTGGTGCTATCACAACAGGACCCTCAAAGTTGTTGGTTTCAAATTTGGACTTTGGGGTGTCTGATTCTGATATTCAAGAATTATTCTCAGAATTTGGTGTTCTCAAGAGTGCTGCTGTACATTATGACAAATCTGGTAGATCATTAGGTATGTTTTAGGTTTAATAATAAAATATGTACTTGTCAATCTTGTTATATCTTGATTTGCAATTATTCTTGAGTGGCCGATTTCATATGGTTTTAGGCTTCTCATGCTCACTAATGAAGGAAAACATTATGAGGAAATACATAAATGCAAAGTGGATTCAGCCACTAATGTATCTCTGCTCTCCCCGTTAGGGATATACCATGATGATATTATTCTTAAATGCAAGTTTTTAATAAGATTCAAGTGCAGAATATATGAATATTTTCTCAGTTTATTAACTACTTGTTAAATTAAAACCATTAAATTTCTCTTTAAGATAAGAAAAATGTTTTTTTTTTAATCACAATAAAAAATCAATGGCAACAGTATGATTCTAAAAATGCCAATTTTTTAAATAAAAAAGTAATGAATCAAAACATCAACATTTTGAAACTCTACACTGATATAGCCTAGACTTTATTTGAACTATTTATGACTATATGATATACTTTATGACTGGCTTTCCAAGTTGGATTCTTAAACTCATGAGTACCCTTGTGTTGACACCAAAACTAACTCGCTGGCTGAGCACCTTAACAGTTCACCTGATGAAGTTTTAAAGGCATTTACAGATAAACAAAATTTTGTTCTTAAAAAAAAAACCATTGGACATAAACCACAATTTTTCATAACACATTGTTTTTACAACAAAAAAACATTGTAATCATATGTACTGCAATATCAAAAATACATATTACATGCTTTTATTACTTTACTTTTATTTTTATTTTTTTGCTTTTTTTATTACTTTTTTTAATACTGCAATGAAAGGGGATTACTTACAATTACTGGCCACATCATTATTTATGTATTATGAAAATTACTAAAACTACAATTTGAAAATATATATATATTTTTTTTAATGGCCATGACTTATTTTTAGGTACAGCTGATGTTGTATTCGAGAGAAGAGCAGATGCTTTGAAGGCCATGAAACAATATAATGGGGTACCACTTGATGGGAGAGCAATGAATATACAACTAGCCACTTCAGAAATCAGCAATTTTAGAACTGAAGCAAAAGCACGTATTGGTGGTGGTAACATGGGTGGACCTGTTAGAAGGAATGTAAATAGAGGTAATTATTTCATCTTCTGAAATATATATGTTCATGTCATAGTCATATAATTCAAGTTAATTTGTGTCACTTATTGAAGTGTGGTTCCTTCCATGTATAGCCAAGATGGTCCTCTAGGTAGAGTCATGACAGTAAACAATGAACAAATGTATGCTGCCTGATTGAAAATATTTGTTTGTTTACTTTTCTTTACATACAAATGTTATGCTGTGGATCTGCATCCACAAATATATATATATATATACAGGCTTATTTTATAGACAAGGGATATATTCAGCATTCAATTGTAATTCCAAATATATAGAAATAGTGATATCTTAATATTTCCATTAAAACAAAGTAATTTAGAGTCATCATATTAAGGGACAATTATACACATGATAAAATAAATAACAATTATCAAGTAGGTATTTTGTCTATCCTAAAGCAGGACAAAGTACTAAAGGGAAGGGAGTCAATTACCTGTTTATCTAAAATCATATATAAGAAATTTTATCTACTTACCATTCAATCAGGTCACAGGCACTGCTGTGTCCAAACTTTTTACAGATCAATTCTCATTTGGTTATCAATGTTTATGATTTGTTAGGGAATACAGTTTTTTACATTTTTATCAGGTAAAAGTAGATACAAATTATAGTATCTTGAAATATGTCCCTCGTCTATAAAATCAACCTGTGTATATATATATATATCCTTACAATTCAATACATACTGTACTCATAACATTTGCAAACAAATAATTATGGTGGAATTGCAGCTTTATATATATTAATATCACATTATAATTACATGAAAAGAGATTCATGAGAAACTGTATATGCACTCTATGATAAATGTTATTTTTTTAGTTATTATAAAGTGTTTCTTATATGTTTGTATTAAATGGTAGTTTGACACAATTATTACATTTACAGGTGGTGAAGGAAACAGAAATCAAATGAATAACAGTGGTGGACGTGGGGGTAATCGACGTGGCCGTGGAGGTCCTGGTCGAGGCAGGCGCCCAGTACCTACAGCTGAACAACTTGATGCCGAGCTTGATGCATATGTTAAAGAAATCAAGTGAAATGTATTAAAAGAGTGAAGTGCAACAGACACTATTAGATTAAATAAGAGTTAAATAAACATAAAAAACACACCTGTGTTCCATATTTGATACAATGAATTTAAATTTACTAAATAATGTGATAGGTTTATTTATACTGGGAAACACCCTGAACAATTTTGACAACTTGATGGTTCTCAGTATTATTGAATGAATAAAGTAATTGTCCGAAGTTTGTTGTTTAATTTTTTTGTGATTATAAATTTGTAACATTTAGGTAAAGCACAAAGAAATACAATAATTTTTGGAAGAACTTTAAAATTGGATGTAGGAATATGCATACTGTTCATACATAACATTCATATGCATGCAAATTATATGACAGAAGACGCTCTATTATATAAATATACTTTACAATTAGACCAGGGGTGCTCAAGAGATGGTAGGATTAGGTGAAATCCCTACTTAATTCATCTTATTTTAAATAACTTCCAAAGTTTGTTAAGTAATGTCTGGACACTGGACCTATTGCTGTTTTAATTCATATTTTTAATGGTACTAAGATGACTAGATGTAGTACTAACCGCAAAGAACCGTTCCAATGAATTGAACGTATTGGTTACGCTACACGCTTGTCACGACTAGTGATGAAAATGTCCGGGAATTTTCCCAAAGTGCCCAAAAACTTCCTTGGGAATTTACGAAATGTTCTCGGAAGTTTTGGGCACTTTGGGAACATTCCCAGGCATTTTCATCACTACTCATAATCGACAGTTTTCCCTCGGAAAAGTTGCCGTATTGTGCTCTACAATTCGTTTTTTTATCATGGCGTGGTTTGCTCTGAAATTTTCGGACAAATTTCAGAAGCAATGGGAAAATGTCCTTTCACACATAAGCAGTAAAATATTTTTGCATTCCTTTGAAACACACACCATTGTAATATATATACAGTGTAAACTCCATATAACGTGACTCGATTTAACGTCAAACTCCCTAAAGCGTCGATATCACTCGGTTTTGGTTGGTTTAGCTTGTTTCCCATACAAATATACACTCTATATAACGACAGAAATTTAATAATATAAAGTACTTTTGAAGTTGCCAAAATTAGTTAAAACTACGCAACTGTGTACGTTCTTTTGTCGCTTTATTATCCTAGCCCGTAATAAACTCGACTGTCGGCATTACACATACCGAACTTTACCGAAAATTGAAGAAACCTAAATACGAAGATTTGGATCGAGCTATACTGTCATGGTTCCAACGACAGCGCCTGAATAATATGCCTATCTCGGGGCTGATCGTGAAAGCTAAGGCGGAGAAGTTTGCTGAAGAACTTGGTTTACTTTCTTTCAAAGCATCAGAAGGATGGCTCGGAAAATTCAAGCAACGTCATCATATCTACTACGGTAAAATTAGTGGAGAAGCACGAAGTGTTGATACGAATGTTACTCATGACTGGGTTAATAGAGTGTGGTCAAAATTGACAGAAAAATACACCCCAAGTGACATTTTTAATGCTGATGAAGCAGGAATTTTTTACAAGTTGACCCCAGATAAAACTCTGAAATTTAAAGGGGAAAAGTGTGTGGGAGGAAAGCTCTCCAAGGAGCGTATTACAGTGCTTATGGCTGCTAATATGGATGGCACAGAAAAAAAAAGCTAATGGTAATAGGCAAATCAAAAAATCCGCGGTGTTTTAAGAACATTAAAAAATTGCCAGTGACGTATAAAGCTAATAAATCAGCTTGGATGACTAGTCAACTTTTTGAAGAAGAAGTGCGAAAGTGGGATGCAGAATTAAAGGGACAAAAATTTTACTTTTTGTTGACAACTGCCCTGCCCACCCTCTTACAACAAACCTTCAAAACATAGAGTTGGTATTTCTTCCTTCAAATACGACTAGTGTCTTACAGCCAATGGATCAAAGCGTGATTAAAAGCCTCAAGGGTCACTACAGAAAGAAATTATTGATGGAGCTAGTCGAATCTGAGGGTAAAACTTCTATTAATATGCTGCATGCAGTAAATTTTTTATCTAAATCCTGGGAAGAAGTCACACCCACAACTATACAGCACACTTTTCGACATGGTGCACTTTGTACAAATTCTATGAGTGATGAGGTGGAAACGGAACTGGAGTTTAATAACGACGACGCCCTTCCATTAACTGAGTGGATTCAATAGTTCAACATGGCAGGAAAATTTACAGAAAATCTTCAAACCTACATCGAAGTAGACGACTGCATGCTTACAATGGCATCATTCACAGACAAAGAAATTTTGGATTCGGTGAGAAAAACAGAGTATCAAGACCAAGGAGATGAAGAAGATGAGACGGATGAGCCTGAGCCACCGCCGAGCATTAAAGAAGCCCTGGAAGCAGCAAAATTATTGGAAAGTACTTTCTTTATCACCGAGATGACTCAATATCGCAAGATATGAATAAAATAATGGAAAAAATACAAAAAAATTACTGGTGCAGCAAAAGACGTCAGACAAAAATAACAGACTATACTCAATAGCGATCAAATGAGAATTGTTTTTTATGTGATTACTAACACTAGTCTGAAATAAACTTTTTTCTAATACAGATTTTTTCTTCTCTCCATTTAACGACCACTCTCTATAACGCCAAAATATGCACAGTCCCTTGAGGGTCGTTATATAGAGTGTATTTGGATTGTCTTCTTTTATTGTTTTGTGTCTCTAAGCTTAATTTATGTTTTGTATCTTTTTTTTTTGTGGAAACTTTACTGGGTTATGTATCGTTTTTTATATAATTTTCATCGTTTGTATAAATCTGTATGTTTCCCTTTAAAAATACAGAAAATAAAAATAAATTAAAATATAGAACGCCACGCTATACAATATTTTCTAGCAATTTGGCTTACATCTTAAGTAATGTTGTCTTTATCTGAAGTAAGGGCTAGTTAACATCTTCGAGTTTCAGTGAAAACTTCCAAAACTTGCTTTATTATGTTATTATCATACTTCCGGTACCTCTTACGTGTTATCATATTCTTATTAAATGGTACTTTAAACCTGAAAATTAAGCAAAATAACATAAATCAAAATAGCCTCTACAAAATTTTATTTAAAGTTTTCTTACAATTATTCGGTTTGGGCATGTGACTGTTGTTTTACACACTTATGAGAGTTTCTGATGAATGCCTCATAACAACTTAAAAAAGTGCTGAAAAAATCCTCTATTTGTCGGGCCTGTGGTTCCATATAAACCCTTAAATATAACTAGCTGTTAACCCAAGATTAGTAGCAGTGGGAATAATATGTTTACATATAACTGTTATTGTAAAAGTGTCTTACTTTAAAATTAACACAGCTTTCTAGTCTCTATAAACGACTCTTAAAATTACCAACAATCTTAAATTCAACAAATAGTAACTAATCGGCGATCAAGTCCGCTATTGATCACTTTGAATGCGGCATATTTGCGCAAAGTAGATATAGCCACTAATGTATCTCTGCTCAGCTCGTAAGGGATATAGGATGACTGTATACTATTTATTATTATTATTTTAACCAAAATTAACATTTAAACCATAAGTGTGTCATAAGGTGTTTAAGTGTGCTTATTATAAACGTGTCTATACACCTTCACATGTGATTATATAGTATATTCCTGCGTGTATTTACTTCAACTGTGCGTCTATTAAATTATCAGGTGTCTTTTTAGTTACTTTATGCATTTATTCACCTCACAAAATTTATGAAATTACATCCCACTAAAAATGATAATTTAATATAAAAACACATGTTTTAATGATACCGTACGATACAAAATATATTTATAATGAGACACATTGTAACGGTAAACAAAAATTATTAGAATACAGTTATTTACGGAAGTTCAAAGTCATACCAACGAAATGGCAATGCAATGCAATGAATTTTGTTGTCCACTTTAAGTTTATTTACTACGATTTGAACACTTTTTAACCATGTTTGGCCACATAAAACATCGCTATATTACGAAACACACTGTTACTAAATCGTTGGTAAATCGGGCTTTTTGCATGGATCACTGAATTCATTAAATAAAACAATTAAACTTATTTACGAAAAGAGGTCATTTTTACAGCATGAGTTCTACTTAGCGCATTTGATAGTATATGTTTTAGGATGTTAGAGGATTGGCAACATTACAAAACTGTCAAATTCTTTTGTATAGCAGGTAGTTTAATTTGTAGTTTGGATCAAATTGTCTCGGGTTTTTATGAACACTATTGTATTTTGACTTCATATATAAATTTATAACACTATTAAAACCTTTAAATCACAGTGTAACATTTAGTTCCTCTTTTTATTGCAACTTACGATATTTTTTGAAGAACATTAATATGAACTTGTCAGGTAATCACATTATAAACAATGTTTTAAGTTGCTTAGAATTTGAAGGAAATGCGAGGAAATCCCCGGTTTTTATAATGTTACGGAATGTATTTGTTAAATTGTTACTGTTAACTTGATATCAATTAAGGGTAGATTTAAAAGAGGTTGACAGAGCAAAAGGCAAATGCTATTTTTCATAGATACATAAAATTTTTGAACGCCAAAAGCAACTAAAAGTTCACAAACATTGGACTCAGGTGCAGGAGCATATGATTTGACAACTCAAAAGCAGAAAAATTGCACTGATTTTGATTAGAATATTTATGCCATGCTTAGTTAATTTTTAAACATTATATTTAAATAAACATTTCATAGGAGTGACTTTGGATGTGAGAAATGAATTGAAAGTACACAGGGAAATTGTAATGACAAACAGAAAATTGTTATATCAGGTCATCTAGTTGATCTTGGAGAGAACTAATACTGCATATTTATTTATATAAATCTGTTATTTGCCTAGTAAAAAGTTGTTGTGTTTCTAGTAAGTATATCTGTAAAAGAATATTTCCCAGATAAGTAAAAAGTTGTCATAAGGCTTGTTTTTGCTTTTATGGATATATATAGTAATATATATATATATGGGTAAAGCCTAATATTTGGTGCCACCGTGGAACGAGACAGTTTGGGAGAAGAAAGCAGTTTGTGCAGGACTACCAGCGTGACAGGCTCCCTTCCTGACATAGGCTGGCTGGTGGACATTCAGGGTATCCACCGTCCAGCAGAAAGTGGGGGGCTGGAATGTGCATATAAAGGTAGTGAGGGGGTAAGTCACGACCACCTCCCAAAGAGGAAGCCTGGTTTAAGCCAATTGCTTGCCAGGCCCTCAGAAGTATCTGGATCCCCAGGCCCGGCGAAGAGAGGACAGAGTTTTCACCCCAGTGGTTTTAGTTGGTGCAAAACTAAAGGGATTTCCATGGGGTTAACAAAAAAAAGCCTAATATAACTGCTCAAAGTGCATAGTTTATAATAATTATTATACAGTACTTAATTGATTTATTATTTGAAAAAAATAGGTTAACAACATATTCCAACATGCAAATAAATTTATAAAGAAATGTTTTATGACAGTTGTTTTTAATTTTTTTTTCAGATGCTTCAAGTGATGATTCAAGCAGTGATGAAGGACTGGCCTCAGGGAAACGTCCACGGACAAACACATATGGAGCATCATCTACTACTTCACATGGATCCGGTTTGTACATAATTTAATATAGAAATATTGATTTATGTTATATGTATATTTTTATGTTCTATGGATTATGGCTTCCCTAAGCCATAATCCATATAAATATTCATATATATCCAGGCTTAGTTCAGGTGATCTCACATTATAAAAAAAATCGTTTTGGCTTACAGTCTATATATGAAGGGCATTAGAGCAGAATGTATATTTTAAAGTCTTACATAGTATTGTTACAAACTTTCTAATGATAAACAGAAAAACAATGTACTATAATATGCATATAAAAATTAGATGAAGCATCTTTTTATTAAAAAGATCTGTTAAATAAATCTTTATCAATTACAAGTAATTTTGATTATATAAATAAATTTGTAAAGAAAGGACTCTATAAGTATTAATAAATGTGAAAATGAATTAATACTTGATAATTAAATGTTTTTAATTACTTAGGTTATCTTTAATGTCTAATTTACTAATGACCAAATTGATCAGTGTTCTTACAGCACTTTCTAGTGAATACTATTGAATTTTGAACTTCAATACTTTGTTTATACATAATGCTTATAGCTTTACAATTTTGATATATATCAAAGACATACTTAAGTGCTTCTGACATTAACAATGTATATGCGCAACCTGTTTCTGGTAGCAGAAGGATGTTAATCAGAGGGCTTGCTAGGGAGCATTCAAGTATTACGCTACGCAATTTGTGGGGAGGGGGTTTTGTAATATGTTATGATGCATTATGTAAAAGGGAGGGGGATCGAAAAATGCATTGTGGTATTGTTTTTTTATTACTAAAAAGACTAAGACTAGGGAAGGAGATTTATAATCTTTTAACTGCCAGAATTAATAATCTATCTATCTACCTTTAATTCGCAGATTGATAGCTATACTTCTCCCTTTCAAACCTGCGTATACGAAAAGAGATGTACTATAGTTGCCATAGTAACAAATCTAAAATAGAATAGGCTATTAATTTCGGCCATAAGTCGGCAAACTGTCAACCTTTCTTGTTTGTTTCGGGGAATCGCTTGATTGGACGTCATTTTTATCTTGTTCTCCCAATTCGGCAAAAACGACTTACCCGTACTTTGCGCAACTTATTTGTGAATTTTAGGTAAAAATGGTCATTTGTGTATTACGTGACGTTTAGGAGGGGAAGGGAGGGTACAGAAAAATATTATGGCGCGTTACATGAGGGGGAGGGAGGGCCAAAAATCTTCAAAAAATTGTGTTACGCAATAATTGAACGCTTTCCTAGATGCGGGTGAACACACACAATGGGTGGAAAAAAATTTCGAGTGTGTCAGATTTTCAGGGAGAATCTTTAATGAACACTAAAAGATGTCATATTAGAAATGTAAAAAACTGACCTTGAAATACTTAAGTACGTTAGATAATATAGTTGATTTAGCATGATTTCCTTGTTATGTTGATCATTAATCTGACAATACTGTGAAGGAATTTTTATAGTCTGACAGTTAAATTAACTTTATTGATAAATTTAGCATTTTTGGCTTGCGAAAATCGTCTGATTATATTAACCCTTTGCGGAGGTATTAAATTTGGACATGGGTATTGTACTGGTCGGAATTAATTTTCGTGGAAAGAACAGGGATACATAACACGTAAAATTACGACGGATAAACAAAATTTGGTAATTCTTTCGTGAACTTTAGATATCTATTTGTTAGTATATTTTGTTGTCATCCATCCTTCCATTATGTTTCGAAAAAATGTAAACTGATACATTGTTGCATACAGTATTAGGATTCGTATGGTTCCTTGCTAAGGCGGCTGAGAGCAGACATACGACCGGAACGATAAAAAGACTTGGATGGCAGAGAGTAGAAAATGTTCACCGATGTTTGACCGTTGTTACTACGTGACATTATTTTCGCAACATTGTCACTCGCCCATTTTCTTGTCGCGCGAAAATCGTCAGAATATTGAAATGTACACTTTCTGCACGTAATTAACTTACCTTGCTTAATCTAAGGAGCTTGAGTTACTTTAAGGATCGTTTTTTTAAATGATGTGATGGGTTGCCATAAAGCATTTCCCTATATTTAAAGTTTGTAATAGGTTGGTAGATTTTATAATAGGGTACAAAATTTCTTCCTATATAGTATTCTACCGAGCTCGCATAAATCCCAATATCTCCGCTTGGGCTCCCCTACTATAATGAAAGTAAAACACAGTTTATCTCCTGGCAGCTTTACAAGAATTGGATAATGAACCTGATACTCCAAACTGTGATTTTGATTATTTACAACAACCAAAGATATCAAGAAGATTATCTGACCATAGTTCTGAGGACAAAGTCAGATTTGGCTGCAGAAGCAGTTTGAGTGAAGATTGCTCATCACCTATTGATCAGACTGACAATTATAACACCCCTGGATGTGATGAAACGGACAAAGCTAGAGGAGATGAATTGCACAGGCCCAGTTTTCAAACCAATAGTGACTTCTTATACACTAAAAACTTTAGTAAAATGGATGATTACCAAGGGGAATATTCTGACGTGGCAAAAAATATGATGAGTATCATGGGTCATAAACCGGGTCATGGACTAGGTAAATTTGAGCATGGACGAACGGAGCCTGTGCAAGCGTCGACTCATAAAGGTCGAAGAGGATTGGGTTTAAAACCATCTGCTGTAGGTGATGTTCCCCCAGATTTTCAATGGAAACCCGATGACTCTAAGCCAGAAACTCGTGAAGAAGTTGTAAGTTTAATTAAAATAATACCAATTATTATTCATCTTAGCATTCATCTTATCATTCATCTTATACCATTTCATTACAAAACATTTAAATTCATTTACTGATTCAAATTTTAAACAAAAATAATACGAATTTTTGCATTTATATGTTTTATATCACACTAACACTTCGACATTCTTTTATAAAAATGTGATGTGTTTTTTGTCTATTAATGGTTTAATTATTGATCATCAAGTTAATATTATTTATGTTGATACACACTTATAAAAAAAAAAAAGATCTCTTGAATAAATATTTTATAGTTAGTAGTGTGCGAGCCATTATACACTTTAGAACTACCGGAATAAGTGAGCTGACACAGTTTGTTTTGTTCTTTTTTTGTATATTTTTTTACTATGTAATAAGTGGCCTCTTTTTATTTTCTCATTCATAGGTTCATATTCATATACAGGGTGCCCCAGAAAGAATGGATAATCCTAGAGTGCCTAATAGTACAGTTATCTAGAGCTCAAAAAAATATCAAAAAAAAATTCCAAGTGGTGCCCAAATTATGATGTTTAAAAAAAATCGTTTTTATTGACCTTATTATACTTATACGTGTACCACGGCTGCAATTTAAGGAAATTTGTTGCGGTTTTGGTGGCTATCTTATTCCTTACAGATATTATTATCAGAAATGCAATAAATATTTTCAGTAACTACTGTACTTTTTTGAAAAAAAAAAATAACTTAAATGTTTTACATGAAATTTGATAAAACAATTATTTTGACAAAGTTTGAGAGCCTTTTGTGAAAAAAAAAAAGTATGAAAACCTAAGTGGCCAACTATTTAAAAAAAAGCGCAGTTAATGCAGTTTACAAAATGGTATAACACATAAGTTTATCTAAAAACGGTTCCCTGTGATTTTCAATCAGTGTTATAACGACGAACCAGGCTATTTCATTGGACTCTTAGTGTTGCTTTCTGATTTGGATTTTTCTTGATGATTTTACGACGACTTGGCCTGTATGTGCACTGGTTTTGCGTATCAAGATGCCACGTATTCAATATGCAGTTTACAAAATGCTATAATACATAATTAGATTTAACGTAAATATGCCGTAATTGCTATTAAGATGCAATAAAAGTAAATACGACTGAAGAAATCTTGTTTAAAATTATAATAATAAAAAGCGTTAAGCTGTACATAAATTCATCTGTATTTTATAATAATAAGTGTTAGAACTGTCTTCCACCGACTCGGATACTAGCTCGACATCTTCTAATAAATGCTCTTTTAAGAAGTCGTGTGTAACGCCGTGCAGTTATTTTTGAAGCAGCCTCTTGAACATGTCTGTTTAATTCCTCAAACTCGAAATAGGCTTGAAGTTCAAGTGTTCTTTTAGACAGCCCAGTAAAAAAAATTAGTGGATTTAAGTCCGGGGAGGCCACAGAATAGGACCCAAACGATCAATCAATTTATTTGGATAAGTGGCATTTAAATAGGCACGGATATTTGTAGCATAATGTGCAGGACAACCATCATTTTGTAGCTAGTGGGATTACCTCAGCTCTTCAGGCACCTCTTCCATTAAATTTGGCAGATCATTTTGTAGAATATGTAAATAACTTTGAGCAGATAAGTTTCCGGATAATTCAAATGGACCAATGATTTTTCCGTTGAAAATACCAGTCCAATAATTTATTTTGAACTAGTATTGTGATCACTCTTCTCGCAATAGACACGGATTCGAGAGTTGCCAGTTGTGTAGATTATGCATGTTGAAGTATCCGCCTTTTTAAAGAGTGGATTCGTCGCTCCGCAGAATTTTCGCAAAGAATTGTGAATCGAGTTCTATTTTTGTAAGCATTTGTGAAAAAAAAAAAACAATCTTAAATTGTAATCTCTCGGTTCCAGAGCTTGAACCCGTCTAATATGGTAAGGATGAAATTAATTTTTTTTCTTACACGGTGCACGGTCGTCTTCGGGTTTCCAGTACGTCATGCTATTACTCTAGTAGAGGTGGATGGGTCATACTGAATTTCTTCAAGTACAATGTCTTTTGTATTAATATTAGCTATTCTTCCAGTGCTCGTACCACCAATGCCGCTGCAAAGGTATTCTACATTTCGAATAACACCTGTGTACTCTGATGAATATGCGGTAATATGGATAACGCGCGATAGGGTATCTTTCCCTATAAACGGCTGCATTAGCACTTGCGTTGCCTCTACATTCACCATAAATGAAGTGCATGTTTACGTATTCTTGTGCCGTATATTGAATGCACGGCATCTTGATACGCAAAACCAGTGCACATACAGGTCAAGTCGTCGTAAAATCATCAAGCAAAATCCAAATCAGAAAGCAACACTAAGAGTCCAATGAAATATCCTGGTTCGTCGTTATAACACTGATTGAAAATCACTGGGAGGCTGTTTTTAGATAAACTTATGTGTTATACGATTTTGTAAACTGCATTAACTGCGTTTTTTTTTTAATAGTTGGCCACTTAGGTTTTCATACATATTTTTTTCACAAAAGGCTCTCAAACTTTGTCAAAATAATTGTTTTATCAAATTTCATGTAAAAAATATAAGTTAATTTTTTTTCAAAAAAGTACAGTAGTTACTCAAAATATTTATTGCATTTCTGATATTAATATCTGTAAGGAATAAGATAGCCCCCAAAACGGAACAAATTTCCTTAAATTGCAGCCGTGGTACACGTGTAAGTACAGTAAGGTCAATAAAAACGCATTTTTTTAAAAAACTTCATAATTTGTGCACCACATGCTTTTTTTTATATTTTTTTTAGCGCTAGATAACTGTACTACTAGGCGCTCCAGGATTATCCATTCTTTATGGGGCACCCTGTATATTATATAGACAAGTTCCGAGATTGTACAAACTTTATTTTCTAAAACATTTACTGTACAGGTTTCACCTTTATTTGAGATAAAATTATCTCAGAGATAGACCTTGTGATAAAATTGTAACATCTAACGATTGAAATTTTGTACTTTATAGTCTTGGATGAGCTCTACACTTGATATACCTCCAACTACGGACCTTTTAGAAGAATGGTTGACTGAAGGACCAAAGAAACAAACTATAAATGAAACGGATTTTATAGAACCTCATATATTAAAAGGAGTCATGGATGCCAAGGTTAAGAATTTAAATATCCCCAAGAACACACACTTTATATTTTATAGACAGATAGGCAAGAAGAGACTCACAACATTAATTTATCTATATTAGTTTAGGTGATTGCATTGTAACTTACGGCAGGGACACACGCTGCGTTTCGTACACTTTGGTACAAATGGGTCAATATCATATCAAAATTCAGTAACTATTTATATAGTGAGAGTATTGAAATGAAATTGAAATCGATGAATAAATATAGTTTTAATATCAATTAAAGTCCTTTATTTTTTTATTATTATAAATTAATCTTTTGAAGGAATAACTTATGTAATATTTCTATATTATTACAAGTAGCTATGTATGTTTTCTATTTTTTTTTTCAGACTATATTTGATAGTTTGGATAATGAAGATCTCAGAAATGCCAGATTTCGTAGCAATCCTTATGAAACAATCGGTTCAGTTATATTTTTAAATCGGGCGGCTGTGAAAATGGCTAACATAGACGCTATTTGTGACTTCATGTTTACGAGCCCCAAGAGCGAGACCGGTGAAGACATAATCAAAGACAAACAGATACTTTACTTTGCAGATGTCTGTGCTGGTCCAGGAGGGTTTTCTGAGTATGTTCTATACAGAAAGGGATGGAGAGCTAAAGGTAGTAAACATTTCCATAAATCGTACTGCTATATATAAGACTTAGCATAAAAGCTGGTTCTATCTTACTGTATATTTGTATTGTAGGTAAACAAAACTTATCTATTGTACTTTTATTTTAATCTGTTTGGGTTTACTACGCTTTAGAATTGCTGTTGTTAATTACGTTCCTTTGTCAACGATTTCTAAAGCGTAAGACCTTTTTAGCAAGAACGCAATAGTCAATCTCTCACGGTGACCAATTGTTATGTGCAAAACAATTACTATTAGTTTTTGCCACTAACGCATCTGCGTGCATGCCTACAGAGTGGAACCGAAGCCTGTGAAAAGAGAAACTGCTATAGTACGTTCTCGGCTAGCGACGAGTTGACACTGAACTTCATTACAAGTTCTATCGAATGCGACATCAATAGCCAACGATATAATCATCACCCAAAATATTATTTTGACACCAAACTATTGTACGCTTGTTAGACCAGTGTATTTATGTATGAGTTCGATCTTTCACATGCTTACAACATACGTTCAAGACAATTATTGCTTATAAAACTAATGACATAATATTTAGTTCCTTACTGAATGTTGCGAAGGTATCGAAAAATGGAGGAATGAATGTAACGAGGCGAAAAGCCCTGATTTCTTTCTTTGAAGAATCCGTATGCTGCCTGAAAGATCGGTAAAACTGTCAATGCCGAGGGTGCATACTTTGAATAATATCATTTTGTGTTTCATTATTTCAATTATCTTTAAATTTATATTAACTTTGTCTAAAAACATATTTTTATACCTAATATACTCGTTTATCTATTGGCTTTTCTTTAAGTAAACGTACGTAATGTGGAAAAAAAAAATTATACATAATACAAATATTTTATATAATAATAATATACATATATCATCACGTTATATCCTTTTCGGGGTGAGCAGGTATATATTAGTAGCTGTATTCTCTTTGCGTTTATATGTCGTACCCAACGTGACCAATAGCGTAGCTGATCGTCGTTCTCAGGTGCATGCCGGGACACTAACCTACAATCACTCGCATTGTTGCGCATGTATACCACTCCCTTATTTACTTGGTCACCACTGCCACTAAATAATATAAATGTTACTAATTAAGCTACAAAATTATACTTTCAATGTACTGAGGTGTAATTTACTGGAATTTTATATTTATGCAGTACATTTCTTTACCTGTACATAATGGACAAATGTTGATGAAAAATGTTAACATTTATGTTTATCTATTTCAGGATTTGGTTTCACTTTAAAAGATAAAAATGATTTTAAATTATCCGATTTTTATGCTGGACCTTCTGATACATTTTATCCCTATTATGGTAAAGAGGGCAATGGTAATTTATATGATCCTGCAAATCTCAAATCTTTAAAAGATCTTGTAATTAAAGAAACTGACAATAAAGGAGTACATTTTCTAATGGCTGATGGTGTGAGTGAATTAATACACATACTATGTAAAAATAACTTCAATTTCAAATTCACATTATTTTTAATAGTAAAATATCTTAATTTTTTTATTTATTTTGTTATTGTTGTATTTAGTTGAAATAACTGATGAATGCCTTCAACCTGCTATTTTTTTTAATTATTTCTGTTTTTTTATTGAGATAGTATTTGTCCAGGCGTATAATTTTTTTGTTTTTAATGAAAATGTAAATCATATTTAAAAAAAAATTGCGATTGTAATCTTTTTATTAATTATATATATATATTGTACAGGGATTTTCAGTAGAGGGCCAAGAGAATATTCAAGAGATACTCTCCAAACAACTGTATTTGTGTCAATGCCTTGCAGCTTTAATGCTTGTGAGAACGGGAGGCCATTTTGTCGTTAAATTATTTGATGTATTCACTCTATTTAGTGTCGGTTTAGTTTACATAATGTACAGATGCTTCAATAAAGGTAATATGCATTATTAAGATAATGATAGTTATGTTTTAGTGGTGTAACATTTTGTTTATTTTTTAGTTGCAATTCATAAGCCAGTTACATCGAGGCCAGCCAATTCTGAGAGGTATCTTATATGCTTCTGTAAACGATCAGACACTAAGGCAGCTGAAGATCACTTGTTTCGTGTCAATTCGATGATATGGAATAAAATTGACGATACTCGGGATGTTTTAGAATTGGTACCTTTAAACGTAATTCAGCAGGATACTGTATTCTATGAGTACATATATAAAAGTAATTGTATGTAAGTATACTTTTAAATTATCATAGAAATGGTGTTTATGATATTTTAATAAATGTTAACATTTGACAGTGCCATTTATTACTAGTCTTATTATTGGTTCTTTGTTTACAGAATAGGAGAGAAACAGATAAAACATTTACTCAAAATAGCAGCGTTTAGTAAAGATAAAGACTTAAAAGAAACAAAGCAAGAGGAAGTTAAAACTGAATGTTTGAAATTATGGAAGGTTAGCACTTCAATAGCACTAGTGTAGACATAGACAAAGCTTAAAATTTTCGGAAGTAATTAGTCTCAATTAATGGCAAGGTGCGATTTGAGCAAAAGCCATCGTCAAAGTAGATGTTATTTTGATATAGTTTCGAAGATAGATTAGGGAAACGGCGCATAATTTTGTGTAATGATAATGTCAAATCTTACTGCTAAAAATGACTTTGTGAAAATGAAAAACCGTATTCGTGTGTAATCGTCTATACAGTGCTGATTTCGTAATTTATATTAGGAGTACAAATAAGTTTCCGCCGTTTTATTGTAGATGGCACGGCACGGAGTTTCGGTTAGCTTTCGCAGATGATAACCGGCTTAAAAAATAGTTTGGACATTAAAGAACAACATAACCTATTAATATCATTGATTTTATATTGGTAAAACATAATTTTTGTAAGTTGGAAATGTCAAAATTTGAGCCAAGTAAGCGTCATTTGCGGGAAATATTAGTTTACTTCTTTAATTTAAAGAAATCTGCCTCTGAGGCGCATCAATTGCTCGTAGAAGCATATGGTGAGGGTGCTTTAAGTGAGAGAACGTGTCGAGAGTGGTTTCAAAAGTTTAAAAACGGTGATTTCGACGTAGAAGACAAAGATCGCAGTGGAAGGCCAAAAATTTACGAGGATGCAGAATTGGAGGAATTATTGGAGGAAGATTCATCTCAAACACAAAAAGAACTTGCTCTATCATTAGAAGTCGCTCAGCAAGATGTCTTACATCGTTTAAAATCATTACGAATGATTCATAAACAAGGAAATTGGGTTCCGTACGAATTAAAGCCGAGAGATATTGAACGCCGATTATGCTTAAGTGAAATGCTGCTAGCTAGACATAAAAAAAAGTGTTTTTTACATCGTATTGTAACTGGTGATGAGAAATGGATACATTATGACAATCCAAAAAGAAGAAAATCATGGGGATTACCTGGCCACGTGTCAACATCAACAGCAAAACCGAATATTCACGGCAAAAACTTATGCTGTGTATTTGGTGGGATCAGGTAGGCGTAGTGTATTATGAGTTGCTTAATCCGAGCGAAACAATTACTGGAGCCCTCTATCGAACACAATTGATGAGATTGAGCCGAGCTCTGAAGGAAAAACGCCCTCAATACTATTCTAGACACGAAAAAATTATTCTTCTGCATGACAATGCTCGTCCACATGTTGCGGCTCCCGTGAAAAAGTACTTGGAAACACTTGATTGGGAAGTGTTACCTCACCCGCCGTATTCACCAGACATTGCACCGTCAGATTATCACCTGTTCCGGTCCCGATTATCACCTGTTCCGGTCCATGGCACATGCTCTGACGGAGCAGCGGTTCATATATTATGAAAATACCAAAAATTGGGTTGATTCGTGGATAGCCTCAAAAGACAAGGAGTTCTTCAGACGTGGGATTCGAATGCTGCCTGAGAGATGGGAAAAAGTGGTTGCAAGTGATGGGCAATATTTTAAATAAATTTATATTACCGTTCTTCTATAATAAATATTTAATTTGTGTTTAAAAACGGCGGAAACTTATTTGTACTCCTAATAATAACTTTTTTTTAAGAACTGTAGCGTGATAACATGCACGCTGCGATACTACCACCGCTAAAAACAGGTGTAGATTAATTTACGTTACGTACATGTTACCCTAAAAATAGGCAGAAAACAACCGCGTTGCATCACGGTGACTATCAATTCGCCATCAGTAGATAGATCTGACAGTTGCTTTCCTGAGCAACCCACACGGAATTTGGGCAACGCAGGGAAATATTAGCTCGAGCTTCCTCATGCGACCACACGCTTATCTCTGAAAATCGAGCCTTGTCTGTTACGTGCATAACAGGAATACGAAAATCGAGTAAATTAGTAGTAGTGTGTAGCCATAGCATATACTAATTGCCTATTTTTATTGTAAACCTTTTTTTAACCCTGGGGAAATCCCTAGCGGACCTCAGGGGGCGATGAGGGTCGCCCCCCTGTGTGTCGGACTTGCACCAATTAAAACCCGCGGGGTGCTCCTTCTCTCCGTCTAGCCGGGACCGGAGGCACAGCAGCGTCCACTTCTCCGGCCCACGACGACGTCTGGCCTTTTCGGTAGGCCTCACCTCTGTGTTTACGTGGGGGTGAAGTAAAGGGCCACCCACCGGCCTTGCTCATAGGTAGTCTTAAAGCGGTGTGCGGGAACACGTCACACACCGCTCTCGCATGGATAAGTTGGGCGACGCGCTCCCTCAAGCGCGCCGCCCAGGCGTCTTTCCAGTTACGGAGGAAGGCCTGCGACAAAGGCCCTCCTCCTTCGTCCTGTTCTGCGTGGACGACGGATCGAGTTGTCGGAGACGGCTATTGCCTCCCTGACCCTTTCCGCCGCCACTTTCGCCTCCATAATACTCTCACAATATGTGACGACCGCCTGCCATGCATTTGTATTGTAAACTTAATGGTTTTTTTTACGCTGATTGTCGTACCAATCACGCATGTTCAGCACCTGATTTTTTGTCCGAAGCTATTGTTTATTCTTTCTGGAACCCTGAGTGCATATCGTAAGGTACAGATTTATTAGGACCTGTCTTCTCTTTTTGCTAATGATCAGTGGAGATTAAAGGCATGGCACAAGGCAAGCCTTTGGTAAATGGTTGGACCCTTCATCATCATATTCTTGTATCTAACTCTACACCAGTGGCGTTCATATCATAAAAGCAATGCTTCTCCTACGCTCTACGTGCATCTAATTATAATATTATAAAATATAATTAATAAATTCGCATTTACTAAAAAAACCTATTTTTACGTCATCTATAAATCCACCCACAAAGTATTACAATATAACGTTCATGCCTAATATAAAAGAGAAATATAACGAAACGAACCGACTCGTGCTGTACTAAGCGCGCGCGACATAGGCGCGCACCTTGGCGAAAAGCAGAACTAACCCTTGCATTTTATTTCATACAAAATATGTAGGTAGATGTCAGCACCTTATTAGGTACCTAGCATCTTTTTTGTATTGATAGGGCAAGCTTGCTTTTGATTAAAAAATATTAGTTTTATAATGTTTTATACACGTGAATAGTAATTAAAAATAGGTCAAATGATTTTATAAGCATTTTATTCTGATTTTAGTGTCGAATATTAAATTTTGAAATAAAAAAGTTTTTAATTACAATCTCCGTGTAGTCGAACTGTTCGCCATATTGCTGTCACATTGTGTTTTGCTTTGCGCCCAGTGAATTATTTCTGTTAATTTATTTCGTGTTATAGTAGTTTATATTATTTAGTGTATACGCCATGGAAAGATTTTCATGTGAAATTTGTGTAGGAATTTTGTGCATACCCAAGTTATTAAAAAACAACGCATTTTCAAAGTTGCCTTATGATTGAAAAAAGAATTAATTTCTATAGGACGGTGTATTTATAATCTAAGGGTGTATTCCTGATTTAGAATTGTCACAAAAACGAGGTAATATAACACGAAATTTTAGCTTGAATATTATAATAATTTTAAATGGTTGGCTGGTTGTATTCATACAAAACGCCTATTTTGTTTTTATTGTATTTTATTTTCTAATTATAAAGGTGTTTGGAATGTTGCGGGTTATAATGATTTAAATAATTTTTATAATGCCGTGAAAAAACATGATCGGTCAGAAAGTCATTTACAATCTACAGTGAAATTTCATACTTTTTGGGCAAACTGCTATAGAAAGTAGTATAAACTTTCAGTTAAAAACCGATATTCAAAGAGATAATGCTAAAGTAGACAGAAACCGAAATATGTTTCTTACGTAAACAAGAACTTAGCTTACGCAGTCAAGATGATACATCGTACTCTGTAAATAAAGGATTTTTTTTTGGAATTAGTACATTTGTTGTCTAAGTACGATGGTATATTAGAAAAATATTTACAGTCGACATCTAATGTTTTTACCGGATTGTGCACAATAGAAGTCATAATGATCTTATTTCTAGTGTATCATCCGTCAGGAGAGTGTCAATTAAGAATCAAATAAATAACACAATAATTATGATTTTGTAGCGATAATGGTTGATGAAACCACAGATGTTTGCGATCATAAACAGCTTATTTTTATAATTCGTTATTTTCATGAGTCAGAAATAGTAGACAGATTTATTACTTATATCGATGTAAGTAGCGATCGTACAGCGTCAATATTACATATGTTCTATAGTTTTAAAAATCCTAGTTGAATATAACTAGGTCCAAATTAATCGCGCAGACGTATGACGGCGCGGCCGTTTTATCTTCTGAAATAAATGGTTTATAAGCCAAGATCAAACATTTTTGCCCTTTGGCTTTGTACGTTTGGTGTTCCGCGCACGTTTTAAATTTAATTCGTTCAAAATCATGTCAACGAATCGCTGAATTTAAACGGTTTTTAATGTAAATAAGAGTCTAACTATTTTTTTTCACAATAGTAGTAAAAGACTAGCTCACTATTATACATTTTCTAATGTTAAAAAAATTATGCGCGCGGCCGAAACTAGATGGGCATATCATTCGCGTATAGCAGAGATGGGCAAAATGTAATCTGATTAATGATGAACGATTACAAAATGTAGTCGTAATTTTAATTTTCTTGCTCGGTAATCATGATTAAATCCATTTAAAACATTAAGAAATCATAAATGTGTACAATCTGGGATTTTGTAGTGTTTAAAACATACATGAGCAAAATGCAGTCATATTAATGGTAAAAAACGTAAAATATAATCGTTAATCATTTTCATTAATCTGATTACATTTTGCCCATCTATGGCGTATAGTTAATGTAATTTATAATGATAAAAATTCTCTAATTGAGTATTTCGAAGGAATTACTGAAGATATTAATACATGGGATGGTGACAGGCTTACACATTGACTCAAGCAGTAGCGTTCATTCCATAAATGCCTGAAAGCATTGCATGTCCCTACGATAAATATGTCTGGAATAAATTCCTTTAATTTAAACAAAAAAAAAGGAACCCTATATATTCATATCTGTTCTATTTTCATGCCATCTATTTTCCATATGAAAGTAATATAATATTTATTATCATTATATAGTATTCATTATGTGAATCTGCATACCCTGTCCAAATACCCACTGCACGCCACTGCTCTACACGTCTCATTTCCTTCACTGGTGTGTTCCTAGTTTGGATTTTTTTTCATTGTGATTGATTTTTTTTCCCTCAAAACCCTCGGCAGTCTGCTCCTGGGCGAGTATCATCGCCAGCACGCACTCCCGTCGCGATGTACATCGCTGCGCGCTCACATCACGTAGCTACCGAGCCGGTATCCACCAAAGGCTCCTAAACATGCCGTTCCCGCTAATTTAAGTTCCGTCTTTTCTCTCTCACATCTTGAGAGGAGTGAACTGTACAGCTGTAGATTCTCGTACTCACTATTGACACCTTATTTTTCCATAATAAAGGTATGTTACTTGTGTTGTCTGGTGACTTTTATTTTCTAACCAGCAAAGCTCCTTACAAAACGGAGAATAAGATGCTTGCTTTGTCCAAAAGATGGTTTTGTATTTGGAGTAGATAAAAACTTTTTTTAGTATTTTATGATATTATAGGTCAAAGGCATCTTTTATATTAGAAAATGAAAAACGTTAATTTTTTCTAATATACTAGAGGACTACGTGGTATCGATGTTAACCTAATTATAAGCATTTAGTCAGGTAAAACGTTTACCTCGCCGGGTGCCGAGGAAGGTGGCTCAGCCTTGCCCTTGGCACTCGGCAGGCGGGAGAAGGAACACCTAGGGGATTTTAGTCGATACAAGTCCGACACACTGGGGGGCGGTCTTCACTGCCCCCTGAAGGTCTGTTAAGAATTTCCCCCGGGTTACCAAAAAAAAGGTAAAACGTTTACTGATACTTACGGTGTAGTAGGAGTTTCGGGTTAATATCTATTATCATATGTTCCGTGGATTTATTTGCATATGTTAGGTTGGGTGGATAGCTAAAAGCAGCGCTATTCTGAATTATAAAATAAACTTTTTAGTTGCCAGACCAAATACGAACGCCAATTAAACATATGACTTCAGAAAGCACTCTAAAGCTTATATTGGCCGGACTGAGCAGACTGCCGCCGCTGATTCCTCAAGATATTAACTTATTTAAAAAAAACGTATTGGGGAAACCGCCAGATTATTTGGAGACTGAAAGTGACTTAAATAAAATTAAAAATGTTTATGATTGGTACTTTATGTTTTTAAGTAGTTCTAAAGATAGTTCAGACTTAAAGATGTTTATAGGTGAGTTGTTTTTTAAATATATTTACGTCCCATTGTTGGGATACATGGCAGCTCCAATACAAGTTATCAATTAGATATTTCTCTTCAATTGCCTCAGTAATACGAGACATTGTTAAGCCACATTATAGACGCCCAAATATTTCGATAAATATTAAATGTCCGTAAGTCACATCCAAGTATATCGCAGGTATAACTATTATAATTTTGCAGCTTAATTAAAAATATTTATGCTACTTTCTCTTCATATTACGCGTATTTACTTTAAAAAGCAGCAAAATAATATAAACCGTAATTTATTTCGATCTTTTGTTTCGTTTTCTACATTTTACTTGACATAAACATGCTGGCTTGTGATACTCGTATTTATCGATGTAAATATGCTTATAAGTAAATTATGCTCGCTCCAGCATGAATAGAATCTATTCAAAGAGTTGTAGATGCGGTTTAATTATAACATTAAGATTGTTTTTATTACAGGTTGTGGAGGTAAACAAGTGTTTCAATATAAATCCAATAAATGGGAAAGTGTTTCAGGGTTACATTTAACATTACCGGCAAAAACATTGCTCTATGGCGAGGTAAGACTACATATTTACATATTTCACAATGAGTTCACATTGTAGTGTTCCGTTAAGCTATTGATTATAGATTTCCTTTATTATATTAGATACTTGAGCTGTTGAGTTCGTTAAAGTATTGAATACTTAAGCTATTGATTATATAGTATTTCGTTAAGGTATTGGATACTTGTGCTATTATTTATTAGTATTCTATTAATGTTTTGCATATTAAAGCTATTAATTATAATATTCCGTTAAAGTACTAGATACTGAAGTTATTGAAAAAAAAAATCTGTGACGTAATATTTTCATTTATGAATAAATGAGAGAATAAATGATATCAATATTAGTCCAATTGATTATAATATGAATATTTTCTTCTATTAAACAGGCATTTGTGATACTTTTGTGAATAATGTGTTTTTTTTTACTACATATTTTTTGTTCTATATACTATTTTCATTTTAATTTTAAATTAAAATAACTTAAAGTATAAAATTCAAATTCGTTCGATTTAACTTTTAAAGATCAATTGTTAGAGAAACTGAATAGAAGTGGTCAAATGATATTAGTTTTAAAGCTTAACAGTTTCCATTTGTTCATAAAACATTGTAGATTGTAAAGGAGTGGCGTGGGGAAGGAAAAAATCAGATGTATAATAAATGTTTGCACGTGATTGACGCTCTAATGTTAGGTGGCGTCGATATCTCACATGAAGCTTTGACTGACAGGTTTGTTTTCACAGTTACACATCTCAAGACTCACTTTTAAATTTTAATAACAAATATTTAATCATCACGCTAGTTCATTTTTGGAGGTTAGTAGAGTTACCTATGTCTGTGGTTGTATCCATTTAGCGCTTATATGTCGTGCCCAATCTGACCAGTAACTTTGTTTCTCTTTCTCATGGCTATAGCCACATTGCAATTATTTGTTATGCGACTCATAATTGGAGTTCTGCACATAAAAAGAACTCTAAAGGTTACTTCGTTGTCCGCCAGTCTATCAAGAACTTTTTTCTCAGGAACACATACATGTACCTCCAGGTATCAAATTGAAATTAATGTTAAATAACCAGGTCTGCAGTTTCTTGTAGCACTGAAGAATTCAAATTTCTAAGTCATCGTAATCAAGAAAATATGGCCGCCGATGACGCATATTTTATGTTTTTTCAAGAATTTCTAAATCTATAGGGCACTTTCTGTTGTCCAAGAATCATGAAAGAAAACATCAATATGTTTTAGCAATAGTAAAGGGAAAAATCCGAATCCCGTATTAGTTATATCTCAATTTTTTGCGATTATTATCTTATGCCTACAAGTTTGTACAGAACCCTTAGTGCGTGAGTGTGACTCGTACTTGGTCGGATTTTATTGTCTAACTATGATTTTATATGACTAATCAAAAGTATGAGATATGTTTATGCGTGTAAAAATAAATTATAGGCGTACACCCTTTACACTGCTACATAAAAAACTTTTTTTTTATTTCTTCTAAATTAATATATTAAAACTATTTAGTTGCGAATACTGCTTTTGGTCATCCAATAGTAAAGTGTAAAAGCACCCTAGGACAGGGGTCGGCAACCTTTTGATTAAAAAATTACAAATTATAAAATTTCTAAGTTTTTAAAAAGCCAAAAAACTAATCTGTTTATTCATCGATTCAGAACGATTTTTAAATGTTTTTTTTTTATGTAATTAAATTTTGCGTATGGAACTAAAGAGCCGCAACGTCACATACAAAGAGCTGCATGTGGCTCGCGAGCCACAGGTTGCCGACCCCTGCCCTAGGATCATAAAATGTATTTAGGCTGATGAAGAACCTTGTGATATTGATATTATGTTGTATTTATGATACTAATATTGTTTTGTATTCTAATATTATTCTTATGCTAATTTTTCTGGCCCAGGTATATTTTCTGTATTACATTTTTATTGGTTTATTAGTGTACGCATTCTTGTTGTAAATACAATAAAATAACTAAACCTAATGTGTCTTCGATTTATAACAAAGATATGCATTGTTTGTAACAAGATTCATCATCAACCTGAATTTTAAGTTTGTGGGTGTTTCTATGAATGTTGAATAATTTTAGGATAATCCAATGCAACCTGTTTTGCACGGCGTTAAATAAACCGTTAAACGGTGATAAAGCACTACCGATCAGATGTAAGAAAATTTACGGTCTTGAACATTTCCCAAACGCCATGCGCGACTTGAAGTGTCGTGCTATGAAACAATTTAATAAAGCAGTCACCGTTGAAACGCCAGAGGGAATCAAAAACAACCAATCGTACTACGCTATTGGATCAGTCCTATTAATGAAAGAAATCAAAGGTAAACTTACTTAGCAACGTATACAGAATGTTACAAAAGTATGCTCTAAAATTTGTGTATTTGCATATTGTACAAGATGAATTTATTGTAAAATTATTATTGCTCAAAGTCATGATTCATTTATTACAAATCGAATTTTATTATTCTATTGCTGATAATCTTAAGTGTAGTAAAGATAAAACTACGCTTAGTAAAATGCAGCTTTCACAATTAGTTCGTCTTACAGTACATATGTATATATCTCCGTGCCAGTATATACTTATTCAGTACTTGGTATAAGCATTCTATACAAACACGTATATTTTAAAGGCGGCTTTACGATTTATTAATGTACTAGTCAGTGAATCGTGTCTAAAATCATGATTATGCTTCGAATCCGCAAAAGTCAAATTTATAGTTTGTATTTTTTTTATGTTAGCTAAAATTTTAGTCACCTATAAATTTTCTATTGTGCGTCCGGAATAAATGTTTTGTGTTTCGATAATCATCGGCATGTCTTTTGTTCCTCATATATTCGAAATTATTTTTCTCTTACAATGTTTCGCGTACACAAGCCAAATATTTATGTACGGTATGCGAAAAATAAAAAAAAATCCACGAGAAAGAAAAAGACATGCCGATATTTTCCGAAACACAAAATATTTGCTGCGGATGTACAATGGCGCCTAGCTGCGCAAATGGTCGCCTTGAACACGACATATAGGCGCAAAATGGATACAGCCACTAATGTATCTCTACTAACCCCGAAAGTGATGTAGTGTAACGATATATTAATTACTAGCTGATCCGGCAAACGTTGTTTTGCTATATAAGTTATTGTAATAACTTCTATGATGTTCATTGAAATTAAGTGATGTCAAAGACAATTTTGTTCATAATTAAATACTCTTAATCAACAAAACATTTATTTGGATAAAGATTAATATTATTACGTTGATACAACTCTTAACAAATAATGCATTAATTTCGACCAAATTCGATTACCATAAAAACGGTTCTAGTAAGTTAATCTTAAAAAATAGACATATACTGTCCTGTACATTTTTTTAGATCATTTCAAGAGGAATAATTCTTTCATACATATATTTTTCGTATCTTGAACCGTTTTCGCAGCGCACGCAATGGAAGCCTTCAAGGATGAATAATTTTCCCCGTTTTTTTCACATTTTCTGTTATTTCTTCCCTCCTAATTGTTACATCGTGATGTTATATAGCCTAAAGCCTTCCTCGATAAATAGTCTATTTAACACAAAAAGAATTTTTCAATTCGAACCAGTAGTTCCTGAGATTAGCGCGTTCAAACAAACAAACAAACTCTTCAGCTTTATAATATTAGTATTATAGATTACTAGCTGATCCGGCAAACGTTGTTTTGCTATATAAGGTTTTGTAATATCTTCTAAGATGTTCATTCAAATTAAGTGATGTCAAAGACAATTTTGTTCACAATTAAATACTCTTAATCAACAACACATTTATTTGGATAAAGATAAATATTATTACGTTGATACAACTCTTAACAAATAATGCATTAATTTCGACCAAATTTGTCTACCATAAAAACGGTTCTAGTGACTTAATCTTAAAAGATAGACATATACTGTCGAGGACATTTTTTTAGATCATTTCAAGAGGAATAATTTGTTTATACATATATTTTTGGTATCTTGAACCGTTTTTGCAGCGCACGCAATGGAAGCACTCAAGGATGAATAATTTTCCCCGTTTTTTTCACATTTTCTATTATTTCTTCGCTCCTAATAATTGCATCGTGATGTTATATAGCCTAAAGCCTTCCTCGATAAATGGTCTATTCAACTCAAAAAGAATTTTTCAATTCGAACCAGTAGTTCCTGAGATTAGCGCGTTCAAACAAACAAACAAACAAACTCTTCAGCTTTATAATATTAGTATAGATTATTATATTACAGTTGAAGCCTGTACCGAATTCATCTTCGTTTTGTAAAAAGTCTCTATTGAATTCAGAATAAACATTCTATGCTATGTTAATATTGTTTCACTTTATTTTTATCTAATACAGAACAAATTCCGTTATTTTATTGAAACTCGATTTGTACATTTCCTTTTTCAGAGCCATGGTCAACGCAAATATCTAAAAGGAATCGTTGCAAGTATTACTACAGTGTGATAAAAAACAAGCCTCAGAGCGTTTTTGAAATTCCTCCTGAAGCGAAGCTCGATATGTTGAGCACATACGCCGATCGCCTGATGTGGTCTTGGGACTCCTCCGCGGTCGCCATCTTCGCCGGCGAACAATACAGCGGTGTGACACGAGCCCAAGTAGAAGACTATATAAAGCACAACATTATCCGATAGCAAACAGTTGTTTTTATATTTTTTACCATTAAAATGTTTATTTATACAAAACAGATGCTTCTATTTATCTTTGATGCGATTTATAAAAAGCAACAAAAATATAGATGCACAGGCAATTACTGTCTATGTAATATCTTTGTTTTATCAAATATACAGATTATTTTCTTCAATTGTCTCATTTGCATCATTTTTTATTTATTTTATTATTATAAGACTAGAAGAGCCAGTGGCGAATACATTGAACTGATTATTAACAACTACTTACATTTTTAAATATAGGTGATCATTCTTAAATCTACTTAAAAACATACACTTAGCCGTAAGTTAATAAATATTAGGAGCAATATAACTTCAGACTGGAAACCTGATGTACGTTGCTAAAAACTTGTAAATTATTATATGGTCTTAAATGACTTAAATTTATGGAGCAGAATTTTATGATCAGAATTTTTATACAATTTATTAATTCTCGCCGCCCTTAAAATAAAACGCGTCGATGAATTTGCCTGAAAGAAAATCCTCTTAATGTTTGAGTGCCATGAGCACCTCTGATCATAGCAAGAAGCTGAAACGTTTGCGGTATCATTGTGAAAGAAAATGCGAAAGATGTGTTTTGTTCGAAAATTTTCGCGTTTAAATCGGTCTTTTATTTTCTCGATATCTAATAGAAATTTTGAGCTCAGATTCTGAAAGAATATCACATTTCGCTTGAGAATAGAGGTATTGCATTATTTTTTGGTCCAATTACATAATAAATAAACTCGTTGAAAAGTTAGTAAAAATTCCGATTATCTCGGCATTATTGGGTTAATAACCAGTTATGTAAATAATATACAAGAAAGAATTGTAAAATGTTTTGTGATACATGATGATTGCAATCCTGTATGGGCCCGTTAAATTAATCATTTTTCTTACAAAAATTTCCAGCAGACATGTTATTACTAACCTTTATGGAATTTATTATTTCTAAAATATAATTAAAATGGTGAACGAATTCTGCCAATGTAAAGGGACATTTTGATGTTTTATGGTTCCTAACTCCCTTATTTTTATTTTTTTAAAGATAGAGAGTACTACTATTTTTAATATCAGCTCGATGAGATCCTACGAACCTGATGAAAGACATAGCGTAGTACAAATTAACTGACATTGCCACATAATAAATAGAGCTTACGATAGGTCGGATTAGGTGAAAGCCTTACTTACCAGGGAGGTGGTGGGTGGGTGACACTAATCTAATTATGGTCGGCAGCGAGGGTGCATGGAGAGCCGTACTTCGCTTCAGCGAAGAAGTGCTGGCACAGATAGAAGCGGCGGAGCGGGTGCGCGAGGCGTTATTTTCGTCATCTGTGGCAGCGTTATGCCAGAACACCCGCCGCCCAGCAGGAACGGGACGCCAGAGGGCGGCTTACATTCGTAACATCCGACTCTAACGGCAGAACCGGGTGATACAATTGAGGGCGTGTGTCACTCAACAAAGGTGTGAGCGACACGCGATGTGTTCCCGCGTGTCGCTCACACCTTTGAAATGAAAATAAAGATGTAATTGAAACTACGACAGAGTTATTGGAGCGTAGTGGGAAGACATAACACAAATGAAATAAAACTTTAAAAGAAAAATAAACCTCAGATATGGCTGTATGGTATAAAAGCCTTTGCCTTCCCCACAAAGGGGGAGATAAAACAAAAGTAACTACGTAAATTTTTAGTGTGGTGTTTATTATTTATTAGCAACCCCTTCCAACTCAGGGCAAAAGTTTTGTCACGGCAGCGGTCTCGCTATCTCTTTCTTTTTTCCATACATAAACTCTAGTGTCTCTTTCTTAACTTAACACATCCGAAAAAAGTTCACGCACACTATGCTTTACGTAAACGTATCGGTGTAACTGATAGTAAATTCATTCAAGTGTCAAGTCAACTGTCAACTTATTACTGACACTTGGCGCTAATGGCGGTTGGCTGTTATTTATCCTGTTCAAACTTTTCATTACTTTTCAACTTTTAACTATTTTGCAATACCACTTTTTATGCTATTTATTATTCAATTTGGTTTATTTACTTGTTGTTATATTGTTGTTAGATTTGCTAAAGTGTTGTGTTTTGTAGTTTGTGCTCAGTGAAAAACATCGTTTATTTGTTGAAATTAGTTTTGTTCATTTGATATTCGTTTTAATTCGTTTGGTGAAATGACTTGGGCTTGTGCTGTCCCCGGATGCCCTAGTCGTCGTACTAATTTTAAATTATTTTGCGTACCTTTGCTTTCGAAACAATTTTCAGAAAAAGGACCTTAATATTGCCGGAAAACGAGCGACATGGAAGCATCTTGAGACACTCTACCAAGTAGATGGCTACCAAGGACGAGCCAGAGGCACAAAACTCACCGACAAACATATAAATCCAAAATCTTATGACAAAATTAAGGTAAGTCTTTATTTTACCTCCCCTATAAGAATCATTCCTATTTTACAAATAATTATTTATCAACTTCAATGCGTTTTTCACCATCATTTAGGATATTTCTTTTAGGAAGTTTGCACATATAATTACATTTACAGGTATTAAATGTATAAACAGCAGACTCCGAGCGAAGCTGGAACCTGTTGCTAGTTCATACTATTCATACTTCCACGCTTAATAATATAAATGCGAAAGTAAATCTCTTTTACGTTTTCACAGCTAAACTGCTGAATCGATGTTGAAGAAATTTAAGGAAATAGTTTGAACCCAGAGGATGAATATAGGCTGTTTTTATTAACTTCTAAGGCGATGAATAGGGGGTTGAAGTTTGTATATATGTATGCATCAATTAAAATTGTATAGTAATAGTTTGTATGTTACCTTCTACAGCCTAGGGCCTAGATTTTTCAAACGATTTTCCTGAATAAGGTGTCGATAGATTCGTACTATCACATAGTGTCATGGGCTACAGACGTCAGCAAAAATTAATTAAGGCAAGGGCTAGACGCCATAATGTGTAATAAATTTTCATGTACCACCACAATATGGACGTCAAATGAAAGAACTTGTCCTAGCGATTTCGAATATATAACATATGTATATTTTTAAACCTTTTATTTAGTCTATATTACTTAGTCTGGTTTTAATTTCTTTTTAAATATTTTTAAAATGTAAAAGCTTTCAATCTTTTGAAAAAATGGTTTCATGCCAATAATTTACTATATTAGAATAACAGTAATTATTTACATATGGAATATCTACTATATAATTTCAGGTCAAATATGCAGCACAAGTATTCAGCAAGGAAGTGTCCTCATTATTGCAACTGCTCATGAAGAGTCAAGAAGCTTTACAAGAACATTGTTATAGTACAGTTAATCTGGACATTGAAAGCGGTCTTTTAACAGCTGAAATTTTATTGTTTCTAAATAATTTATTTGATAGCCTGATTAATGTTTGTAAAACATCTATTTTTTTATGGTATAAGGGCAAGCGAGCAGACACTTCACCTTTTGTTTTGTTAGATTTTACTTAAGTTATATTTTTTGGATTCTTGAACTTTTACAATTTGCTTGGATTTTCGTACTGTTCATCCTGTATAAGTCGTAGCATAATGATTTGTACCTCTAACAATATTGGTTAAATGGATAAAAAAAACATAAAAAGTACTATTTTTTGTGCTGAACTTTGTTATTTAATTTTTTGTCGTATTACTTAGCCCGAGCTTAAGCTCATATTTTAACGTAACTCTTTAGACTAAGTATTATTAACAACCCGCAGCATAACTCGATCGTTTTTACTTGGTAAGGTTCGTCAAATAACTAAATTTAAAAAAATTGTTTAATTTAAAGTTTAATGTAGCTCCAGCCGCCAGCACGCACATGACCGGCGCGCCGGCGCCGGGTATAAATTCCCAACCCTCCATTGCAAGAGGCATCTGTTCAGCAGATGACAAATACTGTAATAAATATAATTCAATCCTCTTCTCCCACAGCCTATATAGCTGTGAAAGAAGAAGATTGAATTATAATACAATATTGTAGACATAGATATTATAAAAATCTATTCTATTAATATTTATTTTGTAGAGCTGATCACGTAGATTCTCGTACAGCTTCTTCGCCAATTGTTAGAAATAAAAATTTAATTTGTTCGCAAGAGGTAGGTACTCAATTAAATTGTAAATGTAGTAATTACCCAAATACTCTGTTGTAAAAATATTTATTTTAGAGTGTTAATGTGAAGTGTATCGAGTTTCTTGCGCTGCTAATCCTTCACATATTATTATAAACTTTACGCAGCTGTAGTAGCTTGAATTCATAATTAATAAATATTGAAATTAAATCTTGTTTTATTACCGAATCAAAAAAGAAATAAGTAATTATTTAGGGAAGAATATTCAAAAATTATTAAAAACCGGTAATTTGCTGTAATTACAGTAGATTATCGATTCGATATTTAACGTTGACGATTCAGAAACGCATGTTATCGGTTGAGTCACATCACTAATTTACTACGCTATCTGACATTTGCTTCAAATTTATATTTATGTATATCTTAGCAAGAAAGAGAAACAAAAGTTCGAAGCAAAATTTAATGAGTAAGAGCAGGATGCATCATATGAGAGATGAATGATGTATAGCTAATACTTCCTCGCCCCTTAGGCCGCGCCTCATACCTCGCGCTATCGTGACAAAACTCTTGTATGAAGATGGTCGTCTGTATTATTTATTAGTCTGTGTTTATTAGTCTGTGGTGGTGTTGATCAAGTGTGGATGGTTCGCGCCGAAAATTAAAATCTAATAAATAAATAATTTTAAAGTTTTTATCGGCAAATAAATATTTACTGTTAAAATGACACTTGGAGAAACTAATAAAAATTTACCTTGGTCAGAATTTACTATTATTAAGACCTAAACTTGAGTTAAAATTTGTATGCAATCTGAAGTTCATTCATTTAAAAAACTTAACGTTTACAGGGTTGAAAAGTATAGGCCTTCTAAATTGGAGGATTTGGTGTCTCACGAAGATATAATAAAGACAAGTAAGTGATATATATGAGTATAATATACTTATAGCTATCAATTTTTAATTTCAATGCTATATATATATATATATATATATATTTAATATAATTATATATATTTATTTGATTACAGTAAATCAGTTTATGAACGAAAATCAGCTACCCCATCTTTTGTTTTATGGTCCACCCGGCACTGGGAAAACCTCTACAATTTTGGCATGCGCTAAGAAAATGTACACACCACAACAGATCAATTCAATGGTTAGTCTAATTTCTTAATTAGTGGAATAATTTAGGTATTTTTCACGTAGATTTATGGATATTATCTAAAATACTTATAATATATAATATAATTTTGGAGGACATAGTTATGGAATATAATTTCATTAATTTACAGGTCTTGGAACTAAATGCATCAGATGACAGAGGTATTGGTATAGTAAGAGGACAGATTCTCAGTTTTGCTTCAACTAGAACAATATTTAAGGCAGGTCCAAAGATGATTATATTAGATGAAGCAGATGCTATGACAAATGATGCACAAAATGCACTTCGAAGAAGTAAGTCTTATTATTAAACATACATGTATTTTTTATGCTGATGGCCTAGGCTTATTATAATTTTTACTTAAAAAGCTTTGTACAATATTTTATATATTTTTTTATGAAAAAAAAACTGAATTAGTATTTATAATTTCCAAATTTATATAGTTATTTGTTTCTATTAACTGCTGTCCAGGTTTCCATTAAAATTTCACTTTGAAGCTAGGCCAGACATTTTGTTTTATACACACATGCAGTGTCTTTTTTCATAGCTAAACATAACTTATATAAAAAAACCAAGCATTCTTATTCAAGTTGGACATAACTTAAACAATTAAAAATTTTAAGATGAATCACATATTGTATATTTCTTTATTAATTGTATTTTTATTACATTTGTAACCAGCTGTGGCCAAAAACAATGAGTAATCTATCCCATTCCTACCATCATTAAAAAAATTAAAAAAATTGACTGAAAGCCAGACAAATATTTGGCAGGACACAACCTAAAGAAGATAAATGTGTCCAATTAAATCTGGACAGATGGTAACCCTAACCACTAAGCCTGAGATTTATAGACGCTATTTTGACTTTGCTCAGCAAAGTTCTCAAAAAACATAATTTGTTTTGACAAAAAACTGAATAGACACTTGAGTATAGCCATAGTATTTGCAAAGCCAAGTCCATGTTGGCATAATCAGTGACTTACCAAATCCTTTGATATTTATTGAGAAATATAAATTGTAATGTTTTAGTAAAGTCTAAGCAAACTTAATGTTGTGTCTATAAATCTCAGCCATAGAATCTCCATTTTGTGTGAGAACATAATAATAAAAACACCTCAATAAAATATATGAATCAGGAACACTTTTGATGCCTACTAAAAATTTGCTATTTATTAAAGCAACAATGTTTTTATTTATGAAGAAACAACTTGAAGTGTTATATGATAGCAACGTTTTATGTTACATGAAATTTAAAATAAACATTTAGTCAAATTAACAAAAAAGAAAAGTTTATTAAAGAAGAACAAAATTAAGTAAAAAGTAAGAAAACAATTAAGAATAAAAAACGAAAATTTCAAATATTACAAACAAACAAATATTACGTTTTCATAATATTATTAGTGTTAGTATAGATAAGGCTTAAAATTAATATGAAACAACAATTGGTCAAGTTGCCAAGGTAACTTTTATCAAAACAATGGACTTGCTGTGTTTATATAAATAGTATATTTCTGAATAAAATGAAAAGGTTATTGTATGACTAATAGTTCAAAGAGGTATTACACCATTATGTATAAATGTAAGTAAGTATGTCGGACAGTGAAGATGAAAATCCTAGCAGAACAATCAAGATTACTATAGTTGGAGACCCGGCAACTGGGAAAGTAAGTATTTTTATGTGTTTGTATGCTTCTGGTCAAATTGCATATAGTGTAAATATAAACTGCTTGTGTCCTATAGAAAAACCTATAAAGAATGTTATCTAGTAATTATTTTAGGTGAATCATCAGCTCATACTTGTCTGCTGCTGCACATGGCTATCCCAGTGCCACTTCAGCTTGCTAATATAGGGACCCTATGTATATCTATGTGGCTTTAGTTCACAGTCAAATAACTAGATTTCAGATTGAGTAAGAATAAAACAAATATTTTTATTTCAATAGTAGAATATATGATTTAATTCTCTCACGATAAAACCATTTATTTGTAATTGTGATATTTTGCAGACTACACTTTGCACTCGCTACTTGGGCACTAATACAGGAAATAATGGTGTTACCCAGGGTGCGGAGGTGATGGCCGGGCAGTGTCATGGATTACGACCACCTGTGCCTTTACAATTATGTGATGTGGCTGGTAATGCGCTTCTTACAAATATGCTCGCCAACTATCTCTATGCATCAGATGTAAGTAAATGTAATGTAAATAATTCTATAATCTATAGCTTAATTTTACATATGATTTTTTTGTATTGGCTCATCAAATAACAAAGACAATGCACCTGATGGACAGTACAGTATAATCCAAAAACATCAATAAAATCACAATGGAAGATCTCTAGTTATATAAACAACTAGCTGACCTAGCAAACGTTGTTCTGCCATATAAATGATTTCTAGTGAATATCCTCTGTATTATATTTTACCCGCGGCTTCACATTGTAAAATAGTATCTAATTGAATTGAATTTATGGTTCACAATTTAGGTCATAGTGGCTTCCACATAAAAGATAGATATATGCTGTCTGCTGCCGGACTTTTATTTAGAACTATTCAAGACAAACAATCCTACGGTACATCATCTTTGTGTAACTCCAATGTTTTAGGCAGTGCACGCCAAGATAGCTCTTAGAGGCCAGATTTTTTCCACTTAATAGACATGTATCGTTATATTACGACCAAAATTACATAAAATCATTACAAATTGTAGCCTATATGTTATTCCGATGTATAATCTATATTACTATAAAAGTTTCATACAAAGCCGTCCAGTAGTTTTATCGTGAAAGAGTAACAAACATATTCACAAACCTTCGCATTGATAATATTAGTAGGATAGGATTATATTTTCTTCTTTAGTTTTATTTTTATGTAAGCTATAAGAATCATCTTGTGAGCATCAATTGACAATCGTTTATGCCTTTACTAGCTCTTCAAGTTTCACGTTCTCTACTTAGTTTGGGCACTGGTTGATCTCAAATCGTGATAGATTGAATAAAGTCACTAGGGCTGGATTTTCATATGATGTATGGACTGTAATTGTAAACATGATCCGTTCTGTACATAGACCAACACTATGACTTCCTTGTCATAATATAAATAATAATATTTTCGGACAATTACACACATTGACTTAATCCTAACTAAGGTTGCACTTGTACTATAAGTACTAGACAAAGATATACATACAAACAACCCCGATTTGTGACTAATAAATCTGCATGTTACAAAAAAAATTGACGCTACTAAGACTCGAACATAGGATCTTAGATCCATATGTAGAATAACTACAAACTGCGTTATCTGTTTTCTATATGTAAAAATATATTGATAAAACGACTTCTAGTTACAAATTATTTTTAGATTGTTCTATTTGTTTACGATCTCACAAACCTACAAAGTTTTGAGAGACTGAATGTGTGGATACCAACAGTGAAGAATATATTCGAACCAGAGTTAAATAAACCATTGATGGCATTGTTTGGTAATAAATCAGATTTGGAGCACCAAAGAGCAGTACGACTGTCTAGTGTGCAAAAGCTGGCGTCACAACATTTGCTGGAAAACTTTAAAGGCTCAGCTCGAACTGGAGAAATGGTAATCTAACTAGTTTTTCCAATGCATTCACTATATAGCAATTAATTGTTGTAAATCCAATGAATTTCAAAACAAAATGTCTTACTACAATTTATATGATCATATTTGTATTGCAAACATAGTCTAATTATAATAATGATGTATGAATACGCTATATTTCTTATGTGGTGACTAGAGGACACAATATCTGTTGTATTCACATTATGCTTATAAGCTGTGTCTAATGGTTTGAAGGCTAATTATGAGCTATTTTAAAAATGTGTTTTCTTTTGTGTGCGATTACCATTAGGTATATTATTATAAAATATGTAAATGAAATAAAATAGGCAAATAAAAGAATAATCAGTAAAAAAGAATAAAAACAAGTATTATAGATTTAAAGAAAATTAGAGACCGTGAAAAAAAGGAAAATATACATTGCAAGTCAACAAAACAACGTACAAAGTACTCACTGCAAAAAAATAAGCAGAGGGTAAAGGGAAAAAACTTGATGAAACAAAATAAATAAATATGATTATAATAATAAGTCATTATAAATTCTTTATAATGTTTTTTTTTTATTTTCAGGTGACCACTGTCTTCACAAACTTAGTAGCTCGCGTAGTAGGGCTTAAGGTACACCGTTTGCCGTCGCTAGGGGCTAACGGTAGGTTGACGGCTGCCTCAGAGCCACTCGAAGAGAAGAAACCATTGCCTTTACCTCGTGAAGTTGAGACTAGACAATCACTTATTATGAATAGAAAGGCTTTGAGGAAATTACAATGGAAAGCGTCTTCGACTGTTTGTTCTGTACAATAATAAATGTATAAAAAGCGTCATGTTGTTTCTTTTAAAATGTTATGTTAATATTAGGCGTGGAATAAATTAGAACAGGGGAAGTAAATATAGTTTTCTCTTTCGCATGCGTTGTTTTGTCGTAGTGCCATCTCAGGCTCTGTTCGCGTGATTTTATTTTATCACTGGTGAATAACCAGTGATACATCATCATACATCACTAATTAACATATACCCAGTACAATCTGGTAAACGATAAACAAGTTATATGACAGATTAAATTAACACATGGATAATGAAATTTTGTTTATTAACCCGTGAAAGTAACTGATGATAGAAAGAATCAGATATGGGCAAAATGTAGTCAGATTAACGATTACGATTACATTTTGTAATCTTTAATCATATTTATGATTAACGAAATTAATCAAAAAAGTAATCATCTTTTGGTGTTTAAGGATTATTAATCTGAATCGGATTACGATTAATCATTGTTACTTTTATGATTACTTTTCTGTTTGATACGTAAAATATGCTGCCGACAGCAGAGCGGCGCTCGCCTTTTGGTATTTATAGTATACGACTACTACTAGCTAAACTGGCGAACTGAGTACCACCACATAGTTAGGTGTTAGGGCGATTACCCGAACTGGCTCGTGACCGTAGTACAATAGTGCTAAGACAGGCATAGTGACTCGCTTCGACCTGACTACTTTCAGGATTAGTTCGTGCTCGGTGGACATTAAGTAAATCCTACGAGGCATAATACTGAGGCAACGCATAGTGGAGGCTTAATCAATTTTACAAATTCTACATGCGTTAACCACCTATAAACCTGGTTACAAACATTAGTTTTGTGCTGGAATCAAACCCGCGACCCCGTTGGCATGTTCAATGGAATACTCGCTGCACCCACGTGTGATGCGGCTAGATCCCTGTTCATGTTGCTGTTAAAAATTTTAGCAGAATAATTTAGTGTAGTGTTATTATTTATGTATCTTTATTTTAGTGAACTTCTTTTAGCTAAACAGGGCTGGCGTAATCACATGTGTGATTAAAACCCTAACCAAATTATAGAATAAAAAAAAAAAAACCCGCGACCCGTTCCGCAAAGGTTGAATGCTCAGCGAATATGCCAACCGAGCTGAATCAAATTGATGTATACAAATCAAACCAATGAATGCCAACCATAGATGGACAAAATGTAATAAGAAAAACGATTACGATGACATTTTGTTTTTCATCATTAATATGACTACATTTTACTCATCTATGTTTTTAATCCTACGGAATGCTCAATTGCATATACATTTATGACTCCTTAATATTTTGAAGGGATTTAATCATGATTACAGAGCAACAAAATTACAATTATGAGTACATTTTGTAATCGTTAATCATTAACACTCATCATACCAACACTTTTTAGATACCTATTTCTACCATAGCGGGTAAAATGACCCGACTTCACGTTTCCTGCTTGAATGCATTATATGGATGTTTTAGGAAGGAAAAAACATAATAATGAAATTTATTATATTAAAAAAAAAAACAATATATTGACCATTTCTATTACAAAAGTAAAAATAATAATTTTTAATTAATGCTCATCGCATTTTTTACATATAAGTGTGTTTATTGTACACTATCCGCAAAAATATTTTTTACATTTAGAGCAAATTTTGTTGATGTTATTTTCTTTACAGTATCCTATTTACCTACACCTCTTACGTTGATAAGCATCTGTAGGAGACTAAGGCTACGATTTTATTGTATTTGTTTTCTTTTGGTTGTTCACGGGCTTCTCGAAAATCGGCGCCAAGTTCTACTGCTAGCTCGAGTAAAAAATCTTTTCTCGAAATAATTTCTGCTGCCTATGTATATTTATTTGATAATTTCGTTTGCTTGTACAAAATCCAGGCATTTATTCCAGCCAAATCAAGCACATTGAAAAAAAACTTGCAGAGGCCATCTGCAAGACTTAGATTTTGTGGTAAATTTTCTCGCCATTTGTTATTCCACAAAAAATGAATATTCAAATTATTTGCTCCATATTTAGCTCGGGCATATAAAATTGCAATAAATGTATGAAATTTTTCTTGAGATAAATTCCAATTATATCCTAACACTCTCTTTGATTCTTCTATTGTGCATGATCTTATATGGTCCATAATACGGTGGCCAATTATCAATGAAATTGCAGTACTAACTTTACCTTTCATTATATTAGGTCCTTACATATGAAATTGGCGTTTTTCGTACTGGCCACTTTAACCACAAATTTCTCCTCTTTGGTAAGGAATTCCAAATTCAAATTTGTACAGCTATAGACTCATGTATTTGTGCTTCGATGATCCTCATTCATTTGTTTTTTTCTTCTGTTTTTTTCTGTTTGCGTCACTCATTTTACAAAATGGAAAACTTAAAATATCGCATTATTTACGAGTACGAGTTCCGCCGTGGCACTAGTGCTGCGGAAACAACTCGAAGGGTGAATGATGTGTATGGCGGTCGTGTTGCAAAAGAAAACACAGTTCGTTTTTGGTTCCAACATTTTCGTTCTGGAAATTTCGACCTGCAGAACAAGCCCCGTGGACGGCCTGAGACTCAAGTTGATATTGAAGAGTTGAAGGCTATTGTGGAAGCGGATCCATCGCAAACCACGTCCGAGTTAGCTGCAGGCTGCGATGTTAGTGATAAAACTGTTTTAATTCACTTGAAGCAAATTGGGAAGATTAAAAAGCTTGAAAGGTGGGTACCTCACGAATTGACTGAAGCAAACCGGCAAACGCGCGTCGACTGCTGCGTTACATTACTAAACCGGCACAATAATGAAGGTATTTTAAACAGAATCATTACCTGTGATGAAAAATGGGTTCTTTGCGATAATCGGAAGCGCTCAGCGCAATGGTTGGATCCTGGCCAGCCAGCCAAATCCTGCCCCAAACGAAAATTAACCCCAAAAAAGTTACTTGTAAGCGTTTGGTGGACTAGTGCCGGTATTGTTCATTACAGTTTTCTCAAATCTGGCCAGACTATTACAGCTGATGTCTATTGTCGGCAATTGCAAACCATGATGGAAAAGCTAGCGGCTAAACAACCTAGGCTGGTCAATCGCTCCACGCCACTGCTGCTTCACGACAACGCTAGACCACACACTGCGCAACAGACGGCTACTAAATTAGAAGAGCTTCAATTGGAAAGTCTAAGACATCCTCCGTACTTCCCGGACCTTGCTCCAACAGATTACCATTTTTTTCGAAATTTGGATAACTTCTTGCAAGGGAAAAAATTCAACTCCGATGGGGCAGTCCAAATCGCCTTCAAAGATTTTATTGATTCCCGTCCGACTGGTTTTTTTAGTAAAGGGATCAATGAACTACCTATGAGATGGCAAAAGTGCATAGAAAATAATGGTTCATACTTTGATTAATTAAATATATTATATTAAAAAATATTCGACTTTTTGTTCCTCCCATACAAAACGCCAATTTCATATGTAAGGACCTAATATGACGTTTCGTATATCCTGTTGGGTTTACTTCTTGCCTGAAAATGTTATGAAGCGATGTTCTTACAGGTGTGCCATCTACTTGTATTTCTTTCTAAACAGATCTATCATTCACAATATGTTGTTTATTTATTTCTACTTCACTTTCTTCAGAACTTGAGAGTAATATTTTTCGTCCACAACATATATTCACAATATTTTCCTTTTCATCGTCAGTATATGTAGCGTCAAACTCATTTTCTTTGGAACCAATGTATTTACATTCTCAGAAAATTTCTCTTCACCAATTTCCGAAAACTCTTCGTCAATATTATTTATATCTTCTAACAACTTGTACTGTCTTGTTTCCTTTAACATTTTCTGGTTAAAGAGCGAACTGTATTTTTAATTTTTTTGCTACCTTTTCAAACACTAAAAAGCTACGTCCAAACTAAAATTTTGATATTTTCTTGAAATTATTCTCAGTTATTTTGATTGAACTACTTTACATAACAGTTTGTATTTCCCTGCAGAAATGTGCAACTAAAACGATAAGCAATATAACTCGATAAGCTTATAAAACAAAAGAATGCTCTCTGGGTCAAATGACCCGTTGTGGTAGGTAACAGTATACGACAAGTATTACTCAAAATAAACAAAACAAAAAAAAAATAACAAAATTATAAATTAACTGTAGGTTAATTAGTTTGAAAAAGTCATGAAGTCATTTGTGCGGAAACAATAAGATGATACTTGTATTTTCAATGCAAAAGTTCAAAATGGGTCATTTTTCCCGTTATGGTATGTTTAGTGTTAATCAGATTACATTTTGTCCATTTCTGAAGCCAACTATAGTTAGATATTTACAATTTTTTGGTGGTTTACTTTATTAACATGACTGTAAACAACAACTAAACTAATATAAAGAAAAATTTGGGTACTTTATTTATTTATTGAAAGCTTTCGTATTGACGTGGCTTTAGAAAAATTGGTATCAGTGGCGCGGCAAGTTCAATTTCGATCTATAATATATAATGTTGTTTCAGTCATAGAGAAATATACAGAAAACGTAAGGTTCTGTATAATATGCAACTATTTGGGGAAGATAATCCCAGCGCTCCAGTCCAGGTGTACCAGATTTAGATTTGCGCCGCTCAACCAGAATCAAATATTACCGCGCCTGCAAGAGATAGCTACTACTGAAGGGTAAGAGAAGAAAGCTCATTTATTTTTATTCTAGAATACGTTTAAAAACGCAAATGAAAAATATTTTTATTTCTATGTTCTTTTTTTGTTTGGTGTATGTATTGTGTTATGTGTGTATTTAGTGTCTTTGTGCAGTATTGTCGCCACTTCCCCTGACATCAGTCAGAGACCTTGTAATTTTGTCGTATTCCTAATGTTCAGTAAAAGGACCGATTATAACTTACTGCTTACAGTAATTACGTGGTACTTGGTGTCTCATCATATAACGCTAAATCACATTAGTTTTGTGAAAAGTCGTTTTCTTATTGTTTCTGGTTCTCGTTATGTTTATAAGATCATTTAATTAATAAATTATTTTTATCGTTTCATAAGAAAAGGTCTCTAGATAGATGGAAGATAGGTTGACATTCCAGCAGACGGGAAGTGACTAGCGTAGTCTATAAATTAGCCGGACAGTATGGCTATGACAGTATAACCTAAAATTAAAGAATAATTACATATGCACTATGACAAGGAATATCTACTGGTTCATTTAAAATCCGTAGATACTGTGTTATCTCAGACAAGAGAACATCCCCACTGCCCGAAAATATCTACGTGTGGCCAATAATAATTTCATTTCCTAGTTATTAGCTTTTGTATTTTAATACTATTGTGTTATTATTCTGACAGAGTGAAAATATCTGAAGACGGCATGAAAGCACTCTTAACGCTGTCGGGCGGCGACATGCGTAAGGTCCTGAACACTCTCCAGAGCACTTGGCTCGCTTTCCGTGATGTCACAGAGGACAACGTGTACACCTGCGTAGGCCATCCGCTCCGTTCCGACATAAACAATATCCTCAACTGGCTATTGAATGAAAATGATTTTACAACCTGTTTCAAACGTATCCTTAACAATAAATAACATTGTAATATTTCTGTTGTGATACTCTATTCACCAAAAATTTGAACGCTGCTTGTGGTACGCTCAAATCTAAATTACTACCTACTCTAGATCTTAATCACCGTATAGTCTATCTTTCTATACCCTAAATCCATGTCCGTGTTTGAGTATAATCAAAAAAAATCTCACAAATTCAAATAGCTTTTCAACAAATTCCCGTTCAGTGTATCTTATTTCTGTAATATAGGTAATTCCAACAAAGCGCGAACAACTACTGTTGAAATTTGTCTTTAAGAAGTCGTTCGCTAAACTACGTTAAAATGAATTTCATGTGTACATGATAATTTTATTAATTTTGAAGAAATTTTTCTTAAATTACTAATAATATAGATATCCAGAATTTGAAAATTAATAAGGGTCTGGCACTCAGCGATATACTCACTGAAATTCATACAATAATACAAAGAGGTATGTATCTATCGATGAATTTTTAAGATAATAAGAAAGAATTCTGCAAAAATGAAGAGAAGTCCTTATTTGCTTGCGCTTTTAGGGTAGATTACCCTATACAGCAACGGCAATACATGATCACGAAGTAACTCAGCCAAGGTGCGACGTAATTGGTCAGTCGTTATCATAAAAAAGTCAATTTGCCGCACAACGCGCTGTATGTCGTAAATATTGATATAAACAATACTTGATTGTTCGCATCACCTTCATGTATTTCCGTTGCTGCACATTGCGGTCTTACCCTAAACCAGATTTTAAAAATATTAGATACCGTTCTTGACCCTTCCGGCATTTACTATTGTTTTAATACGAATTAGAACGTCTATTTCGTCAATTTGCACATCACGGTCCAGTGAAGCCAGAATGCTGTGCCAGTTGGAGACGCTTGCTCATCGGCGACTCTCCTAGAATCTAAGAACGTAGGTTAGGGTATAATGGGGCTGATATATTCAGTGGATTAAAACACTTAAAAGAAAAGAAATTGTACATCAACCACAAAGCTGTTACAAATAGCAAACTATGCATTACTGGGTAAATAAAGGTCCGCCTTGGATTTTAGCAGTCGCTGTCAGGCGGCGTGCCAAGGTTGCGATCATGACAGCTGTCAGCGCTGCACAGTCGCCTACATCGGACGTCTCTACATATTAAATGAACACAGAGTTGTACATCCCAGACCCGACACGCGCAGTTGGGTCGCAACTGCCGACCAAAGACTGCCAGAATTCAAATCATACCTTAAGGCTTTTACTTGGCTATGAAAGTATTCAATACGTCCGAGTGCGTGTTACTTTTTACTTATCATTAATAGAGGCGGTGACATAGACGTTTTACACGCATTCACGTGGATGAATGTAGTAAATGCGGAAAAGTTGATCAATGTAATGTTGCAGTGAAACTCCCGCCTGAAGTGGTAGTGTCGCTGCTGATCAAGATGTCGGAGGCGGAGGCGCGGCTCGCGAGCGGCTGCAGCGAGCGCATCGAGCTCGCCGCACTCATCGCCGCCTTCCAAATAGCGAGGGACCATGTCGCATTGCATCCCGATACTTCGTAACCGCGTCCATTCGCACTAAGGCTGAGATTTATAGCCGCAGCTTTGAGTTTGCGTATACTTTACTAAAACTACAATTTATATTACTTAATAAATATCAAAGGATTTGGTAAGTCACCGATTTTGTCAATATGTCTTATGTCTGCGAATAATATGGCTATACTCAAATTCCTTCCTATTATATATTCAGTTTTTTGTCAAAACGATTTTTTTTTTAGATCTTTTCTGAGCAAAGTCGAAATAGCGTCTATAAATCTCAGATTAAGACTGAAACTTGTCCCCGTGACGTGAGTTTGTAAAGCTAAAAGAAACAAATCATCTGGTCTTTACGAATTATAAATCAAAACTACTATATAACTGATATAAATGCGGAGTTCACGATAATTAGCTCAGGTAATCCGAGTAGTTAACGAGCATTAAATTTAGAATTAGGGAAATTGCTCCCATATCACGAGGGCCTGATTTCCTAGTTTAAATTAATAGATCATTTGAGTAATGGTTTCTACAAGGATCGTGAATCGTACCGTACGAAACGGGTGCCGTCACATCTTAAGCATCCAAGACGCGATGAGAATCACAATAACATTGCTTTTTGTAGAGGGCTTAAATCGCAGGTCACTGAATTTTGCAATTCGTCACGACATTGCGTTGAGTTTCAGTCTTTACAATGTGCGTACTCCTATGCCAACTAATAACTGCTGACTAGGTGTAAGTGCGACAAATTCGGCTCATAATCGTAATTTATAATATTATATTGTGAGTGCCCGACTAGATCACGACCAACTTTCGTCATATTGACTCGCTTCGACTTGTCGTATTTCGGAATCAATCCAAGGTATATAGAGGTGTATTAATTTAATTTTAGGATTTTAATTCAGTGACATCTATCAATAAATTTTTGTCTCTTAGCGGTTACCGCTGTTCTTGGATTTCACTGTACGGAATTGAAAGTTCATTTTTTTGTAAATAAAACATTCTACTACTTTTAATTTCTTTTCTTTAAACCAAACTTTTCGTCTTCAAGGCCAAACGCATGTTTAAAATCAAAGATTTTACGTAAGATTACTTACAAACTGAAGATACCTATGAATATATTATCTCTCACTGGTATAAAAAAAGATAAATAAAAGGGAAACTGCATTTGGATATGATAATACTTATTATTTATTTTATGAAATAAATACGCCTAAATACTAATATGTACAAATAACGTTTTCTTAAATTAATGAAAAGTCAAAGATTTTGTCTAAAAATAAAGTAAAAAAATTCAATTGTATCTTTGAAAACAATTTTCTACTTTACGTATAGACTCCCTATTGAATGACAATTACATTATTACACGTACATAGTTACGTTTTGGTATGAGACAAACATTTTAGCCGAAGAAATTCGAGACAAGACTACTGACGGAATTGGTGAAGGAAGCGAAGAGACCTGGCGCCGGTGTGGCCGGCCGCGGCGGCAGCGCCACTGGCCTGTAATGCGGCCCGCCGTCTATACGCTGAAACGGAATAAGATTTCACATTCATATATAACCTCTTAATATTACTATAAACAACATTTTGCATATTTTACGGCAAAACTGCACTAGGCACACATTAACATTTTATGGTTTTTGTCGCGCATGTAGGGGATGTGCAGTGAGTTTAACATACAGTTTTCTCCCTGGGCTATGACATGGGGCTCTCCAAAAGAGCAGCAAAAAACATTGCGCTCTTCGTGATCTTGGTGGTTACATGCTGCAGTACCTACACTTACCCTCAGGAGCGTTTTATTAATAATACTTCAGAACGCACTTGGGTTTTGTATCACTGACAGAGAGCAAATATAAATCAGTTGGTATTCATTTTTCTATACCAAAGCGCAACTGATCGTCTTTCTCAAGGCATATAGAGCACATGTCATATTTGTTAAATAACATGGAGAAGTTTCAGTAGGTTTTTGTTTTACCATTGAACGTGTATTCTTTATTTTCTGATTTATCTTAATTACTACAAAAGACAATTTATTGGTTTGTTATAAGATTTTTCGGCAATATCTCAAAACTTTCTTGGACAAAGTTAATGTTAACGTATTTCATATTTATAGATCAATTCCCTAAAACTTTATTGATACATTTATTAAATATAACCTTCACCATAAAGACATGCGTATATTTTAAAGCATCAAACAACTTTAGACAATATTATAAAAAATTCTGGAAATATTTATTGTACAAATATACAAAATATATCACAACAGAGAATTTTTAATATGTAAGATATACACTTGCAGGCACACAAAGTACCTATTGTTAACAACGACTACGATGTTAGTAAACTACAGATATGTTTATTCTGACAACTTTAAACGAGATACTTCTGATACAAGCACTTTCTGCGGAATACTATGGGTTCTGATGGTCCCGAAGAACAATATCGTAAATAATTTAAAAAAATAAAGTACTAAACTCTTTTAGTACTTCATTTTTGGCATATATTTGATTTTTAAAATCAATATTATTATCAATATATATCAATTATACATAATATCATATTATAAAGTTATCGCGTCCTAAAGGCATCAGAAGGGTCGCGCTTATTGTATTATAACGGCTCTAGACTTTCGCTGGATATCGCGATAACAGTTCAAGTCGTGAAGCCAGTGTGACACGAACAACTGCACACGTTCACTCGCACTCTCCGATATTAAACAAATCCTTTGACGCGGAAAAACCGTCTCGGAATCGGGATAACAAGGTGTGAACAGGAATAAACACCAATCCCACTCGCTATCACGCAGCTTCACTGATATTCAACGAATACATGTAAGTCTTCAGTCGCCATTAGATAAGTTATAACAGTATTTTCATGCATACAAAGTACTGCACCAAACTGATTAATAAATCATCAATATATAATATTTATTTTTTAAATAATTAAGAAATAAATATTATGTTTATACATTAAAATTGTAGCAAAAGGTGCAATACTCAAAAACTGTACAATACCGTTTGTATGGTTGTATTTACACTACCAAAACCATAGCGAATCAGTCTTCCGGAAACACGATAGCCGCTCTGTCTTCAGCTGATGCATCTGATTTAGTCGTCATGGTTTCGACAGTCGGCAGCGTCATGGGACGGCTTGAAGTGTTGGCCTAAATATTGATTAAATGATCTACATAGGAAATGTCATGCATTTTTATACAATATTAACAACTAAAGGTAGATAAAGTGCGTTTTCTAAAGATAGTAAAGTTAAAAAAGTGCATAAAATTTGTTATCAATTACCTATAATATTTTTATTATAAAAAAACCTACGAGTGTATATAAAGCGATTTTAGTAAAATACCAAATAATTTTAGTTGCAATAAAACCTCTAAATAATACTAAAGGGACAAACCTTCCACTGTAATATTATTGATCGCGTAAATGTTAAAACCCTTCCCTGTTTGTCCTTTTTTGCTGGTAAAGCTAGTTAAAAATTAACACGGTGTTTAACTTGTGGTATTAATTTTAGAAATGTGACACTTTGTTTCATAAACGCTTTTTATATTAAAGACGATTTTAAGCACTAATGAGGCATAAATTTATATGCAACTGATTAGGGTTTAAAAGTGTCTTTAAACTTAAACAGAATTTCTATAACTAGGTGCAATTCTTATTGTTTTCAAAGAAAAATACATGTACACTATTATATACATCAAAATGTTACACAAATTAATATATTTACATTAAGGTTGTCAATAGCTTAAAACTTACTTTAGCTGAATGCAATGTTACATTCAATAGCGTTGGATGGTTGTCGACAACGATAAACTCAACTTCTTGTGGTAAGTATCCTTCTGCTGAAACCTGTCGGTTAAATTATTTTTTTACAAATTATTAATGCCATTCGTCGTTATTTTATTTTAAACGAGGAGTTTGTTTTATTTCTGTTTTCATTGTTTCCTTTTTTTAAACAAGATCGGCAAAAAGGTGCAAATTTTTTTATATGGCATTGAGAGGTCAAGTCAAGATATATAAGTATATTCTTACGTCAAGGCGATATGTTCCGGGGAGCAGGATACGCCAGAACTCTCCGTATTTGGTAGTGTGGTATGTGACGTCACGATTCTTCACCTTGATTGCGGCACGCTCCACTGGGTTACCATTCTCATCCATCACAAATCCATGAGCACCGCGATGTACTTCAGCTAAATATTTAATCAACGACTGTAAACATTAATACAAGATTATAAAACAATAAAAGTCCATAAAAAAAAGTGTAAATCTGATCAGTTTTTTTGTTTTGTATGTCCCTGTGTGATAGTGTTTATCTAATCAATCATTAAAATACCTTTATCACGTGTGGCGTTGTTTGTTAATATTATGATAAGATTTTGATTATATTAGTGCAATCTTCAGCACTTATGTTATTCACTCCATAAGTGCGAATTGAATAGGTTTGTCTTAGTTGCTACAAAATGTCTGTAGTTCATGTGCTATGGTTAGTCCTAATTGGTGTAATTGTGAATCAAGCTGTCGCCCAGAATAGAGTTGCGATCGCCCACCTTGTGTCGCCGACTATCAGCGGAAGTATATTGTTTACTGAGACATCAGAGGGTCTTCAGGTAACTGGCACTATAACTGGACTTCCCGCCGGTAATTACGGGTTCCACGTGCATGAGCTTGGCGATACAAGCACATGTGATGCGGCTGGGGCGCACTTTAACCCCGAAGTCACCAATCATGGTGGTAGAGAACACGATGTTCGCCATGTAGGTGATTTGGGGAACGTAGTATTTGTGGGAGAAAACAACGCCGTCGCTGTCGTAAACTTTGTAGATACCATGATAACATTGCGAGGTCGCAACAACATTTTGGGACGCTCTTTGGTGCTCCATGCACAAAAAGACGATCTGGGACTGGGAGGGCACGAAACTTCACTAACAACTGGTAACGCTGGACCGCGAGTAGCTTGCGGAGTTATTGGTATCAGATCACCTGCAGATCCTTGGAATTCTGCTACCAACTCGATACCAACGCTGGGTATTTATATTTTTGCTATGTTGTTTATTTATTGTATATCGGTTTAAGATTGTACCTATTATTATAGTTAGTAATAGTGTATGTTTTTTTTAATTGACGTTTTATATTATTGCTAAAGAATATATTACCATATAAAGTATATAAATTACAAAAAAGTGACCTGTTTATTATCCTGCCAATATTTTGCCAGCTCGTGTGCCGGAGGATATTTGCAACAAGATATTTCCAAAGTGATTTCCATACATCCGTGCCAGAGATAATTATAATCTTGCATACCACCTAGAATGTGTCTACGATTGAGATTTATTGACAAAAATTATTAAATATTAACTTTTTATTAGAAATGTTGTTTTTTTTATTAAGTTCCCACGAGTATGTCTTTTATACTAATGCTGGAAGAATATTATAATATTATATTATTAAAATTATGTTTTATTACGTTTGTTCTTTTATTTAACTTTAACTACTGTTTATTCAATAATACAGGAAATGTATTAAAATAAATTCTATGAGTACTTTACAGTTGAGTTAACAATATATGTATAATTACCTGTGAGCGGATACCAAGCTGCGCCATTAGTGATTCCGTTCTCAAATCTGGGTGATCCCGACTTACAAGAAACGCCTCTAGACATTTTTGCGTGATTCTTGGAGTAGACCAGCGAGAGATGGCGAAACACGTCGTCATCAGGCGCGATGGAAGGCATGTGCGCGTAGCTTTGGAATACTGCGTTTAGGGGACATGTTGGACAGAATAAAATATTAATTTAGGGTTACTTAATCCTTTCTAGATATTAATAAATTTCATATATTCTAAGTAATACGTCACCGGAGCAAAAAACTGTTGAAATACATATTCCTGGAATGGCATGAAACAAAAACATGTTTATGTTAACATGTTTAGTATTTAAAAGTAAGCGATAGAGATGAGTATCTAATAAATTATAGACAATTAGTAGATATCCTCAAAGCTGGACTACGTAAGCTACTGAAATTGACTATTTAAAATAAAAGCATAGTAAATAGTTAGCTTGACATTTCATCAAGCGGTAAGCGGCTATTTTCACCTATTAATAAATTCAACACAAAAAATGTCTTGTTATTGCAAAAGGTAAGGTTTTTCGTTTTGACCTGTCGCATTTCGAGATTAGCTCGTGTACATAAACATTCCACCGAACCGTTCAAACGGCATTATGATATCGACTGTCAAAGTACTCTGGTTCCTTGCCGGTCACCATATGTTGAACGGCTCTACACTTACTGTCATGTAAGCCCATTTAGCAATGTCACTTTAAAATAATATGATTGGCCTCGCTTGTCCTCAACCCCAAAGACACGTTTGGTAAAGACTATATTATCTATTAAAATTATAATACATACTAGCACTTGGTGTGTTGTCGAAAGGGTAAGAGGCGACGAGCGCTCCGCCGTGCAAGGACCCGGACAAGACGAATTGTATTTTGCTGATCCACTCCTTCACAGCCTCCGTCTCCGGTTGCGGTTGTTTGGTGTTCGCCTTGAAGAAATCCGGGAAATTTCTGTTTAAATCGTAGCGCCGTGCGTTGTGTCTGTAACGTAACATTCGTTCATTACAACAGTTTTTCACAGTTCTAAATAGGTTTGGGGTTACTATTATCGTGTAGACATTGTTCTGCCTATGTATTTATTATTATAATTTTTACAACATTCGAAGAGGACATAATTTTTATTTATTAAAACCATATGTTTGTTACATCAAAAGTAAAAATTAATAAAACTTCAACTTTAGTTTTAAGTTTTACTAAATGTATCAGAAACGCGATTTCTACTTAAGTTTTAACTAACTTATGCACTTGTTATTAATGTATATCTATTCACTCCGAATAGGATACAGCGTTTTTTTTTTGTTAGGGTAACTTATGGTAAATTAATTTTGAACCTAATAGAAGTTGATATAGATAATTTATAAGTTTCGAAAAAAAAATTTTTTTGAAACAACTAATGTATAACAACTGTAGTTAAATATATAATGTTAATAGCCTTACCTGCCATGGATGGTGTCACACTGACCCTCTTTTGATATTGCGAAACCATCCGGATTCATGGAGGGCATCAGATGAATTCGAGTGTTGTCCAATAACCATTTCACGTATGGAACCGTATCGTATGATGTTACTAAGTGCTGCAAAAATGGTAATTCATCTTTCATATCTATAAATTGAAGGTCCATTGAATTATTTTACTGTATCTGATTTAACATTTAGTTCACTAAAAATAAGCGTATCTGCAAATAATTTAATTCAAAACTGTAAAACTACGTTCCGACTTCTAAGAAGACCCAAAGTCGATATAAAAAACAGCTTCTTTTATGATACTGAACAATGTGTAATTTATTTATTCAGTGAATATCGTTAATGCATAAAGTTTCATATGAAAATAGTTGTTTTAATAAATTAAATAATTGAATTATTTTATGAGCATTTTGCTAAAATGTGACCTCTGCAAGATGGCAGTAACTAATTTGAAACATTTTATAAAAGTTGGATTAATTTACTCTTTTTCTTGACGTTTCTTAAAATCAGGTACTGAACTGTTCGCATTGTCAACAGATATTCGGATCTAATTGCAATTTTGTATTGGATTTAGAACACAGTCTTCCTTTGCCTGGTGCCTGAAGACTTGTTTCTTTAAACAGTGTATTTTACCTATAGTGTGGAGACCTTGACACTAATCAAAGAAGCCGAAAGAGCAATGGAGCACGCAATGCTAAGTATTAAATTACTAAACTGTACCTATCATGAAATCCGGTATTGTTCTAAAATCGTTGATGTCGGTGATCGAGTAACGGCTCTTGGCAGAACAGAACTTGGCTTAGCATACTTGGCCAAGCGATGGGACGAGATGTAAAGTTGTGTAATTAGCGAGTGGTGGTCTATACTGACAAATAGAATGTGAGAACCAACGGGACGCGGGCGGTGTTAACATGGACAGTGGACTAACGGTACTTTGATGCTCGCGGGGCATGGCTGCTTAGGATTAGTACTGGATGGATGGTGGCACAGTAAGGAGACCTATCCCAACAGTAGGCTGAAACGGGCTTTGGCTGTAAATTTATTCAACATTTACTTAATTAGTCTATATCGATTGCCTGTATATGTTTACACCTTTAATTCTGTATATGTTGCCTTTGTACTTACAAAGCAAGTAAAATAAAATGCAAATAAAGTAATTAGAAATAGGACTAACTTGTATTAGGTGCAATAGCAATTCTCTCCCAACAGCTTCATTGCCGTGGATATTTGCCACATATTTGACGTCAGGTTTACCTATCATATGTTCATAGGGAGATGCAGAGACAACCATCACCCAAAGATCTCGTCCTGAAAAATTAATTATTAAAATATTTAGTGGAATATTACGTACGTTATGCCGTGTAAATCAATTATTTATTTTCATGCTCGCTCTTTATAGAAAATGAACGAAGCTATGTAGGTAGCAGTGGCGTTCATCTCATGTAAAACATAAAAAGCATTATCTCGTCATACTTGGACATGTAATATAAATATGCTTAAAATTTGGTTCAATTATGACTCTGAGACTGTTGGATGGATCAGCTTGTGTATATGAGTCACTCAGTATACACAAACTGATCCCGAAACGCAACAGGCGAAAGCGAGTCACTATGATAGTATTTACACTTGTATACTGTGGTCATGATCCAGTTCGGGCAATCGCCCTACCACCAAAAGGCAAGTCAAGTTTAAGTCAATATAAAATGACCAAGTATAACAAGACAATGCTTTTTATGGTTTATATGGGAAGTACTGCACTGGTAAGTTGCCTAATGAACTGTAACTTTATTACCTATATCAACACCAATGTACCTATACCAGGTATCTATATAGGTACCTATACCAATCTATCATAACGTAGAATTTCACTATAAAAAAGTGAATTACATAAAACACAGAAAAAATCGATTTGTATATATCGTCGGGTGAAAGGCTATTTGGTTTAAGCGACATTTTTTGGCGATATAGTAATATATATATATATATATATATATATATATATATATATATATATTACTATATCACCAAAAAATGTCGCTTAAACCAAATAACCTTTCATCCGACGATATAATCGATTTATTACCTATTGAGATTCATTTTATGAGAGTGGTCTATACTTGTGGACAGTGCATGTGTGTAAATTTAAATAATTATACATTTTTATTTTTTTGAGGGGGTAGGACGATTTCCCGATTTGGGTCGTGACCACAATGTGCAAGTGTAAGGACAACATAACGACTCGCTTCGGCTGGTCGCGTTACGGGACCACTTTGTGTATATCTAGTAGTTCATATACATAGCGACCCTCCATCGTGTTATATGCGCGCTGACATGTCGATGGAGACTGTCAGTGTCAGTCAGATGTTCGTCCATTGATAGTCGCTGTCGTTTTTGGACTGCACCGTACTTACCATTAGGAGCACAGTTATCACTTTGTTAAGATAGTTTAAAAAAATTTTTTTTTTAGCTAAATTAATTATATTATTTGTCTTTGAAATAATACAGCATGTGGAAACACCCACTATTAAAATAAAATAAAATGAAATCAATTAACTAAATTGACTTACAAATTAGGATCAGTATAGTTATGTTAAAAAATAATTATAGTATTTTGTATATACCTTTACAAAGATGTACATACTTACATGTAAAGTATATATACATCTGAGTCTTAAATATATAAGAATATTTTAGACTTACTTCTGCGACTACAATTTGAATCTTTAAGCACAATTATAATCTAAAGTGGCCGTGGTGGCCGTGGTGGCCTAATGAACCGGTTTCCATGCCGACGCGAATGATCGTAGGTTCGATTCCCAGCACGTATTTCTGAGTTTTCCAGATTAGAATTAGATTAGATTAGAATTTCATGTGTAAGTGCCCTGAGAACGGTGGTCAGCTGCGCTACTGTTTACGTTGGGTACAACATATAAGCGCAAAGTGGATACAGTCCCTAATGTATCTCTTCTCACCCTTAAATGGATATAGCGTAACGATAAATTATTATCATTATAATCTAATGTCATAGGTTCATAACCACTGTTACTTCTTGATAGTTTTTAATAATTATTAAACAACATTTTATTATCGTATGGGTTTTACCTTGTACAGACTTCCCGATGGAGTAAAGGGCAGTGAGAGCGGGATACTTTGCAGAAATTGCTCGTAAATATCTCGTCATCTGATCGTGGTCGTGGTATTGAAAATCTAGTTCTAGACCATTTTCACGTGATTCAATTTCCCCTATATTCGTGGATGATTCATCTGTAGCAAATAAATATATAATTATACAAGTATAATATGACATTATCGGACATTTAAAACATGATCCACGTACATTATTAGTGTAAATTATGTTCGCTACATTGATAACGTGTCCAACTATTCAACGTTTATCCGAAATGTAACTGATTGAAAGTTGTAAGTTTGAATCCGGGCACGTGGATGTTTCCAGATTAAATTCGGACTAAAGGTGAACTTCGGATTCTGGCAGTCGTAAATACAGTAAATACTACACAGCGCCGGTGAAGGAAAACAATCTGAGGTAACATGTATGTCATTTGTTACTAATATAATTGGTACTGATAGTCAGTGTGATGGTGTGACATAAAAGTATACTAATAGACAGGAGTCATTTATTTCTGATCACCCTGAGAGGAATATAGTATGATGATAGGCTATTAACCTAAAAAAATCTAAATAAATAATAAATAAATATAATATATAATTTTTAACCTTAAAAAATCGTCATATACTTACCTATTTTACTTTTAAGCATAAAATACCTATTTCACTAGATCAGCTTTAGCTAACGTTAGACTCTGTGACCATATTATTAATACTAGTTTGCAGATATAATAAAAAATATATGGAGAAAAAATGTAGAAAAAAACAGGATGACCTTGGTGTATCTCCTTGGTTGAAAACAAAATTAAAGACTGCATTATTAATAACATATCTTTAGATAGCTACATAATTCTTTAAGTATTATTGTTTATGAGGTGGTAATACGTCTGTTTCCGATTGAAACATGTACATATGGGTGCAAAGTCAATTATATGAACTCACTTGGGCCTGTTACGTTTCGGGCATTTTCAGGTTCAGCTTGTGTTTACTATAGGTTTTCTGTCGTGTTATATTTGTTCGGTTTGACGATGTCGGCTGATGGACTCTTACTAGTAACTAATTTATATTTCTGATTTTTCTCTTTGCTAATCCATGAAGACATTGCTTCTTGCCAAATTTCATGTTTCTTAGTCAACGGGTTATATCTAGCCTATAGGTTTTGATTCTCTTGAGACGTAAATATAAGACGTAAAATATGCGACATAAACGACCTTTGCCCGCTAATCTCGGAAGCAACTTAACCGATTTGGATGGAGTTTTCATTAAATTTAATTAAGTTATGGAAAGCTTTACATAACATTTCATGGTAATTTTATTACAATTGGTTGATAAATAGAAGTCTTTTAAAAAATACATCGTTCATTTATTAGAGAAAAAATGGTATAAATCAACTGTTCAGATGATTTGACTAAAATACATTTATATGTAATTTCACTATACTTATAATAAACGTATAACTGATCACTGTCAGTACATGGAAAATATATCAGATTTTTTTTAAGGTTTGCGTTTTGGCCACTAATCCAAAATAATTATTATTTGTCTGCGTGTTTTTTTAACTTCTTTACATAAAAAAAACACGTTAAATTATTTCCCAAATTTGAACATTGATTAATTTGTTAGCACATTGGTGTAAGTCATATTTCTAAGGTACACGAACTTACCTGCATTGTAAGTTTTATCAGGAACAGATTGGCTTCGAGTAACACCAAGTAGTCCCAGTAAAAGTAAAATGAAAACACATGCAGCTCGTTTAATATTCATCTGTAAAAACCAATGACGCATTAACCTTAGTATTTTCCTTATACCATTAACAATATTTCTTGGATATATGTTTTCAACTCTTGAATAATAAAAATATGGTATCGATACACGCATCTTATTATTACTACTGGTTTTTAGCAACCATTTAATTATTATAACTCGCGTAGCCTGTCTGTATCAATGTATGTATTAGCTTTTTGTAATGGTATATCTAGTCAGCATTGTATTTTAACATAATAATATTACATTGATATAAAGGTGTGGTTCTACCAAACAAATATGCGGCATATTTGTTCACAAGTATGTAGAATTTTAGTTAAGTTCGAACAGATCCGTAGAGAATTTAAAGTGTGAAACGGCATAATTGTATGTCATATTTGTTAACATACAATACAACATATTGCACTTATTTGTTGTGGCAAAATATGCATTCTACATAAAAAACACCAAGATCACGTTGTCATGTGATTACGAGATTTTGCTGTTTTTTTTTTTTTGTTTTGCAGGAAGAGCACTCGCCCTGAATAAAGAAATGCATACAGAAAATAGATTAAAAAAAACTGTTTTATTATTCATCCAATTCTTAGCTATATCAAACAAATGTCGTATACTGTTCTACATTTGCTACACACTGGGGAAATCGTGCCTTTCGTACATAAATAAAACATTTGTCATAATGAGGATAATATTATCCACAAATGCTATTCTAAGTGGTTATATAGAAATAAGTCAGATATTTAATAATCAAAATTGTTTAAAGTCATCGTAATGATTTTCACATTACACTGGTTAAAATGTTTCTATACACATTTAATCTAACCTACAATTAAAATAATGAACATTTCTTTTTAAATCATCAAGAAAAAATGATGTATCAACAACCCATTAGGGATATAAAATCTAACGATAAGAACCGACAAGAAATCATAGACGCCTTATTCCTACACTGTGTTCTAAAAATCAAATCGGATTGAACATCCCAAGAAAAAATTTCTTGTATTACCTAACTAAGCATTTTCAAAAGTCATATAATACGTAATAGGTATACCGTATCAGTGACATTTTTCTAAATATAAAAAGAAATTGCTTTCGACTATTTTTTCACATACATGCGGTGCGTTCACTAATATAATTATACGCTTTCTTTTAAATGTTTATAATGTTGTGTTCGGAAGTAGCTGGCCGACAACGCTCCTGTTGCGTCGGCCAACCAGTCGTTCTTCAAGGTCACTGGGTCAGTGGACCGTCCTTACTCAGCAAACATGAAAATGACAAGTTTTCAATCTAAGCAGGTACTACTGACCACTAATTTAATGCCTCTACTGTAATTTTATTTACACATTTGCTTTCGAATAACCGAGGTAAATATAATAAATAGTTAATTTATTCTTAGAGACAATAACTGGTATTATGGCTCCACACGTTTGTATAATGAACTGTCAGAATTAATCCTTTATGTTCATAATCTTGTTCATTTGTCAGTCTACCTGTGATAATGATGTGCGTCCAAAAATAAATTTAGGCAGATGGCTTCTTTTGGTTTCGCCATACATATTGCAGTTTTATTATGAAAATGATGGTTGCGGCTTATTGGGTCAAGTCTAAAATAGCATTTAATAACTCTCACAAACACTAAAGAGGTGGTTCGGATATCGATCAGACAGCCACGCTGCATAATTGGAAATAAACCTTGAAATAGTGACACGTTGTCGTGTTTCAAGGACGGCCTTTGTACACACGTTTATTTACCTATGTATCTTTTCTCTTTGTATATTTAGGCATATCCGTTGTCAATGTCAGAGGTTCCTGGTCCGCTGACCATCACGTCGCATCATCACAGTTCGTAGAGATTTTGAGCATTTTCCGTCTGTATTATGGCGAGTGTTCTGAAGAGCTATTTAAGCTTGTTTCACCATTATCTTTCATAGCAGAACCACGTGCGCGAGTTTACGGAGTCACAGCTATTCGGTAACTCACATCCAGACTAGGACTAAAAAGTTCCCTAACTCTTACATTTGTCGAGTTGTTGGCGTGTGAAATGGTCTTTCGGCGAGCGTGTTCCCATCCTTTTATGATGTTGGGCCTTTTCAGGGAAATGTGAAGAGATATTTGTGCGGGCCGGCAAGATCGCTACGACTTTCGATGGTTTCTTTTTTGCTATTGGTATTCGTTGTGGTTTTTGAACTGCACCCTGCTAACCATCAGGTCTGGTGTAGTAACTATGCCGTGTCTGGATAAAAAATGTTTGTCATGTACACTATTTGCAAGATTAGAAACAAAACCTAACCATCCTAAAAGTGTAATCCTACTCCTACTCATACTAATATTATCAATGCGAAAGTTTGTTACTCTTTCATGATAAAGCTACTGTACGGATTCGCATAAAACTTTTACAGTAATATAGATTATACATCGGAATAGCATATAGGCTACAATTTGTAATGATTTTATGTAATTTTAGTCGTAATATAACGATACATGTCAATTAAGTCGGAAAACAATTTGGCCTCTGAGAGCTATCTTTTCGTACACTGCCTAAACTATGGGAGTTACACAAAGATGATGTACCGTAGGATTGTTTGTCTTCAATAGTTCTTTATAAAAGTCCGGGACAGCAGATATCTACTTTTTATGTGGAAGCCACTATGACCAAAATTGTATATTGTATATTATAATACAGAATGTATTCACTATAAATCTATACTACTTTTTGAACGCGCTAATCTCAGGAGCTACTGGTTCGAATTGAAAAATTATTTTTGAGTGGAATAGACCATTTATCGAGGAAGGCTTTAGGCTATATAACATCACGATGCAATTATTAGGAGCGAAGATATAATGGAAAATGTGAAAAAAACGGGCAAAATTATTCATCCTTGAGGGCTTCCATTGCGTGCGCTGCAAAAACGGTTCAAGATACCAAAAATATATGTATGAAAGAATTATTCCTCTTGAAATGATCTAAAAAAATGTCCACGACAGTATATGTCTATCTTTTAAGATTAAGTCACTAGAACCGTTTATATGGTAAACAAATTTGGTCGAAATTAATGCATTATTTGTTAAGAGTTGTATCAACGTAATAATATTAATCTTTATCCAAATAAATGTGTTGTTGATTAAGAGTATTTAATTGTTAACAAAATTGTCTTTGACATCACTTAATTTCAATGAACATCTTAGAAGATATTACAAAACCTTACATAGCAAAACAACGTTTGACGGATCAGCTATAGTGTCTTGATAAGCGCGAAACTCGAGAACGGCTGAACCGATTTGACTGATTTCTTTTTTGTTGTGTTTGTTGAAGTCTGGGGAAGGTTATAATAGAGAGAAGATTTTAAAAAATGATCTGAAAAAGTCTAAAAACAACACTTTTCTATATTCTCATACAAAAGATTTGTTATAAGTCAATTTGAACGTTAACACCATAGCATAAAGTTTAAATGTTAGTGGGCGGGTTCCGGGAAGGCAAAACAATTATTGAGTGACGTATAAATATTAATGTCAATATTTGTCAATTTTTATACATATAGCATTAAGGCCAGGTTCCTTCAAACAATTTTCAAAAAACAGCCGACAGGCCAATAGCTATTAACATTAAAAAAACAATGTGACTTTGTTTTAGAGAAATAGGGCAGAACAAGGTCTGCCGGGACAGCTAGTAATTTATTTGGCAGAACAACGTTTGCAGGGTCAGCTATATAGTTTTTTTATAAAAATGTTAGAATATGTTTGGACAGTAAACTATTTAATTTCAATAGAACACACATAGTATTTGTCTATGTCTAAATCAATGATGTTTGCGTATATTCATTAAACAGCGAATTAAATTTAAAGTTATATGATATTAAACTATAGCAATAATAAATTATGATCGCATATGCAATCATATTATTTCAAGATGGTTCAGGGTTCATATTTGTACAAATTTCAATAGATAATGTTATATAAAATTGTTAAATTTATTGTACTATACTGTTTCATAAAAATAAACTCTCGTAAGTTTTGGTCATGTTGATAATAAAAACCATCTCAAATATCACAATATCTTAATTGCAAGCTCAAAGTCTCATATATGTAATATTAAACTCAAAAGTGTAATGAAGTAATTTCGTTTATGATTATCTTTTTTTAAATACAAGTTAAAGTCGCTATTTTGTCTAAGTATATTTTAATAGTATTATAAATAACTGATTCTGTTGCTGTTTTTATTATAGTTCAGAGAGTTAAGTCTAGATGTAATTAATCAATTTCTATTAAATTTAAAGATAGTAGAGAAATTGATGTTGTTTATGAAACCCGAAATATATTAAGGATATTTACATGACATGCGCTGATTAAATAATATGTAATCGTAAACTTTAAAATATCCACAAAAAAATCTTTAATTGCTTTAATGTTATTACGAAAGCAAGTTCAAAAATAATATGGTTTTAAATCCGATTTAAAAGACGGAAACTTCATTAAAAATAAAATTCAACTATAATTATATTACATAATTTTATAAGAATAATTCATTATCTACTGACTATATAAACATATCTGTGTATCGATGCTGAAAAGCTTATTCTTGCAAAACTAATTTTACACCAGAACCCAAAACTTTTGAAATTTTAGAAAAAAAAATCATAATTCATCAACTGTTACACATACAAGTGTGATCTTTAGATATAAGTAGTGCAGTTATGCAAAGTTATAAGTTTGTGTAAAGTTATCTTAATTTCTATCAAAGTTCTCTGAACAAGAAGGCAATTGTTTATAATTTCCAACATCGATGTTTTTGCATTCGAACAAAAATATATAAGCAAAATTGGATGAAATATTGGTTAAAAACTTGATACTTTTAAGCTGGCATAAATATTTACAGTTCAGTTGCAAAATACATCTTTTAATCAAAATATCCATTAAGCAAAAACTATTAAAATTAATAATAACATAAAACTTAGTGATACGCTAGGAAACCTGGCTCACAATCGATAAGAATAACTGTGTAAGGTAGCTTTCCTTCCGCTACATTGGCACATTGACCCTATTCGTCACATTCCCACCAACTAAACAAACTTTCGATTTTAAAATACCAAGGCTTGTTAGTAGTTGTTAGTTGGAAATAGTTTTAGCAAAAATTAATTTCGTATCGTTTATGTGGTTGTAATTATTATTTGCTATTCATGCATAAATTATCACTAAATTGTACCCATTTTTTGAAGTCTATATGTGTTTTCACATTCATAACACTTTTCATTATAACTGTACAAATTCCGAGCTCACTAATAACTATTACAATATTTGTCGTGAATAAATTGCTGTAGCTAAGTTGCACAAGAAACTGCGTTCCTGGTGATAATATGCGAATTGTCGTAGGTTCGAGTCCTTATGTGTTCTTGAGACGTAAGTTGATGGAAAACCTGGTTATGATATTTTTTTACTGCACACTACCATCTATCATCTAATTCATTTAGATATGATTATTCCATCACTTACTAGTGACGAAATGTAGGGCTAAAACTTGTTCAGTTAATATAACAATTTATTGTTATGTGGCAGGGCATCATTGCCTGACTAGATCGTCGATTGCGATGAGTACAATGGATGCATTGTCAATTACAGCAGTTCGCTTCAGCTGCCTATCGCGTTCGGGATAATCTCGTACGTCCAGTTATATTACGCCTAGATACCTTAAAATATTTATATATGTCGGCTTGACGAAAATCATTGGACTTTTGGCCATTGCGGTCGCCGCATTTTTTGGACTGCACTGTACATACCTTAAATTGCGAGGCCCTCACTTTGAAAAATTTTCATTTGTTTTTTAAGCTTAAAAAAGTAGATAAATAAGTAAGTAGTTTTAGTAGTAGATAAATAATCTAAGGATTATTTAGAACAAACATCAAACATGTTAGGTTTTAATTATATGATATTTATATTAGTTTCACGATGTTTTTGAGGAAAAAGGCCAACTAATACCTCAAATAAAATATTTTGTTGCCAAAAAATGTGTCCCGTTTTTCACTCTACTTGGAATTTTCGACCAAAATCGTTAAAGGCTTTCCACTTGAGGTTGTCTAAAAATGCAATATGGAGCAAATGTTCTAGGAGAATTCATTTTGGTTGGGCGGCATTTGGGAAATACATAAACATGCACAAAGCTTGCCAATTTAAACAGATAAATGTTTCCAGTGACTAATGACGATGAAGTTTTCGAAGTTCGAAAGATCCTTATTTTTACATAACTCAAGTGCGAATATAGAGGTAATTCTTGTACATTATTGTACTGTAATCTGCATAACTAATTAATTGATTCATAAGAAAAAGTTTTAATCATTTTGTAGTGCTGCAGTATCAACACCAATCTAATTGTATAGTCATTCTTATATCGTAGCATCTAAAACTCCAAAACCTAATTAATTTAATTTTTATTTTTATACAATTTATGGCGGAAAGTGTCCAACATATTATACAAAAATAATAAATAATCACGCAAATATACCTGCACTAATGTGCTATGCCATTTAAGGTCACCACATTGTGTAAACAATAAAAGTAAACAATACGAATGTTTAAAAACCATAGAATAAAGCTTAAATGAAATGACTTGCCATCAACTCTTAAAAAAATGAATTTCTTATAAATATACCCAAAATGTACTGAATTGTAAAAATAATGTCTGATTTCCTGTGGATGAATTAAGGGTTAATATATTCAGTATACTTATGTAAGTTTGCTATAAAAAATAGAGAAAAACGAACGACAACCGATAGTTCTCACCGAGTACTTTTGTATTTTACTTTACTCGTCAACGACGATTCAATAAACAATGCAGCTTACCTTTTTTTGTTGTGTGAAAGTTCGAATCAAATGTGGTTTGAATAAATATGCTGCGGATTTCTTTTAGTTAATATAATAATTATTGAGTGATATATCTCTCAGTTACAGTCGTTTGTACTAATGAAAATTAGAGATATCACGGATATTGTGTTTATATAGGGACATATTTAAATATTATATTGCAGTGTATAAATCAAAATCAAACAGATATTTCTTCTTAACAAAAAGCATTAACGTAATATTTATTCATAATTAAGTTAAAGGAGTTAATAAAAACTATAACAATTTTAAAACTTACATGTACATAATTTTTTATATATCTAATAAAACTTTCCTTACCTTGATGTATTTTCTATTAATAAACATCATGAGCACACTGCTTCATTGAAAACTAATTAAAAAAAACACTTTAACGAAATAGTTTGGATGAACGATATCTAAGTAGAATCTATGAAAACACAGAAGGACGTAGCAGACGAGCGGATGCCGCTCGACTGGCAGTCGCAGGCGATGGCGGACTGGTAGCTGGTGCTCATTTCGTCACAACGTCATCTGCGTCATCCAACTCGCTATACAACCGTAAAGTGCTTTCTCTCATTCAATGCTAGTGCACTACTAAAACAAGTTCTAAACCTTTACATTAAGGTCTAATTCCTACATGAACAGCTATATGGGAGCCTGCACGTGACGTAGCGTTGCATTTTTCACTTTATTAACGCTCATATAGATGCTCGTTTCTAACTTTATTTATATAGAACTCGTATAGTGATATCCGATCAAAACTTCATGAAGCCTTGTTCTTTGACTTCAGGTAGTAGTTTAGTTTGAGGAGTTTAAAAGAACAAATTCGCTTTTAATTTGTTTTTTTTTTTCCGAAGAAAAACATCTTGAAAATGTACTCTATATGTTTCTGACCGAATTATAAAACCTTTTCAAACGTTACAGCTAAAAGAAGAGAGTGCACCTTGCTGTCTATTAATTGTAAGATAGATTTTACGTACCTACACACGTTTGACGAAAAAACTCAAAACTAAACCAGATTTTCTAAAACTTGTATAAAAGATTTTAGCGCATAAAGATTTGTTAAAAATATTTCTGGAAACACCCAAAATAACAACGAAAATTATAATCAATACATATGGAATTTCACAGCCAAGCATACTTTTACTGGGAAAAACGTTTTGAAATGTGAAAATGTAAAGAAGGCTACCATAGGTCAAACAGCCAATGAAAGGGACGTTGTGCGCAGTGTCCGGCGCGCCGACTGAGACAATGGTTTTGGAGGGGTGGGCTCTTTACTCCCACCCCTTCCAGAGATACAGCCTCAACAAGGCTTTTCGCTCCCAGGGCGTCTGGATGAATTTGGTTTCTCAGGCTCGGGTGGAGAAATTAAAGGGACACCCTAAGGTTTTTAGTCAGTAGGAGTCTGATGCATCGGATCCGCTGCCCTCACAGCAGCCCGTATGGTCCCATGCAGGATTTTCCCCCGGGTTACACAAAAAGATCAAACTGCCAGAACCTACACTGACACTGTTGATAATGTATGAATTATGAGGGCGAAGAAAACTGCAGAAATCAATACTAAAGATACCTACGTAGGGCTCTCAATCCGTTGAAAATTTTAACTTTTTCGGAAACCACTTTGCTAAAATTTCAGTACAGTCCTAACTCAGAAGTATTCAAGCGATTTCAAGCTAACATTATTACTCATTATTTTAGACACACATAATCAAATACCTAACCATTAAAACATCCAAGTTTTAATAATTAATTACTTTTTAAAACAAATTTAATTTCATAAGATCGCTATCTTTATTTTTCTTTTTTTTTCGGAATTTTGTCCTTTTGAACATGCCAGCCCTATCATACCTTAACCTACACATACAATAAAAAAACATTAAAACTAACAAAAAAAAGAATTATGCACTATTTGTACATGTCCCACAACATTCCAGCGGCACCAGAGGCTGGTTCCGCTAGAATGCTGTGAAACATGCCTACATCATATAAGTTAAAGTTCAAACTATTTACAACGACTGATCTTTCTTTCTTATTCTTGTCACATTCCATCAGGAAGTGTGGACATCGTCAATTAAGATCGCCATCTTGCTTTAAAAAAAGCAGTACATTAAAATAAAGTCATTATTTCTTTTTTTTATCCCGGAGAAAACCCGTTATGAGCAGGGGGCTATGAGGGCCGCTCCCTGGTGTGCTCGACTCGCACCGACTAAAACCCCCAGGGAGTTCCTCCTTACCGTCTGCCGGGTCCAAGGGCAAGATCGTGCCATCTTCCTCCGCACCCGGCGATATCTGGCCTAAAGGTAAGGCCACCTCTCAGCATTTGAAGAGGGATGGTATAAATGGCCACCCCCTGCTCACCTTCGTTGTCATGGAGCAGCGCGCGGGAACACATCGCGTACCGTTCTCGCCTTAAAAAATGTTGGACAAAGCACTCCCTCAAGTGCGCCGTCCAGGCGTCTGTCTATGTTAGGGAGGGAAGTGCCTGGAATGGGCCTCCCTCCTGCGTTCAGTTCAGCGAGGGCGACGGAGAGGCGGGAAAGACAGGGAGGATGTGGCCTACGTCTCCCGCTCACGCTCCGCCTCCTCCTTAGTCTTCAATACTTCCTCCGTAAAATGGAGGACTGCCTTCCATGACCTGTCGCTGTCGAGCATTGCAACGATCGATTTTTTTTCTTGTTTTTTTTTTATTAGAAACGTTAAGTTTCGTTCGCTACACCGGGCTACCTTGAATTTTTTTCGTGCCTTTTCGATATTCTATAGATACTTGGAACTTCTTTATCTTATTAATGTCTTGTGACACCCGGGAAAACCGAACATATCATCTGTATTATCTAAAAAATAATTATGGAAGGCTAAAATACTTTACGACTTTAAATAATATAGGTAGTGTGTTGAATTACACTCCTTAGTGTTGAATGATTTTAAATTTGTATATTTAAAATACGAATATAACATGCCCTTTCGCTGTTTTTGGATAATGAATGCAATGTCAGGAAGATTACATTATAGGCCGCGGTCTTTATGAGAAAAAGTCGCTAGTCACAAAAGTACTAGAGGTCTCGATTATTGCACTGGGCCTATGGAGAATCTATTACGAGTTCTTCAGTTCTCGCCAATGCGCAGTAGTCTCCTGAGGCTTTTGTTGGTATAGTCTGGTGAAACTCAGCTGTCCATACCCCCAATTAGTTACAGGTCGGTTCTATCAGGATTTTTCCACTACACGTTCTCCGGTGAAAGAAAACTATGTGATGTGTAAGTGCTCTGAAAACGGCGATCAGTTGCGGTACTGATCACGTTGGGCACGACATATAAGCGCTAAGTGGATATAACCAATAATATTCTCACCCTAAACAGATATATAGTGATGATATATTATTGTTAATATATCTTTATATAGTATAAAAAGAAGTCGTTTCCGCAGTTTACTTAGATTTTTAAAACTACTTTACGAATTTTAATTCAGTTTTCAGCAAAAGATAGAGTGCTTCACGAGGAATATTTATATGTATATACATATATATTATAGTACAGAAAAACCGAAAAATTCAAAGATTTGTAATGTGTTATCGAAACAAACATATTTTTGTGCGTTTAAATCGCAAATCTGGCTAAACCTTACGAGATAAATCAAATTAATGTACTACGGAAATGTATGTCTACAAAAGATCAGAACAACGTTTGCCGGGTTATCTAGTATATTATGTTATAAGCTATGTTGTACAATTTATTTGTTACAAGCTTTTAATTCCTAAATATTTCTTTATTTCATTAATATGTGAATTATGAATGAAGCTACAGACTGTGTAAGTACAAAAACCGTCACTCACCCACTGCGCCAATCAAGTTGGCATTATATGAAATTACTTACAAGTTACAACTAATATTTACTTGTGTAATTTTTTGTGCAAAATAACATAACATAAAATAGCCGCCTATAATTAAATAATAAAAAGGAACAAATGTTTAAAATATCAGCTCTACTATTTTATTATATTACTAGCTTTGCCCGCGGTCTCGTTCGCATAGAAGTAGTACTTACACATTCTCCGCTAATAAGTTTTTTCATAAGCCAGTAACATAGTTACTAACGTTAACGTACGTTCGCGTACATTTGTTAACGGAGTTAGTTCTTTCCACTAACGTTTAAAACAATGCGTGAATAATAAAACTACCTACTACAAATTGATTAAACCGTTTCTAATATAAGTGCGCACTAACAGGTGAACAAACGTTTTAACAATCATTATTTTCGGTTCTATAGCATTGAAAAAGTTCCCTAGTAATAGTTTTTCTCATATATCTTCAATTTACATACAGCGGTTAGTTAAAATTTTATTAAAAGTATAATATTACATGTATTTTAGCCAAATCACCTAAACAAATATACAATTTTTTTCCATAAATAATCGACGTGTTTGTTATTTAAATGACATATCTTTTTTATTATTGAACTGATTAAAATAAAATTAATTTTCCACAATACATTACTGAAAACGGCATCTAAATTAGCTAAGCCGTTACTGAAATTAGCAGACGCGCCTATATACACACACGTACGCGTTTAATTAATGATTCCTATACATATTTACTAACCTACAACGCGTAAACGAATTTTTTCTGTAAGGCGTTATATATAGAGACACAAATAATACAATAATAATTCATCTAAATACTAGTAATACATACGATACTAATATATACGAATAATATATACGAGTATATGGCCGAGAAACGGATTATATGTATTGACATGTTTTGAAATTGGTTATGATGATGATACATAGACTGTTCGAGTGTTAGAACCTAATGTTTGGTACGTCTTCAAAATTCAAAATCAACCAGGCATACCAAAACTGTTTATATGGTAACGATCCACAAGGAGGTTTTTTGTTAATTCTTCCTCTAAATAGGACTAATTTATTCTTGAATTCTCGTGGTGTTCGTCATCTGGGAGTTGTGAAATCATGTCACATCAGAACAGGAATATGAATTCCTGCCATGAAGCTCGCTCGTATTTTTTGTTCTATCAGCATAGCAGACTGTAATAGCAGCAGAAATATCCTGTCTTATATTGAAGCAAGCAACCACCGGATACTGTACTTTGGTATAGATGGGGAAAATATAATCACACTAATGATAAAAAATACGATTATATTTTGTAATCGTTAATCAGTAATATGATTATATTTTTGGCATTTATATTTTAAGCACTAGTGAATCCTCAATTGCTTATTAATTAGTTATAAGTGTATGACTTATTTGTGTTTAGTAGGGAATTATAATTACAGATTAACGAAATTAAAAATCCGATTTAATTTTGTAATCGTTAATCATTAATCTGATTAAATTTTGCTCATCTATGTACGTTGAATATTGCATTAGGTGGAATTTTTGTTTTATCAGTACTTGTATCAGCGGTTGTTATCCTTCATTCAGATTTGAAACCCTGATGTTAAGCAAATTCAACAGAACTCGTTACACTGGATCATACAAATCATATTACACTCCTTTACTTTCAACCAATCTCTTTATCTATAAATCTTCATCGATAATTTGTTGACTCATCATCCCCGGACTATGTGGAACAGGTTATAACCCACCAAGCCCAAAACTGGTAACATACAACTGTCACAACGTGAAAAGAGGTACATACTATACCTGAGTGGGATCTAAAGGATCATTTTTCATTAGATATAATATTACTATGCCCCATTCTTGTGCTATTGAGCAGTTATAATGAAGTGTGAAGTGGTACGTAAAATATGTAGGCCAGCAAGACCGGCGTCGAGTTTGTTGTCCAATCCATATTTTAGATGTCAGTTTTTGAAAAATACTATTACATTTGGATGTAAATTTAATAATTTTATTTAAACACAAACAACAAAATAAATCATTTCATAATGACGGTTATTACATCAAAAAGTTGTTACAGTTTCAATTGACAAAAGAAAACGTTACGGAATAAAAGCCTATAATCACAGAGTGGTCGCTATTGTGATAGCGACCTTCAACGTATCTGGGACGCGAAACATATAAACAAAGCATCTAGGGCAATGAAAGCTGGAAAAAGTATATCAACTTAGAGGGTGGAAGTGCATTGTAACGCAGGCGCTGTTGACTGTTGCCAAAGTTTCGCGTATTGATTGAATTCGACAGCGCGGTCCATGGGCTCCACCCATTCGTGCGTGCGTCGCCTTTCGAGCTAGCGGGACCCTGTACTCGTCGCTCCGCGCAGTTCGGCCTGCGCAGGACTTGAGGGGAACGGGAGGAATGCCTCTCGTGGACACGAGCTCTGCCCGGGACCCTCACATTACGTAACGCACACGCACAGGACGGCGCACAAACAATGTGATTTTATTTTTCTTCAATTTTTCTACAGTTTTTTAATTATACAATTCTTAGAATTAGCTTCGTAACGTTATGTTAATTGTCGCGCGACTATATTATTTGACTAACGTTTTAGATGTGTAGAGTAAAGTAGTTTCTAAATCACCCTAAACGAACTAAAGTGATATTTTTTGCAAATAAATTTAAGGTGGAATTATTGTTCAATAATTGTAAAATCCTTTATAAAATATTGTGAAAATTGAACAAGTAATGAATTTGAAATGTGGATTTTTTAATAGAAGATGATATCTACTTATTTTAAAAACTAATAAATTGATCGATTGATTTATTTCACACAACGTACTATGATATTTTGCAATGAAAAAGATATTCAAGATTCATAAGCAGCACTACAAAAATTACAATATAATTTTTCGCTGTGTTATGATACGGAAAATATCGTAATAAAATTGGTAAACGTGTTCCTGTGCAACTGCAGTTTCTGAAGGATGACTGCCGGTGAGTTAGCTTGAATCGTACTACAGTCAGTCGTATTCAAATAACATTCTATTGATCACAACAGATAGACGTTGATTTTGTACACAAGGATTAAATGGCGTCACTAGATGGACAGACTCTCGAGTGAAAATAGACACAAATAAGTAATTTAAGTAGATACATATCATATCATAATGCATATCTATGCATTATATTATGTATAATAAAGTACATATCAATATGCTTAGTACAGAAGAAGAAAATATTAAAAAAGCTTAATATGGATAAGAGTAGAAATAGCCACGAACCAGTTGGTAAAAAGACCTCTTTAATCAGTCATTTAAATACAAAGCGTAAACATTTCTGCTGTAGAAAGTACACCGTACAATAATGATTTTATTTATTTTAAGTCAAACTAATAAAGCATTTAAGTATTACAAGTAAAAGTCTTCCCTAAAAAAAAAAATCATTAGCTATTTGTATACAAATTCTGTTAGCTCATTGAAAAGTTACATATTACCAGACATTGTTCTGTAAGCCTAATATTTTTCTATATATAATGTGCTGAATCTTTGGAATTTAGTAAATTAGATAAGCATCTACTCGACTAGCTAGTAGATGCCATCGTCCTCTGATCGCCACTTTGAGTATGCAATAGCTCTTTTAAAATAATATTTCACATAACAAATAAATAAATTTACACCCAATTATATATAGTTTAAATAATATAATTTATCAATTATTAGAAATTAATTACTGTATGATTGATAAGAAATTAGTTTATCTATTTCATTAGAAAAATTTTCACAAGCCAATTTTCCGGCCATAAATAGAGTTTTATTCATCATCTTTGGATTTAATCAAGTGGTTATGTCATATAGATATTTAAAGCAAATTAATAAAATATTTTGGACACCTACCTAATCTATTAGGTAATAAGTGATGTAATTTGAAGCACATGAAAACGACGAAGTTAGTGTGTCGTAGCAGGCAGCGGGCGCGAACGTGCGTATTGCATGTACCGGAGGAGTTTTCTACGCACTCCCATTTTGCGCAAAAACAATACCAGTTGATAACATTCTTAACAAAATATTTAAATTACTTTAAATTATTTTTATTCTTGCAAATTGTTAGTGTATTAAAATAATTATTATAGCAAATACTATTATAGACAGTTTACTTCAAAATGGAAAAGCGTAGCTCGATCGCCATCTTAGATATCAATATAAGTGATAAGGACGAAAATATTAAGGATTTTGAGGATAATACAAAAAAGAAAAACTCATTTACAACCGTTATAAAAATTCGTAAGTTGATGTCCCCATTTTCATTTAACATAGTAAAGAATAGCAGTTATATTGGCTTTATTATATGAAGGTCGTCATCAATTAGTTGATAAGTAACTCTCTGGAAATTCTTTTATCTTCAATTATCTCTGAACTGTTAAGATATACTTTAATAGTGAAAAAATAATTCGCATCCAAAATACACCACCAAATTATCATTGAGTCAGAATTATTTAATGTATAAGTAGTAATTAAAACTGCAAATTGAGTGAAAATTTTTTACTCCCTGCATCTAAACTGCTCTAAAATATAATAAAATAAAAAAAATGCATATCTTTTTATAAATTGTCCAGTTATTTAATAATAAAAATTTAGATGTATATATATATATAAATATATCGTCATGCTATATCCCTTCCGTGGTAAGCAGAGATACATCAGTAGCCGTATCCACTTTGCACTTACATGTCGTGCGAAAAATAGCCACACTTAATCTGGAAAACTCCAGAGGTACGAACAGGATTCGAATCTACGAGGGTTCGTGTTATACGTATGGATGCCGGTCCCTTATACACTAGGCCACAGATCTATATTTATGGTTAATATAAATATGCATGTATTCACGCATTCATAATATTTTCAACTTTACAACTTATTGTAAAAATAATATACCGTCCCTTTCGTGGACTCGGAGCACAGATACAATGTATATGTCCACTAAGATTATTAAGATAAACTCAATTGATCGTTACCTATATTATTGACTATATGAGTAGTAGGCGTTTACTTCGCTAGACAATAGAACCACGATGTTGCCTTAATTCTCATCAATCTTTGAAAGAAACGTTTACACAATCGAGAGAATATGTATATCTTGGGAATCTGATATCTGAATGGCAAGATTTCACGATAAACATTGTAAAATTATTAGATTTGTTCTTAAATAACAAAATTAAATAGAAATATATCAGCAAAGGCTTAAAAAGAACAATTATTATATCATTTTTAGATCATTTCAAGAGGAATAATTCTTTCGTACATATATTTTTGTTATCTTGAACCGTTTTCGCAGCGCACGCAATGGAAGCACACAAGGATGAATAATTTCCCCCGTTTTTTTTCACATTTTCCATTATTTCTTCGCTCTTAATAGTTGCATCGTGATGTTATATAGACTAAAGCCTTCCTCGATAAATGGTCTATTCAACACAAAAATAATTTTTCGATTCGAACCAGTAGTTCCTGAGATTAGCGCGTTCAAACAAACAAACAAACAAACTCTTCAGCTTTATAATATTAGTATAGATTAAAATAATTTCCTTATTAAAACTTATTAATACTTTTAAAGAAATTGCGTTGTGAGAAGAAACTATAATTTATACTTATATGACTATTGCACATGTCCTAAATTTTAACAAGTAGTGTGATGACTCTGGTCAAACGAAGGCTAGCTAAGTGACCTAACGTGCTATATAACACTGAATTAAATTGGTTGCGCTCGTTGTAGTGCAATGATGGGCATGTTTGTCGCTTCCGTCCGCGCCAGCTGTCCTCAATATGAGGTGAGCACGCGCCTACGACGCGACGTCCCTGGACACTGGACAAACGCCGTCAAGGGAACCTGTCGTGTCACACTCCGCTGCGCGCGCTGCAACGCCCTACCTTCTTTAGCTTGACAACTATATGACATGTCCACATACAACTAATATATACATAGATACACACGAACAATACGCTACTTTTGAGTACGTAACAAAATACATATTTTAATACTTAATTATAAAGCTGCTAGTACAAATCTAAATATGCAATAAGCATTACATGAGATAAACTGTAGAAATACACTGCATACATTTTTATATTTAATGAAATTTAGTTACATTTTGATTTATAACAATTGTTATACATATTTTTTAATAACACTAGAGAAAGTTTTGCACAGTCGGGCCGCTCTGAGAGCTGTGACACCAGTATGCCACATTCCCATAAGTAACAACTCCAGGACATCCTATCCTATAACTCGCTATTGGCCGAGCCTGAGGATCTCAAACAGCCCGGCGAGTAAATTATTACAACATCTATAATGTAAAAATGAATCGTTAAATGTGTATAAGCGCGAAACTCGAGAACGGCTGAACCGATTTGGCTGATTTCTTTTTTGTTGTGTTTGTTGAAATCTGGGGAAGGTTATTACGGAGAGAAAAAATTTAAAAAATCGTCTGAAAAAGTCTAAAAACAACACTTTTCTATATTCTCATACAAAAAATTCGTAATAATATTTAAAAGTTAATTTGAATTTTAACACCATACCATAAAGTTTAAATGTTAGTGGACGGGTTCCGGGAAGGCAAAACAATCGAGTGACGTATAAATATTAATGTCAATTTATATACATATAACATTAAGGCCAGGTTCCATCAAACAATTTTCAAAAAATAGCCGACAGGCCAATAGGTTTTGGCAGAATAAAATCTGACGGGGAAGCTATTAATATTAAAAAAAACAATGTGACTTTGTTTTAGAAAAATAGGGCAGAACAAGGTCTGCCGGGACAGCTAGTCTACAATAACATTAACATGTCACAAATTATAACAATTAAATTCCTGTTTTAAGAATTGTTGTCCTTTTGTAGAACGAGACCGTGGCGAGCGTGACTACATCGGCTTTGCGACACTACCGGAGCAAGTACATCGTAAATCCGTAAAAAGGGGATTTGATTTTACGCTCATGGTTGTAGGAGAATCAGGTCTCGGAAAGTCAACTCTTATCAATAGTTTATTCTTAGGGGACCTTTATAAAAATAGGAAAATACCGGATGTTCAAGGTAAACTATCTTTGATAACGTAATGTGATATAGGTATACAAAACGAAGTGGGTACAAAAGCAATCATTACTTTATTAAAGTTTTTTGTGCTTGTAGACCGAATAGAAAAAACTACAACAATAGAAAAGAAAACTATGGAAATCGAAGAACGTGGAGTGAAGTTGCGTTTGACAGTTGTGGATACGCCAGGTTTTGGTGACGCAATAAATTGCGAAGATTCATGGAGAGTGTGTTCCTCGTACATTGATGAGCAGTTCAGACAGTATTTCACAGATGAGAGCGGTTTAAACAGAAGACACATGCAAGACAATAGAGTACATTGCTGTCTCTATTTCGTTCCGCCTTGGGGTCATAGGTAACTACTTTTAAATTATCACATTGTTTATTTCGTTCTTAAACCTATGTTCCTTTCCCGTATAACCATTGTACTGTCTGCTGCATGTCATGGGTTGGCAATGTCTCCTGCATTTAATGTGTGTAATGACTGGAGACAAATGATTCGAAACTTTTTCTAAACTTTCCATCCAATTAGTATTAAAACTGTTTGATTGGAAGTTTAATATGTTCAATTGTCTATATATATTAGGTCCTTACATATGAAATTGGCGTTTTGTATGGGAGGAACAAAAAGTCGAATATTTTTTAATATAATATATTTAATTAATCAAAGTATGAACCATTATTTTCTATGCACTTTTGCAATATCATAGGTAGTTCATTGATCCCTTTACTAAAAAAACCAGTCGGACGGGAATCAATAAAATCTTTGAAGGCGATTTGGACTGCCCCATCGGAGTTGAATTTTTTCCTTTGCAAGAAGTTATCCAAATTTCGAAAAAAATGGTGATCTGTTGGAGCAAGGTCCGGGGAGTACGGAGGATGTCTTAGACTTTCCAATTGAAGCTCTTCTAATTTAGTAGCCGTCTGTTGCGCAGTGTGTGGTCTAGCGTTGTCGTGAAGCAGCAGTGGCGTGGAGCGATTGACCAGCCTAGGTTGTTTAGCCGCTAGCTTTTCCATCATGGTTTGCAATTGCTGACAATAGACATCAGCCGTAATAGTCTGGCCAGATTTGAGAAAACTGTAATGAACAATACCGGCACTAGTCCACCAAACGTTTACAAGTAACTTTTTTGGGGTTAATTTTCGCTTGGGGCAGGATTTGGCTGGCTGGCCAGGATCCAACCATTGCGCTGAGCGCTTCCGATTATCGTAAAGAACCCATTTTTCATCACAGGTAATGATTCGGTTTAAAATACCTTCATTATTGTGCCGGTTTAGTAATGTAACGCAGGAGTCAACGCGCGTTTGCCGGTTTGCTTCAATCAATTCGTGAGGTACCCACCTTTCAAGCTTTTTAATCTTCCCAATTTGCTTCAAGTGAGTTAAAACAGTTTTATCACTAACATCGCAGCCTGCAGCTAACTCGGACGTGGTTTGCGATGGATCCGCTTCCACAATAGCCTTCAACTCTTCATTATCAACTTGAGTCTCAGGCCGTCCACGGGGCTTGTTCTGCAGGTCGAAATTTCCAGAACGAAAACGTTGGAACCAAAAACGAACTGTGTTTTCTTTTGCAACACGACCGCCATACACATCATTCACCCTACGAGTTGTTTCCGCAGCCTTAGAGCCACGGCGGAACTCGTACTCGTAAATAATGCGATATTTTAAGTTTTCCATTTTGTAAAATGAGTGACGCAAACAGAAAAAAACAGAAGAAAAAAACAAATGAATGACGATCATCGAAGCACAAATACATGAGTCTATAGCTGTACAAATTTGAATTTGGAATTCCTTACCAAAGAGGAGAAATATGTGATTAAAGTGGCCAGTACGAAAAACGCCAATTTCATATGTAAGGACCTAATATATCGAGTTTATTCAACTCGAGAATGGCTGAACCAATATTCATGGTTTTTGATTTATTATATTTGCCTCCGTCCCGAATAGAAGAATAACTATTGAAAAGTTGTCGAAAAAAATAAATAAATGAAAAAACATTTCACTTACACATAACTTTTATTAACAACTACTATGTGAGTGTTTGAAATTTCTATTTGTAAAAAAAGCATTATTAATATTAGTGATTGAAAGCGCATATGCGCTTTACGGAATACATTATACGGAAAAAGGATATATAGTAAGAATATAGATACAAATTGATTAATAATTGCCATCTTACACTAAAGAGATAGGTTATTCCGTATTGTTAATAAGCTTGACTAACTTTTAAACTACATTGCTAATTTTGCTTCAATTTTCGAAGTTTTAATAAATACTTTCAAACTTAAAATATAGGACAAAATGAAATATACAATGTAGATAATAAACATTATTTCTGACAAATTGTACGAGAGTGAAAACGTATTTGTACTCTTTACATAAAGTTCATAGTAGATTTACACAAAAAATATAAAATTAGTGTAAAAACGAGAGGTATTTCCTTATTGCTAACGCAGAGGAAGTCGTAGGCAGAGGCTAGTATTATTTTATATAATATATATATACATACAGCTAACTCTTTAACGTAGAAATAACTAAAATATATAATAGTTAACGTCATTTATTTAATCATCGTACTAATATTAACTGAAGCAATACAACAAACTGGATCAATGAAAACTTGACGTGCCGACCGTGATATGCATATTGTTTATCTATCACTCTGTCGCAATTGTTATTATTTGTGATTTGTTGATTTCATAGCATCTATAACAATAATGATACACAATTTATATATTTTAAGTCAATGTAATACACATCATTTCTAATGGAAAGATTACATTCGTACAGACATATTAATATTTCTTAAATAATATAGTTAAATACTTACATTTTTACTGTCTAACTTGAGAGAGAAGGATATAATATAAACAGGATTGCCAAAACCAGTCTCAACATATTGTCGGCAGTGCTAGAAATAATGTAAATCGACCGAAACGAACATTAAAATATAATCTCAGATTTTTACATTAGATATATCTACATGCAGACGAATAGTTATATATAACAGAATTTTCAACTATTTGAGAAAATTGTTACAATACTTTTCCAAATAGTAGAATAGTAGTCTTACAGCACTATTGTTTCAATTTAACTTTAAAACTGTATATCCATACCGTGGTATGGATACGTGGTGATGGTACGGGCTACATAAAACAAGATTATTTTAGATTTGTTATAGCGTTGTTGTTTAAACGAAAGACAGGTTATTTTTTTAAAAGCAGTTACTTTTATGCCTTATCCTGCTGGATTCAAATTGAGCGAACGATTTGCCCACAACATCTTTATATACAAACGAGAAAACAAAGTTATTTTTATAATATAAAAATTAGATTACAATAATAAGGTACTATTGCCAAATTTAAACAGATACTGGGTTATTAATGACAATATTATTTTAAGTTTGCGTCATGTTGACCTCGAAATGATGAAGCGTCTGCATCGCAAAGTGAACATCGTGGTTGTGATCGCGAAAGCAGATACTCTAACAGCCAGTGAAGTGAAGCGGCTCAAAGCGCGCATTCTCAGCGACTTGGAGGAACATCAAATTCAAGTTCGTACTATACATAATTTCGAAAATATCTATGTGTAATTGTAACATTATATATATATATATATATTGTTACTAATCAATTACATTGTTAAAAATACTATATTTTCGTACAATACATAGGTACCTATCTACTTCGCAGAATATATTTTTAACCGACTTCAAAAAGGAGGAGATGCTCCATTCTGTTGTGTTTTTTATGTTTAATGTTTTTAATTAACGTTATTAAGACTAATTTTCATTTTATTCTGAGTCTCATTATACCATCCTTAATAACGTGAGAAAAGAGATGGAATTATCATTATTTATTATCCTATGAAACGTTATAAAGACAAATTCTGAGAGTTTATACTAATAAAAATTTAGTGGTATATGCAAATATTCACCTTCCGTCGGTTAAGACAAATTTTTTAATGAACTCCCGCGTCATATTTGATTCTTTTCCGTACCGTATGTATATTATGAATTGTTCATGTACTGATAAACCATTTCTACTGTTGTATAATGTAAATATTCGTTAAATAAAATACAATGATGCGTGATCTAGTAAGTTCAGAATAATATTTATCGGTTCAATATTATAATTAATACATATTTCAGTTCAATTCACTAGAGCTTAAAAACATTAGTTATTATTTCGTATTACAAAGCGGCAAAGTCTATTTAGTCCACAAATCCCTATCATAACCCTAAATCATATATGAAAATATTTTCTCAAGACGGGTATAGCTGATATATGTGTTTTTTTAAGTACTATTATTTATTATTAACATGATCATCTAGACATTATTAAACTAAGCTTGTAGATATCGTTATTGTTGTTATACATCAAATAATTCAGTTAATTTTGGCAGGTGTACCAATTCCCAGAATGTGACAGCGACGAAGACGAAGAATTTAAGCAACAGGACAGAGAGCTGAAGGAAGCGGCCCCGTTTGCAGTCGTGGCATCCGACACAGTACTGGAAGTCGGAGGGAAACGCGTGCGAGGCCGGCAATACCCATGGGGTATTGTTGATGGTTGGTTTTCTATTTTATTGAGTCTTTTGGTGATACTTTTATAGTCGTAGAAAAACTTTGTATAAGTTTAAAATATAAAAATGAAATTATTATTCTCTAGTCCTCTAGTGAAACAAGCATATAATATCTCATATGAATGATTTTCCACTATTCTACTGAAAGTTTTTGAAGTTAGTATCTACCTAATTTAATTAGATTTACAAAAAATGAACACAGCGTTGTAATAACGATCTATCTACGACCTTCTGCACAAACTTCTTCGAAGTGTCTTCAAGTATCTAAAACCTGCAGTTTAAATGTATATCAATTTTCTTTGTTATTTTTTTCTACATATATAGTAAATAATAATATAGTTAATATAAAACTCTTATCAATTAAAACTTTTTGCTTTCTTACACAAAAATCTTGTTATCTTCAATTAAATTGTGTGCAATAGCTGTATTATTATTTGTAATTTTTCATTTTGTGCGATTTATATTTAACAAAAATAATGTTTAAAAAATGTATAATTTATTATTCAGTGGAAAACCCTCGACATTCAGATTTCACGAAGCTACGAACCATGTTAATATCAACTCATATGCAAGACCTCAAGGATGTGACACAAGACGTACATTACGAGAATTTCCGAGCACAGTGTATCTCCCAAATATCGCAACATGCAATGAGGGAAAGAGGGTAAACATTTTTTTAAAATTTCAATACAGCTCTAAAGTTCAGTCTCACCTGAAGGATAGTAAAGACGAAATAACATGAAATCGTTAATATGAACAAACATTCCCAACATACAGGTACTGATTCACTCATTATTTGTACAGAGTACTTACATTATAACAACAGTCAAAATTTGTTATAACGACATCGAAGGGACTACTGTTATAAGGGTAAAAACCGATAGTCGTAACAACCGGTGATGTTTTCGAGATACTAAGTTTTTTTTTTTTGTTCTGGGTCTATATATGCATTATGGTTTTCTAAATGATGTCGCCATAAACGGGTTTGACTGTATTAGGAATAGTAAGCTGAAGATCCTTTGTTAAGTATAAAATTAAGCGCGAGGAGGGAATAATAACATTGTTTATTAATATTATGAATTCGATTGTAACATGTACAAAAACATAAAATATCACGCTAATGCTTCATATTTTGTCATGAAAAGGAAACATCAATGTTACTATGCACCAATCGTTAGTTAGCATAGTAGTTATTTTTACCTCAGATTTATATATATATATATATATATACCTTTTATGTAAATGTAATTCTACTGTACATTCTACCCAAATTACATATACTACGTATGTAATTTACACTTGTATTATAATAATACCCATATATGAGTATATATGTATATTATAATATTATTACATAGGTAGACGTATAAAGAAAACAATTTTTTAAAATGAATTACAGTTTTTTATTTCAAATCGCATAATTCGTTACAGGAAATTGAAAAGGGATTCTATGGGCAATAATAATGAAATCGTCATCACAGAGACTGATCGTCTGCTCCTACAAAAAGACGAGGAGGTAATGTAACATTATTTTACTATAGAAAGCAAGTGTGGGATCATGCAGATTTTAGATGGGACTTTTGATAGTTAATTTCATATATTTTTATCCATTTATCCAATAATTATTATAGAAGTCATAGTAAGTGCGGAAACTTTCTTTTGGTATAATCGAACAAGTCTGCACGGAATATAACGATAAAATATATTATAACATAGGTTGTGCTATGGAAGTACCATTTTAAGGTCAATTTCGGTTTAGATACTAAAATATTGGATTTACGTTTTTTTTATGTTAGTGGAGTACATACCTAAATCACACTTGGTGGTAAGCGACTAACTCGTTCCTATATGTATATAATAATTTAACTAACAGAATAACGGAAGCGAAAGGTTTATCCCAGCAAATCAAATAATTTAGTTTAGATAGAAATATATTATAGATATGTCGTACAATATTTTAAAAATTATATTATTAGGAGTCAAATACAATTTAATAAAGAAAAAAAATGTAACGTACAATGTTTATTACAGATACGACGTATGCAAGACATGCTGACTCAAATGCAAGAGAAACTCAAAGCTTCCGATAAGAAACATGACAGTATTATAGATGTATAACATATTAACTGGATCTTAGCTATTGTTAGAGTAATATATACTAGTTACCTGATCACTATAAAGCATAAAAAGTAAGAAGATAGCAAATATTACTTATTGAAAATACACCTGATAAAAATTAAAAACAGATAGTCATCCCGTAATATCCCTTTCGATATACACTATTTGTTTGGCCACTTTGCATTTTAAGCCTTTTCAGGTACAAATAAAACAGATATCGTATGCAACGTAAGTCTATAAACAAGATACCAACTTTATTGTTAAGTATTTTACATCAAAAGCTTTCCTATTATTAAAACTACTAATCGATATATCTTAAACTGTATGGTATTCGATAAAAATATTTTACCACTTTTGGTACTTACTTACGATTTTACTTGAAAAGGCTCGGTTTGTATATTGTAACCAACATGATCAGTGGTGTAGCTCATTAGTTTTCTACGGACAATAGGTCTACTTGGTTAGGTAGAAGTGTTCTTATTTAAGAAATCGGTAACATATAGATGTCATGGTATGTTTTAGATGTATGGTCTAGTGCGTAGTTACCCAATTTTTTACGTCTCGTAGACCCCTTGCCGTGTTTTTTGGTTTTGGAAAAATGCCCTACCATGTGTTAGACTAGCCTTGCTAAGCTAATATTGTATTTTACAAATTCATCACCTTCAAATATATTTTTGACTTATTTGTATTTGTACTCAAGTGTAGAGTAGAAAATACAATAAAAAATATATGTTGAGTTTTATACATTTATTAATAAAATTGACAAAACCAAATTATTATTTTTTTATGTATTTATTATTTGCAAGTGGATATTCATACCTAGGACTCGGGTCGTATTTCTAAATTAGATCTGAACATAAACATACAATACAATACCTAAAAACATCTTAGAGCTATCACCATTGAAATAAAAAAAACTATTAAATCTAAATTGTTCAAAAAAGGATATTATTCCATCAATGACTGTTTAAATCAGGGATGTTACGGAGCTTCGACTCCGACTCCGATAAGTCGGAACTTCCGATCGTTATTACACCTTCGGTTCCGACTTCGGTTCCGAAACTTTTTAATCGGAGATATTCATCGGAGGTTACCACCACTGTTGCAGTCAATTCATTTGATTTTACTTTATATGTTGTTGAAACATAATATCAATTAATCAAACAATCAGTGCTACTTAATTTGTAGAAGACATTTTTTAAAATTTAGATTAAAAAAATATGATTAAATTATTAAATTTAAAAATAAATGTACATTAAAATTTATTACTAAAAGTTTTTTTTATTTTACATTTACATTAAATTAAGTAAAATAGAAATTAACACAAAAACAACCCTGCAGCAAATTTGATTTAATTTGTTCACTGGACAATGTTCACTGGAGGATAACGGTTTCTGATATATCCAACACTTTGTGAACAACAGCTTTTATTTGCCCAAGTTAGGTTGTGTTGTGTTGTGTTGTGTTGTGTTGTGTTGGGTTGTGTTGTGTTGTGTTGTGTTGGGTTGTGTTGTGTTGGGTTGTGTTGTGTTGGGTTGTGTTGTGTTGGGTTGTGTTGTGTTGTGTTGTGTTGTGTTGGGTTGTGTTGTGTTTGCTCTGCCTAAATACAATGAGCAGTGTCGGGGAAGATATCTTCCTCCGAGTTTGTGCCCAGCGGGCGCGGCGCGACGGGGCCGCGGCGAATTGATTACAGGTCCCGCGGTCCCCGTCAATGCGCAGAAGAAGTCACCTTGGGGTTTTTAGTCGGTACAAGTCCGACACACCTCGGTTTCGTGCAACCCCTCGTGCGACCGAGACGGTCCCATGATGATTTTCCCCAAGTAAAAAAAAAAAAAAAAGGGTTGTGTTGTGTTGTGTTGGGTTGTGTTGACCCAACTTGATATACGCCGGCGATGCGCTTGAGGGAGCGTGCCGCCCAACTTATCCAGGCGAGAGCGCTGTGTGACCCCGGGGGTTTTAGTCGGTGCAAGTCCGACAACCAAAAAGCTCCCTGAGGTCCGTAAACAATATCCCCCGGGCTATCAAAAAAAAAACCTGATATACGCTTGGAAACAGTCACGATTCTCAACATCTGTCTGCACACGAGGGAGATATAGAGGGAAATGGATTATGCTGTTGTCAATTCAAAAGTTCTGGCTTATACTTTCGAAGACATGTATCAATCCTGCACCATATTAAAATGGGATCAAATTTAAGATATAATAAATAACATATCTTCACGCTATCACGCTATGTGAGCAGACATACAATAGTGATTTTATCCACTTTGCGCTTAAATGTCGTGGACTACGCGACCAGTAGCTCAGGTAATCGATCGACTCCGATAAATCAAATTTAAAAACTCCGACTTCGGTTCCGATAAAACTGCCTCCGTTACATCCCTAGTTTAAATGATAAAAGTGCGTGTTCATAATGTATGCAATCTTTCTCACGGGAAATTTATTCCTTTGTGTTTTAGATATACCTGTTATTGTACCTTATTAAGTTGAAAAGAGCAATTCTACTAGTTTCTTGCCGGCTCTACTCGGTAGATTCTGCTATACGAACCAGTGGTAAATTCATGTTAATTTTTTTACGATTCAAAAATTCTTGGAGGTAGGCCTATTTGAAAAAAGTTTTATTTCATTTCATTATAATATGTAGTTAGCTTCTATTATATAGGTCATAGTTCTTGGCAAAAACCTCTTGAAGCAGTCATTTTATAGATTTTTATGGTTATTCTTTTATGATCACGCGAATACATAGGCAGTGAGCACTTAATAAAAGACCTCTTTAGAAAACACTGATGAATTTAGATATTGAATACATTGAAACTCAATAGATTAATAAATAATGAATCTAGTATTAAAAACTTATTTTCACTTCAAAGTAAATTCAAGGTAATGTGTAACCATAGCCTTAATAGTGACTAGAAAATGCATTAGTACTATAGTATATAATTCACTTTAGAATCAATTGTTAGACGTCACTTGATGAAATGAAAATTACGATGAGAGTTCATTAAATATTAAACCTTTTTGTATATATAATATATATACTAATGTGAATTATATCCATAGAACCTACTCGTATTTAGATATTAATTTTATATTTACTTATAATAAAGGATATATTATTAGTGATATATTGTTATAATAATATATAGTGACAATATATTATTATAACTATAATAAAGTTATTGTCTTTATATATAAATACTAAAATAAATTGTCATGCCACAGTCCATGTTTTCAAGCCATGGAAAATAATTGTACATCTTTATTTATAATAATTACTAACAAATACTATAATAGAGGCCTATTGAAAATTTTTCAGTGAATTGTGGCAGATATGTTTATAAGGAACAAAAATTTGCAACCTAAAACATATGATACTACCAGAGCCAAAGTGACCTAAGGGATTATTTTATGCTTGAGCAGTTTGCTGTAGAAAATGCTCTTAAAATACCTAAAATCTGACTGATGTAGTTAGCATAATTTTTTCTAGCAATATAACCGATTTAGGCATTATAATTGTCACATAATTGTAATTATTACGCCTTATAGGAAGACCAAAAAGGATCACTATCATTTTGAAGACTTTGTTTGGGCCACTTTGGCTTTGGTGGCTTCATATGAAGTGATGTTACTCTTATATTGATGTCCGATGATACTCTTTAAATATTAAATTGATACTTTACGTATGTGATTTTTACTATTTTTTATATCAAAATATGGCAGACCGGATGTCAACTAACCTGATGGAATATGGCTGTTATCGTCTATAACCCATACCAATACCAGAATATTGTTATCGTGCTGCCCATTTTGAAAATGAAAAAGTTAAAAGAGAACTATTTCTCTACAGACGTACACGGGCTGATCTCGAAACGCGCCAGGCCGAGGCAAGTTATTATCATGGTCTTTGCGTCCATTTAATTTGATCACAATCCAGTTCAGCACAGACGTCGCACCATCTCACTGACATTCGTTCATCACCACTCGAATATCACGTGTAGGAAATCTAAGGCTAAGCCAGCGGATGCGATCAGCATCGACCTTGAAATAATTTCGAATTTCAAGTTATATATCGTAGACACAAAAACATCAATAATATGGAATCTTTTTTTCTAGTTGGATTTCTTTGTAATAAAATATTCTCCATTCAATCTATATTTTCATCCGAAATCTTAAAAATACAAGGATAGAAGATACTTAAAAACAGTTGACTATGAAATTATCGCACTTGTACAGTTACTTATTGTAAATACTTTAATGGGTTTTATGCACCATTAAATTTACTTTTAATTACGCCTTCACGTTCCGATAAGGCGCTTAGACAAAGTAAAAGTCGATCTTCTATACCGTTAGTATAATCGTTTATTAATAATAATAGTTTTATTTCAGATTTCTTCATACCACAATGTAAAAACAAACAATAAGTAATCATGATAATAAATTTACACACTATATTAATTTACACCATAAATTCGAGAGTGGATGAGCCACTTCACTCAAAACTGCATGAAAGGCCGATCAACTTTTTCAGTCAAAACGCTCAGGGTGCCATCGGAACTATCTGTCAAACGCTGCAACATCGAAGCAGATTACCGACGCATGATTGCATCAAAATCATGCAATCCTGTACCGCGGACGGATGCCGACAAGACCTCTCTGCAAAGGGAATCTATGGTAAAGTGAACGCATTTAGTGTTTAAATTTAGCTCTGATTGTGGTGGTGCGAATCTGGTTAGATTTAATACCACCAAAACACAGCTGTGTCTTTTTTCCGCCCTTTCACCTTCCCCCTTCTTATCTTTTCCTTTCACCTGGAGAAGTCATTTTCATCTAACTCTCCCATTCCAGGGTGCTTCCTTGCCGGCGACTAATGGTCTCGAACTCCTCGGTATAAAGCTGACAGCTGTTTTAAGCTTTGGGCGTTCGATTGAGCTTAGAACCAAAACAGGTGCGAAAAAATTGGGTGTCCTTTTAAGGTGAGGCGGTATTTCACACCATCGCAACTTCGTAACCTGTATCAAACACAGGTGCAGTCAGATGTCGAGTACTGTTTTCACCTTTATAGGCCGTACACACGTATCGAAGTAGCGAAGTAAATAACTTAATTTAACTAAATTTACAACGTGTAAACGACTACTTAATAGCTTTTCACTAAATATTGTTTTAGTGAATAAGTAGACAAGTAGAATAGAATCAATCCTATTTTTTGACGAAGTAGAAGTACCCCGCACATTCTCCGGAAGGCGTGGCTTTACTACATTGCATTTTCTCTCCCACAATCTAGGTTTACTGTATAATCTAAGGTTTACTGCTCAGGTTATTTGAAATTTCATGGCTTAATTCTTCTAGAACTTCAGTTATTATAATAATTTAATATGAAATTTAAAACATCGACATATTGTTTTACCATTTTGATAAGAATATCTTATTATATTTCTTTATACGCCCCATGAAGATGACATAATGTACTTATAAGCATAGATGGGAAAAATGTAATAAAAAAATATAAAAATTAATTAAGTAATAAAAATGATTACGATTACATTTTACGTTTTATACCATTTATATGATTGCTTTTTGCTCATCTATGTTTTAAACATTACAGAATCCCAGATTGCATACATATTTATGATTTCTTAATGTTTTAAATGAATTTAATCATGATTACAGAGCAAGAAAATTAAAATTACGACTACATTTTGTAATCGTTAATCATTGATCAGATTAGATTTTGCCCATCTCTGCCTATAATTTCAGTAAAAGAGGTTATGCATCAGAGGTTAGCAAGTGTGAAGTTCATATGGAATAAGTGAAGTGTAGGGAAGATAAGCCCAAAACGGGTAGCCCGCCCAAAACGGGTAAGCGTTTTTTGTGTCTTTCGCATTAGTTTCAATGTGTTTGTGTAGAAGAACAGTGCGGGCGTCGTTCAATCACAGGCAGCCTCCTCACCGACACGGATCTGGCGGTTACAAGGTAATTTATAACCAAGATTTTTGCTGTTTTTGATAAAATTATTGAAGAATTTTGATTTATGATTAGTCGATTTTGGTTGGTTGGATGTTTTTACTAGTTCGGTAATATTAATTTATTGTATTTAATGCTTCTTATCAGTGAAAAAATTTTGAACCTGTTGTCTTGGTTTTGTGGTTATGAATATGCAAAATAAAAATGTACTTTTGGGCAAATCGGGTATGGGCAAAACGGGTACCCGATTTGCCCTGGTATATTTTCCAAATATAAAATTTTATTGACATGTTTTTTTGTTTAGTAGATGGTCAACAGATAGAAAAATAAAATAAAAACCAAAAATGCACCGTGGGACGAGAAAACGATGGCTTTGGCAATGGAATAATAAAAAAAAATGTCTGTTAATGCCGCTGCCAAAAAATATGGCATTAATTTATCCATATTGCAGCGACATATTAAGAAGGAATCAGCAAAAAAAAGCTCTTGGAAGATTTGTACCAGTCTTCACGGCAGCTCATGAATTAGATTTGGTTGAATACATTTTACTTATGGATAAACTATTTTTTGGACTGACAAAAAACAATTTTTACAGTTAGTCTTCCAATATGCAGAAATAAATCAAATACAACATCCATTTACACACAACGCTGCTGGTGAGACTGGTACGTAGATTTCAGGTTGCGACATCCAGATATCACTCTGCGCAAACCAGAACTAACGTCGATTGCACGTGCGAGGTGCTTCAACAGACCACAAGTTAAATTTTTTTGATGTACTTTATTTGATATCCGACCAATTCCAAAAATAGTCCCAAATAAAACCAGTCGTAAGCGGAAAGTACAAAGAGCTGAAATTTTTACAAGTTCTCCCATTAAAAAAAAATCTAAAAAATATGAAGCTTGCGACAAGTAGGAAGAGTCAGAATAAAAGGACAAACAATTTAAAGAGGAGTCCAAAACAAAATAAGTGTGATTTAAACGAGTATCTACGCCTGGTGTGCAGTGAAATTTACGAATATCCACCAACAGAAGATTGGATAAAATGTGGAGTAGTGAAATGTGGGCACATGAAGCTTGGACTTCTTACTCAGGCAGAGGTTCCTACTACTGTGACATGTGTTATTTCTGAGTAAACAATATTTAGGTTATTCAAAGATAATTATAAAACCAAAGGTGTACTATAAGTTTTTATTAGATGTTTAAGTTATTCTATCTTTTAAATATTACCCGCTTAGCCTAAAAGCCTTACCCGTTTTAGGCACCCCCCTCCCCCAGGGCAAAACGGGTTGTTTCAATGTTTTTGTTTTTTGTCATTTTTCTTTTACAATGAAGATATTTTTTTGAGTTTGCGACTGACTTGTTGAAGTTCGATAAGTAAAGTACTGTAATAATTATAATAAAATTAAAAAATATATTGTGAACACCTTTTTATTTCAGGTTAAACCTTAGCTTACCCGTTTTGGGCTTATCTCCCCTACTTATAACTTCACACATGTATAAACGCCAGACTACTTAAAATTTAGTTATCTACTTCTCTACTTAGATACGTGTGTACGGCCTAAGATAGTTCCGCTAAATACCAGTTGGCGACTTTGGGCTAGATGGACCATAGAGTTCGTAGACTTGTTGGCGATGACTCTTTGACGGACATTAAAATACAGAACATCGAGCATCGACGAAAATTGCTTACTTCGCAGGCTTTTACCGGTTCCACAGTGGAGAGTGTTCTTGAAAACTTTATTCTCTGATTCCGCCAGCCCCATATCATCATACAACCACCACACGCCGTGTTAGATACCGTCCGTACGTGGTGGATGTTCCTTATATCCACATGAAAAAATTTAATTTTACCATAATCATACGAACAGCTAAGAAGTGGAATATGCTTCCAGCGAGCATATTTCCACGATTTTATGATCTAGAAATCTTTAAGAGAAGACACGGTCATCGTGGGACTCATCTTCATCTCCCACTAGATGTGATAGAGGTAAAGTGACGGCCTATAAATCATTAAAAAAAATTTTTGACGAAAGTAGGAATACGATTCGTTCCGATGCGTATGTGCATTGTTATGGTTACACAAGCCACGGTCACGACTCACGAGCAGACTGAAACGTTTTACGTCGCCTTGTAAAAATGCCGATACTATGAATGTTATGAGTCGTGAGTCGTGACTATTAAAATTCTTCATAATTTTAACATTTGGTGTGACACCGCTCGGTTTAGTTGTGAAGACCTTTCCCGGTCAACCAATACGCGTCATTTCGAAAAAAAAAAAAAAACATTTGGTGGGACCAAATTTAGCAAGATCTTGCTATTTTAGCAGTATATAAGTTGTACCCAAAGATAGTAAAAGTAATTTATCAAGCAAATTGTCAAAGACATACAAAATTAACAATATAATATATTTTTGCTATGATTTAGTAAAATTTCAACAAAAATTTCTAAAATCTGATGTTTAAGAGCTTAGTAAGCTAGACCTTTACTTTTTTATTTCATATAACCTTGTAAAATTAATGTTATTTGGTAACGGATATATTATATGCAGAGATGGGCAAAATGTAATCTGATTAATGATAAATTATTACAAAATGTAGTCGTAATTTTAATTGTCTTGCACTGTAATCATGATTAAATCCATTTAAAACATTAAGAAATGATAAAGGTGTATACAATCTGGGATTTTGTAGTCTATAAAACATAAATGAGCAAAATGCAGTCATGTTAATGGTAAAAAACGTAAAATTTTAACCGTTAATCATTTTTATTAATCTGATTACTTTTTGCCCATCTATGATTATATAATTTAGGATATATTATGATTTATCAGTAGTTTTTAGTAAAGTTTCAATCAAGACTCAATTTAAGACTGGTCACACTGGAACAGCTGTCAAACTTCGAGAAATTAAGAAGCTGGTATTTAAAATGTGGACTTCTGTGAAAACGATAGAAAATATTATATAAAACAGAAAAAAATTATATGTCTTTTTCCTGATAACTGAAGCTGGAGTATGCAATATTAAGAATATTACATAAAAAATCATAATGGCTGATCGCGATCTTTCGATGGGTCCCCGTGAAGGTGTAACCTATCCTATGAAAGTCCAATATTGTGGAAATTGTTCTATGCCTATAGAATATTGTGAATATTATCCAGAATATGAAAAATGTAAACAGTGGCTCGAAAAGCACTTACCTACAGAATTTGAGAAAGTTAAAATAGGTAATAAAATTGTTTTAAATATACGTAAGTTATCGCTATCGTATAATCGAATACAAATTCTTTGTTTTATATAATATTTACTTATTTTAGATGAAGAAGATAATGCTGGTGGGGAAGAGGAAAAGAAGCGGCAAAAACGTGGAGGCAAAGGAATGCTAAAATCCAAGAAAAAAGAGGATGTTCCCAAATTAGTTCAGGTATCTCGGGCACCTCGCGGCAAGAAGAAATCTGTCACTGTTGTCTCTGGGTTGAGCACTTTTGGTAAGACCTTTTTACTAAAAGCCTATGCATTTTATGAGCATAATGTAATTAAAACATATATATCAGGTGTAGTCTTTTATGATTAATGCCTGAAAATTATATGTATATTCAACATCAATGCTGTGTGGTGAGTAGTTAGAATGATTTCTGTGGTAAAATCTAGAATTTATGTTTATTACAAAAACTTTAATGTGGTTTTCTTTATATAAATGATAATATGAATGTATCTGGCAGTTTAACATGTTCACCAAAATCCTATTGAATACTTTTGAAGGAATCTTAAAAGATCCATGATAATTCTTTTTACATTTAGTTAAGAAAATGTACTTTTTATACTTGTATATTTTTTTAATTTAAAATTAATTCATATTTTTGATTTCTGCATTGATAATTATTTTTATTTATAGATTAATTGTAAAATCATAGCATAAAACAAAAACCACAATTTCAAAATATACAAAGAAACTTTGATTGGCTTTTTTGGTATTGGAATTCTTAAGAGGGATAATTTTTTGGACAATATTAATCCTATATTTCACATTTTAAATGTTTTTATCTGCTCCAAGACAATGAACCTTTGATGAAGTTCTAAATTACTTATTAAGATAATCATTAAAATAAATGTTTAACACAGCTTGTCTGAATTTCATAGTCTGTGTAACAATGTTTAAAGATTTTTATTCTGAACACCTACAAAATTAATACATAATTTTTTTTTTGTAATTTCAGATATTGACTTAAAAGTAGCTGCAAAGTTCTTTGGCACAAAGTTTGCCTGTGGATCTTCTGTTACTGGGGATGATGAAATTGTTATACAGGGTGATGTTAAAGATGATCTATTTGATATTATTCCTGAAAAGTGGCCTGAGGTAAGTTACAACTCTTAACATTCTTGATTTTTTTCGTAGAATACACTGTGTCTTATGCCTTGTTTCTTGCTGACATTTTTTGTTTCACATACAAGTGACATATGTCTATGGAAAAATTGTCCTTGGACAAGCTTTTTCTTCCTTATACTGTCTCCTGTTAATTTTTTCTATAGATTTTCTCTATTTGTCTATGTACACCCACTGTCTCATTTTAGTTTGTTCTTTATGCTGACTAAACAAATTGATTATACCTCACCTGATGGAAAGTAGTCCAAAGTAGGCAAAAATCTATTTACTCACTATTGTCATGGGGCTAAATTTGCCATTACAGAATACTAATAAATAGACCTTAATCCTCGTATGTTCATTTGTAGGTATATGAACAATGGAATATATTTTATTAATTTTTTTTTTGCTCATAAGCATCATGTTATAACAAATTTCATGGTGAGAGAAAAAAAATGAAAATGGTTAAGAAAAATTTGTCCGAGCTGTAATTTCTGTTCGTATTATTGAAGCTAATTTACTTTGTCTGGCAACTTATTGGTCAATTCAGACACAATAATATTTGATGTCTTTAGAGTCTCAGTATAGAACCTAACAGTAGGGCAACACCATTGATCTTGCGAAAAATACCATCATTGTCTACAAAGAGCTTCAATAGCTAGGGTTATTCAAAGAAAACAGAAAAGAAAGTGGATAAAACAATATTTATTAATAATTATTTGTTTGAAATCAATATTATCACACTATGCTTATAAATTAGCAATGACTGAAAAATGTGAATGAAAATAAATCAAAATAAATGAGATATATTACAGAACTTGAGATTAGTAAAAATACTATTTCTGTTGACAAAAACTACAAAAAAAAATTATGCAATATAGAAAATCTCACAACACTACTTATAATACATGAAACATATCACTTTTTTTTTCAGATTGATGAAGATAGTATTGAAGATTTAGGTGATCAAAAGAGGTAGTTACTACAACTATAGTGAAATAGAATTGTGTCAGTGATTTTTTTTTTGTTTTAATAAAATCGTAATGTTTTTAAATAAAATTCCTGCATTTCATTATTTTATTATCATCATTATTTTATGATTATCATCATCCCATTGCTTATTTGACCAAAACATATATTTGTGTATCTATTCAATCTGCATAAAAAGTATGACCTATTTTATACTTATAATAAACATTTTTTTAATAAATGTCATTGGTGTGGGTATAATGAAATGTATAAAAGTCTTCAAGAGAAAGCTTTGTATTTAAAATGCAAATAAATTTCTACCTACAATAAAATTTACTATTGGTGAATTGAACAAACAAGCAATTATCCTAATTACTCACTCTCCTTAAAGATTATTTTTTATCTTAAAATGTTTGATACTATACTATACTACTAATATTATTAAGTGTAAGTATCGATGCTGTACTCTGCTATATAAATTATTGTCATCAAAAGAAAACTATTTTTTTTATTGATTTGAAAAGAATAATTTACAGAGAAGAGACTAAGAAACTTCTATTCAACACATTTTGGTACTAATTAAAAAATATGAGCATGGAGGAATAAGAGTAAGGAATGACTCTTTTTACCAGAGTATCAAACTAGCTATTATTTTGGAGAAGTATAGTGGTATATCAGATTATTTTGACATATTTATAATCTGAAAATAAACAATTTGTTATTAACATAAAATATCAATTTATTGGATCATGTTGTCTATTAATATACAATATGGCTTTGAATATACTTAAAATCTATATTTTTATAACGCCAAAATTTAAACTGTTCATACAAATATATTCTGTTTGAAAAACATACACAGATGTATTTTGTTAGCCTTGCTCGTAGTCGCATACAACGATACTCTCGCAGTATAAACTTAAAACATATGCTATGTTTAATCAGGATTGGATGAACAAAACCGAAGATAAACTGATTATACGAACTTTTATATTCCCTACACGTTAATTATAAATACCTAAATTGTTACAAATTTTATTAAAATCAGAGTTACAGATAGACTTATCTGTAGTTATAGCAATTCTTCACTAGGTAGGTTAAAATATTTCGATAAATATTAAAAGAGCACTGGCCTAATGTATTCATCTAATTTAAGCAACAATTTCGATATCGCTGATAATGCGTAATAAGGAGTAATTGATAGATTTTTGTAATTAGCGCCATCTTTTATCTGTTTTGTTTCAACTACGAAAAAAGCTCTGCCAGAAGCCATGTATATTCTATGCTACCACTCACAGGCTAATAAATAATACCACTTAGAAAGATTTTATTACTATAATACCTTTCTCACATGTATTTACCACTGCCTATTTAATTTTCATAGATAAGTAACTATAATCGCTTTATTGGGTAATGCAACCACAATGTAATAATCTAAGACATATAATAATGTATAATAGGACTGTTGATAATTTTTAAAATATCGGATTTTCGATATATCGATATTTTTAAGTAATTTCGGCGATCGATATATCAAAATAAAATATCGATATTTTATAGTCCAGTATTCTATTTCGACAATGGTTGCAATGCTATCGACATATTATTATTGTTTTTTTTCGTATCATTAAAGGTGGCTATCTTAATATTTGTCTTTTTTTATAAATAGTTGGGCATATGCATGATGGTGTTTGATTTTTAAGTGGGTGGCTAAATTAGTTTTTTTAGCGGGTTGCTAAATTAGTTTTTTTAGTGGGAGTTGAAGCTGCTCGCGTCCTTAGGATTTACCCTAGTTTCCCTACACGTGACTCCTGGGTGGTGCTAAACGAGCAGCAGCGAGGTGGTAGAGATTCGGTGCCCGTCTGTGTACATGCCATGTGTACAGGCCGACATGACGATGTAGACTATCAATGGATTTTCATCCTTTGATAGTCGCTTTCGTTTTTGGACTACACTATACTTACCACCAGGTACTCTATAGTCACTATGTCGTGCCATTGTAAAAAAAAAGTTGTATTTCCGTTGTTTTTATAATTCTTCCAACATAAGTTGCAGAAAAAATTTCTTGTATCATTTTTTTTAAAAACGTCCATAAAATGGTAGAATTGGTCGAAGAAGACATATTTTGGCACTAAACTATTTCTATGTAACTAGATTTTAAATAATTTAATATGAATAGACACTTGCTTTAACCGCTACATTACAATAAAGCAGTAATTTTGCATAACCTTTCTTTTTAACTTCGCTCAATGTAAGCCACAGACTAAACTCAATAGAACCTAGAGGTAGGGATGCTAACTATGCTAAGCTGTTAACGCTGACAGTGTCAACAAACAAAAATTGTAAGTAAAGTAGAAATTCCATATCATAGATTATAGTAATTTTTGTTTTGCCACAGTGCTATACAAAATTACATTTCGTCTTAAGACAATAAGTAAACCAGGAATACATAAAAAACATAATATAGTGTAAATGAAATACGGTATAGTATGTTTAAGATGATTTTGTATATTAAATAAATTAATTGCTGTTTAAAAAATATTGAACATCGATATCGCCATATCAATATCGAACTATTTATATATCACCCAAAAAAATATTAGTAATAAATATCAACATTCCGAAATAATAATATCGATATATTATTGACAGTCCTAATGTATAATGCTCAAAATAATTCTCATGCATAATCACGTTACAATTTAGAAGTTTTATATTTTATAATTCTGGCAACATCGATATTCACTTTGTGAAATCAACACAAAATAAAATCACTTTATTCATTTTACGTTCGTTGTGTGTTGTGCTTAAGAAAAACAAAAACGATGATCATAGTACGTTAGTGTAATATAAATTGTGAAAAAGAAAAAACAACCCATTACTAGGAAGTGATTAGGAGCATACAGTGATTTAATAATGTAGCGCTTACTCAAGTTCCGCAATCCATTATTCTCTAAAAATTATTGATCCTAAAATATTCACACAGTAAATATAAACTTTTTAAAATGTCTGTGGTTAAAGGAAAACTTGTGAAAATAGAAGTAATACAGGTTGGTGAATATGAATTCACCAAACAAGACATAATTGGACACGGGGCCTTCGCTGTGGTATACAAAGGAAAGAAGAGAAAGGTGGGTATGATCTGATTTCACATAAAACCATTGTTCTTAGCTTTTCTGACGCTGCATTATTGTTATTGCGTTTTTCTAACTGTGCAAAGGAGATATATCTTATGATCTTACTGACTGTAAGAAGCATTTCTGCGTCAATATCGATTCATATTCTTTGTATTGTCTAAATTATTCTTCAATATAATCTTTAAACAAACAAAAAAAAAACGAAAACATGTTTATCGGGTAATTTATAATTCATTAAAATCGGTTTGTTTATAATTTATGTTGACAAACTAAACAACGTAACTAGCAAACATTGCCTGGTAAAGACGGCTGGAAGGGGAGGGAAGTTGTAGTTGTTGTTGTAAAAAGACAGTACAGACTACCAACAGAACGGATTTCCATCAGAAAGATTTTTTTTATTGTTTTAGTAGATCAGGTCCAGCTTCGAATAACATTCCTATTATACAGTGTAAAGAATAGTTTTAATTTACATTAAATGCTAAGGTAACTGACATGCTTCATCAGGACTACTATGTGGAACAAATTAGAGCAGTAGCAAAATGTGCATCAAATTTTCATCATATTTTAAAACACCATTTGTTTATTGAGGGACAACCTCAAAAAAGAGGAATATATTTTTGTAGACTTTTTTGTATACTTTTAAGACAATTCTTTAGTACATTCCATTCTATTATTATATTCTCTTTCATGCATTCATGCCATCTAACTCTAATAGTCCATATGTAGCACCTGTTTGTAATACTCTCAAGTACAAAAAACAGTACAAAACATTTGTCAATGGACATAAATATCTTTGCTTGATTATGTACAACAGCTATGGCGGTATGCAGTGGCAAGCATTAAATTTTACATCAGGTACTTTTTTGATGTATGTATGTCATTATAGCCCATAAATGTTGCACAAACTAAATTAATAGCCTTTTTCTCCTTGGTATGTTCTATATATAATACAATAAGTAGTTTATTTCATTGCTGTCTTTATAAATTTTGTTATTAATATTCCAAAAGCTGGAGTTACAATTTAGCAGATTGGCTTTATTTATTTGGAAAAATAAAATTTTGCCCAATAGTTGATGAATACTGTTTATAAAGCTCAGTCAACTTAATAACTTCAATAGTTCGAACCTTACTGCACTCTCATATTGAGCATTTATCATATTGCCCATGCATTTTTATTTTATTTAAATAGGCTTTCAAACGGAGTGTATACATTCAAAAATAACAATAGATATCACGCCATATACACATAAAGTGCACCACTCCAATTACATGAAAGTGTAACATGTACTACAAAGAAAATTTCCATATAAACAAAGTGAAATTCGAATGCAAAAATTTCTAATAGCACAGCAATAGGAAACAAGAGATCCTTTATACACAAATTATGATTAGCATATTTGTTTTAATTAGTATTGGTCATTGCCAAAAGGTTATTATTACAAAGCAAAGTTTATCTTTAGGATTAAAAAATGAAAATTGGTAAAAAAGTGGTAGGATTTAATAAGAGGCTAACATTACTCCAAAATATTATAAAATAATGATATGGTATGCATTATTATGGTGTTTCCTCTTGTATTATTGGCTAATACACATTGAAATTAAGACGTAGGTCCATCAGCTGTGCATGCTTGAAATAAATCTATAATATACAGAGTTATAGTTAACATGCCATAATAATTTAAGCCTGTGATAGAGGCCCCCGAAAATGCATCAATTGAAGCCACCCCCAAATGTACAGGCGAAAGTCAATAGTTGCTGATATATTTTAATTTTAAGGGTTTTTTTTTAATTTCGACACTTAAATTTAAATTGTACACACTTATTCAATTAAATGGATTGTGTTCGAACATATTTCGATAGCAGGCACTTTAACTTTTATTAAACTTATAAAAACTTCAAAACTATCACAATTTAATATTATAACCCTTATTAGAAGCAATCTTCATTTTATGTTTGAAAAAGTGTTGTCTACTGCAAAATTGGACTATGACACAAAATCAGCTGGAAAAACATGTTCATCCTATAAGCTATCTACAGATGTGTAAATATTTAGAAAAATGTATAAATGTGAATGTAGATGGGAACATAACTTCAACTAAGTTATCATACATTTTGCTTCAAATAAGCTGTTTGATTAATATACAGGACAAGTTCTATTTCTCACTTCTGTTTTAATCTTTGTTCTTTCTGTATCTCTATGTGTAGGTATACTGTGCCTGGCCTATTTTCATAATTTGATTATCCTTAATTATTCTCCTCCTCTGTTTGATGTTTATAATTTTGTACTCAAATTAAATCGGTAACATGACCTGAAATGTTATAAACCTAGTCTTACTAGAAACAAAATTTAATATTTATTACTGTGAAATTTGGGCTTTGTACAGATCATGGAATTAGAGACCAACCTTAAACCAACTGTTAATGCATTAATCATCCAACCACAGTCAAATAGCCGTTATAATTTTGCATCTGTAGTTCCATCAACTAAACTACTACTACTACTTGATCTATCCGATATCATTCAATTTAGTAGAATAACTTCGAGAGTATAATGAGGAAACGTGTAGAACATATGAGAGCAACTTCTACTTCTGCAGTAGGTAACAATATAAACAACGCAGAAGAATTAAGGGGGTATTCGGGTTCTACTCTAGACGTCCGAAATTCGCTTCTTGGCAATTGAATAAAAAAAGCAATTGATATTTTTACTATATCTTTTTTTATTATTTGTTTATTTATATTTGAAGAGTATACAAAATAAATTAAAAAATAAAATCAAATTTTTTTCTTTGAGTTGTGTCCTTGAAGGAGATTGGAAAAAACAGGCCTTGTCCTCGTAGCCATGATTTCTACCCTTATGGTCATCTGAAAACTAAAACAATGATGAATTCTTAATTAGTGTGAATGTCGTTATTGTAAGAAGCGGCAAAACTGAAAAAAAAATGTTTTTTTTCATTAAATGGCGGCTACTCAAAATAAAGGTCGATTCACCAATTTTTCAACTTTATTAATTTTTTTAAAATATTACAAGTTTTATTTTTTTATTTTTTGTCGCTTTATACGATAGATAGATATTAAAAGAATATTCATGTCAAATTTCAATGAAATCGGTTGATTAGAACTTAAGATATTGTGGATACCTCATCGAAAAAAGGAGTTAAGAGAAAAACGCGTTTTAAGTTTTACATTAAGTTTCAAGCAGCGTAACTGATAGAATAGTATGTATAACTTACATTCTCTTAATCAGCCATCCCAGCTTCATACGTTGGGCCTTCTTCTACTTCATATTGATTGATTTCAGCATTTCTCTCTTGATAACGAACAGTTCTTTCTTCTTTTGAATCATCTGAAGCTCGAACCTCAGATCGTTGAATTTGTACTAACTTACGTATTCGTACTAACGTAATTCGTATAAATTCTGAAATAATTTAAATTTGAAAAAATCCTTTTAGGAGTATATTTTTGAATATCTAAACTATCACATTATGAAAAAAAAATATTTTGGATTAATTCAAATTTCTAGACTAGAATACCCCCTTAAGGGAGCAAAAGAAAATTCCAAATTTTTCCCCGAATTTTGACGGGTAGTATCTCAGTGAAAAATGGTCATATTGTAAGTCTAAAAGAGATTTAAAGCTTCAAACTGTAATTTTACGGTCTTTTGACAAAAAAATTAGGGAGTTACGATTTTGGCGTCATGTAAAGGAATGGACCGAAAAAAAATTCCAAAATTATAGTCTTTTTCTTTTTGATCTAAAGGCATAGATTTTTTTTTTGTTTTGTTAAACAATTACATGGTACCGAGGTCCTGTTTATTTAGCTTTAGTTTGTTTTTTTAGATACTTTTTACGCCTACTTCTCGCAAAGGTATCCGAAATCAAACGAAAAAGGACCCTGTTATCTTTAACTATCAATATCTCAGCAGACAATGATTACATAGATAATTAAAGGACAGTTTCTAAAACTAGAATAAATTTCCAGTAAGTTCCCATCATAACATTAAAACAAAGAAAAAAAAAATCCACCCTCATTACCGTCTTAAAAAAAGCTGAAAAACATATTTTGTACGCGTTTCATTGTACACGCTTAAGATGATCGCTGAATACTGCACGATATCTACAGAAGAAGTAGGAAATTATTCTAATTATGAGTTATCTCTAACGGGTTGCAACATAATGCTTCAGTGATATTCGTAACTTCAGTAACAGGCGTCATGATGCTACACTCGGTGGTTTTTATTTGGTAGCTGATATATACCAGTAGTCCACCAAAACTCCTGGCCTCGCCAAGGCTTGATCACGACCTGACCAGATTGTATGCTTAATACAAAACACTACAAAACCGTCGACAAAAAAAGTACCTAATTCTAACCTAAGACTGAAACATGAAGCTAGTTAAAAGAAGCCTTACTAATGATTGCAGGTAACAAATAAAATTTTGTTGCATACATTTTATAATGTCAAACCATAGTATTCCACTTCCATAGTTCCCTCAACAATGTAACGTATATGGGTCGATATTTTAAATAATACTAGTATATAAAAAAATATTTCTGTCGATGGACATGTACTGGTGGTGCGAGTGTTGGGTTTCGTTGCTTTGTCTTGTCCCGCACCCTCAACATAATGCAATCCATACAATACGTCACGCAATGTGCTCTACACTCAAGGACGCGGAACGCTTGTTATGCACGATACATTAAATATATTATCATAAGAGATAATTTTAAAAATGCACGACAGGAAACGTGTTAATCCTTATTTGCTACACGCTATTTGAACGTAGTATGAAATATGGGAACATTGAAAACTATTCAACATTGAAAACTTTTGGCGTACATAGATCTTGGCGGGCAAATACTGTGACGTAAAAACGCAATCGCCAAGTTTTTCACCCACGTAAAACATAATAGTTGTCGCTCTTCTAAATACACCTTATGTCCAATATTTAGTAGAAGTATACAGACAGTTAAAACTGCATCTTGATAGCTTTGCTTGTTTCTTTCGCAATAATACTTTCCTATTATTGCCACTTACAATAGCAGCGTTCGGAAGTTTTTAAAGAAATACAGGTATTTGGTTCAGTTAAGTACAGAATACGAAAATTTATGCAATATAAATAAATTTTTATTTATATAATCTAATAGTTCGTTACCACTAAAACTTTTATTACTTAATTAAGTACTAACTTTTATTCGTGGCCTGATTACAATTACGTATGGGGTAGCAAAGTGAAAAAAGTACGGAATGTCTATAATAATAAAATTGATTTCGTATACACATTTTATGAAAATCTAATAAAAAATAAGAACTTGGATAATGATGCTAGATTGACTAAAATTATCACTAAATATAATACGTTCTTTTTTTTAAATTATTCATTCTCATTTTGTATAGATTGTAAGGAGTTTCAAATTATTACAGATTGTAAGGAATTTCAAACTTTTACTGTTTTGTAAGCGCCAATGTAATAGTGAATTATTTAATGGAATAGAAACGGCCATGTTTAAAAAATCTTAAATTAGAACGAAATTTGTCCCCCTTTCTTAATTACTGTCTGGCATTAAGAAATAGATGATGTAAGAATATAATTGGATTGGCAAACGCACGACGCTGGTGAGGTGTGGGTGCATTGGTGTGTTCAATCGGTGACCGTGACCGAACTATACAAGATGCAGTAGTACGTCACCATTCCTCATAATTCGTTTTTCATATTTAACAAAACGATTATATCACTATAGTTTATTTTTACAATAAATTATAATATTGTTAAGAAATATCCTATTCTGTATATAAACGACAACTTTCACCGCGTGATAATCTGTATAATTGCTCTATACATAGTTCCGTCCAGTTTACATGACCCCGGATGTAGGGGGAGGGGTTGCAAGCCGGGGCTCGTCCCTTGGATCCCAAATTTTAAGGGCGGGAGACGAGTTCATCACCCAACGTGTTCGCTAAATACTTTAGCTATCCGCGTACAACTATGTTCAGTGAGGCCATTAAATTTGGCTTCTACTACATCAGGCTAGGTCTCTCCTTGTGCATCTGTGGTGGACTGGCAAAAAATGTTGTCTAACATTCCCAATATTAACGGGGAAAGTACAAGTTTCTAAGGTAACTCGACTGTTAGGCACTTTGTCAGACTGTCAGAGAGCATTATCTTATGAACCTGTTATTATAATATCATCATTTAATAAATAATCAATAAATAATATTTCTACTAACGTCTAGCTTTTTATACATTAGTATTTTTATTTTTCCAAATAAACGACTGATTCTTTAGAATTATGGTGCAATTGGGTCATATTAATAATCACTGCACGAACATATAACGGTATGTAGGGCAGTCTAATGTTAGAAATCAGATGGACTACTCTCGAATTCTCTCAGGATAAAAGCAAATGATATCACACGTCGATCTTTAAATAAAACCCTAAATACAAAATATGTGGAGTAAACGAATGATTATGAGCGCCTCTTAGTTTTACTGAACATTTTGACTTGTGGGCATTCAATTTTGTTAGCATTCTTTATACAATATATATACAGTATAATTATTTTACGAAATCCGTTTGCCTTTATTTTTTGTAACTCGAGTACATATACATTTTCAGTGGGTGTGAGTTCAGCTGTGCTCAATTGAAACCTTAGGGAGCCACTTAAATAGCTACTACCGATAAAATATTTGTATGAAAAGTAGCGCAAAAGGTCACGAACTATGACCAATAGAAACATTGATTCTGAATATACACCTAAAATATATTATCATTTCCAAATAGCCGCATGACTCATTGTTAAGTCACAGCGAGTCCCAGTTCTATTTCCCACCTTGGTGTAACATTTTACGATTTAAGCACACGAAAATATTAGCTTGATGGCGCAAAGAGGGCGTGTCAACAAAAGTTGTGAAAGATCAGCGGCACATCTATATATACATATATATTATATATAAAATATATATCTATCTATGGTCACCACTACACAATGGTCAGTCTCTTACGCTTTAGTATTCTTTTACCGCTTAATTTTTGTAGTACAGACAGCATTGAAACCAAACGAAGAAAATGTATTTGTAGCGATGTATTTGTTGTAAGATTACAACAAAATAAAACAACAGCAAATCTTTGAACAAAACAACAAAAACAAACCTGAATAAAACTTATAGAACATCAAGACGCTAATATGATTAATTATTGCTTGTGCCAAATTATAAATAATTTACGTTCATTCTTAAAATAAGTATGCGAGACAAAAATTCGATTCGTAAGTCGTCGACAGTCTTATTCTTTTTAGGAGACTAAAAAACATGAACATGAGAAAAGAATTTCACGTGTCACTTAAAAATGAAGTTATGAGTGAAATTCGCTTAGAACAAAAAGCAGTCAGTGTTATGCGTCACGTCTGACTCCACAAACAAGCTCAAAGTAGATTGGTACACTGTTTCTTAGTATTGTATCCTTTTTTTTGTAACCACAGGGGGAAACCTGTTATGGGCCATCAGGAGGCGGAGAGGGCCGCCTCCCAGTGTGTCGGACTCGCACCGACTAAAACCCCCCGGGGTGTTCCTTCTCCCGTCTGCCGGGGCAAAAGGGCAAGGCTGTGCCAGCTTCCTCAGCACCCGACGACGTCTAGCCTAATGGAAGGTCACTGCACAACGTTTGTTCACCTTCGTTGTCTTCGAGCGGTGCGCGGGAACACATTGCGCACCGCTCTCGCCTTGAGAATGTTGGGCGACGCACTCCCTCAAGTGCGATGCCCAGGAGTCAATCCGTTAAGGTGGGAAATACCTGGAATAGACTGCCCTCCTGCGTCCAGTCCGACAAGGGCGACGGAGGGGCGGGAAAGACAGGGAGGATGAAGCCTGCCTCTCCCGCTCACGCTCCGCCTCCTCCTTCACTTTAAGTACCTCCTCCGAGAATTGGAGGGCCGCCTTCCATGACCTGTCGCTGTCGAACATTGCCCGAATGTGTGGGCAGCGACAGGTCCTTTTAGAAAACCTTCAGGGTATAACGTTAACCTTAAAAAAATTGTTTACATTTTTTTTAATATAAAACTTACACATGTACCAAGTATTTTTTAATTGTAGTTATGATAACCAAATCGCCTTTAATTACAGAAATATTTAGTAGTGCATAATAACTACGAATTACAATCAGTTTTCGGGTTAAAGTTCGGCTAGTAGTCCAAAATTGTTTTAAAATATATGGTAGAAGTCCATATTATGGGACACTGTCCCTATTTATGATACACAATGTGAATATAATCATTTATAAAAAGAATACCAAATTATACTTTTAAAAAATATAATAAACACATAATTTTATCATTTTTGAATGAAATTAACAAGTCTAATTGTTAATTATTACTTGTATGTTTTGAAAAAAAAATATAAAAGCATGAGGTTTGTTGTCGGTATTCAAAACCGTGGCTTAAAAGAGTTGAACGATAACTACTGTACAGTTTTTTACTTGGATGAAATTATATATTTTATTATATTTATATACATAATGTAAGTGTAATCTAAAAGCTTATAAATTATAGATATTGTATGTTATTTGCATTTATGTTAATTTATAGCAATATTATTTTATTTTTGAGTGTCTCACAATACCGACACTTGTTAACGTAGACGTACCGGTATATGGAACACTTTACACCGCGTATCACTCAATACGGACATCAAGTCTTATGATTGTCCCCATTAATGAGACAGTGTACTGTTATGCGTTTTTAATTAAAATATCAATAATTTTTAGTATTAAAAAAGTAAAATGATTAAATATAATAAATTATTTATCAGCATAACTTCAAATAGTTATTTCTGAGTAAGTATTTTCAATTTAATTACGTTCATTTCAAAACTTAACCTAAAATCAAAACATTAATTTTGCAAGTTTTTTTTCTTAATTTTTTATTTGATATTATTGAAATATTTAAAATATGTTTTTTTATACTTTTATTAATTAGTGAAATTTTTTTTTTACTCTAGCTCGACATAGTAACTACAGAGTACCTGATGGTAAGTACAGTGTAATCCAAAAACGAAAGCGACTATCAAAGGATGAAAATCCATTGATAGTCTCCATCGCCATGTCGGCCCACATATACCACGACTGAAGGTCTCTAGGTATATGAGCTACTGGATATACACAAGCTGATCCCGAAACGCGACAAGCCGAAACTGGTCACTATGACGGGCTTTACACCCATGTAATGTGGTCGCGATCCAGGCGGGCACCGACGCCCTACCACCTCGCTGCTGCTCGTTTAGCACCACCCAGGAGTCACGTGTAGGGAAACTAGGGTAACGCCTACGGACGCGAGCAGCTTCGACTCCCCCCATCGACATATCTCTCGATATTTTAGGTTACGTGTCAACAGTGAACAACAAAAAACAAATTATTGAAAATCGGAGTAATGGGGACAACAGCCGTCTCAATCAGCAAAAAAGAAAGTGTTGTGTTCAAAAGTGCTTGATAAAAGACTTAAATATGACCCAATAGATGTAGAAAATGCTTTAAAAGCAATAAAAGATACCGGGTCATCATTACGGAGAGTAGCTGTTGCCTTCGAAGTATCTGTGGCTACTCTAGGCAGAAAAAAAGTATTGGGCTAGATGAGATAAAAAAAAATCTAAACCAGAAACAGTCTTATCGTCTCAGGAAGAAGATGATATTGTCAAATGGGTGCTAGACAGGGCTGCAATAGGAGCACCTGTAACAAAAACTGAGTTATTGGATTGTGTTCAAAAATATGTCCAAAAATTAGCTGTAAAAACTCCGTTTACAGAGTCGTCCTAGTCGCCACTGGTATGAAGGGTTTAGAAAACGTCATTCAGAATTAGCTATAAGGAAACCCCAACATTTGAGTGTTACAAGAACAGCTGTCACTTGTGTAGAATTGCAAGAGTGGTTTAAAAAGTCTGGAGCATATTTTGAAAGTAAAAATGTATGTAATATTTCTCCTACAATTTTTTTTAACTGTGATGAAAGATGTTTACTCCTCTGTCCTGAAGCAGAGAGCATGTTGGCATAAAAAGGATCACCATTCCACCGCGAAACCACTAGACATCGTGTGGGATAACATCCGTATGTGGTGGATGTTCCTTATATCAGCACGAAAAGATTCGCTTCTACATTCATCATGCGAACGGCTAAAGAATGGAATACGCTTCCAGAGGCAGTATTTTCGCGATGTTATGACCTGGGAGTCTAAGAGAAGAGTGAATAGGCAATTGCTGGGCGAACACGTTTCATCGTCGGACTCATCTTCACCTTCCACCAGGTGTGATTGAGGTCAAGCGTTCGCCTATAAGTAATAAAAAAAAGTTATAAGAAGAAAAGAAAAAACTGATGGACAAAGTAAAAGAACTGCAGAAGAAAATTAAAGAATAAAAGTGAATTAAATATTTTTATAATTTTATTTATTTCTCATTTAATTTAGTAAAGACTAATTATTTGTTATTTCAGATTCAAGTTTATTATCTATTTTATAAGTATTGTGATTTAAAATTAATAAATAGTTATTTTAAAATCAGTCTTATTGATTTCTAAACTGTCTCAAAAATAGGGACATACATCATGAGACATTGGGGCCATCTACTTTTTAAGTGTCTCATAAATAGGGACATAGAGGTTCCTCTCATAAAAGGCTATTAATATTATTTTTACAAATTAACATTCAATAAAAACTAGCTATATTAATTAAATAATCATAAGACAATTGTATGATACGATTTAAATTGTATTTTTGACTTAAACAGATTATATAATAGCGGTAATGTACGACCAACCTGAAAATGTGTCTCATAATACGGACTTTTACCATAATACAATAATACTGTTCTGTTAATATTAATATATTAGGTCCTTACATATGAAATTGGCGTTTTGTATGGGAGGAACAAAAAGTCGAATATTTTTTAATATAATATATTTAATTAATCAAAGTATGAACCATTATTTTCTATGCACTTTTGCCATCTCATAGGTAGTTCATTGATCCCTTTACTAAAAAAACCAGTCGGACGGGAATCAATAAAATCTTTGAAGGCGATTTGGACTGCCCCATCGGAGTTGAATTTTTTCCCTTGCAAGAAGTTATACAAATTTCGAAAAAAATGGTAATCTGTTGGAGCAAGGTCCGGGGAGTACGGAGGATGTCTTAGACTTTCCAATTGAAGCTCTTCTAATTTAGTAGCCGTCTGTTGCGCAGTGTGTGGTCTAGCGTTGTCGTGAAGCAGCAGTGGCGTGGAGCGATTGACCAGCCTAGGTTGTTTAGCCGCTAGCTTTTCCATCATGGTTTGCAATTGCTGACAATAGACATCAGGCGTAATAGTCTGGCCAGATTTGAAAAAACTGTAATGAACAATACCGGCACTAGTCCACCAAACGCTTACAAGTAACTTTTTTGGGGTTAATTTTCGCTTGGGGCAGGATTTGGCTGGCTGGACAGGATCCAACCATTGCGCTGAGCGCTTCCGATTATCGTAAAGAACCCATTTTTCATCACAGGTAATGATTTGGTTTAAAATACCTTCATTATTGTGCCGGTTTAGTAATGTAACGCAGCAGTCGACGCGCGTTTGCCGGTTTGCTTCAGTCAATTCGTGAGGTACCCACCTTTCAAGCTTTTTAATCTTCCCAATTTGCTTCAAGTGAATTAAAACAGTTTTATCACTAGCATCGCAGCCTGAAGCTAACTCGGACGTGGTTTGCGATGGATCCTCTTCCACAATAGCCTTCAACTCTTCATTATCAACTTGAGTCTCAGGCCGTCCACGGGGCTTGTTCTGCAGGTCGAAATTTCCAGAACGAAAACGTTGGAACCAAAAACGAACTGTGTTTTCTTTTGCAACACGACCTCCATACACATCATTCACCCTTCGAGTTGTTTCCGCAGCACTAGTGCCACGGCGGAACTCGTACTCGTAAATAATGCGATATTTTAAGTTTTCCATTTTGTAAAATGAGTGACGCAAACAGAAAAAAACAGAAGAAAAAAACAAATGAATGACGATCATCGAAGCACAAATACATGAGTCTATAGCTGTACAAATTTGAATTTGGAATTCCTTACCAAAGAGGAGAAATTTGAGATTAAAGTGGCCAGTACGAAAAACGCCAATTTCATATGTAAGGACCTAATATTAACGACATGTTCATAGTGAAAGGATATTTCTGTCAGGGTTTTACCACTCAAAAAACTCCTTTCATTAACCCGTTATAAAGATTATAGAAAGGGGATAATTGTATACCTCGTCTTCTATAGTATTCATGAGTAATATTTAGCTTCAATGCGTTATAATTGTTTAACGATTTCATTTATGTACTGACAAAGGTTATTTGTTTTGTTTGCAGAGTCCATCACAATCGGTGGCGGTAAAAGTGGTAACGAAGAAAGGTATTCAAAAGGCGTCAGAAATCCTTGTTAAAGAGATTAAGATACTACGAGAACTGACAGCTCTTCATCATACAAATCTAGTCGCGATGCACGACTGCATGGACAGCCCAGCTTACGTATACGTGGTCATGGAGGTTAGTGAATCCTATTATATTTAATCGACCAATCAAAGCCAGGTTTCCGAGTCAAGTTCGACTGCCAGAGGTTTATAACTTTAAACAAAATAATATAACGATATGAAATTAGAATTAAATATTTAATATACAACGTTATTGGTAACTAACGCAAAACCTCTTAAAGGTAACTTTGGTACATCAAGACTAACAACTTTTGTTCTATGACTTTTGCCAAAACTTAACACATTCTAAGATATATATTTTTTTAGTTTTAGTAGGGATTTCTATCAATCGTTAGCTCTATGTTTAAAGTTCAGTCAGCTGGTGCTACGAAATCGTTTGCCCCAGTTGCATCGCGCCGCCTTTCAGAGAGTATTAAAAAGATCAGAACTGCAAATTTGTTTTATTTATTTTTTGTATGGGAAAAAAATATTGAATTATAAAAAGTCGTAAAACAAAAGTTGTTAGTCTTGATATACCAAAGTCACCCTTGAGAGGTTTTGCGATAAATACCTGTATCTCTGTATAAACTGTACGGAACCCTCTTTACGTGAATTCGATTCGTAATTTGCAGTTTTCTTGAAATTGGTTCTTCTGTAAGATTTACTTTAGTAAGGGTTTTTAAAAGTACTAAGAACAAGATTCTGAAAAATCCCTTTTCCGTGTCGTTACAGTCTAATAATGCGGCGAGATCTCCGTTTGCCCTAAACTATTGATTTAAAATATCCTACGTAACTAATTAATTACGAGGTGTTTATTATGACCTTTTATCGTATTTCCTCTCAAAGAGCAGTGTATAATCAGTAGCAACCAGCTGGATGGATATAATTCAGTACTCATGTTATACATACTTGTTTTTTTTTTAATTTATATTTAATATTTCATTTGTTGGTCGCTGATAAAAAAGTAACAAAACAATTTTTGCCTGTCAGTTTATACAAACCTCGGGGATTTCGGATGAACTTCTACTTATCGTTTTATTTTTACAGCAAACAGTCCGACAATTACTTATTTGTTAAAGAAAACAAAGAATTCGCTCAATTTCCCTATATTTCATCATACAAGTTATTTTTTTTTATCTTACTACCAATATGTGCTATATTGGCTATATGTGCTATATATGGCTATATGTGCTATATATCTGGGAAAGTTTATATTAGACGGTGAGAAATTTATAATAATAATTTTATAAATATTATCTCAATTTATTTAATAACTTGATATACGTTGGTATTATTATACCTTATTATTAATAGGTACATTATTATAAAGTAGTTATAACACTATAGTATTGAAATCACTTACTGCTCATAATTAGACATCACGTTTTTTTTTGTAGATCATTTTTTCAAATAACCTTGCCAAAATATTTAATTTTAATAAAATGACTGTTTGGAAATGATTTTTAATACTTCTTACAGATATATATATATATATAACCAAAAAACTACCTTCTTCTTTCGTGTTCAACAATTCACATCAGTTTTCCTAGACGTAAAAGCCCATATAAGGATAAAGTACAATAAAATTTAATGTAATTATAAGAAATATATTTTCTTACATATATTTTGCTTTAATTTCGGTATAATACATTGTTGACCAGTCTCGTTTAACAATGTTACATGGAGGTATTGTTATAAAGAAGTTTATATTAGGTCCTTACATATGAAATTGGCGTTTTGTATGGGGGGAACAAAAAGTCGAATATTTTTTAATATAATATATTTAATTAATCAAAGTATGAACCATTATTTTCTATGCACTTTTGCCATCTCATAGGTAGTTCATTGATCCCTTTACTAAAAAAACCAGTCGGACGGGAATCAATAAAATCTTTGAAGGCGATTTGGACTGCCCCATCGGAGTTGAATTTTTTCCCTTGCAAGAAGTTTTCCAAATTTCGAAAAAAATGGTAATCTGTTGGAGCAAGGTCCGGGGAGTACGGAGGATGTCTTAGACTTTCCAATTGAAGCTCTTCTAATTTAGTAGCCGTCTGTTGCGCAGTGTGTGGTCTAGCCTTGTCGTGAAGCAGCAGTGGCGTGGAGCGATCGACCAGCCTAGGTTGTTTAGCCGCTAGCTTTTCCATCATGGTTTGCAATTGCTGACAATAGACATCAGCCGTAATAGTCTGGCCAGATTTGAGAAAACTGTAATGAACAATACCGGCACTAGTCCACCAAACGCTTACAAGTAACTTTTTTGGGGTTAATTTTCGCTTGGGGCAGGATTTGGCTGGCTGGCCAGGATCCAACCATTGCGCTGAGCGCTTCCGATTATCGTAAAGAACCCATTTTTCATCACAGGTAATGATTCGGTTTAAAATACCTTCATTATTGTGCCGGTTTAGTAATGTAACGCAGCAGTCGACGCGCGTTGCCGGTTTGCTTCAGTCAATTCGTGAGGTACCCACCTTTCAAGCTTTTTAATCTTCCCAATTTGCTTCAAGTGAATTAAAACAGTTTTATCACTAACATCGCAGCCTGCAGCTAACTCGGACGTGGTTTGCGATGGATCCGCTTCCACAATAGCCTTCAACTCTTCATTATCAACTTGAGTCTCAGGCCGTCCACGGGACTAGTTCTGCAGGTCGAAATTTCCAGAACGAAAACGTTGGAACCAAAAACGAACTGTGTTTTCTTTTGCAACACGACCGCCATACACATCATTCACCCTTCGAGTTGTTTCCGCAGCACTTGTGCCACGGCGGAACTCATACTCGTAAATAATGCGATATTTTAAGTTTTCCATTTTGTAAAATGAGTGACGCAAACAGAAAAAAAACAGAAGAAAAAAACAAATAAATGACGATCATCGAAGCACAAATACATGAGTCTATAGCTGTACAAATTTGAATTTGGAATTCCTTACCAAAGAGGAGAAATTTTTGATTAAAGTGGCCTGTACGAAAAACGCCAATTTCATATGTAAGGACCTAATATAATCGATCTGTTAGTTATACTTACACAGATGCGTAAATATTAATGTAATGACGTGTGTAAAATGAGTACTGTTGAAGGTATCGCAGTGGCTTGGCGTTGAGATGGTGAAGTGACGGAACAAATAAATTATTTGTGACTAAGCGAGTATTAAACCGTATTTCGACGTTGCTATCGCAACTATATAATCAGAAATTATTTTCTATCGTGAACATACTATGACTTGCATAACTGTTTCTAGATTTCAGATCCTATCAATATTAATTCTATCTGTTGTTTTATTAGTTATAATTTAATTTTCGTTTTACTACTATAATTATCTGTTATTTTAGTATGCTAAATTTTGCGTTCCTTAATATACTTCATGATGATGTTTTAATCCACCAAAATTAGATTTATGACAATATATCTTATTATATACGTATGACTTGCTTGTTAAACGAACCCTCTCTATTATACAAAGATGTAAAAAAAAACAGAGTAAAATCGACTAAAGAGGCTAGTGAACACGATTTATCATTTTTAAAACTTTATCTACATATTTGTACGTTTATTCGGATATGGTGTTTGCTGAAACTAATAAACCGATCTTGAAGGGACTTTCACACAATACATAGCTTCTAACTTAAAATATGTTTGGTTACGATTCCTTGGGCAGAACTGGTGGTATAGCTTTAGCGATGTAAAATGTGAACCGCTATTAATGTTACGGGCCAATATAAATAAAGATGTAATAAATAAATTTTTCCTCATTCCTAATACAGAAAAAGTCAGTAGAGGAAAGTATAATATAATGTTATGACGAATGTTAAGACTATGTAAGTTACCTAGGTTTTCGTTCTTACATTCGAGTAATAAATATGATATATTAGGTTTAGGTGTTTTTTTTTTGTTAACCCGGTGGAAATCCCTACGGACCGTCAGGGGAAGTGGTGAGGGCCACTCCCCCCGGTGTGTCGGACCTGCCCCGACTAAAACCACCGGGGTGCCAGCATTGCCCCTCCTCGCCTTCGTCGCTTCTTTTTGCTTTATGACGGCCTCGAGGTTTAGGTATCATAGTTAACAAGCTGCATGTATTATTTAATATATTAAATGGGTTCACTTTAATTTTGTGTTTCAAAACTAATACAATATCTCAAATATCTACTTATAATATACCCATAATCTGAAAAATGAGTAACATCACTGCGAGTCGTGTTTATCGCGTATGGATGGATTACGGGCAAGGCCAATGGGTTACGGGCGCTCGACAAGTTCCCAGTGGACAATCGGTTCATTATTGAGTAATAGTTAATGGAAGCGAATGTCATTTGCATTATATGCTAATAGATTTGTCCTGGGTGATCTGTATACGGCGATTATTGCAAAGGTTTCTTTATTGACGTTGTTTTTATCTGAATGCTTACACGTGTTTGCATTCAGCTATTCTTATAACAGCAATAAATCATGCACCTGTTTAGTATATTATCAATACAACACTAGACTAATAAATCTCTCATACATAAAATTGATAATAATATAAAAGAAACGTTTTGTTAATATAAATAGACATCTCAATATAGCACAAACGTTAACGAAAACCGACGAAACAAGCCGTAGAACAAAGAAAGTTAATAAATAGAAATAACTATTCAGTCTACACTCAAGTATTGTCAGAAATAAACATACATACTATCATTTGTGTGATTTCGCTAATCGGACTTGTCATCTTCCGCATGTTCTATTCACGCATGTGGATTCGAATCAAGGCCGCATTAGATGCGTGTCGCATTGGATAAATAGGTACCACTACGACACACAGTCGACGCGTGCACTATCAACAGACCAGTGTCACACAGTTTTCTTTACTCCTTAGATTACTCGAATTTATTTGAAATGTCATACCCAATTAAGCCTTAGTACCGAATAACCGTCAATGAACTCGAATACTGTTGTATTGCGCAGTTACTAATGTAATAGGTCAAGGGGACATCAACAAAAAAGATTAGCATTACCAGATATAGTGCCAGACGATCTACGAATTCTTATCGTATTGACAATATTCCAAATATCGGAACGTTACTCACGGGCCGAAATTGTTCTGCCGCGAGTCGCTACCGATTCCAGCAGTCTGCCCTACTAACCCGGTTATCTGCAATTACCCTCTGTTCACGAGTTATCTTTATAATGTTAATTATTTTCATATGTAAATATAACATTAATTAGTATTTAAACTGTTTAAATGTCTTATCACAGGATACAATATTAGGTAACATGCATTTATATTATAAACTTACTAATAATGTCTAAACATCATGTTATGGTTACTTCAAAATAAGAATAATTTTACTTTATTTAATATTGGAGTTGCCTTCAAGGTTTAACAATGCTCTTCCATAATGTTTCGTAAAAAGTATGAATGCAAAAATGTAATCAATACTTGCTACTCGTACGCTTGTTTGCCTCGTGTTACCAAATACATATAATAACACATTCAGTATGCATCATCACTGATAAATTATTGCGCAGAACTAGAAACACTGACGCCAAATACCTTGTGTTTAAATTCAGTTCTAAAATACTAGGTGGTGAAAAAGTCTTCGCGTATCATATGTATAAACTTGTAATTAAATATCTTTCGTTCTACTACCTTTGTATCTGGCTGGTTTTGACAACATTAAAAAAGTTACATTTCAGAAAAAAGAAACAAATTAGCAAGTATTCCATCTAAGCGCTACAAATATATCTATTTAAAACTCATAATAAGATCAATTTTGTTTTCTTTATTTTTAAAGGTACTTTTGTTCTCTAGAACATGCCAGTCCCATCATACCTTAACTTAAGAATCCAAAAACAGTGAAGCTAACAAAAAATAAAGAATATTGGACTAATCAAAATTGTTTAAGTTCTAAAAAACATTACACGATACATTTCCTAAATGATGCTATGCGCCTCAATGTCCGTGGAGTAATTTAGGCAACAATAACTATTTTAAATTTATTCCATGTAAAGATTTGATAATAAGTTGACTCATGTATCCGCGAGAAGGTACATAGTTCATTAAGATTTATCATGTAGACTGATGTAGATAGTCCGATGTAACATTTTACAAATGCGCAATACTATAAGTACATACATTTTGTTTTCTAAAAACACTTGCTCATTCTTTCGAATTGAATGGTGCTATCTTTATGACGTTATAACATTTTTGTGGAAGTTATATCGTTTATTGTACAATTATACGTTCTTAGACTGAATTTAAACGTTTTACTTTGAGCGAATAAAAATAAATTTCAAGGGCGCACCTGTCACACTAATGCTTCAGGTCAAAACCGACATAATAATACTATTTGTAGATAGTACGATCTACTCGAAAGACGTCGAGGAATATAAATTGTTAACCAAAAAATGTTTAGACACGTTTGTTTTTGTGACGTACATTGAAAGAGCAATGCTATCATCGCATAACAAAGAGAACAAGAGAAGTTCATTGACCGGGTACTCTTTTTGCTTAACACCTACATGTTCAATGTGCAGGCAGTCACCATGTTGCCTGTTGAAGTGTGTTCCGTGAATAGCGACTGCAATAATTGGCATCGTTACCGTTTTAAAAAGACTACCTACCGATTTTATAAATAGTTCTATAGAGGACGGCCCTTATGACTTGACCATTTTTATCTCATAATAAAGAGATTGTTATTATAGTTTTATGATACATTGCACATTTTTTCATAAAAGTGATATGTCGAAGGAAGCAGCAGCAGCAGTAGTGCTGCTCGGCAACTAGTAAAATAATTGATTTGTACAAATTTTCAGAGAATATGTTTACTGCACACTATTAAAGCAACATTGCTGTACGGCAGCACGTTTTTCTGAATACGTTCCAAACAAATCTATGCAAACCAATGCTATGCTATTTTGCTTTCTGCCAAGCAGCGTTGCTACACGCTGATTCCTTCAGCACACCGCCTTTATTATCATGTTTTTAGACCAAACAATTTATGTTGTCATAACATTATTTTTTGCTGAGTTAATTTCTCACTGTAGTGCGTGAAGATGACTGGATTCAATAAGATGTATCTAAACTTAACCTTAGATACTACAATAATTATAAATATAAAACAAATTATTGTGACTTCTCTTTATCATACATCTATGGCGAGAAGAATACAATGAGAAAGGATGGAACAGGAGCTCTGTTTATGTTTCTCAAATATATTTATAAACAATTATGTTCAAATGTCTTCTTGTATACGATTGCCCTGTACGACTTTTATATCGTTATCAAAAAAGTATCTCGACAACGAATGACCGTGACTTGATTGAACCAGGTTCATCGTTTGTTTTGTTACTCCAAAGTTAAAATTGAATATTACACAATATGTTATTACTTATCAATTACTAACGTTGAAGAACACACACAAATCATATTCTAATTATCATATCGTGACCACAGTTGCAAGTCGTGTGCCCATATACTTGATATCAAATCGAATTCATTAGCAATTAGCTCAAAGTCTGTAATTTGCGACGCAAAAGCTATGTATAATCTTCCGGATTGTGTTTTTTGTTATGTATCATAACATTCCAATTTAGATCACTTCACGATATCACGCGTAGCAGACATGCTATTAAGTTATTCACCCATTATGATACAATTGTGCTAAGTTGGTCAAGACAGATGAAGCGAAATTATGCGCAATTACCAAGGCGAGCACCATAAGAAAGCCAAGCCTGTAATGGCCAAAAGGCACACGCGTGTTATACGATTATTTTTATTACATTTACGAGGAAAAAGAAATTATTTTTATATAATACTAACTTTTAATCATTAAAAAAATATTGTTAGTACAATACTGACAGTTTGATGGAAACTCCCGTTTTGTGGCACAACTATTATTCCCGACAGGATCCAATTCTTGTGTTATTTTTCTGCACAACTTGAAGTCGACATTTTTGATAATTATCACCGCGAAAACTTACCCATGTGAGTATCACAACAACACGCTTTCACCTTTAAAAAACAATTTATATTTATTACCTATAATATTACTGGAACTAAGAAATACGCGGAAGCCTAATTTAATACCAAACGCGCGGAATCTTTCATTCCATAAGCAACATATTTCCTATGATTTCGTAAGCTCATTCATCCTCATTTTGTTCTATTATAGAGCATTTTTTGATACAATAATAGGTACGATGCAATTAGATTAAAATCAGGAAATCACAATGCCTCATCTCGCTACAGATCCCTGAACGTTCAAGTTATTATTCTATTTAAGAACATATTATTGGCTTCTAGTTCTACGCTGGTATGTAGTTTTTTATGTTTCGCAATTCTATTAATATTATTATATCTATTTTTTTAAATGACGCGCTAACTGTTTTTGTTATAAGTAGTACCGACCGAGCGATGTGGGGTTTTGCATTCAAGTTGGGACTTTTTGCACTTTATCCATCTGTCAGAGGCTTATAACCTCTGAACCAAATAATATAACGATTTCAAATTAAGATATGTAAACTTATTTTAACGCAAAGTCGACAATGATATATAATCTAATAAAGAATCAAATTTGAAGGGGGCTGCTCCCATACATGCAAATGGGGGCATTTTTTTTCTTCGCTTTTAGGCTGGTTTTCCTGTCACGCTAATGGTCGATGCGTAGCTCTTCAGCGCTGATCGATCAGCTCGTATCGTTTTTGTATCGCGCTGATCACCGTGAAGTACAGACGCAAACAATGTCGATGGTAGTGAAAATTGTTACCTCGTACTATTTAGCAAAGAAAACGTTTGCAAAAAAAAAATACATGTTCATCCGTTGATCGAGCAGAGAATCTTCGCAGAGAATTCTATATATTATACAACCGGTTGAGAGACGACGACAAAATGTTTTTCAACTATTTCCGTATGTCATCAAGAAGTTTTGACGAATTACTAGCAAAGCTACAAAATAGATTGGTCTATTGCAGCTTACGTAATGTTCCTATACAGCCGACTGAACGCTTGATGGTTATTTTAAAGTAAGAAAAAATAAGTACGCAAAAATATTATGTAATTTTTTATTGTAAGAAACAAAATTAAATATATTAAGCTAAGACGACAATGTCATCCCAGGCTTTGTTACGTTCCATAAATATTTTTTTAATTTCATTTCTTCAATTACTCGACCGGTATCTATTTCACGATTGTCCATGACTGTATTTGTCGATACATACCTTCAGCGCGACATGAAAACGCTCACTGAGTGTAGAGGCGCGTCAGCGCCTGTTCGTCAGCGGCGCTGAGCGGTCAGCGCGACTAAAAACGCTATATACAACTACATACAAATTGACCCATCAGCGCCGACCGTCAGCGTGACACGAAAACCGGCCTTAATATTGCATGAGGGGTATCGTTGAAAATAACTCTTCAAGACGAATTAAACCCCGTTTTTTTAAATATTCCATATCAATGGTACATAATTTAAAAGCCGAAAATGATGATCTTTATAGTTTTTTTATCCCCTAGGTTTATAGTAAAAACCACTAATTTAACAAAAAATACAGAACTCGTAAAATAGTAAGAAAAAAAGTTTAGCACCATGTAAGCGGCCGAACTTTCTTAACATTCACTATTTTGTAAGATATTTCAAACACTATACACTATTTGTAGCTGTTGTGGCCTAATCGATAAGTGATCGGTATTCATGCTCGTCCACGCGCACGGTCGTAGGTTCGAGTTCCAGTTCTTACATTGTGATTTTTCAGATTAAGTACGAATTTAGGCACCACATGCTCACCGGTGAACCCACGTGACAACTATTAGTAATGTCATGTGTAAGTGCCCTGATAACGGCGATCATCTCCGCTACTTACTAGTCACGTTCGGCACAATATATAAACGTAAAGTGGATACAACCACTAATGTATCTCTGCTCACCCCAAAAGGAATATAGCGTGACAATATATTATTATCGTTATATTTCAAACACTAAACAGTGCTTTAATCCGACAGCTTTTTAAACAGGTACAATATTATTCCTTATCAAATTAAATGCATTAGTTACTCTAAGCATTTCATGTATATTATGATAATCCTATACATCATATAATTTAAATGAATATCTTAGGCGTGAACACAATTAAAACTAACGGACGCAAAAATAAATTTAAGCGCTAGTCACTCTGTCACACATCGATGATGTCAATAGAATTTTTAATGAGGGTTAGGGTTGGGGAGCGAAGGAGGAAAGGGATTGTGGGTGTAAGTTTAGCTAAAAAGTTAACATTCATTCACTATTACTCGGTACGAAGTTCACCGGGTCAGCTAGATTATACAGATGATTTTATAGACGAGAGAGATATTTCAGATTACAATAATTTGTACTTTCTTATAACTAATAAAAATGTAAATAACAATATTCCCTAACAAATCATAAAGAAACATTGATGAACAAATAAGAATTGATCCGTAAAAAGTTTGGACACCGCAGCGCGTGTGGTGCACGATTGATTGGCATTTAGATAAAATTCCTTTTACGTAATTTTAGGTAAACAGGTAATTGACTCGTTACCCTTTCGTAATTTATACTGGCTTAGGAGAAACAAGATACCTACTTATAAATTAATTGTTATTTATTATATCATGTATGTAATTGCCCCTTAATATGATGACTATAAATTAGTTTGTTTTAATAGAAATATTAAGATATCACTATTCCTATATATTTGTAATTAGAATCGAATGATGAATATCCTCCTAGAATATCTCCCTCGTTTATAAAATCAGCTTCTATATAAGTTCTTTTGCTCATCACTTTCATGCTCTAGATTCTAGAACAAAGAGATCCTTGAAACAACTTGCATTACCTATACAGTTATAATTTTTAGTAAGTAAGTACATAGTTTTAGAAATGTATTTCAAATGATAGGTACTTTCTTCATAAGTATAACTTTATATTTAAATAGGGTAAAAAAACATCAGCGTGCGCTTGTTTAAAAAAAATAGCCCATCGCAAATTTAAAAACCATATGATATCATTGAAATTTGTCAATATATTTAGATTATTTCATTTGTACTCTCTGTGCGAGCGACTTCGTTCCTGTGGAAATATAGTTTTGTTATGATAATTATAATTTTAAACAGAAATCTTTGTATAAGTGATAAAATAAAAATGCCTTAGATTAATTCTTATATAAAATACAAATATAGAAAAAAATATACTAAACATAGAACTCCAAGTACTAATGAATTATAATGCTCGATTTCGGAGTTGATCTTCAAGTTGTAATTCGTGCTTTTTTTATAGTTTTCTAAAACAAAAGTAGAATATACTTTATTGACTAAAAACAGTATATGTTATCCAGTATCTGAGTTACCTCTTTGTGAAATATCATTAAAATCTCTTTGGTAGTTTTAGTGTAAACCGTTTTACTCACCATAGTATAATATGTGTTTGTCTTAAAACCATACATTATTTTAGAAATTGTTAATAGATTCAATCGCGTATGCGTTATTTTTTTCCTTTCGCCTTTCTCCCCTCGATATATTAATGATTGAATTGGCAAATAAATAGTTTGTTTACACCTAGGAGGCTGAGTAACAGAAATACATTTAAAAATATATATCTTGTTTAAATTTAAATGATTTGAATTACATATTCAAAGAAAATTCAATCGAACTAAAAAATAATGAAAATATTTTATTTATTGTTTAATACAATCTACATTATTTCAAAGTATAAAACAAATTTTCTGCAGCTATCGATATGTATTTACATCATATAAAAGTATCGCGTTCTTAGTTTCTTACTAACACTTAATCTAATTTATATTATTATAAATCTATATATTTTTAAATACACAGTATATTTTTTATATTGTTTTCTAATTTTACCATCAACAAAGTAGACAACATCATACTAACACCTTTTTAACTCGTATCTTCGTTAATAAATAAATGAATAACATTCAGATCGAATCCATTCATATCCACATAAATATAGCACATATACACTGAATATAAAGGAAATAATAGAATTAAACAGGTGATTTCTCTTGCAGCGGTACTTCTTCAGGAGACGTGCCGTTAGCATTAGTTCCCGGGAGATTATTTGGAGATCTAGGAGTGGAACTAAATTTACTCTTGATAGAACTCCAATTCTTTTTAATAGTGATACCAGCTACAACTAGCACCATACCGGCTACCACCATTCCAATCACACTTTTGTCAACACCGCCTGTTTTAGTTCCAGAAGTGGTTGCCCCTACGGTAACATCGGCATCAGTATTGCTGACAACTTCAGTAGGAATATCTACTATAGCATTCAACTGAGCTACTCCCTCCGGCGTTTTATTTACAGTAGACCGTAATGATACTCCTTCAGTTGGTGAAACGTTTTCATTAGGTGCTGACGATGTAGGTGTCTCATTTACAGCAGTCGCTATTTGTTTAACGGATTCTTCTTTATCGTTATCTATTTTGACATTTTTATTTTCAATTTTAACTTCAGGGTCAGTGTCGTCAAGTAAAGAAGTTAAAGCGATAGTGCCAGGCAGAATTGCTTGTAGTAATCCATCTTCAATACCCTGAGGCGCATCTGGACATTCGAAAGATTGTAAACTGCATGTACCAGTACAGATTGTTTCTAAGCTTTCTTTTAACGTTCCACATAAATCGTCTAATAATAATGGCGTAGAGTTTGGCAGTGTCAGTTTGCGAAGAGCCTTAAAGTTGGAAAATGTCTCAGAAGTAAATGCCTGTAACAAATTAAGTAAACAATTTAATTTTATGTAAGTGTTAATAACAACAATGTAGTAAGTACACTTTACTGTTAAAATTAGCGTCTTATTTGAAAATCCAACCATACATTAAAAAATATGACTATCTTTTAAAGCTAGGTGAAGGTATACTTAGTAATTTTTAAGGTTGAAAACATTAAAAAGTACTATTTAAATCACCGGAAGTTTTAAATAATTAATTATATATTACTGACTAATTTCCGATGAAAGAAACTGTTTCAAATTTGTCTTTGGTTGTCACTATCATCATCATCTGCCCATTTTAATCCACTGCTGGATAAGCCTCTCCTCATTGGCACATTTGAGCCCGATCCCCTTCCTCCTGCTTTTCATTTTTGTTCCACGAATCAAATATCTATTCCTATATTCTATTTGTTGGGTATACAAAATAATAATAATTTGTACTACTCAAAATACAATTACAAAGAATATTGACTTGTCGCTTCCGATCAAACAAGTGTCGTCCGTTTAACACTTAACTTACCAATGCCAATCGAATAGACTTTTTACAAAAGTTTATACTTTTTTTTATGTTTAAACATTATCACACCGGTATAAAATTCGATGGTTGTTTTTAAAATACTCAGACAATATATTCTTTGGTGTGTAGTTCTAATTTTTCGACAAAATTTTGTTGGATTCCTCACCTACCGTGACCGTGGTTGGTTAATTTAACCGCAAGAGAAAATATTTACAATTTAAAATGTATTAAATCGGCACAATTTACTACCAAATAAAGATACAAAATTAGTTATAGATTTGGTAGAATAGATAATGTGGAAACAGTATGTGCTATCGAAATGTTATAGTCGGTCCTCTTAGGTATTTTTCTGGAGGTAAACTAGATAGCTTCGTATGGCGAGGTGGTTGACTCTGCTTGGTCCGCAGATATTATAGTGAAATGCTGGATCACCAGAGCTAGTATGAAATAGATATATGTATATTTAATTTAATTTATTTATTTTTCCAATTTATGTAAATTGACAACCTTTTTAATCCTGGGTTTATCATACCGTGCTCGAAAAAAGGTTAAAGCGCAGTAGGTAAAGACAATAAAAACACCGGTAGGTTTATTGTTAAATCCCCATGATAATTAAATAATATTTAAAACCTATGAACATAATAATTCAATTCGTAATTCGAAAGTGATGATACTTAATATACGATTGTTTACCCTTTTTCCTTTGTTGGCCATTATTACACTTTGCTATATACTCAGCTGATTTTATTATGAAAGTAACATAATAATGTTGCTACAACAGTTAGCTGCCACAAAATATTATTGAACTTTATAACGAGTACTAAATAGCGAAGGTATCTGTAATGCTGAATCATAACGAAGTTATTAAATATTATACAGTTATTACAAGCACAGACTACGTAATAGAACAAGTATAGAGAAAAACGTTCCAGTAGAAAATAAAACGTATGATATGTGGTGGTTATAATAATAAAAATATTATAAATTAGGTACAATTAAAGGTACAGATCCGCATAAATAGTTAGGTTATAAAGAGCTACCTAGCTATCTATAATTATAATGTAATTTTCAGTGTACCTATTTCATTTTTTAGTTTCAGTAATAGGTGGTTTATACTTACAGTTCTCATATCATTTCCTCCTAGATCCAGTTCTGCTAATTTTGTTAAACCAAATCCATTTTTCAAATCTTTGGGAAACTCTATTAATCTGTTGTTTCCTAAATTCAAAGTAATCAGTTCAGGCAGTTCACTGATGGACTGAAACATAAGAATATACAAATTTAATAGTTGTTAATTATTTTTTTAAAGATACTCGTGCTTCATACTATGCCATTGCCGTCGGTCCTACATTATACTGTAGGCAATTGCTATTAAATAGCAGTTACCTATGCCAAGGTTAAGTAAGAGTTATATTTTAATGTTATCAAAAGTTTTTACTAAATAAAATTATCAAATTATAATCAATGATATTATATCGAGGGGTGAAAGGCTATTTCGTTTAAGCAACATTTTTTGGTGATATAGTAATATATATAAATTTGGAATCGGTAAAAAACGCTGATTCCGAAACGCTGATTTCCCATACAAATAACACAGAACAAAAGTTATTTTTTCTTTTGATTTCTATAACTAATGAACGATATATCGTATTGCAATACCCATTCATTATTTTGTAGAGAATTTAACGCTCTACAAAAAAGGTCTGAAGTCAATTTTTGATAAATCAACTCAGTCAAAAGTTATTCAAGATCGAAGTTTATCTTACCCTTATTTGTATTATTATTATGTTATTTGTATGGGAAATCGAAAAGTGCGATGCGGACAACCTAAATATTAATATTAAGGGCTCATATTTTCAGAGGCCTATTTTGGCATTAAAACGAAACTTTTGAGCGTGGTTCAGAGGAAAAATTTTTTTTTTTTAAACGCTCTAATATATATATGTGGAATCGGTAAAAAATGCAGATTGCGAAAATATATATTGTAATTATATTCCTTTAAATACATTAATCTCGTTTATAGAATTTAAAATATATAATTTTAATTTAGCTATTTGAAAAGATGCTATTTATAAGATGTAAATGTGAACTTACCCCAGAATCCAAATCCATAATAGAGTTGTTATTAGCATTTAAAACCTTCAGATTTTTCAACGACGACACATCTTTGGGTATCACAGTAAGCTTGTTATTGTTTAAGTTGAGTGTAGTCGTTTTTGGGTCTAAAGGTTTTGGAAATTCGGTCAAGTCGTAACCGGAACAATCTACTATAAAATTACTGGTATCGCCTTCTACATGACACACGCAAGGTTTCGGGCAAGCGGTGTCACTAACAGACGCTGGTTGTATATTATCTACCGACGAAGTCAACTGTACATCTTCAATCAAGGGAACAGCGGGTAAAGTTGTGATGTCAACAGGTTCTTCTATTGTTCCTGCGCCGCTTCCCTCAAGCACATTACCATCCGACTCAAAGTGGTTGTCAGGCGGAAATTGGTTGTCATTTTCTACGGGTATATGTAATTCATCGGCATTTTGACTTGCTACACACCTGTAACATGTAATTTAAATATCATATTAGCGCTCAATTTATCGAACAAATACGTAATTTTATCAAAGCAGGGTGACGTAAAATCGTTACAAATAAGCACGAGATAAAAATTTATAAGTTACAGAAAGGGATACAAATGGCACCATCATGACATTTTTGAAACTTGACCGGTAATTTCGCTGTTTAATTTCAAATGATCAGTTTTGATAATCATCATATTAAACCTATGTACATCTATAAAATCAAAATATATTAGCATTCGCATTTAAAAACTATGATCAAATTAATTAGGGCATCCCATTCCATAATCGCACCACTATCTTGAAGCAGATATGGGTAAAATGTAATCTGATTAATAATTAACGATTACAAAATGTACTCATAATTTTATTTTTGTTGCTCTGTAATCAAGATTAAATACATTTAAAACATTAAGATATCATAAATATATATGCAATCTGGGATTCTGTAGTGTTTAATACATATATGAGCAAAATACAAGTATATACATGGTAAAAAAGGCAAAATGTAATCGTAATCGTTTTTATTAATCTAATTACATTTTGCCCATCTATGTCTTGAAGTTACTGTGATGTGTAAATCCATTCAGTAGACTAAACATTTGTAAAGAGTTGCCACTATTAAAAAGATAACAAGCTAACATACATAGTATTCTATTGCGAAACAACATGATATGGAATTGATAAAATATTTTTTACACAAAGATATTACTGATATTGCACTATTATAATATGAACACTTTCCGAATTGTAATATTTTATTGTAGCTATATAAGTGCTGTTTCCTTTTGAAATATTTAAATAATAATAATATAATATAATAATTTAATATTTTATTCCATATATTTTTAAACCATAAACCTACCAAAACATTTGTTTTTTTAACAGAACTATTTACAAATTAAAATTTACAGTAGTACCGGTTAGGACTGAACACCTCAAATTAATTGCAGGAATTAAGATATCATCTTTATATAATTTCATTGCGGAAGGATATTTACATGTAATAATTACAATGTCTACTGTTTTACACTATCATGATATAACATACTTTGCTAGATAGCAATATCTATGTACAGGTATATGAATGCAATATAATTTAATAAAAATCATAAATACTTACGCAATAAGAGCTGCTAACAACAGTAAGAATAAATGTTTCAGCGTCATAGTCACTCACAATTGGACACAGTGTGGTGAGACGTGCCAACTGAATTCAGTTGTTACCTGTGTTGACACCAGTACCAGCGTAGAGTACAACGCCTAACTCACTGACACTTATAACTATTATCACTCATTGATAAGATTACCAGCAGCATGGCACAAGCTTATCGCGAATCAAGCCCGATAACAACACTCTGCATAAACGAGAAAATATTGGTTGGCCGATTTTCAATATCACCTTCTGAAACAAAAGCGTGTAATATCAACATATACGTATTTACACAGTTAAACAGATGTGTTGGTTGATACCTAATTTGCAATGCCGAATTGTAAGACGCAAAAGTTAAAAAATATATTATTCGTATCAATTGAAAACCTAGGTAGTTGCATGCATTTATTACCATTCATAGATGCCTCTTAAAACGTAACTTGAGTGATCAAAGCTAACGACTAAATAAATCACTTTCCTTGAGATGTAAACTAGATTTGCGGCAATACCGGAAAAAGTAATAATGAATCAATCACGGTTAAACGTAATCTACAACAAAACACGCACAAAGATTCCATTATTTCTCCACTTCTGTTGTAGTATAATAGAATCACAAATATTGACACCTTACATTTGTTATATAACCTTCGATGTAGTTTCCACAGTACCTTGTGATAATGTGATCGCACCTTGCATAGGTGAGATCGAAACTAATCAAATTGTTTACTTATTATTGTTCTAGGCGCATCACATTAATAAACTATAAAATTAACCACAAATTTTACAACCTTTTGAAGGTTGAATATCGATTCAATTACGCGTTTTATTACTGCAAACGTATCCTTACGCTGGTAACAATAAACATGACTAGGAACGTAATGGTCTGATATGCCATGTTTGGTTGGAGTTTAGAAGAAATATAAACAATTATTGTCGTTCTTGAAGCTATTCCTTAAACATAAAGAACAATGTATCAACATTTAGAATGGCCTCCTTATAGCTTTGTATCTTCCCAGCAATCAAATAATGCATTATATTATTACATAATATATTATAAAAGGAAGAAGAAGAAAAGAAAAACGTTAAGAAAAAGAAGGTTTATAAAATTTTACTATTGGTCAACCGTACTCAAGTAATGAGTATTGAGATATTGTGTATTTTATTTATTAAATACTAGCTATGTCAGCGACTTCTTTCACGTGGAAGTTGTTCTTTTGTTATGATAATTTATATTTAAAGCTGAAAACTTTGTATAGTTGCCATCGATTGTTTTTTTATTATAGTTATTACAACAATAACTACATTTACAACTTATTTAGTACTAATGACTTACAATACTCGACGATAGATGTCGATATTGTTTTTTTAAGTTGTTTTTTTTTTTAATAAGTTTAGAGAATATTTTTCGAGATAAAATGCAGGCTTATAAGATCTGACATTTGCGCGCAAAACACACATACAAACATTATTAATAATTATTGTTCTGTGTCTATGGCATTAAGAAAAGCCCATAATAATACTTTTTTATATATATATTTCTATATACAGACAGCGATCAACAACAATTTTATTAATAAGTGTAATATATGTATTGCAGCTAAATCACCTAAACATTTATTGAAACGGTCATAACTTTTTTATTTATGAACCGATTGAAATAAAAGTAACAAATAAGTAAAATAAGTAATAAATGTTAAATGAAACTTTCTATGATATATTAGTGAAAACCGCATCCAAATCGATTAAGCTGTTTAAGATTACCGCACACAAACGCGTACCGACTTCGATACATTTTTACAATAGATTTAATAAATATAGTGAGATGTCTATCTACTATCACTATCTTGTATATATTATAGTGTAGCAATTTTTATTGATAGTTTAGGTACCATAGAAGCCTTCATCCCATGGATGTTAAAGGGTTAAATATCACATCACAATTTTTATTTTACTCTGTCGGTGGAATTATTGTTTTTTATTATTGTCTTGGTAATCATGACCAAAACAAAATGAATCGCTTGCCTAAATATACTATTTTGTACATCTAGTATGATTATTCACTCAAAGTTAACCGTGCAAATTAGACTTATTACAAAAAGGATTGTATTTAAATTACGTGCCTCTATTTAAACAGTATTGCAATGGCGGAGATCTGGCGGACTATCTTCAAGTAAACCGACAGTTGAGCGAGAGCACTATTCAGTTGTTCCTGAGACAGTTAGCGGAAGCAATGAAAGCTATCCACGCCAAGGGCATCGTGCATCGAGATCTCAAGCCACAGAACATTCTGTTAACGCATTACGTAGCGCCGCCGCGTACTCCGCATGCATCTGAAATAACACTTAAAATCGGTAAGAGCGTTTCTAATATCATTTTGTAGTTATATATATGTAAAAATTAGTGTCCGACCGAAAGTTCGGTTTCGGTTTCGGCCGAGTTTCGGCCAAAAATCAAGTTTCGGCGGCAGTTTCGGTTGCGGCCAAAATTGGCCGAAACTATTGCCGAAACCGAAACTGATTTCGGTAGTTGTCGTACATGCTTGCCTAGCTTCGTTTCTCGCGGCAACGCTTTGACGGACGCTGGCGGCCCTGTTCGGGATTCGTGCGCCGTTCGCATTGCTTTTTTTTCGAATTTACGCGTGTTTCTTGACCGGGAAAGGTCTTCACAACTTAACCGGGCGGGTGGGCGAACACTGAGGGTGCTCAGCCGGCAATTTATGGGTTGGGTGGCAATGCAAGGGCACCCCTGTGGGTACGTACCTTGACTTGGACCGCCAGCCAGAAATACGAAACCTAACGGTGATCTACTAGCGTTTCGGAAGCGACTACCTTGAGAAGAAACGCCGAAAGAAACTCAAGGCTGCGTCGGAGTGTAACTGCGTCGTTTAGACGACAGTTGACGGATCTAATTCGCATTGCTCTATAGCAACACAACTTAGTCAGTGCGTTATCACCCGACGTAAACATTCTTTAGAGGTTATGCTTTGATGGTACTGATTACATGTAAGTTTTTGCTTCATTTTTTTACTTGACCACGTTGACTTTTATACTTGACCACGTGAGTTTCGGTTTCGGTTTCGGCCGGAAAACCAGTTTCGGTCGGACTCTAGTAAAAATGTATTGTGGCTCTACACGTATAATTAGATCCTTTTTAAAATGTAATAATGTTTAAAAAAATAGAAAGGATAATAAATTTATATTTTATCAAAATTCTTAAAAAAAACCACATCATGATTGTCAGTATTGACCGCATAATACGGATAAGATTAAAGAAATTACTCGTATCAACAAGCTGACAATATTCTTGTGACGTATTTTATTAATGAGAAATAGGTTATTTATAGTGAAATGCTATCGCATCCGTCAAGTTGTGCATCTCTAGGTATTATACACACATGTTATCGCAAATCTGACTCATATTTTTGTGAAAACAGCTCAGAAGTTTAAACTCGGATTTTCTGGTCTCATCGTTATAATATCGAAGTTATGTAGCTAATGCGATCTGAAATAACTATTCAGTTTTATTGAGCTCAAATAAGTCTTAAACATTTAAATGTTGACTGTGTACCTATTGGCTATCGATCTCCTACCGACGTACTGTTGATAACACTTAATGCGGCGCCCTGTTTATTGTTAGTCTGTGTAGAGATAATACAATCTTCTGCATTTTCTTTTAGCAAAGGAACTTTCCGTCCATTTCCATAATTTAAAGTTCACCAACAACAAACATAAGTAACAATATACAATAATAATTCCGTCATGCTACATTCACTTCGGGGTGAGCAGAGATAACAATACGTTATACATATGTATGTTACCTATAAACATAATTGTTAGTCTTGAGTTAGTGGTTACGATTATTTAAAGAATTTCGTCGTAATATATTCTTGTTAAGAATTGTGAAATCGTTTTTTTCTGTTATGTTACTTAAGCACATTTTTAATAAATTAAGTATGAAGTATTTAAAGTACCTATATGAAACCATGCCGGCAGGTTAAATTGAAAATTATATCGACGGGTGAAAGGCTATTTGGTTTAAGCGACATTCTTGGTGATATAAAAAAATATATATTTTCGGAATCAGCTTTTTTTATTCATACATTTTTTATATTATATATGTATTATCAAAAAAATATATATAATATATGTTTTTGGTGATAATATATATTATCACCAAAAAATGTCGCTTAAACCAAATAGCCTTTCACCCCTAGATATAAAGTATTTCATTAAACATTATACTTTCACATTAAATTATAAAATAAAATATTCTCATTATATCATAATGATTTTATGCGAATAAGAATTGTAGTGTCTATAAAATCATATTAAATATAAAGTATACAAATTGATTTTGAAATGTTACTCAGCTGACTTCGGCTTCGCAAGGTTTCTTGAAGAAGGAAACATGGCTGTCACGCTCTGCGGCTCGCCTATGTATATGGTATAATAATTATAGTTTTTATTGTTTTAATATTATTTTTGACATTAGAGGAAGCCAAAAATATTATATCAGTGATCCTCTGTGTTTACGATTTCATTTTTCTATTCTTATTAGATTAGAAAATTTGATGTTGAATAATAACAATAACAGGACCTATTTTCATTTTTTATTAAGTATATAAAATGTAATAACAAAGAATTGACTTAAATTTTAAACTATCATTTTATTGAAGGGTAAAAAAAAACAATATTATTGCATAGTTTTCTACAACATTTTAAAAATAATAGTCTAACTGAACGATTCTTATTTCAGGCACCTGAAGTTATAATGTCCCACAAATATGACGCAAAGGCAGATTTATGGAGTCTGGGTACGATCGTATATCAATGCCTCACTAGCAAGGCTCCTTTTCAGGCGACCACTCCACATGAGCTCAAAGCATTTTATGAAAACAGCGTCGATTTGCAGCCCAAGTGAGTAAATAGCGTAAAACTATCAATTATATGTATATTTTTTAAAACCCTTCTGAAACATTTTAAAGCAATCAACCATTCGAACAATTGTATAAGAGAATTTATTACGATTTAGAAACACCAGACTAAAATCGATAACCTGATCTTCCTTTTTGCATATCCAATAATCGAGCTTTTAACGAGTGTCTTTCTGTGTTAATTATATGACTTAACGACTACCACTGCTTGTAATGTTGTTATTCTAAACTCGCGATGGAGCTTTTTATAGTCGATTAAAATTGAGAACGAATAAGGATTCCGATATCTAATTCCAATTTCGCAGCATAACACATTCTAAACCATCTTTCAAAAGTCACGCCAACTGAGAAGTTTGTGATGTGCTGTTTATTCAAACTTAAAACTTTTATTTTTAAACTAGGTTAACAATAACTAACTAATCTATACTAATATTATAAAGCTGAAGAGTTTGTTTGTTTGTTTGAACGCGCTAATCTCAGTAACTACTGGTTCGAATTGAAAAATTCTTTTTGAGTTGAATAGACCATTTATCGAGGAAGACTTTAGGCTATATAACATCACGATGCAATTATTAGGAGCGAAGAAATAATGGAAAATGTGAAAAAAAAACGGGGAAAATTATTCATCCTTGAGGGCTTCCATTGCGTGCGCTGCAAAAACGGTTCAAGATACCAAAAATATATGTAAGAAAGAATTATTCCTCTTGAAATTATCTAAAAAAATGTCCGCGACAGTATATGTCTATCTTTTAAGATTAAGTCACTAGAACCGTTTTTATAGTAAACAAATTTGGTCGAAATTAATGCTTTATTTGTTAAGTGTTGTATCAACGTAATAATACTGATTTTAATCCAAATAAATGTTTTGTTGATTAAGAGTATTTAATTGTGAACAAAATTGTCTTTGACATCACTTAATTTCAATGAACATCTTAGAAGATATTACAAAACCTTATATAGCAAAACAACGTTTGCCGGATCAGCTAGTGAAGAATACAATTCATAATAAACTAAACTGAGAACAAACAAATTCTTACGTGCTATACATACATATCCTATAAATAAAAATATTTACAAGATATATATAGACACAGTGTATATTAATGGGAACGTGGGGAGACAGTGTCAAGGCCTTGTCTTCTAGCGCGGCCCGCTACGACAGGTTGGTCTCTGGGTTGAGGGCGCTCCCTGGTGGTATATGAATATGTCCGCGGAGGGGACGCGCCCGTAAGTCTCGCTTCACCGCGGCGATATCTAATTTCAACTAGTTATTTACGTGTAGCCACCTGTTTGAGGTCACAGTATATGCCATGAAACAAGCCATGTTAGAGATCTCTTAAGAATAAAATCTGGAATAGGGTTAACCGACAAAGTACGCAAGTTACAAATGACAAAGGTTATCTAATTAGCGACTTCAAAAAGCTATGGACTTCACATGTACCGAAGATAGGATGAGAACTAAGGTAGGCGGGTTCCTCGGACCGTAAATCAACAAGTGTAATAATAAATTACTTTTTTACTACTATTTTACTATTTATTCTACTATTTATATTTACTATTTATTCATAATAGCTGCATTTTACGATGAAACATTTCATCCTTATGATGCTTGTAACACTTTATTGGGAGCATTTTTTGTCCTCGTTCACAATGTTAAAGTAAAAATATAAAAAGAATGCCCGCGTGTTCGCGCGTAAAACCTTGAATCAGTACCTTGTCGACAATTATTATATCATCTGATTTATATAAATTACGTACATGCTGCTCGGTAATACTTCCGTATTTTCATTTCTTTTTTTCATTAAATCGTGTGAAACTTATTCATCGTTCAATGAATCAATTTGGAATTGAAGCTTTATACTACGCTTTATCTATTACATTATTCTGTTGAGTTTGTTTCTCTTTTAGATACAAATACACAATCTGTTCACAATTCTCTCGGTGCGCCCGTGGAGGACTGCTACAATGTTATTTAGCATTGGATTCACGAATTATATTTTTGGTATATTTAATAATTCTAAAACAAGAAAAAAATGCCACTTTACCAAATTATTCATTGTATTTATTAGGTTAAAGACTTTGGTATACAGTTTTGATGTTTTTTTTTTTAACTATTTATATCGACCCGATTTTTATTTTAGTAGCTTACAAATAGATTTAATGGCCAACTGACAATATGGCCAAATTATTAAAATCTATTTATTATCTATTTATAGATATACATATAAACTCTGCTATCGAGTAATGCTCATTTTTTAAAGATCTTGCATACTCTTAATATGAATATCTAATAATTATTTTTAACATTGGCTAATACTTTGTTTCGCATTAATAATAAACTTGTATTTTGAGTTAAATAATATTCGAATACGGATTTACATTTGCCCTAATGCTCTCGTTATGTTGTAGGTTATACAAGTAACACTGGCAGTCATTAAAAATATTATTATTATTAAAAGTAAAACAAGGCATACAAATAAATAGGCCAAGTAAAAGGTCCAAATTAATTTAGAATGACACAGAGTCACAATAGTTTCAGATATTAATGTTTGTCAATAATTGAATTGGATGTATTTGACTTGACAACATTAAAATGTGTAGCTGTTTTCCATGGGTAAAAACGCGTATACACGCGACGCATTGTTTTGTACTGGTGTTATTAGTACTCACAGATACAAGAAACTTGTGCATCAGTCACGCATTAAGGTTAACATCTTTTCCCAGAACTTTTGAGTCATTTTTATTTATATATAAAAATTTATTTCAAATCATAGACCGAGCCTGCAGACCTTTTTTTTTGTAAGCGGACTAACTACTGATTGCCGAGAAAGGTATTTACAGTTCAACCGGGCTTAGGGGGCGAGCACAGAACCTTTGCATTTCTTTTACATATAGGTAATAGGTTAGGAGGACATTGCAAAGAATTGCAATTTTGTTTTATCTACGTATGTATGCGATGACAAATAAACGTATATATTGTAAGTATAATTATTTCCAGAATGCCAGCAGGCACTAGCCCAGAGCTGTGCAGCTTGCTGATCGGTCTGCTGCGGCGAAACCCGCGCGAACGCATGCCATTTGAAATGTTCTTCAACCATCCGTTTCTTCAACGTCAAAGAAACACATCCATCACGAGTGAGTACCTAAAGTCGGGCTCGTTGTACCCATTTACAGGTTACTCAAACATCCGTAATGTCATTGCACTCTCACCGCTTTACCATTCGCCGAAACCGCTCACGGATGTTATTAAAATATTCTTCATATAAAACTACTTGCGTCCGCTCTATGACTTGCAATTTTTTTATTATTTCTTTACCTTTATTTTGATAATTCTTTTCTCTTAAGGCTTCCTTTCGATTTATTCTTTACCTACTTAAAGCTGACATTTTTAGAAACATTTCTAAGATTTATCAAAAGTCTTCGTCTAAATAAGCGCTTGTAAATTAGTACTGGTTCTACTTATATAGGCTATTGTGTTAGTTTTATATGATGATTAAACCTATTTGTCTGGTTTACCTAAAAAATGCAACTTTTTAATTTCATAAGTACCAAAAATGCGTAATGGTGCCATGTTACCTGAAAATGCCACTTGAGTTTTATGTAAAATATTATTTGCGTGGGACACTTTTTTTTGTACAAGACAGCTCTGACCTTGATTTGATGTGTCACCACTCCTTAGTTTATAAATGTGGGTTTTACTATTAAACCAAATGATTTCATTTGCAGTCATAAAATCTTTAATATGACTACCTAAAATGTTCATCAGTTCTTATTTAGAGCGCTATTTTCGTAGATGTCTGCTGTTAATTAAAACGTATTTTATAAAATATTATTTATACTTTATAATGCCGTGGGTCGTTTTAACTTGACTTTTATTGACCACTCTGACTCATTACAACGGTATAAATAATTAAATAAATTGACACGTTCACAATGTCTCATAAATAGGACCAATCTCAATTAGTAAGCAATAGCAATTCTCTCATTGTTTTAACGCTTTCGAAATACATCCATTGTGTCAAGTGTCTTTTGTTACTTAGAACATTCGTGTAACCTATTTATGTATACTTGATAAACTTGACTCTTGCACTTGCATTCATTTCGAGTTGATCTACACTGGACCAATTTGGAATGTATGCCACTGAAAAACCTTGTCTCAGACTCGGTTCTGTACATTGCCACATGTCGAGTCAATTGCTGCTTAGATTTACAACGAATAATGAAATGCAGTTAATGTAATGTGCAGTTTTCCTTCGGGCTCCTACATTGTAAGTCCTCTAATGTTCTTACGTTTAATCTAGATATAAGACATATTTCCTGTTGAAACTTAAAGCTAACAACGTGTTATTTATTTATAAATACTGTAATTAATATTGTTTATGGTCGTTTTACTGTTTTTTATACTCACTACTTATAAACTTATAAATGGCGGTAAACTCTGACGAAAACTATACTGGAACCAGAGATGGGCTAAATGTAATCTGATTAATGACTAACGATTACAAAATGTAGTCGCAATTTTAATTTTGTTGCTCTGTAATCATGATTAAATCCCTTCATAACATTAATTAAGGAGTCATAAATGTGCATACAATTGAAGATTTCGAAGTAGTTAAAATATAGATGACCAAAATGCAGTCATATTAATGATGAAAAACGCTAAATGTAATCGTAATCGTTTTTCATTAATCTGATTACATTTTTCACATCTATAACTGGAACACAATATAAATAGTTATTATAAATCATTATACACTTTGCAACCCAATACTGTATGTTATCATTTATATAATCACTATTAATATAGATACTGTAGTTCAAACATATATAAATGTTTAGATGATGGACCTTAACATGCTCAAATACAAACTAGGTCATTATAATTCATTTTCGTCATTATCTAATTAAATATTCAAACTTAGTCCATGAGTTTTTGAACAGAAAGAATGACACACATTTCACTATAATTTGCATTCTATATTATTGTCAAAGAAAAAAATATTGTTCAGGTTTGGACTCGGATTTGCCCGACATACTGGAAAGCGATCTCGAAGGTCGAGCCGATACTAACTGTTACCTAGAAGAGTCATGGAATAGTCCGGGTACTATAACTTATTCAGTTTGCTTTTATTATGCACGGGGTGGGTCCAGTCAGTGTATATAGAAAAAAATATTCCTGTTTTTCGAAAACGAAACTATTTTCATAAAGTTCGAATCTTATTGAGCCGGTACAGAGCATGGCTTTGCATTATTATTCTACATTGCGATATTCCGTATACGTAATCGATTCGATATCGGTGGTTCAAAATTTCAAGGACTTTAATATATACACCTGTGTCATAGCGTCACCGCTTACTGTCACGTGCGCAGCTTGAACTGGTTTATCACGACCGGAGTGTAAGCCGCGCGTTTTGCATGATGCCGGTTTCTCTTCCATATAATCGACTAATTGTATTATAACATTGATCGTTGTTTACTTACTAACAGGGGGGAGTTCAGGAGCCGCGGGTGTTGCCGGAGCGGCAGGCGTTAGCCCGGGGCCAACGAATCGAGCCCACACTGGACCCCGCATCACCATTCCCGCGCCGCAGCCTGTAGTTGTACCCAATGCGAATAAACCACGCCCGACATCCTCCGGTAAATATATTTTTGACACTTAAAACCTGATGGCGTATAATGTTACATCATAATTCGTCGCAGTAATACGGCTACGTTACGAACGTAATCTTATTCCGATAGTAAGTAAGTAAAGTAATATAAGACTGCCAGAAATCGTCACACAGAAAATTTAAATTTTAACATCGTAATCATTTTCATGACCTCTGTTTTACCGATGTGTGATTAGTTTTATAATATACTAGCGGACCCGGCAAAGTTCGCACCGCCATAAATGTTGTGTTAATTTTTAGCTAAAGCTACTCCCGCTCTCCTTATTTCCCTCTAAGCCTCCTCCCTCCCGCTCTCTACAGCCCTTATCGCGAACAGACTATATTTTGTACGTGTTTATCTCGTAAGGTTTAGCCAGCGTTACCATTTAAATGCACAAAAATATATTTATTATGACATCACATTACAAATCTTTGAATATTTAGACTTTTCTGTACTATAATACATATAAACCTTCCTCATAAATCACTTTATCTATTGCTGAGAACTGCATTAAAATCCGCTGAATAGTTTTAAAGGATTTAAGGGAACAGATAGCGAAAGCGACTTCATTTTACACTATGCAAAGATTTATTGATAATATATTCTACTGTGCAACGTACAAGCACATTCGGTGCTTTCTTTTCTTTAATAATATTTTGCCTATTCTACTCAGTACCATGTAATATCTGGAATAAGATTTTAATGAAACTGTTGTCTTCAATATTAAAATGACAATAAGACCATATATAAATAAAGTAACGATTGGGAGTGTAGTCTTCTATTTGATTTATTGAAGGTTAACGAGTTCTACTTATTGCGTTTTGACAATCAGTAGATAACAGCACCGAACGAAATATATTTACAGATAAGATATGATTTCATAAAAGAAGGAAAAATGAATGAATGATCTCAGCTAATTCCTAAAACGCTAGCCACCTACGCTATATTTCGATTCCATCATTTTATTCTAAATACGAATGAAGTCATTGTGAAATAATATTTTGAAATAATTATTTAGGCATTTGGAGATAATTTGATAAAGGCGCTCTCTTTAAAACTGGCACTGATTTAAATACTACATAAAGCCTTACTAGGATAATGAGTCGCATTCCAAGAATGAAAAACTAGACATACGGAAGCCATGTAATAAAAATCTAACGAAAAAAATTACTAACGAACGTCTTCAAGCAATAATCCTACAAGCATTGTTATCATAAAGAAATGAAAGATTACATTTATAATTATCACAATGGCAAATATTACGCCTATGTACTACTGAATTGTTATATAAGATATAACGTGAGATATACAAAAGAGTACATCAAGTATAGTAGTGGGTTACGCCAAGTCATCAGGGAGCTCACCTTCGTCGATTAGAGCTGCAGGCCGCACCTACTTGTTATTTATATATTTATTTATGGGGTACCAATAGAAACATTGCTTATATTGTTAAGAATAAAATCGCGTGCACTAGTTAAATGTCGACAATAGATAGACACTAGTAACAGATAACCACAGCATGTCTAACTGTCTGATTAATAATATATATCGAGGGGTGAAAGGCTATTTGGTTTAAGTGACATTTTTTGGTGATATAGTCATATATATTTTCCGAATCAGCGTTTTTTACTGATTCCAAAAATATATATATTTCTATATCACCAAAAAATGGCACTTAAAGTAGCTTTTCACCCCTCGATATGATTTGGAAATGTCGCCAAGTCCGAAATCGGCCAGGATTACCTCATCATCATAGTACATCACTGTAGCGAGCGCGGCGCTCTCAACCGGGCAGGATGTCCTTGCCCGGCCCTGACACCGCCTCCGTCTGGACAGACCCCTTCGACACCAAGGGCGTAGAACGCGCCTCGGTGCGCTGGTAGGTCCGTCTACCGACTACGGCAGAGCGAGCACCCCGCGTCAGCCAGCCCCGTGAAGCCGGGGGAGTGAAGGAACTGAGGAGGGGAAGGGGGGAATGCGTTTGACGTATAGAAACTTAATAAAAACCCCAATTTTGTAGGAACTTGAACGAGGAGCGGTGACCAGCCAGCGATTTTAGACCCCTCTTGAATCTTCCAAAATCTTGAATTATTCTTGCAGGGTTCCTTGCCGAAGATTTCTTGCTGACTTCTTGAACTGTTTCTTTCTTGAGGTGCTTCCTTTCTTGAGTTGCTTCCTTTCTTGATGCGATCTTGAGACTGCCCCTGCTGTACTCGAAAATTGGCCCGTTTATAAATGGTCGAGCACTACTTTATCGAGACACCCTATACAATTGTACCCCTTTCGCTGGCATTTTCACTTCACCGCTCCCAGTTTTCTTTATCTATCTTTCCAAATATACAAGTTACAATTATATTACATAGCTTACACTAATCCTTACGTAAATACCTATCGATTTATGTAACATTCATATACCTTACTTATTTATCTTACGTTATACAATGCAAAATGTTCCTATTCTACAAGCGATTTCTGTGGACTTACACACAAAAATGTTAGTATCTTTTATACTACTTAATATACAGGCATGTAATATGTTTCCCTATAATATCCATTAATTTATCTTTAAAATCACATATTACATTATTTACCTATCCTATGTATTTCTATTGTACGACCCTTTCTTTTACAACAAGATAATTCACATCGAAATATTGGAATAAACACTAAAATCGAAATATCTTGAAAACTACTGATCGTACAACGAACTATGACTTATGAAAATACTTCTTATAAAGAATCCTATCCTAATACACTATTTTCAAAATGCTTACACTTAGGTATCAAGAAATACACTAGGCCTTATGGGCGATCTAGTGTGTTAGAGCGGGACGGAGATATCTCGCTTACTCCGTGGATATACACGCGTCGCCGACATCCTCCCCTTCGTGCGAAGCACCAACTCCGGTCTCGGCGACTCGTTGCTCGTTGTCTCGTTGCTCTGCCTCGACGGCGGGAACCAGCAGCACTGCCTTGGAGCTTGGACGCCTCAGGATGCCATGTGTAGTACGGACTTCGATGATCCCGGTGCGGCCGTCTGGTCCGGGGTAGGTCTGGAGCACTTCTCCTCTTGGCCACACGTTCCTCGGCAGCGTGGAGTCCACGATGAGGACTGTGTCCCCACGCTGCAAGTCTCGCGTAGTCGCCTTCCCGTCGATTCTTCTCGGGATCAGAGTTTGTAGTTACTCTTTCACCCATCTGCTCCAGAAGTGGTTGGCTCGTTGCTGCGATGTCCTCCATGTTCTCCGCGTCGCGATGTCTTCCTTGGTGAACACGCCGATTCTTAGTGCGCCGCAGGATCTCCCAACGACAATGTGATTGGGAGTGAGGGCTTCCCTTTTCGTATGTTCCGCCACGACGCGTGGTTTTGATTTTTCTGTGTTCGGTTTCTAGCAGCGATGTATGTAGAACTTCTTTGGGGCTTCTTTCCATGACGTCTTCATTTATCCGCCCGCCAACTGCCTCTTGGAGTTCCTTTTTTGCTTTCGAGTAGTTCGTGCCGTTGTTACTGGAGATGTTCCGCGGCGTTGCTCTTCTTGAAGCGAAGTCCTCTTCCAAATTGATTGCTGCCTTTATTTTTCCTCGAACACGTAGTAGCCTGTCAAGTTTTTTCATCTCGCTTGCTCGTTCGGGGGGTTTCCTTTTCTTAAAGCAATTGATTTCTTCGCTGAAATTTTCATCTTGGTATCTTTTCAATAATATTTTTTCAGCTCCTTTCATATAGTGCGTTTCTAAAGGTCGAAATATTCTATCTTGCTTTTCTTTCTCTTCTGCCCTGAGCTCCCCTTCGGTGTTGAGAGTTGACATGATGGCGCTCGTGACTTCTCTCTTCATATCCATAATTGGTGGACGTGGTTGAACCCCCAATGACTCCACAGCGAAGTGCTCCTTATTGATCCTCGGTAATTCTTCTTCTCGGCTGGTCAAGTGCGTACAGGTGAGAGAGTTAACCCGTTCTGTCTCTCCATCAGACCCATGTAGCACCCATCCCAGATACGTGTAGGATGCTACGGGCTGATTTCTTCTTCCTTTGCGCGTTGATCTTGACACGATCAGTTCCCAGTTGTCTTGACCGATGAGGATCTTGGGTGGTTCTCCTTCATACAGAAGCTTGTCGACCATTTTGCTGAGGTGGGCGCATGCTTCTATCCTTTTTCTTTCTACCTTCTGTGGTGTCAATCGAATGTCATCGATGGTGCGAGCTCCAGTGATTTTCCTTTTGGTGGGGTGATGAACTCCTCTTATTTTTAGATCAATCTTCATGGATTCCTCCTTCGTGATCATTCTTCCACCAACTGTCTCCAGTGTCAGAGCTTCTTGTGGTCCCTCTAATCCAATATGGTGTGCGACTGAAGAGTCAACCAATGTCACTGTCGACCCTTCATCCAGCAGTGCCAGAACCTCCACTGATCCTTTTGGTCCGTACACTTCAACTGGTACCATCTTCAGGTAGGCTCTTCTTGCTCTTGCTACATTCACTGGCAGCATGACGTTGTTGGCGACTTCCTTCTTCTCCTCCTTCTTTTCTTGCAACTTGTCCTTGTGGAGGAGTCGATGATGCCAACGACTGCATTCTTCACACGGAGGTTTCATGCATGTTTCTTTTCGATGACTTCCTTTAAGACACTTGAAGCATGTTCGCGTCTTCAATGCTATGTTCCACCTTTCTTCGTTCGATGCTCGTAGAAACCTTCTGCACTCGTAAAGGTAGTGCTCTTCTTCACAATGTGGGCATACTGCTTCTTCTCTTCTCTTCTCGACGGCTGCATGTGATGCTTGCTTCCCATATGACTGCCTCAGTCTCGGTGGAGGCGGTTCTATCCTTTGGACTGGAAGTGCATCCTTCACTGCGAGTGGCCTGTGACGAATCGCTTCTTCTTTCAAGAAGTCTGCCATGTCTGAGAGCTCCGGTTCCATCTTCTTGCCAGCGTAGTCCAGCCACCTGAATCTCAATATCTCTGGCATCTTGCTGATGATGGCCCTTATCAGGTCTGGACTGATGAGGTAGTTCGGCCTCTTCAGAGTCTTGATCGTCGCCACTGTGTTGTTCACTTGCTTCGAGAACTCGCAGATATCTTGCGCGCTGGTGCCGAACCTTGGTAGGCTCCTGATCCTGTCCAATTCCGCTATGATCAGGTGGTCCGGTCTTCCATATTCATTTCTGAGAGTCTCCATAATTTCTTCCGGCGTGCAATCCGAGTACAACAGACATCGGACTGATTCCAATGCTGCTCCTTTGAGGGCGTGACGTATTCTTGAAATGTTGTGGATCTCGTCGAACAATCTTGCTGTCCTGTCGTAGGCTCCTTGGAACGAGAGCCACTCCCTGTAGTCCCCGTCAAAGGTTGGCAGCTCTTGCACGTAGGTCGGTGCTGACCGGATCGCTTCGACCGGTCTGTATGTCCTGGGTACTTCTGGCTTGATGGAGTCTTCTTGGAGTCGCTCCTTCCTGAGCGTGTCTGCTGATGGATTCACCGCTGGTTTCCCAATTTCTATCTGCGGTTGTCCCTTCCCGGACCCGTTCAGCAGACGTCCCTCCTTTGCTTCTTCCACCGTGGATTGTACCCACTTCTGGACATCTTCTTCCCGATCATTGTCTTCAACTTCAGTTTCGGAATCCTCTTCTAGCGCAGCTTTCCTTTGTTTGATCTTCAGCAACTTTTTCTGTAGCCGCGCAATTTGCAGTTCAAGTTCTAGGTCTTGCTCTTCAAGTTCCAGTTGTCGTTCGGTCCTTATTGATGACGTATGACGATTCTTCTTTGATTTTGACCCGGTCTTCTCTATGGTCTTCTTGGTCTTTTCGGTCTTCTCGGTATTCTCTGACGCCATCAGTGTCCCCTCTTCATATGACGTCGCTATGGTTTCGTATGACGTTGCCTCTTCAGAAGATTCTTCCATTCTTCTTCTGGTACTGGAGGTCCCGACGGGCGCGCTGAGTGCGGCAGTGGAGACGTCCTGATGTGCAACGTCGACTGTAGACCTTTCTTCAACCGGCGGCGTCTGTTCCTTCTGGGCCCCTGACTGGCTTCGGGTTTGGGGCATGGTGACTGGGAGGTGACGGATAACCGGATAGATCCGGACTTCGAAGGACCAGCTGTAGCGAGCGCGGCGCTCTCAACCGGGCAGGATGTCCTTGCCCGGCCCTGACACCGCCTCCGTCTGGACAGACCCCTTCGACACCAAGGGCGTAGAACGCGCCTCGGTGCGCTGGTAGGTCCGTCTACCGACTACGGCAGAGCGAGCACCCCGCGTCAGCCAGCCCCGTGAAGCCGGGGGAGTGAAGGAACTGAGGAGGGGAAGGGGGGAATGCGTTTGACGTATAGAAACTTAATAAAAACCCCAATTTTGTAGGAACTTGAACGAGGAGCGGTGACCAGCCAGCGATTTTAGACCCCTCTTGAATCTTCCAAAATCTTGAATTATTCTTGCAGGGTTCCTTGCCGAAGATTTCTTGCTGACTTCTTGAACTGTTTCTTTCTTGAGGTGCTTCCTTTCTTGAGTTGCTTCCTTTCTTGATGCGATCTTGAGACTGCCCCTGCTGTACTCGAAAATTGGCCCGTTTATAAATGGTCGAGCACTACTTTATCGAGACACCCTATACAATTGTACCCCTTTCGCTGGCATTTTCACTTCACCGCTCCCAGTTTTCTTTATTTATCTTTCCAAATATACAAGTTACAATTATATTACATAGCTTACACTAATCCTTACGTAAATACCTATCGATTTATGTAACATTCATATACCTTACTTATTTATCTTACGTTATACAATGCAAAATGTTCCTATTCTACAAGCGATTTCTGTGGACTTACACACAAAAATGTTAGTATCTTTTATACTACTTAATATACAGGCATGTAATATGTTTCCCTATAATAATCTTTAAAATCACATATTACATTATTTACCTATCCTATGTATTTCTATTGTACGACCCTTTCTTTTACAACAAGATAATTCACATCGAAATATTGGAATAAACACTAAAATCGAAATATCTTGAAAACTACTGATCGTACAACGAACTATGACTTATGAAAATACTTCTTATAAAGAATCCTATCCTAATACACTATTTTCAAAATGCTTACACTTAGGTATCAAGAAATACACTAGGCCTTATGGGCGATCTAGTGTGTTAGAGCGGGACGGAGATATCTCGCTTACTCCGTGGATATACACGCGTCGCCGACAATCACTAAATAATCGTCACGAAAATCAGGCGCAGGGTAAAGTATACATTCAAGTGATACAGATTCTTGTTGATGTCGTCGATTCACGAATTCAAAGTATGGCTTACTACAACCTTTTTTGTTGTGTTACTTGAATCTGGTCGCCATTATTCTTTTTTCGACCTTCAGACATACAATGCCGAGTAAAGGTCTCTTCCGATTTTTTTTTTACTCTTGGCAGATGCGAGCTTTAGCCAATCAGTTTCTCCCAGCCACCCTCACCAGATCATCGATCGATCTGGCCGGCTGTCTCCCACATTCCTGTGATAGGTTCGTGGTCTTCACTCGTGTACTTTTTCCCGCCTATTATTGGGTCTGCGACATGTGTAGGTATACATATGTTGTGCTCTGCCCTTAATTATTATTAAAATCGTTGCTTTTATAATAATATCCAACTTGCATCTTAATAATATGTGCATTAATTAAAACGTAAAGGTGTTTACTACAGGAATGCTGCAATGTAGTGACCTAATGATAACCCTCAATAATCTCCTCATTGTGACCTTTAGCAACTTAATTGCAGCCACAGCAATATTTCAATTGTTTCCGACATTTTTAAAGTGAATGCACCCATTGACTTGTTGCTGTGTGCTCTCGTGAGCTATTTATACGATAAGTTTATTTGCAACGAGCACATTATATTTGTGTATTGAATAAATAAAAGCACGTTGTTTACTTCCAGAAATCCGTGTCATTCCTACTTAGCCTATATGTTTTCGTACTTTTAATTTGTACCATGAATAAGGGTAGTTTAATTCGGCATAATATTGTATTCCCTGCAAACTACGATTATCAACCTTTGAAACAGTGCTGGATATTTAATCATATGATATTTTTGATTCTAAAAAAATCATTTAAAAAATTAATCAAAAATCAAAATAACTTTGATAAGAAACCTTGAATGATGGTAATATGTATTTATTAGTACCTATCGTTTATGGTCGAAAAACGACCCAAGAATACAAAACATGATATCTGTATTTATTCACAATTGCAATTTTAGTACAGTTTTTTTTACGAAGGTTTGTTCCATTTGATTATAAGCTTAATACGCTTACTTTTATAAAAAAAAATTTAAAAGGGGTATACCAATTTCATTGTGAACTTGTATGTACATTTCCAAATAAAAAAATGTAGATTAATTTGGGGATGAATTTTGGAGTTTTTAGACCGTGGTTCTACTGCAATTCGGAAAACAAATTTAACATAAAAAAACTGATCCAAGAAAGTAATTCTCGTAAAAACAACTTTTGCGTTCAAATCGTGTTAGGTGGTATTTATGATCCGATTTTATGTGGCAGCTAAATTTGAATTTTATTTTTTAATGTACATCTCATCCTCAGTGACCAGTACGGTTGGCGTTTGCTTTAGAAACTTGGTAATAACATTAACGCGATATCGCGTGCTCAGCAATTTGGTGAATACTCGTACCAAGCTCTATCACGTAATAGGCAAGGAACGTGTTAATAATAGATGTGAATATTGTTTGATTCAGCCGAGTCGTCAGATACGACGTGGGCGGGCGAGGAGGACTTCGTAGTGGTGGAAGCGACAGAGAGCGGGTCCGCGGAGTGCTCATCCGGCTCAGAGGCGGCGCCGCGCCCGCGCTCGCTCGCACTGCCTGCGGCTGCCTCGCCCGTCTCGGTACCGTCACCGACACCCGCGCCCGCACCCGCTCCCGCACCCGCATCAGCATCAGCAAACGCTCAGCCACGGGTACAGGTCTTTATATCTATCTACCGTTGCGCCGATTTCCTATTGTTAACCGGATCCCTAAATGCCAGCTTTTTCGACATTTACTTCAAAAATTAATTTGTGTTTTGTAATGTCTAATTGTATGAAGTTTTAAGATTTTTCATCAACTTGGTTATGATTTATATTGTTAGCATTACAATTTAAATTAGAGACCTTCAGTCGTGGTATATGTGGGCAGACATGATGACGGAGACTATCAATGGAATTTCATCTTTTGAGTGTCGCTTTCGTTTTTGGACCACACTGTACTTACTACCAGGTGCACTGTAGTTACTATGTCGAGCAAGTGTAAAGAAAAATATTATATATTCATTCCTATTTTTTTTATGTAGTGGACAAAATCCATCGTGTTTAGAGTATCTAACATAAAATGTCTAATATTATATCTAGTGCTTCATTGTTAATGTAAATTCCTGTTATTAACGATATTAGATGCCTCCATTATATATCGTCGGGTGAAAGGCTATTTGGTTTAAGCGACATTTTTTGGTGATATAGTAATATATATATTTTTGGAATCGGTGAAAAACGTTGATTCCAAAAATATATATTACTATATCACCAAAAAATGTCGCTTAAACCAAATAGCCTTTCACCCGACGATATAATTATAATACCGGTTTATAACATTTTCTAAGTAATGTTCATCGTAATACAATGAAGAAGTAATATTCATTGCAGAATTCACTGGGCGTAGTGTCTAATAATAACAACGTACCACGATCTCAACCCATCGATGTACTCCGAACGAATTACAGCCGCAATACGACTAACATTGGCTCGCTGTCGCCTCCCACAGTAAGTGTTCGCCCGCTTCGCTTCTATTGGAAATAAATAGACTTCACGCTTCTTTGCAATGTAGTTTACATATTATTTTAACAGAGTTAATAATATTAAAAAATATTTGTAGATGGTTTAATAGACACCACCACTACATCAGATATTTAAAACATTATAGCAAGTTCTAAAAATATTGAGAACCATTATCGGCAGGTCAACTTCAGTTATCTGAGGCCAAGACAGTGATACGTCAAATCGAGACAAGGCCGTATACCCCCTTACAGGAAACATTTTGGCGTATTTTTTTTGATCCGCTGTTGTATTTTAAACTTGAAAACATGGCTGTGTACGGCCTATTAAGTTGAATTTCGTGGAAAAATACCATATTTTAACTACTGTGGGATTACATGAAGATATTTCAATTTAAAGGTTAAAGAGTTTCCGCTTAAGTTAAAAAGATAGCGACCATAAGTATTCGAGCCCTACAATTTATTGAATCCAGGGCCCTAATTGATATTTAGAGGAATCATCCAGCAAAGCGTATTCAGTGTGACAAGCCCCTAAATACACTTCCGAATTAAGTGTAAATCAGACTGAAAAAAATGTCTATACGGTAAACATAATACAATAATATGATATTTACGGAGAATTACACAAATTGACCTAGTCCCAAACTAAGCTAGCGCTTGTACTGTGGTCACTAAACAAAGATATATATTCTTAAAATCATATATATAACTATGACTCGTGAATTATTCTGCTCATCACAGAAAAGTTCGCCGCTGCTAGGACTTGAACCTTAGCATCGTAAGTAGGATCTATACAATAAGCGCTATCACACCATCATGTTAAGAGGTATAATATCATTGATGTGTCTTGTCTGTTCAGATCAATAACAATTTTATATGCTAGTGGAAGTGTTATACTGTAAGGCATTAATAGGGATGTTATACGAATTTTTAAACGCCTCAAAAAAAAGGAAATAAATAGAAATAGATTGGTCTTTACAGACTAGACGCCGGGGTGCTTAACAAAGTATTAACAGAACTATTATCTAAGGCGTTTGGTCTGTTCAGATCAATGGCAATATATGCTAGGTAGTTTTGTATAAAGGTACGGTGGGGGTGACCTATGTACTCACGTAAAAGTACCTTAAATAAATATAAATAGAATAAAATGTGTGTGTAAGGTGCCGTTCACGATGGGCACTCCACCTTCGACACGCCGACGCAGCAGCAACTCCGGCAGCTCGCCGCCGCCCTCGCTCTGGCAGGTGTCACCTACCAACGCCAGCCCGCTGCGGAGATCAGGTATGAATCCCACACCGCCTTCACCGCAAGAAGTTTCACTTGTAGCACGTATACCATGGTGCACACGCAGTGTTTTTTATACAAAGATATGAGAAAATTCTCTGTTGGAGTCCTTTATTAACCAAATAGAATTGGACACAATGATTGTTAGAATTTTTGTCTGTTTGTTTGTGTTGTTTCTACTAATATATTGCGGTGATCTCCAATAACATTTAGTGTTTGTTTTATTTCAATCGGTTCATATATAAAATATATTACAATTTAAAAAACAAATCAAATATTTAATTTAAAAATGCTACAAAATAACTGTTCAGCTGATTTGACTAAAACTTTACGTATTTAGGTCGTTTATTATGCTACATTTCTAATTTACAACAGGCCGAAACCAGGCAGGGTTCTCTAGTAACATAATATTATTATTACACTTGAAAACATCGTGAGGGCTTCCGCATTGCATATAATAGAAATGTCATGTGTGCTAGTGCTGTGAGAATGGCGAGCAGCTGCGCTACTAGTCCAGTCAAATAACTTTTTAAATCAAAATTTTGACACTCAAGTTTGCATTTTTGATATTTTGTACTTCTAATAATACAAAAACGATCTGTAAAGGTTTTAGTGTCTGAAACCCCCGGCAAGAGTTAAAAAAAATGATTTAAAGTTTTTTTCCACAAATACTCGAAAACGGTAATAGTTAGAGAAAAAAAATGTAAGCAAAGTATATAGAGCTTAAAATTATACATAAAAAAGGTAGTATGACTTTTTTCCTCCGGCCTAAATTAACCAAGTTAGGGAGGTTTTTAAGTTTAAGGGTTTTTAAATTCCGCGCCGTTGCATAAAGTCACGAGGCAAAAAGAGAGGGACTATTGCTGTGTCGCTTACTCCCATTGATTCTTGACAATTGAGTATTGCGTAGGCGTTCACTATAAAATGTCCGAGTAAGAGTGAGAAAGCATTATCGGATAATTATTTCTTGTACTCTATTTAAGTATCTGTTCATTCGAATAGATCAGGGTAATAAACGTAGATGGGCAAAAAGTAATCTGATTTATGAAAATGATTGACGATTACATTTTATGTTTTTTACCATTAATATCACTGCATTTTGCTCATTTATGTTTTAAACACTTCAAAATCACAGATCGTATACACATTTATCATTTCTTAATGTTTTAAATGGATTTAATCATGATTACAGAGCAAGAAAATTAAAATTACGACTACATTTTGTAATCTTTAATCAGATTACATTTTTTATTTATTACCATCTCTGGTAATAAATATATCGATTGTAAATTTCAAGTTTCGAAAAAATTACTTGACATTCTAAGATACTAGATATAGTACACCAATACCTCGCTTTGGGTCGTTTCGTTTGGCGTTTTTTTCGAAGTTGTGTCGCTGCTTAATTTTTATTGATTTTCACTGTGCGTCGTTAGATTTTCGAAGTTGCGTTGTTTTGGATTCGAGTCTTTAATGTTTTTTTGAATTTCTATTTCCTAAAATATGGCAACACCTTTATTTTTAATTGCACCATGCCATCAAAATTTGGGGATTCCCTTTCTAACTAAAAATCAACGCAAATTTAATACAATTTTATACTTATTTTATACAAACTTAATATCAATTGCTACAAGGAAATTTATTTTTCGTTGTGAAAAAAAGCTTTTCAACAAACATTGGACCAATTTTTTGTGAAAGAAAGTCGACCTACAACAACAGCCACTATGGACTCATCAGACAGTGATTAATTTTAATTTTACGTTCATAAATTAAATGAATATGTAGTTTATTTTGTTTAATACGTTTTTTTGTATATTATATTTCTTTTATGTATTAATTATATAAATGGTTTTTAATTCAAGACGATTCGAAAGAAAAAATAGTATAATTGACAGAAATTTAGCATTATTCCGTATTGGAATTTTTTTTTACACTGACACGGCATAGTGACTGCACCAAACCTGATGGTAAGCATGGTGCAGTCCAAAAAAAACGCCAACGACTATCGAAAGGTAAGAAAAAACCCATCGGTAGTCGCAGCGATCATGCCGGCCCGCACAAATATCTCTTCACGTTACGCTTAAAGGATCCCATATCATAGGATGGTGGGAACACGCTCGCCGGAAGACCATTCCACAGCCCAACGACACGGCAAAAGAAGGAGTTAGAGAACCTCTTAGTCCTAGCCGGGATGTGAGATACCGTATAGCTGTGACACCGCAAACCCGCGCGCGTGGTTCTATTCAGGAAAGGAGAGGGTGGAACAAGGTTAAACAACTCTTCAGAACACTCGCCATAATACAAACGGTAGAAAACACTTAATGAGGCAACATCTCTACGCAATTGGAGCGATTCAAGATGTTCAGAAACGTCTGGATCATCACTATGCGGACAGCCCTAAGCTGCAACCTATCCAGGGCATCAAGCAAGTACTGGGCAGAACCATCCCAGAGATGCGAACAATATTCCATACAAGGCCTGACCTGGGCCTTATACAATAGATACAAAAGATCAGGTGTGAAAAACCGACACACTCTATTCAGGATACCAAGTCTACGGGAAGTCGAGGAGATGACCGTCCCTATGTGATCCCTGAGATTGAGATCACAGCGAATATCCATGCCTAGTACACTAAGGCTGTCACGCACAGCAAGCGGCACATTCTTGAGAGTAGGAAGAGGAGAAAATGGGGATTTTTTGGAGGAAAAAACACACACCTGGGTTTTTTTGGCATTGAACTCAACCAAATTCCTGTCGCCCCAAGAAGAAATGAGGCTTAAGGACCGATTGAGATCAATAACCAGATCTTCTCGATTCCCAATGGTTTCCTCCCGACCATAAGTGGGCCTGCTGCAATATCCCCCGTGAACCGTGCTGTCATCTGCATAGCAATGAATACAGCCCAAAGACAGCATATCATTGATATGCAGAAGAAACAGGGTGGGAGAAAGTACAGAGCCTTGTGGAACTCCGGCATTAACTGACACGAACTGCGAACTGTGACCATCAACAAGGACACGAATTCTACGTTCGTGCAGAAAGCTAGAGATCCACGCACACAGGTTGTCAGGAAGACCGTACGCTCGAAGCTTGGAGATAAGACCACAATGCCAGACCCTATCAAAGGCTTTGGCTATATCCAGGCTAACAGCCAAAGATTCGCCATGCTTATCCATAGCCTCACCCCAGCGGTGCATGACGTACGCTAGAAGATCACCCGTGGAACGATTCGGTCGAAAACCATATTGACGATCGTTAATAAGAGAGTGATCCTCTAGGTAACGGACAAGTTGAACATTTACAATTCGTTCTAAGATTTTACAGAGCACTGAGGTGACGGCTATGGGGCGGTAGTTGTTTGGGTCGAAACGATCCCCCTTTTTGGGGATCGGTTGAATGTTGGCTTCCCTCCAAGCCTGAGGCACAACACCGGACGAGAAAGGCAGGCGGTACAGGCTTGTAAGAGGAGACGCAAGCTCGGCTGCACAAGCTCTCAGCACCACCGCTGGGATACCATCAGAGTCACTAGCCTTCCGCACATCGAGTAACCTCAACTCACGTAATACAGTACGCTGCCTTATCACAACGTCAGGCATCGTGTAGCCGCAAGAAGGAATTGTGGGTGGCTGGGTGTTGAGATCATCAAGTTTGGAATTAGCCGCGAAGATGTGAGCCAACAGATTGGCTTTCTCCAGCGGCTCATGGGCCAGCGACCCGTCAGGAGATCTTAACGGCGGAAAGGATGGGCGACAGAAATTCGTTTGCACGGCCTTAGCCAGTCCCCAATAAGCTCGACTGTTGGTCGGGTGGTTTACTAAGATCTGGCCAATCCGCGAAACACGTTGAGCATCCGCCCCGCGATACGCCCTCCTGCATGCCTTGGTAGCCTTGTTATAAGCTGCTTTAAGAGGGTTGACATCAGGATCACAAGTTGCGCAACCCTTAATCCAAGCACGATATGCATTCTGCTTCAGACTAACAGCGACAGAGCATTCGCGATTGAACCAAGAGCGTCCAGAGCGATTACCGACGATTACAGAAGATGGAATGTAATAATCCATTCCAAGCCTGATCTCGTCGGCAATCGCATCGGCAGTCGCAGAAGGATCACACTCATTAAAGCAGCGTTGGCGCCACGGGATAGAAGCAAAGTACTCACGCAATCCATCCCAATCTGCTGACGAGTAATGGCATACCTTACGCTTAACCTCACGAGGAGATGGTGAGAGGGCGTGGGGCACCAAAAAACCAATCAGGCAATGGTCAAAATTACCCAAAGGAGCATTGGGTACGCAGATGATAGCACTGTTGTTGATAGATGCTTGTCCAGGCCTCAGGCTGGATCAATCGAAATCTGCAAAGAGAGGGAGGCGATGGTTCGGCGTGTTGATACGGCTTTAAATTTCGTATCCGATTGGGGTGATGCGAACCTGGTCAGATTTAACGCGCTGAAGACGCAGGCCTGTCTCTTCTCCGCCAAACGGAGCCCTTTCGTCTTGGCTCCTACTTTCCAGGGTGTTAGCGTACCATTGGTTGATAGCATCGAGCTTCTAGGCATGGAGCTAACTGCGGACCTTAACTTTGGGCGTTCGATTGAAGCTAAGGCTAAAACAGCTGCTCGGAAACTGGGGGTTCTTTTCAAGGTTAGGTGGCATTTTACGCCGACCCAACTTCTTAACCTGTATCAGGCGCAAGTACGGTCGTGTGTGGAGTATTGCTGCAACCTCTGGGATGGTTCCGCCAAACACCATCTGGCTGCTTTGGACTCAATTGATCGCCGAGCTCGGCGACTCATTGCCGATGAGACTCTTACGTCGCGTAAACTATTCAGTTTGGAACACCGGCGTAAAGTGGCTTGCCTTTCGGTTTTCTATAGACTATACTCTGGAGAGTGTGCGGCTGAGTTGTATGATTTAGTTCCACCCTCCCCCTTCTACCACAAATTAACGAGACGCCGTGCTGGTTTGCACCCTTTTGTGGTTGACATTCCTGCTGCTCGCACTAAGCGATTTGCCTCCTCCTTTTTGCTGCGTACCGCGAAGGAGTGGAACTCGCTTCCTGCGTCAGTGTTTCCGGCGTCTTATGACATGGGAATCTTCAAACGTCGAGTGAATCGGTATTTGCTGGGTGAGCGCACTCCATCGTCGGCCTCATCATCACTTTTCAGCAGGTGTGATTGAGGTCAAGCGCAAGCCTGTATGTAATTAAAAAAAAAATTACCGACACAAAATACCCGGAAGGATGGCTCGTCAGCAGAAGGTCCAACAAAGAGGGAGCATGACCCACAACATCTGGAAGCCTGGTGGGCTGGACAACCAGTTGAGAGAGGTCATGAAGCAGGGCGAATGCATGAGCAGACCTTCCTGCATGGTCAGTCTTGGAGGATCCCAGCCATAACTCATGGTGCGCGTTAAAATCCCCCAAAACTACCAGTTCTGCTGCAGGGTACTGCTCTTGAACGACATCAGCCGCCTGGCTGAGGTAATCAAACAACCGAGTGGTCTCAGAGTCCCCATTATGAGATCGGTATAGGCACACGTAGACACGACTCAGAGAGCCGACATCCACATGCACCCACAGGACAGAAAAAAAGGGGTGGAGAGCCCCTTTTTTTACCCCCCCATAAGGGAGCAAGCGAAGACGTCAAGTCAGAACCCCAATACTGTGCCAAAGATCGCCAATCATGTGCTACTGGATATACACAGGCTGTTCCCGAAACGCGATCAGCCAAAACTGGCCTTACACTCATGCACTTTGGTCGCGATCCAGAAGGGCACCGACGCCCTACCAACTCGCTGCAGCTCGTTTAGCACCACCCAGGAGCCACGTGTAGGGAAACTAGGATAAAAGCCTACGGACGCGAGCAGCTTCGACTCCCAAATATATAATTAATTTTAAGGGTACTTAGGGTGAATGTCGCAACTTTATTTCTGGTGGTGCCATCTGCCACAATGCATCTAATAGGCCAAGTCACGTGCAAATTTTATGTCCGACGTACGAGCGGACGCCATCTTTATCTTAGTTGACATGTTAGGATTAATTTTGAACTTTTTTATCATAAATATTGGGTTTGCAAATTGAAAACAACTTGTTCATATGACAAGTTATTTTTTTTACACTGGTACGACATAGATTTTTTTTTTTTAATTTACGCGCGTTGATTGACCGAGAAAGGTCTTCACAACTCAACCGGGCGGGGAACTCAACCGGGCGTGTGGTACGACATAGTGATTTGTAGTACACCTGATGATAAGTACAGTGTAGTACAAAAACGAAAGTGACCATCCAAGGATGAAATTCCGTTGATAGTAATATTTTTTCGAATCTAAAAAAATATTTGAAATATAATAATTGAAGGTCTTTATTTAATTTAAATTTTACAGTAAAAATTCTATTCCTATTTAAAATCCTTAGTTTCTATGAAAAGCTATATTTTTATTATTTTATTAATTTATCAAAGTAAATTAATAAATACATATGTTTATTTGGAATTTGCAAAATTTCTCCACTTTTATGTGCTTGCTAAAAACATAAGCGACATAAAGGATATAGTAAAAACTTAAGTTTGAGACAGAACATCACGTTAATGTTTATTTTTTAATAACTAATTGTAATATATATATATATATAATATAGATCAATATTAATATATTGTGGAAGGGGAACTTGTGTGACCGATATTGTGGAGTTCTTCCTTCTTCAGTCAAACTATTAATATCACTTTAAACTATAAATTTAGTAAACCATTAATACATTTACATAATATTCTCGTTATTTGTTTATTCTACTTTTTCAACCTTTCATTCTTAAAGCTTAATACACAATCTCTAGAATAATCAAGTCCTTTTTCAAATTCGAATTTCGAATTCAAAACGATCTTCCTATTTTTCAATTCTTTCATACGAAGTATTATATTTTTACTAAACGTAATATTTATGTCATAGATATGTTACCTAATTTTATGCACTCCTTACATACAATCACATTATCCTCCCTTTCCTTTTAAATTTTTTTGATAATCCTATTAAATTTTTTATACAATACAAAACAACTATCCTACCTATGTGGGGAAAAAACATTTTTACAAATTTGTGAATACTCTCTGCTAGAGAGTAACTTAATCTTCAGTTCTATTAAAAAAAAAAGAAATTAAATTAAATTAAACATTTTTGATAAACTATGTTACAAGAAGATTAAGTTTTTTTCAAAACCCACCTAAAAGCCTGAAAATATTCACATCCTAACGCAAGATCGTGATCATTTAACTACATTTAAAATAATAAAGCCTATTCATTTAAAAAAAAAACAAGTTGCATCAACCAACTTCTTCCAATGCTTAAATGCAAGCTATTCCAATTAAACTATTATTCAAGAATTATATTAATTAAAATCATCATTAATTTTCCACCAATCCACTTTTCTCGATTACTATTACCAAACTAATTCCTTTTCTATACCTAATAACATTTCCTTTAATCGAACCGACTGCTATGCTAATAATACATTAACTCACACCACCTTATAGTCTAAGTGTGTTTTATATCCATGCTCGGACATTTTATAGTGAACGCCTACGCAATACTCATTGTCAAGAATCAATGGGAGTAAGCGAGACAGCAATAGTCCCTCTCTTTTTGCCTCGTGACTTTATCCAACGGCGCGGAATTTAAAAACCCTTAAACTTAAAAACCTCCCTAACTTGGTTAATTTAGGTCGGAGGAAAAAAAATCATACTATCTTTTTTATGTATAATTTTAAGCTCTATATATTTTGCTTACATTTTTTTTCTCTAACTATTACCGTTTTCGAGTATTTGTGGAAAAAAACTTTAAATCATTTTTTTTTAACTCTTGCCGGAGGTTTCAGACACTAAAACCTTTACAGATCGTTTTTGTATTATTAGAAGTACAAAATATCAAAAATGCAAACTTGAGTGTCAAAATTTTGATTTAAAAAGTTATTTGACTGGACTATACGGGTCGCGTCGGGCGCGACATACAAGCCCAGCCATTAATTTATCTCTGCTAACCCCGAAAGGGATATAACGCGACGATATATTATTATTATATTTGGCGTAGGAGTGGATATTTGGAGTAGTGGAGTAGTAGTCATAGGTGTGCGTGTGTGTACGTTCAGGTTCGTCACCGCCGGTCTCGCTGGCGCTGAAGGCGAGCGGCGAAGGCGGAGTGCCGGACGCGTTGCTGCGCGGCCTCAAGCACGCGCAGGACCCGCCCGTCTACATACCCAACCTGCAGGAGGAGACCATACTCGCGGTGACTACTATACTAACACTAATATTCAATGCCGTTCATCCCATACAAACGTAAAACGCATTGCTTTCTGTGAGCCAGTGAAAGGATATTGGCTCTCTACATATTTATTTATACAGTATACAGATTAATTATAAGAGCGAAGACAGTTAAAAGTGTAGAATTAAACACACCGTGCAGTTTTATAGCAGACTGCTAGGGTAGTGCTGTTACATTAGGGTTGCACTTTTTCAATACTATTTATTAAAGTTTGTCGATTGTTTATATAATTATCAAATCTTAACAAAAAGTCGGGACTAAGTTTATATATCAGTTTGTTCGTGCATTAGTGGGAAATCAGAGGACGGGCGTACGTATTCCTGAGGCTACAGTCTACACTGTCCTTTTCTTTTTAACCCGGGGGAAATCCCTAACGCACTTCAGGGGCGATGAGGGTTGCTCCCCGGTGTGTCGGACTTGCACCGTCTAAAAACCCCGGGGTGTTCCTTCTCCCGCCTGCCGAGTGCCAAGGGCAAGGCTGAGCCATCTTCCTCGGCGCCCGGCGACGGCCCACCTAGCCTCTTCAGGGCCCACCTACTTGGCAGGGCTCTACGCTGTCCTGGCCTTGACGTACTGATGCGGAAATGAGTCGCAACACCTTCTAAAACTTTGATAATGAATAAATGTATTGATTTAAAATTTGATATAATGTAACTCTCATAATTCTTCTAAGAGATGAACGCCACTGTGCGTCTTAAACATATTCAAGAAACTCTCATGCTATCTCGAAAATGTTATGTGTTTAACTTCGATACTGGTCACCTTGGATTCGATATTTAAGCGTAGATTGGATATTGATATTAATTTGATTTTTTATTACTGCGAAAAGAATTTATCGTTACGAAATAAAAAATAATAATGAATCACATTGTTTTTCTAAAATTTAATGTAATGTTCTGATCGGTTTATACAGGAGGAGCATAGCAAGGTGTTCTCACAACTGAACTTTGTACTGATGCTGGCGGAACTGCTCTCCGACCTGGCCGTGTCGTGCGGGGCGCCCATCGCTGCGCTCATGGACACCTCCGATGGTAAGCACCGCGGACTATATTATACCACACCGAAGAGTTGTAATATAAAACAATGAAATTGAATTTTAAAATGCTTATATCTTTATCATTATTTATTATTTAAAAAAAAAACAGGCAGATGTTTTGCAAATATGAAACATTTACTTCTGACGCATCATAAAAGACGTTTTATTTATCACAAATGCTTTTAAAAAATATTTGGTACTGGTGTTTTTGTAGTCTCAAGTACAAGGAATATGTGCAGCAAACGCATTTGTCTTCTATCTTGTTACATATTTTCTTTTCCCCAAAATTTCTTCATTAATATTTTTCCCTCAAGGTTGTGAAAAAAGTATCATGCAGTAAAAGGTAACATACCGACGAGAAATTTCACACCTTTAAAAAAAGCTACAATTATCAAAGTCGATTTTCATCAGTGCCATGTATTATTTTAAGTGCCAAATTCTGTTTCCCGTCCATCAGAATGCGTGACTTACTTTTAAATTAGACCTTCATATGGAAGTTTCACGAGTTTGATCGTAATGTCGCGTGGTCTGTGCAGAGCGCAGCGGTTGCCGCAGCGAGAGCGTGCGGCTGGGTCTTCTCGTGCAAGCGATGCAGGCGCTGGCGGCCGGCCTGCGCCTCGCCGCGGCACACTACCGCGCGCGCACGCTGCAGCCCACGCCGCAAGTGCGCAACGGTATATACACAAACCTCCCCCAATATATATTTTTTTCGAACAAGATATTTGTTGATGGCCGGGATAGACCTGCTCAACTAAACCGGGCAAGATCACCCTCTACTATACTATGAAGCAAAAATACGCTTGTAGCCTGTTTATTCACTATCTATCTATTTATTTCTATTCTTATCATTATTTAATTTATATTATAGATAGTCCAGTGGCATGTATCACATAGAAGCATAAAAAACAATGCAAGAGGCGTATTGTCCAACATTTGTTTTATATAAATCAATTAAAAAGTGTTCTTGCAGCCTAATATTAGGTCCTTACATATGAAATTGGCGTTTTGTATGGGAGGAACAAAAAGTCGAATATTTTTTAATATAATATATTTAATTAACCAAAGTATGAACCATTATTTTCTATGCACTTTTGCCATCTCATAGGTAGTTCATTGATCCCTTTACTAAAAAAACCAGTCGGACGGGAATCAATAAAATCTTTGAAGGCGATTTGGACTGCCCCATCGGAGTTGAATTTTTCCCTTGCAAGAAGTTATCCAAATTTCGAAAAAAATGGTAATCTGTTGGAGCAAGGTCCGGGGAGTACGGAGGATGTCTTAGACTTTCCAATTGAAGCTCTTCTAATTTAGTAGCCGTCTGTTGCGCAGTGTGTGGTCTAGCGTTGTCGTGAAGCAGCAGTGGCGTGGAGCGATTGACCAGCCTAGGTTGTTTAGCCGCTAGCTTTTCCATCACGGTTTGCAATTGCTGACAATAGACATCAGCCGTAATAGTCTGGCCAGATTTGAGAAAACTGTAATGAACAATACCGGCACTAGTCCACCAAACGCTTACAAGTAACTTTTTTGGGGTTAATTTTCGCTTGGGGCAGGATTTGGCTGGCTGGCCAGGATCCAACCATTGCGCTGAGCGCTTCCGATTATCGTAAAGAACCCATTTTTCATCACAGGTAATGATTCGGTTTAAAATACCTTCATTATTGTGCCGGTTTAGTAATGTAACGCAGCAGTCGACGCGCGTTTGCCGGTTTGCTTCAGTCAATTCGTGAGGTACCCACCTTTCAAGCTTTTTAATCTTCCCAATTTGCTTCAAGTGAATTAAAACAGTTTTATCACTAACATCGCAGCCTGCAGCTAACTCGGACGTGGTTTGCGATGGATCCGCTTCCACAATAGCCTTCAACTCTTCATTATCAACTTGAGTCTCAGGCCGTCCACGGGGCTTGTTCTGCAGGTCGAAATTTCCAGAACGAAAACGTTGGAACCAAAAACGAACTGTGTTTTCTTTTGCAACACGACCGCCATACACATCATTCACCCTTCGAGTTGTTTCCGCAGCACTAGTGCCACGGCGGAACTCGTACTCGTAAATAATGCGATATTTTAAGTTTTCCATTTTGTAAAATGAGTGACGCAAACAGAAAAAAACAGAAGAAAAAAACAAATGAATGACGATCATCGAAGCACAAATACACGAGTCTATAGCTGTACAAATTTGAATTTGGAATTCCTTACCAAAGAGAAATTTGTGATTAAAGTGGCCAGTACGAAAAACGCCAATTTCATATGTAAGGACCTAATATATATATAACAAATTGTAATTGTATTTCTGCAGTGGTATCACTTATGAACGGCAAGTACAAGTGGATCGTGAACGAGTCGCGGCGACTGCACGAGGCCGGCGTCACGCCCGCCGCTTGCGATAAAATACTATACGAGCACGCTATTGAGCTGGTAATTACTTTTTACTCTTCTTAATACCGATCCGATGGTCTAATCTAAAATATTCCAATTACACGAGAAAGAAAAAGCAAGCAGATGTTTTGCGACATACGAAATATTTGCTGTGGACGCACATTAAGAGCAGTTACACACTGCGTCCAATCAGAATACGAGAAAATACGTATAAATAATATACTCGGATATCATAAACTCGGATTTAGCGGCGTGCCTTGCTTATTTGTCAATGTAAAAAGCATTGTTTTGTAACACTTGAATATTTAATAAATATATTGACTTAAAATCTGATAAACCTCCTAAATAAGGGTCTCAGAATACAGATTGGACGAAATTTTAAAATAAAGCATGAAAATAACTTAAAGTGCGGTGTAGTAATTTTGTCTGCCAATATAATGAAAGAAAAATTGATATACTACTACTAATATTAATATTATATTATTGACTAGCTGATCCGGCAAACGTTGTTTTGCTATATAAGTTATTGTAATATCTTCTAAGATGTTCATTGAAATTAAGTGATGTCAACGACAATTTTGTTCATAATTAAATACTCTTAATTAACAACACATTTATTTGGATAAAGATTAATATTATTACGTTGATACAACTCTTAACAAATAATGCATTAATTTCGACCAAATTCGATTACCATAAAAACGGTTCTAGTGAGTTAATCTTAAAAGATAAACATATACTGTCATTTCAAGAGGAATAATTCTTTCATACATATATTTTTGGTATCTTGAACCGTTTTCGCAGCGCACGCAATCGAAGCCTTCAAGGATGAATAATTTCCCCCGTTTTTTTCACATTTTCCATTATTTCTTCGCTCCTAATAGTTGCTTCGTAATGTTATATAGCCTAAAGCCTTCCTCGATAAATAGTCTATTCAACACAAAAAGAATTTTTCAATTCGAACCAGTAGTACCTGAGATTAGCGCGTTCAAACAAACAAACAAACTCTTCAGCTTTATAATATTAGTATAGATATAATAAGAACACGTGGTGTATTTGCAGTGTCAGATGGCAGCGATCGAGGAACTGTTCGGCGACATGAAGGAGTGCGAGCGCCGCTACATGTCGGCGCAGGTGTTGCTGCACTCGCTCGTGCAGCGCCATCCGATGCACCCGCAGCACCGCACCACGCTCTCCAAATGTAAATTAATACTCTTTTTAAATAATATTGGCGAGTTTTTTATATAATGATATATCATTACGCTATAGAGTAAAGGAAGCGCGGTAAGAAGGCGGAGGTCGGGAGGGCCGCGCGTATTCCGCTCAGGTCTCAAGTTAACTCTAGAGCGTAGTACTAACAATTCTTTATTACTGCGTTATTATATATACCTTAAAACAAAACCTAAAAGTATTTATAATAATGTTCTATTTCCTTAAAAAATATTAACTTTCTGGCTGGGGGTACAAGATATTCATTTTATTTTTGCACGCGTAATTTTCTCTTAGTAGTTAGATATATTTCAGTTCTAGTTATTTTTAACAGTTGTAAATATTTGTGTGGTATATGGTTTTATTTTATCGCAGTTAAATAATCGACAAATTGTGCCGTTCTTCTCATGTCCCAATGAGACACCAATACGATATTACCACGTTAAAGTTCCAAGACTCTGTTTTACGTAATAAACCTAGAATATTTTAAAGGCGCGCTTTGGATTTTGGCAGTAGCGAAGACCTACCTGCAGCTGCCGAGCTGCAATCGCCAGAATCCGACATGTACCTTTATTGTAGGATTGAACAAAGACAGTCATGAATCGCTTCGACATTTCATTGTTTCGGGATCAGCTCGTGTACGCCTAGAGAAAAACAGTATAGATATTTGTATATTCTTTACACAACAGGACAATTCCTTTTTTTTAAGTGATTTATCTACATTTTTAACTGCGAATGAGTTGGTTTTAATAAATAAACATATAATATTACAGATCGGGACGCAGTGCAAAAAAGGTTAAATTGCCTGAAAGGCCGACCTAAGATAATGGACGTTAAACTTGAAGCCGGCATCTCATAATACAAAACACAAACGAAGCACGTGTGGACGCAACATGAAAAGTGATTTTATTTTGTTAGGACTATAACTTAGTGAGAAAAATAATACATAATTTTTTTAAAAATGTATAAAAAAAGTGAATATCAATTAGAATCATTTGTATACAAATTGTTCACAAAGGAGTGAAGATTACCAGAGATTGCAATGATAAATTATATATTTTATATTAAGTACACAGTAAAGAAAAATTCTTGTTTACAATATTTAAGTGTTTTATGATTTTAGTAATGGCTTCTATACAATAATAGATTTTAGGTGTGTTTTGAAATTTAACGTAATCAAATGGTTGTATCATTTAGTTTCATACGTAGATAATCAGCACAGATTATATTACAGAGTGTAATTATATTTCAGAATGAGAACACTTTACAAACTTCAGGTATTTGTAGATATAAATTATTATTTCCTCATCAAACAACATATTAGAAATAGTCAAATTAATAAATAGAGTAGAAAATGTAGTAACTTTGTGTATAAGTCCTGTATTAACATTGAATTACTAACTTGTAGTGATTTAATTATGTAACACAGAAATTATTATGTAATATCTCAATATGAACGTAATGTTAGAGATCTCACTGTCGACCAATAATAACAATATAGCATTTTTAGGTTAAGCTTATTTGTCGCGATTTGAGTATTCCCTGGTCAAAGGTTACATGATTTTATTTTGCCAAATTGTGATCCTAATTATAATTTTCTATCCACAATGTTCAATGCTTTACTAAATAAGAATAAAGACTGTTGTATTATAAAATTATTTTGTTTTTCAAATAAATGACTACTTTTAAACACCATAAAATAAGTTTTTTATTGTTTTAAGATCTTATTTGCGTTCTTCAAAAGAATGAAAATCAACACAGCATTATCTATAAATCAAATCAATACTGCACAAATACACCAGTACCTTTCTTTAAAAATTTATATGGCTTTATTCTATTACGACCTCTCACAGGATTAAACATAACTTTATCTGGTGGAAACTCTGACGAACCTGAAGTTTCCAAGAGAACATCAAGGCACATCAATAGTCTACATATTTGTGATGAAAGAGTGCATTTCTTATTATCATCAGTACTCCAATCAGTGTTAATGACTCTTTCAATATCTCTGATGTCATCATTAATGCCTGCATGGTGAGTGCCATTCCAGTGCAATGTTAAAGAGAATATTGGAGCTTTCTTTGGATAGTCACTTCTCAGGGCAACTAACGCAACTAATTTTGCTGACTGCCTGGTGATAATGGCTCTGTATAACATGTCACTGGAATTTACTATACCTGCGGTAATCAAAAAGGATGTTGATGGTGACTGACAGTACTCAGGCCATCCTACAGACTGCCAAATTGTTAAAGACCCCAATAACCTTACAGGATAGTTTCCTTTAGGAGGAGATATTTTGCCAGATTCCAATTCCTGCAATTCATGCATCAGTGCCACTCTTGACTTCAATCTCTTCTTTAATGTTATGATAAAGTTTTCAACTGTTGTTACACTTAGTGAACTCTGTTCTATCATTTTGTTTGAAGTCTCTTCATTGATAACTGCTGTCATAAAATCTAAACCACACATTCTTTGTGCCCAAATATATGGTCTTCCCACTTCAGATATGAAATTGTGAAAATTCTCATTAATTCCTACAGATTTTAGTATATAAGATGTGGCAGGGTGTGGCGTATCGTTTCCAGTGTCTCCAGGGTAAAGTTCATTTAAAACACAGTGACCATTCAACACATCAGCTGCTGAAACTCCTGTTACTGGTTTTCCCAATGAAATAGTGAACTTCACTACAACTATTTTTAGATGTAACAGATAAGAAAATATTAAGTTCAAAGCAGTGCCATCTGGAACTTGTACAGTCATCTGTACGTTTAGAGGATGCTTTTTCAGTACCTCTTTCTTTTTAGCCTCTGCTTTTTCTTCTTTTGACATTTTTGATGATCTGTGGCGACGCTTCTTCTTCTCTTGTTCTTCATCATTATTATCTTGATCTGATTCAGAATCATTTGAAAGAAGTTCCCTTTCTGCATTATTAAGTTGTTCAAGTCTTCGAGCCTCATCCTCATCTCCATTCAAACCTATAAAATAATTATAAAATTAAGTTATATTTAATAATAATAAAATAATAATCTTTACGCTATATCCCTTTCGGGTTGAACAGAGACATTAGTGACTGTATGTTATATTTACAAAACTAATAAATTAAGTAATGTAATACTTATTATATATCATGATTAATGAAAATTTATTTGCAATAAATACATACCAACAGTGACAGCTTTGGTTCCTAGAACATCTGAATAAGCACTTGCATTGGCATATAAAAGAAATAAAGGTGCAGGCAATAAGGTAGCGGCTCTCGCCTGATCCCTTTTGTCATCCAGTGGTAGTGCTAAGCATTCTTGTAATGGCTTAGTAGTCTTAAGAGCATCTCGTAAATGGGGAGCCAAGGCATCAAGTCTAGAGCGTGCTGTTGCTATTGCTGCGGCTACGCACTCTTTGGAAGCTACCAATTCATTACATGCTGCTGCAAGTTCACGACGTTGCCGCAACTCCCACTCTAATCTTGCTAGCTGCAATTGGTGTTCATCTTTTTTTGTAACTTCCTAAAATTTAAACATATTTTCTTACAAATAAATTACAGTATTGTTTTACAAAATCCAATAATTCTTACAAGTATACAAACTTATACTGTATATTTGAGTTAAACTAAATATCAATTTATCATCAAATTTATGAGAAGAAATATTATCATAGCTGCTACTAACAGGGCGAGTAACATCTGGAGGTGCATCTCTATAGAAATTTTCAACAGGTACAAGTTCTATCTCCTCATCCTTAGATTTAAATTGCAAGCATTTAGTGACTTCTTTATTCAAATGATCTGCTTCATATAGTAAATTTTGTAACAACAGATGTGTAGAGTCAACTCTCTGTTTTTCTTTATGAAGTGCATCTCTTCCAGCTCTTGTGCGCACTTTTTCTAATCTATTGAGTTTCTTCAAAGCTACCAATAGAAGTGATGCTTCAATCCTCTTTGTATTTATCTTCTCTTTAGCCTAAAAATAAATAGGTACTTGTAACTTATACAAAAAAATAACATAAAATTTTGGGTCAAGCCTATGTTCAGCAATAGATTGGAATGGTCAATGGCGAAATGAATGAATTGAAAATGTAGAAAGGATAACTTGTCAATTTTCTGTATAATTGTTGGCATTTGGATTAATAAATTATATTGTTAATTCTAATCATTATATAACCATTAAGTTTTTCTTATAATAGAATATACCTCAGTACTTCCTTTTATTTTTAAATCTGCTATATCTGCAAAAAGTAGTCGTATATCTTGGCTAATTTTCTTAAAGCATACCGCATCTTTCTCAGCCGGACGAAGACGAGCTTCTGATTCTTCAAATTCAACTACGCTCTGTAAAGCAATGCAGTTTGTTTAAGTTTCCGCTTATAAAGAAAATAATATTACCCAGTGATATTTTATACATGGTGAACATCTAAAAATCTTGTTTAAAATTAATTTATTACTTTATTTCACACACCAATGTCTTAATTTAAAATCGACAATCCCTGCCATTTTTAAATTAAAATATCCAGCAGCCTAGAAAACATTACGCCCTTTAATATCAACTTGCCGATTTTTTTTAATATATAAAGTTGAAAATATTCTAACCTTATACAGATCTGTAGGTATAGGTTTAGTATCACTTGATGCATTAGAGTTAATTTTTCTTCGCTTTTTTGCAGACACTTCTTCTTTACCCATAGTTAACTTAATAAATTACGGTTCAAATAATACTGAAAAATTATAAAAACTATACAAAATGCGCCACACAACCAATACCAACGACTTCTTTTTTATTTTCCCTCCCCCCGCTATGTGGGAAAAGCAACCGCTTTCTTGCCATACAGCCATGTTAGATTATTTTTTCATCATATTTTTAACGTTATAAAGGTCGTAGGCATGTCTAAATTATCTTCTTCTTCATCGTGTTTTCATCTCTATAGAGGCAAGAGATAATTTCATCTTCATCTTGTATTCATCTTTGTATAGGCTGAAGCCATATCAAGTATATAGAATAATATACATATTATTATTATTATTTTATGGTCAAACTTAGTTTTTTATTAATGTTTCAAAGGATGAAGCAACGATCGAATACTATACAACTTTGTTTATTATTTAACAGAAATTAAATAATAATATTTCATAATTTTAAAACTCATGATAAAGGTTTTTATAACAATATGAGATATAATACAATACAATGAGTATTCCAAATCAAATTACAATAGGAGTTTAAGAAAATATAGAAAGTGATCACCACAGATATGAATTCAAGATAATTGACAACACCAATAATTAAAAAATAAAAACACCTGATCAAAAAAAGTCAACAATAATTGAATTATTCAAAAATTTTTTGGCTGCTAAATTATTAATTGCGTTTCAATATCAAAATGCGTCTTACAACAGTTCTTTGTAGAATACCAGTAATAAAATTCCGTAAGGGAGGTTTAGGAAAACCAAGCGGTAGCCCAGCCCCAGGCTCATGTCCTGCACTCAAGAGTCCTGCAGCTAGTGCACCTGTATGTTTCTTTAAAATGTTCTCGTATTTGCTAAACATTGTAGTATTACTAAACATAGACATAATGACTTTTAAAATAACACAAGGATGACATAATATTCACTTAATGTTAAAAAATTATATTGAACTAGATTATTTTTATTGACAGGTTTCACAGCCAGCAGCAGCTATGAGCACAGGAGGCACTATCCCAGACATCGACTTGCCAGCGCGGTATAGAAGACAACCTCTCTCTCAAGAAGAGATTGACCACATCAACGGCGGTGGAATTGTTTAGTCCTTCTACTTACAGTTGTAGATGCAGTCACTACATGTAGATCTTTGGGCAATAATTATCCATTTTACAATAGCTTTAAATATATTGTTTAGGTTAAAGTTTAGTTATGGTTGGCATAATTATTGTCATTGCAGTTAATAATGTTTTTCCACTATTATGTTATCACCACGTAGGCTCCAATGAATGCAAACCTTCAGATTTTGAATATCTCTGTATATTTATAAAAATACATCGTAATCTTTTGTGCTGCCAATTTTTCAAATTCCAATCCATTTTGTTATGTAAATTCCAACACTTTTTAATTTATAAACATCATGTAGATATAATGGCAAAATATAAAAACTCTTAAAAATTAAATAATTTATTTCAATATTCCTATTTGCTTTATATTTGCAAGACTAAGAGATTTAATAAAAAAAAAACAGCTATATTAACTAAAAAAGTAACTTTTAAGGTGGAGTAAGTGCTATATATTTGTTTGCTTTAAATTGAAATTGTAAATACTTTGATGGGTCTTATGCGCGAATTAGTCTACTTTTAACTATGGATGGACTTTTTGACCTGTTTACAAAGGTCATGGTCATGAGCTGACTGATGCTCCATGTAATTTTCATGGAAGATGGAAAATTACTTCCTCTATCCTCTTTTGTTGTTAATAATTTGAATATTCACCACACACAACACCCGCAGTGTTAGCACTTTTATAAGGTCCCATGAAACAAGGTCCTAGAATCCTGACTAGTGATGAAAAAGTGCCCAAAACTTCCGAGAACATTTCATAAATTCCCGGGCATTTTCATCACTAATCCTGACCATGTAACAGGTCTAGGTTGCGAGGTTGAATGTCGAACTATAATTAAAAGTAAGTTAATTTATACATAAACCCATTAAAATATTTATCATGAGTACAAATTGTAAAAGTTTAAAATGTGTTATAAATGTTTTAAATAATCAAAATTTTATTAAATATTACAGAAGGATCCCTCACAATTGTCATCTAAGGTTTCACAACCTCCAAAAGCTTTAGGAGTTATACGAATACCACGTGGAGTGCTCATAGAATCTGGAAAGAAGTGTAAAGAAGTTGTATCTTTAAACATCACTTTAGCAAGAGAAGAAAGGAAAACATAATATCAAAGTATGTTTAATTACTTGATATATAATATCTTTTGTAGTTATTGGAAATTACAGAAATAATGATAATACAATTGTATAAAACATTTATTTACTATTATAGTCAGTACATTACTTAGGAGTATAATCAACATAAAGTATGTATATGATATACAATAATGATGCTACAAGTAATAGCCTAATAATACCGAATGTTGAGTTTTTCATTTTGGCTGGCCCACATCTGTGCAAGCGTCCCATCATAATTGACATCACTATTCTTATCAAATTTTATTAAACCAAACTCTCCAAATTTACTTTTCCACTTGGCAGTTTGGGGTAAATCAAGCAGAACATTAGATATAGCTGCCTTGATTTTATCTGAAATAATAATATGGGAAACCTAATTAAAACTTGAGGGATCTGAATCTAATCATTCTGAAAGTATTGTTATATTCTTTCTAGGTAATTCATCTAAAGCTAAATAATTTTGAGCATAAATAGAAGTAAAAGGTGCTTCATTTTTAGAATGTCTTGACTGTAAATATGTTATAGTACCTGGTAATTGAGAATTCACCACTATAGGATAAGGTGGAAGACGGCCTAATGTTTCTAAAGTAATTATATCCTTTCCACCATCATACATAAATTTCTTTGAGTAAAGAAGTGTTGTTGCATCAACTGCAGCCCATTCTGCTTGTTTAGATAACACCATTTGTGCGGATGCCAAATGTGAACCAGATTCTAAAACAAAGAAATAAATCCAACTATTCAGAAATAAATGTACTAAAATGTAATATAAACAAACATACTTAACAGTGATCCAAAGAATAAAGCATTTTCTCCTTTGTCTCTCAGTGTTTTCAGCACAATTTTACTTCCACTAAGAGATTCATCATGACTGTAGGCATATGTACATCCACGGAGATCTAAGAGTGAGTGGACGTTGTGGGCTCTGTAAGACGTAAATGTTTAATGTCAAGGGACCTTTGATAAAACAATATTAGCCGCCTGGAAGCTAATTGTACAATAATAGAAATACTCAAGCTTATCAAAAGTCAATGACATGTTTGATAATATTCTTATCTTTGTGTAATTATTTGGTAGGAGGGAACTTAAATGTCTGATCATCAGTGATAGTAGAAAGTACTTATTGCATGGTAAAAAATTTATCCAATTTGTTATCCTCAAGCAGTATGTTTTATTTATCCATTCCTTTATAGGAAATATCTATATCTTACAATATAACTCTTTGTGTGAACCTCATTGCACCTATTACAATTTCCTGCAGTTATTCCAATTACCTATGTTCGTTCAGACACTGATAAACATCTATTATAAATTTTATAATTAAAATTAACCCTTTTTTAATATGTAAGAGTTTCGACTTATCCATATTAAGTACATATTACTTACTTCTTATCGCTATGAATAATAATGTCAGAGAAATATCCTGGTTTATTTTCAACATTCAATTGGTGTGCAAAAACTGGAGTTACCGGTAGTAATTCAGTAGATGCATCTTCTTTTCGTAGTTTCATATATGCTGAAACAGTCATGAAACCTGAAAAACATAACATAACTAAATTAACTTCATAAACCGTTGTTTAAGTTTGTTATAATAATGCAAGTTATTAATAAAAAGTAATTAAAAGTAATTGCCTTAAAGTTTTTAGATCCGCTAAGTTAAATTATTATGATATTTCAAAAGAATTTTTCGTCAAGTCGTATTAATCGACAAATAGAAATTTTATTTTTAGATCCAGTCATAGTATTTATATGACAAACCATTGTAATCATTGTTATTGATATAATTAAATCTGTATGTTCTGATTCTATACTACCGAATGCGGGTATTTATACAAACTCACCCAAATCCACTTTCCCTGCATTAAAAGGGTTGGGACGATCTGGAAAAGGTCCCGGGCTGCGGCTTTCGTATTGCAGAGTAGTATAACAATTCATCGCTTCTTCCAATAACTCCTGAATTAATTCATATAATTGCACAGGATGTGTTGGACACATATATGTAACGATACGTAGCTCTAATTTTGTTTTTGACATTTTATATAACAAAAACAAAGTAAAATTACAATTTAATAGTAACTATATACAATGTCTGCAGAGTAAGAAAGTTAGACAAGCTACTGATTTGTCTATAAGTTTGTATCGAGTAATTTATATGCTATAATATTTATCTCGTTCTATACTATGTATAATGTGATAAACGTTCACATGCGGTTCTGACATGTAATAATCAGGTTTCCAGCAAGTAGCCGTAAAATGGATGACTGCATTACATGCGGTCACGGCGTGTTTATTTTCTGACGTCACAGACGTTTACGTAAAATAGTTAAAAGTAGTTAGTTTATTCGATGAACCATGGTATGAATATATTTCAGTAGAGTTTGTTTGTTATAATTTTAGTCTGATTATCAAATATTCTTAATATATAAATTTCATTTATTACGTAATGAGCAGTGGCGTTCATACTAAATATGCATAAAGGTATTGCATACCTTACAGTAAAAAATCTTGTAAAAATTAAAAAAGGTTCAATACAAAAAATAAAATACAATATACTATTCCATTTTCACGTCATCTATCGTTTCAACAAGAAAAGTATAACGTTTGGAAATATAAATTAACTACGTTAACGCAGCGCCGCTTACGGAAAGCTTAGTCAATTTTGCAAAGCCTAGCGTTATCGAAGAAATATATTTGGTCAACTCTCAGATTTCTTCGCAATTAAAAACAGTGCTTTTTGTAAAGAAAGTACTTTCATAATGTTTATTCATTCAACATTATTGCTATTTATAACTAGTATTTTATATTGAATAATAATATTAATATGTCATGGCTATAAATTGTCATTACAGTAATACCCCGGAATTATGCGATAGGTGGGCCCAAGAGATAGCCGCGTAAGTCGGGGTTCAACTTTGCATATAAATACGAAACAAGAGAAAGTAACAACTGAAAACTATAGGCTGGACATTACTTTATTTATACTCGTACATCACAATAAAGGCAGTTAGGCAAATAATATTTACTTGTTTGCGCTACAAACCTAACACGCCGATCTAAAAGAAAAACCGCGTATCTCACAATTTACGTAAGTCGGGGTATTACTGTATAACAAATTTTAGATAAAAGTGTTTAAATTTTTTTTTTACGTACCATTTGCCGTATATTGCGTGCGTCAATAACATGAATTCTGTACTTGAGTCCCTATAGTTTTTTTTTAAGTACGTTTATGTAATTTAATTAAATATGTTATATTGATTAGAAACACAATTATCTATTTTTTATACGAAATAAATATATATTCATTCCTGTGAATTACTTACTCAAACGTAAATATTATTGTATTACGTAGTAATTTAAATTATTGATAAGCAATAACAACGTAAATAATTATGATCAGCGGCCAAACAATTTGCGTTTAATTTATTACTAAAATATGAGTCTTAGTTTACTTACAGAGAGTACCAAAGTGATGTGATTAGGTTCGTTTTTGTCATCTTATTCCAATTATGTCGTTACACAATGTGATCCATCTAGTTATAGACGTATATAGTATCCTATCGAAATTCAGGCATATCGATTACTGGACCAAAAGATATTCACCCAGAATTTACTGTTACCCGATTCTTTATGGCTTATAACCGATCCTCTTTTTTTTAGATTTCCTAGGTAGATCGTATCATCTTCGGTGTATCTAAAAACTGTCATATCCTAGTATACTTACCGAAAAAGTATCCTCTACTTTTATATTAAAAAACTATGACCAATAACATCTATTGTCGAGTATTGTGTATCATTAGTTCTAATCAAATTATAGAATAGTAATTTATCTAAGAAATAATCGATAGCATTTATACAAAGATGTTATATAAATCTTTTGTAATAAATATTGTAATAACAAAAGTACTACTTCCACGTGAATGAAGTCGCGGGCATCATATGCAATCATAAAAAATGAATTCCTTATCATAAAAAGGTGAGTCTAAAGGTCACCATTAAACATATTTACGTTTAATTATGACAGAAAAAAAGACATGTTTATTGATCTTGTAATCGTTTTTATTGTTAACTTAAGTTTTAAATAAATAGTTTCTTACGTTCAAACCATATACGTACCAGTTCCATTACACTACAAACTTGACATTAAGCATCAAACTATAAGCAAAATCCACAATCTCAAATACAATGACTTATATTTTGTTATTACTGGTATTGTATAAAATGCGGAAATTACACAAAATAAGAACTTTTCTAAATAACTTTAGGAGTATAATTGTGTACATTTGTTTGTGCCCCATGCGTAGTAGGAGTACTTAAACGGGTCTGCGGAAGTTCTTGCCAGCGTATTTAGCGGCTGCGCCAAGTTCCTCTTCGATACGAAGGATCTGGTTGTACTTGGCGAGGCGCTCCGAGCGGCAAGGAGCACCGGTCTTGATTTGCCCAGTTGATAGACCAACCACCAAGTCCGCGATAAATGTGTCCTCAGTTTCACCGGATCTGTAAAATTTATAAAATATGATAACTTTGGAAATTACTATATACCCTTTGAAATTTATGTTTACTTTATCAGATCCTTTTCTTCTCCTCATCACCTCCAAAATCATCTTCTATCCCAAAGGAACAATTTTCGTAACGTAAAACGGAGACTATCAAAGAATTTTCGTCCACTGATAGTCGCTTTCGCTTTTGGACTACATGGTAACATCAGGGGCACTGTAGTCACTTTGTCGAGCCAGTTTAAATAAATAAATAAACGTTTAAAATCTATTCTCGATTAAATCTCAATTCAACAAATGTCAAAAATGATACCTGAAAATGACTTTAACCCTAGATTTCTAAGCTTGAGGTGGGATCACGGCTGATTTTAAAACGCATGGATTGTCTCGAGGTGACAGTTAGTCTCTTTCGAATAGACTACTATCAAACAAACCGCCGATAACGATTGAACATCAAAGATCACCCCCCCCCCTCCCCCCAGGTGGCTGTACACCCTTTATTCCAAGAAACGAGACGCATGTGAACTGAACAATAATTAGACAACTTTTATCTATCCATTGTGGAGTCGCGATAAATGATTCTGGAACATGCTCGCAAATACATAAATCTCTCTAGACTTATCTCGAAAATGCCGGAAACCTGCAGCCACCGATATAAATACACGCCGGACTCGATCGCAGGACAGTTTCTGTTCAAAAGCAATATCTCCAAGTGATCGAATACGAGTTTGGCGAATATTTCGATTGACATTTGCGACTCGATAACCTGAGTGATAGAAACACAAGTGCTGCACGCAAATTGGTCTGAATGATTTCCAATTTTATATTTACTAACCAACTTCACTAATTAATATTATATGCCTGATATTCTAAATTGGGTACTTTCAAGTAGGAATATTAGTGACTTGACAGTCAATACTTCAAACATAATATCATACAGATACAATAAGAGAGTGGTGTGTAAACTATATTTACTGACCTATGGGAGACCATGGTACCCCAACCATTCTGCTTAGCTAGTAGATGAGCATCAATTGATTCAGACACACTGCCAATTTGGTTAACCTTCAGCAGCAAGCAGTTACAAGCCTTCTTCTCAACTGCAGTAGCAATGCGTTTAGGATTTGTTACCTGTAAAAAAAGTTTATTTAACCAAACAATTATTACTATATCGTTTTTTATTATCTTGTTCTTTTATTTAGTTCATTTCATACCAGAGTGTATGATTAAGGGAAAATAGCTATTGTTAAAGCAAAAAGGTTTCTGATGCAAGATAAGGTCTTAAAGTTCTCAAGAATCAAAGAATCAGTAAAGAAATTAATGAATGTTAATTATATATAAGGGTTGATAGAAAAAACATTAGACTATCTCTGCATACCTAATATGGACTCAGTCTGATGATAAATATGAAATTCAACTAAAAATCTTGTAAAATGTATAGTGCTGTGAAACAATGATTCATTAAAGACTTACAGTAAGATCATCGCCAACAATCTGTATAGGAGTGCGTCCCGTGAGTCCAGCCCAGGCAGACCAGTCATCTTGATCAAAAGGATCTTCAATAGACACCATTGGGAAGTCCTTGATAAAATCTAAATATACTTCAGTCAATTTGTCAGATGTAAGGTAATCAGCGGCATTGGAATTGGGGTTTTTAAAGTCAAGATCATACAATCCATCCTTGAAGAACTCTGAGGCAGCCACATCCATACCAATGTCAATCTGAAATATGAATTGAATATTATCATTAGCTCCTTCAGTCCAATCTCCTATGTCCTGCCCAGGGATGTTACGGAGCTTCGACTCCGATAAGTCGGAACTTCCGATTGATATTACACCTTCGGTTCCGAAACTTTTTAAAAGGAGGTATTCATCGGAGGTCACCACCTCTATTGTAGTCAATTTATTTGATTTCATTTTATATGTAATCAAACAATCAGTGTTACTTAATTTAAAGATCTCATTTTTAAAAGTTTAAATTAAAAAATATGATTAAAATTATTAAATTTAGAACTAAATGTACATTTTAATTTATTACTAAAAGATATTTTTTATTTTACATTTACATTAAATTAAATAGAAATTAACACAAAAACAACCCTGGAGCAAATTTGATTTTCATTGTCTATGTATGTGTAAATTTATCACTTTCTAATTAAAAAGGTTCACTGAATAATGTTTTTATTTGTCCCTTTATAAAACTATTTTATTCTGCCGTCATTTGTGACTGACATTGCCTCGACTCCGATTCCGACTTCGGTTCCTATAAATCAAATTTAAAACCTCCAACTCTGACTTCGGTTCCGATAAAACTGCCTTCATTACATCCCTAGTCCAGTCATAGGTTTCTACTACAAAAAACACTACCAAGCCTTGTTTTTAGCATCTATCATCCAGTTACAATAATATTTTAAGAGTAAGAACCAAAATTTCTAATCGCCTCTGCTAAATAGATCCTATTTTCTAAATCAGTCGTTGATTCATATAAAGACAATTTAAAAATACTAGCTAAGGATCTGTACAAATAAAGTTGTAATGTGTTTTAATTTGAAAATTTAGAAAAACCCTGTGAAAAGGGTAAAAGTTTTTCTAACTCTATTAACTCTCTATATTCTTATTCAATCTATGAAATTACAGAATTCCTGAGGACAAAAGGAAGCATGTAATTTCAAATGAATTATACCTTGCCAGTGTATCCCGCTTGTTGAATAGCATCCTGGATAAGATAAAGTGCATCTTTGTTGTTCTGGATGTTAGGAGCGAAGCCACCCTCATCACCAACTGCAGTGGAATCAAGACCGAACTTCTCCTTAATAATCTTCTTCAAGTAGTGGTATATCTCAGAGCCCATACGCATAGCCTCGCTAAATGTTGAAGCACCTGAAATAGTTATTCATTTTGATTTTCTAAACCAGTAATCTAAACCTTACAGTGGTGAAATCCTGGCCGATTTCGGCTTTGGCGATGTTTCCAAATGATATATAGTTGGCACTGGCTACAGCCCCATTCAGTGAATGTGAGCTTCTGGATAAATATATTCAGAAACAGTAAATTGCGTTGGATATATTTGGTGCTTGAATTACAAGATGGCCAAATTTAGCCCTCAATAATATACAACTTTTTAGAGAGAAAAAGTGTTTATTAGTCTTTAACTAGTTCAAGAATTTGGAATAGAAGCCACGAAAAAAGGTGCACTACCTATAATATTGTTAAAGGCAGTAATCATGAAACTTTTATATTACCTGTGGGGAAAATCATGAATTCTTGCATAGCCAACTTATTGCCAGCATGAGATCCACCATTTATTACATTGAAAGCTGGCACTGGAAGTATTATTTCTGTGTTTCCAGCCAGATCAGCCAAGTGTTTATATAGAGGCACAGCCTTCTTAGCAGCACCGGCCTTGGCGACAGCGAGGGACACGCCGAGAATTGCATTAGCTCCAAGCTTAGATTTATTTTCAGTTCCATCTAATTTGAGCATCAGCTGATCAATCTATAAACAAAATATTTTTTTTATTTTAGAATTTTATCTAATGTTACTTAGGTGATTGTATTTATACAATAAAATTAATAAACAAGTAATCACAAGTTGGACAGGATGTCAATATGACTATTACCTATATAAGTAAAATATTGTAATTTATATAATAAATATTCAATCTATACAATAATTTGTTTCTTCAATTATATTCCCGCCTATTGAGAACTACGTTTTTCTAAATATATTTTTTCAAACACCAAAATAGGTCAGGGGAGTATTCTGAGGTATATTAATTTTTATAAGAACATTTTATTATCAAACTGTCTTTTTTTTTCTTTGTTAATTTTGACCCTTATTAGGCTTTTTTTATTTAAAATTATCTTAAAAGTTTGTTTTACAATTATAATCACAAATAATCTTGCACTGTTAATTTACCTCTCTTTGTTCTGTAACTTCAATATTTTTTGAAAGCAATTCAGGAGCAATGATGTCATTAATATTTTTGATAGCTGTGAGGACACCTTTTCCATGATATTCACTCTTGATGTTATCACGGAGTTCTAAGGCCTCATGGACACCAGTTGAAGCTCCTGATGGCACAGCAGCACGGAATAGTCCCAACTCAGTGACCTTTATCAAGATAAATTCAAATGATATACCCTCAAAATAATATCAGTTTTAAAATTAGCTTCTATGATAAAAGAGAAAATTACTATTTCATAATAAGTATTGTAATAACTTAATAATAATATGTATTGTAGTTACCTTGGGGGTTTTTTGAAGAAAATGGTGCTTAAACTATGATAAAACTATGTTATTTCCTTACACTCTATAATTTAAATTAATATCATAGGAATTATTGAAAGCTTATAATTATTAAAGACAAAATCAAATTTAAGGGTAGACTTCCCCTCCCTGCACTGGTATAGTTAATTAATATTATGAAAATATTAACAGAGAAATAGCGAAAGGCAGAAGGTGGGTAGATAGAGAGGACTGGGAAAGGAAGTATGCACTCCTATTATAATGGCTAATATAGGGGAAGGGGAGAAAGCTCTCCTGCTAGAATAAGCTAAAAGTGAAAAAGGGTGGGGGCCCTGGTTGATCCTAGAGAAGTCAGCAGAGCATTGTGAAATACTTTGCCTAAATACAATGAGCAGTGTCAGAGTAGGCATCATCTTCCCCCAAGTTTTTACGCAGCAAGCGCGACGCTACTGGTTTGTGGCGAATTGTTTACAGGACCCGCAGTCACTGCCAATATGCAGAAATAATCATGTTGGGGTACAATTACGACACATCTCGGTCGCACAAGCCTCGTATGCGGCTGAGGAGGTCATATGAGGTTTTTCACCAAGTAAAAAAAAAGGTTTAACTAAAAGTTAACATAACATTCGTTGACTGTTAGGTAGTACGAAATTCGCCGGTTCAACTAGTACCTATTGAAAATAACGCAAAGTAAAAGGCTGTAACTTACCAAGTCTACTTCGACAGTGGGGTTACCGCGAGAGTCGAAGATCTGGCGGGCTTTGATCGACTTGATAGGCATGTTTGATACTGAATGTAAAAATTTTCTGTTGAGAAAAAAAGCAAATAGGTATAAAGCCGGCAAGGTCAAACAGGTTACTGATCTCGAAGAAATTTTAAATCAGTATTCATGTGACTAATTTCACTAAAGCACGATTTAGCGAGCATATAATATTTTCATAAGACTACAATAATTTATAAAATGTAAAACTGGGAACAAAAACTGCATATACTGTTTTCATGAATTTTATAAAAAGTTATAAAATATAATATTGTAAGGTAAATACGTTATATTTTTGATACCTGATTATAATTTTAAATTCGGCGAGTTATTACAGGGTATGTAACACCAAAATCTGAATATGAATCAATCGGTTCTTCAACGAAGACGACTAACTACGACCTTCACAAGGTGAAACTAGAGCTGTTACACATGTAACAGCTCTAGAGCTGTGTAGATGTAGCTTTAGCTGTAAATATTTGATTTCTCTTCTATGTCCACATGGACATAGAAGATAAATCAAATATTTAAAAACGATAAAAGTAATTGTTACGAATACTTTTTATATATGAGAAAGTTCAACATATCTATAAATTGATTACTAAGATATTTATAACGTTTATTTAAATAAATTATATTTTAGAGTATTTCTACGAAAAAATAATGGAAATTGATTACTTAATCACTAATCATTATGTTTACTCAATCACTCTAGAATTGGCGCCAAAAATTTTTAAATTTCACTACTAATTCTAATACAAGTTAATATTTTTGTAACAAGGCCGTAGTATTGTACTTTATTTTTTAATATTAAGTCTAATATGAGAGCCCTTATTAGTATTATTCCAGCTTAATCAATATTATTTTTCTTCATATACAACTTGTAAGTTGTATATAGTAACATTATTATAATCATTGTCAGTCACTTGTACCGTCACAGTGTAACGTCACTTTTGTGGTCAAAATTAAAACTCGAATTATAATCTGTGCATTTAACATTCATGTTTTCGCATAGCAATATTTATCAGTGATCTCATAAATTCATACCTATTTCAAATAAAATAAATAACTTACGTTAGTGTACTATAAAATAGTTTGAAATGAATAGCAAAGATTTTGTAGAGGATGAAAAGAAGCCCATCGTAATAAAAAATGCAACAGATTTACAAAGACTAAAGCTTGAGAAACTCATGAAAAATCCAGTATGTTTATTACAAATATAGCTTTTAAAGTTATGTTTTATTCTTCAAGGATTTTATTTTTAATAGGATAAGCCTGTGATAATACCAGATCCGCCAAAATCAAAAAGCTTACCTGCAGCTCCGGACTTTGTTCGAAATGTGATGGGATCCAGTGCTGGCGCAGGTTCTGGAGAATTCCACGTTTATCGACATTTAAGAAGAAAGGAATATGCTCGACAAAAATTTATTCAGGAAAAAAGTGAAAAAGTAAGTTACACAGAAGGAAGGATATCTATAAATTATATATCCTTCTTTATTGTATTTATATTATGATATCATGAAATAGATAAGGCGAAAAACAAACTGAAAATAGAACATCCTACATTTTGTAATCTGTTAAAGATGCATAAAAAAGATAATTTGTGTTAATTTAAATAATTATTGGTACATTAAACATTTATTTGTAGGAAAAATTAGATGAAGAATATCATATGAAAATTGAAAAAAACAGAAAAGAAGCAGAAGAAAAAACGGCAAAGAAAAGAGCTAAAAGATTAAAAAAGAAAAAACTAGCAAAGTTAAAAGGGAAAAAGCAAAAGATTGATAATAAACAATTAGTATCATCACAGTCAGACAGTGAAGATGATGAAACAGAAAGTAATCATGAATTGAATCAAAAAGATTTGAAGGAAAGTGATCAGCTACACTTGAAAAATGATAATGTGGCACATGTTGTAGGTAGGAATGATTTGGTAGAAGAAAAAGAAAAACAAGATTAACCTACTTTAAGAAAAAGTTGAAATTAAAGATTGATTTGTATATATTTCAAAAGAGGTAAAATAAAACAACATTTACAGCTGCAAGTAATGTAATTTTACTTTCCTATACAAATAATCATTACCAATATTAATTAGTTTTTTTTTACTCTATATTCACACAAAACCTATTTTACATAGTATTTCTTATATGTTTGTCATGAACTTGCTAAAAAGAAACAAAGCAAGTGTCAATGTTCATTAATATGAAAATATGGAGGAATTGAAGGCAATGAGAATGTAACTGTTCAAGTATAGTACACCAAGATTAGTTGTCGAGGACTTTTTATATTTTTTTCTATATTATATCTATTCCTACAAAATGTAATCACAAAATCCTGAGGGAAAAAATTACTATATTATTACTACTAGTATAATTTTATTGTATTAATTTAAGACTGGTAAGATAACATCAAACTAATAAAGTTATAGGTTAACTGGTTTAATTTCTTATGTTAAACTTTTGGCTGATTTTTTCTCAGACTAAAATAGATAGTGATATACAAAGTCCAAATGAGATGCTAGTACAATCAAACATGGGGTCTAAAATTATTGTACATTGTAAATTCACTACTTATATATAGTCCTGTATATCTCTTAATTTTTATATTGTAGCAGGAGTACAACTACTATTAATCAATTGGAATTTGGTCCTTGGTATTTTCCTGCTTATTGGAGATACTAATAAGCTTTTGCTATTCTTGAAGCAATTAAATTTATAAAATCACACAATATTGGTAGATCTATAATACTTTCAGACTCTAAAACCTGCTTACAGTCTCTTCTCTCCTTCCCCTTCCGCTCTAGAGCACGACATCCGGTCATTTGAATATTAGAGAAGAACTATTGAACTGTTCCGTTTTGGGTCTCTGAACATCACTCTCGCCTGGATACCAAGTCACTGTGGCATAACAGGTAACAAATCCGTAGACTCCTGTGCCAAAGCAGCAGTACAGTTGGGATCAATGGATCATTACAGGGTCTATGCTGAAGATTTATGTACACCAGCTAAAGCAGGATTATGTAAAGCGTGGCAAAGCGATTGGATTGTTTCAAAAGCCCAAAAGGGTAAAAAGTATGGATTTACAATTGGAAGTTCCTCTGAAGCCTTGGTTTTCCAAATTCAAATACATTGATAACCAACAACTTCTATTATTTGCCGACTTTGCTTGGGGCACGCCTGTACCCCGGTTCACTTAGCGAAACTTAGAATCAGAGACCACTCTCTGTGTGAATGTGATTTGGAGGACGGCACTCCAGATCACTTGTTTTTTAATTGCACTAAATACAGATACTCTTTATATGATACTAGCTTTTGCCCGCGGCTTCGCTTACGTTAAGAAGTATTATTATTAAATAGGTATAGTTTTTGCGGCTTTACTTTTGTTTAGCGTGTGTAAAAATTAGGGCCTACAAAACTTCTTTGTACACAATATTCTTAACTAATTTATCATTAGGCGCTAAAACTATCAAGCTATTGGGTGAACTTACTCGTGAGCAAGCAACATAAAACTGTTCATGAGAGAAGCAATGTTCTCTCAAGTCAATACCCGCAAATTTGAGAGTTTACCCCTGAGACTTGTTTATTGTCATGGCAAAGCAGACTTTAAGGGAAACTGTAATCATTTAAATTCGAACGGGATATCATTAGGTATTAATGGGATTCGTGGTATAAATACAGCTTCTCCTTTCGCACACCCAGTTAATATTGTGGCTTCCACTATATTGCGATGTAACGCTTTCACTTGCAGTCTCGTACCGTTACAAAGTTTTCGTACAGTATAAACCCTACCTAGAACATGTTCTTTTTTTACCCCTGACCATCCTGCAACAAACACTCCTCTCTTCCTTCTCTGAAACGATCGCTTGTTCCAAAGGTAATACGCAGGGATTTCCGAGTATAGCTATGTTTTTGCAAAGTCATCCACGTTACACAGATCGAAAAAGGAGAGGAGTGTAGTTGTAGGAGGACTACTCAATTTGGCGCACAAGTTCTGCTCATTAAAATAGATTCTCTGTCCATTTTCTAAATGGACCGCAAGGTGCACTACAGGAGGAAAACGCTCATGTATTGGGAATTCAAGGATTCGCCAAACTGCTACAGCTGAACTTGTATATCGACCACTTGCGTAGGTTGTAACTTCATCTTTCCCGTTCTCTAAAGTAAACGTAGCCTGATCTGACCCTATATTAACATATTTGCAAACGTATTTGATTGACTTCGCTGAATGGCAATACTCTACATTCACGTGAGCGATACATATTCTTAATAGGACATCATTTTTTTTTTCAGCGTGTCCTACTTTGGTGGCCTGGGAAAGACCTTCACAACAAAACCGGGCTTGGTGGGCGAACGCAGAGGGCGCTCAGCCAGCGCAATTTATGGGTTGGGCGGCTACGCAAGGGCACGCCTGTGGGTACGGACCTCAACTTGGGCGGCTGGCCAGTTGAAAAACGAACCTAACGGTGATCTACCAGCGTTTCGGAAGCGACTACTTTGAGAAGAAACGCCGAAAGAAACTAAAGGCTGCGTCGGAGTGAAACTACGTTATTTAAACAACAGCTGACGGACCTATCCTTAATCATCGTCGTCGGCGACGCCGGTGTCTCGGAATGTGACGAGTGCTTGTGTGTACCTCGTTGTTGATAGGATCGGCGGTCGCAAGGGCCGCGGTAATTGAATCGACGGGATCCAATAGGACATGACGCGGACGGCGTAGTTTGCACGCGATGCCGCTATTCGGTGTGTAATCGCAGGCACTGCGGACTATAGGATTAGGGTGATGCTGCGCCTTGTCGAAATATCGACGAGATGCATTTTGCATGAAACTGGCGAGCGTTTCCAGCTTAAGGTCGTCATGGAGATCTATGTTGCGCATATACAGCGGGGCACCCACTGCTTTACGCAAGAATTTATTCTGGATGACCTAAAGGGAATCCAGAGAAGCGGACTGGCTCTGGGCGAATACTACGCTAGCGTAGGTCATCACCGGTCTTATTACGGTCTTGTAAAGACTCAACTTATTTCTAAGTGACAGTAGCAAATCATTATTATCCTTATAATTATGACCCTTTCAGCCCGATCCGTCCAGTGGTTTGGCTGTGCGTTGATAGATCACTATGTCAGTCAGACAGTCAGTCACCTTCGAGTTATATATACAGGGTGGCCCAAATGAGACCTAGTGATGTTAAACACGTGTAACTCTTGTAATAACGGTTTTTTTTAAATGATTTATTTTTATATGTTAAATACATTTTATGGAAATTTAACGTGACTATGTGTGAAATATGACATCAGACAAATGACCACCATTTTGCTCGATACAGGCATTGGCTCTTTTTAGCGCATTTTGCATTACACGGCGTAATGTTTCTGGTTGCAGGCGCCGTATTTCGTCTCGAATATTCTGCTTGAGCTGTCCAATTGTCTGTGGTTTGTTAACATACACTTTGTCTTTTAAATATCCCCATAAAAAAAAATCGGGTGCAGTTAAATCTGGTGAACGAGGAGGCCAAGAGAAATCTGAATTTCTTGAAATTATGCGTTCACCAAAAATTTCACGCAGCATGTCCATAGTTTGCCTAGCAGTATGCGCAGTGGCTCCATCTTGTTGAAACCACAAATTAGGATGTTACTCCACCATTGTCCGCAAAAAGTTGTCGATCATTGTTCTGTAAGAAGCCCCGGAGACTGTTTCTGGCGTTTCATCCTCATTCTCAAAGAAATATGGGCCGATGATTTTTGTGGCCATAACACCGCACCAAACAGTGCATCTGATTGGGTGTGACTGATGCTGATGCATTGCCCTTGGATTTTCGGAGCCCCACAACCTACAGTTTTGTTTATTCACATAACCACTTAAATGGAAATGCGCTTCATCCGTCATCAAAAGATTATTTAAAAAATCATTTTGTGTGGCTAATTGTGTAAAGCGAATAGCGTATTGTAGTCGTTGTTGGGGTCTTGCGGTAGAAGCTGTTGCACAATTTGAACTTTGTATGGATACATCTTAAGATCCAACTTTAAAATTCTCTGTAATGTTGTTCTGGGTATACCCAATTTGCCGGAACGGCGACGAGTTGAGACATATGGATCATTTGCAACACTCTGCTGTACAGCTTCCACGTTGTCTACAGTACGAATATTTCGATGAGCACCTCTTCCTGGACGGTCGGCAACTGAACCCAGTTCCTCAAAACGGCGAACTAAACTTGTAATCATGGAAGATGTGGGCGCTGATCTTACGTTAAAAAAACGGCGATAATTTCGCTGCGTCAGAACAATTGATCGTTGAGAAGAATAATAAAAATCGATAATTTTAATGCGTTGTTGTGGACTGTACGTATTCATTTTAAATTTCCAAGAGTTCAGTTATAATCTGCAAAAAGAAAAAATAAATAATGTTAAAAAATAAAAATGTTATTTGTGTTTCACATCAGCGGGTCTTATTTGGGCCACCCAGTATTTAGATAGGCTTTTTACTTTCCTTTCAATATGATTTACAATGGATTACAGCGATAAATTAAAACAATAGACTAATGTAAATCAGTCAGTAATGTGATATCTACAACAATATACGGCACTTTTGTGCCCTGTCCTCACGTAAAAATCGGAGGTTGATTAAATCATGCCCGGCTGAACATTGCCAATAAAAATATTGAAATCATGAAGGGGATGATGATTATGATCATTAATCCTGCTGCTATTAACTCACAAAATCCGCCATAAGTACCATTTTTCATCATATCAGCAAAATATTCGTCAGGTGTTACGTAGTTATCACCATTCCTATCGTGGGTCATAATTGAAAACTTGCTCCAGTCATTAACCACATATCTGACAATTTCTGACCGCACCTCCATCGCTCTATCTTGTGTTTCGTACATTAAATAAGAGAGAGCACGAAAGAAACATGCCCCCGTCACCAACAATAGGGACGACAGTACATTCTTCAACTTCTCCATTAACGTTCAGATTTTCTTTAGCCATTTTAAAAAAGTCTAACCGACAAAACCTATACTTAAACCAAACAAAAACAAAACAAATACTAAATAAAAAGCTGAGTCTATAACCAAAACTACTAAACCGAAATAAAGCAAATGCAATCCAAAATATGCCAAGTAAAGAACAGCCATAATCGTCAAATATAATCCTTTTTTTTTTTTTTTTTTTTTTTTTTTTGAAGCGGACTAACTACTGATTGCCGGGAAAGGCATTTTCAGCTCAACCGGGCTAAATATAATCCGCTAGAAATATTTAGGTATAGTATGTACTATTAGATACGGCGGCCACTCATCATCGGGTATTTGTAACTTAGTGAAAACACAACGATAACGCGTTTTAAAATACTACTAGCACCATCTATTGTCAACATTTAAAACTAAAAATTATTTTGTTCGTCTTAATTTATTCGTTCCTTATTTTATCCCTATGGGGGTTGAATTTATCAAAATCTTATTTAAACGGACGTCTTCAACATAGTAGCTCCAATCTTTAATTTCAGTTCAATCAGTCAAATATATAAGAAGATTTATATAAACTTTCAACCCCTATTTTATCTCCTTGGGGGTGGAATTCATCAAAATCCTTTCTTAGCGGATGCCTACGTCATAAAATCTACCTGCATGCTGGTCTGTTAAAAATGACAGACCGTCGTTATATAGATCTGGCTTGTTTGTAATTTGACGTGATATCTACTCAGGCACCAAAATATTTATACAACAAGTTGGTTTGGTCCTCAGACGTGAATACTTATAAGACGAGAGGTTCCGAATTCTTGTTAGTAACACCGCGACACCGCTTGACAACATTTCGTGATAGTTTTCGTTATCAGGCTACGAAGTGTTGGAACAATTTGCCGCCACCACTTAGAATATCCAAATCTAAATTGGCTTTCAAAAATAGAATTAAAATGATATTTATTTAATAATCTATTAGTTACACGTAGTCTATTTCATTTATTTTTACTTATACTTTTGCTCTTTTTTTGGGTACCTATACATATATCTTTACTATAGTATCTATCACTAATACATTTGGTAGTCGATTTATTTATTATATGTAATAGTTTATTTTAGTATCACTCATATTTATTTTGTATTTATTATTTAAGCTATATGTATTTTTATTGTTTATTCTTATAAGATGTAACACGACCGGGGCCCTTCATGAAAATCAGCGCTGCAGGCTTCCTCTGTGGCTTTAGACTGATAAAGGTCCTATTTTCGCCATGTTTATATGTTTTGTATTTTCTTTTGTTTTTTGTGTTGTTTGTATTGCTGCATTAAAATTTTTGATTTTTTGTTATTTGTGGCGAAATAAATACATTTTTCATTTTCAAATTTCAGCCCGATCCGTTCAGTGGTTTGGGCTATGCGTTCATAGATCACCATGTCACCCAGTCAGTCACCTTTAAGTTATATATATATTTAGATTTTACCTCCCTCCATTCCTCGTCCTACTAACTTAATGTGTCTTCTATCCCTTCCAGAATCTTCCATTTTAGACCTATTATCAAAATGGGAGTCGAAGCTGCTCGCGTCCGTAGGCTTAACCCTAGTTTCCCTACACGTGACTCCTGGGTGGTGCTAAACGAGCAGCAGCGAGGTGGTAGGGCGTCGGTGCCCGTCTGGATCGCGACCACAGTACATGGGTGTAAAGCCCGTCATAGTGACCAGTTTCAGCTTGTCGCGTTTCGGGATCAGCTTGTGTATATCCAGTAGGTCATATACCTAGAGACCTTCAGTCGTGGTATATGTGGGCCGACATGCCGATGTAGACTATCAATAGATTTTTATCCTTTGATAGTCGCTTTCGTTTTTGGACTACACTGTACTTACCATCAGGTACTCTATAGTTACAGTGTCGAGCCAGTGTAAAAAAAAAAACATTAAACATAACAAAATAAAACTTTAAAATCTACACTAGTGTAACTAATACTTATTTGGTGGTGGACTAATCTTTATTTTATTTGTGTTGTCCATTTAATTTTAGATAACCTGATCTGGATCTGCGAAAGAAATATACTTTCACATATTTTAAATTTATTATACCGACCAATCTTCTTCGTTTATTGCACTACTTGCATGACATTAGCAGAATCGTACTTGCGCGTTGCCATTAAAGAAAGAAGAAGAGATATTAACTGGTGCGTGTGAGATGGCGAGGAAGAAGAAGGAAATCCAGGAACGAACTTACTTGTATAGGTCCTGGTCCACAGCGCTGGTTCAGGCGTCCACACCACAATTTCACGTGTTGAGTGGATTAGGCAGAGCGTACGAGATTTCACAATGGTATAAAAAAGAGTTGTAGCGTTTTTATAGAATCTTAAAGCGAACGCGATACAAGTTATACGGAGCGCTCGAACCCAGAGAAAGGAAACGGATGAAGAAGGTAGGGGATAAAATGTTTAGTGAGTATTGATAGTGTAAAAATATATGTAATATAAAAGAACATACGAGTATATTAAAAATATAAAATAATAAATAACCTAAATGTAAAATAGATAATAAACGGCCTAAACACTAACCCAATGATAATTATCGCAAGTGACAACACATTAACGGATAATGCAAGTACCTGCCGATGTCTCAATATTTTGGTTAAAACGAATCAAGATTTTTGCCAATAATAGGATTTATAATAGGAAGACAAATACTATGTATAAAATAAGATAATTATAGTTTACTCTCACAAAAGTGTAGTCTAAACTCAACAATGTCAAGGATACAAGTGAGAATACACAGAATTATCATTTGTTTATTATGTGTATATTTTTTATTTAAATTTATGAATTTATTATTTAAATGCTTTTTTTTTGTAGATTCATTTTTCTAGTGGTAATTTATTAGTAAGTAATTTGGGCTTGTCAATCATGTCATTGAGGACAAGGGATTATATATATTAGGTCCTTACATATGAAATTGGCGTTTTTCGTACTGGCCACTTTAATCACAAATTTCTCCTCTTTGGTAAGGAATTCCAAATTCAAATTTGTACAGCTATAGACTCATGTATTTGTGCTTCGATGATCGTCATTCATTTGTTTTTTTCTTCTGTTTTTTTCTGTTTGCGTCACTCATTTTACAAAATGGAAAACTTAAAATATCGCATTATTTACGAGTACGAGTTCCGCCGTGGCACTAGTGCTGCGGAAACTACTCGAAGGGTGAATGATGTGTATGGCGGTCGTGTTGCAAAAGAAAACACAGTTCGTTTTTGGTTCCAACGTTTTCGTTCTGGAAATTTCGACCTGCAGAACAAGCCCCGTGGACGGCCTGAGACTCAAGTTGATAATGAAGAGTTGAAGGCTATTGTGGAAGCGGATCCATCGCAAACCACGTCCGAGTTAGCTGCAGGCTGCGATGTTAGTGATAAAACTGTTTTAATTCACTTGAAGCAAATTGGGAAGATTAAAAAGCTTGAAAGGTGGGTACCTCACGAATTGACTGAAGCAAACCGGCAAACGCGCGTCGACTGCTGCGTTACATTACTAAACCGGCACAATAATGAAGGTATTTTAAACCGAATCATTACCTGTGATGAAAAATGAGTTCTTTACGATAATCGGAAGCGCTCAGCGCAATGGTTGGATCCAGGCCAGCCAGCCAAATCCTGCCCCTAGCGAAAATTAACCCCAAAAAAGTTACTTGTACGCGTTTGGTGGACTAGTGCCGGTATTGTTCATTACAGTTTTCTCAAATCTGGCCAGACTATTACGGCTGATGTCTATTGTCAGCAATTGCAAACCATGATGGAAAAGCTAGCGGCTAAACAACCTAGGCTGGTCAATCGCTCCACGCCACTGCTGCTTCACGACAACGCTAGACCACACACTGCGCAACAGACGGCTACTAAATTAGAAGAGCTTCAATTGGAAAGTCTAAGACATCCTCCGTACTCCCCGGACCTTGCTCCAACAGATTACCATTTTTTTTTCGAAATTTGGATAACTTCTTGCAAGAGAAAAAATTCAACTCCGATGGGGCAGTCCAAATCGCCTTCAAAGATTTTATTGATTCCCGTCCGACTGGTTTTTTTAGTAAAGGGATCAATGAACTACCTATGAGATGGCAAAAGTGCATAGAAAATAATGGTTCATACTTTGATTAATTAAATATATTATATTAAAAAATATTCGACTTTTTGTTCCTCCCATACAAAACGCCAATTTCATATGTAAGGACCTAATATATATATGTATATATATAGATATATATGAATATATATGGATATATATGAATTCTGATAAAAACAGGACTAATGACATCACCCTTTGTTTATAAAATTCACAGGTGATATTAAAGTCATGAGTTGGACTTTCTAAAACCTACGAATATCATAGGTTACCTTTTTATATAATTGCATAATAAATAATAATTTCACTACTAAGTAATATATTAATCAGGTTAATTAGTAAATACAAATTACACTTACATACTTAAATACAAAACAACTTTCATTGCTTGGTGACTTCATACATGAAACCACGAATAGAGAAAATGAAGATTAATAAAATTTATGAGATTTGGCAACTTTCAGGCAATATTGTAAAGTTTTCTAGTAAAGTTCAGAAATATTCGGCAATTTTCATCTCTAATCACGACAGAAGGCCTTATGCCTCTAGGCACAACTGCATAGTTTATTATATCAAATTTATAAATACACAATATACCTTGCCAGAATTGATAATTCTTCTTTCAAGTGCAGAAAATTGGTTTCTAAAGTCTACATAATTTACATCTGACTGCGCCACACATTATGCATTTTGTAAGATTCAATCTGAAGCTGAAAACCGTTTATATAAAAACGCCAAAATAGTTTTGGCCAGCACAAGGCTGCATTCTGCTTATTAAACAGAACTAAAGACAATTTTTCTCTTTTTTCAATTCACAAATAACAGAAAACGATTCGAAAGATATTTTATTAAAAATTTAATTAATACAAATAATCATTATTAATCCAGTATGTCTAAATGTTTAGATCTACTGCACAGACGCCATGATGCTGTCCTCATTCTTCTTGAGGATGACGAAACCCTCCATGACGGGCGACAGCGGTATGTACTCGTCAGTGGCGAGCTCCGCACGCTCCCCGAAGGACAGCAGCACAGGAGTGGTATGCGTGTGGGAACCGGCTATTGTTTTGGGTGTACCTGCCTTGCCGATAACATCCACCGCCTGTTAGAAAAGTGACAGTTATTAATCCTTTCATGTCATACACCACTAAACCCAATATAACAACTACCGCGCCGATTCATTCCCTAGGGCGGTTCACCCCAGGCCTACGAAATTTATAACAGCAAACTTATGTCAATACATAATCAAAAATATCCATTGATCCCCGAAATGTCATTCTTATCTGGCTGATAATCAACAAAACAACGATATGTTTTTGAATTAGTATGTCAGGATCTGACTTTAAGTTTTATATTAGGTGTAGCCATAGATGGGCAAAATGTAATCAGATTAATAAAAATGATTAACGATTACATTTTACATTTTTTACCATTAATATGACTGCATTTTGCCCATTATATTTTAAACACTACAAAATCCCAGATTGAATACACATTTATGATTTCTTAATGATTTAAATGGATTTAATCATGATTACAGAGCAAGGAAATTAAAACTACGACTACATTTTGTAATCGTTCATCATTAATCAGATTACATTTTGCCCATCTCTGGGTGTAGCTTATACATAATGGAGTGTGATTATACATTGATCAATTCAAGCAATAAATTGGATACATATTGGAACATTTCAAACAACAGTATACAGAATTGTATACAAAATATACCTGTCCAACGCGCACGCTGACGTTCAAGGGCTGAAGGTTTTCATCGAGAGTGACGAGCCATCTAGGCTGTATCGCCGTCGCCAGCACGTACAGCAAGTAGTGAGATTTACCGAGGATAACTGGAAATAATATTATTACCTATTTTATACATAGTCGAATACTAATCCACCGGACATATGAAATTATTGAATATTACTCCATATTATGAAAAAAATTCCCCCGCCGCGTCTGTATGTTCGCGATGAATTCAAAAACCATTAGCACTAAACAAACCATAACGGGTCAAATGACCCATTTTGAACTTTTGTATTGAAAGTACAAGTATCATCTTATTGTTTCTGCACATTTGACTTCATGACTTTTTCAAACTAATTAACTTACAGTTAATTTAGTATTTTTTTGTTTTGTTTATTTTGAGTAATACTTGTCGTATACCTACCACAACGGGTCATTTGACCCAGAGAGCATTATTTTGTTTTATAAGCTTATCGAGTCATATTGCTTATCGTTTTAGTTACACATTTCTGCAGGTAAATACAGACTGTTGCGTAAAGTAGTTCAATCAAAATAATTGAGAATAATTTCAATAAAATATCATAATTCTAGTTTGGACATAGCTTTTTAGTGTTTGAAAAGGTAGCAAAAAAAATTAAAAATACAGTTCACTCTTTACCCAGAAAAATGTTGAAGCAAACAAGACAGTACAAGTTCTTAGCAGATATAATTAATATTGGCGAAGAGTTTTTGGAAATTGGTGAAGAGCAATTTTCTGAAAATAAAGATACATTGGTTCCAAATGAAAATGTGTTTGACTCTACATATACTGACGATGAAAAGGAAAATATTGTGAATATATGGCGTGGACGAAAAAGAATAAGATTACTTTCAAGTTCTGAACAAAGTAGAAATAAATAAACAACATGTTGTGAATGATAGATCTGTTTGGGAAGAAATACAAGTAGATGGCACACCTGTAAGAACATCGCTTCATAACATTTTCAGGCAAGAAGTAAACCCAACAGGATATACAAAACGTCATATAATGAAAGGTAAAGTTAGTACTGCAATTATCAATGAAAATTGACCACCGTATTATGAACCATATAAGATCATGCACAATAGAAGAAGCAAAGAGAGTGTTAGGATTCAATTGGAATTTATCTCAAGAAAAATTAGATGCATTTATTGCAATTTTATATGCCCGAGCTGCATATGGAGCAAATAATTTGAATATTTATTTTTTGTGAAATAACAAATGGCGAGAAAATTTACCACAAAGTCTAAGTCTTGCAGATGGACTCTGCAAGTTTTTTCAATGTCCTTGATTTAGCTGGAATAAAAGCCTGGATTTTGTACAAGCAAACGACAGCAGAAAATATCTCGAGAAAAGATTTTTTACTCAAGGTAGCAGTAGAACTTGGCGCCGATTTTCGAGAAGCCCGTGAACAACCAAAAGAAAACAAATACGAAAGAATCGTTGCCTTAGTCTTCTACAGATGCTTATCAACGTAAGAGGTGTAGGTAAATAGAATACTATAAAGAAAATAAAATCAACAAAATTTGCTCTAAATGTAAAAAATATGTTTGCGGAAAATGTACAATGGACACACTTATATGTAAAAAATGCGATGAGCAATAATTAAAAATTTTTACTTTTGTAATAGAAATGGTCAATATACTATTTTTTTTATATAATGAATTTTATTATTATGTTTATTTCCTTCCTAACATCCATATAATACATTTAACACGTTGCGTACCGCGTGGAGCGTGTGCGCCCCACGCTGAACTTTTCGTTCAAGCCAATTTGGTATTATCATTGTAAAATGAAGAATTTTTTAAAAATTCAATATGCAGTCGATTACGGGCATCTTAGTACTACTGCTGATGGCTTCATTTAATCGTGGGGCGTATACAACCTTTCCTTGATAATTATGATTTTTGCGGCATCTTATTTAGCGTAAGGCATTCGCCAGAAACAAAACAATACAAGTGTAAAGCGTGGGGCGCATACGCCCCACGCGGCCTGGACGGAAAGCCTTCTAAAAACGGTCCGGCAGGGAACGTGTTAAGCAGGAAATGTGAAGTCGGGTCATTTGACCCGCTATGGTAGAAATAGGTATATAAAAAGTGTTGGTATGATTAGTGTTAAATAGGTGTTCTTTTAACAATAGACAGAGTGAATCATGAGCCAAGTTTTAGTGAATAGTTTATTAAGATTTTGTGTAATTCGATTGTATTACATGACGATAACTGTTAACAAAGTCGGAAAAAATCAAGCCATCGGCAGGCTTTAACTGATAATGCTGCCGAATCTCTTTGAGATATAACATAATAATGTATGCTGGGATTGTTCCTCTTTTATATGTTTAAATAAAGTTCCTGGATGGCATATCTATCTTTTAAGAATAACTTAATACCCCAGTATGATTGTAAAAATACGGTCACACATTATGTGATAGTTGGAAAGCTTTTACACGGGCACAGTGTTAATTCTTATCAATTTAAATGCGACGGTTACTATAGAAGATATAATATAAACAACATAGTGAGAGAGGGTAGTGAGAGGGGCTGGGGGAAATGTTTCCGGGAGAGAAGGCAAAAGGAGGAAAGTCACATTACATAAACGCTTAAGTGAATAAAGCTATGACACATGTTAAGGTTTGGTTAGGTACTGACTGTTCTTGCAGTCTAGGAAAGCAGTGAGCACGACGAGCAGGCCGGCGAGCGCGGGCTGGTTGATGAGGCGGCGGTCGGCGTGCGCCGGACAGAGCGTCACGGTGCCCTTGCCAGCGTGGCAGAGCCCCTGCGCCAGCCGCACCATGAACAGGTGCACCGGCGACTTGCCGTGGTACAGCGCCAGCGCGCGCAGCATCGTCGCCAACCTTGAATCAAGCAACATTTACATTACTCTGCCATTGCTACACTTTGAGGCCATTTTTCATTGCATTGATCAGCTCCATATGTCTAACTCCTTTTTCATTTTATTCTTCTTCTGTAAGGTCGGCATCAGAATGACAGCATTCTTGCTGTTGCACTCGGTTATACGTTGTTGTGACAGTAGCTACTTTCCATCATATGGTCTGTTAGCCAATTTATTACCGTTGATATTGAGTATTCCAGCGACTAGAATTGTAAAATGAGACTCAAATTGCATCAGTATAATTATATAGCTATCTGTGTGTATGAATGTTGAATTTACGTACAAAAATACTTGTATCTAAATTGACACAAAATACAAAAAGAGAAGTAATCCCGCATCATTCTCTATTTGACCGACTAGCTTGAACGATAAAATTAAAATCAAACTTAAGTTTTTATTAACACTAATAAGATATGAAAAAAAAAAGACAAGGTCACCTGGCGTTATTGGTGCCGGCTCCGACGAGTCCCATAGCGAAGATGGCGTTGTATGCGACGTCGTTGTCAGAGTCGTGCGAGTACTTGTTGAGCACGTCGATGACGGACAGCTGCGGGTTCGATATCGAGCACAGGGCGATGGCAAGCGGCACCGCGCGCCTCACGGCCGGCTCTCCGTACCGGCCCTGTTGCAAAAGAACGATAACCACTAACTGACCAACGTTATTACGGCTGTTTTTCAATAATTAATAAGCCTTTTATCTTATTGACTAATGTCAGTTTCATAAACTGTATGCATTAATATAGACCAGAGATGGGCAAAATGTAATCTGATTAATGATTACAAAATGTAGTCGTAATTTTAATTTTCTTGGTATGTAATCATAATTAAATCCCTTTAAAACATTAACAAATCATAAATGTGTATGCAATCTGGGATTCCGTAGTGTTTAAAACTGTTTTAAACACTACGGAATCATTGCTCATCTATATGAGCAAAACGCACTCATATAAATGGTATTAAACGTAAAATGTAATTGTAATCGTTTTTATTAATCTGATTACATTTTGCCCATCTATAATATAGACTATGTAGGATGGATGTTATTGTATGAAATATTATTATGTATGAAGTAGTAAATGTGTAGAAAATTATTAAGACGTAAAATCAATTAGAAAAGTAAAATAAAGTTTTTTTTTAAGTTTAATTCAATATTTATTCTGATCTGAGGATCCTCAAAACAACTATATTTCTTATACATAAAGCACAAAGTTGCAATTGATAGTTTAAAGACAGTGACCGGTCGCGTCATGTTTTATAAAATTTGCATAACATTGTCTGTCATTATGGCGACAACATATATTAATTGAGAACGGACAATCTAACAAACGGCATTTAGCTGTAAATGTGTCTCTGCGCCTGACAGTAATATCAACTAATTATTTTGAAAGCTACCTTATTCAGTTTTTAAAAGTAATGTATGTAATAATACGCTGAGTATTATAACCAATGCATTAATACTACGTCTACTGAACCGGTGATAATAGCTGGTATTTATAGTTATCTTAAAAAAAAATCTTTTATTTTTTTCATTCTGAAAAATAATATATCTTTTACTAATTTTATATAATATCTACAAATTATTCGCCGGTAGATCTAGTGTAAAATTGTATATATTCTTGCAATAGTGGACAATGATAATTACGAATTTTAGTTCTATACAGACTGACAGAATAGAGGTTGCTAGTTTGATTGCTATTTAAAATTTTCTAGAAGTATTAAGCAAGGTACAAGCTTGTGTGACATGTAAGGCCAGCTTCAAACGGGTGTAATGTATTATGTAATATGACGCGAATAGTACTCGGTACACGGACTAAAGTTTAAAACTGATCACCTATGTATCAGCACGAACGCCGTGACCAAGCTGGCCCGAGCGTAACACATAATATCCGCATTTAGAAATTGCAATATATTAAATTACCTACATGTTACCCAAGTCTGAATCCAGCTCTTGGTGATTAGACTGAAAATGCACTAACAAAACACAAATTTTCAAAATCACCGAGAATAAAGGCCGTACTTTTTAAAAGTTAGTTATGGGAATTGTGAAGATTCATGGTTTTATACAGTGAATTTGTAGTTGTCTCTAAAAAAATAACATTTTTTACTAACAGTCCAAAAATGTTAATCAAAAGAGTGAAATTGTCAGAAAGTACGACCATATGCTCAGTTGGAATAAGAAGACAGCAACAAGAGATTCTGGCTGATGTCGAAGTCTTCATGATCAAAATTAATAAAACGCAACTCTTACCAACTGCCCGAAGATACGAGTGCACATCTCAGCGCCAGTTTCTTCGGCCAGGGCAATGACGGCCACCCCGAGAGTAGCCACGGCTTGTACTGATGACAATTCCTTGTTGGCTTCCTTCTCTTTTTCCTTTTCTTTGCTCTTGCTGTCTTTTGATGATTTACCTTTAGAACATGATATAATAGCAAATTTTAAACTCTATAGATCCTAAAACGATTCAATCAATCATTATTTTATTGTAACAGATAGACACAATCACTACTGCCATGAATGTGTGTATGCTCACCCTGAAAGGGAAATGATAAATTATTATTAAATAAAATTCATTAATCCATGGATAAAAAACTAGCATTTAATTACTTCTTTTTTACTTTATTTAATTTGTATGCAGTATAAACAGAATTTTATGCCGTAGCCAGCAGCAACTAGTTTAATTGTTTAAGCACATAAACTTTGGGAGTCGAAGCTGCTCGCGTCCGTAGGCTTTACCCTAGTTTCCCTACACGTGACTCCTGGGTGGTGCTAAACGAGCAGCAGTGAGGTGGTAGGGCGTCGGTGCCCGTCTGGATCGCGACCACAGTACATGGGTGTAAAGCCCGTCGTAGTGACCAGTTTCGGCTTGTCGCGTTTCGGGATCAGCTTGTGTATATCCAGAAGCTCATATACCTAGAGACCTTCAGTCGTGGTATACGAGGGCCGACATGACGATGTAGACTATCAATGGATTTTCATCCTTTGATAGTCGCTTTCCATTTTGGACTACACTGTACTTACCATCAGGTACTCTGTAGTCACTACGTCGAGCCAGTGTAAAAAAAAACTAATAAGGGTATTGTGGTTCAATTCTTAAGTATGCTCTTGTATGCTTACTCTTATTCTTGTCATCCTTGGAGCTCCCTGCAGAGCTGGAGCTCTCTTTGGCATCTTTCTTATCTTGTTTCTTAAAAGCCGTGTCCTCGGTCGAAGATTGTTCATTCTGAAATATAAAAAATTCACTCATACTGTTTAATCAGCGATAAGTGCACACACTTGATCTTCAAACAGAAAATAAATAATGTCTCTTTTTTCCGGAAGTTCTGTCTACGTGATTGTTCTAATATTCCCAATTTTAATATAATTTGTATGAGCGACACAGGAGCGTAGATCCCAGTTTTCACAACCGAGAGTTTTATTCTCGGCCCGGCAGCGCCGATCGACCGGCGACTCGATCAGTTGTGCTTTTTGTTTGTTTTACACTGACTCGACATGTGATTACAGTGCACCTGATGGTAAGTAGAATTTAGTCCAACAACAACAGTGACTATCGAAGGATAAAAATTCATTGATTGTCTCCGGCGTCATGTCGGTCCATATATACCACGACTGAAGGCCTCTAGGTATATGAGTTACAGTATATAAACAAGGTGATCCCGCACGCGATAGGCCAAAGTGAGTCACTGTGACGGTCTTTACACTTGTGTACTGTGGTCATGACCCAGTTCGGGCAATCGCCCTACCACTAAACCGCTTTATCGGGTCTTGAAATGTTTTGCCTTGTAGTATAAGCAATAACTCTTAAATCTTCATTTATTTCTATAATCTTTATTTCTCTAGAAATGTAATTTAATAATGCTGGAAATAATTGACTAATTCAAGTTAGGTAGATACATGATTTTAAACGACGTGCCCATAAAAAACTAAACATGCATGATGAGGTAAAAGTTTTATTCAACGATTTTAAAACTGCAGTTTCGCACTCTCTAACAAAATATATTTTACTGGCAAGTCTTAAAATCGTGTGTCCATCGTGACTTAAAAAACTTACATCGGTCTCAAAGTGTTTGGAGCAGATGTGCAGCATCTGTTGCACGACGAGCACGTCGCCGGTGCCCGCGTACGCGCACATCGACAGCGTCGTCTGGCACAGCGACTGCTGCGGCTCGGGTAACACCTCCAAAGCGGCCATAGTCGCTTCCATGCGCTCCTTGCAGCCTAAGGGTATACGTGCATTTTATAAACGATAATCATTATTATCTATATATAAGAATTATTTATTTACTTTTTGTAGGGTTGCCAGTGGCCCGGGTCAATCATTTATTTAAACAACACAGATACAATCAAAAATGTACAGTTCCTATTAACCCTTTATGGCGCAAGGTCGTTAAATTTGTTAATTTTGTAAAAACTAGGTGGTAAATAGTGTATAGTTAACGAAAATAATAATTATAAAAATATTAAAAATGTATCGTTTATAATTCTTAAAAACCTTGCATGTACTAGAAATGCAACATTAGATTAGTACTAAATCATTAAACTTAAAATTAGGAATAGATTATTATAAAACATCCTCTTACCGTTTACTTACAAAAATTTCAACAGTCAAATATTAGTATTTCACCAAGAATTAATTTTTCGTAAATGAAATTGAAAACCTGAAAACAGGCGTGTATTCGTTCGACACTACAATGAAACATCATTACCTACAAGTCTCGTCATCTAGTGAGCTGAATTGTCACTAAATCGTAAAAATGCTTTGTTGGTACCGTATAACACCAAGCAAAGTCCGTCTGTCGGCATTTATTTTATTGTTGCTTCTATTTGAGTGGTATGTTGCAGAAATACAACACGGCGCCATAAAGGGTTAAGGCATCCACAACATACGTCAGAGTGGCCTGTTTATTTATATTATATTAATGTCAAGATTATTCGTTTGTTCAGAATTCTAATGTACTGTAGACATGTTTCTTTGAAAACGACACTTCATGAAATAAGTGGTTACGTAGATCACCTATGCATTGGACAGACTTATTAAAAGCTAGCACAAATATCCATAGTTCAATGTTCTCATGATGTTGATAATTGTAACAAGTGAAAGCGCATCGTGAGAGCTATGTTATCCAAAATAAGTATACCATCAAGAGGCCACTACCATACTGCCAAGAGTGTACGACTGAGGAGGAGGAAGGAAAGAGCAGATGGTTGCGTTTGTATCGATTCGAATGTACGCAAGAAGCGCATTTGTATCACTTTGGTGTCTGTGCAAGCGACGGAGGGGCGCATGCTAACGCAGTTAGCCCCTTCCTCGTGCGCGGTTTCCTTGATCTCAGTATTACTTTAGTTACCTCCAATTTAAGAATCTAAAGAAGGTCTTGGAATGACCAATATGACATCTCATAACATTTAGAAAACTATATTAAACATCTATGTTTTATCAAATTTTCAAAGTTATATGACAATATTTAAAAGCACTTCAAGCTGAGTTTACCATCAGCGAAGAACTATTATTGTGGATATGTCATCTATTCGTTATTTTAATGTATTATATATTCATTTATAACCAATTAATTATATATATTCTAAAGTTTAAATTACAAAAACTTTTATTAAAAAATATTATTATGTGAGAATAATTACTGTAATTTTAAATATTTTATATCTAAGTGCTTAAATCTAATAGATGATTAACTATAATTTAACTTTAAAATTCTCACCCAAGAAACACAGCCCAAGACCCAAATGCAGGAATCTGGCGTAAGTGGACGATTGCAAGTCTTTGTTGTCATCAATAAGACGTTGAATGATAGCACAAGTCACCTATAAAAAAATATATATATATTATAATCCTAATGTGTCGTAATTACTGTTCTTAAATTTTTAAATAAAATAAAACTACATTTTTAGGATCTTAACTAAAATTCATATGGAGCATAAGTATTTCTTAGTGACCAAAGTTAAAAGTATGCAATGTTTTAAATTATGTACATTAACCTCTTGAAATCATATCTTTAAACGCAAAAGTAATGTCACAAATGCCGTCTCCCAGACGTCATAGTATGTCAAAGGGTTAATAACTTGTCGATTTTTCGGGGTATTAAGATTTCTGTGACGATCGTGTCAAAACTATGAGCCGTATAAACTATTTGCAGCAGTTTTTAATAAGAAAATCGCGTGGTAATATATGTTTTCTTAGACAGAAAGAAACAACATTATTTATATTTTAATTTATAAAAACATAATAAATAATTGAAATATGAATTTATTCATCCTTTTTTACAATCCACCAGTAGATAAACGCACACAAGCGGCTTGACTTTATTCAAAATTTTCATCAATTATCGTTTTATTTTAATCAAATTACACAAAACTTTAACAAATTGTATATTAAAACCTCCCCCATGAATCACAGTATTATTGAAAACTTCAAGAAAACCCGTTCAGCAGTTTTTGAGTTTGTCACAAATAGATAGAGAAACAGATGCGGCGGTGGACTTTGTTTTATAATATATAGTGATATTGTTATCACTGCAATGTATATGCATTATTAATAAAAATAGAACAGTTCTTTTGGTGGTAGGGCAATTGCCCGAACTGGAACATGACCACGGTACACAAGTGTAAAGACCGTTATAGTGACTCGCTTTAACCTATCACGTTTCGGGATCAGCTTTTGTATATCCAGTAACTCGTACCTATACTATACTTAGAGACCTTCAGTCGTGGCATATGTAGGCCGACATGACGATGTAGACTATCAATAGATTTTCATCCTTCGATAGTCGCTTTCGTTTTTGGACTACACTGTACTTACCATCAGGTGCGCTGCAGTCATTATGTCGAGCCAGTGTAAAAAAATAAAAATAATTTGAGTACCTAACTACAATTTTGCCACCATTTGTACCACAGACGGGCAAAATGTAATCAGATTAATAAAAATTATTAACGATTACATTTTACGTTTTCTACCATTAATATGACTGAATTTTGCTCATTTAAACACTACAAAATCCCAGATTGTATACACATTTATCATTTCTTAATGTTTTAAATGGATTTAATCATGATTACAGAGCAAGAAAATTAAAATTACGACTACATTTTGTAATCGTTCATAATTAATCAGTTTACATTTTGCTCATCTCTGATTTGTACCACTCTGGCTATTGTATCGGTAATAACACTTACTTCGCCATTACATGACCCGACGGCGATCAGACCGCAGGCCAGGGCGGCCAGCGCGCTGATCTCTGCGGGCGCAGCGCTGTCGCTCAATACGGGTACTAAATGCGATAACACGTCATCGCGCTGCGTGCCGGCATACGCGATACCGAGACCTATACAACGTTCAATATAGGTCACTTTATAATTTAACCCCAAAAAACATATTAACTTTTGATACCGCCACATAAACACAACAAAGCTCTGAGGGATTTTTAACCTATACTAATATTATAAAGGTGAAGAGTTTGTTTGTTTGTTTGAACGCGCTAATCTCAGGAACTACTGGTTCGAATCGAAAAATTCTTTTTGTGTTGAATAGACCATTTATTGAGGAAGGCTTTAGGCTATATAACATCACGATGCAACTATTAGGAGCGAAGAAATAATGGAAAATGTGAAAAAAACGGGGAAAATTATTCATCCTTGAGGGCTTCCATTGCGTGCGCTGCGAAAACGGTTCAAGATACCAAAAATATATGTATAAAAGAATTATTCCTCTTGGAATGATCTAAAAAAATGTCTCCGACAGTATATGTCTATCTTTTAAGATTAACTCACTAGAACCGTTTTTATGGTAATCAAATTTGGTCGAAATTGATGCTTTATTTGTTAAGAGTTGTATCAACGTAATAATATTAACCTTTATCCAAATAAATGTGTTGTTGATTAAGAGTATTTAATTGTGAACAAAATTGTCTTTGACATCACTTAATTTCAATGAACATCTTAGAAGATATTACAATTTTAAAATAAATAACTAACTAAAATGCCCAAAATAACTATACCACGCGGACGAAGTCGCGGACACAGCTAGTAAATACATAAAACTGCAATATCTAAGGGATGTAGTAGTATGAAAATTTAAATTTAGTTTTTCAAATGCCTACACAGACATATCACGCTTTTTACAGGAGACAATTTTTCTTATTACTGCTATTGGATCTTATGGTATTTTTATGAAATCTTATTTATACAACAATTATTTATAAGTTTAATAATTCCTTAATTATTTAAGATTATGTAGTTAAATAGCTAGATAGTGATTACGATAATAAAAACAATTTCTAGATTTTATCACTTTCATTGTTCTTCTCGAACACGCTCAATATGTACAACACTTTAAAAATAAAAACAACTTCCCACCAAACTTAGCGTTACTTTGACCAACAAAGCTAGACCAAAACTGACAAACGGATTGAATAAATGGGTATCCTACAACACTTATCTATTTTGTTGTTTAATAAAATGAACTAAACTAAAATAAAAATAAAGTTTTAAATAATTCGCGCAATAAAGTTGCCAGATTTTTTTTAAGTCCTAATAATTGAAGTTAGTTTGAGTTTTTTAAAATTAAATTAAAAGTTTACTGTAACTTAGACATAACAAAAGAACAAAACAAGATATTTTCAGTCATGTTTTACATACTTACCAAGAACGCTACCTATCCTTAGATTGGTACTCGAGTGTAGGACATAGTCTGAAAGCAAAGCGAGCGCAGGGTCGCACTCATTGCGGACACCGCAGTTGACCAAACCTAGGGCTAGAAGTGCACCCGCTTTGATATGTTCATCTGTGGTGTACAAGTATTTGTCGATAGGTGTCAGACCACCGTCCACGTCCCACAGGTGGATCATGCCGAGTGACGCCGCAGCGGAAAGCATGCCTAAAACAAATCAAATAATTAACTGAAGGAACAAAGACAAAAGACGAATGTCCACTTCAAAAGTACCACTTGTATTTCTTGTTAATTTCCACTTTGTAATGCCAAGTGATTGTTCAGGGGCTAATCTATTACCATCCTAAAAGTCAGATAGGAAACATGGGGGGAAGTGTCACAAAAACAAATGAAATTTCGAGCTTATATTGACGTAACTAGAAATGTATGAACTTGTCTTTAATTTTCTCGAAAATTTACAACATTCATCTTTTTACCTTGACCCTGCAACTGTAGTTATAAAAATCTTAAATTGTAGACAAAAGTCAGCAGACTCTTTACAAATGTGATTTTATTATGTCACATTTGTAAATACAGTCAAAATCGTTTATGGCGATATCGTTTAGAACAGGAAACCGGTTATATTGACCCAGAACAAAGATTCAGGCAAAAATATAGGACTTGTATCTCGAAAACATCACCGGTTGTTACGACTATCGATTTTTGCGACTAAACATGAGTAGTCCCTTCGATGTTGTTATAACAGGTTTTGACTGTATGCATAATCACGTCAATTCATTAGATAGGCAGAAACAATCTGACACCATTGTTTTTGTTAATCCCTTCATTCATTATCGCCAATTGTGATTACTTTTGAATTTACCCTTGTGAAATCATTATTTATTTTGTCTACATAGGCGAAATTTATTTATCCCCAGCTCGTACTTCAAATCACATTAATATTGATTAAATCAAATCGTAAATAATGATAATAATCTCTAAGAAAAAATGTTTTTTGTACTACAAAATATGATTGTTAATGCAACAATTCAGCTATTAAGAAAGATAATTGAAAACTGTTAAATATTTCCTTATGAAGTGCATAATAAAAAATATATTATGTATAAGTGTAAAAAAATAACAAACCATGATCCTTGTTTTTGTACATCCATTTGTTACCATCTTCCGTCGTAACCAATTTATCGCGGCCAAATCCAGCATTCACGAAGGCATTAACAAACGTAGCTGAAAGATTCTGTCTTGCCGAATCGACTGGATGCTCCGTGAGGAGTGAGGGACGAAGTGCTGAGCCTGCTGACTCTAGCCACGTTTTGTACACTTCTTCAGGTGTTTTAGGCTCCATTATATCAAGCTAGTTGAGTGAGAAATATAAGAACTATCAATAAAAATAAATAGTGAACTATCTTTTTTAATTATTGGCAATGATAATCCCTTTTTTTACTATGTTATGAGTATACACATATATTTGCATGTGTGTGTGAAATGAATTAATCTGAACTGAAAATTTTATCCCAACATATATGGATAGCAGGAAATTATGAGTAATAATAATATATTGACAAGCTATATGCCCGTTCAGTCAGACAACAGATATATTAATGGCTGTATCCACTTTGCATTTATATGTCATGACAATGTGACCAGTTACACAACCCAACGTCTTACTCAGGTCACTTACACATGACATTTCTATTAGATGCCATGTGCGTTTCCTCAGGATGTTTTCTTTCAAAGGTGAGCAGTTACTAGTTTCGTACATGTGGTGCATACAAGTATAAATAAATTTATTGTAAATCTATAATTCACCAAAAATATAGGAAATTTGTAAAAAATAAAACATTTGATGACTTACCTCTCGTGCTAAACTAAGGAAGTGATCATTAACGTGAGCATTAAGAAGAATCGTGCGCAAATCTTCATCTTCCAAATCAAGTGGAATGTACTGTTTTGCAATCATGTAGCACAGCTGTTTCTTGACCAGTCTGTTCAAAAATTATTTTAAAATTACATTTTCTTACACAAATTTCTAAGTTTTGCAGTTTTCTTAAAATTTAAATGAATTTTAATATTACAGTCAAAATCTGTTATAAAGTCTGTCTAACCTGTTATATTTTTTATGAAATTAAACTATATTTACAAAATTATATCAAATACACTTACGGATCAGTGCATGCATTAAACACATCTTCACACTTTATACCATCGTTAAGCTGCATGGCCACAAGAAGAGCACGAGGATATTCATTGAAACGCAAATACGTGTCTAAAACACCCTGTAAAATCTGAGTAGACTCTGGTTCCACAACATAACTTGCACATCTAGAATAATATAAGAAGATATGATTTCTTTATGATTTATAACCACTTTTTTTCTATGTATATTGAACATTTAACTATCTCTTACAATTTTTCTGTGATATGGCAATCAAATTGATATTTTCCAGGTTATAAAAAGCCAATTTGACATGTACATGATTGAAGGCCTTTTATCATATAGCCTAATAAAGTATCTACTTCTTTGATTTATGAAAAACAGAAGAACACATGCTTGGGTACATAATAAAATTGTTATACTGTCTATCAGGTATCAGGTTCACACGAGCTCATTTTCCACAACTTGACATCTGAGTGCGCCTATTTTGCGTCAGACCAGGCCAGGATGAATACAATCATCCCAGCCCAGCTCCTTCAGGAAATCCGCCAGCTTATACTGTCTAATATTATACTATTTAACAAAACAATATGTTACAATTATTACCCAATCAAATACAAGCACACTCTGGAATAGTTACTCTGGTCCATATGCTGTGTCAACAAATCAAGCCTGTCAATCTCCATTAATAAGTCACAAGCTTGAATCTCAGCAGAGTGCTTCATATCAAAAGTAATAACATCCCTGACAAGAGGTAGTAGTGTATCCATGTTGTCTATGTTCCATTCTTCTGCTATTTCACCTTCTAATTGTCTGTGGAAATATATTTTTAAAAACTAAATATAAATATATTTATATGTTGGTGTTTTATTTTTAAGAATCCTAAACTACAAGAGCTATAATAATACAATGTTAGGTAACTTTAGCACTTATTGTCTAAAACGCAAATTATTAAAATTAGAATTTTTCTCAAAAATGTACTTTTTTTGAAAATTAATCAAACATTTTTTTACAACAATGAACTCCTTTTTATGTGAGGAATTATTTAATAGGGCCTAAAAACTTAAAGTAAAGATTATTTATATTTAAATTCAATAACTTTTTCATATATTTTAAGATTGTATGGAACCCTTCTTGTGCAGGTCTGACTTACACATGGCCAGTTTTTTTTTTATATTATAGACTGGCTAAATGAGGTTCTTATTTGGACAAAATCATTGAGATTAAATTTAAATATAACATTATAATCCAATTTATTTATTCTTACATTCACAATACCTTTGTTATAATAAAAATACAATACAACCATTGTTACTCTTACAATATTATTAAATTTTTTACTTTATATGCAAAAAATATGCTTATCTCAATTTAAAAATTTCCTAATGTGTTGATTATTAAGTATTATTGGTAATTTATTGAAACAAATTAAAAACTTGAAAAAGATTGAAATACCTGACATATTCATGTCCCCAATCACCAACGTTAGCCATTGTTCCAAGCAAACAATACTTCAGACATTCTCTTTTCTCTGCTGCTTCCTACAAATTGAACATTATATTTAGATGCAGTATAAATTACAGAAAAATACATAATGTGGGTACAAAAATAGCACAGAAAATGTTGATCTACCATTTCTTTTACTTTTTGTTTAAAATTATCCATTAATGCCTTTCATGGTGATCTTCATTACTGTAAGTGATATTCAAGTAAATATAAAACAATTTGTACTAATATCTATAAAATAAAGGAAGAAAATAATATTTGAGCTAACATCACTGTGATGGTCCAGCAGGTTCATGTTTATTGAAAAGGCACACTTCAGTCAATATCTAGATTCTTAGATCATTCCAACATAACTAGTTTTATATATACATAAAAAGACTTACCACTGACCCACTAACACCCATTGCTAACACTGAAATCACATCAGCGCAGAATTTTTTTGTCTTTTCTTCTGTAATCTTTTCATAGACTTCTTTCAGTGCTGGATAGTGCTCCCGTAAAAATTTTAATGGTTTGGGCACTGAAGTCATGGAGGTAGTAGATGTTCTTATAAGATTACTTAACATTTGCAAAGCCGGGAAATATAAATCTACATCATTACCCTGTGAATAAAACAAGAGTTGAGAGGAGAGGGTATGGTTAGTGTAACATTATGGGAAACAGAATTTTTTCATATTCATACCACTAATTTCTCAACGAGCATATTAAGTTCCTCTTGTAGGCGTTTATCTTCTTCAGACTGAAAATAAGTGGTAAAAATTAGCTAATAATCTTGGTTTGTTTTGTTTTAAGATTCACGCATGTTAGTGCCTTGATTTACTCACTAAGTCATCACTGGGGGGAACCGCCGGTTCAGCTTTCTCCTTTTTGGGTTCCTCAACTTTATTTTTTACAGTCATTTTGATGTGAAACTTACAACTTTAAAATGTATAATTATTCTGCTCAGTTTTACAGTGATTTTTACAATTTTTGACAAGTCATGGAAACGAAACAATGTTACCAGCTCCGCACGAAAATCCCGCAAAAAAGCATGAAATTTATTTTATAGGTAATCTATTCTATAGCCAAAAAAGTATGCTATACAAATATAAGCGAATCTATATTTATGATTAAAGCCATTTTTAGCTTTTTTGATGAAAACTAGTCTTAACCTTAAATGGCTACAAATTAATTGTAAATAAATATATAAAAAAAAAATTGATATATTAGGCACATATATATATATATATATATATTTATGTATATGTATTTATGTTAACTGTGGATTTCGTATATTGTCTTTATGTCTATCGAAATAAAGAGACGGAAAAAGGAATTGGAATTACTTACTGTAGGAGATTGTTAGATGTTATATTCATTTTATCAGATTTAATTCAAAGCATTGAAAGGAAATTAACTCAATGAAGTGTACCATACGTTATTCTTGATTCTACATACGTTACAAAACAATCATAATTTCAGTTAGCTACTCTAAATAAAAAAAAGTAACATTATTTGCAGACCATACGTTTATGTTGTCATCATACTGATATAGGGTATGAAGGAATTATTGGCACTCTGGCTTTATAATGAATTATAATTGTTATTGTTTTTAATAACAGGCATTTTTATAATGTATTTTTATTTTCATGTATGCAATTCTCATGGTGTAGTAGCTTATTGTGCATCACCTATGTTAATGCTGTATATATGCTAAGATTGTCAAATAGACGTGTAAAATTATTTAGGGCGGCTTGCACGAACAAATTAAATCAGTTTTTACGTGTATTAAACATTATTTATTTAAAGCGCTTTAATTCTATCTCAATGGTGATTTACATTTAATTGGATAATGTTTTCGAGCAATACAATAAGTACAGTTCAGCGCTCAATTGTGTTTAATACAAGTTTAAATTACATTTAATTTGTTGGTGTAAGCCGCCCTTCAGCGTGGAATTTTTTGTCATTTAAACGTTCCCCATGCTGTAACAAATTTGAACTTGAATTAACAAAAAGTGGAGTTAGAAAACTTAAAGATTTTCATTTCCGTGATTATCATCTCTGTTTTTAATATAATAACAGAAGTAAATAGTCTTAGGGGTATTGAAATTGTAGTTTAATTTATAATTAATTATAAAAATATCTTTAAAAATGTTTTTATAATTTGATATTTCTAACTATACCATGGGACCTCCTTCTTGATTGAAGGGTGCCTAATGGACAATCAAAAAAGGATAATAAAATTAACAATTGTCGTCTTGTATCAACAAGGTTCTAAGAAACAAAAAATAATTAATGGGAAAGATTTTAGTACATAATTTGCAAATATTTTGCATAAATTGATTGAAATAGGAAGATATCTCGCAAAAAGTCAAGCCTCCTGGAAGCTTTCGTCAAAAACACTGTCTAATCCCTTTCATACAATGTATGGTGGCGTTATTCCTCTTTTGTAGGCTTACAGAAAAGTTCAGGATGGCATATGTATATATCTATCTTTTAAGGATAGCCTAAATCCATTCTAACTTCTAAAAAAACTGTCACGTTCAATGCTTTAATTAAGACTTTATTTAGACGGATATAGTAGTAATATATTTATCAACTTAAATAAGTTAGTTACCTTGAGCGATATGCACATTATAAGAATCCTTTTAAACATATAATTTACATGAAAATCTTAGAAGTTATAGCAAAATTAAAATTAAAGCGCAAAGAAATAAATTTAAACACAGGTTTCACATTCTCCACGCTGCTTTAATTTATTGATATTGATATGTACAACTAAATTATATTACTTATTGTTGATAACTTAACTACTTATTTTATGTACATAGTTAAAAGATTTTTGAAATAAAAGGTACGTCACTGAATTTTTACAACGGTGCATAATAAAGAGACTAATACAAGTCTAAAGAGCACGACGGCATCGTATTACCATATTATTTATGCTACGGTCAGCAACATACATTATTCACTGAATTATTACTAGTGACTAACCGAACTATTCATTTCGGTCAGTTTCGGCTAAAGATTCGATTATGGAAAAATTTAGATGGGAAATGAACTTATTGGGAACGGAAACTTATGTATATACAACAATATATATATATATGGGCTGATATGCCAAAATGGCAAAAGCCCTTAAAACAATAAATAAAAAAAAAAACAATATATATATATATATACACATATATATGTGTATATATTTGGTATATGTGGGCCGACATGACGATGTAGACTATCAATGGATTTTCATCCTTCGATAGTCGCTTTCGTTTTTGGACTACACTGTACTTACCATCAGGTACTCTGTAGTCACTATGTCGAGCCAGTGTAAACAAAAAACTTGGTTATGTTTGGTTATGCAATATAAAAGATTTTCAAAGGAAGATGGCCTTCGCCAGAGGCCTTCCTCCTTAAAAACGGATAAGACACCTGGGCGGTGCACTTGAGGGAGAGTGCCGCCCAACTTATCCGGTGTGTGACGTGTTTCCGCACACCGCTCCAAGATATTGAGGTGTGCGAGGGGTGGCTCCTTACACCACTCCTCGCAGTGCAAAGATGCGGCCTTACAAAAGACCAGACGTTGCCGAGGATCGGAGAAGAGGATGACGCTGTACCTCTGGCCCCGGTCAGACGGGAAGAAGGAACACCCCGGGGGTTTTAGTCGGCGCAAGACCGACACACCGGGGCCAGCCCTCACCGACCCCCGAGGTCCGTAAGGGATTTCCCCCGGGCTATCAAAAAAAAAAATATATATATATATACAGGGTTATAGGTAACTAACGCACAGCCTCTTAAGGGTGGCTTTGATTTATCAAGACAGACAACTTTTGTTGTACGACTTTTTCTAATTCAATTACTTTTTTTCCCATACAAAAAAAATAAAAATCAGATTTGCAGTTCTGAACTTTTTAACTCTTCGTAAGGCGACGATCGCGCCACGCTGACAAAGGCGACCGAAGACAGACTTACGTAGTGCGCGGCGTCTTGTGTCGCTACTAACGAAGAAAGGGGTCTGCGGCGCGGTGAGCGGGCGTGACGACATGTGCTTGACTACTGTGTAACACGGGTCATGTCAGTCGCAAATTTGCTTGCGTGTGCGCCCAGCATGTGTTAGTTGTCCCAGTGACGCGTTCGTTTCATAAATCACAATGTCAAATCGATACACTAACATTGAATATACCGAAATGGTGCGTGTTTATGCTCGGTGCGGTGACAATCTGTCTGAAGCTAGCCGTGAGTCCGCGAGACTATTTCCGAATGTGTTGACACCGAGTAAATAGATTTGTGAGTATTTTTGTAAATAGTTTAATTATTGTAAATAGAGTGATTCCACTTTTTAAATACGCCTACATTAAAAAATAGTTTGCAATTATCTATCTTCAAACAGACCGCGCGCCTCTTTTGGTGCGATGAATTGCTTGATTACGAATCAATGTTCGTGTTTTTCTATTTACTTTTTTATTTTTTAGTGTAGCCAGTCCTAAGCCTGGATAAGTATGAAGGGATTGTGGATTCAGTGTATAAATATGTACAGATTGTACAACCTTTGAAACATTAATTTACGTAGAGGCCTTTACCTTGTTCATTTTACGATGTTCCCTATGGCAGACAAATAATAGGTTGGTTTTGTTTGTGAAACAATTATTTAATGTTTTTTTTTAATTCTAGTTTGTTTTAATAGTGTATTAGTACGTCAATCAATAAACATTTATTTTCACTATTTAACTAAATATGGAAATTTACGTTCAAATAATTGTTATAAGCGACTTTGTAAAATAAACAAGGTATAGGGTTAATAAACTTTCTGCTACACGATCCTTAACGCTGCGTAGCAACGTAACTTGGCGCACGACTGCATAGCACCAGCTGATTGGATACATACGCCAGATCGAATGAAAGTCGGAATATAGAGCTAACGATGACTAGATATTCACACTAAAACTAAAAAAAAAAAATCTAACGATGTATTAGGTTTTGGCAAAAGTCGTAGAACAAAAGTTGTCAGTCAACTTTTGTTGTACGACTTTTTCTAATTCAATTACTTTTTTTCCCATACAAAAAAAATAAAAATCAGATTTGCAGTTCTGAACTTTTTAACTCTTCGTAAGGCGACGATCGCGCCACGCTGACAAAGGCGACCGAAGACAGACTTACGTAGTGCGCGGCGTCTTGTGTCGTTACTAACGAAGAAAGGGGTCTGCGGCGCGGTGAGCGGGCGTGGCGCCATGTGCTTGACTACTGTGTAATAGGGGCATGTCAGTCGCAAATTTGCTTGCGTGTGCGCCCAGCATGTGTTAGTTGTCCCAGGGACGCGTTCGTTTCATAAATCACAATGCCAAATCGATACACTAACATTGAATATACCGAAATGGTGCGTGTTTATGCTCGGTGCGGTGACAATCTGTCTGAAACTTGCCGTGAGTCCGCGAGACTATTTCCGAATGTGTTGACACCGAGTAAATAGATTTGTGAGTATTTTTGTAAATAGTTTAATTATTGTAAATAGAGTGATTCCACTTTTTAAATACGCCTACATTAAAAAGTAGTTTGCAATTATCTATCTTCAAACAGACCGCGCGCCTCTTTTGGTGCGATGAATTGCTTGATTTACGTATCAATGTTCGTGTTTTTCTATTTACTTTTTTATTTTTTAGTGTAGCCAGTCCTAAGCCTGGATAAGTATGAAGGGATTGTGGATTCAGTGTATAAATATGTACAGATTGTACAACCTTTGAAACATTAACTTACGTAGAGGCCTTTACCTTGTTCATATTACGATGTTCCCTATGGCAGACAAATAATAGGTTGGCTTTGTTTGTGAAACAATTATTTAATGTTTTATTTTGATTCTAGTTTGTTTTAATAGTGTATTAGTACGTCAATAAATAAACATTTATTTTCACTATTTAACTAAATATGGAAATTTACGTTCAAATAATTGTTATAAGCGACTTTGTAAAATAAACAAGGTATAGGGTTAATAAACTTTCTGCTACACGATCCTTAACGCTGCGTAGCAACGTAACTTTGCGCACGACTGCATAGCACCAGCTGATTGGATACCTACGCCAGATCGAATGAAAGTTGGAATATAGAGCTAACGATGACTAGATATTCACACTAAAACTAAAAAAAAAAAATCTAACGATGTATTAGGTTTTGGCAAAAGTCGTACAACAAAAGTTGTCAGTCTTGATAAATCAAAGCCACCCTTAAGAGGCCGTGCGTTAGTTACCTATAACCCTGTATATATATATATATAAAAGATTTTGTTTGATCAATGCATAATACAAAATTTAAATTAGGAAAGTTAATTAAAGTGAGGCCGCAAGTATTATCTATATTGATGTTTGTCGCAAGAACACAAACAAACGCATTTGATCTCTCCGTGTACTTACCATCATTGGACTACTACGCTCAGAGAATCAAATGATAACAATAGTAATAAGTCCATCAATAAAAAAAAGAAACGATAATAGTGTTCGTAGCTTTAAATATCTTTACCTACTGACTTTGATATGTTAAACTAAATCTATAAGTAGTACAATTTTAATTAGAAAGTTTTTTTATATTTGGCTAGACCTATAGGTACCTATTTTAGTACTTTGTAGAAATAGTAACAGTATGTAAGGTACAAGATCTTAAGTAAAACGGAAAAGACATATGTGACTAAGTTTCGGTTTCGGATAAAAATCTAGTTTCGGAACTTCACTACATAAATCGGATTACTTTAAGAACAGGATAACTGTTTAAAATTGAGAAGAGTCTTATTTCAGTTTGTGCCAAGCTGTTGGATCACGTTCACTTGTCCACCGGTGTGAAGCTATTTCGTAAGTTTCTTAGTTAATTTCATGGTACCGCCAAATTATTATTTTTTTATTTGACTGTACATTTCGTTTAATAATATCCAGGACCCGATTTAGCGGGGAGTAGTGAGGCCCAGGGTAGTAAAATAGCGGCATGAAAATTAAGGACAAAATTACATGAATAGAGGATTTTTATAAAAATATACTCCAGCTGGCTGTCGGTAAGCAATGTCGAAAGTCGAAATTAGCACATTTAGTGAAAAAAAAAATTATATTTCTTTATATAATATATAAAAATCAATTTATGGATCTGTATAATTGCAGTGCTTTTTTTCGTGACTTATGAAGCTTCATTATAAAGAGCTAAAAGATTTTTATTACCCAATTCGTTAAAATGGCTACATCAGCCTGTGATAATACTTTTGCGTAGAGCATCAGTAAACAGCATAAGTATTGAACATAACGGTCATACTATTATGTTTTTATTGAGTAAGCAGCTTACGTTTTCGCTTCCGCATAATAATTATATGAACACAGAGCATGGTATAGCCTAGAAAGGTCGCGATAGAAAGTTACAAGGATGTACGTTATTTCTTCACAAATAACAATCGATTTATCTATTTCCCATCTTAATGATAGGTTGTCGACTTGACCATAGTTCAATAAAATTAAATCCCATTCGTGATTTAACACGATACGTGATTTTAATTCGTTCTTGTGATTTCGTGATAAATTCGTTCTAGTCGAAGTATTACGGATCTTAATGCTTTACTAGACTTTTTTTTATCATCCAAAATGCATTTAATTCAGCAAGACTTGGGTTTTACGAAATAATCTAATGAGTATGTAGTAAGACCACATGTGATGCTGAAATCGCGGAGATAATGAAAACCTTTTTTGTAAAATAATAAGATTATTAATGAGATTTTTTTTTGCACTAAGGACGACTTTGTTATGATTGTCTACTATATCTGTATATAGAGTGTTTGTAATTGTATCATAATAGGTGGTTACGTAGATATTTATGTGGCAATTTTTTTTATTATTAAGGCTATTAAGCTACAGGCACTTAGCTGTAGAATTTTATTTACCTTCATAGAAATCTTATTTCAGTAAAAATGCATCGTCTTACTACTTTGAATTTTAAAATTACATCTTTATACATCCGAAGAAATACAACTACATCAGTGGAGAATAATATAAAGTCGATGCTTGCCATCGGTGATATTCCTCATCCAAGATATTTGCCTTTTATTGGAACTAGATTAGACTTTCTTGTTGCTGGAGGTAGTACCAGGTATGATATACTCGTATTATATTTATTTACAAATATATATTTATTTACAAATGCTCCTTTTATTTTTGCGGAAAGAAATCATATTAATTCGTTCGATCCAGTTAAAATCCTAAATGCCATTCTATGCCTGCTAGTTTTGCGTCCAAAGCACAGTTATAAATTATCATCAGTCACAATGAAGAGAATATTTTATAGTTGTAAATTATTTGTTACTATGACAATAAACGAAATGGATCCATTATTAATTAAAATCAGGTCTTGTTTTCATTGGAAACACAAAATAACGCTTTCATGTGGACGTTTTTTTTTGTCGCTTACAGATTACACGAGTATATTGATAAACGCCATAAGCAACTTGGACCTATTTTTCGCGAAAAACTTGGTTCAAGCTCAGACCTTGTATTCATTAGTGATTCAGAGCTTATGAAGTCACTTTTTATAAACCTTGAAGGAAAATATCCAGCACATATTTTACCCGATCCTTGGGTTTTATATGAAAAACTATACGGGTTTAAAAGAGGGCTGTTTTTCATGAATGGCGAGGAATGGCTAAATAATCGCCGAATTATGAATAAGTATTTACTTAGAGAAGAATCGCAAAAATGGTTAGAGAAACCTATTGAAGATGCTATTCAGAAATTCATCGATATGTGGAAGAAGAATGCAGAGCATAATATATTTGTACCTAATTTAGAATCAGAATTGTATAAACTTTCCACTGACGGTTAGTAACTAAAAACTATCCTAGCTAAAAACTTATTATTCATAACAACCTTGATAATCTATTGTTTATTCATTATTTACTTACTTATTCCAATGTTTCAGTGATCATAGCAATTCTGCTAGGTAGTAATTCATACTTAAGGCCAAATAATCATTATGAAATGTTATTACAAGTTTTTTCGGAATCAGTAAAAAAGATTTTCCAAACAACAACAAAATTATATGCTTTACCAGTTCATTGGTGCCAAAAGCTTGGTCTAAAAGTTTGGAAAGACTTTAAAGAATGTGTAGATGTGTCACTTTCTATTGGTAAGTTTTAAAGATGTATTTTATTTGTGGTTTCAAGTAAAATTAACAAATTAAACTTTGATTTAGATTTTTCATATATATCTACGACTAAGAATACATTGAAATGATGAAGTTTAGTACATATTTATTTAGCTAAAGTTAAAATCTGTACATTACTTTTAGCTCAAAAAATTGCAAAAGAAATATTAGCATCAAAACAAGATAATAATGGACTAATAAAAAAACTAAAAGATGAAAATATGCCAGAAAAAGATATAACAAGAATCGTTGCAGACTTCGTGATTGCAGCTGGAGATACGGTAGTAATTCTGAAATAATATCAAACATATATATTTTTCGAAGTCATTAATAATTTATTGGATCTATTTTGCAGACAGCGTACACGTCATTGTGGATTTTATTCTTGTTGTCTAAACATGTAGAAGTCGTTAACGAAATGCAATCAAATGAATCGATCCATATCAAACATATTGTAAAAGAATCTATGAGATTATTTCCAGTAGCTCCATTTTTAACAAGAATAATACCGAAAAGGAGTGTTTTAGGTGTTTACGAGCTAAGTGCTAATGTAAGTATTTTGAATCTATCATGAAATATAAATGTTACTTCTGTTTATTTGACAAATGGTATGAAGGTAAAAAGAAGAGACAAAATTCTATATAATACTTCATTACAAAATAAAATAAAAAATATTAGTAAATAATAAGAAACTGCAATCTACAGTTTGTCTGACTGCTTTGACAGTTTGAAATTACACTCCGTACTCATAAACTGCATCAAAGTTCAGGATTACTTTCAAATATCTTAGCTTTCGAATTAATATTTTCGATACGTATGCTAACTTTTTAGATTAAACTAAATGAAAATGTCGATACCGCCCATTAATCATAAAAAACAACAAAATTTAACAATAAAACTGCAGTACAAGGAAAAAATTATAGCCGGGAAAATAAAATGAATGCAGTCTCAAATTAAAATTATAGTGTTAAATATTAGCGTAAAGTATAAAACTAATTCTTTTTTTTTTCATTGGCTATTTAAAATGTTGTTACCAATATTATTGATTATTAGTTATTTAAACTCAACAAAAGTTTCGTAACCATAAATATAGATACTTCGTCCCAAGAAGTTCCAATTGTTACATTGGCGCGGGAAGGCTTGGATTGCTAGAAATTTAAACTAGTCTACGGTTTCTAGAATATATTGAAGGTTTATAGAGACATGTCTAAAAGGAGACCTGGAACCGGTAGAACTCGAGCAACTACTCGTCGTGAAGACCGATTTAATGTATCAACTTCCGTACGAAATCGTGTCCTCGCGTCAGTAAGCTTGAAAACAGAGCTGAATGAAGTGCGTGGAATAAACGTGAGTGCAGGAACAATAAAAAGGAGGTTCAAGGAAGCGGCAATCTCCCAATTTAGACCAGCAAATAGTCTAGAGCTGTCATACAGCACACAGCAGCAGGTCACAGACAAGCTCGATTAAGATTTACTCGTGAACATTTAATTGGACTGAAAAGCAATGGGCCTCCAAATTCTACTCCGATGAGTGTAAGACATGTTTATAGAGCGAAGACGGTCGCAAAAGAATGTATTGTCGACATAGGGAGAGATATACTCAAAGTTAAATTGAGGAGCGTTTTCCTTTTCGAGGCAGTTCGTTCACGTTGTGGGGTGACATTTCGTTGATCAAGCGAACGGAATTTTGTTCACCGACATGGTTATGGTGTATATTTTAATTTAAATAGTGATAAGATATTTTATGGACTGCGTAGTGACATAATGATAAATTTTGATATTCACAAAACGTTTATTCGGGCTACTTTGTTCTGTGGCCTTTAATCTTTCTTTTTTCTTTAATGACAAAAAATATATATTGTGAAAAGTGAAATACGTGGTTGTATGCTTTTATACTTTTACTTAGTTCTTATAAAAAAAAAATCTCAATAATACCAGCAAAATATTCTCCCAAAATAAGGAATTTAAAATACTGATACGAGATTTCTAAGAACATATATTGAGTGTATAATCTAGGATTGAGTGTTAAATTTGTTAAATAAAAAGATAAATAAAAAAAGATAGATAAAAGCAATAAAAAAAATGTAATATAGCTGTTGGTAGTGACATCAAGCAATGATGTTTTAGTAATAATATTTTACATTAAATTTGGATACTTTAAACTCAAACATTTTTAATAATGCACATTTTTTTATTAACAAAAAGGTTAAAGACAACAAAAGACGTTCTATTTTATTATGAAGGCAATATTTTACGTAGCCACGTTCCAAAGATAACGGCGCGGCAGTGCAGTGGTACCAGAGATGAGCAAAATGTAATCTGATTAATGACTAACGATTACAAAATGTAGTCGTAATTTGAATTTTCTTGCTATGTAATAATGATTAAATCCATTTAAAACATTAAGAAATCATAAATGTGTATGTAATTTGGGATTCCTTAGTGTTTAAAACATATATGAGCAAAATACAGTCATATTAATGGTAAATAACGTAAAATGTAATCGTAATCATTTTAGTTTGATTACATTACATTAATCTGATTACATTTTGCCCATCTATGCGTAGTAGGCTGCGGCACGATAATAATGCTGATTGAAAAATATTTTTGGGGAATATTTCGACAGGAGCTTGGCAAATATTGAACCAGCGCTTAGACGAATTGATTGTTTATAATTATAATATTAAATCAATATAAACATGTTAATAAAACTTATTAATTTTAGGCTTGTTTCTATAGTGAACTTTATGAAATTATCGTCAAATATACGGAATTTTAGTGCTGTGTGCAATAATGTAAATATTAAGAAAACCCGATTTTATAATCAGTGTAACATAACTTCGCCAGTTCTATACGATAAAAGAAATTTATCTATAGAAGGATTTGTCAAATGGCAGGAACAACTGTATAATAGTATATCAAATAGCTTTCCAGTAAGCGTTATGCAAGATGGACTATTAGCTGTGCATGATTTAACTGGACTATCATGGTGGTCTACTATTATTCTATCCACAGCTCTTATACGAACGCTAATGACTCTCCCACTTACAATTTATCAGAACTATATTCTGGCTAAAGTAGAAAACATCAGTATGGAACTAAAAGATATGGTAGACGAATTAAAAAAAGAAACTGCCATAGCAAAGAAAGCATATAATTTGACTGATAAACAAGCTGCAATAATTTACAAAAGGTCTTTGAAAAAACAGTGGAAAAATTTAATTGTTAGGGACAATTGTCATCCATTCAAAGCCAGTTTGTTAATATATGTTCAGATACCTATATGGGTATGCATGTCTTTTGCATTCAGAAACTTAGTGTACATGAATAGTGGAGACCCAAGCAGTATTATAACATTTATGGAGCTCTCAGTTGGTGGTATTGGTTGGATTCCTAATTTGACTGAACCTGACCATTCATGGATCCTGCCAGTTGCATTTGGGCTTACCAATTTATCTATAATTGAAATACAGAGGATGTCAAAATTAAGACAGCCATCTAAAATATATAATACATTTACCAATGTGTTTCGATTATTCTCTATTGTGTTGATCCCAATAGCTGCCAGTGTACCATCTTGTATGTGCCTTTACTGGATGACATCAAGTATTTTTGGGTTGACACAAAACTTGTTGCTCCTTTCACCTTCCTTGAGAAGAAAGTTAAAAATACCTGAAGCCCCAAGTGAGCTTGAAAATCCTTATAAACATATTAAAGAAGAATCAAAATATATGTTGCAAAGGTTTATACCTAAAAATTAGTAATAAATATATTTTATAATCTAGCTGTTTTTAATATTCCTTAGGAATGTTCAAAGTTATCAATATCTTTTTTCATATATTTATTTTGTTTTTCAATTTTTTTTTAAATTCTTATAGACTTAAGTCTTCAGTTTGATACATATAAATTCATAGACAAACTCTAAGACTAGTGACTTCATGAACGGCTTCAGTGTCTACAGAAAGTTCAATCTTATGAAGACCTAACAATCATGGTTTGGGCTGGAATTCAAGTGGGCAGTATAACTGACTTCATTCTGATATGGGGCAACCTGACTACCAAAATATATTGCCAGGAGGTGGTCAAACATTGTTGCTCCACTCATTTAGCAAAAGGGTGAAAATTTCATGTTCCTCAGAACAATGCTTGTGCACATACCACAGGCAAGGTGATGAATGTATTCTGTGAGCGTCCTAGGTACTGTCCTAGATTGGCTTACAGGGTCGTGCGACATGAATCCTATCAAGCATGTATGGGATTTGCTCAGTATAATGTCATTTGAAGAGTTGTTTCAAAATTTACATCCAGAACAAGATATTTTCTTGCATCTCCTGAAAACCTAGAGTAGAATTCCCCAGATCACTAAACAGCCTGAGTTTAAGTTTACCGAGAAGGTGCAGAGCTTAGTCAAAGTGCTTAGGCTAATTATTTATTTAGGCTATTTTGACTTTACTTAGCAAAATTCTCAAAAAATAAATTCGTTTTGACAAAAAACTGAATATATAATAAGAGCTTGAACATAGCCATAGTATACGTAGAGCCAAGTCCATGTTGATAAAATCGGTTACTTACCAAATCCTTGCAAATTCATTGAGTAATATAAATTGTAATGATTTAGTAAAGTTTAAGCAAACTTAAATTTGCGTCTATAAATCTCAGCATTAGTCAGCGTATTATGAGGTCCTACTGATTACCAAATATCACCTAATGTTTTTTTTAATATTTAAATTTGTATTTTATTATATTTTTTATTGGTAACCCGGGGAAAATCCCTACGGACTTCAGGGGGCGGTGAAGGCCGCCTCCCAGTGTGCTGGACTTCCACCGACTAAAACCCCAGGGATGTTACTCCTACCCGTCTGCTGGGGCTGGAGACAAGGCCAAGCCAGCTTCCTAAGTACCCAGCGACGTCTGGCCTTCTGGTTTGGGGGATTTTGTACTTTTTTTAGAAGGCATCAATAATATGATTGAATCTTAGACTTGTTGATGTATTTATTTGACCATGAAATGAAGTTCTTATATACCACAGTCATATTGTGTCAACAAATGAAAAAAAGTGTATGTTCATTATTATCAGTAAAACCTATTTATAGGAACTTTAATTTGTTAAATGATTGATTGATGAATGATGATAGAAGTATAGAGATATGATGCTCTTCCTATTTTTCCTATTCTATTAAGATTTTTACCCTTTGAATTTGGTAAATCATATTCAAATAAAGTCGAATTCATCAGAACTTTGTGCACCAATTAAAGATTTACTATGACTAAATTAGTATCTATATGTAGTATAATAAGTTAAGCTATGTTAACTTACTATGGTTTTTCAGACACCAGTCATTGCATCAATTTACTCATCAGGCAGAGATGAGCAAAACTTCAGCAAACCTAATGACTTTTTGCCTTACCGGTGGAACAGGAATGATCCTAGAAAGAAAGATTTAATAAACCACAATCCATCGGCTTCCTTACCCTTTGCACTTGGCTCTAGATCATGTATTGGCAAAAAAATTGCTATGCTTCAAATGACTGAATTCATAAAACAGGTTATATTTAAATTTAAACTTAATTTTCAATATATAAATAGTTTTCATATACAAATTAATACTTTTTTTAAATTGTACATTGCAAAAGTTTAAACACCAAAAAATAAATAATAGTGTGTTTCTTTGGGGTAGCATCACATGCGAGATATACATTAAAACTGAGTTCCTTTTCAGGTAGTGCATAATTTTGAATTCAAATGTGTAAATAATCATGATGTGAGAGCTGTTACTTCACAAGTCTTAGTACCAAATAAAAAAGTTGAAATTAATTTCAAATTAAGAATGCAAGAACAAAAAAAAAAGAAATATTGTAAAACATAATTGCTATAGTAATGTGGATAATAGAATAAATTAACATAGTTACACTGCTTATTTATTTTATTACATAGATATTATAAACCTTAAATGCTGATTAATAACATAAATTATATTTAGTTCATTATGACAAAGTATTGCGGCTACATAAGTTACTAATAAAATAACTTTAATTCATTAAAGGAATGTTGTAAATAGTGATTGAAAACACTATTTCATTAAAGATAGTAAGAGAACTATAGTTACAATAAAATTATTTCACTAGATGCCTAAGAATCATTGACTTAACGTCATCAAGCCACTGTTCACTGTATTTTAAGTCGAGAATTGATTTAAATGATGATGTACGGTTATTTTCATTCATCTTTCCTACTAATAAATAAGCTACAGTTTCTACACATAAGAATCCCATTCCATCAGTAAGAGACCAAATGTAGATTTTTACTGCTGTCTCGGGAGTTAATTGAAATTGTAAAATAGCACTACTAAGTGAATTTTTGAGTGTTCCAAATAGATATCTGTCAGCTAATAAAAGTACCTCTAAATTTATTTCTAATTCATCAGCTAATGGAAACAACTCAGCTTTAGATTTCGGATTGTTCAAACCACACTGAAGTAGAGTTAGGAGGTATTCTAATGCAGGCTTTGTTATATTTCTCAGTCTGACGCAAGTTTCTACAGATTCTTTAAAGCGTCCTTGTAACATAGCATTAAATACATCAGAATTTTGACATAAAAATATTCTATTAGCTTTCACCATCGAAGCATCATCTAAAACAAAAGTTACCACTTCATCATTAGATAAATTATCTAAAATAGGATCGTAACTAACAGTTATTGAATCTTTATATCTATTTTCGAGTTTTTTTGGGTCCTTAATATGTACATTAACAGATAATTTTGCAAGAGCACTAACACAATCTTTTAATTCTTCTTTAGATTCAGTCATTAGAGTTAATAATAAATTTAAACCATCATAGTCTATGAAGTAGGTTTTTAGGAATTTTTCAGTCCTGTAAAAGATCAAGCAATATATAGTTATAGGTGAATGTAATATATAACAAATATAGGTCATTGTAAATTTTTAAATAATTAATTGAGGAAATAATTGTCAACTTACCTTGTTATGTATGGCAAAGTAAGTGATAAAGTTTGTTTCATGCTAGCTGTACCTTTCAATAGCTGGTAACTAATTTCCCCAAACCCATAACTTGATTCCGCTATGGCCGTTAATTCTTTCAATGAATTTTTACCAATACTGATAACCTGTATAAATATACACATTTTTATATGGAGTTTTTGTAAATACGAACTTATTTAAAAATCAGAAATTGAAAAACACTCACCTGTTTACATTGGTAACATTTTGTTGGTGGATGTTTCGAATCAATTGACATTTTATGTAATCTTAGAGTTACTCTGTGCCTCAGTAAATTTTTTAAGCAATTATGATTGCTGCAAAGAAAACAGTATGTAAACAAACAATACTATTTGCTTTCTCAAATATTATAACAACAATCTAATAGAGCGGATTTCTTTAAAATGTTGTTAAGAGAAAATATTTATAATCATTGTATTTTATCTAGTCTTAATAGTGTCCACAAATGTATGATATGAAATATACTGATGATACCTTAACACTCTTGTCAAAACATGCATTATTCTTCCAGAAGGTTTTTTACATCTCTCCAAATAGTCGAGCAAAGCGTTTAAGCAATCTTTTCCAGTAAGCAATTCCAACGCGTGATTCGCTACAGGTTCATCATGTGGTACAAACGATCTGCAGTTGCCGTGTGTGACTCGAAAAAGCAAAACCGTTATACATGCTATGCGGGAAGATTTCGGGTTTCGGCTTTCTTGTTTACCTTCATACCCTAAAAGGAGAATTCAATACATTTTCACATACCACGACACATCACACGATTCGCTATCAGAAAATTGAAAATTTCAACATAATATAACTGATTGCACTTGTTACTACTACCTTGGTTGTTATTTATCCTTAATAGTATGTTTAATCACTGATTATTAAGTATACTATTACATTTCGAGAAATTTAGTAGTGGATGTCTAACTATACATTATACATATATTCACATTATAAATTCACACAAATAACTACCCCAAACCTTCCGACTGGCTAATTTATTTAAATGAGCTATTACAATGTCTTCTATATAAGTAAACGAAAGTAACGGAGAACTTTTTGTGGTTAGCTTTAATATGTTCACATTGTAGATAATATTATACAAGAAATGAATTAGGCATACCATCAGCTGTATCTTCTTTTTCAAAACTATCTTCATCCTCCATAATTAGGCCATCTAAATCTTGCACAACTTGCACTGTATCTAGCTCCGTTATAGTTATATTTTTGGTCTCTGATGGTTCAGCTTCGGTTTCACTACAGACAGGTGAATATCTCCCAGACACCTCTGAATCGGAACTGTCTATAAAAATGGCATTTGGCAGTCTTTGAAAATAATGTACATAGGTAAAAGCAGGTAAATGTTTAATATCTATCTAAATATATATAACTCAAAGGTGACTGACTGACTGACATAGTGATCTATCAACGCACAGCCCGAACCACTGGACCGATCGGGCAGAAATTTGGCATGCAGCTAGATGTTATAACGTAGGCATCTGCTAAGAAAGGATTTTGATCTATGCTACCCCCAGCGGGATGAAATTTTGTATAAAACTTTGTCAATTTTAAACCGATCGGGCTGAGACTTTTCACGCATAAGGCTACTATGACGTAGGCATTCTGTAAGAAAGGATTTTGATAAATTCCACCCCTAAGGGGATAAAATAGGGGATGAAAGTTTGTATGCATCTTCGCAGATTTTCGACTATAATATAATATAATAGCTTGATAGTTTTAGCGCCTAATGGTCCTAATTTTTTACACACGCTAAACAAAAGTAAAGCCGCAATAACTATACCTAATTAATAGTAGTACTTCTTAACGCGAACGAAGCCGCGGGCAAAAGCTAGTCCATAATAAACAAGAAGTCAAAAATAAAAATGTTATTCTAAAAATGAAGTACAAAAAAGTAACAATCCTACTCTCTCTCTACTGTTAAATACCAAAATAATCGTCATTATTGAAAAACAATATTTCAATAAGTATAAACTATTTAACAGATTTTTTTTTCAGTTTATCTCTAAATTAGTTTTAACTTACTTTCATTAACACTAAAAGGTGAAGAGGGACTTCTAGAACTACTAGGACTCCATTGATACTCGGTCCAATATGGTGACATAGAAGCACAATCTCCATCATTTTCAGGACTCCAATCCCATTTGGCTCTGTTATTAGACAACCCTCTACACTCTGGACTAAACCCTGATTGATTGCCATCAGAGTAGGGCGAAAGAGGACAAAATTCAGGACTTTTAACAGAGCGAGAACCTGATGGTTGGGCCAATAAAGGATCTTCTGGACTTTTTGGTTCCCAGTAAACACCAGCCGACCAGTCTTTATTAGTCATTTTTATCCATTTTGAAGTCTGTAAATGCCGTAAGTAATTATTAAACTTAATCTCTGGGATTATAATCAATAGTAAAATGTCAGATATTTTTACCTCTTTAAAAAATTCAAAACTTTTTGGTCTAGGTCTCTTTAAGCTCTTTTTTTTATTAACTGTCTTTTCATCTTCACTCTGACTCTCCTCTGAAACTTCACTATTAGGAGTATCCACAAATCTAACAACCATGTTATCCCTCTCTATAATGACCTTTACTTCGTCTTCAATTTTGTTCCCACGTGACTCTAGGCTATCTGTAGCCTTTACATTCCCTAAATCTGTTCCAGATTTACGGCAGGTATGTAATGTTTCTTTACATTTTTCAACAATTAAACCCAATTCATTACTATCATCCTTGAAATCATGTTCGTAACCCATTGTGGAGAGATAATTAATAAGTTCTTTGGTTAACATATCCACAAGACCTTCCTTAAGAAGAATTTTGAATGCTGCAAATTTGCAAAAATTACATTAACTAAAATATTGGAAAAATGTATTTGTAGAAAATAAATAAAAATTTAATTGGTTGGTAAATATGTGTTTTTACAATTTTCTCTACTATTTACTTTTCAAATTGGAATAGGTTAAAAAAGACAAATTTTATGGCATTTTTAGTCCTCATCTCTATCGAACTGTTTGGGAAAAAACATAATACTTTTAAAGTTATCTAATTTGAGAGGAAATTCTTGTGAAAACAAATACTGGGTCCTCTGAGCTTTGATAGTACACTTTTTTGACAATAAAATTTAAATTTCACTAGTATCTACACTGGTATCATAAAGTATTAAAGATTCATTATTTGTTTTCTATAAATAAAAGATTACCTGTAATCTATCCATTACTATTTAAAACTATTACATATTTCACTGTTTGAATTATAAAAATATATCGTCACGCTATATCTCTTTTGGAGTGAGCGTGATACATTAATGGATGTAACCATTTTACACTTACATTGAACACAATGTGACCAAAAGCAGAGCTATTCTTAAGGTATTACACACTTAGACATGAAGCTTCTATTATATGCCTTGCAGGTTTCTGCACAATGTTTTCTCTATTTGATAGTTATTAATAAGTTCTAAAAGTAAAGTCGTAAAAATATAGTATTTACTAACATATTTCATCGAAATAGTACTGCAGGAGAGCATGCAAACAGTGCAAATTAGCTTGCGCTGCTGTTATTAATAGAGCTAGTCCCCCACAATGACGTAGCCTAGCTCTATTCCCGGATTCACTGCTAAGATGAGCTAGTGCACGAGCGGCACCTTCAGGCCAAGAAGATACATCTAAAACATAGTTTGAAGGTTCTTAATTATATTTATTTTTAATGGATTTCTATACTTCATCGCATTTTTTATATTTGATTAAGTTTTGTTTAGTGTCAATTAGTGACAAAAATATTGTTACGATGGAACTAGGGTGAAAATTGAACTCAAAATTTCTAGGCTTATAGGTATTACACGGCTATGATTTTAAAATGCAGATCGTCTCGAGGTGCTCTAGCGAATGGACTTGTTGTCAAATAAATTGTCAAAAAAGACAACAGAGGATTGGGGCCTACTTACGTCGTTAATTTAGAGAAACGATGAGCGCGTGACCTGAACATTAATTAGACAGCTAATTATCTGTGGAATGTCAAGCTGTGAAAGATCAATAAGCGAGTCTAGCACATCCGAGCAAATATAAAGGCTCACAGATCTCTCTAAATCCTTCTTTTAAAGTGCTGGACGTGTGACACACCGATATAAATACTGGCTGGGTTCAATTGCAGGTCATTTTCTGTTTCAAAGCGACACAAGCTATTGCTTTTGGAGATATCTCTCCAAGTGACCGAATAAGACTTTGGCGGACATAGTGCAATTGGCTATTGTTCCTACGTGCAAATACTTTGACTGGCTTTTGCGAATGGAATTTTGATGATCAAACTTCGGGAACTTTCAACAATTGATTTCTGGAGCCTTTGGCAATTGAACAATGGGATCATTCAACATCTGCCTATCGAGACATTTCTGACACTGAAGCCCTTTCAAATCAACTATACAATTAACCATTTGTTTCAAAAATAAAATGTACAAGTAGACATGAAACCCTAGTAATAGAAGTAATTATTTACCTGCAGTGTTTTGTAATATCCTTACAAGGCATTCAACAAATCCAGCAGTACCCAAAAGAGGTCTACATGTGGATAAATAACAAAGATTCATTAAACTTTTCAAGGCAAAAGATTCAAAAAACTTTGTTAATGATACCAGACATTGATACCCTCTGCCATCACCTTGGATCTGAAAGTAAATCTTAAAATAATACTTTATACTCTAATATAAATATTATTCTGAAATTGTGTGATCACAAGACAAATTACAGATGGGGCGTTTATACTATAGGCTCAAATTCATAATAATATGTCATACTGTAAGTTTGATGAAGGTAATGGGGTGCCTAACATAATTCAAGAACTCATAAAGTATATTCCTATTTTGTATTTTATGCCTAGGCTTTTACAAAAAAAATCTAATAAATGTGTAGAGAACTATCATTATAACCATTTTTTTTAGGTAGGTGTGGTTGTTGGTTTATGCACCTACTCTGGCACTTGTATCTCATCAAAACTAGCTCATCAATAAATCTGGGATAGGGTAATTATTAAATACCATGAATAATAAAAAAAGAAAGGAGTCATTAAAAATGGTAAATTAGAAATAAATGACAAATAATTTTATTTAGATGGAAGTTACTAAAATTAATTTATAATTAATCAATTATGTCCCTAAAATAGATATTACCTGTTCTCCACACTGCATTGTAGCATGAGTTGTGAACTGGCCTATACATTTTAAAATACCAGTAATTAATTCCTCTTGGCCTTTATTTAATGTCTCCAATCCTTCAGGTTCCTTGTGAGGATCATTTGACTTTATCAAAGCAGCTTCACATTCAGTTGTTAGCAGTATAGCTATACAACGCACAGCATTTATTTTCAGCATTTCCATTCTTTTCTCTGTGACCATCCACAATTGCCTGGAATTATTTTAATAATTTTTATACAGCATTAAATATGTTTATGTGTATACGTTTTTGTTTATGCTGTATATTATGTGAGGAACCCCTTGGCAATATGGAGCAAAGATCTGCAGATTATGGATAGAAAGGATTGATGAGTACTGTAGAATACTGGGCTCAATGGTGCTTATCTATACTAATATTATAAAGCTGAAGAGTTTGTTTGTTTGTTTGAATGCGCTAATCTCAGGAACTACTGGTTCGAATTGAAAAATTATTTTTGAGTTGAATAGACCATTTATCGAGGAAGGCTTTAGGTTATATAACATCACGATGCAATTATTAGGAAAGTAGAAATTATGGAAAATGTGAAATTAAACGGGGAGGATTATTCATTCTTGAGGGCTTCCATTGCGTGCGCTGCGAAAACGGTTCAAGATATGAAAAATATATGCAGGAAAGAATTAATCCTCTTGAAATGATCTAAAAAAATGTATGGGACAGTATATGTCTATCTTTTAAGATTAAGTCACTAGAACCGTTTTTATGGTAAACAAATTTGGTCGAAATTAATGCATTATTTGTTAAGAGTTGTATCAACGTAATAATATTAATCTTTATCCAAATAAATGTGTTGTTGAGTAAGAGTATATAATTGTGAACAAAATTGTCTCTGACATCACTTAATTTCAATGAACATCTTAGAAGATATTACAAAATCTTATATAGCAAAACAACATTTGCCGGATCAGCTAGTTTAAACATAAACCGTTCAGCAGTGCATCAGTGTGCATTGATCATGATGATGATGTAATAAATAAGGCACTTATTATTTGCTTCACCAGCCTGCCTAGAAATAAATAAACATCATAGTTACCTAATTGCTCTCACAGCCATAGTTAAAGTAGCATATGATGTATTTTTATTTCTACTCTCAATGACAGTAATAAGTGCTGGCACAGCCCCATATCCATGCAAGCCTTCCGCATGAACACTTTTTATTGCCAGATTTCCAATAACACGACATGTTCTACATATGATCCTATCACGGCATACAGTTTTCAGTATAGTAACAAGTGCAGCAAAAATATATGATTGCCCAACCTGAAAATTATATCAAAGTTTTATTCTGCAAATATTTTTAAGATGAAAATTTTTAGTGTTATTTTAGTTTTATCAGTGTTTCACAAGACAAGTGGGTGTTTTTTTGCGTTATTTTCAGGGTTATACTACAATGGTTTTTAAATTACTAGTTAAGTTAAATTTACAGGGTTTATACTAAAATGAGTTTGTGTAAGGAAACAAAGGTGGGAATAGATAAATTTATAGTTCTCGCATATTGTTTTAAATGTTGAATTTCTCACCACTAAGCTGCTTTCTTCTTCTAAGCAACAATTTCCTAGTATACTGAGAGTAATATCAAGAATTTTTTCATTAGGTTTTCGCAAATGTGGCAGTAAATATTCTAAGCCTCCGCATTCTCTAAATATTTTGACGCCGGAGTCATTAATTATAATTTTATTTTTAATCCTTAATAACGTTTCTTGAATACGAGCGGAAGAAGAAGATTTTAATCCATTTAGAATAAATTTAACATATTTCTCATCCATTCTTAAAAAATATTTCGATTATAATCAGCTGTAATAAGAAAAAAAGTTGACATTTAGGGTTACTAGATGAAGTTTTTATTTTGATGAATTTAAAATCATGCCCACATTTCCGCTCACTCTTATCAATTTACCCCTTATTTTGTAACTTTTTTATGCATTTTGTTATGCAAAAAGAAAATATAACCCTCGTGAAAGCTCTAGCGTGTTTATTGCTCATACATACAGTAATTCCTCCTATAAGACGGTAGATTGGTTCTGCGTTATAGGAAAACGCGTTAACGCATATAAGAAAGAATCGATAGCATTTATATCATTTATTTATAATATTTCGGCTGAAAATAATAGCCCAAGATCCCAGAGCCGCCAGACCTTTCTTATTTTCTCAGAAATAAAATATATAAAATAACGTAGTGTTAGTATGTACTAAGTAGTAGGCAGTAATCATTATAAATTTAAAATAATATTTTCTAAAATATATATAAAAATCAGCACTGAGAAAATAAGTAAAGTAAGTATAATTTTTATCTACCTTTCGCATCTGGTACCTGTAAATTGGCCGCCCGCGCAAGCTAGCAGGTATGCATACACTCATAGTACATACTAACACTACGTTATTTTATATATTTTATTTCTGAGAAAATAAGAAAGGTCTGGCGGCTCTGGGATCTTGCTCTATAATAATTATTATAATATTAGATAGAACAAAATAAACTGTTTCTATACACCCAATACAGAAACCGTTTATAAGCCGATACAGGCTCGTCGGCCGGGGGATTCTTGTGTGAGGCTCTGTGCGGAGCGGAGCTCTTGTTATTGTACGTGAGAATTGTATTATTGTGTCGAATCTCTGATAGTTGTAGTTTTAGTAAATGTAAATGTACAAGTAAATGTTAAATCGTGTTTAGCCTAAATCACCACGTATATTTGTTATTTGTTTATTTTTAGTAAAATGGCTTTTGATCCTGTAATCTAGAAAAGTACTAGAGAGCAATAAAAAGTTTTTTTAAAAACTAGGATTTAATTTTAGTTACTTATTTCTATGTTACAATATGAGTTCGTCCGAACAGAATGGGATGCTCGTCAAGACTGCCCTGCTTAAAATTATATCTAACTAAACTTATGTAAACAATACCACCCAAGCACTGGGAGTTAAGGCGTTATGCGGTCTCAGCGCATTCCGCTGTGGCCTTTATCAGGCGCCCTGGCGAACGCATAACTATCTATTTATTTTTTGAGTAAAATAACTTCTGATCCTAACAATAATAAAAGTATTACTTCCACGCAAACAAAATCACGGACATACCTAGTACACGACACGTCTCATAATAATTATATTTATAAAGATACTTTAACGTGTAAAGGTAGTTAAACACCACAAGTTTATCATCAAACACATTTAAGTATTGTTCTCGAATTTAGAATAAGCCATAAAATAGCAATAATATCGCGAGCTACCTTATGCAAGGCGCCATCAATCGAGAGACGTCACATGAATTCTCTCTCCTACCGTCCACTACGGACGGTGCGTAAGCGATCCGTACAAACATTACGGCGTCCGCGAGAGTGGGCCGGCAGAGTGCACGCTTCAATACAAATTTTATGACATATTATGTAGACTGAGATTTAACTACAGTATATTCTATTTTATTATACTTATAAATTAATTAGTAAAGCTATAATAGTATATCCATGTTTAATACGGATAATTTCACTTTTTCAATACAAAGTTATTTTATTTTACATAATTTTTAATTCAAAATTGAACATAATAATTGAGTAAAATAATTGATTATATTATAAAACATATTTTTTATATTGTTACGACGGAAGTAGGGTGAAAATTAAACCATAATTTTTTAGGCTTATTAGGTTTATAATTATTACATAAATTGTTTCGAGATGCTCTTCTGAATGGACTTGGTGTCAAATAAATTATCAATAATGATTGTACACAAACAATTCCGAGAAACGAGAAGGGCGTGACCAGAATATTAATTAATGAGCTATTTACCTATGGAATATCGAGCAGCGAAAGATCAATAAGTTAGAGAGCTAACTTCTCTCTAAAACCCCCATTCTCCTTGGACTGCGATTTACGAACCTGTATAATCCATGCCAAATGCCTTGTATATCTTTATATGCAGAAATCTTTAGTAAATTTTTGTTTTTTGTTGTATATTTTAAGTTTTCTTGCTCTGGTTACAAGTCCTTTTGAGTGCGTCGTTAATATTTTTGATAGTCAATAGTTTACTAAAAAAATATAACAAGTAATTTTTGAATAACATTAAAACCAACGACCCAAGTGACGTACACTCCCTCCCACGCTATCAGTCAAATCGCCAATTCCCGGCATTTTGCCATCCAAGCAGCTTGTCGCTGTCCAGACCAACAACAAAACGTCAACAAGACAACAACAACATTAAATCAGTAATTCTCTGATTAATGAAATAGAGAACACAACCGTTTGCGTTTTAATCTTGGATGTCAATTATTTTATTCTACTTGGTCAATAATTTTTTTTCATACCTATGGTTTATTGCCAGGTGTATTTTCTAAATTTGTTAAAACAGTCATTTTGCTTTAAATATTTACTGTCTACAGTCTGAATACCAAAATTGATAAAAAGTCAAGATTATTTAAAGCATATATACATTTATATTAACACGTGTAAATAGATTGTTTTAGTTTGTTTTTCCTATCAAGAAGGGTCTTTGTCATAAAAAAAAAAATTGATTTCATTTCGGATGTTGAGAAAAGGTTTTCCTTTCAATTTCTTTGCATTTTTAGTGTTTATATTTTTTTAAAATAAAAAAAGTAATAATTTTTATCAGATGGTTCAAAACACCATAAAAAAATTCTATATTTTTAGTATAAGAAGTTAAGGAGTAAACCATCTAGGTAAATTTACCTGCATATTAGATTTTAATTACACCTGGCAATCGATTATTAAAGAAAAAAAATTTGCAATGCAATGACAGAGTTTTGTGATACAATTTGTATACTAAAAATATTTTTCTAATTACTTATCATAGATTATTTGTAACAGAATTTTGTCATGAAATCGTTTTGTGAGATATGAGTGTCTTTGGAGATTTTCAGCGCGTCTGGGTGCAACGATTTCCAGAGAGTGCTTTGCCAGCCGCTTGGGAGGAGGATGTCAGAGCGAATTTGGCTAAACACAAACAAAAAGTGGCTATACTCCGAGAAGAATTGGAGAAGGAGGAATTTTATGTCGAATACTTAGAAACGTTATTATCAGACGTTGAGAAGCATAAGGCTGCATCACAAAGTAATAGAACAGACCCACCCTTGGAAGATGACACGCACAATCCTGATGATAAGGAATTTGAAAGCAAACAGGTAATTTAATAATAATGCTAACATACAGTGTCTATCCATAATTGTCACGACAAATTCATACTTTGAAACATTGTTATTCAGCATATCCATTAATGAATGTCTTATTCCTTATCTACACAGATTAAGGCTATCACTTGAATAAATTAATTGCTATCAACTTCACTATCATTACCTCATTTTAGTAATAAAACCGACAGCAACACAGTCAATGTAGCTGGTGTATTTTTTTAAAGTTTGGTTTATTTTGTATTTAATATTATTATTAGAAAACTAAGATGCATATGGTAAATTTAAATGTCAGTTATTTATCTATACTAATATTATAAAGCTGAAGAGTATGTTTGTTTTTTTGTTTGTTTGAATGCGCTAATCTCAGGAACTACTGGTTCAAATTGAAAAATTCTTTTTGTGTTAAATAGACCATTTATTGAGGAAGGCTTTAGGCTATATAACATCACGATGCAACTATTAGGAGCTATCAATGTAATAATATTAATCTTTATCCAAATAAATGTGTGTGTTGATTATGAGTATTTAATTGTAAACAAAATTGTCTTTGACATCACTTAATTTCAATGAACATCTTAGAAGATATTACAATAACTTATATAGCAAAACAACGTTTGCCGGATCAGCTAGTTATAGAATATATGCCAAAAAGTAGGAGAGTTTTTATGTCTCACTAATTCTGCAAACCATTTGATTTCAGCATCCATCAGAACTCTTTTCATTTGACCACTATTGATCTCGGCTAATCCAGTTTCTTCCACTCCCATTGATATTATACAATTTTAAATTTCTACCAATAATATAAGTGGAATGTTTTTTACCTTTTTACTTATCTCAGTTGTGCCTTACAGAAAGCAAGGATTGAAGTACATATATTTTTATCACACTTTTTAAACAATTTATACTTCTATTCAATTCATACTATTTAATTATTTAAATAAGACTTCCATAATATATATATATACATAATTATATTTTATAAAAATAATTATTACAGAAATCAGCTAAATCTCCAATTTTTTTAAGCTCTAAATCTACAGATTAATTAATATAATGGTAATGTATCCAATAAATTTACATTAATTAATCAATATGTGTAGCTGACCACTTGATTGTTTTGTGAAGCATGTGAAAACAACTGTTCTATTGTATAAATGTAATTATTTCATACTCTATTAAGATTCTTTATAATAATATTCATACTCATAAGATTTTATTATCATCTTAGCTTCATTAGCTTACCAATTTTTTTCTTGGGAGCCTTTGGATATCAATGCTTTTTTACTATATGTCAAGGTCCAATTGTATATCATCCCCATCTTGTATAAATGATTAACTATTCATCTTATTTACTTCATAACTTGAGAAGGACTTTACCAACTTTATTTCCTTTTTCCCAAAAAGATTTCTAATATTTTATAGAAGATTTTTATGGAATGTAAAATAAAGAAAATTATTTTTTATAAGACAATTTTACAAGCAAATAAACTAATTATAGTTTAATTAGCTTAATCTAATTATATTAAAATATAATTTCAATTATTGCAATATCATATATTTAGTATATTACCTATATAAATATGAAATAAGTCAGCTTGAATATAGTTTATAAACATTCTTATTTGTTAATTCCACACTTTGATATCTATTCATATGAGTTATAAGGTGACTCCTTTAGTTAGATTATGAATCATCTTTTTAATGTTCAAAGAAAATAAGTGCTTTGAATATAAATAAGTTCATTGCTTAGTAGTCCATTTACTGTAGTGTGTTTCCTAATGTGTGTAATGTACACAATCTTACAATACGGCTTGTAAATTAGTTCATAGTATGTTAATTCTTGAACAGATAAATTAATAAAGTTTATCTATAGTGCTGGTTCAAACAGTTAATTATTGTAAATATAAGTTATTTTTTATAAAATAATCTTATTACTAAGTACAAAGGATAGTTTATTTCTTACATAAATTATTATCATTATTAGTAATTAAATCAATGCAGGTTTTCTATCTATCTGTCATCACAGCAAATCCCTATTGGGGTAAGCAGAGAGAATGGAATGCAACTGCTCTCTATTTTTGCAAATCAATATGATACAATACAGGTTTTATAAGCATATAACAGTAAACTTTGTTTTGTTATAAGGCTCTAATCTTAATCATATTTGTTGGTTTAAAGAAATATTTTATTTAACCAGAGGAGAGTTCCATGTTACAAAAGTATGTCTATTTATTTCTTGTTGTATATTCAATATATCAGTTAATAAATCACTTAAATATATCTTATTAAGGTAAAAGCACTAATGCTCGACAGTGATCTAACAGATGACTCTTTCAGAAAAAACATTTTCTTCTAACAGTATTAGTAAGGGAATTTAATTTACTATTGATTTAAAATACACCTTAGGGTGTCTATTATTAGGATATCTATTATGTGGTCAAAAACTTACAAATACTTTCCTAAGCAAAATTCAAAATGGCATATGGTAAAAGTCCATATTATGAGACACTGTCCCTATTTATGATACACAATGTGAATATAATAATTTATAAAAAGTATACCAAATTATTATTTTTTTTAAATATAATAAACACATAATTTTATCGATTTTGAAAGAAATTAACAAGTCTAATTGTTAATTATTACTTGTATGTTTAAAAAAAAAATATAAAAGTATGAGGTTTGTTGTTGGCATTCAAAACCTGGCTTAAACGAGTTGAACGATAACCACTGTACAGTTTTTTACTTGGATGAAATTATATATTTTATTATATTTATATACATAATGTAAGTGTAATCTAAAAGCTTATAAATTATAGATATTGTATGTTATTTGCATTTATGTTAATTTATAGCAATATTATTTTATTTTTGAGTGTCTCACGATACGGACATTTGTTAACGTAGACGTACCGGTATATGGAACACTTTACACCGCATATCACTCAATACGAACATCAAGTCTTATGAATGTCCCCATTAATGAGACAGTATACTGTTATGCGTTTTTAATTAAAATATCAATCATTTTTAGTATTAAAAAAGTAAAGTTATTAAATATAACAAATTATTTATCAGCATAACTTCAAATAGTTATTTCTGAGTAAGTATTTTCAATTTAATTACGTTAATTTCAAAACCAAACTTAAAATCAAAACATAAATTTTGCAAGTTTTTTTTTTTTCTTAATTATTTATTTGAATTTATTGAAATATTTAAAATAAGTTTTTTTATACTTTTATTAATTTGTGAAATATTTTAGGTTACGTGTTAACAGTGAACAATTTAAAAAAAAATTGAAAATCGGTGTAATGGTTTAACGACAGCCGTCTCAATCAGCAAAAAAGAAAGTGTTGTGTTCAAAAGTGATTGATAAAAGACTTAAATATGACCCAATAGATGTAGAAAATGCTTTAAAAGCAATAAAAGATATTGGGTCATCACTACAGAGAGCAGCCGTTGCCTTCGAGTACCTGTGGCTACTCTAGGCAGGAATGAAAGTATTGGGCTAGATGAGATAAAAAAAAATCAGAACCAGAAACAGTCTTATCGTCTCAGGAAAAAGATGATATTGTCAAATGGGTGCTGGACAGGCCTGAAATGGGAGCACCTGTAACAAAAACTTAGTAATTGGATTGTGTTCAAAAATATGTCCAAAAATTACTGTAAAAACTCCGTTTATAGATAGTCGTCCTGGTCGCCACTGGTATGAAGGGATTAGAAAACATCATTCAGAATTAGCTATAAGCAAACCCCAACATTTGAGTGTTACAAGAGCAGCTGTCACTTGTGAAGAATTGCAAGAGTGGTTTAAAAAGTCAGGAGCGTATTTTGAAAGTAAAAATGTATCTAATATTTCTTCTACAAGAATTTTTAACTGTGATGAAAGCAGCTTACTCCTCTGTCCTGAAGCAGAGAGCGTGTTGGCAGAAATAGGATCACCATTCCACCGCAAAACCACTAGACATCGTGTGGGATACCATCCGTATGTGGTGGATGTTCCTTATATCAGCACGAAAAGATTCGCTTCTACATTCATCATGCGAACGGCTAAAGAGTGGAATATGCTTCCAGAGGCCGTATTTCCGCGATCTTATGACTTGGGAGTCTTTAAGAGAAGAGTGAATAGGCATTTGCTGGGCGAACGCGGTTCATCGTCGGACTCATCTTCACCTTCCACCAGGTGTGATTGAGGTCAAGCGTTCGCCTATAAATAATAAAAAAAAGTTATAAGAAGAAAAGAACAAACTTAATGGACAAAGTAAAAGAACTGCAGAAGAAAATTAAAGAAGAAAAGTGAATTAATTTTTTTTATAATTTTCATTTATTTCTCATTTAATTTAGTAATGACTAATTATTTGTTATTTCAGATTCAATTTTATTATCTATTTTATAAGTATTGTGATTTAAAATGAATAAATAGTATTATTATAAAAATAAATAGTAATTATTTATAATTATAATTAATTTATAATTAGTGTTAGTATAGTATTATTAGTATTATTTTAAAATGAGTCTTATTGATTTTTAAACTGTCTCAAAAATAGGGACTTACATCAAGAGACATTGGGGCCATTTACTTTTTAAGTGTCTGATAAATAGGGACATAGAGGTTCCTCTCATAAAAGGCTATTAATATTATTTTTACAAATTAACATTCATTAAAAACTAGCTATATTAATTAAATAATCATAAGTCAATTGTATGATACGATTTAAATAGTATTTTTGACTTAAACAGATTATATAATAGCAGTAATGTACGACCAACCTGAAAATGTGTCTCATAATAGGGACTTTTACCATATTAATTTAAAATTGTGTCAACCTTAAGTTCTAGAAATTTAATGAAAACTTAAAAGACAACATAGGTGTCATTTACTGATGTGCCATTAAATTTTTCAGCCAGCAATATGACTAGTATAGCGTTAGTAGCAAGCACATATTTTTATACACAAATATATAACATATACACACAAAAACACATACACACTTCGATGCAACTCTTAAACACCTGACACATTTCTGAAGCAACTTTAGTGCAACTTTGAAGCAATTTGGAAGTAGGTATATGAATCACGAACACAACATAGAAGCTTATCCGAAACGTGACATGCCAAAGCAAGTCACTATAACAGTTTGCGATTTATTGGGGTCATAATACATTTCATGCAATCGCCTTACCACCTTGATAATAATAACTAGATATTTTACATTTCTGATTTGGTTTGATTAAACATACTTAGAAGTGATGTAAAGATATGTCTACTATTAGTGCAAATTAATGTCTATTGTTGGTCTCTGTGCTATTATCTGTTAGTTGCTATGACAAAGATTAGAAAAATATAAATGTAAGTTTAAAAAATATTGATTAAAATATGTTTTTTATGCAAAAAAAAAATTACATGCTACTATAGTAATAAAAAAATATGTTAATAATTTTATATGATAATTTAATTCGATTTGGAATTGCGAAATTTGTGTTTTAATTAAAGTGTCTGGTATTAGTGCTTTTACCTTACCCTGGCATGATATTAAAGATTGTCTAAAGTTGAGAAAGTAAAACTGTCTTTGCAAGTTATAGGAATCTGGAAAAGAAAACCTTATTGGTTCCTTTAATTTTACAAAATATTCAGACTTCTTCCAACTCAACAAGCAGCTACCTTTGTTTGTCTTTGATGTTGATCAAAAACCATATTAAAATAACTTTATTATAAGACTTTAGTAATTCAATTACGAACCATGAACCTATTGGAAATAGACCATAACACAAAAACTACCTAACTTGATACTATATATTTGTCATCATTAATATTACCGGATTTAGTATTGAAAAAAAAAACAGTTTGTACTGTTTATAAACAGCAAATATATATATAATAAATAAGTAAGTAAATTATTACTTAAATGAATATTTTGGCTATATTATATAAATAGTTACCATAAGGACGAGTCTCTAGTAGGGTAGCAGAAAAAAGAAACCCTTATTCTTTTGATCTTTTCAGAATTATATGACCTTCTTTACATTAATAATCCCTTCATGCATATTTTGTTTTTTTTTTGTATTTTCACTTTTTAAAGTAAAATACTGTTAAAAGTATGGCACTTAGTATACAATTACTATTATATATTAGGTGCGCAACTAAATTCTCGCTGTTTTTTTTTCATTAAAATGAATGTTAATTATTAAGAAACACTTATATTTACATCGTTCAAAGTATTGGCCATTACTAGCTACAACTTTTTCCCATCTTTCTGGTAGAGCTCGAATGCCCTTACGATAAAAGTGCTCGTCTTTTGAGGATATCCACGAATTAAGGCATTTTTCGATGTTTTCTTTGGGTTGTTGTAATGAATCCATTTTTCATCACCCGTTACAATTCGATGAAGAAAACCCTTCCTTTTTTGCCGCTGGAGCAATTGTTCACAGGCGGAAAAACGACGCTCAACGTCCCTTGCCTTCAAATCATAAGGAACCCAAGTCCCTTGCTTTTGAATCATTCCCAACGCATGCAACTGCTTAGAAATACCTAGGCGGGTAACTCCAAATACCGAAGCAAGCTGTTCTTGCGTTTGGCACGGATCCTCATCGAGAAATTTCTCCAAGTCAGCATTTTCAAATGTTTTTGGCCTTCCTTCACGCGGACAGTCGTCAACATCGAAATCGCCGTTTTTAAAACGACGGAACCAATCGCGGCAAGTTGTTTCACTTAGAGCAGCATTCCCGTAAACTTTTTTCAATTTTCGATGTGCTTCAGCCGCCGTTTTTTTTGAATGAAATAAGAAAAGTACCACTTCCCGCAAATGACGATTATTTGGCATAAATTCGGACATTTTCACACAACTAAAAATATATGATCCAACAATGAAATCATTAATGTGTGAAAGCGGTTTGTTTACCATATGTCACAGCTTGTTTTCTGACCTTTTCGCTATATCAAAATAGACCAACACTTACTGCTGGACCCACATATTCATAAACAGCGAGAACTTAGTTGCGCACCTAATACTATTAAAATATACTGTAAATAAGAAATATTTCACTGTATTTACCTATACATTACCATTATATGTATGTGTTGGCTGCCCCACCCATTTAAATCTATACTAATATTATAAAGCTGAAGAGTTTGTTTGTTTGTTTGTTTGTTTGTTTGTTTGTTTGTTTGAACGCGCTAATCTCTGGAACTACTGGTTCGAATTGAAAAATTCTTTTTGAGTTGAATAGACCATTTATCGAGGAAGGCTATAGGCTATATAGCATCACGATGCAATTATTAGAAGCGAAGAAATAATGGAAAATGTGAAAAAAACGGGCAAAATTTTTCATCCTTGAGGGCTTCCATTGCGTGCGCTGCAAAAACGGTTCAAGATACCAAAAATATATGTAAGAAAGAATTATTCCTCTTGAGATGATCTAAAAAAATGTCCGCGACAGTATATGTTTATCTTTTAAGATTAAGTCACTAGAACCGTTTTTATGGTAAACAAATTTGGTCGAAATTAATGTATTATTTGTTAAGAGTTGTATCAACGTAATAATGTTAATCTTTATCCAAATAAATGTTTTGTTGATAAAGAGTATTTAATTATGAACAAAATTGTCTTTGACATCGCTTAATTTCAATGAACATCATAGAAGATATTACAATAACTTATATAGCAAAACTACGTTTGCCGGATCAGCTGTCTTGATAAGCGCGAAACTCGAGAACGACTAAACCGATTTGACTTATTTCTTTTTTGTTGTGTTTGTTGAAGTCTGGGAAAGATTATTACGGAGAGAAAAATTAAAAAAATTGTCTGAAAAAGTCTAAAAACAACACTTTTCTATATTCTCATACAAAAAATTCGTAATAATATTTAAAAGTCAATTTGAACTTTAACACCATACCATAAAGTTTAAATATCAGTGGACGGGTTCCGGGAAGGCAAAACAATTGAGTGACGTATAAATATTAATGTCAATATTTGTCAATTTTTATACATATAGCATTAAGGCCAGGTTCTTTCAAACAATTTTCAAAAAAAATCTGACGGGGAGGCTATTGACATTAAAAAAAACAATATGTTTTTGTTTTAGAGAAATAGGGCAGAACAAGGTCTGCCGGGACAGCTAGTGGAAAATATCGTGAATATTACTTGTGAAGGTTGATTTATAATTATCCAGTTTTTATGCCGAGGCATATTACAACTACTTAGTGACTATTCAGTGTGTCCGATTTTTGTGAAATTCATCAAAAATGAGGATTATATTCCGCTCAATGATATAACGTTTAGGTAGTTAACTCGTAATTTTAAACGAAAATGTTTTTGACTAGGGTTATACACAATGCAAACAAACAACAAGGTTACTATTAAAGAAAACATAATCACTTTAGTGTTCAGGCCTTTTACAGGTGATATGACCAATTATTTTTTTATATTTATTTTATGCAAAAAAAGTTAAATATTTGTGTGAGACCATTTACAATTCATCAGTCTTTCGTGGTTTCCTTAAAAACATACTGTTTTTAATACAGCCTTTTACACGTCATTGTTGATCTTACCATAGGTTCGACAGATTAAGACAAGTCACCATTTTATATAATATTGTTACAGGGATCAAATATTGAGTCCTTATCAAAGGAAAGTGAAACAATCCTTAACAGTACTAATGAAGACACACCATCGGAGAAACCAGAGTTTGAAGAAGTACAGTTACGAAATAAACCAGTGCATGTTGCTGAAAGGAGTTCAGTAAATCAATGTATAAATGAGCTGTCGTCCAATCTAGCCGCAGAAGCTGCACGCAGGAGGTGCAATAGTGAAATTGTTCAGAGGAATGAAAGTAATCAAGATAGTACTGGTAAGTCGTTTTGTCAATGATGTTTCTTATATATTCATGTTAGTTTATTCTGTAAGCCTGTAATAAATAAATTATTTGGTAATACTTACCTTTTCATTTTTAATTTCATCAGTAAGGGTGTATTCCACACCCCAACGTCTATTTTTCCAAGTTGTTAAGGTTTGAAAACCATTGAAAAGAGTTAAAAGGCATTTGTTGGGCAAAAGCGATGATATAAAATAAAATAGATGCAACCATTTCAAATTAATGACATTATATTCTGCAATGACTTTGAAATATGTATTTTATGAACTATTCTATCACTTATAGCCACAACTCCAGCGGAAACAACAAGCTCAAATCAACCTAAAAACCGTCCAATGTCAAAAGTGGGTGATTTTGTAACAGTGATCGAAGTAAATGGTCTAAAATTAGCCGAAAATGCATCCAAAAAATCCGACGACTCACCACAATCGTCTGAGAGTAGTCCAGTCGATCCCATAGCAGCTGCGAAGAAGAAAGTCCCACCTAAGTAAGTTATTTTTATTCTTATTTGTTTTATTAAATTATTATAATTAGTTATGGTAACAGACGTTATTGTACTATATATTTAATAAGCTTATTTGGTGAAGTATAAAAAATATTTCAAATAATATTCCATCATCAAACTTTTTCCTTAATTTTAGAAAACATTTTTGGTTATTTTAAGAATATTACAGCATTATGTTATTGTACTAATAGATATGGCACTTCATTTTTAACCAGGTTCGTACTCTGTAAAATAAAGAGAAAACTTGTTATTTTAGGAATAAGGTCTCCAATGATTTACATTGTAACAAATATTTTTGCACGCCCAATCTTAATAGATAATATACATGTGCAGTAATTGTAACTTTGGTGTGAGAAACTATGTGGGACCAGCAATGACATCTAAATAGGGCTAATTAACTACATGCACCCAAATAATCTTATTTTGGTATTCGACTTGTTGACAAAATACATCTAGCTTAAATGGAGCATAATTTATTACGCATATAGACAGATTGGGGAGACAGGTGTGATTAATAGTGTTGGCCTTGTGCATATTTGTTAATGTTTTCTCACTTATAAATGTGTGTTATTAGTATAACGTTATGCATTAATTAGCGGCTACGTCAATTCCCGTTACGGCAGAGTTAATTACACTTGCCATGGTGACTTTAAAGCTTATTCAGCGTTTGTTTGCAATTTTAGACGATAATAATCCTTTTTGTGCTTCCTCGTTATAATTTATTATTTTCATTGTAAATATTATAATTTGTTTCACAACATTTCTACTAGAGAATTTTTTCAATTTTTTACTTTTAAAATGATTTTTTAAATGTTATATTGTATAAATTTTTAATTAGCATGTCTATTGTATCTGAGACAGAATTTCGATATATCGATAGATATATAATAACGTATATGATATACGAAAACTTAAATTAATTCTTAAAATCTTGAAAATCTTAAATTAAACTTATAAGTTCTATCCTTCATGGGTGAATTAGAAAATTTGTCATTATTCTCATCTCGTTTCTTTGGTAAACAATTTTAATACACAGTATATGATCATTCAAATGTTATTATAGTATTGCTGAGGATTGTTACGTTCCCGATACATAAATAATGTCATTAATAATAAATATAATGTTATTCGATTAACAGGCCTCCACCAAAAGTGTTCAGTAAACGTGGCGTTTCGTTGCCAGAAACGGGTTTAGTGGATGACAGTCCGCCTTCATCACTGGGGCGTAAAATGCGAAATGCGGAATCACGAGAGTCGATCGCCAGCAGAGCTTCCACGCCTTCCATCAGTGAAAGAGTAAGATTATTCAAATCTTTTTTATGTCCAACAGGCTACAGCCTATCGAGAGGTAAACCTCATGACCTAAAAACGTTCAAAACCTAGTCTCAATGAAATCTCTCGCATATAATTATTATAAAAATGACATTATTTATATGACACACATGTCAAATATTAGGTGAGATTAAATAGTGGTTGAAAATAGACCAAAAATAACTGTGGTCTAGATTCGGTCAGACTATTAATGTCGTACCGCCTCGCTGTCGGCAGGGTGCTTTGTGATTTTTAAACGTTATCATCAGACTACCATAGTCTCTCTTAATAAGCGTCGTTGCGTGTGGGAAGAGAAGGATATCCGGGAACGAATTTACATGCAAATCGGTCCCAGTCCACGGCTCTGGTTCAGGCACCACACCACTATTTCACACGTGTGAACTTAGTTGAAGGTTCCTTAGTGAAAAGCGTTCGTATGCACAAAACTTTCAGAACATGGTGATATAGGAATTTTCAAAAGTTTTTTAAAGCATACGTGCTTACGGTTAAATCGGAATGTTCGAAACTAGAGAAGAGCGGTAAGGTAAGTAGATTTTTTTTAAGTGTTGTTCGTTGATGACTGGAAGAGGCCTTAACAACTACACCGGGCTTGAGTGGGCGAGCATTGTAGGTGCTCAGCCAGCGAAAAGGTATATAGAGTAATAAAAAAGTGTAAGGCGTTTCTTACATTTGTAAAAATAATAAATAATAGTGTAGAACATACATATATTTAGATGAATAAAAAATAAAATAATTATAAACTATTGATAGACGGCATAAAAAACCCGGCCTTCGACACTTCTCAACTAATTTTTTAGTCACCTTTCGCAAGTCATCTACTTTCAGGCCGGTGGACGTTAAGAACATCACTCGCCACTCCCCTGACGATTCTTAGGGATTTCCGCCGGGTTAACAAAAAAAAAATCGTGTACTTTGCCAGGGCGCGACGCCTCACGCTTCTTTTTCTGATTCACGATGTCCGCTCAAGAACCCGTCTACTCCAACGGCCATCAGTTCTTCAGCATATGCGCCAGACCCCTGCCACTTTAGTTAGCTGATACGGAGAGCTATGTCGATACGTTTTGTCTACCGAGTAAACTCATTTTAAAATGTATTTTTTTATTTAAAGGTAAAAAGCTATGAATCAATCAATTCGTTATCATCGGAACGCAAAAGGTCAGGGGGTGCGGCAACACCGCGATCTATTGACGAGGAAGTTACGTCCACAACGCCAGATCTTGCAGACGGAACGGATGTAGATAAATCCGCCCCTATATCTCTTGAGAGCATACCGGCGACTGTGCCTAGCGTTGATGATGAGCCCTACTATGATCAGGTGCCTGTTGACCTCAACGATGGCGAATATGTTTATATTCAAGCAGGTAATTATTGATGTACCTTTTGTTGGCAAATCATTTTTATTTTCTATTTCAAATTCCACTGTGTCTTATACTTGATCCCGTAAGTCAACGTCCAAAGCTAACGTGCTGATAGAGGAACGGTAGCTCTATACCTTACTGTAAATAGAATTAACCAGATCCAGTGCGTTTAGCAGTTACTTAGAAAAAGCAACTTTTTTTAAGAAATCTAGATTTATTTAAATTTATGGCTTTTCTAAAAAATAATTCTAAAAAAAATTCTAATAAATTACGCATATTATAAAGTTAGTTTCATCGCTAAAATCACCGTATTAGTAAAGTTGTAAGCAAAAATTGTGAGCTATTATCACTTATTCTAAAAATTTGTTATTAAATATCTTGAAATAACAGAATTTGATCCCAAAACAATTTTATGCTAGATATTACTATACCACAATAGCACATTTTATAAAAGTATTGATACCTACTATTATTATTTTTTGTTGATATGTTAGAGTCGGTATTTGTTATAGGCGGAACGGGTTCTAGTGCGGAGGACGCATCGAGTGCCACCAGCACACTAGCACTATCGGCGCCGTCTGCGCCGCCACTCTCTAGTGCATCGACTGCGTCACGAGCGCTCGACTCACCCACCTGCACTGTCGCACCAAACTACGTCAACATACACTATTTTATACAGTTAGTTTACCATTCTATTAACAATTATCCTATTGATATAATTTTTACATAGTATAAATGTCCTCGCCAAAGTCAGAGTAGAGAGAATTGCCCAAGTGGCAACTTTGTGCTTGATCAGTTTGTTGCAGAAAAATGTTATTTAATTGCTTTCACTGATCATAGTTGTAGTGCACTCAGCACCCAGAATCTATTGTCTTCATGAATTTGGCTCTCCTATAATTTGAATTTTGATAGATATGGTTGAAGTAATTTTATCATATCTGTTAATTATATTAGGCCTGGGAAAAAGTTCGTGGCGTTTTTTCTGAATGGCGTTGGTCGCATATAACTAAAGAAACATAAATTACAGCAACACCAATGAGTGCACCTTTAAAGGTGACCTTTTGAACGGTAGTTAAATGTAAGAAACATTGCAATCTGTGCAGTGGTTCGAAAGTATTTCGAACTCGAACATGGAGCTGAATAATGAAAAAATCCGGTGTATTCTACAATATCGTTATGACAACGGGAACAACGCTGCGCAGGCTTACGAAAAAAAAAATGTGCTGTATACAGTGAAGGTACTTTATCAAATTCTGCTGTGTGGAAATGGTTCGCTCGCTTTCATTCCGGTAACTTTAATGTGAAAGATGAGTCACACTGCGGTCGTCCAATCACTGAAAAAGCTGATGAAACACTTGAAAAAGTCTAACAAGATAAGCATATCACCAGTGTCAATATTTCTATGGAGCTAGGCATTGACCAGAAAAATGTTTTGAATCATTTACACAAAACTGGTTTCAGAAAAAGCTTCACGAATGGAGCTCGTGAGTTGAGCGCGAAAAACACGATGGACCGATTAAACATCTGCGATACGCTGCTAAAATTGAATGAAATCGAGCCATTTCTAAAACGTCTAATAATCGGAGATGAAAAATGGATTACGTACAACTGGAAGCATAAAATATTGTGAATAAAGGATGGTGAACCTTCACAATCATTTGCTAAACTAACATCGACGCCAAAAGAAGTGACGTTGTGTGTGTGGTGGAACTGGATGGTTATCGTCCACCACGAGCTACTTGCGATTGGTGAGACGATTGATTATCAACTCTACTGTGGTCGACTAGAAAGATTAGGCTTGGCGATTAAGAGGAAAAGGCCCAAATTGATAAATAAGAAAGGTATTGTCTATAATCGTGACAATGCCCGACCAGACACTTCTTTGATGGCCCTTTAAAAATTTAGAGAGTTCGGTTTGGAAGTTTTGTTGCATCTACCTTACAGTCCGGATATAGCACCCTCTGACTATCATCTATTCCGATCTCTGCAGAGCTCTCTTCATGGAATTAACTTGGTTTCAAAAGAAGCCTATGAAAACTACTTGATCCAGTTTTTTAACCAGAAACCACAGAAGGTCTTCACCAATGGGATCGTGGATCTACCTAAAAAATGCCGAAACATTGTCGATAATAATGGAACATATTTGGTTCAAATAAATTCATTCACGCGCTTAAGGAGACCAGTCGAATTTTATTGAAAAAACGCCACGAACTTTTTCCCAGACCCAATATTAGATGAATTTAGATATCAAAACTAAGTCACTCAAAGCTCTCAATAATAAAAACTAGAAGTCTATAGGTGAAGACTGGTAACTGACTAAAGTATAACATTATTTGTAGACAAGCAGCAGAAGGTACAGAACCGAGTGACAGCGGCAATGATTTAGCGGATGCAAGTGATACTCCACTTCTACTGAGGACTATATCGTCTGACACTGAAGCCAGTGCTACTCCACCAGCCTTGAGGAAACTACACACCCAAGTAAATTTATAAACATACTTTTCTATATGTTTAATTTATTAATAAATAGTGTAATTTAAAATTTAATAACCCAGGTATTCTCTATAGCTATAGGTATAGCTTGTTATGTATATGGAAAAAATTTCACCGTTTTCTAGTATATTTTTGTTCTCAATATTATTGAAATGCTTACAACAATAATACTAACATATAAAAATTGCTTTGACTATGAACTTTGTTTCTGGACGCTCTGGTACAAAAGGCACATGCATGTCAGGTACATTTTAGGCTGATCGACTTTCTAATGGTCCTAATTAGCATTTACTTTTGGCCTTACTTTTTTAAATTGCTAATTGATCATGTTACCCTTTACTTTATTCTTATGATTAATATACCTAATCTGCAGTTATTTTTATTCAGATATTCACATTAATTTCATATACAAGAAAAATGCCTATTATAATCTGCATAACATCTTTTTCTGGAACTCATATTATCAACAGTATAAGCTTGATTTAATAAGAAAGAACCTTTGGTTAAATACCATAGATTTCAATGTTTGTTGTACTTGTTTTGGTATGACGAAAAAGCCTATATACATTTTGTAATGGTATTATTACTTATACCGAACTTCATCTACTTAATTCATGGTTGCAATGTAAATTCTTGATGTTTCTTCAGGCTTGTAAACATTTGATTAACTTAAAAGCTTTTTAGTGTTATCTTAAATGTAAACTTTTATATGAATACAACTGGTATTTGTTTGAGATAATATTATCATAACTTGAGATTTGGTAACTAGTTTATTTAGTAATTTACAGTTTAACGATTGTAGGTTTGTTTAAAAATAACTTGGTTTTTATAGTTATAACAATGCGCGTGATGTTTCATAAAACAGTCTACCAAAATAGTTGAAATTGGATATTATTTTTAACATAGTTTCTTAATGCGTATTATACGAACATAATGTATGTGTAATATACACTTATTAAATTTTATTCTCCTTAGTAAATGCCGTAATATTTTTAACAAGATTATATAATTCTACAAAATAATTATACATTTTTGACAGAAATTATATTCAAATTTTATTATATTTCAAAACGCTTCGTCTTACATATTAACCAGAAATTGCTTTTAAGGTACAAACGGTATTACAATAATTTTTGTTTTCATTCTTTAGTTTAAGAGTAATATTGTAAAAGGCGATATTGCAAAATTAAAGAAAAAGTGTTTATTACACTGTATAAAATGAAATTAAACTCAAGTTTTATATTATGATCTTACCTATAACATATTTATTAAAACGGTATATCCCATTGGTTATCCGTTCATGATCTTACATATAAGCACATACATTATATATAATATTGACATACAAATTAATTATTACATATAATTAAGAGACAAGTTGGCTTTATTTTTTTACTATAAAACAGTGTTATTATTTATTTGATATTCGGTTTAACAAAATTATCTTCATTGTTGCCACTTTTTTTAACACCATTGTTTTTACTAAAATCGTTATGATTTGGATACAGAATTTTATAAGTGACACATTTCTCTTCACTTCTGAATAAATTGTATTGGCAGTATTTATTCTTGCAATTGTAATTCTTGCAGTTTTCATAGTAGCATAAACCTTTGACACAATATGCCTTTGTTATGTGTAAATTGGATATTAACCTGTTCATTAACCTGGTTACGTATATCTCCAATATATTCTTGATTTGATTGGATATCATTGTATCGACTTGTTTTAGCAGACAATCTTTAGTTTCTGTTTTACCATGCTTAATATGACCTAAAAAGACATTACTTTTTATTAAAATTCACACTTTTGAAGACTTACTATGGCAGTTAACGGAGAAAGTGTAATTAGGGATAATATTATCACTGTAGACAATTTATTAAATAGGATGATACTTAATAAAACATATTATTAGTATTCATAGTAGTTAAAATTTTTAGCTACATGTGTATTTAATTCGCAAGTTGAAAATTACGTGTAATGAAAAAAGAAATAAGGAATAATAATAATAAGTATTCTAAAAAAAATAGTACACGATAACGAGGGGTGAAAGGCTGTTTGGTGTAAGCGACAGTTTTTGGTGATATAGTAATATATATTTGGAATCGGTAAAAAACGCTGATTCCAAAAATATATATATTACTATATCACCAAAAAAATATCGCTTAAAACAAATAACCTTTCACCCCTCTATATAAAAGAATGACTATAATTTACATTGTATGTTCCTTTTTTTATACGTAATAGAAACACAAATAATATTGGTAATTATATCCTATTTGGTAATTAAATATTATATTTGGTAACTTGATTTGATTAGTAAGCCATCCCACCACTAATAGATTTATAGGTCATTTGTTAGTTGTGATATTTTTAAAATTAAAGCTATTGTAACTAACATACGCACCTATTGTTGTTCTGTAGTATTATCGAGTTTTTTTGACTCATTCGTATGTTTATTTACCGTAGATGATAACATGGCTTCTAATGCCAAAGGATATTCATCTACAATAGGACTGTTATCTTTCTGTGTTGATGCTAACGTTGTTGTCGTAACATTTATCTTTGAGATTGCTGGGGTTTCTTTGTCGTTAATTGGCTTTGTTAAAAGGTCGGTGGGCCGGTGAACTTCGTCAGGCTTAATTGTATTATATTCTCGACACAGTCCAGTCAAATCTGTGTCGTAAATATTACAAGTGACATTTATACATCCATTTTTGTCACATTTGGTCGTAGTACACGTTTGGTCGTTGCATGATATTGTAATGTTTGTTCTGCTGATTTGAGTATCTTCATAAGGCTTTACTGTGGATGAACCTGTAAGTGGATCGCTTGTCGGTAGTTGTTCTGGTTCACTAGCGATCCACCAAGTAAAGGGATATGTTACCCATCCCCATATAGTAGACCCGATCCCGCGTCCCTCAGTTAGATTATCTGTAAGCAATGTTACATTGTTACATATTCCCAAAAACGTATATAATGTTATAACTTAAAAACATGCATAATAGTAAAATAAAATAATAACATATCGTTACGCTGTATCCCTTTCGGGGTGAACAGGTTCAGATAATAGGATTTCAGGGTACATCATAACAGTATTCTAAAATGTACTTACTTTCCGATGTGGGTTTACTTGAACAAGTATATATAAAACATAAAACAAAAATAGTCGTCACAACTTTTTTAGAATACACCATGGTGGCACGTATGCTAGGGATCACTTAACGGGAATAAATGTTTGCACAGTCCCACCTCGCTTTATATATAACCATCGGCGGAGTATGCTCATATCTGCCTTAAGATAAGCGTTTCACGGGAATGTTTACTTAATGAGCCGCAAACGACCATAACAAGAAATCTTTTAATTTTCGTGGAATCCTTTTTTATTATAGGCACAAACGAAATAACTCCATGTACTTAATTTAATATTTTGATGTCGTAAATTCATTCAATGTTGTTTTTTGTTTATCTATATTATAACATAAATTCGTATTACTAATACGGTTTCAAAAAACATGTAAAGTGTTCAAGATGTGTTTCAAATGAAATATTTATTTTTAAGTAAGTCTAACTTTATAGGCCCTACAAATTTCTTTGTCAAACAAGTATGAACAGACTGTTTCGCGATCGCCCGTAGGTAAATGGAGTAATGCTGATAAAACAAATCGTTAATCCTTGATAGGTTCTCATGTAGTTAATTAAATTTTACTCGTGTTAAACAATATCAAAAAACGTAGATGTTTTTATTTGATTAAGAAGTAGGACTTCTAGCATGTCAGCTTTTTTCTATAGAATTATCTTTAAACTAACAGAAAGAATATGTTTGTGTTGGACCTTCCAACGTTTTTTTTTTATTTTACTTAAAATGTTATTAGATACATTTCATTATGTTTGGAGATATTTTTTTGCTTATCGTATAACAATAAAGTCCAGACAACGTGTACGTGTGTGTAGTTTAATACTTTGTTAAATTTATTCAAATTTTGAACACATTTTAAACTTTCACTTGTGTATTCATTATAAATACTTTAACGGGTTTTATGCGCGAATTAACTTACCTTAAATTATGACAACTTTACAACCTGATTACATAAGCCTTGGTCCCAAGCAGTCTGACACATCGCGGAGTTTTCGGTACTTGTCGTGACTATTGATCAAGAAGAAAAGAGGGTAGAGGAAGTAACTTCTCGACCCCGTCAAAAATTCCGCGGTGCGTCCAATCTGCTCGTGACCATGGCCTGTGTAACCAGATCGAAATATCGAGTCATAATTAAGTAGTAAGTTAATTCACGCATAAGACCCGTTAAATTACCGTTACAATTCTTTTTTTCAAATATTTTTTTGAATAATTATTTTAGTGAGGAGTTAAGAAACCTGTCCAATATTTATAGCATTTTGTAGATTTTTTTGCATCTTCCATCGTAACATCACATAGAAAACAATATTCTCTTACATTTGGGCAAGCTAGGAATCTACATATTAACCCAGTTTCATCACACTTAGTTAATAATTTCAATCGCTTGGATTTCGCTTTCAAGGATGGTTTCGTAGTAGCTCTAATATTCGGCATTTGGTATATATCATTGTCGGGGTTTTTAAAAAGTAAATTTCCATTTGTTGTATTTGTGTTACCAATACCGCCTAAATTATCATTTAAACTCATTAATTTATTTTTTGATACCACTTTCTCATAATAATTTCCATTTTCTGTGAAATTTATTATTTTTGGACGAGTTTTGTCAATACTGACCCAGGGATTAATAAATATATCATCTTTGTTCTATAACATAAAATATAATTTATTATGTATTAGACACCAATTCAATTGTTTATTGTTAGTTTGTTAAACTATTCACTTACATTTCCTCCAATATTAAACTCTGAAATAGCTCTTGATAATTTAATGCACGAAAAAAGAAAAAATAATATATTTTTTACCCATGAGTTGAAAGCTGAACACATTGTTAGAGCTTAATGCGGCTACGTACATTAACAACTCATTGTTTCTTATCAGAACTAAGTATTATGGAATTTTAAACAAAACTGGGTAGACTTGTCGATTTATTATAAACACACAATTCACCTTACAATGCTTTTACAATTTTAGTTTCTGTACAATGTCCTATAGGATTTAACTCTTTAAGAGTACACTTAGTTTTCTTGAAAAACTTCTTAGATGCCTCTAAACTTATGCATTTTGACGTTATACAAAGCGTAACTTTTCCAAATATCTTTCCCAACATTTTGTCTTGTAAAATATCAACAATTTCAAAAGCTATGTTTGAGGGCAAATCCATAATTGATTCTAAAGATACTGCACTATCTAAAAGAAAAAAACACAAAAAAATGGTTAATTTAAATTCTGAAACATAAGCTGCTCTACTTTACCGTTTGAAGTAACTTACCAGAGTTCTTAGAACCTGTACAATGTCCTTTATTATTTAATCTATCTTCTGGTGCACACACTCTATGCACGCAAGCTTTTTCTGCACATTTCATAGAATGACAAGTAATTTGGGAACATAATGTTAAAGTTCCTGTAATGTATTTCCCAACAAAGGACATAAATGTAGGTGCAATTGCGTCGACATCATTCCAATCTGCTTCTCCAAATATAGCTTGTTCTAGTGCCCATGTGTGGTTACGTCGTATGGTGTCTTTTGTTATATTTAATTTAGCTTTTTTATTTTGTCTTAATAATATTATAGCAGTTATATTCGATTTTTTCATATCTGCACGATTTATGTAATGATTGGGCCAATATAACAATTCAGAGGTTGTTATTAATGTTTTGTCATTTTTCTTGATATCTTTTTCCATTATGAGATCCGTTGTTGCACGAACTTGTGACTTATTGTAATTTGTAGGTAAAATAGCAGTAGTGTTTTTAAAAATCATGCTTCTTTTAATTCTCAACTTTATTGGTTTATTGGAGCTTGTAATTAAATTAACTTTGTTAGTGTATTCTTTTTCAATACTATTTTCAATTTTACGACTATCTTCTGTAGTGTTATCGTCATTGTTCGTAATATTCACCCTTAAATAAATTTCCTGTTGAGTCTGATTTTTGTAGATATTTTCGGTCTTATTTGGAACATATGTAAATGCCTTATTTTCAATATTTTGTTTATTGTTGGGTGTTATTGAAAGAAAATCACTATTGTGTTTATTATTTTCACTCATATTACGAATATGATTGTCTTCATTATGTGAAGTAATGAACTCATGTGGTTCTAGATTGATATTATGAAAAGTGACGAGCTTCTTTCGATTCTTTTTATTTCCATTGCTAACTCTGGATTTCTTTTTTCTCTGCAATGTAACTTTACGTATAGGAACAGAATCATGCTTAGTCATTTGATATATTTTCTGGAATCCAAACATATTTAGCGGAATCGGAAAATTCAAATGAGGGATTGGAATATTCATATTCGATGCTATTTCTTTTGATAAATTTTCGATGTGTTCATTATCATCATGACTAAGGTAGTCTGGCATATTTGGTACCGATATATCTATCTTAATTCTTAAATTTAGTTTGTTATCTGGTATGGTATTTAATTTATCCATATTATTTCTTAGAGCTTTGGAATGTTCTTCAACAAATGTAGGATTATCAAAATATTTTTTATCAGTGATCTTCAAATCATCAAGATTGTTGCCAGCAGAGGGTTCAAATTTTATCAAACACTGTTTGCAATTACAGTTACATGGAAGTTGATTCATCTTGCAATAACAAGAGGGTTTAATAGGATTTAAAGATTTATTGATAGATTGGAAATCTATTATTCTCTTTGGCGTGACTATAGTTTTATCTAAATTTATGCCATAAATATTCTCGTTTCCTGACGAAACTGGGGACTGTACTGGATATCTGGATTTATAATTAATTGGAATAACAAAGTCTAAAGGATTATTGTATTGAATTTGGGAAAATTTATATAGATTTGGATTGAAATAACTATTTTTGAATGAGTCATTTTTCAATGTGCTCGTTTTCATTTTAATAAACTTATCATGACCTAACAATGGCACTTTATTTTTAGGCTTTAATTTTCCAATGTAATCCTGTTTTTGCTCATAAGCTTTATCTAAATAGTGCTGATATTCTGATAGCAAATGTTCTATGTTTTCGTTACTCTCATTTTCACTATTTACATTTATTTCGGAATGTGTGTTCTGAAACATTAATTCTTTATATAGTGAGAAAAGCTAAGGCAGTTCATTTAAGAATATGTAACAATATAAAAGAATCCTTACGATATTATTTTCCAAGTCGTTGATGATATCAGCAATATCGCTATAGATTATTGTGTCGTAAAATGGTCCTGCTTCTGAACTGCTTGCTTCGGAACCTTTTTTATAAGTTTAAGGTATTATTTACTATACTTTAAAGCTAAGATCACGTGATGAAAATTAATTTTGATATACTTACTTTGAGAGTCGTGACAGTGGGTTGAACTTATGTAAAATATTACTAAGTAAATTAGAAAGAAGTCCATGGTTGAATGTGATTGAAAAAGTACTTTATAATGCGCCAATATGCTTGATTGCATTAAGCCTAAATATTTATAGCTCATAATCATTGTTTAAAAAAACAGCCGTCCCGGCAATGGAATTGCTAACTAGTTATGTAATTGGTAACGATAATGCTGTTTGATAATAAACGTTTTTGTTTTTTTTAGGATTCTGCCAACAGCAATAATGCGGAAGCCGAGCGACTAACGATGCATCGATGCATTATCACTAGCATTATTGAGAGCGAAACCGTCTATGTTGAATGCCTTTATGTCATGGAAAAGGTAAACCATGGTCTAAAATAGCATTATATGTATTACAACATCTTATTTAAAAAATCTATATTATTTAAAGGGGAAACTACATTAGGATGCTGTTTGACACTGATATTTTTTTTGTTAGGGAGAATTAATTATATTTGGGTTTTATTTCATTTATAATTAGAACAGCTTTTTAAAAAAAATATTTCTGTTAAAATATCAACGTGACGCTAAGTTGTCCTAGTACAATCTATACCGCCGGGCAGTAGACTTGAGGAAGTCTGCTGCCCGGATGAGATGGAAGCGGTGCACAGTGTTCGGCGCATCGCCTGGGAGAGAGGTTTTTGGAGGGGTGGGCCTTACTCCTTCCCCTCCCAGAGAGGTAGCCTCAACGAGGCTTCCTGTTCTCTGGTCGTCTGGATGAATTTGGCTTCCCAGGCCCAGGTGGAGCAATCAGAGGGACACCCCGGGGGTTTTTAGTCAGACTCCTACTGACACACCGGGGTCACTGCTAGTGATGAAAATGCCCGGGAATTTTCCCAAAGTGCCCAAAACTTGTATGGGGAATATTCCCGGGAATTTACGAAATGTTCGCGGAGGTGCTGGGCACTTTGGGAAAATTCCCGGGCATTTTCATCACTAGTTCCTATGCAGGATTTTCCCTCGAGATAAAAAAAAGTACAATCTATACCGTTATTTGAAAATAAAGATATAAAGGCGGGGTTCCGTTTCAAGGCTAGGTTAGTATACATAGCGACTGTGAGGTTGAATCCGTCGGGACTATCTGAGGCAGTGCACCGCCCTATCAGCACTCGAGCATGTAGCCTGTGCAGTCGATATGAACTCTGTTCTATGCTCATAATATTTAAACGAATTGCCAATTTTGCTTTGAAATGTTGACAGCGTATTTTTCGATAGTTAAGATAATGATTTATGTAATAAAAAAATGTGATTTATTTAACATTCTAAAGTGTTTTAAATGAATGAGTTATGATAATGGATGTTTTCTATAGAAAGGCAAATAGGTAAATAACTTTCTATAACGTATTTTATCTATTAATTATGATTGACGTAACGGGTACGACATTTGTCGATATTTATAGTATGTATGCGAGTCTGATCCTGAATGGGAAATATGATAAAAAACTATTCTATTAGGCATATAATAACAGTGATTTTTAACAGTAAACAATTTACAACTTTTTCCTTCTGATGTACCCTTATAAAATAATTTCCTTGAATATTTTCATGAAATAATTAGAGCATAACTTTTATCAAACAGTACATGAATGCAATCAAGGCCACCTTGTCGACGTCTCAACCGGTGATAACTGAGGAAGAATTTAACACGATATTCTACAAGATATCTGAACTGCATGAATTACACAAGAGCTTCCTTGAAGGGTTAAAGACAGCTTTGGCCAGTTGGGAAGAGCCTCTGTCTGTTGGAGTGCATTTTAAGAAAATGGTAAATAACACTTATTTAGTTATTTTATAAAATGATAAATGTTCTAAATGCAAAAAGTTCATAACAAATAAGATGTCGTGTTCCTCGCAAGTGTGATGAAAAACGCCGTGTGAACCGCATGTGCATTGATCATTATAGACTCGGCTTCTTTATAACGCTAGTCTGTGGCTCGCACATATATTCGCCTCGTATATAATGAATCAAGCACACATTTTATTTTTTTATTTGTGTATCGCGAATTAGGAGTTCAGGTTTATACCTTCGTACACTTATGTGTACGAATACTTTTTTTGCCTTCAAATTTTTGTTTTTTCTACATTACTCTTTTATTAACCCTGGTGAAACATTCTTCATTTATTGATTATTTTTGTACCTGATGGACTATTAAACAACATATCTTTGTTTATGTATAATGATGTTGTTTATGTATGATGTTTATGTACTGACGATTATAAAGTTATTGGAGAAAAACTGAGTGTACGGATACTTTTTTGACCCACTGTAAATTTATTATTTATTTCCATCTGGAAATCAGGTATATGAGGTTCCTTGCGAGTACTCAATTAAGACCCACATATCGAGCTTCTTGTTGCGTTAAACTATATTTAAGTGGCTCCAAACGATTTCTATGCAATTTTTAGCACATGGACTATAGAAACAGTGCTTGCATGGTGATGGAACTGGATCATTTTAATTACTTACGTTTTCACTTTTATTAAAGAAAAAATGTAAACTACGGCATATTTTCTCTTTGTTGGTATCCATCTTTAACTCGCGCTGAAACAATATTGAATCAAACAAAACCGTTTCAGGAGTTTTTTTAGTACGGTATCTTATATTTTTAATGTCTTTAACTCGATCGCGCATATACAACGCGAGATACAGATTACTAAAGTCGTTTGTTGGAAAAATAATGAATTTCTTTTTGCTACACCTAATATATGCTATGTTCGAACTAGTGTATTATTTGTGTAATCAGGCCGAGAATATAAACATTTACGGGGCATTCCTGCACAACTACGGTCGCGCGACAGACGCGGTACGTCGACGATGCTCCACGTCGCAAAGTTTCGCGCACCTCACCAAGCAGATCGCGTGCCACGGACAGCCCATGTCGCTCGACGATTTGCTACACAAACCAGTCGCTAGAGTGCAGAAGAATGCACTCGTTTTACATGTCAGTACTGATAACAAATACCTATAATCTATATCAGAGATGGGCAAAATGTAATCTGATTAATGATTAACGATTACAAAATGTAGTCTTAATTTTAGTTTTCATGCTCTATAATCATGATTAAATCCATTTATAACATTAAGAGATCATAAATGTGTCTGCAATCTGGGATTCTGTGGTGTTTGAAACATAGATGAGTAAAATGAAGTCATATTAATGGTAAAAAACGTAAAATGTAATCGTAATCATTAATCTGATTACGTTTTGCCCATCTATGATCTATACTAATAAATTTATGCTATGAAATTAATTAACGCCCGTATTTATATACAATATGCTGTGTTGTATGCAGAGAAGGGCAAAATGTAACCAGATTATTGATTGATGATTACAAATGTAATCGTAATTTTCATTAGGTTACTCTATACTCATAATTAAATCCCTTCTAAACATAATGAGTCATACTTTTGTAACAAATCAAGGATTCCTTGGTGTTGAAACATGAAATGGACAAAATATAATCATAATATATTATTGATGGGAAACGCAAAATGTAATCGTAATCATTTTTTATTAATCCGATTACATTTTGCCCATCTATACTTGTATGTTGTACTCCACACGTCAATGATGTGTTAAAATTAGATATTTTTCATTGTCTACAATGCAATTTGTTTGCTTTAGCAAGCCAGTCTTTGTGTAACTATGTTATATTATAAATGTTGTTCATTAACATTGGTTAGATTAGATTTAGATCCTTTTTAATTCAAAGTGTATGTTTACAGGACCTTATTAAATACACACCGGCGAGTCATCCGGACCACGCCATGTTAACGGACGCATTGAACATGACCCAGCACTTCTTAGACGAATTTAATATTATTCAAACAAAATCTATGTTCCCAGTAAGTTTTGTTTTTTTTTTTATATACTAGCTCGACATGGTGACTGCAGTGCACCTGATGGCAAGTACAGTGTAGTCCAAAAACGAAAGCAACTATCAAAGGAGGAAAATCCGTTGATAGTCTCCGGCGTCATGTCGGCCCACATACACCACGACTGTAGATCTCTAGGTATATGCGTTACTGAATATACACAAGCTGATCTCGAAACGCGACAGGCCAAAACGTGTCACTATGACGGTCTTTACATTTGTGTACTGTGGTCACGACCCAGTTCGGGCAATCGCCCTACCACCAAAAAAAAGGTTAATCGTACAATTTACGAAGCTTGGTACTTCATATTGTAGACATTTAGATTTTTTTTTTTTTTTTCTAGAATGCCGATCGTGCCCAGAGGAGACTGGTTAAGAATTCTTTCATAGTTGAACTTTCCGATGGACACAGAAAGCTGAGACATCTATTTCTCTTCAATGATGTTATTGCCTGTGCCAAATATAAGGTGAGCATTTTATACATTTATATGATTACCATCTAATGTACTAAAATCTAAATTATATAAGAAAAATGATAACTATAAGATTAAAGTTAAAATTGCATATTTTTTACTGGACTAAAACAAACTTTTAGACACCCTCTCAGACAACAGGAAAATCCTGGTGCCGGGGCCCCCCGCCGAAGCCGCCGCAAAGGCCGATGCCCTGCACAGGCTTCTTAAGGAGACTCTCCCTACGGAGGATGTGCTTGTCATTAGGCCGGTTAAGCTCGTATCCCTACGACTTTCCGGCCTCGATGACAGCGCTAATCCCAGGGTAATCGAGAATGCGATAAAGTTTGGCGGTCAATGCCCCGCTGAGCACGTAGACCTGATCAAGGTCTCCGCTGTGCGCCACAGCAGATTCGGCCTCGGCATGGCCTGGGTTACTTGCCCAGCCGATGTCGCGGCCAGACTGCTAGAGAGTGGCTTAGAGATCGGTTGGGCGAGACCCCAGGTCCGCCTAATGCCCCCCCGTGTTCCTCGCTGCTACAAGTGCTTGGAGCCGGGACACGTGGGGGCAGTGTGTGGGTCTGCTGTGGACCGCAGCGACCTCTGTGCAAGATGTGCTCAGCCGGGGCATAAAGCCTTAATGTGCAGGGCAGAAGCTAAGTGCGCAGTATGCGCGGCCGCGGGTCTTCCCGCTGGCCACCGAGTCGGCGGCGAAGCCTGCGCTGCCGCGCGACAGCCCATACGGGCTAAAAGGAGAGGCAATGCCAAAGTCGCCACTGCGGAGACCAACACAGAGCCACCGAGGCCTCCCGATCATCCGGGGACCTCGCAGGGAGTGCCGGGTGGATCATCTGAGGGGATGACCACTTAGGCTATACTCCAATGGTGTGTGCGTGTTCCCACGCACCATTTGGCGATGGAGAGGTGATGAACTCCACCCACCTCTCCCATTCCTAGGTGATGCCTGCAAGGGCGCGCGCGCCGTGCCGCGGTTTTGTGCACCCAAGTGTTTCCCGTAGCCCGACGCACCCTGCGAAAGGAGGAACACCCCGGTGGTTTTAGTCAGTAGGAGTCTGACACACCGGGGCAGCGGCCCTCACCGCTGCCCTGAAGGTCCATAAGGATTTCCACCGGGTCAACAAAAAAAAAAAAAAAAAAAAAAAAAAAACAAACTTTTCAGTTTGTTGCATTAGTAAGAGGTATAAAAGCACGGGCAGTAGACTTGAGGAAGCCTGCTACTCCGATGAGAGGGAGGCAGCGTGCAGTGCCCGATGCGCTGTCCGTGAGAAAGATTTGGAAGAGCAGGCTCTTTACACCCTCCCCTCCCAGAGATAAAACCAAAACAGGATGTTCGCTCCTCGGGCATCTGGAAGAATACCACAGGGATTTTTAGTCAGTAGGAGTCTGACACACTGGGGTCGCTGCCCTCATACCGACTTTGATGGTCCTATGAAGGATTTACCCCCGGGTCACCAAATAAAAAAAGGGGATAAAAGCAAAACACTTTTCAAGTACTGTTGTTACGAAGTGAATTTAACTTACTCAGTTCAAGAGTTTTAATAAAAGCATAGTTAGGTCCTGCATTCTAAAATGTAAGTGTCGTTTATCTCAGTTATTAGCTGATATACTGAAGGGAGTTTGCTTTTAGTACATACACTGGATTGGATGGACATGGGAGCTGCTCTGTCGCTTTTTTTTTACGGGCTTGTTAATGTGACTATACTGCATCTGATGAAATGAACAGTGTAGTCCAATACTGACAGTGATCACCAAGAGACAAGAATCTGATGAAAGTCTCTTAGCTATATAAAGAACTGGGCGTGTAGACCTACTGATCCCGAAACGCGACATGCTGATCTTTACACTCGTATACTGTGGTCACGACCCAGTTGGTAAATCATCAGTGTCTACATAAGATTTGTTTGTGAAGGCGTCCGGTCGTGATAAGTTCACATTCGAGCTGAAATGGTTCATCCCTTTGCCCGATATCGTTGTTGTGGAAGAGGAGGCGGCGGGCGCCAGCGCGGCGGACGCGCGCGAGACCTCCCCGGCTAACATCGTCGCACTCAAGTCGCAGGCGTCCACCGTGCGGGACCAGATACTCGCTGAGGAGAGAGCCGCCAGCGATGATAAGGTACTAATTTACTTTAAAACGATTACGATTACATTTTGCGTTTTGCATCGTTAGTATGATTATATTTTATCCATTTATATTTTGACCACAAAGGAATCCTTGATTTCATACAAATTTACGACTCATTAATGTTTAGTCATGATTACAGTTTAGCGAAATTATAACTATAATTAAATTTTGTAATCGTTTATCATTAATCAGATTACATTTTACTCATCACTGCTTACAGTTACAATAATAATGTATTGTAGTGTGTTACAAAAATTAGGAATAAAAGATTTTTTGTAAGTATAAGAATATTGAAATAACTTTAGGATATATAAATAATTTCGGATAAATGTATAGATTACGTGATTTTATTGATAGCGTGATTTACTTTTACTCGTGGTGCCATCTAATGAAATTTTGACGTAGTGCTTTGGTATGCTAGTTTGTGATTATTTGATACTAAAATTTCAATTTACATATGTGTTTCTATTAATTAATACAACAAAACATCGTAAACATCTAGAAAATGAGGCTCGGTATTCGTGGAGCAGCGGAGAAACAACGCAAGAAGTTGGCCGAACTGGAGGGGCAATTGGTTTTGGCTTCCCCCAACCTTATTTTCCGTGTCGGCGCACGAGCAGCGCCGGGGACCACGTTGCAGAGACAACACGTCTTTTTCCTCAGTTCGGAGTACGAGCGCACGCAATGGATAGACTCCATACATGCTTTACAGGTAAAAAAAAAACGATATATTTTTTACAGTTTCAATCTGCATTTTATTTATGTTCTGTAAGCTCATTTGATTCAATTGTAATCCATTACGAAATAATTTCAGAGCTGCTAAGGTCTTCATAGTAGTTTTTGTGAAACTAACATAAAATGCGTAGTATGTATTTTGATAATAGTTTTAAAAAAGTGTACCATTTTGATATTACAATCTAAAATATGTTTACCCATTATAATCCGCCAATAGTATTCAGTGGTTACTATAAACTTTAAGGAATATTTTATAAAAGTAACATCTGATAAACGATAACGACATATAAAAGTGCAAAATAACGTAATGCGTCCCAAAGCTTATGTCCATTCCATGACATTTTTCACTGTCTATTAGCGTTATCGTTTATGAAGTGTTACTTTGTCTCGGAAGGCAGATCTGACGTTTATCGCATTACTGTTCTGCCGAAAAAACAATATTGTAAGTTATTCATTTTGATAATGCCAATATAATGATTCGTAGGCGTCATCGGCACCGCCGGCGGGATCGAACGCGATATCGATGATGGAACTGCAGGCGTGGGTGACGGCGTGCCGCAGCTATCTACAGACCGACATGGGCTCTTACTTATTACGAAGCGGCCGTGACGATTCTTTGCTTCTCGGAGATCTACAGCTCCATATCGGAGGGATGACTGCGCCTTTGGACACGGCCGCTGGTGAGTTACACTGGATTCAGGAAGTAATCTTGGAAACTGTTTATTTATATATTTCACACATATTAAACAAAAAATTAGTCAAAAAATTATTTCCTTCTTTAAATTAAGCTTTCATTAAACAAAAAACTATAGGGTATTCATCTAATGTGGTATCTAAATATTTTGTCTTATATTTAGAATGAACTTTCATGGATGCTGTAACTATATAATTCCCACGTAAAACGTGAATTTTATGTGACTGAAGTCGCGAGTTTTTCCACTCTTTTGTGTGTATGAATCACACTTTTTCTTTAGATGCTACAAAATTTAATCATAACCTTCAAACATACCATGAGACATTGTAGGATGCAGGACAATGCTTTCACGTGTCCTTTGAACTGGGCGGAGCGTTTAGCAGGACTGTGGAGCGTTTGATTATCATAGGACCCATTATTTTGTGTTTGTGCATATGACGTTACCTTAAGAATTTTTAGCCGATACATGTCTAGTCCAATCTATCTGTTACTCCCATGAGTATGCGAAATTGATAACGGTATTGCTGAAGTAAGAGAATTCTTCAATATTAAGTAACCTTTTTTGTTTTTAACCCGTTGGAAATCCCTTACGGACTTCAGGGGGACGGTGATAGCCATCCCCCGGTGTGTGGGACTTGCACCGACTAAATCCTCGGGGTGTTCCTTCTCCCGTCTGCCGAGTGCGAAGGGCAAGGCTGAGCTACCTTTCTCGGCACCTGGCGACGTCTGGGCTTCTGCAGACCCCCTTCTACTTGGCGAGGGGTGGTTAAATAGTTACCCCCCCCCCCGCGTACTCCTAACACATTGGCGAGGAGAGTGGTATAAAGTGCCACCATCCCCTCATCTCCATGATTTGTCATTGGAACGGTGTGCGGGAACATTCGTACAGGGGTGGCGCGCAAGTATTAAGTAAATCCTGGAACGTAAAAGGAATAACTTCAATGAATATTTTCATTTTACACTATTTTAAATATATTTGTTTATTCATACATGGTATAATCGGATAGGGCAATTTGGACTAAGGGTAAATATCAATTTATCATATTCAGTTTTATTTTGCATATAAATAGACAAATTAATTAAAAATAACTAAAGAATGTTTTTTAATAGTTAATACGATGAGTTGAAATAAGCCCGCAATATTATGTTAATAAACTCTTTGACAGACTACTACATAGTGGTGGAAGTGGACTCGTACGGACACTATTTCCGCAAGGCCAAGTCCAAACTTGTTTGTCGGAGTGCGCAGCCGCGCTGGAACGAAAGCTTTACCCTTGACCTGGAGGGCTCGCAGAATTTGCGCTTACTGCTCTACGAAGATGCGGCGAGACCGGTTCTGCGCGGAAAATGTACCATCAAGGTAGGTGTATCACTCACTGTGTAAAAGTAAAGCGTAACGCTAAACAGTCGACGTAAGAATATAATTATGGCTAAAAAAAATTAAGTACACACTATTATTATAACTATATTAATACTAAAAACCGAACTGAGTTAACGTACTAGAAAGAAAAACATAATTAGAAATACATAAAAAGGCAAATAGATGTTTTTCGAAACAGGAAACATTCTCTAAAAACGCACTTTTTTTTTTTAATTTACGAATTAATTTATATGTTAAAGCTAAAGTTATGCAACATACTTTATTAACGCTTTGACGCCTGCGGGCGTGAATTCACGCCCAACAATTGTACCGTTGAGGCCCGAGGGCGTGAATTCACGTTATTCATAATTTAGTCATTTTTATACCTTTATGGATTATTTTTGGCACTGGTAACTTTATCAACGTATCCTTTATACCAAGTGACAAGTGGTTGTTTAGCAAAGTTCTCAAAAAAGAAATTCGTTTTGACAAAAATCTGAATATATCATTGGAACTTGAGTATAGCTATAGTATTCGCAGAGCCAAGCCCATATTGACAAAATCGGTGACTTATCAAATCCTTTGATAGTCATTGAGTAATATAAATTGTAATGTTTTAGTAAAGTCTAAGCAAACTTAAAGTTGCGTCTATAAATCTCAGCCTAAGTATATGCATTCCAGTTATCACGGGACTGGGTGTCGGAGAGCGCGAGCGGCGGCGTGCCGCGCACCGTGTTGCTCGGCGGTGGCTCCTTGCCGCTTCGACTGCGGCTCTTGCCGCCTGAGAGGTCTGCCCGTCGCGTACCCAGCGCAAAGGCGGGCGCGCTTTTCGGGGCCAAGATCACGCACGTTGCCAAGTAATAATATTTTACCCTTTTTTATATTCTACAGGTAAACTAATAATAAATAATATATGGTCATGCTATATCCCTTACGGAGTGAGCAGAGAAATATTTAATTAATAATTGTATCTACACTGCGCTACTGGGTCGTGCTCAACGTGACCAGTGGCGCAGCTGATCGCCGTTCTCACGGCACTAGTACACATGACATTTCTATCAGATGCCATGCGAATTTTCCGGTGATGTTTTCCTACACCGGTGAGCATGTGCTGTAATCTGATAAAGCCCAAAAGTACGTACCGGGACGTTCGTGCCGCGCATAAAAACCGCTGCCTTGTCTACTAGGATACCACAGCCACAGGTAAACCCTAGGTCTTTATTATACCTGGACAGTGAAGATCAGGACACAGTTGGAATGTGATTTCTTTTAAAGACCCCCCAAAACCTAAGAGCTTCATCCAACCCTCAGCTATTCGTAAATTATGTATGAAAAATGATTCTCTTAAAGGGTATCGTGGCCTTTCTACTCGTTGTTCAGTTAATGGGTGAACGAAACAAGAATGTAGACGGCGGTTTTTGAATCCAGCAGTATTCCCCACAGCTTGGGAATGTTTATTGGCTGGCGAGTCAAACGATCGTGCGTGGTCGATCTTCCAACTCGCTCTTCCTCAATTTTTACAGGCGCATCTTTATATTCCACAGGAAGCAGTTAATAAATTAAATTATTAAGACACACTGATTTAAACGACGTCGTAAATAAAAATGCATGACAAGCAAAAAAAAAAACAATTCAGCAGTTTTTAAAACAGCTGTTTTGCACTGATTGACAAATAATCTTGACTTGAGTCTTAGAATGCGACTTCATTGTTAACCAGACAATTTTGTTAACACAAATTACAATATTGTTTTGTGTCTCTTAGCTTGATTTTTGTTTTGTATTTTTTATTTGTGGAAACTGCTGACTTATGATTCATTTTTGTGTATTTTTTATTGTTTATATATAGCTGTATGTTTCCCATTAAAAATATAGAAAATAAAAAAAATACAATGTTTTTTGCAGAAGAGAGAAGCGAAATATTCCGTTCATCATTAGCGCGTGCGTTCGCGAGGTGGAGAGGCGTGGCATTCACGAGGTGGGAGTCTATCGTGTCTCTGGAAGTGCCTCCGATCTCAACCGGCTTAAGAAGAGCTTCGAAACGAGTCAGTATACTTTGGTCTTGTTAAATGTATTTGTTGAGAACGCAAGGCTTATTCCTACACACATAAAGTACCAAAAACATCCTCATATAATACTTATTATACCCTAGCTTTGATTGTCGCGTATCACAGGGCAGATTCATTTGTATTTGTTTATCCTTATTAATTGGATGAAGAAAATTAAAAAAAATATGTGATTTATTGCCAGAGCAAAATGTAATCAGATTAATAATTAACGATTACAAAATATAGTCGTAAATTTAATTTCGTTACTCTGTAATTGTGATTAAAACCCTTCTAAACATTAAGAAGTCATAAGTGTGTATGCAATTGAAGATTCTTTAGTGCTTAAAACAAAGATGGGCAAAATGTAATCATATTAATAATGAAAAAGGTAATCGTAATCATTTTTCATTTATCTGATTACATTTTGCCCATCTTTGCATCTGCCACCTCAATCACATCTGATGGAAGGTGAAGATGATACATAGATCGTTGGTATACAGATTATTTGTAGGTAATTTTTAGACACGAAAATAATTTTATTAAAATTTTCAAAATCGAAACTGTTGACGACCGGTATATTTCTTATCTTAAAAAAATATAATAATATCAAGTAATATTTGTATGTACTTACAGATCCATACGAAGCGGAACAGCTGTTGAAAGAAGTGGACATACATTCGGTGACTGGTGTACTTAAGTTGTACTTACGAGAATTACCTGAAGCTCTATTCACTGATGCACTATATCCTGAGCTTCTAAAAGCTTGGGGCAGCACACAGGTGGGCAACTCTATAACAAAGTAAATGCTATTAAAAAAATATATATATATCTATATTTTTGTTTAAAATATTGCTTATAACAATAATAAGACCTTGCAAACGAGATTACCAGCATGTGGGATGTGGATTTAACGATTATTGTCCCGATAGTTGTATCGACTAATGTATTGAACGTAAGAAGCCTGGATTACCATCTCAAGAGGTTCTCCCTGGGTTGTTGGATTAAGAACCGAATACAGAAGGCGGCATTACTTGATACAGCACGAATTGTCAGAAGGTTTCTCAATCTGGACTACTAACTACCGGTGGCTTAGGCCTTAGGCTCTGTGCTCCCGTAGGTCTACATGTTTTTATGTTTTAAAATTGTTATGTATTTATTTTAAATTTTAAAAATATTGTTCATTTGATGAATAAAGAGATAATAAAAGCCCAAAAAATCTGCTAATATGCTATATTTATAGAATTTAGAAGACTTTTCAGTTAAAATAAAGGGTACAAGAGAAGAATTGAATATAGTTCATGCCTTTACCCTTTTCTCAAATTTACATGATCTTGCTTATATGTGGACTGTTACAAATTGCCAAATGACCTTCACTTGATTGATTATATTAAACACAATATAATACAGGGCGTCGGTACGTCTGTAGACTCCGGGCCAGCACACACGAGGCGTCATGCGCTTCTGAAATGCTACGCTCAGTTGCCTGATCTTAACAAAAACTGTATCGACTTTCTCCTCAATCATTTTGTCAAGTGAGTACATCAATAGTTCACATTAGTTTAATGTTTTATGTATTCGTTGTTTATTGTCGGCAAAACAACTACAGATCTGATACAAATAGTTGTATGTATGTATGGAGTAGATGGATAGAAATAGTGATATGCACAAAGGAGAAGCATAGATGGGCAAAATGTAATCAGATTAATAAAAAAGATTAACGATTACATTTTACGTTTTCTACCATTAATATGCACATTGACTACATTTTGCTCATCTATATTTTAAACCATGGGTTGGTAACCTTTTCTTATATAAGGGCCACAAATATTATGAGTATATTGGTGCGGGCCACATTTCACCTAATAAACTCAATTTTTTAGATAAAACTTTTTTTTTGTCATATTTATGGCTACTATCATTTTACTGACTGTGATCGCTTGAACTGAATTTCCGGCTTCCGCGCACACAAAACAATGAAATAGAAACTTATTTTTATAAATATTTTTAATTTATTGCCTGCGGTGCGGCGTTCTGTGGAACGGCTCTTATTAGCGCGGGCCGCACCGTAGTGGCTTACGGGCCGCATGCGGCCCGCGGGCTACTGGTTGCCGACCCCTGTTTTAAACACTACACAATCGCAGATTGCATACACATTTATGATTTCTTAATGTTTTAAATGGATTTAATCCTGATTACAGAGCAAAAAAATTAAAATTACGACTACATTTTGTAATCGTTAATCATTAATCAGAATACATTTTGCCTATCTCTGAGGAGGAGTAGCTAATCAATATTTGATTTCTAAAAATTACCCCAATGTTACCAATTGAGTTGCATGGTTACTCAAATAAACGAACCATGATTTTTTCAGTCTACAAGATAAAGCCTAATGAAAATAAAAGGAGCGGTGCTCCTCATTTCTAGACGCAACTATTGCAGCGTCAGGCTGATTTTAAACGAGCTGCGGTGAAATGGCAATAAATTATTTCTAATAAATCATGTGCAGGGTGAACCAACACGAAGGCGAGAACAAGATGTCGCTGCACAACTTAGCAACGGTATTCGGTCCGACATTGCTGCGGCCGTCGGGCGCCGGCGCCGGGCCCAAGCAGCGTACTGACCTCCTGGCTGCCGGCACCGTCGACGCGATGGCGCAGGCTGGCATCCTCTACTGCCTGCTGCAGCAGCGGCAGCTGGCGGCCCAGCTATCCTCGCACCACCGCGCGCCGACCTTGTTGGAGTAAACGATGTCAGATCACGCAGAACCAAAGTAACCAACGTGATGCTGTAAAATTATACTGTTCCGAATTGAATGGGTTACTTCGATCTAATAATACATAAAAACTGCAACAATATAACATATATGAATGACAAAATCAATAATATTGGTAGAAAAAGTAATGCTACATAAATCGGGCTTTATACTTTGAATCCTTTTACAGCAAATTGTTGAACACAAAATATATTACTAATTCATTATTGATGATGAAAAATTGAGATTAAGATCACAATAACATAATTCTATGAGTAAAAAAAGTCGGAAATATATCTTAAGAATGTTTATTCAAGAGGACAATCTTGGTTTTAAAAGATTATCTTCTCACTTAAGGTCAATTTTTCATTGATAATATTGAGATTACTGATTTATTTGGGATTTCAATATTTCTATATTGTTTTTTTATTCAAAAGATCTATTTCGCGCATGTCCTGCGTGAAGTAACCAATTCATTATATGCATTGTTTAAAAGAGATAATTCAGATTGATTTTTGACAGTGCTCGCAAAGTTTTTATATGATTTTACTTTTTTCTAATTTCTGAATAAAACTATTTTTTCCAATGATATACCTGTAATGCCGGTGTATCGACAGGTTCCGATTTCTCAGAGGGCAGTCATTTTGTCTACTAAAATAAAAATAAAAGTTAAATAATAAATTGACTTAATTAATTAGGCCAAAGAGTAAATAGTGAAATAGTAATTTGATTTTTATTCAATTGGTACAGTTTACTTAAAGATGTTGTCGATGTTTGGCCTTGTGTAAGCTGTATACAGATCACAACATGCCACGTGAATGCGTAGTATTATTTTACCGATGCAGCTACATTTGCATAGCACCCACTAGCTCTACAACTTGATATATTGAACTTCTTTAAACTGCAGTCTGATTGTATATTAGCATAATTATAATCGATTTAATAACATCGACTGGAATTAAGATGTAATTTTTTTATCACGCAGTGTTCAATTTTTTAATATTGCTGTTTTATATCTTTTTAATGATAATATGAATCGATGTATTATATCGAGATCATAGAATTAAAACGGATGCGACCTCAAGAGATCATAAAGAATTTCTTACAGACCAATATGAAGATATATAACTGCATTGCAATCGGCCATTTTATATTTAAATAATAGCAGGTATTTACATAAAATAGTAAACCTCTTTTACAGATGAAAAACACGAGCTAGCCATTCCTAGTCACAGTTGATGTCCAAAGGCTAGAAGCAACACCATCCGAATACATTCTTTTAATTTTGTAATTCGATGATACTACTATAGTAAATACCTACTGAGCTGTTTTGTTTTAAAATGTATTTCGCTATTATACGCTAATCTCACAAACGATTTAGCACATACATTCCATTGTAATAATAAAAGGACTGATTATAAGAATATCGATAAGGGAGTACATATATCATTTACAATAAACGTAGTATATAAAACTTATCAAGCATAGTATTTGAAAAAAAAAAACTTATATATGATAATTTTGCTGTAAATTTTATGTAGCTACCTAATCTAAAATTGTGTAAGAAAATAATAAAAGTGTTGGTATAATAAAAACAAAAGGCAAAATTATTGAGTATTATGAAGAGGGACCGAAATTAAAATTAATATTAGCGTAATTCGGAGCAGACTGATATGAATTAATAGTGAGCAGTAGAGTGATTTTTTGAACTTTCTTAATTTTTTTTTTACCCTGGACTGATACTAAATTTAGGCTTGTCTCAAATATTTTATGGTTCAATTTAATATTATTTTATTTGTTGACTATAAGGAATGAAACTTCAAAAAGATACTTGAAGGTATGAACTGTCCGACTTACTATAAGTGAAATATAATCTACTATGATATTTTTTTCTTATTTATCGATTATTGTACATACTGGTTTCTTGATTAAACTACTATTTGGTTTAATGCGCATGTAACAATTAAGTTGTTGGAAATTCAATATGGCCAAAACCATGTAAAGTTATTACAGAATTTAAAACGTCATTTAATCAAAGTTAAATGGAAAGGTAGATAAATGGCACAAAAATATATAGATTGTTCTGTAAATGTGTGATATGAACTATAGCTGCAGATTATGCAATGAAATGTATTTGTTAGGCCTTTTTTTATTATACGTCTATAATTAAGTGTGTGAAAGAGCATAAATAGTAATAGTAGCATTTTATATGCTAGTCGTGCATTATAATTGTAAGATTTATGTATTATTTATGGAGCATCACTTCGAGTAATTAGTATTTTATAGATAAGGATTTGTCACAGGTACATCGATCACAGTTCGCTAACGCATTACTAGTTTAGGTATTTCATTTTTTCACAAATAAGCATAGTTAAATGTTATATTAGTACTTAAAATAATTTTACCAAAAATAAAAATTTATAGAACAAAGTTAATTTCATATTGTATTTTGTTGTTTTGTTAAAATACATTAATTAACGTTTAATTTTCAATGGGTTTTGTTTTGTAATATTATATTCATTGCACTGGATAGGGTACACTACATTATCCTTTAACGATTATTTAACAAAATATCCTTTTCACCAAAGACTCTTTTATGTAATAATTGCAGCATTCATTTCACTTTTTATGATTAAAATGACAAAGTGTTTAAAAATTGTGAAATGGTCTATTAGGAGCATTGGAAAAGAACTACAATTTTTCGAATATGTGTTATTTAGAATAGTTTTCTCTCTGTATAGAAAACATTAGTATATATTAAAATATTTCAAAAGCCAAGAAAATTTCATTATTGTGGAAAAAAAAATTACATGATAACAAGGAATATCATCAGTTAGAGGAGCCTTTGTATGTCATAGATTTCGACATTTTTGATATGATAAAATTATATCTTTGGTATATTTGAATTTACATTTTGCGCTCGAGGTCGTTTCCGCGCATATCATTTGGTAAGCGAGAGTTACTTCTCGAATGCAAAGGGTTGTAACATTCTGATAAAAAGATAGATATTCAAAGAATATGGTACAGTCAGAAGCCAATGTCAAATAAACAGCGAATTGAATGAAAATCGAAACGAGACGTTTTTGTTTTGTAATCTCAAGTATCATATCAAAAGCTATCCAATTCTAAAAACGGCAATATATATATATATATATATATATACATTTGTATAATATGTGGCCTTATGATTGAAGACATTACCCAGCTGGAGAAAAGTTCTTTGAAGAAAATTAAAGGAAGAGGAAAAATCATTATTTTCTTTCCTCACCATGAAATTTAAGGGTGTTTGAAATCGCCTTTAAACTTAAAGATAAAAATGATCTAGATTAAAATCCTTTTGGCTGTAAAAGATGTACAAATTTTCTTTATCAGCACAGTCTTAATTATGTAACTAATTGTTCTGCATGAAATTTCACAATTTTTTTCACATGTATTTATTTATCGACTTGGAAACATCACAACAAAGATATAAAAACGTTAATTATTTTATATTCAGTAATTATGTACTAATTTGTAGTATCATAATCAGAATAGATTGAAAGCATAAAGAGCTTCTTCACTGTTGCCAAATTAATAGTGGCCAATTATTTTTACATTGTGTATTGTTTAAAATGAAATTAATGTTATTCATCATTTCCAGTGTAAAAGTCACAATATAGTGTGGAGCATTACAATGAATTTACTCAATAATATAAAGTAATAGTTTGTGAAATATGCTTTTGTACTTGTTACCTTGTATCTCCTCAGTTATTGTTTCAATATAATGTTTTTTTTTTATTTAATTATTTCATAATAGTTGTGTTAGTGAATATTACTACTGTATTATAAAAGTATTTTCACGATTTGTTTATTATATCCTAACTTTGTATTTAATATTTGTATATAAATACGACACTAAAATGTAGTTGTGTAACAGTTGCAATAAATTGTATTTTTAATACACCTTTTGTATGGATTTTATTTTACATATAATGAAAATCCATGTACAAAGTTCATGCTTCAAAACTAAACTTTTAAACAGTAATTATAATCTTATAGCTAGCTCTATTTACTTGTAATTCTAATTTATCACTTATCAAGTATATCCAGTAAATATTAATACTGATTATATTGTATCTCTGTGTTTTGGGGCAGAATTGTGGTAATAGGTGATGCTCTTGCCCAGTTTAGTTGAGATCTGTCTTGGCTATCAACCAATATCTAGTCGAAAGAAAAAATAGGTAAACATTTCACCAGGTTAAATGCTTATTATTATATTGCAAGGTAGGCAAAACACAAAATAGATAAATAGTGGGAAGGCAACATGCTATTTAAAAATGCAGAAGAATAATTATTAGATTTGGTTCAATTTATATTACAAAAATTATATTTATAAAACCTGGAATGCAATTTTATTATTCTTATATTTAATTTTAAAAATGTCATAACATCATGTCATTTTTCATCCCTATAAGGATATGCTATGTAATATTTACAAATCTTAACAACCATAACACATTTTATGTTTTATTGTACACAAGACACATTATTTATATTTTTATACAATTTTAAATCTAGTCTAAAATAAGGAATACAGTAAAAGTACCACTTCCATTATTATTATCATAAAAATTAAACTGATTTATTCTCTTAAATATCTCACTACCTTTGATTACAACCAATGAAATCATCAAATAACTAACTTACTTCTTATTGCAAAAATTCTGCATATACTATACATATTTGTTACATTTTTAGTATATGGCCAGTATTTGGCTTCTAACTTATACCAATACACATTTTCCTTTTGCACAAATACCATGTTAAACATTTAACTTAATGATTCCCTCTATTTTTTTTATGAATAAAGATTAAATAATACATCTAACAAATGCATCTGTGCTGATTTTTCAGAGAAGAAAATATATACAGCAGAGACAAGAACTACAATTGAAGCTAATATACCAGATAATCGGAATATAAACAATATTATTATTGACAGCCCAAAATACAATGCCACTCGCTGCATTGTACTCAATAAAATGTCATTCTTTTGTTTCTCATCTAAGCACATTCCGGACCATTTGACATAGTTATGTTTACATGAAGTACAGTTTGTTGCTTGATCTTCATTACATGTTTTGCATGACTTATGGCAGGCTTTACAACTATATGAACCTTCTCTGTTTATACAGTATTCATTCTCTTCACAACTTAAGGAAGAGGAACATTCATTGATATCCTCACATATACCAGATTTTAGTTCCCAGCCTTTTTTACATTCAATACATGCATCTCTACCATCTCCAGAGCAACCGTTGCAAGCCTTATGACATGGAATACATAGATTATTTAACTCATAATAATTATTTGCACATTGATCACAAAATTGTCCATTATATCCTTTTTCACAAATACATGTACCATTTCCCTTGCGAGTGCCTTCACCATCACAAGTTCCACGCCCTGAACATATCTTATTATTTTTGTCTAAAGGGCACGGCATGCATAAATCACCGAAATGGTGACTAGGACAGCAATATTGAAGGTTCTCTATGCACAGCCATGTAAACAAATCAATTGAATCAGGGTCATTACGAAACCACCATTTTTCTAGGATTTGTTCAGCTTCCTCGGCAAGACTATAGCAAGGATCTTGATGTAGTTTTACTTCTGAACACAAGCCTTCTTGTACTTCAACCAAACGGACTTCACTTCGAGCGTAATTTTTTAATTTTGCCTCTTCCCAAGCCGCATCGCCACCTTCGTATTTTCCGCGAGAGGTTTTCTTCATCCAATGGTCAAATGAGTCTGTAAGTACTTTACAATTTTGGCATTCATTTAATTTATTAGTTTTCGTATTTTTCATGTGTGGCATATTAGTTTTTTTGCTTGAGATTAAATCAAAAAATATAAATAATAAAATAGTTTCTCTAATAATTATATAATTGGCCATATTAATATTTTATATCTGAAGACGGTCATAAATACATTTAATATAGGTAAACGTAACTTGTAGGAGAAAATGTAAAGCAAGCAAGCAAAATATCGAGGATGATCTTTTTTAGCATGGATTATTAATACGATTTTTTTATTTTAATCTGGTCATTGCCCAGTGCTGCCAATTAAAGGACATTTAATCTTGTGTGATTGCTGCAAATGTTTCTTGTTCCTGCGAGTACTAAAACACCGGTATAAAACAATGTTTTATGCGATTTGCTGATTCGCATAAAATAATGCGACTTGTGCCTTTTAACAAAAATAAAGTATATTGTCAATTAAAAGTAAAATGCGTTATGAGGTAATTGAAATAGTTAAGTGCATGTACAATAAATTGTATTAGTTAATTACCGGTCAGATTGACCCGTGACCTTACAGGCGTCAAAGCGAAACCAAATATGAAATGTGTTAATGTGTAAAATGTTTATTTATACCAGAGATGTTACGGAGCTTCGACTCCGACTCCCACAAGTTGGAACTTCCGATTGATATTACACCTCCGGTTCCAACTTCGGTTCCGAAACTTTTTAATCGGAGGTATTCATCGGAGGTCACCACCACTGTTGTAGTCAATTTATTTGATTTCATTTTATATGTATAGTCCGTCAAGAAAGTCATGAAAAGAATGTTTTGAGAACTAAAGCTTTTACTTGTTATGGCAACACTGTATTCCTGTCTAACTGAGTACATCTTTATAGTATCTTTATAGTATCATCTTTATATTTATTAGTCTGTGGAGTACATCAATTGTCACATCAAAGGTTGTTGTAGTTAGCTTACTGGATTTTTATTAATTACTGCGAATATTTCTTATCGTTTAACCGTTTTGTGGTCAAATTGAATCGCACTGTTTATAAAAGTAGTACGAGGCAGATCATATTTAAGGTTTTTCAAGAATTTATGAGTGAATTTCAAACGGGAAAGCTATTTTCTGATTTGGGAGATGTTTACGGTCGAACAGCTAAAATAACAGGTATGTACTCTTATTTTAATGTTAGACACTGTAACAGTAATGAAATAGGTTGAAATTGTACATTTTTAAGTGATATTTTAGCTTTGTGATAATATTGTTTACGAATTTTAAAAGGTTATGTTATTGTTGGTATAGCTTTCCTATATTACTACGCTTGAAAAATTTTGATACTTTCGTATTTTTATTACAATGTTTGAATTTTTCTTTTTCTTCCAGGTGTTTCTGAAAGTATCGTTCGACGTATAGTGGACGAGGATATAAAAAACGGAGGCGAATTTGTAACGCCTGGAAAAAAAGGAAGGGCAGACCTAGTAAACAGATTGATGTTTTCAGTCTATGTGCCATTCGTCAAAAAGTTCAATTTTTCTACACAGTCCAAAAAGAAGTACCTACGCTAAGAAAACTATTAGCTGTGGTGAAACAAGAATTAGATTTTGATGGCAGCCATGAACTTCTCAGACAGATATTACATTCAATTGGATTTATGTTCAAAAAACGCAAAACAAATAGACTGGCGCTTATAGAAAAGCCAATTAAAGCTTCAAAACGTGAATATTATTTGAAACAAATTCTTGAAAATAGAAGATTGCCAGAAGAGCTTCAAAATACATAATTTTAACTTTTACAAAATTAAAACCGTTTTTATAATAATAAAATTTGGTCGAAATTAATGTATTATTTGTTAAGAATTGTATCAACGTAATAATATTAATATTTATCCAAATAAATGTGTTGGTGATTAAGAGTATTTAATTATGAACAAAATTGTCTTTGACATCACTTAATTTCAATGAACATCTTAGAAGATATTACAAAACCTTATATACCAAAACAACGTTTGCCGGATTTGCTAGTTAAAAAATATTATCATATTAGTCACGCCAAAAGGCGTAACTCCAGAACATCAAAAAATTAATAATGTAAACGCACCGAATCTCCAACGCCACCTGGCGAACATTCATTCATTCTCACCTTAACGTGCTCGCATTTAAACCAAACACCGCATCGCATTCTTTTTAAAACTTAATAACATCGCATCGCATCCTTTCATTATAATCGCATCGAATAATCCATTCAAACTCGCAACACACAACACAACTTCTCAAAAAACCATATTCCACATATTCGCAATCATACATACATAGTGAGTGGTTGTAAAGTGCCTGGAAAACCGCTGTTCGGTAAGTACTTGATTGTCTCAAATTATCGCAATTAACTTTATTATAAATCATCCCGCCTACGAGGGTGCATTTTGTGCAACGGCATAAGGCAATAACTTATACCGGCCCGCGTACATATACTGTTTTTTTTTCAAATGAAGTATCAAAATTTATTAATCGAAATATATAGGGATACCATGTAAAAAACAGTGGCGCCCTCCTTTTTTTTCACGACTTTCTTGACAGACTATAATCAAACAATCAATGCTACTTAATTTAAAGATCTCATTTTTAAAAATTTAGATTAAAAAATATGATTAGAATTATTAAATTTAGAACTAAATGTACATTTTAATTGATCACTGAAAGATTTTTTTTAATTAAAAAGGATGCCTGAAAAATGTTTTTATTTGTCCCTTAATAAAACTGTTTTATTATGCCGTCACTTGTGACTGACATTGCCTCCGACTCCGATTCCGACTTCGGTTCCGACTCCGATAAATCAAATTTAAAAACTCCGACTCCAACTTCGGTTCCGATAAAACTGCCTCCGTTACATCCCTAATTTATACCTAATTAATAGTATTGTATAATGAAATAAATACGTTATAATGTCGATTATCGACAGATATAATATTCTGTCAGTACCTTGACGCTAATCATATAGAGACTAGTTTCCATGAGCGACTTAGGCTGCTTAAACAACGACGAAATATCTCTTTTAGAAGTATAATTATAGATTTAGCATAATCATTTATATTATACCCAATCTAGTGATTGCTACCTAGATTGATTATCTTACTACCCTAGCGAAATAAGAATTAAACTTCAAACAATTTTATAATAATAAGCATAACCTATTTAATTTATGGGGATATTGGAACGAATTAATGTACAAGTTCACGGGCCAATCCTGTGAACCTGTATAATATCCACCTTAATTTAATTTTTAATGATTTGTTTTAAATAGAGGGGTTTCTTGTGGGCACTGCACACGAAAGCAAAACAAAAAATGAAAAAATAAAAACTAAATATAAATAAAAATTATTAAAAAAAATCTAATTAACGTGTATATAGTTACAGAGTCCCTCCACTACGGAGCGAGCCGAGTAAGCATAAATGCCTCGGCTCGGGTTGCATCTCGGAATGAGCTCTTATCTAAGAGCTAAGCTGTTTATTTTAGCCCTAAGTATAATTGAAATAATAAAGGCAGTCTAAAATCGACCACCGAACAGTTCGTTCGTTTTAATTTTAATTTAATTATTTTTAAAAAAGCATTCCTTCGCCGTCACAATTTGACTATATCGTAGATAATTTACTAAGATAATTTATTATTAAAGATTTCACAAAATAATATCACAACTTTTCTGCTAAGGGACAATTAGCGTCTGAGGGCGTCTTTAGATTTGTTATTACTTCGGCGTCTGGATCTATTAAATGCATTTGCTATTGCTTACTTTTTCACTTCACTGCCATATGAACTAAATAATATCTCTTAATCAATCAATAATATTTCTCACAATACCTCTCAATCTGTTATCTCAATAATATATCTTTGATTTATGCAGACACATTTTTATTTTTCAAGTTAAAATCACGAATAAAAAATTAAGCCACAGTCGCATATTAAAATGTTTTGCCAGAAGTACAAAGCAGTTAATACTTGTGTTGATAGATAAATGTTTTGTACAGGTGAGTACAAGAAATATATGTACCGGACACACCGTTATTGCGCTGGTAGCTGTTTTCTACAGATGTGTATATCGTCTAACTTGTATTATCTATGGGACTTAGCTATTAACAGATGACAACAAAACTGACATTCTGGACCATAATGACAATCTGATTTGTCATCTAAAATCTGAATGTGCGTGTTATAAATTATAATACACTTTTACGTTAATTAAATTGAAATTTGGACTAATATATTTTATTCCATAGATCGATTTTCCTTTAAAAATATTATTAATGTAGTTATAAACAGTTTATATTTGAATTTTGCGTTAGTAAGTTACAAGTAATGAACATGTTGGACTAACCTCGATGGCGTAAAATATTTGTATCGTTTGGAAATATTCTAATAGTCACGAAGTCGCAATTTGGGTCTCACAATGTCAGACAAAATAAGGTAATTATTTGTATTACGTTATTTTTAATACTTAGTTAAAAAAATTAAACATTGACTTTTTAATTAACTTTTAAGTATTTTTCATATTAACCCAGCATATGCTATGCCATGGCATAACTGCCTTTATTTATGCCTAATGAAAAGTACAGTGTAGTTAAAAAACAGAGCAAGACTATCAAAACGGTAGCCACAATCATACTAGCCTACACAAATACCATAAAGATACTTTATCAGCTTGCTGCTGCTCTTTTGCATCTCCTGGTGATTGAATATAATGGCTTTAAAATGTAATATATGGATGAAAGCAGTATCTATTATGAATTACTGAAAAATAATGAAAGTATTCTTAACAGATATAAGTAATGAAGAATACAATATAGACATTGAAAGTTAACAATTTTAGCCTGGGTAAACTGTAAACAATCAAGTGTTATCTACAACAAACAAACAAACAATCTAGGTTACTAGGTTATGTTGGTTTTACATCTGAATTGATATTATTATATATATATGGATCTATTCATTTTTAATTACAGGGTTGAATCCAAATTTGACATGAAAGGCAATTATGATCCCTCAGATTCTGAAGATGGATATTCTGAGGATGAACGGAAAATACTCAACAATATTCGTAAAAGAAAATATAACTCTGAAAGTGAAGAAGAAGTGTATGCATTTTCAGAATCAGATGATGATTCGGATAGTAAAAAAGCAGATTTTGAGGTAGCAGATAGTGATGTTGAAGGTCAAGAAAAATCAGATGATGATTTACCAGACTCTAAAGCATGGGGTAAAAAGAAACGATCATACTATGCTACTGATTATGTTGATGAAGATTATGGCGGATTTGGTGATGATGAGGAAGCAGCTCTTATGGAAGAAGAAGAAGCTAAGAATATTCAAAAAAGACTTCTGGAGACACTTGGGGATGAAGATTTTACCCTAGATTTTTTTAACAAACAAGTGCAGGATATTCATGAAAAAGAAACTATTATCAAAAGTGATTTGACCCAAATGTCAAAAAGACAAAAGCTGCAACTTTTTGAAAAAGAAAGTCCTGAATATGCAGGCCTAATAGATGACTTCAAAACAAAATTAACAGTAGCAAAGGATGATTTGCATCCTGTACTAAAACTTGTAAAAGATGGTAAATTACCAAAATGTCCTGCTTCAAAGTTTGTAAAGACAAATTTTGATCTTATATTAAACTACTGTACTAACATAAGTTTCTATCTACTTTTAAAGAGTCAGAGGATAAATATACAGAATCATCCTGTCATTAAAAGACTATATCAATACAGGCAAATGTTAAACAAAATGGAACCTATTTATTTAGAAGTGATAAAACCACAAATTGACAAAATAATGCTTGCTGTCAAAAACAATTGGGAATTACAAGTCACACATATAAAAGAAGGAATTAAAGAAACAAATAAACGTAAGTCTGATGATAAAGCGATACATGAGTCTGTGTCCAAGAAGCTTAAGCTAACCAATATAATGGAGAAAGATGATGGTGAAGATACTGGTGTTTCAGACAACGATGAAGAATATGAAGGAAATGATTATTTCAGAGGTGACAATAAGTCAATAAATACATCAAGAAGCAATGACGAATCTGAAGAAAGTGGTTTTTCTGATAATGATGAAAACTTAGCTAATGAAATAGATAATGAAGAAAATAAACCATCAACATCATTACAACATGTGGATAAAGAAGAAATAGGAGATAAGAGAGAAATTACATACCAAATTGCTAAGAATAAAGGTTTAACACCTCACAGAAAGAAAGAACAGAGAAATCCTAGAGTTAAACATAAACTTAAATACAGGAAAGCTAAAATTAGGAGGAAAGGTGCTGTCCGAACTCCTAGAACCGAAATATCTAGATATGGTGGTGAGCCTTCAGGTATCAAAGCAAATGTGAAAAAGGGCATTAAAATTAAATAAAACAACATGTATCATATTCTAACAGTATAAAGACATTTATTTTCATTTCTGTAATAAAGTTGTACTTCAATTGCTTCTTAGTTTAATGTTGCCACCTAGAACAAATTGAAAATAGCTTGATATACTTAGTAACAATAAAATTTTCTTTTATTATAAATGAATTTATTATTATATTTTATGGTAAAAAAAGCTTATAGTAGCTGTAGCCTGTCTTATTTGAGATATTGAAGAATTGATATATATATATATATATCAATTCTTCAAAAAACAAACAGCTGAATTGAGGGTTAGTTAAACTTCGATCTTGAATAACTTTTGACCAAGTTGATTTATCAAAAATTGACTTTAGACCTTTTTTGTAGAGCATTAAATTCTCTACAAAATAGTGAATGGGTATTGCAATACGATATATCGTTCATTAGTTATAGAAATCAAAAGAAAAAAAAACTTTTGTCCTGTGTTATTTGTATGGGAAATCGAAAAGTGCGATGCGGACAACCTAAATATTAATGGCTCATATTTTCAGAGGCCTATTTTGGCATTAAAACGAAACGTTTGAGCGTTCTGAGGAAAATTTTTTTTTTTTTTTAAACGCCCTAATATATATATATACATATATTATAGCATTGTAAAGAGATGACTGAGTGGAATCAAATATTTACATATTTTTTAAAATAATTATATCCAGTTTTTTTTACTTTTTCTCACGGTAGGATTTATTCTTGTGTCCTGGTTGTCTCCAAACACAAGTTACAATACCAAGACTGTAAATAATTATTTATCAGCAATGCAAATATTTGTTTACTATGGGGACAAAACCTGATATCCATAATACACAAGTTGATACACTTAGCCACTGTGCTAAACAATTATCTGAGTTGCACCAGTGTTTGTTGTCCTATCCCTACATCACATAGACACAATAGTACTAATTTCTAACAGGACTATTACTATTATCACTATTTACTGTGAAATGTTTGTTTATAATATAATAATATAAAAATTACGCACATTGACCTAGTTCCAAATTAAGCTTGTGCTTGTACTATAGGTACTAGACAAAGATATACATACTTAAATTACATTTACATATATACAACCATAGCCGGGCAGTAGACTTGAGGGAGTTTGCTGCCTGGATAAGAGGGAGGCGGTGCACGGAGTCCGGCGCGCTGCCTGAGAGGTTTTGGAGAGGTGGATTTTACTCCCACCCCTCTCCAGAGAAGTAGCCTCAACAAGGCCTTTTGTTCCCTGGCCGTCTGCACGAATTTGGCTTCCCAGGGTCGGGTGGAGCAATCAGAGGGACACTTTGGGGGTTTTTAGTCAGTAAGAGTCTGACACACCAGGGTCGCTGCCTTCACAGCGTCCCTGATGGTCCTATGTAGGATTTTCCGCCGGGATACAAAAATATATATATATACAACCATGACTCGTAACAAACTCATCTGTTCATCATAGTAAAGTTTACTACTACTGGGACTTAAAGCCAGGACTGTAGCATCGTAAGTAGGGCCGCTACAAACTGCGCTATCAGGCTGTAATGATCAGGTGTTTATGATCTGTTTGTCTGAATTAGAGAATATGAATTGAAGTTAAACAATGAGAGAACTGTCAAGTGTAGCAGTTATCTATTTAAATTAAGATTTTACAATAGTAAAATCTGTATTGACTTACAGTTTTAAAACTTTATCTTTTCCTCCTGAAGCCACGTAAACTCCATCTGGCGACCAGTCTACAGCATACACTTCATCAGCATGGCCGGGTAAATCTAATTCTAATTTATTTGTTTTCATGCTCCACACTGTTCATAAAAATAATCATTGTTTTTTTAATTACTATTCGCAGTATCTATTACATAAATGCATATTTTTATAATTTACTGAATTATAAAAAACACACCATGCTCAATAAGATTCGTATAGCATGACTGCGGTAGCCAGTCTAAGGTTGAAATTTATAGACGTAACTCTTGAAAGTTTGTTTAACTGTAAAGTTTGAACTTTACTAAAACATTAGTTTATATTATTCAATGAATTTTTAAAGATCTGATAGTCTCCGATTTTATCAACATGGAATTAGCTCTGTGAATACTATGGCTATACTCAAGTTCCTATTATATATTCAGTTTTTTGTCAAAACGAATTTATTTTATGAGAACATTTCCAAGCAAAGTAAAAATAGCGTCAATAAATTTCAGCTTAAAATTTCTACTCATATTTTTACTAATTTTTTACAATTTCATTTTAATATGCAAAAAGCATAAAATCACGCTTTAAGTCGTATAACATTATTTATTTAAATAAATGATTTTTTTAATAGGCAATAAAAGTGTTAGACTTTGTTGGTATGTTTAGTTTCACCTTTTAAAGTAGAGTCTGCACTGGAGCTCAACAAAAGTCTGGAATCAGCAGACCATGCTACCATATACACGGCTTGTACATGACCCCTAAGCGTTGTGATAAATTTTCCTGTTACAGCTTCCCACAGTTTTACCGATTTATCAAATGATGCCGAAGCTATTATCCTGCACAATATTATTGTAAAATAATTATCCATTACTTATCATGTCAAAAGAAAATATTTGTGGGATTAGGGCAGCTTTAAACGAAATAGTAGCAGCACACCGTCGCAGCAACCAAAACAACAGATTTGCACATTGCATATAGTAAAAACATGTGATATGCTGCTTTATCAGAATGCTCTCAGTACAATTCTTTATAAACAATTTATTTTGATTGCTGCCTTGCAGCATTGTTGTTGCTACTGCTTTGTCAACATACTACCATTATTGGCGGAGTAGGGTAATACTTTATAGAATTATTAGAAGCAACACTAGTTCTAACTTCATGACAGTTCGCAGTTCTGTAATTTATGGTAACAGTAGACACATAATTTTAATATCGATGTCATTAATTTTTTTAACATACATATATAAAAAATAAATTGTCGATATTGCAAGATTTTAAATTTCAGAGGATCTTCGCAAGAAAATAATAATAAATTGTTCATTTGAATATATACGTATTTTTATATGTCGAAGAGTCGTCTATTAACATTAAAGTAATACAAACGGCTATAACATCACGTGGTTATGTGCAGAGATGGGCAAAATGTAATCTGATTTCTGATTAACGTTTACAAAATGTAATCGTAATATTAATATTCTTGCTCTGTGATCATGAATAAATCCATTTAAAATATTAAGAAATAAATTTGTTTGCAAACTGGGATTCTGTAGTGTTTAAAACATAGAAGAGAAAAATGCAGCCAAATTAATGGTAATAAACGTAAAATGTAATCGTAATCATTTTTATTAATCTGATTATATTTTGCCCATCTATGGTTAAGTGGTTGTGTTTTTAGTTAGTGTAAGAAATATTAAATTAGATTTTAAGCAACAGCACCTTGTGTCTGGAGAAAATTTGACATCATTTATAAGTTGTTGATGACCTGTCATTCTCGCCAATGGACGTTTTTCTTTCTCTGGCAGCCACAGAAACAACGTGAAGTCATCTGATCCAGATACTAACCGCTCTGCATCTTTAGCACAAACTGCTTGGTATCGTTCTAATGCATTCTGTTGTTGTACATTTTCTATAAAGATTTTGACATAATATAACCTAATTATACAGTAAATAAAGGTCGCACATTAATTTAACTACTAGCCAGTGGCACGTCCGCTCGGCGGACTTTGCACTTCAGTGCGAATATGTGTCGAGTCCGCTACGGGGATTTACCGTTAACGTGTATTTATGGGCTGTTTTTTATTCATATTATATAATTATATGAAGAAACCTAATAGGTATATAAATATTATTGGAATTAAGTATAATTTCAGTTAGATTTAGAAAAAATCAGGATTTTCTAAACCTATACCTGAAAAATACCCTGTCTGTGTAAAGTCCGCTCACAGGACTACACAGATGTGATTAATTGACATTTTGACTTGTCACTGGCGAGAGGTTAAATTGCAATTTTTAAAGGTTGAGTTCAATGCAAAATGATCAATATAAATGGATATTGCCAAAATCAAAGCATAAATAATAAATAAACTATAATAAAATTAAAACATTGAAAAATATTTAAACGCTACCGAACATTGGGTTGTTACTATGGAGGAGTTATGTCGATTATTTTAGTTCCTCGGTTTCAGGGTGGTTGGTAGTGACCTGTCGCTGCCAGATTTCGCTCGCGCGATGGTCGGTAGCGACTGGGCATGGCAGGAGGCTCTCTCCTACTTTGAGAAGACTATGAAGGTGAAGTAGACGGCGGAGAGGGACCGGAAGGTTATTGTTAACCCCGAAAATCTGATCCGACGCCCCGCTCGAACAGGACGACAGAGGAGAGCCTTTGCCAGAGACTTTCTTCCCTAACCGCACATAGGCCTGGCGGCGCACTTGAGTTCGCCGCCCTATAACCAGGTGTGAGCGGTGTACGATGTGTTCCTGCACACCACTCAAATGACAATTTAAGGAGATAAGGGAAGGGTGGCACCCTTTCTGCCACTTTGCTAAGAGTAAGGGGCGTGTGGCATATGTACCACTCTCGCAAAATAGGTGGGGCCTGCACAAAGCCAGACGTCACTGGGTGCCGAGGAAGCTGGCACGGCCTTTGCTTTGACCCCAGCATGCGGGAGAACGAACACTCCGGTGATTTTTTTTATTGTGATTGAGGTCAAGCGTTCGTCTATAAATTATTAAAAAAAAGCTTGCGCTTGACCTCAATCTCACCTGCTGGAAAGTGATGATGAGGCCGACGATGGAGCGTGCTCACCCAGCAAATACCGATTCACTCGACGTTTGAAGATTCCCATGTCATAAGATGCTGGAAACACCGACGCAGGAAGCGAGTTCCACTCCTTCGCGGTTCGTAGCAAAAAGGAGGAGGCGAATCGCTTCGTGCGAGCAGCAGGAATGTCAACCGCAAAAGGGCGCAAACCTGCACGGCGTCTCGTCAGTCAGTCGTTTTAGTCAGTGCGAGTTCGACACATTGGGGGTTCGGCTCTCAGCGCACTCCTAACGGGCCATAACGGGCTTCCACAAGATCAACAAAAAAAAAGTTCTCTGTCAGGTAAAATCATTTCGGATTTTATCCTAGAATGGTCATTATTATTCAATTATACATTTTAGGAATATCTAGACTCATAATGTCATACAAACACATTTTTGGTATAATGAATAACAATGAAAAGCTAAATAGTATGACAAATCTGTGTATTACTTACTATCACCAATTTTTGATGCATATTGATCAGTGACAGGATGAAATGGGCCAGTACGAAGCACATAGTCCGTACTTAAGGCTAATGTATTGACCCAGTGAGCGTGCCCTTCTAATGATCTGCATAGAACTCCATCTGTAGCACGCCAAACCTGAACAAATTTTTTCATTATTAACCAGTCAGAAAACTTCCTGCCTCTGAAAATGATCTTTTCTGTTGGATATTATTGCATCTACGTATATTCAAGATATTGAAAGTATTTTAGACTCATAATATTCTTATGTAACTTTCAATCCTCAACTACTGTTTGAATAATAGTAACTGATAGACGTAAGTCATTAGACTGAAAATACTTTATCCGTCAGCCATAGCTGTGACTACTTAAACTGCTAGCAATATACATTGTCCTCTGATAAACATATCAACAGTCTAAGGCTGAGATTTATAGAAGCGAAGTCAACTTTGCCCAGCAAAGTTCTAAAAAAAATAAATCGTTTTGAGAAGAAATTGAATATACAATAGGAACTTGAGTATACGAATAGTACTCTCAGAGGAAAGTCCATACTGACAAAATCGGTGACTTACCAAATCCTTTGACATTCATTGAGCAATATAAATTGTAAAGTTTCAGCAAACTTAAAGTTACGTCTATACATCTCAGCCTTAGAAACAGGTATACTTTACTACCAGCCTACTAAAAAAATTTCAATTTTTAAACGAACAATGTTTGTTATACGCATATATGATTTAATGCGTAATTTTATGCTTGTTTGTAGTTTAAAATAAAATTGAAGTGAAACAAACAAAAAAAAAAGTTTGATGATAGATAACAAAGTTGAGTATAAGTAGTACTTTTTTCTGACTGGCTCAATAGAAATGTGGCGTTATGATATGACATTTTTTATGCTACTTGTTACTTGCCTTAATTGTCCTGTCTTGGGAGGAGGTATAAATTAGTCCACTGCCACCCCATTTTACTGAAGTAACAGCCTTTGAATGCCCAGTTAGACTTAAGATTGTAACGCATGTCACCACATCCCATATTCTAACATCTCCATCTTTAGATGAGCTAGCTAGCTTCCTGCAGTCAGGATTTCTATAAAACAAACAATTTATTATTTATTTTACCTAATATTTACCACGCCACTATTATTAAATTAATACACGTATTCACGTATGGCTATAAGTGTATAATGTAATGATTTTAAACATTCCAATTGATTTGTTTTGAAATACTATAGGTGATTACGCCAGCTGATAACCTACAAGTTTACAGCCCAGGGGCGTGTCACTACCTCTATCGCGCATTTGTAACAGTTAAGTACTTGCTAAATAGTTTACACCCATTTTGACCAAAGTTAAAGGTTTGCTAAAGACTCTTTATTTTTTTATACATTGTAATTTTTTATACACTGGCTTGTCAGTGACTACAGTGCACCTGATGGTAAGTACAGTGTAGTTCAAAAAGGAAAGTGACCATGAAAAGATGAAAATCAGTTGACAGTTTCCGTCATCATGTCGGCCTACATATACCACGACTGAAGGTCTTTAGGTATATGAGTTACTGGATATACACAAACTGAACTTGAAACGTGACAGGCCAAAGTGAGTCACTATGAAAGTGTTTACACTTGTGTACTGTGGTCATGACTCATTTCGGGCATTGCCCTACCACCATAAAATGCTGAACAGTGAATGTACTATTTCACAGGCCTACTATAAATTGTAGGTAAGAATGTATTGACATTACAAGTTACATTATGGGTTTTTGGTTGTGCCACTTCTGTTATTGATTTGTTACAGCACACTACTGGTAGTTCAATCATAAAATAATGTAATAATAATATGTCTTCACGCTATACCATTTTTAGGGTGTGCAGTTGTTGTGTGTGTGTGTTATTTTTATTTGTGAGATACATTATGACCTGTATCCACTTCAGCCTTATATGTTGTGTTCAGCATGACTAGTAGAACAGCTCGTCAATCTTCATAGCAAATTAGCCAAGTTTTTTATACTATATTTTTATTGTATTTATTGTTATTGTAGTGTGTATGCATATATCAGGACAGAAGAAAAAGCTTTATAAAATGAAAGATTTTTTTATCATACATGTGATAAGGTTCCCAGGCGAGAGCTGTTATCCACTGTTTGTGACCTATCATAGTTTTGCCCAACTGGTTACCACTTTGAGGATCCCACATCATTATCCTTCCTTGCTTGCATGCTGAGGCTAATTTAGAGCCATCTGGAGACCAACTTATGCATAATACCCAGTTTGTATGACCTATAAATAATTTATTACTATGTACTTTACAATTACATACAATAAAACAGCATATATATCTATCGTTTTAAATGACTTGGAAAATAAGAGTTAACAACCAATTTACCATCTCACTAGAACAATAGCTTGTAAATTTTTAGCACACCCAAATTGAACAGACACTTGATTGAGACTGTAGGTTTCTTTCTTTTTTCATCAAACATTTCTTAATCAACTTTGATGGTTTTTTTTTTACTTAAGATAGTTAATTCCAACTGCTTTAATCAATCAATTTTCTTTACTGTTATATCCTAATTTTAAATTCACCTTTTCTTATTAACATTTATTTATTTTATTTTTAATATATTTTAAGAGATTTTCTATACTATTACTTATTTTTACACTTTCAACACACACACTTTTTATCCCTCTGGACTCTCTAGATTGGAACTCTTTGATTCAATGATAAATGCGTGTACATTAAAAAACTTTTAAAAATCGCCATTACTTTGTTGTGCAAATTTAGTGCCAATATGATTGCTTTATACTTAGATACTCTTAATCAAGTTCGCACACATGAATTTCTGGTGTATGGTGCTTGAACCTGCAACATAGAGCAGGCCAATTTGCAAGTAAGTTCATTCTAAGATTTCCTTCTTTTCCTTTTTTTAAGTCGGATACACCAGATTGTAATATTACAAACATGTTAAATACATGTTTTTGTATTTAAATTGGTTGATGGATTTTTTTTATGATTACTATTATAACCTAAGGTCGTCTAATAGGATATTCATATCGCGTTGATCTGTTTAACAGTATAATTATACTGTATTATGTGTGTAAAGAGTTCCCTCTTTGTTTGAGCATGATGATTGATCAACTCATCATCACCATTAGTCTACCTTAGTTCACTGCTGGACAAAGGCCTCTCATAATACATTGCCATAAAGCCTGGTCTTTAGTTCTCCTCATCCAGTTAACCACCTTTTAAAAGTGCTCTTTCAGCGAAATTTATTTATAATAGTTAATACTATAAAAACTATACCTTTACACACATGTAATGGTGTCTGTGTATTTAAATCCCAAAATCTAACAGTTGTGTCTCCTGAACCACTAGCTAATTGTTTACCAGATGGACTAAAATTTGTTGATATCACTGCTTCTGCATGACCAGGTATTGAGCTAAAAATAAACAAAATGTTTTGATAAACTTTAGTTGATGTAACTGTGAAATAAATATAAAGATACTAATTGAAATAAGAACATCATTTTACATTTAGTCTGTTTTTATTAGAAATGTAAAGATTTAAGATAATAATAAATGTAAAAATAATAAATGTAATTTATAACGTTTGAAGCCAGTCAAACACCATAAATTCAGCACTGATATGTTTATTGACCCAAAACTTATAAATAACAATATAAAACAGATAAAAAATCTAGTGAATAATAAGCGAGCGTCCGTATGTATCGCGCGCGGCCGATCGAGAGCGTCACATAATCTCCCTCCTACCGCCCACCGCGGACGGTGCGCAAGCGATCCGTACCAACATTGCGCCGTCCACGAGAGTGGACCGGCAGAGTGCACTCTACAAATTTAAATAAATTGATAGTTATAAACATCGTCGGCAGCTAGATATCAGAAAAAGTCATTTTTATATCATATATTAATAGTTACTTATGAACTATGATAATATCTGTATCAAATGTAAATAAATATAATGCACACAAAATGGTTTCTTTTATTACACACACACACACATATACAAAATAACTAAACATTTTACATTGGATTTATAAAAGATTGGTATGAATTAGTTATCATAGGTTTATGTATAAGAACATACAATATTTTTGTACAAAATATCCTTGGCATAGAGGCAGGCATTAGTGTATTATGTTGTGATAGCACAAGTATAGAAAACAACTTTAAGGCTATTATAATATTTTATTTCCAGTTAATTTTCATCTTGCTTCACATTTGACATTTGCTTTATACAAAAAAGTCATTATTGATATTTTCTTTAATCATAAAAATCAGATTAGATACAATAATTTGAATACAATAATTTTGAAAGTTTTTTATTTATGAGAATTGGTCCTCCTATCGTGGTTTAAATATTTATTCAAGCCATAATAAACTAAAAACTTTAACCAATATAATTACCTGGTACACCTAGTGACTGGTCTTACTCTGAATACAGCTTGTTGCTGATAAATTATATCTACAACTTCTTCTGCATTTAGACTTTTGATATCTAAGGCATCTTTCAAAGTTGTTTTTATTTCAATGTCTTTTACAAAGAACAAGAATGGTTTATCCTCCTGTAAAAAAAAAAGGTCGTGTATAATCATTTTAATAAGTTAAAATAGCTACTTTTCTATAATTAGTTCCTTTTTTTCCTAATTTTCCTTCCTAATTTTATTGACTTTAAAAATTATAACTTTTACAATTATATATTCTGGTTACAAATTTTATGTAAACTATAAGATTTCTTTTAAAATATTATTCGATTTTGGTACTATTTACTAACTTCTTGTAAGAGCGCATTGCAAATTAGTTGTAGTTGATCTCTTGTAATGTTGAGCGGCAAATCTAGTGGACTCCCAGTTTCTTCTCCTGTTTCTGATTTGAGCCTAGCTTGTATACAACTTGGTAAGTCTATTTCCATATTTTAAAGATTTTTTCATATATTATTTTAGTACAATAACATCACACCGTAACTTAACCTTAAACTGAGTGACAAGTAGAGATGAGACGTAAATACGTGAAACAGGTATTTATAAAAATATTGACTTATCTAATTCTTAACTTGGCCAATATCTATATAATATTAGGTCCTTACATATGAAATTGGCGTTTTTCGTACTGGCCACTTTAATCACAAATTTCTCCTCTTTGGTAAGGAATTCCAAATTCAAATTTGTACAGCTATAGACTTATGTATTTGTGCTTCGATGATCGTCATTCATTTGTTATTTTCTTCTGTTTTTTTCTGTTTGCGTCACTCATTTTACAAAATGGAAAACTTAAAATATCGCATTATTTACGAGTACGAGTTCCGCCGTGGCACTAGTGCTGCGGAAACAACTCGAAGGGTGAATTATGTGTATGGCGGTCGTGTTGCAAAAGAAAACACAGTTCGTTTTTGGTTCCAACGTTTTCGTTCTGGAAATTTCGACCTGCAGAACAAGCCCCGTGGACGGCCTGAGACTCAAGTTGATAATGAAGAGTTGAAGGCTATTGTGGAAGCGGATCCATCGCAAACCACGTCCGAGTTAGCTGCAGGCTGCGATGTTAGTGATAAAACTGTTTTAATTCACTTGAAGCAAATTGGGAAGATTAAAAAGCTTGAAAGGTGGGTACCTCTCGAATTGACTGAAGCAAACCGGCAAACGCGCGTCGACTGCTGCGTTACATTACTAAACCGGCACAATAATGAAGGTATTTTAAACCGAATCATTACCTGTGATGAAAAATGGGTTCTTTACGATAATCGGAAGCGCTCAGCGCAATGGTTGGATCCTGGCCAGCCAGCCAAATCCTGCCCCAAGCGAAAATTAACCCCAAAAAAGTTACTTGTAAGCGTTTGGTGGACTAGTGCCGGTATTGTTCATTACAGTTTTCTCAAATCTGGCCAGACTATTACGGCTGATGTATATTGTCAGCAATTGCAAACCATGATGGAAAAGCTAGCGGCTAAACAACCTAGGCTGGTCAATAGCTCCACGCCACTGCTGCTTCACGACAACGCTAGACCACACACTGCGCAACAGACGGCTACTAAATTAGAAGAGCTTCAATTGGAAAGTCTAAGACATCCTCCGTACTCCCCGGACCTTGCTCCAACAGATTACCATTTTTTTCGAAATTTGGATAACTTCTTGCAAGGGAAAAAATTCAACTCCGATGGGGCAGTCCAAATCGCTTTCAAAGATTTTATTGATTCCCGTCCGACTGGTTTTTTTAGTAAAGGGATCAATGAACTACCTATGAGATGGCAAAAGTGCATAGAAAATAATGGTTCATACTTTGATTAATTAAATATATTATATTAAAAAATATTCGACTTTTTGTTCCTCCCATACAAAACGCCAATTTCATATGTAAGGACCTAATATATAATATTAGTTTTTCTTCGTGTACGTTTATATAATACAAAATAACACTTTAAAGCCAGACATAGATCTTTTAAGCCCATTAATGAACTTACCAATACCAACAGATATAGCTTCCTTGAAAGAATTCTCGGTATGTTTGATCAATATTCAAAGTGAATAAATAATTTCTCAGGAAAAATTAAAACATGTTTCGAAAGTTTTAGACTAAATATTGCTAAATTCGCCGTAACAGGAATTGATTCTAAAGAACTTAATTACTTAATTGGATAATCACTGATCAGCAGTCTGTTGCATGTTTAAGCAATCTCATTTAAGCAAAATTAAAAATGAGTAGATTGAACGATAGCGTTTAGAACTTGTCCATTTTCAAATGTGACATAATTTATCGACCTGATACGGAAAATATAACAGCTAACGCATTGTTACGTGTTATTGCTAGCACACATACAACTAAATTATTTGAACTACATTACTTCCTCTGTCATCCAGGTGCAGCTAGGTGGTTCACTGGCTACATATAAAGAATTTGCCTTATACGATGAATGAAATAAAAGCCGTGACCTCTGACTGTTTTGTATGTGCCGTAATTAAACCACGATATTGGAAAAAGCAAGAAATCTTCATCAAAGCTATCATACCCTTTGAATGACTAAGTATAGATTTTAAAGGGCCAATTCTTCTTTGTAAATTTATCTTCAGAAACCATTAAAAACTGCTTAAAAGACGTGTTCTTCACATTTGGCATTTCTCAATATATTCATTTTGTTAAGAAACCTAATTTATCCAGCGATCTAAAACAATTTCTCCTATCAGTTGGTATTGCAACTAGTTGGGATAATTCATATAGCACACAAGGAAACTGTTAACTAAAGAGGTTAAATGGAACTTTATGGAGATCCACTCAACTCTATCTGCGATCTAATAATTTAGAATTATCCAATTGGGAGCAAGTATAACTTACAGCTCTACATTCAAGATGATCTTTATAATGTACTTCTACAATCGCAACTCCTTATAAACGAATGTTCAATCATACAAAACGGTCAGTTTGTGGAGACTCTTCCTACTAGGCTTATGACACCTGGTCCAATATTAATAAAAAAAATGTAAAATCTTATAAAATATATAATTCCCTGGTTAAAAAGATAGAGCTCCTTCAAGCAAATCCTTCTTACTCTTATACAAAATTGCCCGATGATTGAGAAATTACGATATCCAATAGACAATTGGCACCGTTTCCAGAATTGGTAGAACATGAACGAATTAACAGTAATAAAAAAGGCGAAGAAATTTTTGAAGATGCTCTAGAGAATATAGGAAATGATGATTCTGTCGAAAATCAAATTCACAACAGTCTTATACTCGAGACAGAAAACAATGACTTAAGCAATGTTCACACGATCGACCTCCCCTTTCATAATATAAATATTATCTTTAAGATTACGTTGTAAAATAAAGAAAGGGAAGATGAATGTCGTTTCTTTGTCTTTTATAAAAATGTATTTGAAATATGTTGTAATGTCATTCTATCAGCCTGTCAAATTCTTAGCAAATTAAAACTAAATATCTTAGTTTGTCGTCGTATTATTTATCACTAGCTGTCCCGGCAGACCTTGTTCTGCCCTATTTCTCTAAAACAAAGTCATATTGTTTTTTTTAATGTTAATAGCCTCCCCGTCAGATTTTTTTGAAAATTTTTTGAAAGAACCTCGCCTTAATGCTATATGTATAAAAATTGACAAATATTGACATTAATATTTATACGTCACTCAATAATTGTTTTGCCTTCCCGGAACCCGTCCACTAACATTTAAACTTTATGGTATGGTGTTAAAGTTCAAATTGACTTATAACAAATCTTTTGTATGAGAATATAGAAAAGTGGGGTTTTTAGACATTTCAGACAATTTTTTTAATTTTTCTCTCCGTAATAACCTTCCCCAGACTTCAACAAACACAACAAAAAAGAAATCAGCCAAATCGGTTCAGCCGTTCTCGAGTTTCGCGCTTATCAAGACATAGCTGATCCGGCAAACGTAGTTTTGCTATATAAGTTATTGTAATATCTTCTATGATGTTCATTGAAATTAAGTGATGTCAAAGACAATTTTGTTCATAATTAAATACTCTTTATCAACAAAACATTTATTTGGATAAAGATTAACATTATTACGTTGATACAACTCTTAACAAATAATACATTAATTTCGACCAAATTTGTTTACCATAAAAACGGTTCTAGTGACTTAATCTTAAAAGATAAACATATACTGTCTCGGACATTTTTTTAGATCATCTTAAGAGGAATAATTCTTTCTTACATATATTTTTGGTATCTTGAACCGTTTTTGCAGCGCACGCAATGGAAGCCCTCAAGGATGAAAAATTTTGCCCGTTTTTTTCACATTTTCCATTATTTCTTCGCTTCTAATAATTGCATCGTGATGTTATATAGCCTATAGCCTTCCTCGATAAATGGTCTATTCAACTCAAAAAGAATTTTTCAATTCGCACCAGTAGTTCCAGAGATTAGCGCGTTCAAACAAACAAACAAACAAACAAACAAACTCTTCAGCTTTATAATATTAGTATAGATTTAGATATATTAATAATCTTAGATATTAAAAGGGCTGAGATATGACTGTATGGCCTAAAAACCTTTCCCACAATTGGAAAATAAAAAAACGAATGACGTAAATTATAGTTTAAATTTTTGATAATGGTAATTTTTTATTAATGTCTGACTACGGCACCTAACATACGTGTTATGTTTATTTCAATTGTGGTTTAATCGTTTAAACGGACTCTTCTAATTAGTTTAAAATGAGGTTTTTGTATTTGCTGTTTTCTTTTTGGACAATAGCTAAATGTGATGAACATACGCACTCTTACAAAGATGGAGAACAGGTGGTACTCTGGATGAACACTGTAGGTCCATATCACAACCGACAAGAAACGTACGCATATTTTTCATTACCATTTTGCGTTGGCACTAAGATTACTATTGGACATTATCATGAAACATTGTCGGAAGCACTTCAAGGAGTCGAATTAGAATTCAGTGGACTTGACATTTCATTCAAAGATAATATACCGGCTCAACAATTTTGTGCCATAGAACTCAATGATCAGTCATATAAGGCCCTCGTCTACGCTGTTAAAAATCACTATTGGTATCAAATGTACATAGACGATTTGCCGATATGGGGTACAGTGGGAGAAATTGATGGTGATCACTACTATATTTGGACTCACAAGAAATTCGACATTGGATATAACGGGAACAGGATTGTGGAAGTAAACCTTACAACTGAAAATAAGGAGCGACTAACTATTGATGCAAAGATTCCATTTACTTATGAAGTCAACTGGGTCAAAAGTAACATCAACTATGAAGACAGATTTGATAAGTATTTAGATCCCAACTTTTTTCAGCATAGAATTCACTGGTTCAGTATCTTTAACAGTTTCATGATGGTGATATTTTTAGTTGGTTTAGTGTCCATGATCCTTATGCGAACTCTTCGCAAAGATTATGCTAGATACTCTAAAGATGATGACCTTGATGATTTAGAGAAAGATTTGGGTGACGAATATGGCTGGAAACAAGTACATGGTGATGTGTTCCGACCTGTCCCACATCTAGCTTTGTTTTCAGCATTAATTGGATCTGGTTATCAACTCACTGTGGTCACTTTAGCTGTAATAATATTTACCATATTTGGAGAACTTTATACTGAAAGAGGTTCCCTGCTTTCTACAGCAATATTTATTTATGCAGCAACATCCCCAGTTAATGGATATTTTGGTGGTTCCCTGTATGCTCGGATGGGTGGTAAACTGTGGATTAAACAGATGTTGCTCTCTGCATTCTTCTTACCTGTTTTGGTTTGTGGTACAGCATTCTTCATTAATTTCATAGCCATTTACTATCATGCCTCAAGAGCTATTCCATTTGGCAGTATGATGGCTGTAATGTCTATATGCACCTTTGTTATCCTCCCCTTAACTCTAGTTGGCACAGTATTAGGTCGTAATTTAGCTGGTCAGCCTGATTATCCCTGTAGGATCAATGCTGTCCCTAGACCTATACCTGAAAAGAAATGGTTCATGGAACCTTTTATTATAATCATAGTTGGAGGCATTTTACCTTTTGGTTCCATATTCATTGAGATGTATTTCATATTTACATCATTCTGGGCTTATAAAATTTATTATGTCTACGGTTTCATGTTGTTGGTCTTTCTTATTCTCATGGTGGTTACAGTTTGTGTCACCATTGTTTGTACTTACTTTTTGCTTAATGCAGAGGATTATCGTTGGCAATGGACCAGCTTCTTGTCTGCAGGCAGCACTGCCATCTATGTTTACTTATATTCCTTTTATTACTTTTTATTCAAAACTAAAATGTATGGACTGTTCCAAACTACATTCTATTTTGGCTATATGGCTCTCTTTAGCTTAGCACTTGGCATTATTTGTGGAACTGTTGGATATTTGGGCACTAGTATATTTGTGAGGAAAATTTATTCTACTGTAAAAATTGATTAAAATTTTTAATTATTAACATGGTGATAGATATCTCATCATGTTTACATATTGTTTTGAATAAAGATTGCTAACTGCCTTTCTATAGATAAAACTCTGATGTGTGGACAGGCAGATTATTTAATGCAATAAAGTTAGAAAGTTATTTATAAGAATCATAATTGTGTAACAACTTTTGGCTACATTCCCAAAATTAAATAAATTTGTACAAGTATAAAAGTGTAAGTAGTTTGTGTTTGATGTTTAAATTACAATTTAAATGAATACATGTTAGAATGAATTGATTATTGTTTAAAGTTTATTGGATTGTAATGTGATTTAGCCAGCAAGCTGCTTTTTTCTTTTAAGTATTGGAAACTGGATATTGAACTGAGATTAAGTGTTTGTATATTGGTTCCTCATAGATCTGGTATCATTTGATTCCTGCTCTTGATTAACATTCAAAATCAATGTAAATCAGCCTATATCTAAAAATATTATTTCTCTTAGTTAGTCACTTGTTACAACCTGTATAATTATAAAAGTTTTTTTTATTATACCTAGTACATAGAGCTCTTATAACTAATCTTTTTCAAAATGTTTTTTTTTAATATATAATGTTTTGAACGGTCAGCTTAAGTTAAACATGATGTTTTTTTATTGATAAAACTGTATGTCCTAGATTGTTTTTTATTGCAATTATTATTTAATAATAAACTTAATATTGTCTTTGACTATGTAAATATTGTGTAATTGTTAGAGTAAATATAACATATATTTAATATATCTTAATATAAAAAGCCCAAAAGGAACTATATTTTCAATTACTGAGAAATTTGTGAAAATGAAACAGCACATGTTACAATTTTTAAACCTGTCTTTTCAGATTAATAGGACTGAATGAGTATCTATTGGTTGCTGCAATTGCAGCATAGTTATAAAAATACTTTAAAACAATGTACCTGTGTTTCAATGCTGGGATTGTGCAAATTTTTGCAACCTTTCTATATTTCAATTAGTGTATTTTTGTAAATATTATATAATAATGCAATAGTACTCTTCAAAATGTAATTTAGTTTCAAAATATATTAAATTACATTATGCCATACAATCTGAATCTGTATTTTTGGGTGTAAATAAAGATGAAAAGTATAATTGTTAAATTTATTTTTACATTATAAAAACTATATACATAACTAATTTTTAATGTAGGATATTAGTATTAGATATCAATTTTTTCTCCTTCAAGAAAAGTTTCTGTGTCAATAGTTGCTTTTCTAGATTTTTTGCCTCCCACTGACTTTGCATTAAACACCTGAGCAGTGCGTTTTCTTAATAAATTCACATCTTCATTTTGATCAGACTGATCTGCCCATTCTAATACTAGCCTTCTTCCATAAAGATGGGTGGACTGGCAAAGAGCTTCAAATGCTTTCTGAAAAAATCACGTGAAAGTAACAGTAAACATTTAATTACAGATATAATATTTATTCTAAGAACTCTTTTATTTTAAATACATTATAGTGATTACCTTAGCATCTGATTTTGAATAATAGTCAACAAATGCGAAACCACGATGTTGATCTGACACAGGTGTTAATTTTTTGGGTAATCGCAGTGTTTTGATTTCACCGAAAGCCCTGTAATTAATAATTATTAGATAAGAAGAACATTAACTTAACATCATAATAATCTAACCATACGATATCATATACAATTACTCATTATTTGAAATCAGTTAATTATTATACATTCTTGTTGCTTGTACAAGTTTTATTATCATTACCTGAAAATTTCGTGTAACTCATTTCTGTTTGCTTGGAATGGCACATTTCGAACGAGAATCTTGGTTCCATTTTGTATTGTTTCAGTACTTTTTTTTTTTGATGTTTTCACTTCATGCCTGTTTATAAATAAAACAAATAATTCATACATTAAAAAGTAAAAAAGAAAAATTGGTACTATTAAAATAAATAATATCAATATACATTACTTGTTTCCATCAACACAGCAATGTTACAATTTTTAACTGCCACTATAGTATTGTATGCCATGGATGAGTTTACAAATACAAATTTCATATATGTAATGATCCAACCAATTAAAAGCAGTATGGTGCAAAAAATCTTAAAAGCTTTCTATTCTTATATTAAAGCTCTTATAAATAAAAAACAAGTAATTTGTTATGATATTTTTTTTTACCATTTCCATTTTTTTTTATTCTGACTCGACACAGTGACTGCACCATACCTGATGGTAAGCATGGTGCAGTACAAAAAAAAGCTAACGACTATCGATAGATAAGAAAAACCCAACGGTAGTCGCAGCGATCATGCCGGCCTGCACAAATATCTCTTCACGTTACGCTTAAAGGATCCCATATCATAGGATGGTGGGAACACACTCGCTGGAAGACCATTCCACACCCCAACGACACGGCAAAAGAAGGAGTTAGAGAACTTCTTAGTCCTAGCTGGGATGTGAGAAACCGTAAAGCTCTGTTGCTGAAATGATTAAAAAATAGCTTACACATTTCCCCTTTCAGATCTCTTCAGTTCTAAAGTTTTCCCGTCTAATGTAGAAGTTTGAAGCACTTTTAGAGCCTCGTTAGCATGCTCTTTCTTAAAATATCGAACAAATCCATATCCCATCGAAAGAAATTGGCCTAGGTTTTTAGGATCTTTTTTCTTGGCTATTGTCACACTGTGTATTTTTCCACAGGTTGAAAAATGCTGTGAAACACATTTGTAGTAAGAAAATATTTTCAAATAATTAATAGAATATAAAATAAAGGCAGTAATATAAAATATATCATAGAAAAAAAAAACAAAGTGACGTACTATTTTAGAAATTACATAAATTGTATCATAGTATCCTTGTTTGAAAAGGGCGGAAACTTATTCCCATAACTATATAATTTTTATCAAACCAAAAAATGTAATATCGATTTCCTAGGATGAAGTATCGATTCACGGGTTCAATTCTTAGATAATCGATCTTAGATCGCCATATCTATGCAGCGATATATTTTAAAATAAAAACGTAACACAAAGTACCTTGTAAGTCATGGGCCAAGTGTATAGGGTTAATAAAGAGAGAGTAATGACTCTATCTCTTACTTCAAAGTCACGATTCTCGATTTTCAAGCTCGTTTAGTAGATGTTAGGCTAAGACATTTTTTTTTAATATCCAAAATGAAAAAAATATATGCTATAAATTGGGCGTTATTTGTTTGTTAAATTTAAACAAAGTTCAATGGGCAACATCTTTAAAAAATAATGCAGTATTCTGGTATATGACAAGTAATTTGGAAAAATGCTATAATTCACTGTTAATTAAATGTTTTCAAACTCATGAAAATAAATATCAGTTTTAAACTTAATATCTTTGTTTATATCTATTGCTTTGGTAGGATAGTATATATAAACTAAGAATTATTAAGTAACCAGAATTTAAGAATTTTGTTTTTATTGATTAGAGATTATAGTGCATTCCTAGTTTTCATATATACAATAATACATACAACAAATTTAAAAAAAGTTTTAGAGTAAACTGTCTGTTCGCGCCAAATGGTTGCCAACGACCTACGCGGAGGCGCAAACTCTAAGATTTATATTTTTAAAATAAAAGAAGATTGTTTGCTGTCATTCGTATAGTAAATATAGATGTCAATAAGATGTATGTAAAAAATACATTTCTAAGAAACCAATAAAAATGTTTATTTAGTAAAACCTAAATAAAGGGTGTCTCAGAATGTTTTTCATTTTTTGATGTTAAATAAAAAACAACATTATCCATTAAAACTTGTTTTATTTATTGTTAAATTAAAGAGCAGATCTTGAAGTTTATTTATGAAAAACAACCGTTTGCAAATGTTCACCATTTACTTGTTCACACTCATTTAGCCTGGAGCTAAAATTTTCAATCACTCGCTGGAGCATTGCTCTTGGAATAGCGTTGATTTCTTCAGTGATTCTTTGCTTCAAAACGTTCAGGTTTGGTGGCAATGGATTGTAAACTTTACTTTTTAGGTAGCCCCATAAGAAAAAATCAGCAGGCGTTAAATCAGGACTCCTCGGTGGCCAGTTTATGTCTCCTCGGCGGCTTATCACTCTTCCGGGGAATAAATCGTGAAGAGCAGCTAATGAGTCATTTGTTACATGAGAAGTGGCCCCATCTTGCTGGAAAAAGGTGTTGCGGTTGTAGCCAGACTGGTTTTGCATTTCTGTAGCCAAAAAAGTCCGGATCATATGGCAATATCGATCAGAATTAACGGTCTGAGTTCGACCTCGGTTATCCTCAAAAAAATAAGGACCGATAATTCCTTGACTTGATATGGCAGCCCAAACAACCACTTTTGGTGAGTACAAGGGCTTCTGATGCAGTTCTAGCGGATTCTCGGTAGCCCAGTATCTGCAATTTTGTTTATTCACGTGACCGTTGATGTGAAAATTCGATTCGTCGGAGAACCAGATGTTATTGAAACTCCTAAAACGGTTTTTCATTGTCCTGCAGAATTCGACTCGTTTATCAGGATCATCAGGCTTCATTTCTTGAACAATAACAATTTTATATGGGTGAAAATGCAAATCTTTCGAAATAATGCGATAAACCGTAGATTTGTTCAAATTCAGAGAAGCTGCGCGCAATCTCAACGACTGTCGTGGGTCGTCCATAACAGACTGGCGAACGCGGTCGACGTTCGTGCTCGCCCTTGATGTCCTTTTGCGCCCAGATGATTTGTCCGGCATTGTATTCCCAGTCTCTTCAAACTTGCACACCCAATGTTTAATTAAATTGGCACTTGGCACATGTTTTAAGCTTGTTAAATTAAAATGTGTCCTGTAGAGACGACGAACAATAGTGTAGGAATCGTTGTTTTTATAAAACGCTCGCACGCAAAACGCGCACTGCGGTCCCGTGAAACGATTCATGGCTACTAAACTTAACAAGCCGGCCAAGCGTTTGAGACCACTCCCCTCCCCCTGCTACCAGCGATCGGCGCGTATTGGTCAATTCAAAAACGAAAAACATTCTGAGACACCCCTTATAAACCCAAAAGGGAAGGCGCTAAGTTGCACAAAAGTCAAATGGCCTTCCCACTGTCGTTTTTTTTAGACTTCAATTTTTTTTTTGTGGTTGTGAATCGATTTATCAGATAGTGCTGTGATTATTCTTAAGAAGAATTCCATTCCTAACGCTGCACAGTTGTAGTAACGGTTATATCTTAATTTAAAAAAAAAAAGAAAAGTTTTATCATAAAAGAAAAGTAATTTCAATATCTATGCTTTTTTAATTGGATTGTTTTGGGTTAATGATTGTTACCATGATTAAAATTTAGAGCACCCCTGGGCGTCTGGATGAATTTGGTTTCCCAGGCCTGGGTGGAGCAATCAGAGAGACACCCCGGGGGTTTTTAGTCAGTAGGAGTCTGACACACCGGGGTCGCTGCCCTCATAGCGTTCCTGATGGTCCCATGCAGGATTTTCCCCACGATACAAAAAAAAAAAGATTAAATTTTAGAGGGGATTGAACTTATCACTCACCAATTTCAGGGAATCTTCACTCGTTATAAAATTAAGATTCTTTACAAATAAGGTAGAATTGTTTTCAGGTTCTTCATTATTTTCAATCTCTTTATCTGATCTTTCATTTTTTTCAATCTCTTTATCAGATCTTTCGTTTTTTTCAATCTCTTTATCAGATCTTTTATTACTTTTAACTTCTCCATCAACTTTTGTTACATTATCTTTTTTACTATCATTTGTGTTCTGTACTATATCTTTGTTTGAAAGTATTTTATCTGCAGACTTAGCAAATACATCTTCAGGCGCCCATTCTAAATATAATGGAGCGCTTTTAAATTGTGAGTAGGCTAATTTTGTGAATGCTTTTTTAGCTTCAAATGGCTCTATAAAATCTACCAACGCTGTAATGCCGTGATTGGGCATCACGAATCTTGCAATTTGTCCATGTTTCTCAAATAGCACTTTTATTTCATCTTTGTCTGTGTTTGCTGGTAAATTTTTAACCAGTATACATGTTTTTGATCTCTTTTTAGCTGGCTGTAAAAATCGTAACATTATTTTTAATCAATATCTCCTATGTAAAAATGAACTGGAATCGACTAGCGTTAATTAAATAGCAAGTAATTTATAATAGTTCAAAATATGGTGAGATCCAATAAAGAAATTTGATTTATTAATATTCTATTTTATATTTGCGTACAAAATAAAACTTACTCTGTTAAAGGCATCTAAATATACACCATTGCTTTCAAGGAAATTTCTTGTCTCTGCAACTAATTGTGTTTCACCCAGGGCTAATCTTACGGCGGCACTTGTGTCTAAAATAATTTTATATAATAACATGGTAATTTTTATCAGTTCATCAGGATAAAGTATATAAGCGAGTTAAGATCACCGGGTCGGTTAGCATTTGTATATAAATAAATATAGGCGAATGGCATTATTCTGCCGGCGACACACTTCACGTACTAATCAGACAAGTAATTATGCGAGTAATCATGAAACCAATCATTAATCCGACTACAAACTAATAAGCTTTAATCACCAAATATGTTTACTTTTTTTGATTAATTTCGTTAATATGTAATCGTAATCTGAAATAATTAATCTGATAACATTTTATCCATGTTCTATGAACCATATACATTAAAAAAGATAATTTTATAAATCAGTTACGTATTTTGTGTTTATTGTTCTATTCTTTAGATATAATTATTTTCAAAGTTATTTGTAGAATGTCTTACTTTTATTATTATCATTGAGCAGCTGTTCTTTAGTGGTATTGTAGTTTGCTGCAACGACATCAGCGATCGCGTTGGCTCCCAAAAACAGCACGTTCCAGTTGTGTGACGATTTCGCCTGGGCTTTCAATTTTTTGGCTTTTTTTTCTTTAAATGATAATCCCTCTGGAAAATTAACAATATACTATATTTTCTATAATATTAGAAGTAAGAGAACTAGATATTTTTATAAGAATTCCTTGTAAAAAGTATATCTAGTGTTGATGTTCCAGAACCGCACCCTTTTTTCGCTGTCCGTGTCAGTGAAATGCCCCAACTGCCCTTTCGCATGCAATGTTTTTATAATTTATTTTACAAGTGAACTAATCATACCAGCTTGTGAGTAAATTGCATCTAGCAAACACAAAAAATAACAATTACGTTTGGGAAAACGACATCCAAACATTCTGATCTCGTAGACCAACATAAAATATTATTGCTAAATAATTGGATATAATCCGACTTCATTTTTTTTGCATCCTAAATTGGATTTTTAAGTTGTTAATCAGCCATTTAAAGCTACGTTTAGGATGGGAGTTGGAAATCTTGTTTTTTTAATAATAAATACTTTAAGTTTGACTGCACTACATATTAACTAATTTGGAGTATCGGACCCAGATCAGAGGGTATATATGCGGCCTTTGTATCTTAAAAAAACGTACCATCATCACTCTCATTTTCTAGTTTGTCGTTTTTAGCGGGCAGCAAATGCAGCATCCTGCCACAAAATGCCGTACCGTCTAGTTCCGTGTACGCTTTCACTGCGTGCTCTGGCATCATAAACGTAACAGTTGCAAATCCTTTAGGTTGATGAAGTATGTTGTCAATTGGCATATTTACATCCGTAAGGGGGCCTGTAAATTATTTAGTAAATTCATCGATAGCCCGAAGCTATTAAAAAAAAAAAAGATAAACCTTATTTTCCACACATCAGAAAAGATCTAATTTTATATTAATAATGACTTTGCTCTTTTTGCATTCAAATATTTTACACCATTTTCTATGCTAAGTTTCCATGTTGCTCATACCCATGAACCCAACGGTAGTTGTAATCACGTTTTTAAAACTAAAATTTCTAGATTTACTAGTATATTATTTAAAACGTTAGTAAAATAATTCATTAGCTTTTCATGTTTAAAATTAAATCAAATAACACTATCTTTGATTAGATTAAAAACTGATTAGACAATGTTTTTTAAATAGATTGTTAAAAGCACCAAGCCAAGATCAAATACTGATAAACTGAAGTTAATACCAATGTCAAAAGAATTAGATTGATCCTTCAGCGTAAGGAACATTATTTATATTCATTTATTTTATTTTTATAATTATTTTATAGCTGTTTGCCTAGTGGATAAGGACCCATTAATCATGCGCGACGACGCGAATGGTCGTTGGTTCGATTTCCGTCACGTTCGGGTTTTTCCATATTCACTACGAATTTAGGCACCGCATGCTCACCGGTGAAGGACGACATTGTGAGGAAGCCAGTATGACATCTAATATAAATGTTATGTGTAAGCCGTGGTGGCTGCCGGCAGAATAGAATAGGACCCCCCTCTTCTTGCTGAGGTGTCGTAAAAGGCGACTAAGGTATCTCTTGAACACCGCAATTCAACCAGGTGTTTAGAGAAGGAAAACTCGACCAAACCTGCATCCCGCTCCCTCCCGATTGTACTGGTTCTCCTTTCCATCGGGCCTGAGGGAGTTCGGACGAGAGAGTGCTTTTCTGGCTGCGCGTCCAGTTATGCACTTAAATATCTCCTGCGCAATTGACTGTTTCCGAAAACAATTGGACCTAGATTTTCTTAACCGGTGTTGAAACAGTCGCCGTGGCCGAAACCGGCTAGGACATCATCATGTGTAAGTGCCCTGCGAACGGCGATCAGCTGCGCTACTAGTCACTTTGAGCAAGACATATAACCGCAAAGTGGGTACAGCCACTAATTTATCTCTATTTACCTCGAAAGAGATATAGCGTGACGATATGTATATTTTAATAAATGAATCAACAGTCACACATACAAACATAACAACACAATCTTAACCTATGTGCATATTTCGAACAATAATATTAAAGAAAAAAAATCTGTATGAAACATTAATAAAACTGAGAAATCTGATCTCAAAGAAACACTGCTTGGATTAATAAAATATTCCTAGCTTTCTTTTAATACACTTAATTTATAAAGCATCGATAGCATCCTCCTAATAACATTTAACAAAATAAATTACTTGAGTATTTAATAAAGAGATTTGACTAAATTATGTTTGTTTAAAAATTCTTGCACTACATTCATCACAAATATCTAATAGTTTTGAGAAATTCTCAGGAATATCCAATCATAAAGTACGTTTTTACGATACAAGTGTAACATGTAAAATTATATCATGACAATCATTGTTTCATAATCAGTCCAGTCCATATCGTTTAAGTGTTGTAATAGTCATCACAAAACTATATCATAATTGTTTTTTTTTTGTAATTATCTACATCCACACTCTTCTCATATCTGCTGATAACATACAAAACATAGATTATAAAATTTCGGGTCATCTTCAGAATATATTTGTCAAGGCACGGCTATGATTTACTAACTGTAATTTAATGTTATTTAGAAAGAGAAATGGTACTACTAACGAATAAAACGATAAATGACATATCATTATAAAGGAATAAAAAAAACAACAACTTAATATTGTAAGGAAATCTGTCTATCAAGATACGTCATAAGGACCGAACTATTAAAAAAAAATTGGCTATACGAGTCCAGTTCCTTAGCTTGACTATTAAATGTCAACTTTTAGTAGCTTTTGTTAGCAACAGTATATATGATTGGCACAAATGTGCAAGGGTTTATATTTAATAACCGTTCATTTAGAAATGTGTAAGAGTGTGTTTTATTTAACCTAGCCACAGGCAACGGTTTTTTTGTCCTTGATTTATAAGCGGAGGTTATATAGAGGTTATATTGTATAAATAACAATAGAATATAGATCTGCTTACGCCAAAACAAATAAAGTATGGTGTTACATTTAAAAAATAAAAAAAAAAATGTTATCATATATTAAAACAGAGAACACTTACCGTATTTTTCAAATAGTTTTGTGAGTTCCTCTTCTGACACAACATAGGGCAGGTTTCGGACAAAGATACTTCCACTTTCGCCGATGCTTTCCTCATTATTGCTATTCTAGAACATCAATTTTAAATTAAGTAAAATGATAACAGCATGAAAATTGTCAGTAAATGTGACATTAAAGACAACAAATATTCTAAAACAACGAGTCCTAAAATACGTCCTAGAATCAGATGCCTACAACATTTTCTATTGTTTTAAGTAATTTGATTACTTAGTAATTGCAAACCTCTTGTCTTCTTTTAATGTTAAATTGCTCTTCTTCTTCGGATTCTTTTTTTCCTTTATTTTCATATTTGTGTATATGTATCCGATGATTACCTTAAATTAATTATCAATATAATTAAGTGTTCTAAGAAATCAATAAAAACTATTTATTACAAATGCGTAACCACATAAATATATACAAAATGTAATTCCTTGAGAATGTTCTTGTATCTTTAATACTATTCAGTGGTTAACAACAGGTCTTTGTTCAGGTTTTTGTTTATGTAATTAAAATATTCCTTTTTTACAAATTTTACAATCTATGTGAATAATTAATATCAGTTATTTTATATGGATTTATAAAAGTTACATTTAAAATTATATATACATTTTATTTGATTTAATATGAAATATGAATACATACCCAAAAATAATTTGTCTTTACTTATAGCCTTATTGAATTCTTTTTCAGTTCTAAAACCAACATAGCAAAACCCTGCTAATTTTTTTCCTTTGCCTAGAGGGAGTCTTATAGAAAATGGGACTAATGGTCTAAAAAACTCTTTTATGTCTTTCTTTTTACACTTGAATGGAAGACCTGTAATCTGAAAAAGAAGTTGATTTATGACAGTGTAAATACATTTTAACTCTAGGCACACCTTGGATGTAATTATAAAATGTAGCCATAATTTATATAGTCAAAGATATTGCAGTAATAAAATTATAAATTTCTGTAATCAAATTATAAGTAACAAAAATAGGACATATTTACATCATAGTATATATAATGAACAATATAAAACAATTCATAATTATTTACCTTCACGTAAAATAATGGTCTATTTCTAACTTTCTTCAGTTGCTGTTCTTCTGGAACAGCCACATTTTGCTCTATAGCACCATCTACCCTTTTCATTAAAAGCTTCATGTACTGTATAGGATATAATAAATTAAGTAAACAGTATTACAATGCATAATTATTATCATAATACACAAAATAAATATTTTCATTTTGACAACTTGTTTAGTTAAAGTGCAGTGAATCCTATTAAGTCACGTAAATGATGTTACAGTAGAAATTATGCTTAGTTACTTAACTTAATTCATAATTTGTCGGCAAGACAATAAAACAAACTCTTGAAACTTGCACTTGTCTTCAATTGGCGATAACCCATTATCATTAGGTGGGCTGTCAGTCTATTTGTTAAAAAAGTACCAAGGTTAGTCCCAAGATAGAATCAAGTTTCATTATATAATACTGATTTTATTGCATAGAAATGAGTTTCTTGAATCACCTATGAAACTTAACTCAACTCCTTATGCAGCCAGTAAAATCAGGAAGAATTGAAACAGCTTGACTAGTACAATTTTTTCGTTTCACAGTATTATGTCTTATGGTATTTTACTATAGGGTCCTGTTGCTGAATTTTGAATTTGAACTATTTTTATTTTACAGAAAAGAGCATTTATGTTATTTATAATTTAAGGTTAGAGTTTCACTTTGAAAATTACTTAAACACTTAACATTTTAACAATTCCAACTCAATATATTTACACCTGTTTATGAAAAATCTGCATTTGCTTTTGGCAAATAGTTTTGGTGATGTTCATAATGTTAATACTAGAAATAAACACAAATTAGTGTAATCTAATTACCAGCTTCAAAAAGTTATGTTTCTTACATGGGCTTACAAACACAAAATTACACTATTTATCATGGCAATAAAAAATTATATCTTACTTCTAAATCGCTAATTTGCTTATTGGCAACTTTTTCATTCTCATTTTTCTGTTTTGTTTCATTCTTTTTAGATATATCTTTTGGTGCTTCTGCCACCTGATTGGATAGTTTCTCCTCATCTTCAACACCACTGTCTTCATTGTCACTCTTAGATGCTTCTATGAATGCCTCCTTAATCCATCCAGTTTTTTCATTTATATGTGCATCAATAAACTCGGCAAATAAAGGATCATCTTTATGCTGAAATTAAAACATTACTATTTTGATTAGTAACATGTATAAATTGTATAGTCACCCCCGGACTATTATTTGAATTTGGCTGTGGGATGAACTTTTGAATAAGAAAATAAATACAGTGTTTGTGCAGCATTTACATGACGCCATTTGATGAGACAATCCACTATGCCAAGCCATAATTGGCACTGCATTCCAACATTTTGAAAAATGTCAGAACATTTTAAATACTCTATGAAGATTATTTACAATTTTGATATTACAAGAAAAAAATAGGTTTGTTGGTGTGGCCTTCATCCCATATGGTATGCATATAAGCAATGCAAGCATACTTTACAGTAAATGTTTTATATAAATTACTAAAAGTTAAACAAAAAAAAAGAAAACATTCATATTATTGTAATATATTCCATTTTCATGACATCTATTGTTCCAAAAGACAAGTATAATGTCTGCTAATACAAATTAACTACTGGAAGGCATTGCTGCTGTCATCTGGTGAAGTTTTAAAGGTCCTTCTAAGCCAACAATAATTAGGCATATTGAAAAAAAAAATCATCAGCGCTTGCGGAAAGCAGTGTACATTTTGCATCGCCTCGTGCTATATAGATTCTATATTTGGCCACTCCTACAAGATTTCTTTGCAATTAAAAGTAATGCTCTTTTTAATGAAACATTTAATTTTGTAAACCAAGCAATTAAATTATAATTATAATTTAATTTGTTAGTAAATATAATTCTGTGTTTGTTCACAGAAAGTACATTAGTGTTGAGATTGTAATAATCTAAAAATATGAACATATTGTTTTAGTGGGCTAGGAACTGAACATTTGTATGCTCGAGGTATATTTGCTATACTCGCCACTGGATTTGATATGGTAAAACTTGGATTCTTTTAAATTATATGATGTAAGACCATTTTTTTAAATATTTCAGATGAACAGTGGGTAATTATACCTGTTTAAGTAGCTCCTTGATTTTATTTTTATTTTTTTCAAATTTCTTTGTATTTTTCTTTTGAGTCTGATCTATTTCATTTTGATGTAATTTCTTATAGGCTGTGCTATCAGATGCGTACTTACTCCAGGCTCTTGGTTTTCTTTCGTCTCCTAAATTTGCACAAGTTTGTACCTGAATCTTCATTGAACGTATGCACGTACCGTCCAGGAATTCTTTGGCAACGTTTGCCTGCTCTTCTGTTCTATAGCCAATGAAAGCAAAATTTCTAAATTTTCCATCTTTGGTGTACTTCAACTGAACATCAGTGACTTCTCCTTTCTGACTAAATATTTCTTTTAAGTATTCAACAGTAACCTATAAGAAAAAAACTAATACATACGTGTTTCAATTGTAGTATTTTCGTGTTTTAGCAACAATAATAAATACCTTGTTTGGAAGATTTTTTACTATTAGTCGTGACATTTTCTTGCAGGCTATCGAAGAACCATGCGTACACAAAACAGCTCTTTACTATCAATGAAACTACTGCTTTTTAGTCACAATTTTTATAAACATAACAAAAACACGTGCCTTGTTTCTTTTTTAATATGTGATTTTACGTCCATCTGCACAAGTCTTTTTGGGATAGTGATTTAATGTTTAAATTTTATAGTACTTTTTAGGAAATTGCAAAAAGACTCTAAACAGTTTTTGTTTGAAAAAAAATCTTTCAGACTCCTTGGAATATCTTTATATATTTTTCGTAGGACCAAAACCAATAAAAGCCTTTATATTCCAAATTGTCGATAATTGAGCACAAAATGTTCAGGATTTCCGTAGTTAGAGGACAGGACTCGCAATGTGGACAATGACCATCGTTACAAATGTTCATTCTCATGTCAGATACAGCTGCGGCCTTAGTAAAAAAAAAAAATATGTTGAAGAAGAAAATATCTCAAATATTGCTCTTGTCTGTATAAGCTTGAAAATATGATAAAGAAAAGTGTTTTGACATGTCTGTATAGTGTGTTAGCCTTTGCCTTTCCTGTAAAGAGAAAAATAAAAATAAACATATGTCATTTGGTTTGTTGTATGAAGGTTTATCTTAATTTGGAAAATATTAAATGAATTATTTAAATCAAAGATTATTACTGAATACAAGGGTTTGTAGGGGTTAAATGCTATCGTAATAAAAAAAAATTACTTAGTTGTTTGTGCGAGGTACGGTTTGAGTTATACGTTTTTGCTACGTTTTATCAATAATATTTTTAAAATGTCTACGGCTATGACATTTGGCCAGAAACAGTTTATTCCTACACCACCAGATAAAGGAAGTTTTCCTCTGGATCACGAAGGAGTGTGCAAGAAGAGTATGGTGCAATACATGAAGTGCTTATTGAGTAATAACAACAATAATTCAGAATGTCGTACTGAAGCTAAAGAGTATTTGGCTTGTAGAATGGAGCACAATCTTATGGCAAAGGAAGACTGGTCAAATTTGGGTTTTAAAGAGCCCAAGGAAGAAAGATAACATGCTATAATATAATTCAGTTTAGCTAACTAAGTTTGTGTTATGTATTAGTTAATAGATGAAATCATAGAGTATATAAACAAGTTGGAATTAAATTATCCTTAGTTTATATTGTCTATTCTATTTCTTGAATTTTGTTTTTAGATGATTATTGGTGTAGATTGTTTTCATAACCATTATAAGTAAAATCTTGACTCCAGCACATACCAATTTATTTCTATAACTGCCTCAATTTACGTCTTTTGTATAACCAATAGTGAGTTAAATATATATTTGGGAAACATTGGATTTACTAAAGCAATATCATAATATTTTGCAATTATAAATCTGCAAGCAAAGTCCTCTACCAAGATGGAGCGAGGAGGAGGTGGCCGGAACCAATTGGTTGAGAAGAGCAAAAGACCAGACACAATGGTGCTTGTTAGAAAATACTTATGTCCAGAAGTGGACTATGACTGGCTAATAATGATCTAATTTACTATAAATATGTCTATTTATCAATTTAATTCAGAGTTACTCACATATTATGGAAAAACTTTATAACTCAGCTGTTCTCCTTGCCTGTAAGATGTTAACTTCAGATTCTAGTACCAGAAATTGTTTAGTTATATTAAAAACAGGCTTATGCATAACTTCACCTGATGAAAAGTACTGATGAGGTAGAATATTGAAATTACTTTTATGAACAGATTTGTTTGTTGTAATTAGTGTAAGAAGTTTTAAAAACCCACCGTACAAGAGTTATATCTGGGGCTAGGTTCATTAGTTTGCCTATAATATTTTTATATTATAAATACATGTTATAACATAGAAGTATTTCAACATGTTTGCTCTGTAAATAAATAGGAAAAGGATATTTTTTGGTACATTTACCATAAAAAGAAAACAAAATCACAGTATAATGGCTTTTATTTCTTTTTTTTATTCAATTATTAAAAATGTAATAGTACTTATAGGAAAATATTTAAAACTTAATCCTTTCATGAGTAACAAATTATTTTAGGACAATAAAAACATATTGAATTATTTTTAGTGCCAATCATAGGCCATTTTTATAAAAGTAAATATCACAGTTATTATTAAATTATTTGTGACCAAAACATTGTACAAAAGCTAATATTATTAATCCTTTGACCTTACTACAATGGAGCATTTTGAGGAGAGGCATTAAAATTATTTAAATTCAATTCTTAATTTGCTTAACATACATTGATCTTAACTTACATTATAGTATGTTGTTATATATATTTATAACAATTGCATGAATATGGTCAAAATTACATGTAAATGCATTATGAGTTACATATCATTATCTTAATTAAAGAAGATATACATAAAAATGTGACAAACATTGATTTATGTTTATTGATAAATTAGTAACATACAAAAATATGCAAAGATAATATTTATTCTGTACAATGGCTAACTATCAAAAGCACCATTATCATTCTAACAAGTTTTCAAGTTTACATTGTTAAATATATCTGAATGATGTAGGCCATTATCATTAATATATTCTAAATTAAATATATGGGCACTTGTGTAAAAAAATGATTTATAAATATATATACTGTATACTGCTTACATGCCAGTAAATTTATATATACTACTTATAAAATTACTCCCTTATTCTTTAAATTTACAATTTACTCTATGTGTACCTCTTTTAACCAGCATAAGAGATATAAATAAGTTACTTAGATATTTTAAGTTTATTACTTAAAATATTATTAAGCAATAATAATTTAGAATTAGTGTAAAATAATTTACAACATTAATATACAAGTTTGAATATGTCTATAGACTAATTGCATAATTTTATACATTAAAATATATAGTTCTTTCATATTCCATTTCCTATCCTGGCGCATTTGTTGCAAGACTCCCTTTTATCAATTAATATAAAAAATCAGAAGATATTTAATATATTAGGTCCTTACATATGAAATTGGCGTTTTTCGTACTGGCCACTTTAATCACAAATTTCTCCTCTTTGGTAAGGAATTCCAAATTCAAATTTGTACAGCTATAGACCCATGTATTTGTGCTTCGATGATCGTCATTCATTTGTTTTTTTCTTGTTTTTTTCTGTTTGCGTCACTCATTTTACAAAATGGAAAACTTAAAATATCGCATTATTTACGAGTACGAGTTCCGCCGTGGCACTTGTGCTGCGGAAACAACTCGAAGGGTGAATGATGTTTATGGCGGTCGTGTTGCAAAAGAAAACACAGTTCGTTTTTGGTTCCAACGTTTTCGTTCTGGAAATTTCGACCTGCAGAACAAGCCCCGTGGACGGCCTGAGACTCAAGTTGATAATGAAGAGTTGAAGGCTATTGTGGAAGCGGATCCATCGCAAACCACGTCCGAGTTAGCTGCAGGCTGCGATGTTAGTGATAAAACTGTTTTAATTCACTTGAAGCAAATTGGGAAGATTAAAAAGCTTGAAAGGTGGGTACCTCACGAATTGACTGAAGCAAACCGGCAAACGCGCGTCGACTGCTGCTTTACATTACTAAACCGGCACAATAATGAAGGTAATTTAAACCGAGTCATTACCTGTGATGAAAAATGGGTTCTTTACGATAATCGGAAGCGCTCAGCGCAATGGTTGGATCCTGGCCAGCCAGCCAAATCCTGCCCCAAGCGAAAATTAACCCCAAAAAAGTTACTTGTAAGCGTTTGGTGGACTAGTGCCGGTATTGTTCATTACAGTTTTCTCAAATCTGGCCAGACTATTACGACTGATGTCTATTGTCAGCAATTGCAAACCATGATGGAAAAGCTAGCGACTAAACAACCTAGGCTGGTCAATCGCTCCACGCCACTGCTGCTTCACGACAACGCTAGACCACACACTGCGCAACAGACGGCAACTAAATTAGAAGAGCTTCAATTGGAGAGTCTAAGACATCCTCCGTACTCCCCGGACCTTGCTCCAACAGATTACCATTTTTTTCGAAATTTGGATAACTTCTTGCAAGGGAAAAAATTTAACTCCGATGGGGCAGTCCAAATCGCCTTCAAAGATTTTATTGATTCCCGTCCGACTGGTTTTTTTAGTAAAGGGATCAATGAACTACCTATGAGATGGCAAAAGTGCATAGAAAATAATGGTTCATACTTTGATTAATTAAATATATCATATTAAAAAATATTCGACTTTTTGTTCCTCCCATACAAAACGTCAATTTCATATGTAAGGACCTAATACTTAATAAAACTAAACAGGTTTCTCATGTTACAATAATACCTAATAATTAAAATTTCTTGTTAAAAACCAAGTTCTAGTATGTAACTATTGTCTAACAGTCAAATCTCTTTTTTTTTTAATTTACCTGCCTCTGATTGGTTTCATAAAATACCTTTTAATTTAAACCCTAGTTTCTTATACAGAGGATACTTGCAATGATGATAAATGTTTTCCAGTGACTTTTATAAATTGCAAAAACCCTACTTTAATACTTGTGTCAAATTCGTTAAATATTATTGAGAGTTTTATATATTATGTTATGTATTCTGCTTTCAAATATAACAGGAATATGATAATATGAAATGCATTAACCAGGGATCTTTGCTGAATCCTATTCTCTAAGTCTTATATAAAAATAACATCTAGATGAGACATCAACCCTATTTATTGACAATGAAGACAATACAAACTGTACAGCAGCTAACTGAATGGTGTTATGTACCTTACTTGTTTTAATAAACCAAACACTCGATCCTATTGAGATCAAAATGTACATACATCAAATAAAATGCTAAATTATTAAGTGCACTATCCTAATAGCTTAGCTTATGATACCTATATCATTTTAAATGTTGTTTATTCCTTAAAATAGGCAGTGCATATTTGCGCAAGTATTTACCTATTCAGTACTAACCTATCAGACGTTATCAGATATGTACTTGTTTATGCAGATATATTATGCATCGTCGGTAATATTAAATTTAAGATCTAGGACTATATAACACACTTTCACATAATTTATTAAAATTTCTAAGAGGCACTCGTAAAAAAGATTGGCAAACACAATGAAATTTTGTGTCACGCTTAGACCTTGCATAAATAAATATTAGTGATAATAGAAAAAAGCCCCACTTTGTACAATATAATGTTTTTTTTTTATATAATTATTGCTTCATCAATATGTAGAAAATATGTGGTCTTATAAAGATATAGCATGATTATTATTTTTGATGTGACACATAGTACCTATTTCATCTAAGTTTGCAATACTGCTTGCCATTAGTCTTTACACAATTTTACAAAATTAATAATTTGTGTTCTGTTTCCTTATCTTGTATATTATTTATTTGTATAGATATTTTATAACAAAGTAATAGAGAAAGGAGTCATTCATTCAATATAGTCATTAAGTTATTGTACGTATAAACATGAAATTATTAATTTTCAGTATAATATTCAAACAAAAATATATTTATTGATATGAAAACGAATACATAAATTTAATGGTAACTATTATCACAAGATAAGAAAAATAAACGCATATTATTGTTCCATTACATGTAAAGAGTAACTCGCAAAGTTTCTATAAAACATTAGTATAGTTGGTATTATAGCTAAAATATCGATACGTAGTGGCGCCGCAGCGCTTGGTGAACGAAGGGTCGAACCAGGTGCGGGAGGCCCATGGTATAGAGTGCGACGGCCGGCCCTCTCACCAGAACAGCCCATCCAGAATTGAGCTGATGGTAGCTGTCGCTCATGCTCCACTCTCATTTGAAGATCATTGAATTTCCAAAAACCTTTTCCTTTGAAGAAATATGTTTTGCCTGAAATCAGTATTAAAGTTAATAATGTAGAATTGGAAAAATTATACATGACAAGAGATATCATGATATCATGTCATATTATGATGTTCAAAACAGAGAGACCCTAAGCCGAGTTTGGGCAAAATTAATTTCAAAGATCATTTGCGTTAAAAATGACAAAATTTATGAAGAATTTTGGTCACGAAAGCTATAAGTATAATCATTTGAGAAACAAACTACATTTCTAGCTTAGGTTAACAAGTTAGCAAAGTTGATTTAAAAACAAATCTTATTTAGATTTCAGTTGTAAATAACTTGTTCAATTGGCATTGGTTACAGTGCATAAAGATGGCAGTGAGAACATACCTAATATAATTATTCGATTTAGTAAATAAAAGCTAATACTTGGCCACAGTAATAATTCAATATGGTTTTCAATAACACTATATTGTATTTGAATAATTAACCAAAGATTAAAATGTATTACCGTCTTTCCACTGGAACACGCTGTCTATATTGTAACCGACGCCTTTCCACATAGCCATATTACGTGGATAATCAGGCTCTACACGGCCTTCGTCTTCGTCATATCTGAAATAAATTGTAATAATTATTCGTATATCATAAGAGTATAAATATTTTTCGGGGTGAACAGAGAAACATTAGTAATATAAATCAGTATTGCAAAAATTAGAAAATAAGGTCTACTTACTTCCAATACATAGTGCCGCTGTAAAAGTATGTCTTTCCATTGTGACCCCAAACCATGGCTGCATCTAATTTTTCCAGACTTGCAGGTAAGCCTAGTCTAGTCAGTGGTTTTGGGTATCCCGGTTCAATATATTGCGAATTGAATAAATACAATTCCTTCCCTGAAATTGCATTTTGTTCTTATTAGGTATTGTGCAGTTGTTTCTAATAAATTAATTATATTTATGGAATTTAACTTATTATCAACCGTAATAAATATCTCATAATAAACAGTCTTAATTGAAATAGTTTTTAGAGAACTATAATTTAAAGGAACTGACCTATAAATATTGCTATTTTCTTGTCAGGCCTTTCATAAACTGCATCAACGTGAGTAAGGTCCTTCGGTAGATCTGTCCACATTCTAGTAATCTCTATGGGGTAGTTCTTGTATCGGCCATGAGCTCCTATCCTCCAGTGATACTGAAAGTTGAAAAAGATTTAAAGTTATTTTATTTAACAACAGAATTTTACGTGCAAATTTAGATATATTTTTGGTATTATTTGGGGAAAAAAATTTTTTTTTAGGTATTTCTAAGACCTTGGTAGAACAGTCCAGAGGGTAGTGTACTCTGGTTAATTTTTCCTCAAAAATTAATAAATGCTATCTTACGTGGTAATGCTGATAGCATTTATTACTATACATATGCATGATACTTTGTTGCTGTAAATATTTTTTTATTTTTCTATATTAATATTCTTATGGTTTATAATAAATATCTCATTGTACACTTCATAAAATTATTAACGCGTCACGTCGACGGAGAAGAGGACAACCCTGTACCTCCGGACCCGGTCAGACGGGAAGATGGAACACCCCGGGGGTTTTAGACGGTGCAAGTCCGACACATCGGAGGGCAGCCCTCACCGCCCCCTGAGGTCCGTCAGGGATTTCCCACGGGTTACAAAAAGAAGGCGTCGAGTTACGTCGAGATTTATAGAATAAGAAGTTTCCTTTATGTGTTGAAATGAGAGTTTGAAGAAAAACTCAACGTATAAAAAGTAGTATGGATATCATTTTGTAAAGTGTAAAACTACTGAAGTACTCACCCTATTCTTGAATATGAACAGCTCACCGCGTATGAGTGCTACGGCGTCGTAACTAGTGTCGCATGTGTCTGGTATATTCGGAGCTATTGTCACAATGGGTTTTGGAGTTGTCTTTTCTGGATAAGGATAAGGTCGTTTCGGATAATCTTGCCTTGGATCAGTGGGGTAATTGGGGTATGGGTAGCTAGGATAATCTGGTCTAACGTTAGGATAACGAGGGCGATATGTCGTGACGTGGGTGGTTGTTTCCGTGGTTCGCGGATAATTTCTTCTGGGGTATTCTTCGCTTGTGTTATAATGACGTCGTTCGGGATAGTTGGGTTTACCTGGATAGTAAGGTTTTCTTGGATAGTAAGTGGGATATCTGGTAGGGTCTCGAGGATAGGGAGAGTAGTCCGGTTGGTGCGGGTATTTGTCGTGATGCTTGTGGTGGACGTGCTGTCTTCTTGTTGTTGTTGTTGTGGATGTAGTGGTAGTTGTCGGTGTTTCTACTGGATAGTTTGGAATTCTCGCCCACTTCCTGTTATTCACTTTCGGACCTAGAAACAGACGATATAGGTTCTACAATTTGCATTTCGTCCGTCTCAGCAATGATGAAAAACTTATCGTAAAGGAGAATCAGATGTATTTAATATTTTTACGGCTAAATACCGTAGAGCGCTTGTTTAGTACTTTTCTACATAGTTAAAATTATATTTCTATTTTCATCAAACTGATTGTAGTCAAACTTCCAATGTTGTAGAGACATAATAAATACGTCTTAATTTATAGAGACCATTTTTAAAATGTGTTGAAATATCACAGCAAAAATATGAAAAAAGGAGGTAATATTTTGTTTTATATTGATTCGTAAACTTACCATACATTTGTTGAATGCCATTGCGGTCATCTTCTGGTAACACAAAATTAGGTTGGATGCCTTGGTACCAGGGAAACATGAGGGCACCCTTTACTGAGCTGTGGCTAAGGCCAAGGGAATGGCCAAACTCGTGCGCAGCCACAGCAAAAAGCGATGTTCCTGAGAATATCAATATTTTCAATTAGCATACTTAGAACCATACCGTACCATTTTTCAGTTTCACTAAACAAGCACTACACTGCTTTAGAAAAAAGGCCTGTTAATTATCGACAGTACAATATATAATTGTAGCATTTATGGCATCTGTAATATCGAAACTACGGTATAATTTGAGAGTAGATGTATCTATTTACACACGGGTAGTTGAATACAATCGGAAACTTGCGTTGTTCATGTAAATTATCACGTGCGAGCGGTATGTGGTGCGCGTTATATAGTAGGGTTGGCAAAGTAATAGTAATACAAAATATTTTCTTAATTCACGTTAAAAAAACAAAATGCTACGTACGTTTAATGGGTTATTCTCTTTCGAGGGATGCAGATATGTATTAGTGAGTGTATGTATTTGTCCTTAGATATACTATTACGAGACAAAGTGACAAATAGCGCTATATGTCACTGCTCTCCACACATTAATCATATATATATTGTTTACTTCACAGTGTTTACCTACACCGCCAAGTATGTTTGTAGCATAGAATACATGGTACTACTAGTCATATACGCGTCTACATCGTCGTTTACGTACACGTACATATATAGACCCCTTCTGTCGGGATTTATAAGGATCGGCATGACGATGGCGATTGTTTATGGTATGGTATGGTCTCGTTTCTTGGTAGTCATTGTAAGAAGATATCGGAAAAATAGCCATGAGCTAACTTGTTACGTATGACTAGACCGTTAGACCGCGAGATATTTTAAGAAAAACATCGGGCACTCTCATGTGGTTTGTTAATATCAATAAAACAACGTAATTTGTTAAAAATACTGCCGTTGGCAACCCTGCATTTCACACACACATTGTAACAATTTTAGTTATTGCACGAAGTGTCAAACGAGATATCTGTGTGAATTTTGATCATTAAAATCCATACATTTTCAACGGAGATTCACCCCTTGTGGTTTGTACTGTTTGTACTAGAGCTGATAAAACTCAAAGTTACAATCTATGAATCGAACCTATGACCGTTTACATTTTGCATGTATGCCGGATATTGTAAACGTAGCAAGCTGGAGTGAATTTTAAACAATTATCTGAAATGTTTGTCTTTAGTTGTCATTAATTAATAAGAATTATAATAAATATAAAATGTATGACAACCCTCTATTTGGGTAATCGCTGTGCGTGTGCTCACGCTGGTGCGGTCTAGAGACCTATTGGACTGCACTCCTGTTTACATTGTACAAGTAACAAACTCTGTATTGTTTGATATATATTGTACCGTTCATATTTTTATCTACTACCTATATTTTATATCTACACCTCTATATAATAAGCGTAATTAACTACGTACAATAAACTAGCTGACCTTTTCCAGCTATGCGTATGAACGTATAACCTTAACGGAATGATTAAATATATATTTAAGTATCTTATATATTATTATTACTAGATTAGAGGACCCTAGCTTTAAAATCATGTATGTCAAAGGACGCTGGCCAAGAGAAAATTATGTTCGTTTATGTGGGATCTGTCATTGAGGTACATATGCCAACGGACCAACAAATACGAATTATGACCGGTAGTCGTGGGTGTAGAAAGACACGGATTTGGCGTTTTACTGTTTATTTGCACTTTAAGGCACACCGAACTGCGACGCACACACTCACGTACTCTCGCCTTGCGTCGCTGTAGTCGACTGAATTAGCAAGCATCCCGTGCGCGCGCGCATCCTCTTACTCCGCGCGTCCCATAACACCCTAACGTCCTTTAGGGCGTTTACCAAAAACGCGTATCGGGCGGCGTCTACATGCTATAGAATGCATTTCGGTTGCTATATAGTTGCTACAGTCAGTTGCTTTTTGTACGTCCATACGAAAACATCACACTTTTCAGTATAAGCAGAGATATATTAGTGGCTAGATTCATTTAGCGCTTGTACTACGTGGTATTCATGACACTATACGAGACATTTCTGCTACATAACATATAAGTATCACGAAAAATAGGTGCAAATAGACGTCAAGTTGCAGAAAATGAGATCTTTAGAGACAACCTAAACTAACCTGTTTTATTGAGGTTATTCTTTTTTCATCTGCATATATTTTAAACACTAAGTCCTCTTTCTGAAAAGAATGCACTGGACCATATGCTTTTCAAATTAACTCCAGTTCTTTATCAACTATGCCACTATAGTATCGAAAATGAAAACAAATGTTTTAAATTGTTGTCAGGAGAGGAAATATCTACGGCGATCAGATATTCACGAAGTTCAATCAAAGTGAAATCGATATAGAAGAATTACGAACAGGTCAGAATTACTGAGCCGTTACGAAGTTAAGAGGACTTAAACTGAGTGAATTCCGAGAAGGACAAAATTGTTTCATAAGATAAATTTAATCCAATAGAACTTCTCTTTTATAGGATCTTATGAATTTAATATGATTCAAAACAAGACTTTAGAAAATTTGTAGCTGTTGGAATATTGTGACGCTATATATCGACTTTAATTTAATAAATAATTATAATTTTGTATTATTGACGTGTTTTAGTTGTCTCTTTATATAATACTCCTTTTTTAAGAAAGAGCATATTATCATTTTTATAGAGACAAATACCAGTAAAAAGTATTCAAATATTATATTTGCTACATATGTATATAATGTAGTTAAAATGTCTCAATTTCAATAATAATTTTCAGTAGATGTAATAATAAAAAATGTTAATCCTAGATAACAATAACTTTATAAAACCTTGTCCCTTGGTTATTTTACCATACTATCATCTAGAAAATTATTAATAATGATTATGAAATTCAAAAGAGCCCAAGTGTTATTTGTATACTTTAAGTATAATCTAAGACTTTAACTTCGTTTCCTTACCTTCCTCTTCATCGTTCTTTGGTTGAAGTAACCACAGCTCATCGTCATCGAAGTGCGCGTCGCCACCGCGTCCCGTACCGGGGAAGAACGCATGAGCAAGGATTGCCCCACGACCGTCGAATGGATACGAGTCGTCATGGTAACGCCTGTAAGTTGAAGAAAACTTTCATTGTTTTTGGATTATTATTTAAGGTAGTGACACTAGTGACTGTTAAAAGTCAGTTTCGTTTAAACTTCATTACATAGTATATATAATGTTTAATAACATGTTCAAATTCATTCCATACTTATTGTAATACCTAATGAAATATTTGTATAAGTATTGGTTTCGAAAGTTACTAAGTAATGGCGTATCAAGAGTAAATATTTCGTATACACAAAAAATCTGTGGGTCTTGTTTTTCTTACCTAAGGTGACAATTTATTGAAAATTTTGCTTATGTTTATTATTGGGAAAAAGAGAAAAGTAACTAAATATATAAAGAAAGAGATCTATAAATATTTTGTGAAACACGTAAAATTTGCTTTAAAAGAGTCTATAAAAGGTGACAACGATCTAAGACACTGAATTAAGACTGTACTGTGTGGTAATACAGACCCGGATATAAGGAGGACAACCCGGGGCCCACGCTCCGTGCGCCAAAATCCATAAGCCGCAGACGAGCTCAATACTGAGCGTATCCACTGATTAAAACATACTTATATATTCAAAAAATGGGCCAACCTCTCCATAAAAATTGCTAGAAAGTACAAGTCTTTAGTTTTGATGTCTTAGAAGTTAACTTAAATGTCTCACAAGATACCGATAAGATCGTTAGCACGTCTTAAATTATGCAAGGTTAAATATCGTTTTTCGTGAATATTTTTCTTGGTGTGCAATAAATTATATTTGAATTTTCATAAAGTTACGGAACATAAAATAATTATAAATTGTGCTGTAAACATTTTTTACTGTATTAATTAAGAAACAAAGATAAAAAGATTGATTCGGCTTAGACAGTAATGTTTGCCTCACCTTGAAAAATTTCCAGAATGCGAAAATGGACTTGCATCAAAGAGTATACCTACTAAGATAACGTGGTTTTGTTACAACTGTTTATATAAAAACGTGATATAGATAGCTTTATATGTCAACAGAACTGAACTGTGAAAATGATAAATAATTAACAGCTTACACGGCTCTTTGATCACCTTGTAGGATGTATTGTGTCGGGTAGTGTAAGTCTACAATTAAGTACAATTAATTACAAGTCTTTAAAACAATTATTGTGGTAGTTCTACACTAATATCACCACACAAATAATAAGTGAATTAATTTACCAGTCAACAAAAATGTTTACAAAGTTTAGACTTTTATAACCAGAACACAATTTTTGTGATTCGTAAATTCATTCAATCTTTTATTTATACGCTTGCCGCGTTCGAGGTTTTGTCACCTAGATTTTAAATATTTATGAAAACAGTCAAATTGAAGTAATGTATTCACATCGTCTCAACACAGTAAATGAAGCGGTTGGACTCAAAAGCAATCAAACTTATGTCCCGTTGGACTACTACGTCTACTGTGTACTACGAAACTCCATCTAACATATTTGTTGCAGCAAAACAAGTGAAATAAAACTTGCATCCATATTTCATACGATATTTGTTGTTTGTCATTGAATTTTAATATTAAAGTTTTCCATTATTCGTTCTCGATAAGAGTCACAAATGAAATTAGTTTTGTTTTTATTTTATATATTATAATTACCTAATTTATCGCATAATATTGTACGAAAGTAACTCTATATTCTCGAATATTTATAATAATATAAGTATATACAGAATGTCCCAGAAAGAATGGATAATCCTGACGCGACAAAGATAACAGTTGTCTAACGTTCAAAAAAAAAATTCAAAAAAAATAAAATCTATAGAAAACTGAAAGACAAGCCACTCTACGCTGGTGCTCCAAACTGAGTAGTTTACGCGGCGTAAGAGCCTCGTCAGCAATGAGTTGCCGAGTTCGGCGATCGATTAAGTCCAACGCTGCTAAATGGTGTTTGTTGGTGCCGTCCCAAAGGTGGCAGCAATACGCTACATGACCGTACTTGTGGCTACTACAGGTTAAGAAGTTGGATCGGCGTAAAATGCTACCTGTTCTTGAAAAGAATCCCCAGTTTCTGAGCAGCTGTTGTATACCTATATTAATGTGATTGAGTATTTTATAAGAGAATAGCAGAAATTGTAAAATAATGTGCATATATGCTTTATTTTATATTAAAAAAATGGGTAATGAGTAGGATTATGAAATATGATATATTCTTTGATGGAACTAAACAATGAGGGAATGTCTGGCTGACATAGACTGTCAAATATAATGCGATCGGAATGGAAAGTTTCCGAGTTTGGGGATGATTTATTGCGATGATGTTATCTACCCTTCGTCACCTTTGCTAGATTGACAACAAACGTGTCTGCAAAACACGTCATCAATTTTTATTTTTCTGTTAATAAAAGAAACGTGTAATCGAAATAAAATCTCACAAATGATATTTACGGAACTGAAAGAGATATACGTCTAAGATTTTTTTTTTCAGTCCGACTTTATGGCTGAGTTATGGTTTTGTATTGTCTCCTTAAAAATGATTAGTTAGATTGAAATAAGATATTGAAAGAAAGAAAAAGCAACTATTTGGCAATAACATAACATACAACATAGAAGGATAGGTTAATCAAGACAGAAAACAACAAAAGCTAATAATAATAAGTGTTGTGATGATGTGCCAAAAGGAAGTCAACTGTAAAAATGCTAGGTGACCAGCTGACCCACCCAGCGGTGATTTTCAGCTGACACCATTTGTTGTGTCATCGAGCAGAATACTGCGAGGAAAGCAATAATAGAGAACAGATACACAGCTCTATAGATTTATTTCAAAGTGTCATTGATAATGGTTTGTACATACATACGCCTACACAAATATAATATACATCATGCATCATGCTTCGTTAGATGGTAGTAATAGTTCATCGAGGATGAGACCCCAGTCGTGCCCTCGATGCCGGTAGATGGAAGGTGGAACACCCCGGGGGTTTTAGTCGGTGCAAGCCCGACAAGGTCCGTTAGGGATTCCCCCAGGTTACAAAAAAAAGATTGTAGTAATATTATATTCAGTATTTGCATATGCTTCGTTATCATGCTTTGTTAGATGGTAGTAATATTTCATTACATAGTTATGGAAAAAAATAAAAAGTTATTAAGTATTCAATAAATAACAGCCTTCGTAACTTTGTAGTTAAGTTATCTACAAAGTGTTGAAGTTGATATTGAGTAGTATGAAGAAGGGCATGGCATATTAATAGTACTTAAATTTTCTGTAGAAAGAGTATAGTAAGGGACCTTTTCGGTATAATGATGATTAATAGCCAATATCAAGAAAATATTTTGAACAAAGTATTTTGCTTGTATACAATATTATTTATATTTTGAACGATATAAGTTTCATTCTTCACCTTTTTATAGTAATCTCCCAAAAAAGGGAATACAATTTGGTCATCTCACGTATTTTTGCCGTCAGGTAAGTTATTATTATATTTCTCGCAAAAACACATGGTATAGTTTGAAGAGGGATTGCTGCAAGCGTTTTTGGCATCTGTCATAATCATTGATCTATTTGAAAATAGTACGTGTAATAATACTTTTTTCGTGTGTTAAAAATACAATTTTTAAACAAATGTTTTATCTTTTAAAAATAAACCTTTTTATATTGATAGAAAAAATGACGGGAAATTATATTATAATTATGATGTACATACCGTATTCAATGTACCTATATAAATAAAGAAAATTGGAAATAAAAGTGTAGAGAAGTTCACGTAGTATCGCAGAGCTATGGCAGTTATATCTCTCGCGAGTTGAAGGAAGCAGTTAAGTAGAGCGTACCCCTTATTACTTGAGTAATGTTAAAGTTTATGAGTGTAATAAATCTCGTAGACGCATGTAGAGAACTGCGCTTTGTGCAATCACTTCACTTGTTTCCACTCAATGTATTAGCGATGGAATGATTTTTATAAATATAAAAGTAAAATAAAATATCCTAAATTGTTCAGTTTTGTTGATATAATAATTTAAACAAAGTTTTCAGCTTGAACTTATTATTATCAAAAAGTAAATCTAAAAGTACTATTTCCACGTGAAAGAAGTGGGACCAGCTAATCACGAATAAAGGTGAGAATTATGTTATTTCAGACATATTGCAATGATTTTCATAGGTGAGTTTCATTACAAAAGCTATTACTAATTTGAAAAATAATCCATTATCTACAAATACGTAACACTTTTCAGGCGTGTATATAGTTATATAAACAGGGCGCAATACTCTAGGGCCTAGAGTCTAGGCAATAAGTTGGAAATATCTATCGTAAGAAATATATAATTTATATAATGTGCAATTTACGTTAATAGTATGCATAAAATCCAAGACTGAATGCCGATGCAATGAACCGGTCGATACGTGTCATATTACGTATAGTGTAAGTCGCCGGAGGGACGCGTTCGCCAAGAGCGAGTGCGATATTCCCCGGTGACAATTGCCGGTTAGTAGACGTAAAGGAGTCTGCTGCCCAGATGAGAGAGAGCAGACGAGAGTGTGCAGTGTCCGGCGCGCCGCCTGAGAGAGATAAATATTGGAGGCGTGGGCTCTTTACCATCCCTCCCAGAGAAGTAGCCTGAATAAGGCTATTCGCTCTCCGGGCGACTGAGTTTGGTTTGTCAGGCCTGGGGTGGAGTGTCTCGAAGGACATCCCGAGAGTTTTTAGTCAGTAGGAGTCTGATATACAGGATTCGCTGCCCTCAAAGCAACTCTGATGGTCCTATGTAGGATTTAATCCCAGGTTATAAAAAAAAACATGTAGAGGCAAAAAGCTGATAAAACGACTATATATAAAAAAAGACCATATAGAAGAGGTAGAACTTTGATTTTTTTAAATTAGTTACTTTTTGACTATAAGTATATTTCAGCATAGATTTTAGGAGAGCAGGCTACGCTTTGTTATATAAATGTTCGTCAGCCATTCGACAGCCATTAGCCAACACTGATTGCTAAATAAACAAGGCGGAAACACAGATTTTACTGTAGATTGTGAATAGTACAAATGAAAAACCGAAATAAAAAAGAAAATTTTATGCAGGCCGCAGTGGCGGTTGCAAGTTTGCAACATTTGCCGCAATATGCCAGTGGCAATATGTCCACAGTAGAGGTTTTTGTTGCTACTATTTTCTCATATCTCCGCCGGCTACGGTAATCTAATAAGGAAAACTTTGCCCTTCTCTCATTCGATATGCTACACTTGTCAAACAACTTCACGTTGTTTGTCAGTGTGTAGTCCTACTTTTGTTACACTCTTATGTTGTTTTAATTATTTTTTCTTTCAAGTTCTGTGTTACTGTAGAAGTGTGGTCGGTTCCTATAGATAAGTTTTCTTTGTATTCGTTTTTTGTCTTTTTTCTGGGACATTTTACAAATTATTTAGAAATCTGTACAAATGTATCGCCTGTTTTATTTTATAAAACTTGGTCTTATAAAAAAATATTATTAATAAAAAAAACCTTTTATGCTGCTTTACATTCGTCATTTATTTTAAATGATTTCCGTAGGAATCTGAAGGATATCGAAGCTTTTCATTTTATATATTTAAATGTTACTTTCTACGGCCTATTGCTATAATGCAAAAATGAAACCAATATTTAATGTAAAATAACAAAAAATATATAGAAAATATATTTGGATTTTTCTAACATCTTCCTACACGGTATTAACTGTAATATGTAAAGTGGAGGAAGCTTCTAAACAAATGGCTTTCACGTGCAGCGAATACTAACTAAACATTAAGAGAGGTCGTCGCATTGGGTACATTAGTGAGATAAAAAGTTAATTTTCATTATAACAAACGTATCTAGATGCTTCGAGGAAAACCTTGCTCCTTGATCTGTATCGCTACGGGTATTTATGTACTCTGTGGGTGTACTGTTATTAGATAAATAGCAAAGTGGATTTGTCGTCACGTCGCGTTCGTGAAGCGAAAGTGAATCGACTCTGTGGAGGGTACTGCCAACGTTTCAATGGAAACCCATGACTCCTAATTTAACTTAGCGATAGATTTATATAGAAAGGACTCCATTACTATAAAATCAAAATAGATATTTCAGTGACTCCTCAGATTATTTCAAGTGAAAAGCTATAGGTACTAGTATTGCATTCATATAGGATAAATTGAAGAGTTATCATTTACAATTCGGTTAGAATTAAAAACTACTATGTATCATCTTCGTATAAAGCGGTTGTTTTATGTTGTCTACAAAAGGTTTTTTTACGGCCAACTCTTAGAAAATACATGATGCGTGCTGAGGACAATTTATTAAAATATGTAATTATTATATTAATATGTAATAGGATCATGTTTCTACTGAAACTTCTGTTTAGAATTAATTAAATATCAAATAATGTGAGTCGTGGAACCACAACCGAAGTTAAGCTTTGTAAAAACAGTTTAGCAACTTATTACATGATTCGAGGAATTCCACTTTTTAAAAGATTTGTAAGCAAATATTTGTGTCGTTGCTCGTAGAGAACGCTGAGTTAAGCTCGCGGACTCCCAGTTGGGAATCGCAGTTCTAAAATATAGTAAAAATTGAAGACTAAATGTGAAACTTACTTGGCAAATGAGACAACTATGTCAGCATCATCGGAGTTAATCTCCGTGAAGGTGAGACGTGAAGCCTGCTCCCAGACATCGAGCGCACGAGCCAATACGCTGCGGGTGCCGTACGAGTCCAGCCCGGAGGGACGGCGCGTTGATGACAGGCTGTGGGCAATCATTTTTATATTAAAACTTAAAACAAGTATGCGTCTCGCTTGTTCCTGGGTGTAGTGTGCTCTATTAATTTTGTATTTATTGCTAAGATAATATGATTTTTAAATAATCCTACTTATATTAATATTATAAATGCGAAAGTTTGTGAATATGTTTGTTACTCTTTCACGATAAAACTACAGAACGGATTTGCATGAAACTTTTACTTTAATGTAGATTATACATCAGAATAACATATAGGCTGCAATTTGTAATAATTTTATGTAATTTTGGTCGTAATATAACGATATAAGTCAATTAAGTCGGAAAAAATCTGACCTCTGAGAGCTATCTTGGCGTACACTGCCTAAACTATTGGAGTTACACAAAGTTGATGTTCCGTAGGATTGTTTGTCTTGAATAGTTCTATATAAAAGTACTCGACAGCATATATCTTGCTTTTATGTGGAAGCCACTATGACCAAAATTGTATATTTATAATACAGAAGATATTCACTAAAAATAATTTATATGGCAGAATAACGTTTGCCGGGTCAACTAGTTATTTATAAAATTAAAATATTAAGTGTAAAGACCGTCATAGTGACTCGCTTTGGCCTGTCGCGTTTCGGGATCAGTTTGTGTATATTCAGTAACTAATATACCTACATAGATACCTTTAGGCTGACATGACGACGGAGCCTATCAACAATGTATTTTCATTCTTTGATGGTCGCTTTGGTTTTTGTACTACACTGTACTTACTGTCAGGTGCTCTGCAGTCACGTTGTTGAGCCAGTGTAAAAAAATATATATGTAAGAGATTTTTAAATAGGAATAGATGAATTTGACCTGAGAGCCTAGACAAATTATTTTTTATACGCGATATCACTAGTAATACAATGCAAAATATATGAGATTGTGTAATAAAAAAATACACAAATAATGCATTTTAATTTATTTTTATAATAGAAATCTGTGATATAGGGACTATATGATTTTAAGACCTTGCGTGGGTTATTATGTTTGTGCAATGCCCTGTGGTCGATTGGCTTTCCGGCAACGGAATAATCGCATTGTGGACAATTTGAGTGACTCATATCTCTTTAACGTTCATTGCGTTCGTTATGTGAGATTAATGCGTTGTTATTACGTACAAGTCGGACCTCATTAGGCCCACACATACGTTTTAATGAGAGATTTACTTTGAATCGGAAAATTCGCAGTAAGGATGTAAGTCTATATTGGCCTAATTAGTACGTGTAGTTGTTGCATTTAGGCAGCAGGATTTTATTCGGCAGTAAATGTCATTACAGAAGTCCAACATGAAAATTTGCGATAAGGTATTTGTATGGTAAGTAATCTGATTCCGAGGGGTTCTGAAATCGGCACTATATTCCGTAGTATTTAGAATAACGCCAATCTCATGACATTCACTACCTTTTTTACTGTTGTTATACTATATTGGTCTCCATGATGCCAAGAATAGAGCGGAGTGGGGTACCATTATACGATGGATGACATCCTATGGGAATTCAAAATTTTCAGCATTGAGAAAAGTGATGCGAGGAGGGAGGTTTATTGGTATAGTAAATGTTGTTAAAATTGCATATGATTGACATTTTCCTAACTACTATAGAAAATAATTTTAATTTTAGAAACGCTCGGAATAAAGTGGTTTACTATAGGAATACGTTTCCGCAATTATACGTACTAGGGTCTCTAGGCATCACGCGAGCGTTGCGGTCAAATTTTGTTCATTTTTGCACAACACACTTTGTCGGGTAAAATATGGCTTCCGTGGGTAATTAAAACTAACGAACACGAATACAGACCACGGCCGTTGTTGTTAACAATTATTTTAATAAAATTATTAGGGACACTAGGGAAATATGATGAGATAATGCGAGCTGCGTTTTGAAAGCCACAATATTCATTTTGAAATTGGTTAGCGTATGGAAAATGCACGTCGCTCCACAGCGTCGACCGACACTAATAAAATGATGTTCGCGAATAATTTATGAAGTCTTTTTAATGGGCTAGGCCCCAGGACAGTCGGTCGCGGATGGAAACCGCTCGAAATTTATTATTGTCATATTAACGTGGGTCACCACTCGTGCACGCACTTTATCAGCCAACTAGTTAATTGCAAGTTTTGGATGAAGCTCGCAACCGCATTTCCAAGTTAATGTTGTCACGTCAGCCCAAAATAATGAGCTTCGTTCAATTGAATGGGGCTATTTTTAACAGATGTCACTTATTGTACTTACTTTTATCTCTTCAATTAAATCTAGTATTTATGTATATATATTATATACTTAGTTATTGAGCCAATTGCATATTTCAGAGAGATCGTATGGGGTCAGAATTTTAAGATCGAGGTTTATTTATGAAGAGGGCGCGTGGTGATGAAAAGTAAAAATCGAAAATATTCGGGTTTGACAAGACTGCATGTGTTTGTGTGTGTCTTCATGACTGTGTGAAGTATATTAATGATGCGGTGTTACACTTTTAATGCCTTTCCTATTACTGCCGATTTGGTATAATGGTTGCAAATTATTGTGTATTTATAAAAAAACTTTTATCAGATAAGTTGTGATAAAGAAATGACTCATTTTTAGACACTACACGCTTCAAAATAAGCTCTGTTGCTGTTAGTACGTATTTATTTCACGTTTATTTGTTTCAAAATATATCACGGATTACATATAAATGGTAAACATTACAATTTCAAAATTTATTTTTCAAGACTGTATTATAATTAATTTAATTCAAATCTTTTCTACTTACTTTAACAAAGAATTTCATAGTCTTCACCCAGAAAGTTAAAGTGAAGCCAGAAAAATATCTTTTTTAAGGATCGAGGTCACCACTATAATGATTTTCATTTAGGCAAACACGTGAGTTTACAAACAAGTTTCAAGCAATCCTATAGGGCTTCGCGGCACGTTGCGCATTATATATTTTGAAGTAGTTACGGTGGAACAGAATTTCTCGAAAGTCCAACTCCTAAGGGTAATAATACGTCGGCGTTACACGTGACAGAGGGTGGGCATCGGTTATAGCCACGTGAACACGTGAATACTTGAATATACTTGAAAACCTCGTTAACTTGAAAATTTCAACGTCCATTAAAACAAAATAAATTTTGGAAATAATGACCTTATTTGAGTTGTAAGAAATCGAATTTTAATTGAAAATTATTTACGGTTGAAACGTTGGCGATACATAAGAAAGCGTGGGGAAAATAAAACTCTAATAAAATTACATTCTCGCAAAATTTTGTACCCTGATTAAAGTAATTATTCTTGATTAGAATCGGTCACACTCTGGATTATGTTGGCTCCTATTATAAAAAAGTATTCTCAATTTTAAATGTGACAAATATTTAAATTTTCTGTTTTTTTTTCTGTGTTCAGAGTGTCGCTGACGGCGGATGCGTCAAGGAGTATAATAATTTTTTATGTCAACTGCAACATCAAGAAGTCTTTTTGATTACAGGTAGAAAAAGGAATCTGTGATATTCTCCTTGCTGCCGAACAGTTTTCATTTGTGGTGGTTGATGTAAATGGTTTGATTGAAATTATTCCACAAGCAGAGAAATAAAAAAATAAAATATATAATAATTCCAAGTGTAAATAAAATGTTATATAATTTATAGCAAATATTTACATCTTTGGTTTGTACTTATATCGTTTGGATACTTAGTAATGCACTATTAATGAATAAATTTAAATACAATTTTACGGACTTTTACCAGCGGTACAGAAGATATTTTGAGAGTACACGCCTATTTAAAAAAAAAATTGTCTGAATAGCCATACCCGCATATGTTTATAAATCTTGATTTACTATAAATATTCTTCATTGTTATTTTATTGCATATAAATTCAGATGACAGTTCATCGCGTATATTAAAATATGTTTCTATAATTCGACTAGGGGCGGTAGGGGCACTACGTTTATTGCATGAAATAATAAAACATGGGATACCGTGGCGACGTAACTACGTCTTCGCTGCGAAATGGACATAATCTCGTTACGATGTCATAACAAACAGATTTGTAAGCACGAGCTTTATGATCTGTGTCCAACGAGCTAAAATTAAATTTTCTGAAATAATCTGTCAGCGTCCTATTAAAATTATTCGTCCGTGCAGCGTTTCAGTAAAGTTATGCTTTACTGCCATTAAAGATATTATGTAAAGGCAAGAGATAAGGCTTACAAGTACCTGTAATATAATTATATTTCACAGCGTAAACGTATTAGAAAAATGAAATCGATAATATTAAATAAGCACTAGTTAAGCTGTGGCTGGTGGTCGCGTGGTACATTTCATTGCTGTCACGTCAAAACTTGAGTAATTATATTTTGTATGTAAATATAGTTATTTGGTTGAAAGTGTACTTTTTACATTCTATTATTACATGAGCTGTTCATAGCGATGCAGTAAAGTATTCTTTTGAAATAGTTTTACCATAATCCTACAATCGCTTCCGTTTCTCTCAGGCCGTATATTGTAGATAAGCGACGTGCAAATAGGCGTTGAAGTTCACTGGGGATTCAATAGCCGTCTATCTCCTTAGTTCTTTGAAGCATAATAGGATTTTGAGCGACTCTTCATTGTGAAGAAATTCCAATTTAGAATGCTCAATATTTTCTAAGATATTTAATTTAGCTTTTAAAGTCCACAGTTGATAGTATATTTACAACTTTTTTGGTATAATTTGTGTTAATCATAACTACAAGTGAAATAAAAAAAAATTAGATAAATTCAATTATATTATTTAATAAGTTAAAAACATAACTTGCTAGCGAGCAGACGGCTAGCGATCCTAAGTAGTATTAATGTCGAATCTTAATTGACCTCTACGATGTACTAACTTCTTTAATAGCGCCTTGGAATGTTGGATATCAAACCTCGACTAATACGTGAATTTTGTTGAGGAGATATTGATATTTCACGGAGATTTAAGAGGATTTATATATAAGATCTTATGATGATTATGTTTGAATGGAGCAAACGACAGTTATAAAATTCTTTTTGAAACCGATTGTAAAAAAACTTCTTTAAATTCTGTCTTCTATTTATTTAAAAAAAGATTTGTCCTGACAGACGTATAAAGTCTAAACTTCTAACCCTAGAAATATGACTTTTGGACATAAGGTTCTTTCTATGACATAGTCTATACTAAGGGTAGATGTTTTACTATTATATCTCTAAGAGGGTGAAATATGCGCTCAAAATTTGTTTGTAAATACGTTAATTCTGAAGTGAGAACCATGAGAACGGGTAATAAAAGGTACGTGTTTCGTTTGAAAAATCAAAATCAAAACCCGGGCAACGGCGGGTTACCATATCTAGTTTGCGAAAAAATTAAAACTCGATTCGCCTTATCAACACTGTTCGAAAATCATGTATGAGAAATTAACGAATATGGCCGATCGGCACAGCGCCGGGGGTGAAATTAAGTGGATAGTAACATTGTTATGACAGTAATAGTACAGGTAATGGCATATTACCGTTTCATGCATGCATGCAGGCATTTTCTGCAAGAGCACTGATCCAAATTGAAATAATTTTTCAGTGACACTGTTACATAGTAATGAGTGGGCCCTTTGCATTTCATATCAATATCGACGTTACGTGGTGAGGTCGGGTTCATGAAATTGTAATTGTATTGGCAGCAAAAGTACATTACAAATAGTAAGTAGCAAATTATTTGAATATAAACCTAAGTAAATCGCACTAAGTATCGAAATATATATTTAATACTACCGTGAGCGTAAGGCGTGTCAAATGTATACTTATTATGTTACCCATTAACAGGTGTCTATTATGTTACTTAAGAACAAAGTTACCGAGTAATTGATAATTATAATAATGATAAAACGTCACGCTGTATATTTTTCGAGGTGAACTGAGTCAAATACACCTCACGATGCTTTACTTCGCCGGTGAGCATGGAAATCGATCTTTTTGTAAATTTGTGATTGTTGCTGTCGTAAAATATAAATGCGATTAAAAGGATTTCTGATTACAATTATATTATACTAGCTGTCCCGGCAGACCTTGTTCTGCCCTATTTCTCTAAAACAAAGTCACATTGTTTTTTTTAATGTTAATAGCTTCCCCGTCAGATTTTTTTGAAAATTGTTTGAAGCAACCTGGCCTTAATGCTATATGTATAAAAATTGACATTAATATTTATACGCCACTCAATAATTGTTTTGCCTTCCTGGAACCCGTCCACTAACATTTAAACTTTATGGTATGGTGTTAAAGTTCAAATTGACTTATAACAAATCTTTTGTATGAGAATATAGAAAAGTGGTGTTTTTAGACTTTTCAGACAATTTTTTTAATTTTTTTCGCCGTAATAACCTTCCCCAGACTTCAACAAACACAACAAAAAAGAAATCAGCCAAATCGGTTCAGCCATTCTCGAGTTTCGCGCTTATCAAGACATTTTGCGATTCATTTTTATATTATAGATTTTACCGTAATTTTTCTGAAACTTTATCAGGAGCCTTTGTACTTTGGTTTTATTAAAAATTTGTTATTTATTTCCATGTCCATCCATCCAATAATTTGCCGATATGCTATATCTCTTCTTTCTTTATTATAATAAAATTGTTCGTGGTCAAATTCTATTATTTAAGATATTAAAAGTTCAGCGACCTTGTATATTTGTTTGAGCTGAAACTACTCAACCGATTTCGACGGGGTTTTGAGTTGTAATATACATTTTCTAACTTAAAAAATAGGATATTTCTGGTCATGATTCTTTCGGTGGAACCTGAAATAAAGGTTGACCAATATATAACAAGTTATTATTCCTGACTAATCCTGACAGAATTTAAAAGAAGTTGTAATTAGTTTTTATTACTATTTATTACTAAGATACAAATTTTATTGCTAAAATTGGTTGGATTTTAATACAAATATAACTTGATCTTTCTATAGTAGTTAACTTTAGTTCATTTTAGATGTATTTTAGATAAAACTGACTAAAAATGACGAATATTTATTTACATCTTAAGTATGAATAGTTTCTACACTAGGACAAGTTTTATAAAATCGGTTAAATAAAAATTGTAATAATCGTTGAACTTTTTGTAGTAGTAACAGGCCTACAATAGAGAGGTAAAGTGAAATGATTTCCTATGTATACAATTACAATAGCTTTGTTGGTGTTTTTTCTTTTCAGTTCCATTCATTAAATTATAATTAATCAACGGAAAAGCCACTAGATATAGAAATTAAATTAAATACTGAAGAAAACTAACAAGCTATATTGCTTTTTAATGAAAGTTTATACAACTGCAAGAGAGCCAACTTAAGACACGTGTTGTTTGGAAATTTTATATTAGTTGCTCTAACTAAACTGGAAGAGATATAATTGGAAACTTGAGATCGCTGTACAATACCAGGACTTTGGCACTCTAAGCTTACTTAAGTTACGACCTACTTTTATCCATAAACTATTATATTTCCTCAGTCACAGTTATGTTTTTAATTAACGGCAGAATTTATATGTTATCTATAGAAATATGCGATTTTCGTAAAAAAAATCATTAGACTCTAAAATGATTTTTAGACGTGGGTTTGAAGATTAAAATATAACATTTTAAACAATTTTACTTTTTTAATTTGACTAGAAATGACATATTAATATTAGCAGCTTAGACGAGAAAGTTATTAAAAAATAGATCGTTTCGTCATTGTATCAATAAATAAAATATATAAAAAGCCATTTATTTCTCATCAACAATATCCAATAAAAAATTTACAATTATTAAGACGAATTACTTTATAACATTATGAAATAAAATTATACATAAATAAGAAAAATTGAACTTTATAATCAAATAAAATTTATTGTATCAATAAATAAGTGAAAAATGATGTGCCTGCTGCTATACCGACTGAGAATTTAATTATTATAATTAAAAATGTATTTAAGTAAACAAAAGTTTACTGAAACAAGAGATGCGATCAAAAGTAAAGTGACAAAAATGATATAATTTCCTCTATGTTTTGATAGAGACGCTTTGAGCGCGAAGAGCTCAGTTCCGCCCGATAACCGCCGGAAGCGATGCTACAACGCTTTATGAATATTCCCCCAAGCACTTCGACGCTGCAGAGATTAGGGGGCGTCACTAATGCGTATCAACGAAGGTTGCAAACGTTTTGGTTTAAACTAGCCAATATAGTCTCGCAAGTATATCTTGTTGTGGCTGTATATTAAAGTGCTAAAAATCATTGTTGCTAATAAGTTCCAGACAAAATTGTGGGCATAATATTAAATGAAATTAAATAACTAAGTACTATAATCTCGTAGCAATCAGAATTAAATTAATAGCAATCGTAGCTGTAATTTCGTAGCCATCAGAATCAGTATTAGTTAATTATCTAATAGATTAGTTACTGTAAACTTATCCATTGACATTTTTACGAATTCTTACTTTATATATTTTTATATTTCGTTATAGGATCAACTCGTAATAGCTGCTGTACGGTACCTACATAACCCGAATTGAAATGAAAATAAATCTGAACATTACTTTAAAGTGTAAGTGAACTCATTAAACATTAACGCCAACAGTTACGACAGCCGGAGCGGCCATCGGCCGGCTCATTTTAAGTGTATCAAGGTTCATTCCAACTAGTTGCAACGACGGTTCAGTCGGATCGTCTGAAAACAATCTCAACTGCGTTAATCACTTATTTACGTCCGGGGTTCACTGCCGCCGGAGTATTTCTAATGAACGTTGAGAATTCCTGGGTATCCTAATGAACCGTGGGAATTTCGAATCTAATGAAGCGAACGACTCGAGAAAGAGAATTTTAGAAACGGACGTGGGACAGACTTTTCGCTGGTAGATTGTTCTTAAATTGAATTGCATAGTTCAGTTTGACATTGTTGCAGTTCATCGAGAGAGGCAGGAAGTAATTTTGCACAGTTCCGCAGGAAGTACCTTTCCTACATTGCGAGGACCTGCATCTAATCGGTTTGTCATTTCCGCAAGCGACCGCCTCAACGTCCTTATGAAGATTTAATATTCATCCTTGATATAGTTCACTACTGTAATAAATTCCTCCTTCTGTGTTTTATTATGTTACCATATAATTAACGTCATTGATTGATATGTTTATCTAAGTTACAGAATAACACTAGGTGTCCAAATCGAAGATTTCCGAAATGGAGCGGCTTATATCTCGGGCATAAGGAGATTTTGATGGTAATCAATATGCATGCAATAGATGCAAGGTATCAATGAAACTTGAAAAAAGTCTTTGATAAGTATATCCTGTTGGTGTTCACTTATAGAGTGGAGTGGATTCTGACCGAATACTCCGCGAAGAGAATTAGTGTCCTAGAGGACAATAGGGCGTGCAATACTTGGCATCACTCTGCGCGACTGTAGAAGAACATCTAAATTCGGATCATAAACAGGGCTTACAATTTTTAGAAATGGTAGCGATATATGACTAGCTTTAAGTGAAGATAGGTGAAACCATTGCTTGAATGCCTATAGAAAGATAAACAAGATGCTATTAAAGTGCTACGTCAATAAAAGAAACTAAGTGGATAGTTACCACCAAAAACGATAGGTTGCGATGTTGTGGAGCAAGCGTGACTTAATATAATGACTCCAAGTAGTCCACCATACCACCCGAGATGGAAACATTTTGGAGGCCTAAGATCAAAGAAGAACACGTCAAAGACTGTTGTCATTATGTGACTTTATACATGAGACCGAAACTAATAATAAAACTGTAGTGATTATTTTCGTAAAGTTTGTGATTTAGTATAATAATAAATACACAGCATTTAAATTAAGTGATATTTATCGGACATTTCTTGCGATAGGTGTACAATTGTTTGATATTTTAATATTGTCAATATACTGGGTAATAATTCGCCTTCTTAAAATTTTATCCGAACGATAAAGAAAATAATCACGTTCATTTCTCAGGAATATATTCTTATTCTGAAAGGAAGTTATTTATCAAAAGCGAAGATCCACAGTGGGTGTATGCAATAGGTATTTTTAAGCTGAATTTTATTAAGTCCCTATGAAAGACGATAAAACGTAATCCAAGGTATTAATGTGGATTCTGGGCTGCACGTTTTCCTTGGAAGTTAATGAATATTTGATTCGGTTCGTCATACATCCATTACTTTTAGTGAGTTATGTTGCTTTTGACTAACAATCCATGAAGTAATTGTAGGTTTATTTGTCCCACTTTTATTACGCTGTATGTTAAATAACTTCCTTATTGTACATGTTTTATGATTGACCATTTTAGAGTCATGAGAATATCAGCCAAAATTAGAAATGATTCAATGTATTTTTTATCTATGAAAAAATCGATAGTTTTGTCACCTTACAATAAAACTGAAGATATTGAAATGTATTCGAGCCTACTAAAATTTAGTATCATATCATATTTCATAATGAAGTGAGTATCAATAGAAATTAATTGTTATATTAGCGCCTTCAGAAACTTATAGTTATTCTAAAAAAAAATCTTCAAAGTAGTATTCTTTAAGTAAGATCAAATATTGAAATATTCATTAAATATTGAAAAAAAAAACGTATATTTTTTTATAATTGATATCAATATATATATATAAATACATATATAATATAAATTTGAAATAAATATAATATCGTCATTAATTAATACATATAATAAATCCGTTCTTCAACCACCTAAAAAAATTATACTAGTATAGATGAAAAATTATTTCAGAACTTATACATAACACCTTTGCGTGATGTAGGTTAGCAAATGTATTAGATTCGTTAATCAGTATATACAAATCTGTACGCTTTTGTGTCTGCTAATCTCAGAAGCAGCTTAATCGATGTTTATGTAGTTTTAATTTATGTATTATGGATAGCTGCTTTTAACATTTAATGTTAATTAGATAACATTTATAAAAATATAATAACAATAATATATCGTCAAGCTATATCTCTTTTGGGGTGAGCAGTGATACATTAATGGCTGTATCAACTTTGCGCTTATATGTCGCGCTCAAAGTGACCAGTAGCGAAGCTGATCACAGTTCTCCACGTTTTTCAGATAAAACGTAGAATATAGTTATTCTTTCAATAAAAATAGACTTTTATTTTGACTAAAGGTGGTGCCATTTATCTATATTTTTTAGTATAATCACATTGCAGCGGACACGTAAGTATCTGTAATTTTTTTTTGTAAAATTATATGAAGGCACTGGAAATTGCATCTATTGTCGACTATTGTAAGTTGTTAGTACTAATTGTGTTATATATTTAATTGTTGCAATTTATATAAGAAAGAATTAATGAAATTTATATTATTTATATAAAGATTTTAGCCTGTAAAAATGATTATCATATAATAATAATTATATCCACGTGAACGAAGTAGCGTGCATAGTTAGTTTTTAATATTACTTTATAATTCGTTATAGAAATAACAAAGTGACATTTCAATTGACAACAGACAATTTTGCAACATGGATAACGTAATAACCAAGTTGGAATTTTTATAACAAAATGTTAGTTAGTTACCGCGGCTTGCAGTGAAGTTAGCGGTTGATTTAGGAACTGAATGGACCCGCACGTCCGGACAAACATCGTGGGAATTTGCAACTCAAACAAGTTTAGGCAAATTTATAACTTCTGTATTGGAAACAGACTGTTGCCTTCTTGAAATCCACATAGGGTCTACCTAAAATGAGGCTGATCTTCGAAGTATATACTGAAGGCATTACACTAGCAACTTGAGTTAAAACCTATTCATGTTTCTTGATGATATATCAGGTCAAAGAAATCAGATTTAATTTGTGGTAAAAGTGATAAAATTATAATGATTCCTAGTTAAATGTGTCCTAATGAAATCATATCAGTGAAGCTTTTGAAAAACTGTTTTTTTTTTATTATTGAAACAATTAATAAATTTACAAAGTTTTTAGTAGGGGCAATTTGATTTTGGTAGCATTTTATGGAAACTTTTTCTTCTTAATCATATACTCGTGGCTGTTTTGTTGTTATCTTGAATCGTCTAATGGGTAGGTTGCGGATTTTGCGAGACACCTCCATTTTGTCTATTTATGGAATTGTGTAAGCAATCTAATAAAGGAACACTTCATAGAAGATTATTGAATAGTTAATCGTTAATAAGGACTGTTCATCTCGTGGGTGGTCGGCCACGAGGACATTGCCACTTTATTCTTCCTTGTTCTATCAATCGTTCCAAAGCGCTTTCGATACGGGTGAATGATATGTCCAAACATCTTAAGGATTCACAAAAGCACAATTGATTAGAGTTTGTTTGATGCGAAGCTCTATATGGAAATTAAGTGTTATGTAAAAACGACTAGTTTAAATAAAACACGAGTTTTCTTAACGGGACTTACGTAAAAGGGTATTATATAAAATAGCGAACAAAACCAGTAGTGCAGATACGAAGAGGGTGCAAGGCCCTAGAGGGCGGCGCCCGGACGGGGTACTTGCCCGCGCTAGCACTCTTTGTCTCATGCTAACAAAACTACCCTCCGCAGCTTTGTACGTCATCCTGAATTATGCTAGCGGGGAATTAGTAAAATTTTTAAAATTCCCTATAACTTCAAAGTACGGTATTATTAATACTTTTTATTGTTATATTTAAAGAGAAAAGAATCTATATTATTTTTATGGCTTGTTGAAGTTACTGCACAACAACCGACGCATTTAATGAAGGCCAAAAATCGACTGCTGCTGTCGAGAGTTCCAATATTACAATTTAATATTGACTGTGGGTACTGTTAAGTGGAATGTAATAAAGGTGATTAAAGTATAAGAGATTTCAATTTAAAATAGATTTATGATGATAGTTTTAATCATAGATGGGCAAAATATAATCAGATTAATGAAAAACGATTATGATTACATTTTGCGTTTTTTGTCATTAATAAGACCGCATTTTGCTCATCTATGTTTTAAACACTACGGAATCCTTAATTGCATACACATTTATAACTCCTTAATGTTTTGAAGGAATTTAATCATGATTACAGAGCAACAAAATTAAAATTACGACTACATTTTGTAATCATTAATCAGATTACATTTGTTCCATCTCTGGTTTTAATATAATTTGTCGCCTTCATTATATTGAATATCTATGATATATTTCAACTAACATTTTCATTATTTCATACCGGAGTACGAAATTTATTGTGTAAGTGGCGTCACTTGAGGTGAGTGTACAAGGTATACCGAGTTCAATAGCTCTGGGGTGAGGTTCGAAGGTCGAAGTCCGCTGGAATCAAGATCTTTTGTTACATAATTCATCTTGTTTGCATTTATTAGATATTAATCTAATAGTTACAGAAATTTATCTTTTTTAATGCAATGGATGACTGTTCTTATACTAGATTATAATTAATGTTTTTTTACCTTTGAAACCCTTTTATAACAGCTGTTTTTTTTTTAATAATAGAAGTAGTAAATATGTTTTGAAGACGTACGTATTCTACTATATTATTCTTTTCTCCTTTTTTTCGTTATCACTATTATTAATGATTAAATTACAAGTTATTTCATTTTTCAAGTTATGGAAACACTTTGTTAATAGTATAATTTCACACATACAAAATTGATTTATTAGACTTTATCTACACAAACCGAGAATCTGAGACATGAGCTTATAGACTATATTCGTAGATGATTTGTACACATGAACGTTGTATAACACTTTGCGAGTCTCTAAAACTGTATTTTAGTTTGACATCTCGGATTCCAAAAGGTCTACAAAACGTAACTCAATCAGGTCTTATATTTTTATATATGAAAGCAATGGTCTAAAATATTTTGGCCGATTTTGAGTACGGCGACCGATTTCATATATATAAAATAAAGGAGCCAGTTAGTAATGTTATTACTAAAAATATAATTTAGTGGTGAACCGGTGAAGAAATATGTACATACGAATACATAAGTTATCCAACGTGTTAATGTCAATCTTGTTAAACTGTCAAGATGCTCATATATAAAAACGCGGGATTAGAAAAAGTAGATTCGACTAGAAGAATGGCTCATTAATCATGATATTGGAAATTAATATTCAATACAGTCGAATTGTTTTCATTCTTGTCCCTCGATTCACTAAATGGACATTACACGCATTTTGTTTTCTGTAGGTATATACTCTAAACTTCGTTATTTTAAAAATTCATTATCAAATCACAGAGTCGTTTAACTATTACAATACTAACAGATATGTTTGAGAAGTATATAATCAGACGGATGGAATATCGAATCATTTTTACTTTAATCTGCTACGAGTGTTATGAGTTTTAAAGCGTAATATTCTACTGTTACGATGTTTTAACCTTTGAATAAGTCTACTTAAACGAACTTTAGCATTTCAGACCGGACCTAATTTGCGTTGATAAAAGTGTAGATCATATTTTTTTCTGTGGTCGTATTGAAAGCGGTGTAATATACTTTTTTGTCTGAAGGTGGGAGCAGCGCGCGCCGCACAAAACCTGCCTCGTTTTGTATTCGTTTCCTCACTCACCTGGAAAGGAAAGAAAAGAAAATGTTAATTAAGAGCCAATGAATAAAATTGATATCTTGGGATATAAAGCTTCGGCTATTATTTTAAACGGATGACAACGGTTCATTTTTTTATTACTTCTTAAAGATATAAGTATACCTATTTATAACAAGATTATATAAAGTATGTTAATTCAATTTTGTCTTTATTTTATCTTTATTCTACGTTAACTTCATTAAAATTTGTGATCTTTATTTACTCTAGGTCTACTATAGGACAAAAGTAATCACTACTTTTGTGTTTAGGTAATACACAATGAGTTGCAATAGGGGTAACAGCTACACGCAACGCCAAATGAGCCTAGAATGTACATCTCATTAACACGTAGCGTCTACTATATTTGCAGAATGGTTACATGCGGTAAACCGCGAACTAGCATTTGGCAGCGCACGAGCTCATACACAGCAGGCACTGTAAACTAAACAACTCGTAAAAGTGTAAAAGTCGTAACGATAGCGGCCGTGAGACCGCCTAATATGAGCAGCGGCTGGAGCTGCGCCAGTCACGCTCATTATCAGATGGGACATTCTGGGTGTAACCCTTTCGTTTTACGATTGGCCTCTAATTACAGCGGCGCTCAAGGCGGCGCGCTTTTTCCTAGTTGATACGAGCTCGTAGCGTGTGTGCACTGCCAAATGAACGTATTTATCGGAGCTAGCCAAACCGTTTACGCGGTTCGGCGTCCCGGCGTTCCGGACGTTACTTTGCGCTGTTACAATCGTCGCAGTTTTGCGATATGGAAAAAGTCTCGGAATTTTTCAAGTTGCAATAACAGACGCCTGTTTTACGAGAGGCCGCTGATAAAGCCGACGCGGTTTGCAGTGTGGGACTCTTTAACGATGTGTTGCCAATTTATGTAACGCGATAAGCTGAGTTTGTTTAGCCGCAGGGTAAGGCGAATTACGAGTACTGAACCACACCACGGTCATAACACTTTGTGCCTCTCGTCTCAACATAATACTTTGTTTTCTGTATAAAAAAATCCGTGATCCAAAAAAAAAAACTCGTAAAAGAGTTTTTGCTTTATGATTGTATATTGGATTACTTAAATAATTACCACATATGAATTAATGTCGTAGGCAAAAAGCCTTACAGAGATTATTTGCTAGTTAGGTATATCTTCGTGGTAGGTAGCCTTGCATAACATATTCAAGATGCTAGTTGGAGCACAATCGGCTGCAGAATACCGTTCGGAATTACATGGAATATCTCGCTGACAATATTAGTATGCCAGTGGCGAATCGCCACTGGAATGAGTCGACGTGACGTTGCCCTGTATCATCGCTGCGACGTCAAAATGCAATAACACGACAGTATTATAGATACGTATGCACAATCACAACAACTAGCACGTAAGCTTTCTGTTAAACATATTTTTTAGTTAAATTATTTCAATAATCGAAAGCGAATTATATACCTACCTATTATAATTTTACTTATGATGATGATGATGATGTCCTAGCCGGTTTCGGCTACGGCGACTGTTTCAACACCGGTTAAGAAATTCGAGGTCCAGTTTTCGGAAACAGTCAATTGCGCAGGAGATATTTAAGTGCATAGCTGGACGCGCAGCCAGAAAAGCACTCTCTCTTCCGAGCTCCCTCAGGCCCGATGGAAAGGAGAACCAATACGATCGAGAGGGAGCGGGATGCAGGTTTGGTCGAGTTTTCCTTCTCTGAACACCTGGTTGAATTGCGGTGTTAAAGAGATATCTTACTACACCTATTACCTATTTTACTTATAACATATTATCATAATGATTTTCAAATGTTTTTTAGATAAATATATTAAAGAGAAATTTAATAATTTAATGGATATAAAATTGATTTTGTAATTGTTACATAAATAGTAATTCAGAATTTTTTTTTTAGAAAAAAAAACCATGTTTTGATTACAACAACATAATTTTTATAGTAATAGTATAATTCATAAACAATTTTGATTTTGTTGGCAAACTTATGTAATGTTAAATGATACATAGTGGATTCTGGTACGTGTTCGCTTTAGCGCCGCCCGCGTGGCCTTTTGGGACCCTCAACTCAATCTTGCCCCATTACGCGCGACAAATTGGAAAAATATTCAATTACTCCTCGCTTAATATTGAATTATATCATGGCAAATTACTATTTTGCATCGGGGATTTGACACTGTACTTTGCAGCCATTTTTGGTTTAAGTTTCTTCTTAATAAAAATTAATGTACTCAAAAGTTAAACTATTTTAAGAAAGTAAAATACGTCTTAAAATTTATTTACTGTTTATATCAAACATGATTATGTTTTTTTTGTTAACCTGGTGATAATCCTCATGGAACATCAGGGCAGTGGTGAAGGCCTGACTATTACCGATTAAAACAACAGGGTGGCAGCACTGTCTGTCTACTCTTCGCCTTCGCTGAGCGGTCACCCATCCATGTACTGACCGCGCCTGACGTTCCTTAACTTTGATGATCAGACGAGAATTGGTGTTTCCAACGTGATTTGGACATTGACAACCATGATTATGGTAGTATGAAGTGACAAAAATGATAATATGAAATAGTGTGCGGCGGTGAGCCAAAAGGGAAGCCAGTACAGTTAAAACATTTAGTCTTAGGGCAGCTTATACTAACAAATTAAATCTAGTTAAAGCTTGTATAAAATGTCATTTAATTGAAACGGTTTAATCCGACCTTAATAATGATATAAATTTAACATTTGTTAAAACTGGATAAAGTTTCGTGCAAGACAATAAATATAATTTAACGCTAAATAGCGCTTTATACAAGTTTAAACTAGATTTAATTTGTTGGTTCGAGCTGCTCTTAGAGTGAGATTTATAGACGCAACTTTAAGTTTGCTTAGACTTTACAAAAAACATTACAATTTATATTACTCAATGAATGTCAAAGGTTTTGGTAAGTCACCGATTTTGTCAACATGGATTTGGTTCTGTGAATACTATAGTTATACTCAAGTTCTTATAATATATTCAGTTTTTTATCCAAACGAATTTATTTTTTGAGAACTTTGCTAAGAAAAGTCGAAATAATTCAAGTAAAGTTAATATTATTGATTTTACAAACACTGAATCTATTTTTGACCGTGCCAGGTTCCTATTTCCATATTCACCGCATTCCATGGTAGTACACGTCTAATTTTTCGGAATTAATGTATTGAGTAATCCTGTTTGATCTGTAAGATATGTTAAATAAATAAAACATTACATAATCTGTTAATGACATCCGCAATCTGCCAATAATATTGAGAATTATCTAGGAAACTGAGTTTTATAGCCCCTGTTACAAGGTTCCTTATACCCTACAGGTGAAATGAATTATTATAATTTGTATTCACTAAAATTTAAACTAATGTATGTATTTTTTCAAATTTTTACCTAAAGCATCTATATCGAGCGTAGTAGATGAAAAATAATATGCTATCATAATGCGGAGACAAGTGGTTGCAGGAATTACTCGGCAGTTGGAGTAATTGGCAATTAATCACCAGTCGTTTTCTATTTCAGAACGCGACGGCTTCATACGTCGCCTGCTAACGAGATTGAGACTACACTATTTTTCTATCCATATAACTCATATATGGAACTTCTATATAATACAAAATAAAAACGTATTACGTAACAAACATGCGTTTTTTTAATGTAAAGTTTAATTGATAGTACAATGACAAAGCATTAATATAATATTTGAGGAAGATAGTTTAAAAAGAAAGATTGCGTTTAATAAAGGAAGAATCAAATATTGCTTGTGCCCGTAAGGATCTAACAATGATAAGACAGAAGATATAAGTTGGTAATGTTAATGTCAACCTAAAGTTCGTATAAAATTGAAGATATTCGATATTTTAGAGCGATATAATGTTACTTGCAAAAAAAAATATCTCTGTGATTCTAGTGCAATTCACTTCTGATGCTGTTATAATATTGTGTTAATTATATAATTTATTCTGTTAGTTATTTCTTGTATCTTTGGCTTAGATAATGTTACGATAGTAAGACGCTAGCATATTCTTTTACATAAACGTTAATTTTAAAAATTAAAGAAATTATATTATAATATGCATGAATTACATGTTCGTAGTGATGGATTAATGTAACCATAGCGTTACTGTGTTTTTAATAATATTTAATTTTACTAGACAACTATTATGTTATATTTTTATAAACCACACGAATAGCACGAAAAATCTATCATTCCTATCCTTACTTCTTCGTTATCGTTTTGATTTCAAGGTCTCGCTTTATTTACGAAATAATAACGTGAAAGCTTACTTATCCGTGTTATAATGTAATCATACTAGGTCGTTCCGTTCTCATTTTAATATCAAGAATATTTAGAGTGTATTTACAGAGTATAAATACAGAGAATATTACAGTTTTGTGTGTTTATATTATTGACAGTGGTAAAAAAACAAGAGATGTTAAATGGTGAATTCATCTGAAATTATATGACATAATATAATAATAATATATGCATTGAGTGTATTTTGCATATTATTGTAATACATTACCTATGATTTAGTAACATTTTTTTTGTAGGTTAGATTTTTTGCTTTGTGTTTCTTATGGTACCTAAGTATCCAAACATTTTTAAATATAGTGTACCAGAATTTATAGTTAAATATAAAAAGAACAATGTAGTGTGATATTTAATATGCTAAAATCTTGCGAGTTAGTCATAAATTATTTGCTTTATTAAGGTTTTTATTTATATTTTGTCATTTGTTTAAAAAATAACGGTTATGTAAAAATGTAGATATTATCTTGAATACTTCAGTGGATATAATATTCAGAGTTTTAATTTTTGTTATACTAGTAAATATTAATTTGGTTTTAGAATTTAACACAAAGACTAACGTTATAATTGGAGTTGAATTAGGATCAATACGAAAGCTTACAAATATTGTTATAAAGGAGAGCCACAACGCTACAAAATGTTCTTTAAGACACGTCCAGTTAGGTTGAATGGGTCGGGCGCGTTATTTACTTGGAGTGATTTATATACAGGTTATTTCGGGTAAGGTGTTTATATCAGTGATCAGTGAGTGGATTGCGCCGCGACACCTTTCAAACAAATTGTCTTGAGATAGCTTGGAGACAGTAAACATTTCAACCCTACATGCAGATGTCTCAGTAGACTAAACACCTTTATTGTTTTCCCATTCTAGTGCCCGTCCTAACATTGCACTCGACTTTGAAAGTGTCTTTCGGGTGCTTGTTTGTTTTACCTACAGAGTGAATTTTATTATGTTCTTACAGCTATTTGTAAATGTCATTTACTTATGTTAGTTTTAAATAATAAAATAATTCAATATTACTAAACTTGTTAAATTAAAAATGTTCATTATTTCTTTGGGGAAATTCTCTTACGTCGGGCATTTAAAATGTAAACAGTAAGAATCCAAAATAACGAATGGTTTCTAAAAGAGTTTTATTCCTACCTCCATTTTACTATGAGTTTATCGATTTACAAAGTATATGTTTCAAGTTCTCTATTAGATTCTACGAATTTATCGTAGATATAAGTAAGATATTCTACTCAATGATATATACGAGTAGAATAATAATAAACATATACAAACGCAAAAACCGTTATAATTATATCTTATATCGTGGTATACTTGGCACTGCATGTTAACGGTGACTGTCAGTGAATCTGTCAACTCGTCCCTTCGCGATCGTTACGTACTTGAGTATACTTTCTCTTAAATATGGTCTTGCTACTTTGTCAAGCTAGTACAAAAAAAGAACAAGTAATCCAAGTTATTTGGAAAAGGAATTGTGAATTTGAATATTAAAGCTATAAATTATTATTATTAATTTAAAGAAAAATTCGCTAAAAATATATTAATATAATGTCTGAAAAGTTTAACAATGAGCGGCAACTCAAACTGGGCTTGCTATAACACTCAATCGCAACTAAGCAAGTTGATTAATTAGGTACTGGACTCGAGACTGCCGTCGGGTCCCGTAACAAAGTTTGATTGTCAACTACAAAACTAGACGAACTCGAATTAAATAGCAGACAACGGTCGCAGTTCAGAAAACTGAATTATTTTGAATAACAACACAGGCTTCCACTATGCGGCAATCATGAGATATTTACCGCCCCGAATCTTTAAATTTGTCGAGGCAGGTAAAAGTTACTGTCTGCTGCCCCCTCTCCCTCCAGTGCCTTTACCATTGATTCCAATTATATGGATTAATACAATGAAATAGGAAAAAGAAAAAGGATAGGAAGGAAAGCAATGAAATAGGAAAAGGAATATGTGTTGAATGAAAGTAATTTTATCTTTACTCGTTATAATACTTGAAAATTGGAATTTGAATAATTATTGTGGACAATATTTTTGTAAAAATATGTTTCAAAATTGTTATATATGTAGTAATAGAGATAGTTATGTGCGTGCTGCGCCTCGCACGAGCCACGTCTAATAAACAGTGTGTTACTAACCGCCGTGTGTTTTACTTGTCCATCGATACGTAACAAAAATGATGATAATATAAACGTACGGGTTGCAGTTAATAAAAGCAATTCCATTTATAACCTTGTAGGTAGCTGTCGGTATGAAATTGGTGTTGCAGTGCCGTGTCGATGTTGCCAAATGGCTGGCGTCGGGTGTACAGGCGTCCTAACAATTACAGCGATGACTTTTAATAGCTTCCTGTTTTTGTTATCTTTTTTATTTTATTTTGTTATTCACTACGTATACGCATACAGATAATTAAAAAAGTTGACCTAAGAACGAAATACATACGTCCAGTTTTAGATGCGTTTTTTAAATCTTTAAACGGTTTTAAACACTATTGAATCGTCATTTGTATAGAAATCTATGATATAGTAAGGATTAATGCGTTTTTAATATTTTATAAGCGCTCCTGAAAGTGGACGTGAGGACAGAAGCTGAGCGCTGCAATTTATATTTCTGAATTTGACGATAATTGTTTTGATTGTATTGACATGTACAAATATCACTTCACACTTAATTTATAAAGTCTAATTATATAAAACAAAGATAATACTTTGACTTTTCTGCTATTACATAATTTAATAATATTAAACTTCAAATATTAAACAACAAAAGATTGATTATTTTTTAACTTTATAACCACAAAACCTTTCGAACTTCTTAATGATTTGTTGATATATTGTAAACAGAGTATCTTCTGCAAATAGCTTAATAGTGCAAGTATACTTAATATTATAATATTAATATATTAAGTTAGCATTAGATTGCTCACTATCGTTATTTGTTTTAATGTAGGTTAAATAGTAATTGAAACAATAACAATTCGGTTGAATGTACAATGCTTTTCATTATTGATAATCGGTAATTACGCTGTTAGCTATTACCAAATGAATGATAAATGAAGAGGGTACTTCCGAATTATTTAGTTGAAGCCAGTCGCCTACGATATGTCGCGGCGTCGTAGCACACGACAGCTAATGCCGGCTTAGTTGCGTAGTAGGTTAGTTATTTGGCATCCGCTACGAATGCGCGAGTTGCCAGAGTGCCTACAACATAAGCCCATTCGGTACATACCTATTACCTATGGTAAGACAGTGAATCTGTCGCCGCTAAATTTAAGTGTTGTAATGTTGCACGACTTCAGACAAAGACAAGTTTCAACTATTTTTTTTTAAATTATAACAAGATTTCGGCCATTTTTTTTATCTTACCGCTAAGGCTGAGATCTATAGATGCGACTTTAAGTTTGGTCTAACCAGACTTGACTAAAACATTACAATTTATTTTACTTAATGAATGTCAAAGGATTTGGTAAGTCACTGACTTGGTCAACATGGACTTAGCTTTGCGAATACTATGGCTATACTGAAGTTCCTATTATATATTCAGATTTTTGTCAAAACGAACTTATTTTTTGAGAACGTTGCTAAGGAATGTCGAAATAGCGTCTATGAATCTTCGCCTTAACACATTAATGTACTATTCAAAACAATACGTCATAATTATTTAACAAAACAGTTAATTAGTAATTAATATTATATAAGTTATTTGCCTTACTCTGTTTACAGGGTAAACATTTCAAAAATCTTTGATAATATTGAAAAGAATGTTCTCTTGCTATATTTTTATTACGTCCTGATTGTTGGTTGTTTTTTAAATTATTACAGATCGATGCACATAGCATTTGATATCAGTAGTAGTGGTACTCGATTTATCAATATTTTTAGATATTTCCCATTTCTATTTAACATTGTACTGTTTTGGTGAAGTATAAAATATATATACACACAATAGATTTTTATCTAACTACTAAAAGTTGCGGTGAAAATTGACTTATTAGCACTAGATTTGTTTGAGGAAACTACCAACATATTGAGTTCTGAGTGGTGGTATCTATCAAGTCTTGTGTACCCGCATTGTCGTGACATTGATAAATGTGTAAAATTCAAGACAGACTTAGGGCAAAGGCTTCTGTAAAAAGGACGGTCGGATAGTTATCAAAATATTAATAATGAAGTGTGTTAATTAGTATGTTTACTGTCTATTTATACGTGTTAAATTAATAGATTCATTAGTAAAGTACGTATAAAAATGTGTATGTATCAAAAAATTAAATAAGTAGAAAAAATAAAATGTCGAAAAAATGGTTAATGAAACCAAAGAGAACGATTAATTAATCCCGTAGTAACATACTTATTAAGAAACTATATTAGGAAAGTTATTTAAGGCAGGAATAACATTCCTATTACCTTTGTATTGTGAGATTGATACTAGCTTACTTAATAGGTATATTATAAGGCCGTGTTTACAATGAACAAATTGTAATATAAGGTTTAAAAAAGTATTCTACCTGTTAAGTGCCTAAGTTATTTTAATAATAGTTAAGTACTTCAATAATACTCTTCTTTGAAATATATAAATTATTTGGTTGAAGCTTATATCAAGGTGACGATAATAAGTTGGTTTATACGTCCGCGTGTAAAGAAGCAATATAGTAAAGCAACAATATTTCCCCAGTTATCCTCATAATAGCCGCAAAATTATTTTACAGATCAATAAAACGTGGCATAGAATTGCTGTACAAGCATCTACGTAATGGTTATGAAGGTAGCAGCGGTTTCGGTTGTAAAGTCGAGTGAGAATGTCGTTCAGTAAATTAACGTTTATTACTTTACAATCAACCCGTTTATTTGATATCGAAGAATGTAAAACTTGTAATTAAATATGAGAGCTACAAACTATTATACAGAGTTACGTATTAAGTAACATTACATGAACACGCAGATTTTTTATTTTAGAGTTTCATTTAAATTGGTCCTAACTATTATCAATTTGAACTGATGATGGTTTACCGGTGAGGTTCATAGAAGCCCTCTAAGAGGTCAAAGTCCATTAAATCGACAAATGCAAGCGATGATATTCTTGACATAAAATGTCACGATACACTCCAATGTGATGAAAGAAATTCTCAGGGGTTTCCCGACCTACAGCTTGAGGGCAATAACGTGAGAAGGAAAAACCGATGTGAATTAGTCTCAACATAGATGGGCTAAATGTAATCAGATGAATGAAAACCGATTACGATTACATTTTGCGGTTTTCATCATTAATTTGACTACATTTTAATCGTCTATGTTTTAAACACTACACGATCCTCAATTGCATATTTATGATTCCTTAATGTTTTGAAGGGATTTAATCATAATTACAGAGCAACGACATTAAAATTACGACTACATTTTGTAATCATTAATCAGATTACATTTTGCTTATCATTTTTTTTTCTGGTCTTAACCATTCTTATATTACCATAATTGTCAAAACATGTTTAAGGAAGTTTATATTAGGTCCTTACATATGAAATTGGCGTTTTGTATGGGAGGAACAAAAAGTCGAATATTTTTTAATATAATATATTTAATTAATCAAAGTATGAACCATTATTTTCTATGCACTTTTGCCATCTCATAGGTAGTTCATTGATCCCTTTACTAAAAAAACCAGTCGGACGGCAATCAATAAAATCTTTGAAGGCGATTTGGACTGCCCCATCGGAGTTGAATTTTTTCCCTTGCAAGAAGTTATCCAAATTTCGAAAAAAATGGTAATCTGTTGGAGCAAGGTCCGGAGAGTACGGAGAATGTCTTAGACTTTCCAATTGAAGCTCTTCTAATTTAGTAGCCGTCTGTTGCGCAGTGTGTGGTCTAGCGTTGTCGTGAAGCAGCAGTGGCGTGGAGCGATTGACCAGCCTAGGTTGTTTAGCCGCTAGCTTTTCCATCATGGTTTGCAATTGCTGACAATAGACATCAGCCGTAATAGTCTGGCCAGATTTGAGAAAACTGTAATGAACAATACCGGCACTAGTCCACCAAACGCTTACAAGTAACTTTTTTGGGGTTAATTTTCGATTGGGGCAGGATTTGACTGGCTGGCCAGGATCCAACCATTGCGCTGAGCGCTTCCGATTATCGTAAAGAACCCATTTTTCATCACAGGTAATGATTCGGTTTAAAATACCTTCATTATTGTGCCGGTTTAGTAATGTAACGCAGCAGTCGACGCGCGTTTGCCGGTTTGCTTCAGTCAATTCGTGAGGTACCCACCTTTCAAGCTTTTTAATCTTCCCAATTTGCTTCAAGTGAATTAAAACAGTTTTATCACTAACATCGCAGCCTGTAGCTAACTCGGACGTGGTTTGCGATGGATCCGCTTCCACAATAGCCTTCAACTCTTCATTATCAACTTGAGTCTCAGGGCGTCCACGGGGCTTGTTCTGCAGGTCGAAATTTCCAGAACTAAAACGTTGGAACCAAAAACGAACTGTGTTTTCTTTTGCAACACGACCGCCATACACATCATTCACCCTTCGAGTTGTTTCCGCAGCACTAGTGCCACGACGGAACTCGTACTCGTAAATAATGCGATATTTTAAGTTTTCCATTTTGTAAAATGAGTGACGCAAACAGAAAAAAACAGAAGAAAAAAACAAATGAATGACGATCATCGAAGCACAAATACATGAGTCTATAGCTGTACAAATTTGAATTTGGAATTCCTTACCAAAGAGGAGAAATTTGTGATTAAAGTGGCCAGTATGAAAAACGCCAATTTCATATGTAAGGACCTAATATAAACTGAGCACAACAGTTTAGATCACCTAAGAATCGATGGAGATGTATGAACTACTAAAATATTATTGTGGTGTCGTGAATTGGTCAATATCATAGAAGTAACGTGCGTTCATCGAGTAACTTCTGCGTTGTGAATCTTCAAAAGAAAATCCGGTAATATCGATAGTTTTATTATCTTTTTGTAAATACGATTTATCTTTTAAATTGTGGCAAGCTGGATTTGTTATAGTCATCTGTATATTCCCTAACTCTAAATTGTAGGTCAATAATAGCTACTTTATGAACTTAAGACTATATTAACTGCAGCGGCTTCTTTTTTATGTTCTGCGGATACCACTGTATACTATAATGAATAAATAGTTTACATAAGTTATTAAACTGTTAAATTAAGTGCTGACGGTATACAATGTGTTCACAAACCAATACGTCTATTGAGATGAGTATTAAATGCATCAAGCAGACAGGTGTAAATCGAATACAATCGATGTCTAAGGGTGAATCATTGCATACCTAATTATATACAGTAATATAAGTAATGCCATATCAATGCACCCAGGTGTGAAGTTGAGATAGTGCATTAGCAATTGTATGCAGTTTAGTACGTTATTCCGTTCACTTGGTGATAATTGTCTTGATTGTTAGTACGTACAGTCATTTTCTAATTCTATTTAATTTTACACATGTAATATGTTATTTATTAATTATGTAGCTACTAAGTAATATTGTGCAAAAGATTATGGCCACGGAAGAAACCTAAAAAGTGTGAGTGACGAAAATTAAGGCTGTTACTGAATTATTTTTTCACTATATAAACTGCGAGATCCGTTTTTCGTTATTAACTGACTTTCATGGCCATAATATAGAAACAGTAGATAATTTGGGAATCATTAAATGTAGTGACAAGGAATCCAAGTATATTTTGCTGCAAATACTATCAAATTTTGTCACATCATTTTTTTCCCAAATGTGTCAGTTTTAACTTTTCGTTTTCTACCGATGATGCAAATTACAAATTATGAAATTATGCATCAATATTGTTTTTTACTAAATTGACCTTTTGCATTGGTACCAGTCCATATTGTATGGTTGCAAAGTTTTCTAAGCAGTGTAGTTTATAAAGATTAACTTGGCACATACAAAGCCCAATGCTCAGGTAACGTTTGTGAGTCTAGATTAAAATAAGTACAAAAACGATAAGTTGCATTACGTCCATAAATTTGTTGGTGGATTTATTTGTTGTTGGATATTTTTATCCATTTTCAATATTATAATTTGACAAACTAGTGAAATAATTAGTGTTATATTGTTGCTGTAGTGACCTAGTGGTTAATCGGCTAGTATGAATACGTGGCAATGCCAATAGTCGTAGGTTCAAATACCGGCACGTACATCTGGGTTTTCCAGATTTATTTAGGCACCATATGCTCACCCGTGCAATGGAAACATCCTGAGGAAACCCGCATGGCATCTGATAGAAATGTCATGTCTAAGTGTCCTGACAACGGCGCGGCGTTCAGCTGCGCTACTGGTCACGTTGGGCACCACATATAAGCGCAAAGTGGATACAACCACTAATGTATCTCTGCTCACCCTATAACGGATATATCGTGACGATATATTATTATTATTTATTTATATTAGATATGTGGGTGTCGTAAACCGTTGAATCAGTGGCCAATATCAAATAAATCACTAGATGGATGCGCGCCTGCTTTCTGTTCGTTCATGGAGCTATTTTTACCGGCCGACTATCAACTGATCTTTTTTCTTTCAAAATGTCGGCAAGAAGCGCTGAGATACATCTCTGTCAATATTATAATGAACTGTGTGATCTTTACAAAATTGAATTAGTTATTCGTTAATGAGTTTCATTTTATTTAACGCTATATATATATATATATTTTAACATTGCATATCTTGGCATTCTTGTTTTATAATACAAAATAGTAATGCATATGTTGCGTTATTATCATTTGCTCAAATATTTTTGAGAGCATCAATCAATTACAAAAATCAATTTGTTTTTTTATGTTAATATGGCATAATTACTACAAAATCTCGTGATAGATACAGAGCAGTGTAACTAAATATACGTATCAAGAGACTTATTAAAAAAACACCGTGATCGGGCGGGACACAATATTTTTGCACGCTTCATTTGATGCACATGATATCAGAAGATGAAGAGAACACTGTCGTGTTCATTTGAGAAATTATAATGAGAAAGGAGGTATATCTGGTAATAAAAAAATGATTTCAATTTTGCATCATGATTTACGGATAAATATATAATAATATGCATTTTTAACATCGACTTATAATTAGGATTTTTATTTAAGTTATGACTACTTAAGTCCGACTTGTTGCTTATCTTTAAAATGTATATAATATTAACTATATACACCTAATACAACTATAATAATATATAACTATAATAACTATAATATCAACAAGTACAAGTAATATAACTTAAAGTAATTTATGAATTTTGTGATTGTAGCAAATAATATTTATGTAGATCTTGAGTGTGCTTGTTTGCAGGAAGCTCAGCCACGATCGCTCACTCAAGGAGGTTGTGATGGGCCGAGCAACGAGTGCACACATCACACCCAGGTTGAGTGAGTAACCGGAAAAGAGTCAGAGTTGAGTTTCGTTCTTCTTTCTTCTCACAATTTCATTAATCTATAAAATCATTATATAATACTATACAATATTAATATTTACCCAATAATATATGTCCATTTACCAGAAAAACGTGATATGTTGTCAAACTTTTGAAGGGAATATGGTTAAAGACATATACGCATAGTGCCGTGTTTAGTGTTGTGTTGTATTAATAAAGTCTGCGATGGTGGTAATGACGGCTTATAGTTGTAACATATGCCAGCTTAGAAGACAGTATTCAAGCAGGATCGGGCATATCATAACCTCAGAGTTTTATAAATATTGTTTATTATTGCAACAATAGACAATTAAATGCATAGATTATAATCAACGGATAACAATGCTGTTAAAAACTTAAAAAAAAGCACCTAGTAATAATTCGTTAATTTCACTCTCAAGCGCAAGAATACGTTTAGAGAAACAAGCTATCTGTCAGACTATCCATTCTCAAAGAATTTGATTGTGAAGAATGTGCTATTTTGGGCTTCTAAGTTTAATCAATAAATATTAAATTAATGTGATAAACTTATAGAAATGGTTATTTGTGGACGACCTAACAGGATGATTATTTATTCAAAAACAACCGTTACAACCATCTCTAATTATAATATACCGTAACATCACATCTGACCACCAACACTACCGCAGGCCGCGTTTATATTAATAAAATCTAAGTCTGTTGCCGGTTATAAAAGTTGGGTCTAATATGACAACTGAAATAACGCATTATTCTTAATTAGACAGTAATACAGGCCCAAAGCTATATTCATGGAGTTTTGCGACTATATCTAAAAGCATAACTAGTTATTGTTAGTAAATCCTTTTCAAATTTATATTTTTAAGATAACACGGCGTTCTGGTAAATGGATGAATAAACAAAATTGTTTATTTTTAATTGGAAACAAAACAGATATTAAAATCGAAAGTGTAGTCACATAATACGAATTGGGTTTAAATCATTACACAAATCCGTAAGAGCGTTATCGGGGGCTTGTTTGATGGAGCGATGAAAATAGACTTGGGTAATGCTTCGCTTGTAAACCGATCGAACGTCTTGCTTCGACTATTTCGGCCCTGATACGTGGATTGCTTTGTTTTTTCAATAAACACTCGTATTTCACTCACCATCGCTTTTTTACGTTTTATTATTGAATGCAATTTAAGCATTTCATAAAAGGCACATTTCTTTTAGATTACTACTACTAGATACTTTCATTAAGTATTAAGCAAATAAATAGTTATTTTATACATAGTTATTATAAATAGGTATTTTAAATATTTTATAAACAGATGCTAAAAATATCATAGCTTTTTTCATACAATGCAAGCATTTTTAACACTAATAAATAATGAAAACATTATAGATCATATATTTTAAAATAAAGTATTAATATTTGATCGAAGCAATAAATTATAGGTATAGTTACTGATAATGCATATTTCCTATGCACTTACTCAATTATATAAAAGTATTAACATTAGTAAACACGCAGCCGCACCCATAATAATAGCTAAACATATATTAATTATAAACATAGATATTAAAACACTTTTTAAGGCCGAGTTCTTAATACAATAATGCTTTTTTAGTTCGTTAGATCAATTAAAAATATGTAAACATTCGTAAAGTTTTATAAATACTTCAATTAAAATCTGAGATCAAGATTTTGTTTAGTAGAAGCGTTAAAGAACAACGAGAAAAATTTAATACCGTAAAATTGTATTGCGAAAGGGGTAAGGTCGAAAGCTAGCGTCATTTCTATTATTTACAGTCTGTACTGTGCCCAGCCTACCCTCGTTTACATCACAATTAATTTAATTTGCTTTTTCACAGGCTTCTTCCATTCCCTCATTGTGATGTGGCGGTATAAGGGCGTGAATTTTCTCGTGATTTGGTAACGGAGGCGGTAATTAGAGCAATTGTGAGGTTTCTCCATTCGTTTTTAAGTGTTTATTACTGCGCGCGGTTGTTTTGAATGTTTCCTGAATTAGCGTAGCATTTCATAACGTAACTTTGTGTTAATAATTTATGTTCCAAAAGAGTTGAGCTATTTATCGCGATAACAAGTTATTACAATATTTATATTGTTAGCGTGCAATGGCCTGTTAACTATTGGAGGATAACGTAAGGCGGACAGTAGCCTTGAGAAAGCCTTCTGCCCGGGTAAAGGGAGGCGGCGTACAGTCTCTGGTGCACCGCCCGTGAGAAAGGTTTCTAGGAGTGGACTCTTTACACCCACTCACCCAGAGGGGAAGCTTAAACAGGCAGTTCGCTTCTCGGGCGTCTGGAAGAATCTGGATCCCCAGGCCCGGGTAATGTAATTGGAAGGACACCCCGTGAGTTTTTACTCAGTAGAAGTGTGACACACCGGGGTTACTGCTCTCACAGCGGCCCTAATGACCCTATGTAGGATACTCCCCCGCGATAAAAAAAGGATAGCATAAGGAGTGGAACCCTATACCATGCGGTATCGGCGATCCGAGATATCGTATATCGAACAGGCGCGCGCGCCGACGGAAGCCGCCCACAAAAGCACATCCGTCCAGCGCATCCGGATGCCGGCAAGAGCAGATATGATAAGGCTTCCCGGTCAACGAGTAGACCACTGTTTCGTAAATTATAAAAACAAACTAATAGGTATGCATATATGTTAAAGCTAGTTCGTAATGATAATAAGCGTACGTTAATGAGGTCGTTACAAATTTTAAACTGAAAGGTAATAAAAGTGCGTGGCAATATTTTTATCTCCCGATAATTTTCTCTGAAAATTGTGAAATTTTCGTGGTAATTTAGAGATCCATTTTTTTTATTTGGTTCACAAACTGGACATCACACAACAACATACAAAACAATAATACAAAAGGTGTGTCATTCAAAACTGAACACAACATACTATATTAATAATATTGTAATAAATAAATCAGACATAAAAAATTAAAAGAAAACGAAGTACTTGCTACATTTGCACGCTCTGCAAAATCTTATGTTTGGCTGAGGGGAAACAAGAGTGAAAGATATCAAAAGATTTACAAATACTATTATAATTAAGAGAACATTCTACTGAAAGGAGACCATCTGTATAATTATTTGTCAGAAATTTAACCTGGAATCTGCGTGTAGTCTTAGATATAATCAGGATTAGAAAATTTCTTTGTTTTAGAAGTTAATTTAAATACTCTGTGGAATCAATCTTCGTCTTACAGTAAGCCTGCACTATGATATTGTTGGGTAACTTTCCATAAGCAAACACCGTTCATGTGGTAGAAGTATAGAACGGAGTTGGTGTTAATCTTCGTTTAAGTGTGTCGGGATACAGTTTAAGCACGCGCTCGCGTCGTCTCTCTCCATCTAAGTTTTGCGACACTTGCCTGTCCGCTATACTTCTGCATAATAAAATGCGCTTTTATAATTTATTGAATTCGGTATACATTTTTATCACTATTGAAAACTTCGACCGACCAATTTTGTATGATGAAATAGTTATCTCCCACTATATAATACATACGTAGATAGGCTCATACAGGTAAAATTATGTACGTATAGTAATTGTTACATATATGTATCAATATAAAAAGCTAAAAATACTCATACATCTTCTCACATCTAATTCTCAAAAGTTTCAACGTAAGGTCTTACTAGTCTTCAATTCCTACGTCCTTTTCTTTTGTCCAATAAAGTATATATTGTACTTGTACACAGAGCAAGGCAAGGATTTAAATATCATAAGAATATATTTCTGCATTTTACATGACACTTTCCTATCTTTTTATGCGTTCCGCCCTTATCTAATGCGTCGTAACATTTATCTAGCATCTGTCACTTGAAGCCTTTACTCTCGTGTAAACGGGTGACCTTATTTTTTGCTTATACTCCGAGCTATCAGCTGGCCCCATGACTCAATATTACCCCATTTGTAAGCTATTCAAATATCATCATCGTTCATTCTGCTAGGGTGTGGTTTTAAAAAGGATTTTTCTGGCCAGTCGCTGTAGTTGTAACTATCATCCTTTGCTGATTATATTAATAAAGTAACCTCTGAAGTTGAAATTAAATAAAGATTATGTATTACATGTTATTTTCTGAATTTACCATATTTAAGTCAGTGGTCAAAAAGCTTATGAAAAATATTTTATATCTTTTTATCTATTTCTAATTATTTTTATTATAAAATTATGACTGCTAACTATTACGGACAATAAGGCTGAGATTTATAGATTTTTGCTTAGACTTTACTAAAACATTACAATTTATATTACTTAATTAATGTCAAAGGATTTGGTAAGTCACTGATTTTTTCAACATGGACTTGGCTCGGAGAATACTATGACGATACTCAAGTACCTATTATATATTCAATTTTTATCAAAACGAATTCATTCTTTGAGAACTGTGCTAAGAAAAGTCGAAATAGCATCTATATATATCCCAGCCTAAATCTACTTTTAATTAAGCTTGTATTTGCCTTTAAATTAAAACACCGTTATAAAAGCTAAATAGCATATTGTATTGTTTATATATCGTAAATAGATGCAAGACTGTTAACAATTAGGAATATTTAATATTACAATTAGCAGTATTACTTAATTCGTTTTATTTAACTTCCATCTGCTACAGTTATAAAAGCAAAACATTAAATCTATACGAAATAATGTAAGCATTATCTATTGGAGCATCTTTGTAATCCTCTCTAAGACTACATTATAGCCAACTGTCGCTTGCTATTATTTTAAATAAGCGTAAATTTATCTTGTTCTATTACTGATTAATTATACGTGTCAAATTTTAGAGATCCTCATACAATATGCGGCTCCATACTGTCTGGGTGCCACAATAATGTAGCTAACTCAAATATTTCATGCATCACTTACGAATATGACGTTGCTTCAAATTAATTCTGGCACTGTCGTCTACTAAGCTCATGGTATGGTAATATTGTAACACATCGGTCATGAATGTCCTACACTCGGGCATCTGTACGGTGCAGATTATTATGCCTTTACATTGTGATAGATGGATCAACTAGAGAAGAGCTACCCTGATGTGAGTGCATTATAGTCGATCTACAAACTTCCCACAATGTTGGAGTTATGCTTATAGAAAAGACTAACATAAATCTCTTAAAACACATAAAGATTCTGTTTAAAAAGAAATTGTTATCATAGTGCGAATTTTGTTAGGCTATGGAATATTCATCTGAAAACTTTAAAAGCATTTGTAAAGTAAATTAAGCGGAACAGTGAAGCAATTTGTCGGGTGGTTCTGCTCACCCTTTTCAAGAGCGAGCTAGAAAAATAAGCGATATCCCCTCCGAGTGGTTACGTAATTAAGTGAAATTTGGTCGGAAGACATTGAGGCATGGGTTTAGTTTAGCAGCTTTTGTTTTAAGATATGGTGCTTGTTAGTATAATATTTTTATATAATTACTTATAAATATGATTTTAAAATGGTTTTTATATTACGTGTATATGTTTGCGAGAGATTTAACGAACCGCACGTTCTACTTTATAGAGATGATATATTTGCAATAAAATAATCAGTAATCTTTATTGATAAAATTAACATAATGACAACATTAAGAAGTACTATATATTTTAATATAAGGAAGGTAATTATAAGGGATTATGTGTAGATAAGTACGTAGCGTAAAGTGGTTAGTAATGGTAAGATGACAAGATTCGAATATTGGCCAAGGAGAAATTTCGGTGACGAGTGAAACAACATTCGTCGGTTGATAATAAGTATAGTTTATTTAATAGAATATTTCATGGATAATTTTATGTTATTAGATTGCAAGAAGAAGTAGTTATCTATAGGTGGTAGATGTTTTCAACGTATCTAATGGGAGCGTATAATGCATAGGTACGAACATATAAGTACTACGGCGGAGCACTTAGCGAAGCCGCGTTTGAGGCGGGGTCGCATCAATCACAACACAATTTTATATCAAATGTCGCTCTCAATCAATTTGTGCCGGGATCGTATTCCCCACTAGGCCGTCACTACCCAGCTGAAGACGCAGTGCTCGCCTTCTTTCTAAAATCTACACTTTCCTATATGACAAGAGAAGAATTTTATGTTTTATTTAAATACCGTAAGTCAACGTTATTAGCTATAAAATAGATGTGACATTCCAATAGCATAATTTTAAAAATCCTTATACGCTATACGTATATATAAAAAATAAATTACGCAATTAAATAAGCTTCATAAAAAAATTTGGACAAAGATTTAAGTGTTAAATATATTAAAATATTGTGTTTGATTAAAGGTAGAGTAGGAAGGAGGCTATTAATGTGTCACCTAACAGTATTATTTCTGTTTAACAATTGCACGCCGGCATGACCCAGTGGGTCCGTTAGTGGTCTGCCAGTGGACTCGGTGGTTCACACTTGACTGTTACGTGTTTAGTCCCGCCTCACGCGGAAAAACGTAGATATTCGTGTCGGCGTACGTAACGTGTTTAAAACACGTGCCTTTTTCTTTTGAACATCATAATATAATCTAGAAAATCGTTTTTCATTGTCACACCTCTCTTTATTATGTACAAACCTAGCCAAATATAATAAGCTTATAAGATAGAATGGTGATTTTATTATTGATAGTCTCGAGTAAACTATCAATTATTATTAAAGTACTTTCAGTTTCTTTAATATCATAATGTTTACTTTCATTTCATTTTGTGTAACGTAAATATATGAGTAATAAATGTTGACGCGCAAGGGCCGAGGTGTTGCGGTGAAGCGGATAGCGCAGTCTCTAGAAAACCACTACAGATAATTAAAGAGTTAGCGGCTCGCATGACTGTTCCTTACTGATTAAGACATTTCATCTGACATTTAGATTAATTTTATATGACAATTGGTATCTCATATTTCGTTTCCTTATTAATAATCTTCGCGTGCGATACCGGGGAAACATTTTCAGAAATTTGAAATTCAAATGTATTTCAATTTCTTACTTCGTGACTTGTTTTCGGAACGTAATAAGGAATTATGATTTGCTGTGATACGAGTAAATCGACGGAGGTTACGAGTAGGCACGAACGTGCCGATACAAAGGAATGTGTTTATAAAACAACAGGCTTTTCTTGGTCTAGCTGCGGGTATTGAAATGCTATGAAAATAATGGTCTATAAAGAAGTGGCCAGTAATTTCCTCCTAGAACTATTGTTCTTGACATCCGCATTCTCGTAAAATTTCATATGTTTTAAGTATGGCTCGTTATTTTACATTACCTATTATACTAGTTTTTTTTAAATTATAGCTACGTACGTATGTATTTATTTGTATGTTAGAAAACCCGATAGCGCAGTGGTAGTGACCTTGCCTGCAATGCTTGAATGTTCTGGGTTCGAGTCCCGGTTGTGTCAAACTTTTCTATGATGAATAACTTTTCTAGTTTATCGCGAGTCATGGATATATGTATTTAAGAATGTATATCTTTGTCTAATACCCATAACACAAAGCGCAAGCTTACTTTGGAACAAGGTTAAAGTGTGTAATTGTCCATAGATATTTCTTTAAGTGTACTTTAAACTAAATAAAATTACTTGCTTTACTTGTAGTAAGTAGTAAGTAGGAAGATAGTAAGTAGTAAATAGGAAGATACTATTAATCTTAAGTGTGTATACTTCGTTTACCGTCTTGTTTCTGTGGTCTAGAATGTTTCTTTTGAATTAATCACCATAATCATTCATCTATTCAAAATTCTGTAACGTACCAACTTACAAAGTGTGATTATAAAGTGGTACTTTTTTGTTTCCGGGTGAGTGTGCCAGCTGTGGGGTGGGTTGCGATCAGATAAAATATCTTATCAGCCACTATCTAACCACGGAGAAGTTGCTAAATCAATATTAGCTAAAGTATAGTAAACGTTAGCAGTGTGCTAAGTAATAAATCAACACAATTGGAAATTATGCAACCCTGCAACGGATATACCGACCTTATTAATTATTTATTTGAAATATCTATTGATAATTACACTTTAATAATAAATAACACAAGGTTTGCGAAATTTCTCAAAGTTTTAATCTTATTTACATTATATATGTAATAAGTGTTTAATTAAATATTAAAATTATATGTGAATTATTTGATAAGTTAAGTACTCAGGACATATACGATAAAAGTTTTGTTGTTTTGTTTCAATTTCATTACAACGGTCACGAGTTTCATTTATAGATGAGAATATTGTTATTTTTAATAAACGTATGGATCACTTTAAACGATCTAATGGAATGTAATGTTTGAGTTGATTGCCTGACAATGCGCCCAATTGAACAAATATACACAATGTGAGAGTAGATATTGTCGGTTTGATAAAAAAAACTCAGCAAGAAATTACATTATTATTTATTATAACTAATTTCCGGAAAATAACTTACCATTTCGTGGTCCGGTTTCATATTCATATGCACAAAAAACAAATAAAAACATGAAATTCAAACGTAAAGAATAATACAGCTCGCGTTGCTCGAGTGCAATTGCATTAGGAGAGGCGAAATAAAAATGAGAAACGGATAGTAATAAAACCGGCGCGTTATCGCATCGAGGCGACAATTAACGGAATGTTTGATTTGTGTTGTTTAGGTCGATGGTGCGAGCGCACGCGGCGGAATGCGAATGTGTTGTGGCCGCTGCCTGGCACTCTAGCGCGTCTCAGTCGAGCTGGCATGCCAGCTAGGACTCGTGCCGCTAGTGGCCCACGGGCGGGCGGTTTTAAATGGCCGGAGCGGGGCGGCGCCGATAAACAATGCGATAATATCACATTACACCTACACTGAAAGCTACACTTTAAAGTGCTATTAACACGATAAATATTAACATCTGTAAAAGGTTCTGGTATACATCACAAAAATAATTGGGACTTAATTAGTTCGTTTTTAATTTTATTATTAAAGTTATTAATTCATGTTTTATATAATTTACCTTTTAGTAAAAGTTTCTGGAATAGCTTTTGAGGTAATTACGAAAAACAGTATTATGTGATGGACTATTCCATAACGTTTCAGATTAATAAGCCACTTTTATAAATAGTTCGAATAATATAGCTTCTACTCAGTTTTATTGAGTCTCAGGACTTAGACAAGACATCGCTTTTGTAGATAGCGCTCGACTGTGGCATTATATAAACTAAAGAGTAAGCTTGTCTAGATGCACATCAGAAATCTATCATGATATATACCTACTAATTTTTAATTAAATAATTACTATGATCAACACTGTATTTAATATCAGTATGTCTTTGTTTATATAAAACAATTAAAGTTCATACTTTAGTTTTGTTAGCTCATACATAAAACGTCTTTTAAATAAAATTTATTAAAACAATTGCTTATGTGCTACTCACAATGATATTATGAAATGTTACTAATCAAAAGTACACATACACACACATACTCGTACATATATAATAAATCTAAGTAAGGTCTACCTCGATTTAACGATGATGAAGCAGCGTATGGAGGCTAGTCTAATGAAACATATACACATACAGAGGTCATATAAACAGGCGATGTTTAAATTGTAATTTCACGGCTCGGCGGAAATTTTCATTGGCGATTAATTCTTGTTCGTGATTTGAGCTCGGGAGGTAGGCACCGTTGCCGCGGGGATGTCTCTAACAGTTCATGTCATTTACACAGATCCTTCATGTCTTTGCCGTATCATAACGATTACATTATGTTATTATTGCTTTTTGCCGAGATTTTTACAACTTTCTTAATCATTCTTAGTGAAAATGTTATTATGGTAAAACGGTTTTCATACTTATGTATTATACATTATCATATCGTCTTGTGAATCCTTTTACATAATTTTCGTTCAATATGAGTAAAAATGTATTAAGATACAATTTTATTTCAATGATGAAATAAATGAAAGCGGAAGTTTATTCTTTAACTATAATAAAATCGTATTATGAATTTCGTATTTATTTTGAGCACAATAGGAAGAGATTTTGAAATAAATAATTCAATGTCTTCAACATCTATTGTGTTGACCAAACACAGAAAAGGGTGACAGACTGATGAACGATGTATACGTGTTTATGTTAACCAATTTTTCTGAAATCCTTCAATTTTGTTCCGTAATTTTAGTGGGAATTTTATGATCTCTTGTTGTTATCTCTTGTAATTTTTAAATACCATAGTTGTATAATTTTCATAATTTTTAATAAAGTAGAGTTATATTTAAAGAGATTTCATAAATGTTTTAGCCACACTTTTTTTGGCCAAACATTAATATTTTTAACTTTATCATGTGTATGTATGTTATTTTAAAGCGCTGCTGAATTTTCGGACAAAACAGATCAGAGATTACTGAGGGTAAAGTAAACAGACAGCTGCTCTTATCCGGTGATGTTCATAATTGCTCTCAATTATCGAAATGTTCATAAATAATATTAAAGGGATTTTATTATACATTTTTACTAGACTCAATATGACTATTTTTATTTATCTATTCGAACTCTTTCTTCATTCTGTTTTTACTTTTATATGACTAGTAGCGGATAAAGCAAAATGAATACAAATCACTAAGGTATCTCTGCTAACCCGTAAGAGGTACAGCCTGAAGATATATTATTTAATTTTATGTTGTTTGTAAGATCTATTAGTTTAGAATCAATAACATTATGTGGTACTTTTAAAAGTTTCAAAATAGTCTAACGAATGCTAAGTTATTTTGTTAAATTGGTTAAGCAAAATGTACGTCATCGAATAATAAGAACTATGTAATATATTCGTGGCGATTTCAGAAAGAAAATATAGGTCAAGCAACGGTATCAGTCAATAAAGTCCCATTTTTTAGTTTTCTTGCCATTTTTAGACTATAAGTTGCTAAAATTATTGTTTATTTGGCCATCCAGGATAAAATATTAATTAATAGTATTTTGGTTGCAGAGACTGTTCGACTGAGTGACAGCGCAAACTCTAATGACATTTATTACGGACAGTTCATTGGAATCGTCGGGCTCTGCAAATGCAGCTTGAAATCCGTATTCGGAAATTAATTTTCGCGGGATTTTCAATGAAGCCAAGCCAGACATCTGAAGCGTTATGGAATTTTACAGTGTGCTTTAACTATATTTATATGTTGGGACAGAATTTTGAAATTTGAACAATGATGACATCGTAACAGAGACTTACGTTAGAAATTACTTGTGTTCAGCATAACATACCTGCAAATAAAAAAGTTTTATCAGAAATGATGGTGTGTATTTACATTATTTTTGCGATAAATTAATTAGTACATAAATCTTGATTCAGTTAAACAATGTATTTGAAAATAAAAGCTTGGCTAAACGTAGAAGGCTATGGGTTTTAGCATTTTGTATAATAATGTTTGTATAAAGTACTCTTTTCGCGTCATCGTAAATCCAAGCCCAATACAGCAATAAATCTTTAGGTGTCGTTACACAGGTGGAGTGTTTTTTCAGCTTTGTGAAGATTGGGTCTATAAATAACTGCAGTAACGTGGGAGACAAGAAGCCTACCCGGCGCGGCGCGGCGCGGCCGTCCGTGACTGATTGCGGGTAAAACTGCAAGTGAGTGCCCATAGGAAGCATTCATTAAGCCATTCATCAAGTCGCCAAGCCTCAGAAAGCAATCCCCTGGATATCTATTGAGATATATTGGAAAGCGGTTGGTATCTAACTTATTACTTACTGTACATATCTTACACCCTGATATTACAATAAATGTTAATAATAATGAAGATTGGCTTTGTTTTAATCATTTTGATCATTTATGTAGCAGAAATACTATCTTAACTAAGTGTTATATTTAACCGATTACTTTATATATATTTTTATAATAACGCTATAATGTTCTTTTTATATTAATAATATATTAAAAGCTATATTTCTTTCGACGTATATCTGTATACTCTATAGCAGTGTTATTCAACTTTTTTTATAACGCGACTCCTTTAGTATGAAGAAGTATTTTGCGACCCTCCTGCCCGTTGCTTTTTTTCGTGTATTTTATCTTGTGACAAACATTTAATTCAACATATTTATTTATTTCCATAATTAGGATTCGGGTAAATACATAATTAAGTACGTATAACACATTTTTTATCATTCCTAACCTTTTGCAACTCCGCTATAGAAGCTTTGCGATCCCCTTAAAGAGGCTTCGCGACCCGCCAGGGGGACACTACCCACACGTTGAAAAACACTGCTCTATAGAGATACAATAATGCCGCTGTATCCAATTATTTCATGTATTTACAATTATAAGTAAATAGTCAAATAGTATAATACTAAATATAGTAAGAGAATAATAACATTTTAGGTGTACGAAAACCTTAAAACCGTTAACTTAACAGACAGGAACTCTACAATCTACAATGTTCACCGCCATTCTATTCCTAAAACGAGAAGAATTCATATTCTCACGGCATCCAATATCCCGCCGTCTATTGTGATGACAGAAAAAGAAGACAGAGAAAGTGTAAAATTGAAAATGGAGTGAAAGGCTTTATAGGGAATAAAATTTGAATTTGTCATGGAAAACAACGTTATTCACGATTCGTCGATATATAAAACAGATATGTAGAGTGGATGAGAGGCCTAGAATATTGCCGAGGAGTCGCTTTCAAAGCTGTCAAAAGTGACAGTAAAAAGGGCGGTGAAATGTCACTATAATGGATATGTCACCGCCACCGTGGAAAAACGCGACCCTTTAGTATTTACGAACACAGATCCACTCCCTGTGGATTAAATGCCTAATTTCATAATTTCATGACAACGAGTTTTTTAGACCAGCTCTTCTTTAATGAATATTGAATGTAAAGACTTTTCATTTATCATATAGACCAGAAACGTTGCATATCCAGATATTAGGTTTAAACTGTAATCTGCCAGGTTTACAATAAATCTAATAGGCTACAAAATTATTAAAAACTATAAATGCAATCATTAAAATTAGAAAAGAAATGTGCTATGATTGGATAGGTAGCTGTGCCTGCTACTTTGTTTGCGTGGAAAAAATACTTTTGCTATGATAATAATCATTTCAAACTGAAATGTTTGTATTAATGATATATGTACTCGTATATGCCATCGTTTTTTTTATAGGTAAGCTTACGCTTGACCTTAATCTCATCCGATGGAAACTGATGATGAAGCCGATGATAAAACGCGCTCACATAACAAATACCGATTTATTCGTCGTTTGAAAATTTCCATGTTATAAGATGTTGGAAAAACAGACGCAGGAAGCGAATTCCATTCCAGTATATAAATTATAGCTGACCCTTCGAACTTCATTCCGCCTAAAAGTCAATGAATGTCGTGTTACAGATTAGCTGAAATTAATTTATGGTTTTATCAAAGTAGTACAATGAATACAAAATAAATTTATGAACGCACGCATAAATATTTGACAACCAATATATGCATATGTCAATCGTTCTTCATTACTGATAAATTTCTACATTTTTTTAATCTAATAAAATACCCTATTATCGGAACATTGTGGATTTATCTAGTCGATTCGAAACTTTTTTTTAAATACGTTTTTTAATTTGAGGTATCGACCGGATGAACATTAAATGTTTGTCAGTTAAGAAACCCGTGATCATTTTGTATGGGAAAATGTTTTTTTCTTTTATTTATTTTTTTCGTATGTTTTCCAATGTTTTTAATAGTTATTCTGTTTTTCGGGACGGAGACAAATAAAATAAACACCATGAAAATCTGTCCAGCTGTTCTCTAGATATAAGCGTTCGAACAAACCGGATTTTGTTATGTATATAGACTACTAGTAACATACATAAGTACTTTACAACAAAGTGTGCAAGGACAATAATTACATTACCATATTTGCACTTATGACTATATCCTAATGCATTTCTACATAATATGCTTGCTATTTGATTACTGTCATTATACCTACGGTGACAAATAAAGTATTACTTTCTAAGTGAGTTTATTATTACAGTATTCGGCATAATAAACAGTCTAAGTTTCCAATAATTGGATAAGTGAATCCGATCGTTCAACGTGAATAATAAAAATGAATATCAGAAAATATGTTCAAACTTAATGGATGATGAAAGTATTGAAGTAGTACAATTTAAAGTCGATACGTAGAGTTATTCGTCATTTATACTATATGTCTATAGGTATTGGAAGGTGGCTGAAGATAAAGCCTTCGGTGGGATACTAGTTATTGACTACGATTAATCTTTTATATTTAAAAAGAAATAGGGGGTCGAGACATGTTATTCCTCGGGATCTAAAGAGCAATCCGGGGTAGCCATGGCAACTTGTACTAACTGGGAGAAATATAAGTTTGTCTAGAGGTAATATTTCAAACTATTAATCAGATTTCAAGGAAAATTCCATCAATATTTAGGAAAAGTATTATATTATCCCGTTCCCACGCGACAGAGAAGTGAATTTCACGCGGGCGAAGCTGTGGGCGCTGGTATTCATAAATATAATTAATCTATATTAAATTATGTTAGGTACTTTTGAATTTTTTGACAATAATTTATATCTGTATATTATATATTGTAATGTTCTTAACATAAAACGTGTGTTTTACATGTAATTTAATTGATAGAATGGGTTTTTCATAAGGTTTTTAGAAATTTTTAAGGAAACTTGACTATGTTGAGCAAAAATTGTATGTTCTTATACTCGTAGAAAAATGCTACAAATAAATATTATTTTAACTTACCTAATAATTATTTCTTAACAAAAAACCAACTAAAAGTTCGACAAATCACATAATATTTTTAATATACTTAAAGAATTGTAAAGTATTATTAAAATATAAGTTCCAAGTATCAGACGGGTAATTGATATAACTAATAGTTCTCATTTTGTACACACAATTAATGAACTCTCTGTTCGAAAGGCAGTGCTAAAATAAAACTAAGTTGTTTGCGTGAAGTATCTGTGATAGCGACAGTTACATTATTTAGTACCAACATTGAGTCCTTGAAAGACTTTCTGAACTGGTATTTAATACTTTTAAATTTTAATGTAGTTGACATTTCATAGCGTACAACATACATCGCTCGTTATCTGTCGCCGCCCCCTGCTATCCATTTCAGCTGCAACCCGATAGGGGGCGACGCACGAGCGGCGCGACTACTCGCCGCGTAATGGCTACCACGGCCCCTTTTTTATTACTGACCCGCTAGTAAACAGATCATTCGGGTTTGTGGTGTTATAAAAACTAAATTAACTTCGGCCGGTACATGTCCAGATATCCTCAATATCCGACGAAGTACTTACTATTAAAATGAAATCACTAATGTTTTATAGTTAACGTAGCTTCATAAACGTTAACTTTTGGTCAAAAATGTATTTAGATTTTGGCATAACTTAATTTTTCAATATTATAAAGTTAATTTATAGCAGTTGCTATGAACTTGTTTTCATAATTATAGAGACAGAATAAGATGTACCATGGCATTCTACAACAAATACCTACTTTTAGAATAAAATATTGAAACTAACTTAAGTGTACTAGCTTATATAGCTTTGAAAATGTACTTATTTCGAATTTATATAAGTATTAAGTAGTTAACATTTCAACAATGCTTTTGTTGATGAACACTACAATTTTTTCGGTTGCCGTTTGACGTTTCAGTAGTTCTTTCTTTCAAAGAATAACTATATTATTATGGCCTTTTACCATAAACGTATTATTATAAATTTACGGGTACTTTTACACAGTGGCTCTAAGCTACATTGAAAAAATAAATTCAAAAATGAAACAAGCTGCGTTGTCTTGGTTATTTAAATGGATTTTTTACATGTATTATAATATTTAGAATTATTAAAAATAAATCAATTATCTTTGCGATGTATATGCAATGAGGACCAACAATTTCAATACACGAGGCTGGTAAGCGGTATTGCGACATAGTTCAAATTCACGGTGTCAGTCGGCAATTAGTTTCTTCTATTATTTATACATTATGATGGGCTTGGACATCTTGGAAACTCTCTCAGAAGAGCCAAAAAAGAACTGTTAGGATGTTTAGGCTTTGACATATCTTCAAACGAATATTGATCTATATAACAATGCATAAGCTAAAGTAAAAAAATGGCTCATGATTTGGGTGTCAGCCATTAAATGTTGCAACGAGTACTCAAAAATATGCTCAAGTTAACAGCATACAAGTTGCGAAAAGAACAACGACTGAACGATAACAATAAAAAATATGGCATCAAAAATGTCGCTTACTTAAGGCACGTCCGCTGGTGGAGCTTTGAAAAATATCGTCTTTAGAGATGAAACATTTTTTACGATCAAACAATCTCAACCGACAAAATAATAGAATTTACTCTTCAATCAGCAGATGTCCCCCATCGCCAAAAACTGGATTCACTTATGGTTTGGGGTGGTATTTGCTCCACAACTTAAAACCGAAAACCGAAGTTTTCATCGAAAAAGATGGGAAAATGAACCAAAAAATGACGAGATAAATTGGAGAGTGTCGTTATTCTTTGGAGTCAGCAGAATTTGGTGACTAACCATGGGTTTTTCAACAGGCTTTGCTCCATTTCACGGTGCCTAAGGTTTATAAACAATTTCCTGGGTTCATAAGTTTTAAGGAATGGCCTACTTATTCACGAGACTGAAACCAGAAAGATTACAATATATATAATAGTATCTTCGAGGCGAGGGTATGAGCGACTGCACACAATAGTGTAGACGAGCTGAAGACAACTTTTACTCATGAGTGAGATAAAATGTCCGAATAGCATGCTGCTATGGAAAATTTTAGAAAACGTTTAAGCCCGTGTATTAATGTTAAAAGCGGTTATTTTAAAAATGAATAAATATAAGAATTAAAATAATACCGTATTTTTATTTTTAAGAAGTTACAGCACTGTATACACACACACTACTGTCACTACTGTCTGGGTGGTGCTAATAAAACGTTTTCTTTCTTTACACACACACACACAAACACAAAACAACACACACACAACACACTGTGTAAACAGTAAAATTATTTGTACTACATTTTAGAACCACTTTGTAAAATGTATTTCATATTTTTTGATAGCATCAACTACAGTAGCAAGTGTGATATTATATTGGATAACGCTACAACAACGCGAGTGTATTCAATGTGCACCCGGATATTGTGCTAATAGATTAATCCAATCAAAATATTAACGCCACAACTCGACTCGTTCATACTTATTTACATTTCAATTGAACGATTTATTCATGAATTTTGAGATGATATCCATTGACAACAGTGTGGCATCATTCTCGTTTAGTTCAATTTACTCACTGTCTAATGGAGTCTGGACAAATAGATTGAAAAATAAATTTTAATCTAATAATCAATAGATAACCATTTATCGGGGAAAGGATCGTCACCGCAATCTGAGACCGTAACACGAGCCAGTGCGAGGGCCGCCTTGGGATCGGTAAAATCCATTGCTTTTAAACAAGATTCTAGGTTTGAGAGACTTGTGCAAGGAATATTTTGTAATACTATATTTTAGTTTATATAAGCTTAATTCTGTGTTTATAAAAGTCTCAATCTTTGATTTTTAGCTGTCTTTTATTAGCTAGCTCTCAGTATTATAATATTTATAATAATTTTACAATATTAATAATTTATCGTCACGCTGTATCCTTTTTGGTGTGAGCAGAGATTTATTAGTGGCTGTATCCACTTTGTGCTTATATGTCGTGCCCAACGTGACCCGTAGTGCAGCTAATTGCCGTTTTCAGAGTACTAGTATACATTGCATTCTTATTAGTAGCCATGCGTGTTTCTTTACGATATTTTCCTTCACTGGTGAGCATGTGGTGCATAAATATTTATTTTTGCTATATATAAACAGTTACGACATGAATATATAGCATTCGCATAAAATTCCTGAGTATAAACGAAAATTGTAAATTATCCAAGGGAAGTCCGCCGGCCCGTGCTCTCTGCAACCAGTTTGGGATTAGAGTCTCAGTTGCACGTTTGTACTGTTATACCCGCATTCACGTATAATATCCCTCTATTGTTCATACAAAAAACCTTTTGATATTCCGTTTCAAAGCGCACTTAAAATTGGAAAATGTCACCGCAAATTCGTTGCAAAAACCGAGCGCGGCACAAGTTCCTTTTTTGTGTAGTTGATTTCTTTAAACGAATCGTTTTAACCAAGGGCTTGTACAAAGAGACCGTCGGGCGTCGTGAGCTATAAGACAATTGAGACTTTGCGGGACGACGATAGCCGGGGTTAGCAAAGATGAAATGAGTTGGGGGCAATGTGCTCTTAGAACTCAATATTTGCGCTGCAATACTAGCTTTATTGCGAGGATCAACGCGATCACACAGAAAATAGGCGTTAAGGCGACCCTACGTTGTTACGTGTAACCTCTAACGATCGAGGAGGTCAAATCTAAGCAGATATGGATTTTTAAGCGTAAGTCGACTAAATACGTGTTTGATAAGATTTTTAGAAAATTTTGTCAAAGTTTTGTCAGATTATTGTCGTTGTTGAAATCTGACTGATATAACGTTTGTGTGACGAAGACGAGTATGTATTGGAGCACTCTGCAAGTGCAATGACGCCAGCTGGTTTCGTTTATTTGATTTTCCACTGTTCGGAAAACATTCAAGTTTTATAGCAAACGCTGAAACATACGATTGGAAAACGAATATCTGCTCGAATGGGGTTAGAATCTACATTTACTTTTAAATTATAAATCAGTATAAGCATTTCAAAAAAATCTCTATAACTTCGTCTAACAAGCAAGTCATTTCGTTAGATATGAATATCGTAGATTTTTTTTTGTGTAGTTTACATTGAATTGTTCCTTTCATGGTATTTGATATTCAATTTGAAAGAATAATTTTACAAACAGTTTCAAAGCGACAGATAAAATACCATGACTATCGATAAAGAATACTGTTCCTTACCACCCTTTAAAGGTTTTTTTAGTATCTTACTGTTTGAAATTAAAAAAAAATCAATTTTGGATTTAATTTTATTTGTGGAAATTAATATTAATATTATACTTTAGAATGGATTAAGTGCACAGTGGTCCACAGAACGGATGTTTTAAATGTATGGTCGTTAGGTTGTGTGGTGATTGCACACCAGACATCGTTTGTTGTGTAGGTATGTCCAGTCACTAAAACCGTTGTTCAACAAACGCGGGTCGCGATTACGAGCGTGAGCAATATCGTTTGGGACAGATGGTGAAGGGCGGGCTCTATTTGCGTCTGGCCCTCGGATGGTCAACAGCTTCGGCAAACATGCGTGCGAACCATTCATATGTAATCGGTGATGCCAACTTAGGGGTTTTACGCATAACCTGGTAATTTCCAAGAAATAGGCGAATTGGTTATATGGGTACGCTCTATCAAGAGCTTCCTCATCACGTCAAACCTTTGTATAGATATAACATTACTGTACCAAGAATAATTCCTAATCATGTTCTGTCGAGCTAGCTTGAGGTAAAGCTTAAGACTATTATTAAAAATAGAGGTTTTAAATGTGACCCATGTTGGGTTTTGATGAGGAGAACTTTTTATGCCATAAAGTCTGATTATAATATTTAGAGAAACATGTAGAATTTCTCAGACATTATTTCAATTTATATTGTTGCCGAAATTCATGATGATGCTTTGCGATGATACACAATTCTCTACTTTCAGTTTGATTATAATATAAACAATTTAATATATATTCTTAACTAAGTACTAATTCAATATAAAATCAAGCACACTGTGATTTACGATACATATAACAATATATTAAATATTTTAAAAGGTGTAATGGACTTTTTTGTTTGGGCTTAACAACATCGTATAATGCCAACGTAGAGGCTAACACGCTCGTTGCTGTTGCATATAAATAAAATTGCAACACTTACTATTTGCTCTATTAATTTCCATCCTTTGATCTCGTTCGTGTGAATCAAATCAGATTACAGATATTTTATTTAGTTTTATTTAATTTTTCGATGTTAGATTGATGTTAAAAAAATCCAATTGATAATTTATTATTAGCAGACTAAATTCATCTATAGCATAAACTGAAACATTTATTATGTAACGCTAAAATAATTTGCAACATTCACGCCAGATATACCGGCAACTAACTTATATCTATTAAGGAAATAGGTATAAATGATGCTTTATTTTGTTTTAAGGTTAATACAATTAAATCTATAGTTTTTATTACTACATTGTATAAGTAAATTTTTAGAATGAAGAAATATTAATAATTATAATATATCATTACGTTATACCTATTTCGAGGTGAACAGCACAGTTACATTAGAAGATGTATCCACAGAAGACTTGAGGGGGTCTGCTCTCCAGATGAGAAGGTGGTGCACAGTGTTCGGGGCACCGCTTGAGAGAGAGGTTTTGGAGGAATGGGCTTTTTACTCCCACCGCTCGCAGAGACATAGTCTCAACAAGACTTCTTTAATCTTCAGGTGTCTGGATGAATTTGGTTTCCCAGATCCAGGTGGAGCAATGAAAGGGACATCCCGGGGGTTTTACTCAATAGGCACTCGCAGCGACCCTGATGGTCCTATGAAATATATATCCTCGGGTTAGAAAAAAAAACATATTTATTCTTTAAGTGGAACGTGTTGAATTTACATATTTTGTTCGTTGATATATTAAAATTTCTAAATACATGTATAGAGCAATTTTATGTTAATTTACACTTTAAAATATGGATGTAAATGAAAAATATGATAAATCTATACCACCAAGTTGTATTCAACTTTCTTAATAAAGAAATATTGTATAATGATTTCCTCGAAATAGATAATGTTCAATTATCAGTAAAAAAAAAAAAAAAACAAACAGATTAGTAAATAGCAGAAAAATACTTTTAAAAATAATTTTAATCTGCATATTTTATCCGTTCCTGCTGTTATCCCTGAAACATGTACCGGAGCCGGAATTCCGTTGATAACGTCACGCATTACACATTCGTAATGAGATATTGTAGTTGACTCTTAAAATAATCATGTTTACGTACATAACATTATGATAATATATATTGTATAAAATTTTAAATAACAGTTTTTTTACACTGGCTCGACATAGTCACTACAATGCACCTTTTGGTAAGTACAGTGTAGTCCAAAAACGATAGCGACCATGAAAATCCATTGATAGTCTCCGTCGTCATGTCGGCTCAAACATATCACAACTGACCCTTCTGTACCCTTCAACAACTAAATAAAAGTTGAATTGATTTTATTTAATCATAGTTGAGGATACTGTCGATCAAATCACCTTTCAAACAAAAAACAAACTAAATCAAAATCGATTTACCCATTTAAGAGTTACGATGCCACACACAGACACATAACTACACATGTTAAACTTATAATACCGTTTTGCATTGGTGCTACAAATATAAGAATATTTAAAATAATAATATGACAATATATAGTAAGCTGAAACTAAATTATTAACGCCCAAAACTGCAGTTCAATAACTAAAAAATTAATTACAAAAAATACATATGATCATAAAATATTCTATATTTATTATATCAAACTTTATACAAGTAGTACCGAAACTAAACAAGTTATATTCTTGTAAAGCGCAAAGTGGATACATCCGCTAATGTATAATATCTCTGCTTACCTCGAAAGAGATATAGCGTGACGATATATGATTATAACTAAATTCATTTAGTGTTAAACAAATGACGGCTAGAATTTTTGGTGCTCATTTATGTACAATGTATTTGGGATCTATAGTTTGGACGAAATAACCTAAGTTACAATACTATGTATTTTGTAGAATGTGTTTTTTGTCAGAGGTTTAATATCAACTGTAGTTTTATACTTTTCTTTAATATTTAATTAAATGAAAGTTTAAAGAAAACTTTAAAGTTGTAAAGGAACTTGTTGTTCTGTGTAATTAAATTGTAACATTTTCAGCACACATATTTCTAATTCGATAAAGTGATAAAAAACACAATAAGTACATAACTGTAATTGCTCTTTCAAATTGCAGCTCTACGAAGCACTGATAGAGATTCATTGGTGCGGCGCATCATTTATCAACTTGATGTTTCTTGCTTGCTTTTATACCGAATCTACGGCGTAAACTTTATTTCACTTCAGTCTAAATCCCGGATAGTATGATTACATGTTTTATTTTAACGTTTTATAAGTAAAATACTGCGTAATGTAAGGAGATAAAGGTACATTTTTAATGTACCGCCCCAACACAGATTAAAAGAATTTCTACAAAATATATTTTCTTACATTATAACAGAAATATATATTATTTCATATATTATAGCAGTTATGATTTTATATTTAAATTAATATATACGAGTATGCAGTACTCAACGTTTTCCGGCATCAAACATCAGATGATGACAGTTGTTTTTTTATTCCTCTAGCAAATTCAATATATGACTGAGAAAAACATTCAGTTGAGCATTCAGCATTGACAATAGATTTGGCGAAATTGACTTTTAGAGAGACAGCTGTCAGTATACTAAACAGCTTCCTCCCTGTGCATCGTGCATAAGTACAAATCGAAATATGTCGAGTATAAAACACTATAAAAATACGTCGCAAGTGAGTTTAAATAATGTTTATTGTTAAAAACTGCATGAACAATTGACTGGTCCTATTTCGCTGTATAATATAGGTTTTAAGGTTTATTTAGGTTTTACTTATCAGACTACTTCTAGTCCACTGCTGGATATAGGACTCTTGTAATAAGGCCTATTTTTTTTCTCATCCAATCCTTACTCATATAATATGAATAGCTATGATTTGATTTGTTAAGTACTCGGATCTGTAGTACTTGTAATGTTAATAAAAATAATAATATATCGTCACGATATATCCCTTTCGGGATGAGCAGAGATGCATTAGTGGCTTTATTCACTAATGTGATAATGTGTAATGGATGTAATGTTATATACATAATACAATTTTAAAGTCAAAGGACGAATAAATAAATATATTTGGTTTACGTTACCCTGTAACTTTGTTTACAGAAATATTATGATTAAAAACATAAAAAGTCAGAAAAACGAATGATGCCCTGTGTCAAAAAGTTATGCTTATTTATTACATCTACTTAAGCGAAAACAAAAAGCTTTTCAACTTTTAATATTACAGTATCATTTCTTATAAAGACTATTAAAATATTTTCAAAGAAAAAAATACGTGTGTCAGAAGTATCGAAAAAATTTAGTAGAAAACATCAGTTCGTAGTATACAAAACCGGGGTGTGAAAGAAGTTGGCGCCGCTTTGCCTCGGGCTATCGGTAGACAATGTTCGCAAGTTCTCGTTCAGTCGTACCAACTGCTACGAGGGCCGTGTGAAACTTTCAACTACTTCAATTTATTTCCCACCTAATTTATAAAGCTGCTATTCAAATATCATGTAAAAAGACAAGGTTCTTTTCACTTATTTAATTTGACTATGTTATTAGTTGCTTTATACATTTTTACAAGTATTTAGAGCTAAAAGCATATTTGGTTTATAAAATACAAAACCGAAATATTAAAAAGATTGGAAAACGTGTTTTATAATACTGTGTAAGCGTAATAAAGACTATAAAAATAGATTGTCTAAACATACCAACGACCGTCGAATGCTGGGGGACAATTGACAGAAGCTACCGTAATGCCGACGTACATACTCGTATATCAACTATAGGAGCATTGAGTTGGAAGAGTCCTGTGCCTCTGGATTTATATTAATAGGTATTATGTAAATGAGTGTAGGTATGATGCCTTAACGCAGCAGAATAAATAGTCACTCTGATGGGCTTATATCGCTTCAAGTGGGCGTGATCTGGTCGGACACAACGTCTTACCAACAAAGGTCCTACCCATTATCTGAACTCACCCTACTGAGAAAAGCAATATCAAACTTTTTAGTTACTCGTAAATAAAAAATATTTTAATAATAAATACATTCATTCGCTTATTAATAATTTATTTAGTAAAATACACCAAGCATTATTTATTGAAAAGAAACTTAAAACATGTTATATTATATTATAAATAAATGACAGTATAGACAGCAATAAAGATAAATAAAATATAAGTAAGTGTTGCGAATAGACTTAACTGTTTATGACACATGTAGAAAATACCCACCATAAAACCTAATAACTGCCTATGTCATAAAACATAAAATACATAAAGACGCAATATTGGTTCGGGTATAAAAAACGCGGTTGATGACCAAAAAACCTTAAAGTAGTATCAATCCAATTTCCCTATTGGGGGTCTAGGGTGTCACCATGTAAAATAAAAATACCTACGAGACATCCACCCCACGTTATTGCCGAGAGAGTAGGCTGTTGTAATAAAAATTCGTTAATAGCTTGATTTACTGCATCACTCATATTCGTGTGTGGAATACGGTTTTGATAGGGCGGTTATTATAAGACGTTTTTGAGATTTTTGCTTATAAAGGAATAACTGCAGTTTCAGCAGTGATTGGAAATAAATATATTGGAATCCCTATGTATTAATTAACCCTTTGCGGACGTATTAAATTTGAACATGGGTATCGTATTGGTCGGAATTAATTACCGTCGAAAGCACAGGGATACATAACATGTAAGATTACCATGGATAAACAAGATTTGGTAATTCTTTTGTGAACTTTAGATATCTATTTATTTAATACAGTCATCCATCCATCCATCCATTTTGTTTCAAAAAAGTGTAAACTGATACATTGTTGCATACAGTATAGGTTCGTCGTATGGTTCCTTGCTGTGGTGGCTGAGCAGACATACGACCGGAACGGTAAAAAGACTTTGGTGGCTGAGAGTAAACATACGACCGCAAAGGGTTAAAGTATATAAAAATAAATTTTTGTGTAAATCGTTTAAATTTTAGTGTTGATCTGGTTTCCTTTTAGCGGAACTGCATAAGCCTTTTCTTAAGCGTAGGATTCGCCACTGACGTCAGTCATATGAATGAAACAGGAGAAGTTTTGTAACAGAGAAACTGAGTACAAAGAAAATTGTGATTTAATGTGTCAGCTAATGTAGCAAAATGTTTAGGAACTTTGTTTAGTATTAATATTCATAAAAAATATTAATTAAAATTTTGTTATTCTCTCCGTAGCTTGTGGGTGTGTGTGGTGACACATTATTTTTGAAAACCATACCAAGATAAAAAAAATATCTTTTAATGTTTTTTTTATTTAAGACATATAAACACTACATATGTGAACTAACGATAAAGTTATCTTAAAAAATATATTTTACAAATCAACAAATCTTAGAAAGAACTGAGAAATAAAAATTCAAATTTTAAAGAAAGATAAATATATATACAAAATTGAAAAATTACATATAGGGCAATTCATTTCTAATGTTTTAGAAAAGTTTCTATTTTTATAAGCTTACTATAGTGAGATTGATTTGCTATAGATACTCTCAGGTAAAATATGTAAAATTAAGTAATTTAAATTGTTGTGGCACGTTCCGGCATTATTTACCATCTAACAATAATTTGTTTTTCCCATCCTCAAAGCAAGTCGAGCAAGCGCGCCCTGCTTCTTAGTCCCAATTTATTCTTCATATAAACTTTTTCGCATTGCTTTTTGCTCGGAAAATGTGCCTAAAATATTTAAACAGTTTATGTTTTCATTCACATCCTGAATATTGCTTATGAGCGCTGTATTGCTTGTAGATATCGTTTGCAGACTGCAAAGGCGCTCGTACTCGTTTTACGAATGGTTTTAAGTATTAATGGGGTGTAAACCGTTTTATGTCAATATGAACTTTCTTTAAAACGCGCCAGCCATTTGCAGACTAGTAGGATGTCTAAGTTCGAAAGCATTAGATTCAAAGCAGAGTATTTTACAAAAATACTTAAACAAAACGTAGAAAAGAATGTGAAAATGAATATTTTAGAAGGTATACTAAGGGCGGCTGTACGCTTAGCGGCTCGAGGCTCTAACGGTCCGTGACAATCGCTTCCATGCTAAATGTCATGGTGGCTATTGTTCTACCCCCACCCTTCCTAGCCTCTCAAATTTCTCGAACCACCCTAAGTTTCCCTTGTAAACCGCTGGCATTTGCGCCTCATACCCTTGCTTCTATTAATGAAAAATGCACAGCAAGACATTGATTTACGGTATGCAGTAAGTAAAATGTAAAAGTAATTATTATTCTAAAAAGTTAGCTACTTCATGTGTACTATAGTAACTCTTCGTTTTATTTTAATTCCATGGATAGGTTAATGTTGCAGTAAATTGTAACAATGGAATAGTGTATTTATCATATTTTAGTTGAGCAAAAGTGAGCGAGAGAATGATGTTAACTTAATGTGGTTGGGGCATCACGGCAATTTGTCCGAGACGAACCCCAAGCCTGGTTGAGTGCTGGTGGCGTCCAGGGTTGCCGTCGCAATGGTTATTGCTTTGCTCATTATTTTTTATTTCAATCTGGAGTATATCGAGTGCGATACATGGTATACTTTATATACTTTGCGAATACTAGGCTAGTACATTTTATTTACTATAAGAGTGAAAAATGTAAATATACATCTAAATAGGAAAAAAAAAATATCTAAATAAATATTTATTGGAAAGTAAATTCGATTGGGCCATGACGGCCAGATAGCAGAGCTCCGAATATTAGGTTTAATAAGATTTACTTCTCAAATTACTTTGCATTAAAAGCATGAAATAATACGAAGTACAGTAGAAGCGCTCCCAAATCTAAAATACAACTAGTCATATTTAATTTAAACTTATTAGAAAAATGCAATCCTTGCAATTATTATCTCCAGGACAATTCCTTCTCTGTCAATACGATATCTTGAAATGAATCTTGATATATTTTGGTGTAATAGAAATATTTAAATATAGTCATAACAATATAAAATTAAAATGTCATTCTAACTACGTGTATTATAAAATAATTTTGCCATATAAGTTGCTATAAGTTGTTAAAGTCTTCAAAGAATATTGCTAGAAAAGTAATTATACATTGGCTAGAACTTTAGCTCAAAATCTATAAAACCGACACTGCCTAGAATCCTTCTTATATGCCTATTTGCCTTTGTACACAAATATACATTATATACTTGTGAATACTTTGAGTAGGTACGTAGAATGCCGCGCACTTAGACTTACTTTTTCATGGTAACTTCAATAGGAAATCACAAGTAGACAATGGAATATTAAAAAGAGGTTTTATTAAAAATGCACATAGATATGTACATTTTCATCTAGTATAAGGTTTATAGTGCTTATAAGGTTATCCTTATCAACTTGTATAAAGCGTTTCATATACAGATGGCTTGATAGCGCAATGTTTAGTGACCCTGCCTTTGACACTGAAGGTTCTGGGTTCGGATCCCGGTACCAGCAAACCTCTGTGATGATCAGATTAAGTTGTCATGAGTCATGGTTGTGGATATGTGTATAGATATGTATATATGTGTTGGTACTTACAGCACAAGTGAAAGCTTAGTTTGGGGCTACGTCAATGTGTGTAATGCTCCGTAAATGTTATTATTAATATTTTTCAAATAATACGGTACAGTTGCTGTCCAAAATCGATTAGAAATGCCAGTCTTATGCTTGAATTAACTTACTTCTAAATACGGGTTGACATTTCGGCCTGATCACATACTCCATGGTCACTAGCATAGTTAAGTTCTGCAGAATTTTCCTCCGGGCCGGAAACTTACTTCCACCACCTCCTTTTGCTCTTAATCATTTGAGTAGTTACGACACACGACATCGTCATCATTGGCGTGCATCAATTTATTAAAAACAAGTGTAAAGGAAGTATCTTCTCGCCACCGGCGAAAACACCGTGGTCAGTCTTCTTGTGACTATGGCCTGTGTAATCAGGTCAAAACGTCTAGCCATAATTAAAAATAAGTTGATTCGCGCATAACACCCGTTAAAGTATTTATAATAAGTACAAAACGCGAAAGTTTAAAATGTTAATTTTGGTCAATTTTAATTAGTTTTGGGAGTTAATCTTTTAAAAACTCTGTCTAGAATCTTAGATATCGTACCAAATAGAATTATTTTAAATATTCTTGTCATTTCACATTTTATTCATACAGTATCGAAAAATTATTCTATTATATGTAATGATAATAGATATCACGAACTCATGATAATGAAATGTAAAATACATTTTGACTACATTTTCGACGAAGAAAACATGAATATTTTTTGCTCAGGATCTCTCATTGTATTTTATACGAGGACGTTTCAGCGGCTATAAAAAGCATAAAACGTTGTAAAGGATATCTCCATTTGTTTCTCTATTTGCATACGATACAAGTCGTACTTGGGTGTAGACAATGACGTCCTTTTCCGACCGATGCAATGGCCACTTAGAATAAAAGTGTATTTGCAAAGATATTTAATAAAGCGGAAGGGGATATATTTTACCGAAAGACCCCTGACGTTCATTGGCAGAGTCTAGGGTTTATTTTGTTTATTATAATGACATTTTAAAACCATGGTTTAATCATTTGTGAATAAATATTGGGGTATACAGTACTTGATAAGCTTTGATAAATTCTCATTCTTTGGCAATTTCCGCTCTAAATGCTCGAATATACTTCTTTATTACTTTATAATAAAGTATACTTACTTATATTATACTTTATAATAATATAACTCTGATATTTCTATCTTGGTAATTAAATGTAAAATCTAATCAATCTATTTATTACAATCGTACTTCGTTATTAGTATAATTTTTTACTACATAATTTTAAATGAACTTAAGATAGACTTCCAGATAGGCTAAGATTTATAGACGCAACTTTAAGTTTGCTTATACTTTACTAAAATATTACAATGTATGTTACTCATTGAATGCCAAAGAATTTGATAAGTTACCGATTTTGTTAACATGGACATGGCTCTGCGAATACTATGACTATACTTAAGTTTCTATTATTTATTCAGGTTTTTTGTCACAACGAATTTAATTTTTTGAGAACATTGCAAAGTCGAAATAGTGTCTGTAAATCTCAGCCTAAGACTGTAATGAAATGTAAATATTACATTATAGAATAAATAAAATTATAAGCAATTTACATGGCATTTCACACAACTCTTGGCTATTCTATAAACACCAGCGCGTGCTAATGGTGACGTTCGGGGTTGTGGCGCCGACGAGTCGCCCTACTTGTTGCGCGAGGCGACGGCATGCGTCGGTCAGTCCACTATTTACGCACAATATAACGATATTGACTCTTTTATCAAGTGCTCTCGATTCAGCTATAAATAAAACACGTACACGTTTGGATTATGTACATTTCGTTAAATATTCGCTGCTCTATATTTGGAAAGATCTCCTAAAAGCATATTTTTATTATGTGTAAATCATATATTGATGTCATATAATATGTACACTACACACACGCCAATATACACTACACACACACACACACACCGTGTCTGTGTATATACATATATGTACATATGTACATTTACACACAATTTATAATAACTTGTTTCATTTCTCTTCTTACAAGATCAGTAGCACGATAGCAGTCCTTGGGATCTCTCATTTCAAGTTAATTTGTGCATCAAATTAAACATTCCATAGGAGTCAGTTTTTACAGTGGTTTTAAAGGTTACAAGCTCAGAGTAAATATTAATCTAAATATTTACACTCCAACTTTTCAAGGTATAGAAATAACTGTTATTGTCAAAATTTTCATATACATACGAGTATATGTATAATTTGTTGGGACTTACTAGGAAAAGTAGGAATATGTAGAACTATTTTTAGGGGACAGAAGCCACTGACCATCATATGGGTTGTCGACTTAATAGCCTTTGCTCGAAGAAACAATTTAATGAATGATAAAATATTTAATTTTTAGTGGTACGACAAAATCACTACATAGCACTTGAAAGCACATAGGTACAGTGCACTCAAGGACAGCTGCGACTATTAAGGGTGGAAAGTCCAAAGGCAATCGCATTGACAATCATAAGGAAAACAAAATAACACATTTTATAATTTATAGGATAATTTTAATTTTTAACTACCCCAAACGACGAGAATTTGGCTCGTAAGCTGACATGTTTACTCGAGAATAACTTTATGATGCAGACACAAATCGACTAATATTTCGATGGCGTTATGTTTATAAATACCTAAGCTTATTGTATGACGTCTATGATCTATTTATTTCAACTACCACTTACTGCTACAGCCATCTATTGCAAAACGGCGGAAGCAAAGTTGTACACTATTGTACAAAGTTGTACATGAGAAGTAAAGAGGTATTAGAATTTAATTTCCTTAAATGTTTTCTTCTTTTGTGTCTGTATGAACATTTGAAAATGCATATATGTGTTGTAAGGTTGATGAAAGACGAACGTCTGCAAGTAATTTGCGCCTCTGCACAGCTCATCATGACCAGATTGAAATTCCTATCGCAGCCCCACGTCGGCGGCTGCCTGGCGCCTCTACTTGTTGCGCACCATGAAACGTCATAACAACCCTTACGTGACGCCAATCGTTTGTTTTATTTGTCTGAGCAATCACCACTCATCTCCTATAATGAAGATGTTGCTTAGAGACGGCGTTTGCGTAGGTAAACTCATTTTGACTTAATAGTGAGGGAGAATTTATAATACAAGAACAGGTAAGATGCTAAGTTTAATTTTTAAAAAGTTTTGTGACATAAGGTAATGAACTAATTAATCAAAATACTATAATCGTATATTTATTTATCTGTAATATACTATGAATGATGCTCATAGGAGCAGGGAGGTAAGGTGGTATTTTTCTAGAAACTTTAAACAATAAATATTTTAGTAATGAATGTTAGTTAACAATGTATGTCAACCGATTTCAAATATAAACTTTTTTCGAATTTTGTCTAATACTAGGTTTCGTGGTAAAAATGTACAGAAAACAAATCTAGAAAATTCAAGTAATTTATATAATTTTTCAAGAGAAATTCATCAAGTGTATACTTACAGTGCAATTCAGCGAAATATCATCAACAGTATTTAAAATGCTGAAATGTAATTATGAAGCACTTGAAACGCTATTACTTAAAAGGTACGATCTCGTTTTTATGAAAATCTATGTAATTGCAAATAGTCGAGAATCAAAGTTAGTAGAATCAATAAGTCTTTTCGAGAAGCCTTTAATGTGTGTAAAGCAAATTAACCTTAGACGAGAGTAAATAAGACCAATTTACGCTGTTCCAATTAGTTCTAAAGAACGGTGTGGCTTCGTTCGTATTCGTCGTGTGCAATAAGCGACGGCAACGTGACCATTCTGATTAATTGCACATTGCTTGTTTACAAGCAAGTAATTAATTAGTCTGGAAATTAGTTGAGGGTTGCAGACTGCAGTTGACGTGGTGATGCAACGTCGCGACATACGTGCAGGCTGCGCTCGTGATTGTGCCTTTCGTCACTGTACTGAAGTTTAATTAGTGAAGACTTGTAGTTTGCTTTTCGCGTGAAACTAATATCGTTACTGGTACCTGAGTACGAATCCCTAGAAATACAACCAATAATCTACTGGCGTAGGTACTAATATATCGAAATGTTAATTAACTATCCCCATATTTAAATTAATACAATATTTTATTACTTATCAAATGTAAATAGATTTATTTGTTTGTGTATGTTTAGACCAGCAGGGCTACTGTAAGATTCTTACTGACTAAAAACCCCCGTTGTATCCTTCCAATCACTCCACCCGGGCTTGGAAATCACGATTCTTCCAGACGTCTGGGGAGCGAATAGCTTGTTTAAGCTTCATCTCTGGGAGGAGTGGATGTATAGAGCCCACCCTTCCAAACCTTTCTCACGGCCAGCGCGCCGGGCACAACATAGCGCGACCCTCTCAGCCGGGCAGTAGACTCCCTCAAGTCTACTGCCCGGATTATTGTTTAAGCCGTATTAAGTTAATTTGAAAGTTTCATTTAGTATATAAATTTGCTTGATGTGTAAATGTAATTAATTATTTCTTTTATTTAATGCTTTTTTGTTTTGAGCACAATAGTTTGTCGCAAGTCCTAGATGTGTATTTATATAAGTATGTATATCTTTGTTTAGTGCCCCTAGTATATACGCCACCTTAGTTTTGGGTCTAGGTTAATGTATGTAATTATTCATAAATGTTAAATGCTAACTATAAAGTAGTTATTTTATTCACAGTGCTGACTATACTGCACTTGGTGGTAAGTCTATTTAGACTTTACATTTTGACGTATTTACATTTGTAGTTCAAGAACCAAATGTGACATAGAAATGTAAAGGCCACCAAATGTAAAGGCATAGAACTGTTGATAGTCGTCGTGATAACTTTTCATTACAAGTCAAGTGCGATCCCTTATTGTTGTATTTACTTTATGATAATATTTAATTGATATATTTTTTGTTTATAAATGTAATTTAAAATTTTTATTCACTGCAGTACCCTATACAATTAGAAGAAACATAAAAAGAAAATATAAAAATTTTATATTGTAAAGATGGGTATCTCTTCTTGTATGAAAGAAAACAGACAGTTTTGAGGACAACGGAGCCTCGAGCGGGCACTTAGATTCAGCCATTAAGGGCTGTGACCGCCAGCGCGACGAAACGACGAAAACTATAAAACCGTTAAAGCAACGTTTCAGCAGCCGTAAAGAGCGTCGCAAGATCTGTTGACAATGTCGTCCCGAACCGCCATAAACCGTATGCATCCAGCGAAGCTGTAAAACTTAACAGCAGTCTGATTAAACTTATCTAAAATCTAACAAATCACGACCTCTTTTAAAACAGCACTCAGTTTTTCTTGAAATAATATTTTCAAGTTGCATAACTTCATGCCTAATTGTTTTTTGAATTTGTTATACAAAGAAAACATGTTACTAATCTTTTAGGTGGATTTAAATCTTATTTACGTTAAGTTTTTTCTCTCTAGTATTTATAAAGGATAACGGAATATTCATTAACATCTTTCATGCCGCGTACGGTGAAGCTTAGAAAAGTTTAATGTTGCTTATAATAAAACGCGCGGTCTGAGAGTTCTAAAGCGTTTTGGGAACAGTCAAGTAATATTTTCGTTTCTTATGATTTCATTACATGTAAGACTTCAGATTTGTTTATTTGCAAACTACTGTGGGTATTTAGAACCGACTTAATGCTGGATTTGAGATCTCAAAAATGTCTAGATAGTGGAAGAGGGATGATGTGATGTCGCATAAACTGGCGAAGACTTTCAAAACGCTTTACAAGTGGTGGAAGGATGTTATAAAGATTTTACGATCGCGTTCCTTCAGCGAACATTGCATTGGCCTTAATGGATGACCTAAGTGCATAGAGACATTCATGACAGTGGTAAAGCGATAAGAAAACGTTTGCGATTCCAACGTTTAAAGTTACAGACGATTCATTATAAGAATTAAAAAAAAACCGTTACGCTATTGTTCACTCGTGGATAATTAAATGAAAAAATAACGTGGAATCAGTTCGCTATAGACGCTTTTACAGCGCCTACTGAAACATTTATTATATTTAGTTATTACTGCCTAAGACAGATGATGGAAATGGCTGTAATTACTTTAAGGTTACATTAAATTTGATGAGTCGCAACTTCACTGAGAGATGAGCGATAAACATTCGTTCTTGGTCATATCCAAAAGGATAAAAATTCAAAATAAATAGTATGTTAAATAAAAGCTTTCCAATCGTTTCGTATCGCATCACCATTTGATTTACTTTGTGTCGGAACATTTATCTGGGGTGATTCATCACGTCGGACAATAATGAGGGAGATTCGGTTAGAAATAAAACAAATCCCACGTCATCGATTAGTAATGCGAGACAACGGCGGGTTCATTCTATTTTCCATTCATGCTTAGGAAATGAAACACTCAAGAGCCATAACCACTCGCACGCTCTGATCATGTTTCTGTAAGTGGAAACGACAGTTCACGTTCTGTACCGAAGTCGATTTCAAGAACATTTTTCTATTAGGAAATTACGATACTTTTTATAAACAAAAATATAATTCTAGAGCATGTGCGGATTCCTTCATCGATCTCAACATCATTTTCCATCAGATCAGAATGTTGTCAAATGTGAAGTATTTTTATAATAAGTAGAATATTAAGGACCAAACAATTTCAGAGTATTTGTTTCAAAACGGGCCCATCTGTAAAAACTGGTGGATTATCGTTAGATCAAGTCGGTGTTGTGTAGTTAGCCTAGAGATGGGAAATGCCAGGCTCCACTGGCAGCGAGTTGGCCACTCCGGAGGTTTTTAGTTTGTAGGAGTCTAGCATACCAGAATCACCGCCCTAACTTCAACACTAATGCTCTTTTGCAGAATTTCCCCCATGATATGAAGAATAGAGATGGCAAATTCCCGTAAGGTATAATCAATTTAGTAGTTCGACGGTAAATTGTAAGCAAAATACCCAGAAGTCTTTCAATTATAAAACCATAGAGAAGAATGAGGCGAGATGCCTATCTCTAGTAAACCATAAATATGGATTATATCGATTTGCTTCACTCGGCTGTCCACTACAAGTATATAGGGATGAAACGTTACGAGTAAATACAAGTACTTTTGCTATTGACCGATAGGCTGCGATGCTGATAACAGTGGCGTGCGTCCCATATAAAGCATAAAACACATTATTTCATTATAATTGAACATTTAACAGATGTATGTACTTAAAATTTGGTCCAATTTAGACTCTCAGACCTATATTGGTAAACACCAGATTTTAACTCAATACATTTATTAAATGTCCAAGTATAACAAGATAATGCTTTTTGTACTTTATATGGGATGCACGCCACTGCTTGATAGTAACGTATTTTTGAACGCATCTTAATCCTAGTTTTGTATAGTTGGCAAGCACGTTTGTCTATGACCGAGAAAAAAAAAACTTGTATTTCCAATATTATTTAAACAATCGCGAATATATTAACATATGACAATTATCATGAGAACTAATTGTTGGTAGGTACCAACCTATACCCAGCGAAGGATATTTTCCAAAGGAAACAATCACTGTATCCAGAAATCGTCTAACAGTTTCATCCCTACAAGTATATTACCTGTATATTTATACTAAATATTTTTTTACAGTATATTCTCAGTTAGATACAAAAACAAAGTTATTAAATAATTTTTATTATTTAATTTAAAAACAAAAATATTCTTAACTTATTAAAATTATTACAAACATAGATAAATTTTCTATAAACTTAGGTACCTATATGTTTTAGAAATAATAGAAGAAACAGAATTGAATACTGAAAATCAAATGGACCTACTGAATTCATTTCCACGAACACTGTAATTCAGTCGATTAATAGCTTACGTGACTTTTCAACCAATGACGAATCCATATGTGTTATAGTGTACCCGAGTGCCCTTTCCAATCCAATTTCAAAAACAGCTCGCTATTTCAAGTTTCAATCAACATAACTCGAAGCGGTTCACTAGGTCATTGTACCAGGAACACAGACATTCACAGGTGATATAGGCTTTGTATGGCTAGACAGACGTCGGCGTCGAACTTGTTTTAGCCACTGATCGATCCACCGCGCCCTACTTTGCTGCCCATCAGGCATATTTTCTTAGACTTATATTTGAATAAATCGGTGAATTTATTATGTGGATACGGTAAAGCGATTACATATCTGAAATATTCGTGTTCTTGGAAATATAACGTTCAATTCAATGCTCATTGAAGCAATAAGGAGTTAACGATAAATTGATATATGGAATTGAAAATATTTTTATCTTATAATATTGTTTACTTAATTGCCAAACTTATGTTTATACCCTTAGCATCGAATGTATTTTTATTATGATAAACGGGAAAACAATTGTGCAAGGGTTTAGTAATTGTTTTAGTAACTTTGAAGTTTAAAGAATCTTAATTACACAAATTATATTGAATATAAAATACATAATATAATATATGATTATCTTCTTAAATACTAAGCTTTTCTTAGCAGACCACTAATTTGTGTTTTTCATGTTTTGCAGGCTACATTAATAAAGAATATATTATTATTTTGTATTCTGAGAGATTAAGAAATTATATCACACATTGTATTTTTATGCAAACTACTGGGAATACTTGTGAAACTTTCAAATATTTTCGTTCAAATAATGAAAACAAAGAGTGAGGCATTAATAAACGAATTTTACACAGTTCTATATGACGTGAGTTCAACGTAAATTTATAGATTTTTTACCGACGGTTTCTAAAATATTACAGTATTTTACTATGAATTTTATTTATGTCTTAACTGATTCTTGCGTTTATTATTTACAGGTGCATATTACTAACAAAAGCGAAAGTCACTATTATGGATTTTATTAGGACTAATTTTGGGTCAGATTTAGGGAACAGAATAAAGGGTTTTAATAATAATATATATAATTATATAGGGTATAAATAATTATACAGATTCAAAGCTACATAATACTAGATTTCATGACATTTTAATGACAGGGCCACCATTTACATTATTTGTAAAATTAATTATTACGTCTACAGATGAATGACAAACTTTACATTTAGAATACGAGTATAAAACAGTTATGCTTATTTTCAAGTGGAAAATGTTTGGTTATGTTTAAAAATTATTCCTATACTCAATCTTGATTTTATCGAGCACGACGCTCTCACTTTAGTATATTTAATGATAGGATTTGAGTTTTATTCCATCCGGGTACATTATGTCGAGAACACTTAAATAAGAAAGGAGAAGGTATGGTTTAAATGCGGCGAACATATGGCTCAACAAGTTGTTATATAAATATTCTGTAAAACCTACTTGCGTGCAGTAATTCTGCACGAGTTGCGAGAGGGTCTCCTTTACGAGAAAAACTTTTATAATTAAAGGACATCAAAGAACCGCTGCGATGGGGTTACACTTTAGATCGTTATTCAAAGCGACCGTAGCCGAGATAAAGGATCTTTTGGCGCCTTTTCAATGGAAGTTTATTTTATGAACTGTGACACGGTTTTCAGTTCTGCACTAATGTCTTCATTACCTAATTCGCTTAGATTTTAAGCTTGATTTAATTTTCTTTTCCTTTATTTACGTCATAACTAAATTATGCCTATATTTCAACTTTATATCAATAAAGTTTAAAAAAAATTCCCATGTTCATTTTGAAACTAGTGTTCCGATGAAGATTGTGAAGTTGTATATATTTCGTAAAGAAAGAAATTGTATATTTTTGTACTATGATTTTTTTATTAATTATGACTTATAAATAATTATAGGTCTAAATGACTCCCTTAAGGGTATATTGTTGGCACATATCTATCGTAAATATGCAAGCGAAAAGTAGTTAAATAGTAATCAATTTCCTACTGGCGACTCGCACGTAATTGATTGAACTCACTCGCAGACAACAAAAGATAATGCCGAGCCCGTGGTAAATGGATTTGTCAACTGCTGTGCCAGTAATTAAATAAATTCACCACTGTGTCTTGTACATTTAGGGTGTGTAGCCTGGGTAGTATTATCAGTGTCCATTTGTTTTTTGTCTTATTCTAATCAAAGTGTAAAGGGAAATTGGGTTTCCGGAATCGTCACAAGATTAAGAGTAGTATGGTATTGGTATGTTATATAAGAATGCACACAATACGTAATAATATTGCTATTATTTACAGTGTTAAGTTCATATTAAAATGTTTTTGGATTCCTATACATATTAGTTAACTCAGTTATTAAAATAAATACAAGCAATTCAGTAATATTTATAGTTTTAAATTCACTGTAAGCTACATTGTTTTATATAACAAACCTATTATTGAGTACATCATATTGTAGTTTATGTATGCATGATATTAAACCTTTTACGTGTTTTTCAAATGAAAAAAAAAAAGGCTATTCAGACCAAGAAAATTACATTATATATTATAATTTTAAGATGAAGGAGAGGGAACACACATCAATCATTAGGAACTTTTCGTCAAGCTGCCACTACATCACGATTTCTCAATGCTATGGCTATTTCAAGCTAATGCTTTGTGCTGATATGAGAATTGCGGTGATTTATATCAGTAAGGACATACTAATATGTAGCTGAGTGTGAATATATGTATATAGTAGTAGTCTATAGTAAAGCGATTTAAATCCTTTGTATGAAACAAGCCAATATATTTACTACGACAATCCTTAGACCCTTTTCCGTCTTTGTGAATGAAAACTTTTATGGGACTACTAACACTTGATTTTACCGACATACAGCTCAACAGTATTACCGAAACAGCGGAGACTTTTCGTTGGAGATTTGTTATTCACTCAAAAGTTTTAAGTGGCTGTGAAACACCGTTGTCAGAAAATTAAATAACTAAACGTTTTAAGCAATATGGCACTTTAAATTCATATCCATAGAGTGGTGAATTGTATGTGTTGTATAAATCTCGTAGCAAACCGTTGTTAGTCGACACGTCGATCTCGGAAGTTTCGTCGTCAGATTGCGGTGAATCAACTGTGTTTCACTTGGTGGAATTTTAATGGCGCTACTTACAACAGTTGTCTGTAAACTAAGTTCAATCAGTTTTATGTGAAATTCTTTGATAGAAAGGTTTTTCAAATATAGCCCTTTGAAAAACCTTAAATATTATCAACGTAGTTTTTAAAATAAAATTATACAATAAACTCTGGCTGCAATGTTATCTACATAAATTATGTAAAGACCTAAAAGATAGTAGTGCTCTTACATAATTAGTAATTTGTAGTATCTAAGATGCACTTATCGTAGTTATTAAGACCAACTAGATTTACGTGCTGTTTACTAAAGATAATAATACACAAACACATTAAAAAAATGTATTTACCGGGTTTAAAAATCTCTCACTGATTAGTTGATCATACTAAAACGATTTAAGAAGTATTGTTATATATGAGCACGCACACATACCATGATCTCACTATGAAATTAATTTGGAGATAACTAAATTGAATAAACACGCGCATCGTTTTATTATTATACTTTTTTTGGTATTCTAATGTATTATCTCCGTTCATCCTGAAAGATGTATAGCGAGACGATATATTATTTATCAAATTTTATCAAAAGATAAATAGAATTAGCGCTACTTACGTGGAACACAACATAATAAAAGCGCAGACTGGATACTGCTAGTGATGTATCTCTGCTCACTTTGAAAGGGATATAGTGGGACGATATATTATAGTTATAAAAATCGAACATATTAGAAAATTTCTTCCAACAGTCTATATATATATATCTAGGAAATACGTTATTGAAAGACAGTGTAATACTGTAATCGCAAAAAAAAGCCGAAATTGCGAGTAGGTCCTAAACAAACATACCCTTAAAGGTGATCTTCAGCATTATGATTATATAGAATTATGTAGTGTGCGTCTTTACAACGTTTTGTTATTATTACTTTTGACTCACAACTAAAATTGAGAAGAGTGTAGTTTACATGGTCATATGCCAGGATTATTGGGTCTGACAAAACCTTACTAAGGGTCAGATAATGTTTAGTAATATAATAAGTATAGATGCATATGAAACATTTTCTAAAATTTGACCCTGATAAATAGAAGAAAAGGCAAATCATACGTTATTAGGAAAGTCTTAGCTTTCATTCGATAAGAGCAATATGTGTAATAGCCCCCCGGACGGGATGCCAGTATTCTCCATTAAGCGAGTATGTTTCCGTGGAACCCTGCCACGCTCAGCGTGGAGTCTTCCTACCCTTATTGACTTCTTGCTGTTTTTTTAAAACGTATCGAATTAATCACGCCAAAAGGCGCAACCCCAGAACCTTAAAATAATAACAAGGTAAACGCACCTAATCCCCAACGCCACCTGGCGTACAACATTATTCACTTCTTACTTTCTTAACGTTCTCGCATTTAAACCAAACTCCGCATCGCATTCTTTTAAAACTTAATAACATCGCATCGCATCCTTCTACATTATAATCGCATTAATAATTACGTTAAACTCGCAACACACACAAATTCTCACAAACACCATACTCAACATTCAGCATACAAACATACATAGTGAGTGGTTGTAAAGTGCCTGGAATACCGCTACTCGGTAAGTACTTCATATCATTGTCTCAAATTATCGCAATCTCTTTTTTTATTATAAATCATCCCGCCTACGAGGGTGCATTTTGTGCAACGGTATAAGGCAAGACTTATCCCGGCCCGCGTATAGTTTTTTGGTGCCTCCTGTGAGGACAATTCCTCACTTTAAATATATTTTTAAATTTGAGACATAACGGTAAAATACCTACACCCGCGTCTAGAGCCCTTTTTCGCTAATATTACTGTTTGTGACATAATAATAAGCATTACTATCGCATTAAGCAAATATTTCTTTGTATAAGAAACTTGCTAAACGTATATTTGTTCATATTTTTTACGTTAACCACCGCCTTCTTTCTATCATAAAAGGTTGTAAACATGGCAGCCGTACATATTAAAAACCTTGAAAAAGAATTGATAATGCACGAAACTTGTCGGGTAGCATGTATTTCTAAACTTCAAGATATTTCTAACGCATCGCATAATATCGAAAATGATAATTCCGCACTCGACAATTTCTTAACACTCGCCGTACCTATCGATGGCATTCGGGAACAATACCTGCAATGTTTATATAATATAAATTCAATTAGCATGGATCTGGATCCTGAGTATGTTCCAGATTTCACGGCTTTTAATGAATTCGAGGACTTATACTGCAAAGTACGTCGCATAAAAAAGAGTCTACTACCCTCTGACTCGCAAAGCAACCAAATTAGGTCATCACCAGCTGTTTCAATAGACAAACTATCACGACAAAATATTCCCGATTTGTACGGCGATCAAAGTGAAGTAAACATTGTCGAACATACTAATGAGGAGTCAATTAAGCAATTAAATTTAATACCCGCGCCTAAACCAAATAATCTGGAAAAATCATATCCTATTTCAAAAATTACGCACACTTATTTAAACAATTGTTTTACCGTAACTTCTAAAAAAATTAATTCTACATGCTCTTTATGTAACGAATCGCACGCTCAAATGTATCTTTGCCAATCATTTTTAAACTTCTCACCGCTTCAAAGATATAAATTTATTAAGGACAATAATTACTGTAAAAATTGTTTAAGTTCTCAACATAAAGGGAACGCATGCAATAGCAACAAGGTATGCAAAACGTGTGGGGCGCGTCATCATTCACTCATTCATTTTTTAAATTCAAATACTATGTCGAAGCCAACGGGTTCGTCTACAGATAAGACAGTTTCGTTCCGTGTCGATCCAGCGCTAGCGCTGCAGCTGGCTCACAGCGCTTGCAATAATTCTCGCTCGGTCACACCCGCTCACCAAGACTATATCGCTCCCGCTCCCACGCAGTATGACGCCGCGACAACTACGAACATTCACAGCGCTGTGGCTTGTAGATCATCTGATTGTACAGAATGTTATAACTATTCGTGCTCCGATAAACTAATAGTTAAATCGCAAAATAATATTATATTAGGAACTGCTGTAATAAATGTTTTAGATCGCAACAACAAACTTATTCCCTGTCTATGTATTATCGATCCAGGAACGCAGAGTAACTTTATAACCGCCGCATGTTGCCAAAAATTAGATTTAAATATAAATCAATTAAATAGCAAAACTATAGTTAAAGGTCTCGGTAACCATTCAAATATCGCAAAAGAAAAAATTAAAATAACATTCTCAAGCCGCATCGATCAAAATCATTCGTACACGACTGACTTATTGGTTTTAGACCATATAACCGACTGTATGCCTACCGCTTCAACCGAAACTAGCTCGCTTAATTATTTAAATGATTTACCGCTTGCTATTGAAGACTTTTCTAGACCGTCAGAAGCAGAGATTCTTCTCAGTTCTGACCTATTTACTCAATTTTTATTTCCCGAAAAAAACATCACTGAATCGCACCTCCCGTCTGCGTTCCGAACCACATTAGGGTATATAGTGATGGTCAACGCACATATCGATAAGAATATCGATAGTAAAAACGATACGACATTTTCTCATCACGCAACCATCGATCAAACTCACCATAAAGAGTTAAATAAATCACCCGAAATAATAAAAGACATTTCTGTCAGATACTCGCTAAATAATATTTATAATAATTTGATCAACACAAATATTAATCGCATTCATTCAGGTCGTTTTAATGTCGTCGCGTTACCTTCCAAAGAAATCCCTACCTTATTAGGCGATTCTTTGCACAAAGCTCGCAAGTATTTTTCACTCTTAAAACATAAGTTTCAGAAAAATCCTTATTTTAAATATAGATATAACAACAACGATACGTCATTCACGACACCCGCATTTAATTATTTATTAAACACTATTAGACTTTTCAACGTCGATTGTATCACAGATATTCGTCAAATGTCTGTGAAAAAGTTCACTCCGCGCCTTAAAATAAAAATTATCGCATTTCCTAATACCGCTATGGCCCTTCACTGGATAGCCACATCCCCGCATCGCCTTCAAAATTTTGTTGCCAACCGCATCTCACCAATATGTTTGTTGCATACACAACTATTCTATCACATCTCTGATATTATAAATTTATTAGAACGTTTATCTCGTAAATCACTGCCCTCTGGATTAAGTGATAAGCCGCTTTTGGTTACCAGCCCTTTTTGGACAGCCCTGGACGAGAAGGACTGGCCCATAACGCACTATAAAGAAAATCTCGCATTTAAAATTTCCAAAATTAAAATTTATCGCGCTTCCGTCACTATAAGAGTAGATTACAACCTGCTATTATATAAAATCGCTCAACAAATTTCTTCGTGGGCCAAGTATCCGCAATACATTATAATTAAATTGATCAAATCACATTTATATAGAGTGATAGGATCACAAAGCCTCATATATGAGGAGATGAACACTGTTCTCTGTCAAATAGAGAATATTGTGAATTTGCGCCCGCTTTGTATGACTCTAAGTCAAGATCCGCGTAAGCCTTTACTTCTCACTGCCTCACATTTTGGAACGCTGACGCCATTAAAATATTTACCCGCTGCATCGAACGCTGAAGACCAACCAACTCATCGCTTAGAGCGATATCAATTGCTCAATAAGATTGCTCAATCTATTGAGAATCGGTGGTCCATAGAAGGTTTGTCCCCTTTACAAAACCGTGAAAGGTGGAACATCTCAGCAGCTTCCATTAATACTGGCATTGTAATGATGACCATACAGGTTAAACTCCTGCCATTGCAGTGGCACCTGGGTGTAATTACCGAATGTCATCCTGGTCGCGATGGAGTCGTACACGTTACAACTATGAAAACTGCATACGGTCTTTACTTTAGACATATAATAAAACTATGTCCGCTACCGACTCAGTAACTTGCAACTTTTCTTTCATTTTAGTATTTTAAGTTTAGCTTTAATTTTTATATTGTTCAATACGCTATTTTTTATGTCACAAACGCAATATTCGCTTTTATTCCTTTAAATTTACTTATTTTTCTATTATTTCGAAAGGGGATCCTTTCAAAGCCGGCGGTATAGTCACGCCAAAAGGCGCAACCCCAGAACCTTAAAATAATAACAAGGTAAACGCACCTAATCCCCAACGCCACCTGGCGTACAACATTATTCACTTCTTACTTTCTTAACGTTCTCGCATTTAAACCAAACTCCGCATCGCATTCTTTTAAAACTTAATAACATCGCATCGCATCCTTCTACATTATAATCGCATTAATAATTACGTTAAACTCGCAACACACACAAATTCTCACAAACACCATACTCAACATTCAGCATACAAACATACATAGTGAGTGGTTGTAAAGTGCCTGGAATACCGCTACTCGGTAAGTACTTCATATCATTGTCTCAAATTATCGCAATCTCTTTTTTTTATTATAAATCATCCCGCCTACGAGGGTGCATTTTGTGCAACGGCATAAGGCAAGACTTATCCCGGCCCGCGTACTGAGCAATGTGTGAAAAGGCAGTCGGGGATTCTTTTTTGAAGGAACGTGAAGTTATATACACAAGTTCGCATTTTGTTAGTTAGCTCGTAAGATAAACGTAGTTAGCACCTATTGACACTCCTTTGTCAAAGTTTCGCATTATATTGAACATACTATAGTATAAAGTACCTACCCTTAATTTTAGTTGCCAAATTTTTATCATGCTTTAAGCCTTGTAACTCTCATCAACAAAGTATTTTAGCTAGTATAAGGTGTAATAAACACATCAACAAATTCTAAGCCTCGCGCACACTTTTGTAGCTTACTATAAATTGCTTTTTTTTAAATAAACATTTTCATTAATTTATAGCATAATTTTAAACTTGTCCATAATAAATAAGAGTTGGTTGAGGTGTTTATTTAAAGACGTTTAATAAAAACCTTTTTTTTTGTGTTTTTTTTATTAATACGGATATCATTGCTCGCTTAAGAATTTCGGCGGTCAGACTATGTGGCGCAAAGTTCTATTTCTTATTTATTGCATAGCGTTATAATCTGAGCTATTCGTTGAGCTTCGTCAGCGCTCGGCTCGACAGCCACTTGAGCCAGCTCAAGACTCGCGCTGAAGGCTCGAGGTGGTTTCAGGCCGCGAGCTGAGAGTGCTAGCGCGGCGGAAGCGGGCCCTTACGTGCTCGTCGCTGCGACACGCCGCCTTTGTCCACCCACTAAGCTTATTTGCTGAACAATGAAAAAGACGAAAGCCTCCGACGAATTTCAGCAGAGCTTTCTGATAAACTAAACTGCAAAGAGTTTTTTAATATAATATTTGTTGATTATTACACATCAACTAAATTATCTACCTACCTACCTAGTCCCGAATTGTACTAAACTAAGATACATATACTTAAATATATATCATATACATCTATCATTCATATCAAACATTTATTCATGTCTCGCTACAAACGAATCACTTAGGCTGAGATTTATGGACGCTATTTGGACTTTGCTTAGCAAAGTTCTCATAACATAAATTAGTTTTGACATAAAATTGAATATATAATAGGAACTTGAGTATAGCCATAGTATTCGCAGAGCCAAGTTCATGTTGACAAAATTGGTGACTTATCAAATCCTTTGAGTAATATAAATAATGTTTTAGTTAAGTCTATGGAACCTTAAAGTTGGGTCTATAAAACTCAGCCTTAGTCTTAGAAATTTTTGGCGATACTGGAATTCGAACCCAAAACTAATTGTTTCTGGCAGGGTCATTACAGTGAAGCTATCATACTGACAGTCGTTAAAATGTTGAACGATGATTTAAAAGTAATTGACGTCACCTTGCGTATACCTCCGAAATTCCTCTTATTGATTGATGAAAGTCCACTAAATTTCCTGAATTTTTCATTTTCGCCTAAACGCGAAGGCCATAAATCGATTTCGTGCCCAATTTATCAAGCGCTCTTAATACTCATCTTGGGCGTTTTGTGTCTATAATATTGGTAGGGCCCGCGATATTGGCGCTAAGCTATCTATTTAAAAATTCTTGCCACATCGATCTCTGTCAGTTAAGCTTCGATTAATTATTGGGTATGTGTTTCACATTTTGTAATATTTGACTCCAAAATGCAAATCAAAACCATTTTTATGAAAATAGATTCGACGTTTCGGACAATCTAGCGATAGTCCTTTTGTGATTACATACGCGTTTCAATTTCTCAATTCACTCGTTACGTCGATGGCTGTGAGCGATGCGCACATCGAACCAACTTGACAGCTTTTCACACCCTCCTCCTAAACCACCACCTTACTCCTCTATATTGTATTTGTTATTAGTTAGGTTCAACATCGCATTAGTATGATTTATTTCTATTATTATTATATATACCACAGGCGTATAAGATATACATATTATTGTCATTTTCTCAAAGCATCGAAATGCACTTGTATTCACTCGTAATCATGACCTGCAATGTGGTTCGTTGGAATTTTAGGCTCATTATGGCCATGTTAATTAAAGGCTAACGTTGTTTTAAATGATTGATGATACGTTTCCTGGTAGGTCCAGACGCAATACTACTAGTGAGGCTCAAAAAATTGGATCATTATTGACTAGAACTAGTAATAAATACCTATCTATATGTTTTATGTGTTCACTTTACTCCGCAACATCTGTAGTAGAAAAATTGCGTTTTATTATTTCCTTTATTGAATTCATGTAAAGTAGTACTTTCATATCGGTGTTTAGAAATCATGTCAAATCAAGCGATTTAAGTATGGAGGATCGTGGAGGGCTCTCGAGGCGGACGGAGGGTCCGGAGTGCACTTCTGGCATCGCCGTCACATTATTCGACCTACTTAGCGGTGCTAAGAGAAGAGTCCCCGAGGTGGCTATATCCACCTGTCAAGTATACCGGATGACTTCAGGAAAAACATTGTATTGAGATCTAAAGATTTTAATACTAACAATACCCATTAATTTAAATTGACTAGCTTTCGCTCATGTCTTTATCTACTTTGGATATGACGAAGTAATTCATTTTTAATCTACTCAGAAGGCTTATTTTATTGTTTCATTTTTTTATTTATAATCTCGTTCCAATGTAACGTAAAGTTTAAAGCTTTCTTCAAATAAATTATGTCAGTTTTAAGGTACGTTGGACTTAGAGTAACTCGATACCGATCGATATACTTTGAACATTTTTAAGTGATAAATGTATAATATATACTTTTAGTCAGTAAAATAATTTTGATTCTATTATATAAAAGATTAATATTAGATGTTTTATAGAAAGGTATGAGTATTTTATAAGGACTGATAAGGGGTTTATATGATTAAATAAATTAGATTTTTGCCTGTGATTTTGTTAATGTTTTTTCAATTGATCACGTTGTCAATTATGAAATAAATCTGTTTGAGCCGATTTAGTTATGTTCTTTTTGTTGATTAAATAATTTTGATGTGTGTATTGTATACTGGTATAAACTATGAAAAGATATTTTTAAATACATATATAATGTTAACATTCAGGGAGTGCTTACAGCTTCTCCGAAAAAGTAGGCAAAGGCCACCCTGCAAACGGAGTTTAGCAACAAGTCTGCTTTTTAATACAATCAATACTGGTTTGATATATCGACGGTTTTGAGTTCATGTGCTCATCAGTCTCTGCACGATAACTGGATATTGGATATATATTCAAATAATTATTTTATAAATACTGGAGACGTAGACGATGCTTGTTTCAGAAATACATCTATTACTATGTATTGTATCACTTTGTATTTTACTTTTGGTAATATATAATACAACAAACGTAACCCCTATAATGTTGCATATAGCAGCTGTTTAAAAACCTGTTGGATCTAAGAATAAAAAAGCCCTTATTCCATTCTCTCCCTTCCTGAGTAGAATCACGCGCGCGGGCTTGCAGAGTCACAGCTATACGGTATCCTACATCCTGGCTTGGGACTAGGAAGTTCTCTAAATCTTACCGCAGCCGTGTTGTTTGGCTGTGGAATGGTTTATAGGCGAGCGTGTTCCCATTGTTCTATGATATGGAAACCTTTATGCGTAGCGTGAAGAGATACTTGTGCAGGCCGGCATGATCGCTGCGACTACCAATGGGTTTTTCTTAACTGTTGATAGTAGTTTTTTGGACTGCACCATGCTTAGATGTAGTGTGGTCACTGAGTCGAATCAGGATTTAAAAAAAAATCCAACGATATACTTCTTTCTACTCATAAACAACAATCTAATCTAGGTTGTATTTCATAGTTTATCGCAACTGGTTTTGATTTCGCAAGAAATAGTTGCCTTTGAATTGTTAATTGAGCCTTTACACGCTGTTTTAGACAAGATCTGTTCGTATGTCACTTAAGGCGTAGGCAACAAAATATAATTAGTTAAAAGATCCTACATTAATTATATATTTTCTCCTTATTTCTTAGGCGTTATATGGGATAAATTAACATATGTATTATGTACACAAGTAGGCGAAATATGATGCTGCAGTGCTATCGGTATTAAAAAAAAATCTTAACAAGAAAGTTAGTGTAGATATTTCTTATTAATGTCTGATGTTTAAATGGGAATAGTCGTTGAGCTAAAATATTAATAAATCAAAGGATTACTTCTATCGAAGAAAAACTATGTAGGCTAAAGCTCCACAACGGCTTTGCTGTACGAGTTTCAGACAAACAAAACAGTGAGAAATTACCAAATGAACCTTTAACTTCAGCGAAACAATGTTATATTTCTTTTGAAATTTAATCCGTCAATAAAATGACGATCGATGCGATATAATAAATCAAAATAACATAATTCGGACAATGTTATCAAACGGAGCGAGCCTATAACTTTTGTAATTTCATCCTTATATCGGATTTGGTCATCGTAGATGATACGAAGCGGTTCGATATCGGTTGGCGAATGACAGGAGCGCCATATTGGCTGCATAAATCAAGTTGGGCGGTGTGGCTTGCCGATGTGACGCCGCGCGCCGTAAGCGATCGGCTGTCACTCCTCTCGAAATAAAAGCAAGAGAATTTTTCACTAGTTGAGTGGTTTACTCTAAGGCGCTCCGTGTAATTTGTCTCTTTTCATATACCTACTACTGCTTGTACTGTTTTTTCTTTCCTCTGCCATCATTAATATTGTCACGGTAATAATTATATATGGTAAACTAGTTAGATCAATCATAATTTATTTGATTCCCTAAGTTCTAATCACCTACTTATTTATTTACTTTTAAATATATCGGTATTAGAAAATTTAACGTATTTAAACAATTGCTATATTTCGAAATTTTATCTAATATTAAATATACATAATAAATAATTCCGTATTTGAGACAGATACTTGTTTTTATATATAACCGCAAGGTGGCTAACCGCTTAAGCGCGTCTGGTTACAATCATTGACCTAGTTTTACATAAGGTTTAATATTATGAGTACTATTTAGACAAAGATCTACGAGGGTACATGAATAACGAAAAACAAATATATTCATCACAAGTATTTGACCTGTAATGGGTTTCCAATGCAATATTGTCAGCTTTGTGTTCAAGATTTCTACGAACAGAGTTTTCTAACCGTAATCATTTTATTATTTGTTTATTGTAAACAAATATAGCTATACACTGATATTAAAACCAATTCTTTAATATGTTATATTTCGCGCACCATGTTTTTCTCTTGTAACGTGGTCGTGGGTGGATTTATAAACATGTATTCCTAGTGTACAAATTCCCAGACTTGGGACAAGTAATTGTTGGTTATTAATATAATATTGCATTTGTTAAGTTAGCGGGAGAACACCGATCAGTAAATACGGAACATTTTTACAATATGCGAAATCTCTAAAAAATATAGATATACAGTTAAAATAACACAGTGAGGTCTCAGTTTGCAATATACCTCTAATAACTGAACTAGTTAGTAGGTACTTGGATATCACTAAAACGAGATACGACAGGATTGCGATGGGAAAAGACATCGACACCGGTGCGCAGGCATCGTATTGCGCGAACTCGGTCTGTAGCCGCAAGTTATGCGTTCTCGCCTCGTAACTACTTATTCCTATTACAAATCAGGCCGCAAGGGAATCTTGCTTCGTTATATTTAATATTTATTAATCAGAATATCTCATAGCTATAAATAATTAAATGTCTTACTTAAGATATTGATGTTGGCTAGCTGATCTTATTATACCTTAGTTAGATATGTATAAAAAAATACAAAACATTGTGTATTTATTTAATTTTTAAGAATAAAGGGAAGTGGTGCTTTATGGTTTCTGATTATTTTAGTAGGCATTTGGTGAGGTGATAGAAAGATTTAGTCATGTATGTTAAAAAGTAGATAAGAAAACTGTGGATTCTTCACAAACTGAGCGTAACATAGCTATATTTATGTATTACTTTCTGAATAACTATTAAATATTAATTATGCCATCATAGGAAAAAGGTCATATAATATATTGTATAATACACACACATATAACACTAAAAAAATATTTAAAAAAAATAATACGGGGCAATATACGATAACAATATTATATAGAGAAGAGTGATCAATGTGTTGTGACAATATAAATATCACCCTATCTTATTCTTTTATGCTAAACCAATTTAGTTTAGGGACAAAATCAAAATAAACTCGAAGTATTTCGCCTTTGTGGTCCGGAGCTAAGAAGTTTTAAATAATAAAAACAACTTCTCCATACTTGATATCCAATATTTCAATAAAGCTCTCTAACTTTTGGGAAAAGAAAATTGAGAGGCAAAAAATCACATTACGTTGGCTCTAAAGAAATTGAGGTTTTCTTTTATCTGTCCTTGTTATTTTTTACTATCATTTTACATGGAGTTATTCATTTATATTACGCATTAAATATTAAATCAAATTTATTAGTTAACTTTACAGTTAAAATTATATTAATAAGGTTAAATAATACATAATTATAATTACTTATTTGACAGATTTAAACGTTAACAACTTAAATAAAAATAATAATTCTTATTGTAAATTTACAGTATTTGGTAAACGAATCAAGGATCGATATCATTATATTAAAAAAGTTTTTATCCGTTGGCTTTCATAGAAGTAATTTTGGCTTAAAGCCTTTACATAGTAATACACGAAACATAATTTGATGAAGACTGAGTCTTTTCATGTATTATCTTATTGAATATTGTAAAAGCGCTCGAGTAATACGTAAAATATTCCAGTGGCAGTAGCTACCTCCCTAAACGTTTAATATTGGATAAAATACACCCTAAAGTTCCTTCGTATTCCCCCGTTGTTCATATCGACATGTTATTCAGATTATACACGAATATTTCAATGCTTTCTACTAAATTACAGCTCACGAAACTCTTTTGCTTACCGTCCCTGTCGCTGTACACTGGAGCGTGCCCTCTATAGGCATACATTCTACATATTATCGGCATGCAGTTTCTACGTGTGTGCACGTTATTCTACAATTTATAAATAACGTTTTCATTGTCGTCAAAAAGTGCGTCATGTAATTTTAAAAAAAAAAACATCTTTTAGCTAGACGATTCTTTTTACCATTTTATATCCTAGCCTGGCAAAGTTTTTCACTAGATGGAAAGTGCAGTATAGCCCAAAAAATATCCCGCAACTTAAGAGTCCGCCCGTGTAAACTACTGTGGATAATACTGTAGTGATAATGAATTGGAAGTATTTATCTTCGTTACCATCTAACGTAAAACAATCAATTTACATAAGATTTTTTTTTTATTCTTGAAAAAAAGTCTTTGACTACACAGTCATGTCAGCCCTGTACACATACAAATTTAATTCTTTAATTCTAAAATGTTTTCAACAAATGTGTAAATCAATAGTGCCTGGGCACTCCCAGGCTCGGTTAAGTACTGATGGAGCGCACACAGATCCATCATGTTCATATTAAGGACTCGAAAAAGAGTTTCCCTTTCTCAGCCAATATATAAATGTATTTTTAATAAAAATCTTGTGTTTTTTATACTAGTTTATTACTACTATTTTATTATATTATTTATTTATATTAGTTTATTACTAGTTTATTAATTTGTAAATATGTATTAGTATAATTTGTAAGCATTGGAATGTATTATGTGGGACCAAGACAGAATGACATTGGGAAGTTCCATTAAATTCGCTGAACAACGAATCGTCTTGAGTAAATGCTCCAGTTTCATTATTCTAAATAATGAATAAATTTTCCTAGCGAAAACAAAACAATTGTATTCATTTTTGAGTAACGAAACTTGCGGCTGAATTATTCGCTTATTTCGTATGCTTTTGAAAGCTAAAACGTTTTTATCCGAGCTTTTACAGAAAGACGGAGAAAGAATAGTATGACATACATTTTTATCCTTACAAGCAGTTTTCAACCCTTTAACATTATTTTATTCTTTTACAGGTACTTGCTCTTCTTTTCTAAGTCGATTCTTATTAATTATCTGATAAAATATAAAAATAGTAAATATTCATGGAAAAAAAATTGTTTAAATATCGTTTAAGGTCAATGGAAGCTCGAATTTACATACATTGAAACAAACCAATTACTTCAACCATTAAATCGACAACGTAAGGGAAAAACCGTCATACGGCAACTGTCAGCATTTCGGACGGAAACGATGCCCTTTAATTAGATTCGAACCCGGCATAACAGGCTTATTCCAGCTTAGATCTTGCCCCTGAATGCGCCTGAGCTACGGCAAAAATGACCAACTAATTGGCTTAGAATATTGTACTTTAAATGTTCACTGATGTTTCGTATTTACATTTATTTTGATATTGTCTTTTAGTTGTAAACATTTTAAAATAAATACGTATAAAAAAACACGATAACGCTAAAGATGATTGTGATTGTTCTAGTTATTATTAATAATTAAAATTAAACATCAACAAGCAGAGAACAATGAAATTAGACACATTCTCGTCTGTATTTTTTCAACGAGTGAATCTATTTTTATTGGGTTGGTCCACTAGATTGTCGGCCACATCATCGCATTTCATCTGATGTGATTGAAATCTAGCGGGTACATTTACAAAAACTTCAAATGTATAAACACTCAGACTCGTTACAATGATTTGTGGGCCATATATGTTTAGCGTTTATTATATCTTTCGTGTGAAAATCGAACTTGCTACCGGAACCATATAAACGATTGGTTTAAAGACAATGCTAATTTAATTGTTACTTACTATATGATCCTACAAATTTTAATTACCTTCTTCCAAAATCCGCCTGTATTTAAAATGTAATGTCATTTAAATGTAACATTGTACAAAATCTCTGAAAGCGCAAACGGCAAAAGGTACCACGCGAGAGCGGCAAGATGTCGTGTTGACATGATTGTCCTTGTGAGGCGGCTTCCGTTCGCCGGTACTTGTGTGCCGGATGCGTTACGTCTGCTGCGACTACCGGCTGTTCCCAACTCATTTTGTTTCTTTGTATTTGTGCTTGCCACGACATCGAAATCGCTGTTTTAGGGTTGAGTTCGTTGGAGTATCGTTTTAGGATAGCTATGAGCTATACTAGTAATGGTAACGATTACACGAATGAGGGTATAGAGAGACTTTTAGTCGTTTAGGATAATTTTCTAAACACAAATTAACCAGTTATTACACTGCTGACCAAAGACGGTTCTGCCGAGGTATGCTCATGCTTCGATCTTTAGCTCTTCTCGTCCTATCGATACCATGTATTTAGCAATTGTATCTATAATCGATTTATTTAAATCAGCATCCAACATTCCGTTCATCGCAATATTAACTCAGAAACGTCTACCTCAGTGGTTATCAGTTTGCCGATAAATATGATCTAATCATTTCAATTTGTTAATTTATTCCTTATTAACAACTGTACTTCTTTACCGAATCCTTCCATGTCTGACTTCACCTTTCATGTAAGCTCCAGGCAATAGCCCGTTTCACTGCGAATATCTTAGTAGAGTAGTTGTACAGTGAGTAACATTATATTTTATATTTGTTGTAAACTTTTGTTTTTAGGCTTTGCTATATAAGCACCGAAAAGACAATTGATTGTGTCAAAATTTGCCTAACTCAGTTACGCCTGAGTAGTTCTAGAACTCAAAAATTTAGCACTAACTTAGGCAATATCATGTAAAAAATAAGAAATAAAGTTAATTTCCAGTCGAAAATATATACTTAATTACCAGAAGTTAGATATTCAAATGAAATATTGAAATAGCATAATAATTACAACTCCTAGTCACATATGCTTGCCGCGTAAAGGGTTATTTTAATTCCATGATATATTTGTAAAGTTGTTTAAAACTTCTCAAGGAAACTATCTGGGTTGGTATGTTAATTTAACGAGCGTTTATTAAGCAAATAGCCGAGAGTTCTGAACACAAATGAAAGTGTTGTTAGGTCGTTTGGGAGACGGGATGCGCACGTTTTGTTAGTCACACTCGGTTGGCTTCACTACGAACGAGGTTTTAGGTTCACAGTATACCGTACGTAAATAGGACCAAATAAGCCTTACGAGTTCTTAATGTACTTTTCTTGATTTATCCCCAATTAAAAGGTTTTTTAGTAATGTTACTTGTTTACTCTTCGCTGAATCTTAAACAGATTATAATTTATTTTTATATTGCTAATTCGAGAAAAGATTATAAAAGGAATATAAAAATATTAACGTAGCTTATTCTTGGTAAGAAAAGATAAGTGGAAGGCTGTATATACTTAGGGCTTGTATGTTAGTATTGGGCATACAAAGTACATACATAAGTGTTGGATTAATAAATAGGACTGTAGATATTAAACATTTCTTTTAATAATAAGTACTTAATATTGATAGAGTATGTTATTTATTTCAATTTTCCATTTATTATTTCTGAAGTTCACGTATTTATTCAAGTAATCAGAAAAAAATACATGTATTTATAAAAATATGGATTACAATCAATCATATGGATTTTCTGAAACTTTGAAACTGGGAATAGCAAAAGTAAAAACATCATAGCAACTATGCTATAGTCCCGGAATTTAAGCTTCGTTTATAAGCAAAGTTATAATAATTTCACGACCGATTTCGCGTGTATCAGAACTATAACAAATTATGAGCTCGTATAATGTAATAAAATATTGAATTTTATTGGGCTGGTTTTTAAAAGAACTCATGTGACATCTCACTATTTTAAATCTATAAAATATTTCTGAACGTATTGGACATTTTGAATTAATGTTTGAAGTTGATAATAGAAATGTTAAATCATTCTGTAGGTCAGGCCATTCACTGGAATTCAGCAAGTAGCTAAGCTCTACATATCATTGTTGTAGCTATTTATGTGGCGTTTGATATACGAGTGGCGTCATGACCAGCCGGTGTTTTGTCAGTACCTAAAACAGGAGTACCATGAATTCTCGATTAACACAAAATTTATAGTGTTTCTTCTAGCAGCTTAAGCAGTTGACATTTATTGTTATTACTCCCAAATAGTGTTCCATTGAAGCTTTGACAGCGGTTTCAACTTTAGCCACCTTTTGCCAAGTTGTGATGTAATTTTAATAATCTCTTGTCGTAGTTTGTAATCAACGTAATTCTTATACAATAATGGATACCAATTAAAAGCAATTTAGCAATCACACTCAAACTAATCTGTCTTATTTTGAGACTAGCTAAATTAAGCTTTAGCTAAAATTTAGGCTTATATGAATATCGTAATATTTTACCGTGTGTGTATTTTTGCCGAAGCATTCGGCTGGATAGTACTTTTAAGTTCCAGATATTAAATATACGACTGCCTTTTCGGTGTGTCTTATATATATTAATAATTATTAAAAGTTTAAATTATTATAACATAGTTTTTCTTTTAGTAATTTATAAAAATTTAATTAGAACCCATGCTTGACCATACAATTCTAAATATTATAACATGCAATTAAGTGTATTGAATTGTATAGTTACTAAAACTCGATCGAAAAACAGATAAGTCTATAACAGCAGTAATTATTAAGTTGATTACCTAACAACATATCCTTGCTATTGTTGTTACAAATAATTCATATGACCTGTTAGCATTTAGCTTCGTGTCTAACTTTCAATGTTGTTACTACGATGCGGTTAAAAACTATTGCTATTAAAGTAGTAAACGTTAATTTGTAGCGATATAAATGAGAAACTAACGTGAATAACCAATGAAAAGCACGGATGTAACATGGAGTTACATATAACTCTCATGTTTGATTAAAACTTTACACCAGTCTCAACGGATAGCGAATAGAGAATAATATCCTTTTATCTGTTTGATTTGAAATTATTTAGCAGAAACATATAGAAAATACAAATCATAAGTTATTTTAGAAAGTTTATAAACTATACCTACCTATTTTAAATACAGATTTAAACTACTAGTTTAAATTCTTTCATTTTGATTGCTACATTATTTTATTGTTTGCTAATAAAAAGGTAATCAGTAGTGAAAGCATAATTTATAATATTATAAGTAATGTTATTGTTAACAGGTTATTTAGAGCGACTAATTAAACAGTTTATTGCGTAATTTAAAAAACAATACTAATTGCCGCGATCAGTAAAATCGTGTTTAATTTACCCTAAAAGGGTGTATCATTAATTAGCATTTTCACTACAGAAAGCTTTAAATTATTAATTACATTACCGGCATCCCCGAAACAATTTTACATTGTAATTCTCGTAGTCTAGTCGGGAAGTTTCATGTTGGCGACGTGTTTAACTTCATTAAGCATAATACGAGGCGCACAACATACTCGTTTAAGTCCAATCTAAGTTGTGCGAGAGGACGAGTTTACATGTGAATAAATTATTATCTTGCACTCAACAGTTTTGGGTGTGAAACCTCGGCTCATGCGCAACTCTGTAAATTACGTGTGAAGCGCCTTTGAATTTGCGTCTCTTGTTCTTAGTATAACTCTCTATCTATGAACTTTGAAAACTCGGCTGAAGTTATAACTTTATATTAAGGCAAGTCAATCAATATAATCACTAGATTGAGTAATTTATACATCACTACCGAACAGTGTAATATTGTATATGGAATTGATTCGAATCAAGGAAATATTGATTTTGATGGAAATTTTTGCAAATGTTTCGTTACCCGGGGGAAAATCCTGCAAAGGGTCATCAGGGACGCTGTGAGGGCAGCGACCCCGGTGTACCAGACTCTTACTGACTAAAAACTTCAGGGATGCCCTTCTAATTGCTTCACCTGGGCCTGGGAAACCAAATTTATCCAGATGCCTGGGGAGCAAAAAGCCTTGTTGAGGCTACCTCTCTGGAGGGGCGGGAGTAAAGAGTCCACCCCTCCAAAACCTCTCAGGCGGTGCGCCGGACACTGCGCACAACCTCCCTCTCATTTCTTGCAACCACTTGTATGTTTTCTGAATCAGTGATTTAACTTTAATGAATTAATTCATGTTGTAATTAGCAAAAATGGTTTATGTAATTTATTATGGTATTTTTAGCATTAAAATTGTGGTTCAACTGCTTAAGTATAATCATATGTACATTACTGTCCAAGTAAGGTGCTAGTTCTTCGACTCTAAAATTTTAGATAATGCTCTAAAGTATCTCCACAGCATAATCTTCGAGAATTTATTTACATTATATTTTAATTAACGAATAATTTCGGAAACTGCGTAATGAGTCCTGGAAAAATTAATGAGAAGTACACCGCAATATCAATAGTCCACGCTCGCTGAGGAAGTTCGTCCATCTACTGAATAATTAACTCACTAATGGCCACATTGCAAATAAACTCGAAATGATTGCAGTACAACTTCGCCCACGTGTTAGAACAAGATTCATGGTGATAATAGAAACGGTACTATGTTTTCCAACATAGATGTTATTCATTATATTTACTGAAATATATAACTTTAATAAGTACTCAGATTACTATCTGAATAACCTAGTTACAAAAATAATATTGTATATATTCTGAAGTTACTAACAGTTACATAGGATACCCATTTTTTTAGTAGTGTCATAATGTTATAAGAAAAAAATTAACCGATGTATATTTTAAAATGTATCTCAACATACATAATCTTTCAGCGCAAATATAAGAAAATGGCTTTTTCTTTAAAATGATTGATTAATGATAATTACGCTATTTAATTAAAACAACGATGATATGTTTAATTATAAACGCCGTGCGGGCTTGCACCCTTATGTGGTTGACATTCTAGCTGATCGCACGAAGCGATACGTCTCCTCTTTTTGGTGCTAGCCGCCAAAGAGTGGAATTCTCTTCCTGCGTCTGTTTTTCCGACATCTTATGACACGACATCTTCAAACATCGAGTTAGTTGGTATTTGTTGGTTGAGCGTACTCCATCGTCGGCCTCATCATCACTATCAATCAGGTGAGATTGAAGTCAAGCGCAAACTTGTCAGTAATAAAAAGAAGAAAAAAACTAACATTCTGATAATTTAATTAAACGAGAAATAATTATTACAAGTTTCATCACAGCCAAATTTTTAATACTATAATATATTTTCTCGTCTGTGATGTTTTCATAAAAAAAAAATAACCAAATTTATAAACTGGATTTATAACCAAATATTGCAACTGACCTAGACTTCCAGTTGTTATCTGATACGTAATTTCGATTATTAGTCAATTAATTCTCCAGTGAGAAACAATCAGTCAGGTTAGGTAGTTAAGCGTCAAATACGGCCATAATTGACTATCTATTAATCAGTTAAATCTAGAGATATAGTTCAGTTCAATGAGTTTATTATCATAAATGAGAACATTCTGTTTAAAAAATATCTGGAAGAGTAATGTATTAAGAGCTCACTTGGCATAAACAAAAATATATTTCTTAGTATTTATCTTTAATATATTGCAGTAACTTAGTTACTTGGGAAACGTGTTGTAGAGTTGTGCCCCTCAAAAGTGATATTCCGTTTTCCATAATTAGTCCGTGCTTTAGGAAGCACAAACAAACTTGGTCGGCGAGTATTGCGCGCTGAATCAAGAGAGATTTTTCTTATAAAAATAAATTTTGTTTAATTTTTTTATCAATGCTTTTTTATAATTATTATTTTTTATTTATATTATTTAATTAAATACAGTTGGATATTTAATATATGGTTACAATATTAGCCCGTAGTGCGGACATGCACTATTCATAACATAGATCACGGGGCAATCCACAGTGTTAGCAGCCCGAATAATATACGCTAGACGTAATCTAATCGTATACTGTATTCGGTCAGAGTGCTGCAATGTACAACGGTAAACATCATCACATAATACTACTAATTGAGACCAGTCCATTGCAAGTAATTTACATAAACCGATCAGAGCGCACGTCCTGTTCATAGGACGCTGATTACCTTATGGTTGCTAAAACTAAGAGTATAAATAAAAACCAATTTTATTTATAACAAGGTGTTAAATTAATCGTTCGATTTATTATAACAAAAGATAGTTTATTTTCTAACAACTATAAACATTTTTTCTAATAATGAAAATAAGCAAAATTTATATAAACGACGAGAGAATATTTAGTCATAGCGGAATCTTAAGCATTGTGTAAATGAGTATTAAATATAAACTTAATTTTGTAATAAGGAAAAAGTTTATGTTTTATAATAAGCTAATTAAAGTTTTAACACGGTGTTTTTCGATCATTTTAATGTGATATTCTGTTACTCGGAAACATTGTATATTTCAAATCTTATCGTTAGCTGGAACTGTATACATGCATGAGGCAACATCAATTAATAAAATAGTCACAAAATTAATGTAACGTATATTCGTTGAAATAACACAATAAGACACATATGTGCGATTTACACTATTGGATATGGTCAGAAATTGTATCGGACTATGCCCCAGAATGCTTGAAGACAAAATCTATAAGATTTAGTGGGGCAAATCTAATTAAAAAGAAAACCATATGAGATTCGGCAGCGGTGGACACAAATTAAAAAGGTTACGATAAAGAGTTTGACGTCATCCTTATAATAATTTCTCTTTAGTTACATATCTTTAACGTTATATAATATGTTAATTTGTATATACTATTATATATCAACAAGTTTAAGATATATATTTTATGATCAGAAAATCTTGGATAGCGGTTCCATCTTTAAATAAGATATTTTTGGATGGTGTCGTAAATGCTATCTAATTATCTCATGCTAAAGCGATCTGATGCTGTCGTCAAAATATGCACGAATTAAAGTGTTGCCCCTGTATAAAATTGAATTTAAAACGATTATTTCAGAAATTAATTACTGTTATTCTATTTAGGATTTATTAAAATATAAATTCAATGATTTTATTAAAAACATTTAACAACAAAGTCTGGTCACAACAAATTTGTTTAATAAAATGACATTTTAGACCCGAATTTTTATTTTTAATTGATACTTGGTTATTTTCATATATCTGTTTAAAACAAAGAAATATATTGCTTGTTGAGGTAATAAAAAGGTAAAGTTCTAAGGTCAACTATACACACTTTTGATCATATTTTGGCATAATGTTATTATATAAACATTCGAAGTAAATAATTACGGATTTCAGGTAATATAAACTGATATTTTATCGGTTTTTGTTGTTTCCAATTTTTATTCACGCGTTACATAAAGTATTTTTATAAAGGTCAAACGGAACAAAAATGTTACATGTGAGGAAATCGCTACAAATTCTTTTTAGCTTAATTTTTTTTCCTTGCTGCTTTGAAATGTAAATACACTCTTAAAAATCTTTATTTATTTTTGCCAAATTGCCAAATATTCATTTATTAAATAAGAATTTGATTTTTTGGGCAATTTTTGTTCATGTCCTTTATAAATAACGTCTTTGTCTAAATGCGACAGGTAAACAAGCGATTATATGTCGTATCGTATCGCGCCCTCACTAATTAAACAATCTAATTGGGTCAGGAGTTTGCCCTGTAAAATATATTATTTATAATAATTATTCAAAATACTTCATATATATTTCTACTTGTAGCTATTTGATATTTACATGTATCATATTTGAATAATTTAGCTTATGGATAGTTCTTACATTATTAGCACTTTGCCGTTCGCACGATTCGTAAATATTTATTCTCTTGGCGCCGGCAGCGCTAATTTTGATCACTTGATTTGTCGCCGGCCGCTTTTGACATTATTGAGAGATTATAAATTGTTAAGTTTTACTAATCTAATCGTTAGTTCTCAAAAGTTCTCAACTCTGTTCCCCTATTTTCATGAAATTTCGAAGACCGAAAGTTTGCGCACGTCACCACTTTGGTGTCGCCAGACTGCATAGTGTTAAATATAGTAATCATGGTATGGTGGCTTTTGTAGAATTACTTAATTAATAATATATGAGCGGTATACAAATATAAGATAAATATATGAAGAAGGAATTAATTATATATGTTAATAATAAGATTAAAGAGTTGTAAAATGAAAATGGCAGTATTGTTACATTAATATATAAATCGTAAATGCTAAAAATTTTACTAACTGAACACGAAGTTATGATAAAAATTATGAGGAAATAAACGAAAACTTTCAAATATAATTTGACTTGTAGTTGCAATAAAACTCGCATTACACTCGTTGAAAATATAGAATTGGCTCGCGAGCAAAACCTCTGCCGCCTCTGGCCGCTTCGAGTAATGGTCCAAGTTCGGCTAAGCCCGAGAGAAGCCTCGAGACGTGTGAGGAATGCGCCCCGCCCCGCCTTATTACATACGTGATTCTTATTTATATTATATTCGAAAGACGCTGAACGCTTTCCGATACAGAAAGTGGGATTAACACATTGCCGCCTCTTTGCTTTTAGTACTCAACGACTTTATAAGTAACTTATGAAGTTCTGTTGCGAACGGGCAACAGAAATGCCATTTATTCCTTATTTATTGACTATAATTGGTTATTATATATTGATTATAATATTAATGAATAGAGAAAATATATCTCAAATATTATAATCTTAATAAGCGAGAGTTACATATAATATAATATTGATACATTAAAATGAATTAATATTCAGAGTAAATAATAAAAAAATGACCTGAGTAGCCCAAGTGATTAATTTAGGAGATTCCTTATTTACTATAAGAACGCCTTAACTTAAAATCATTATGATGTAGCTTTAGTTTTCAATAAATTTCATAGATTTGGCCATTTAAATTTACATAAGATTGTAATTTTTACGTATAAAATAAAGGAATTTTATAGTAATTTTCCAGTCAGGCTCAAATCATTTTTGTTCTACGTAACAAAACCTATTCTAACACTTTCTTAAACTCAAAAACTCAATTATTGTAATACATTGAGAAATTTGATTTAAGCTGAACTAAGATTTGAGACTATAAGAATTTTCCTGAATAGATTATTCTCATTCTCAAAGCCCTTACTGTTCATTACTAAAACACAATAGCTCTTTTGTCTAGGGTCACTAACATTTTGAAGGCAATTTTGGCCCACTCTAGTTTCGGTGGACAGGATTCACGTAGTTTTCGGCAATACTTGTAATCTCGCTTATGGCCATACAAACCGTAAAGATTTTAACAATAATCTTCACATAATAATTTAAATACAGCGGATATCATTGACAAAATATCTCTGCTAACCTCAAAAGGAATATAACAAGATGTTATATTAATTCCTATTATTAATTTAAAATTTACTGTATAAACATATCATTGTATGTAAACCTTTAATAATATATTTGTAGATTGTAATATTGCATAAGTATTCGGTTTGTAAGAAAATCCGGCTCTCCCCATGGACCGGATGCTCAGTTTCCGGTCAAACCGGAGCGTGACAACTGTTCGTTGGGGTTGCGGTTCGTAATCAATTGAATGTAAACTGTATAGAAAATTTAACTATTGTTTATTGATTTTTTAATATAGAGGAATGTGACTTGAATATTATCTTTATTCATTATGAACCCTTCTGTGGTGAATATTCCCTATAGTTGTATAAAAACGAAAAAATGAAATAAATTGCCGTCGTAAATATATCGACGTATTTATAATTTGGAAGCCTTTAAAAGAAAATCGAACATGCATAAGTTGGGCAAATATGTTCAACCATCCCCATCATTATCATGTATCAGCACTCACCTTCACCTTCACCGACCTGGTATTGGGGAAACCTATTTCTTTATTAATCATAAATAAAGATTGTATCTCTATACAATGTTTCTATGTATTAATAAAAACAATACTTACCAACAGCCAAAACTGAAATAAATAGTGATAGACAGACATACCTGAAACAATGAAAAGAAAATTAGTAAGTCATAAATGATTATTTAATAAAGAACATTAAATTATAAAGTATTAAAATGGTAACGGAATAATGATTATAATATCTTGTATTTTCCAGTGCAATTAGGGAGGATTTCCATCATGATATTTTCGGTGTAATACATCTTAATAAAAATTATAAATTGCTCTTCCCTATTTATTTTCATATCCATACATCATAATATTCCGTTTATACCAATTAAGGTTGGACTTGGATGTACGTGGTAGAAAAAATAAAGAACATAAATATAATCTACATTAATATTTATTTAAATTATAACGCGTAGCAATTATTCAAAATTAACGGTGAAATTAATACTTTGACCGTTCGTGTTAATTAAGAGCTTTATTTACAGTGGAATTCGTGTTGCTCACGTTTTAATTACATTTTACAAAGTTTGTTTTGTGTTTATACATTGACATGTGAGATGTTTTCATAGAAATAAAAAATTATTTGATATTAGTTTAGGGTAAAATAAAAATATAAAAATAGTTAACCGCATCCAGGCTAGAAACCTGAAATGATTTTAATCCATTTTTAAAACATCTTTACCGGAGACCAGTATCTAATGGAGACACGTTATGAAAGCGTAAAAAGTTGCCTTTTGCATTACCGCAACATTTTTCAAGAACCGAAATATTCAGAGCGTGTATTAAAATTTACATAAACTCCAACGTCATTTTGAGTTGTATGGCTAATGTTATTTTACGCTTTGATATGCTGTAGGAATGCGTCCAGGGTATTGAGAATGGAATTATTAATATATTTAAAAAGGCTATTACACTTGTTTTTATACTAGTTTGACTTAGTGACTAGGAACCTGATAGGAAGTACTGTATGGTCTAAAAACGTTAGCGATTATGAAGGGATGGAATCCAATGGTACTTGCGGACATCATATCGGCCACAAGCTAATCCCGAAACGCAACAAGCCGTAGCGAGCCACTATGTCGGTCTTAGCATTTATGTACTGTGTATTATCAAATTAATTAGCTAATTATTAATTATTTAGCCGTGGTGGCTGCCGGCAGAATAGAATAGCACCCCCCTCTTCTTGCTGAGGTGTCGTAAAAGGCGACTAAGGTATCTCTTTAACACCGCAATTCAACCAGGTGTTCAGAGAAGGATAACTCGATCAAACCTGCATCCCGCTCCCTCCCGATCGTACTGGTTCTCCTTTCCATCGGGCCTGAAGGAGCTCGGACGAGAGAGTGCTTTTCTGGCTGCGCGTCCAGTTATGCACTTAAATATCTCCTGCGCAATTGACTGTTTCCGAAAACTGGACCTCGAATTTCTTAACCGGTGTTGAAACAGTCGCCGTGGCCGAAACCGGCTAGGACATCATCATCATCATCATTATCAAATTATAACACAAAGAAATTAATCCGATTGTTCATTCCTTTTAAATGAGAATTTACATGAGAAAATAAATTTATATATTATCAGGTAAGCAGTTGAATCAGCTCATCCATATTTTTCGATTATATATTTTTGTGATTGAAAAAACGCTAGTAAATAATATGCTAAAATGGAATATAATATGATATAATTGTATTTGTAGTGTTAAAAAAAAAATGTTAGATTTGTGAAGTGCTATGATCGTATTATGCCGAAATGAATACGGTATCCTAATTATGTCGGACTCTGATCTAATGAAAGTCATTCTGTTTGTATCATAGCCTTGTATTTTATTCTTTTTACATTTTTCATAATTCAAAATACTGATTATAAAAAGTGCCGTGGGTATATTATACTATTTTCTGAGGGTGACATCAAACAAACCACAGTCTTTTGAGTCCGGTAATGCGATAGTTTCTTTTGACATGATAACGACCCGCCTTAGCAAACTCATATCAACTGAATATATTATATTCTATTGATACATGCTCCCTGTTGTACGGTTACACAGAAAATATTGAAAACATGCTGCAATAAGTTTTATATCGTAGAAAATAACGCGATAGGACGGTACAACTTATATTTGATGGAAGTTAGATTTATTTTCCTTTTAGATCGAATTGAAACATTAACCATGGAACGAGAATATTATATTTGTTTTTGCAATATTTCAGTATTACTTTTGGTATTTAAATAATTTTCCGTTTAGGCAATTTCTTCATTTCATTTAGAAACATTTTCATGATGGAATTGAGCATAACGTTATTAATAAAGTAAGCAACAATTAGGGTCCATCATTTCCTAAGAAAATATGATTTGCATTTATAATCATATTCTATATAATTTTGGGTATGCAGTGATATGTCAGTAATTGTGTAACTTTCTATTTTCATGTGTGTATTATTCAAAACGACTTACAACTGGTAGCAATTTTACCACAAAAAGAACCACATTTTTTAATGTCATACATTATTATTCACATTAAAATTTACGAAATAAATCATTTTTTTATTAGCTAGAATTGTTAACAGCTCTATTAGCTTAAAAATTTATAAACAAAATAAATTTGAATTTAAATAAATAAAAAATAAGTAAGGAAATTCAGTTTTCATATACCCACAGTATAAAAATAGAGACGAAATGAAATTCGCGGCCGGTACTCTTGCTGCGAACGAAGTCAAAGCTTTAAAAGAGATAAAAAACTTTTAATTGGAACTTTTTGTAGATTAAAACAATTATTACTCCGGTGTTTGTCAGCGTTGAAGAAAAACATGCGAAGCTGAGTGAAATAAATGTGCTTAATTGGGACATTTTTCCTACGTCGCGACGCTTTGGGAATTATCAATTTGTACTTTTATTTAAAATAAAAATCCTATCGGTTTGTTTGAATCCTTTTATATATTAACAAAAATTCCAGGCATATCTTGTATGCAAAACTAAATTTAAGAGGAAGCCCAGTAACTGTCATAATAAGTGAAAAATTATTAAGAAACAAAATATTTTAAATGTATCTTAGTAAAAACAACCATGCTGCAACATATCTTTTACCCTAATCCTTAACAGTTTGTAAAATTACTATTTTATTTGACAAATCTTGGATTTTTTCAATATTCTATATGAATACCATTGAATTTGAAGTTAACCAGAAAGTTCTAAGCAGTAACTATTAGATGACGTTCTCGTATAAAGATCAGAATAAATTAAACAATCTTCCAAATTATTAGAGGCTTATTTATTATGTAAATATTTTATTAAAGTATTACTGCATATCGTTAGTTAAACCGGATCATCTATAGTATATAGATGAAATTTTTTTACTATATATGTCACTAATATATGTATATATGTCCCACGATGTTTGTTCATTTTATATTTCAAAAGGTATAACGAATATACAAATACTGTGGTAGATTAAATATCTCGCCGGTTTTATATATTATAAAGCGTTACAAACGAAGCAGTTAGATGATAGCAAATATTAGTATATGATTTACAAGATTGTTAATTTTTGTCAGCGTTGTGCCGATAAGCTATAGCTATGTTTCGAAAGCTTTAATCGTCTTCGAAGCTCAATATCGGCGGTACATCATCGCATTTAGAGTTACCATTATTTCACACTAAGCTGCAACTAATTCCGATTCTAAACTTAATAATACAGGGGACTCCCTGAATATATCTTAGCGATACTAATAGAAAATGTAATTACATATATTTTACTTTTGTCGGCAAACAGGCTGACGGCCCACCTAATAGAAAGTAGTTACATTCGTTCATGTACAACTGCGCCACAAAGTGCGTTGTTATTGTGCTACTGACCAAGAAGAACAGTGTTCACTGTCCTCTTGAAGAATTACATGTCATAGCTCTTTTACTGTACCGACAGTCCATTCCACAGTTCTAAAATGCATGACAAAAATGTTCTAAAATGCATGACAAAAATGTTCTAAAATGAATTAAAAACATAATACTGTAAATGCATTCGTATGTTGGAATAGAGAAATGACTGCAGAAGGAGAAACGCATTAGCAGCGTCACTCATCAGTAGAATGAATCATTACTTGAAGAGTGCGCCAGTGGCTCGTGTCAAAGAGCCTGTAACGCAAAGGTTCAGCCACCGCACGCTCGTGCCCCGAGGGTGGCCGCAAGCAGGGGCTGACTGAAGGGCCACTCTAAAACCTCGGCCACCCGTTTGTTCGCTCGCGTTCAAGGGTCAAATTTGGATTATAGGGTGCGAAATTGTGCACCTCTATCAGATAAGTATAAAGAAGCTTCTCAACTGAAAGCAAGAAAATCATAGACCAACGTAATTTATTTCCATTCATAAAACATGATCGGTTTTGATGAGCTATACAAATTTTATGTTTCATGCCAACAAACACAATTTTAAAGTTTATATTTTAAAATTAGTATGTATACAGTTATTTTTTCATAACACGAGTGAATATATTGCTTTTCACATATGCGGGTAGATAATGTGAAGGCAATATACGTTTTCGTGCCTTAAGGCCAAGTTACAGTGTAAGTTATTATAAGAGAGGTGCGCCAAGGGAAATGAATGTCGAGTAGGTCGACCCGTTGTCATTCATATTAGCTGCGACGGCTTAAATTTGTAATCACACTGCGCCAATTCATAGCCGTGCCGCGACCTAACTGTAATGAAATAGGGAAATGAAAAAGTAAATGGATTTATACAAGTGTATAAATAAAATTTTGCATAACGTTACAAATGTTACTTGCCTCATAAACTTTAATACCGCTATTAAGACGCTCCTTTAGTTTCGTTGAAGCGGAATATGCCTGTAATATCACTGATGCCGAGGAAATATCTGCTTGAATATTAATAATAGATTTGTTAATTTAGAAACTGCACGATCTTCCTTCCACAAAAATTTTCTACGATATCATACTCATGAAGAAAACTAGTATAAACCACTTATTGTCGTCAGGAAACCCTCCGTAAGAGCTTAAATATTTATGATACTTTTACACATCAATCTCATCTCGACAGATACGAACATTAGAAATTGAAAGCGGAACCATGGTAAAATAAAACTGATACACAAAACGGTTTCAAACGTTAGTATACTAGCTCCCTACGGCTCTCGATTGGCGACTAGACAGCAGGAAATATGCGATGCGCTGCGGATATCGGGGAATGTGTTCGAATTTTAAGTGAGCCGACGAAAATTGATTCTGCTCAATTTTACGTAAACATGATAGAGCGATGCTTTGATTGAGCTAAATCCGGATCTCGCTGAGCGGCCGTCCAACTGTTGACTGCGTAGCTCACTACGAGTCGCGTTGTAGCGAGCCTACGCAATCGCTGAAACCGCTACGAAATCTATTCATTGCTCTGTTTATCGATGGTGTTGATGATACTTTCGTTTGCATCTGGTTTCTCTCACATTATAATTTGATACTGGCAGAGTTTCGATATAAATAGCTGAACAAATTCGTCTACGAACAAAGTCTTACAATGCACGCATATTGTTATAGTTTTATTCATATAAATATTAAGCAGCAAAATGATCAGTAAACGTCTTTATAACATAATATGAAAACGTTTTAATCATAAACACTTTGCATCTTATCATTTTGTTTAAATTTTAATCACTGTTATTTTTTTTTTAATTGGATGATTTTATGAATAAGTATGTAATTTAATTCCGTATATTTAAATAAGTCATAACGACTGCTTGCTATTTATTTGTTGTTTAATTCATTAAAGTTTATTCAGTATTTAAATAAAATATCTTTTGAAAAAATGTACTATACGAAAAACAACTCTATGTAGTTTTGTGTCGAGTAATGTTTAAATGCTCTTGCATAATATGGCGTCAGTGTGACTCCTGAACATAGAGGATTGCTGTGGAAATAGTGCAATGTATGCGCTCAAGTAATCTGTCTACATGAAATTTACTGTTTAAATTTGATACATAGCTGGTTTACACATTTTATTTTAAACTTTGTATACAGTGAAATATAACTCAAGATTAGGTTATTTCTTATAGAAATCCATTTTGTGAAATATATTTGTGACAATTTTCAAATTATATAAAAATGTAATATGTAGTGTTTCCACTATTTTTTTAAATATGAAATATGGATGTCTTGTCATGATAATTTATACGAGTATCGCCAAATAACAAAAACCACAATGCGCGAGTAAAAAAGAAATTATTATAAAATGTGAAACGAAATATTATATAGAAAACAAATATGTTACATTCTAGCAGCACCATATTCAGTCTGATATAACTCATATATTACATGTATGTATATATTATTTATTCTTTGTTTTTAGTTACGTTATTTGTTAATTAAGGTAAAAAAGTAAATTTAATATCCTAATACACTGAATAACAAATAAGATATATCACAATTTGTAGACATGTTCCAAAAACACGTTCACTGAGAGAGGAAAGAAATACTCATAAACCACCATATCTCAGTTACGTGTTTAAATAAAATCCGCTTCTCTTTATGTTTTTTACATTGGGTTTTTTTAATGTTTGTCGCTCGTTACCACCGATGAATTTAAAAAGCGCAGAGTTACTGCCTTCATTCGAATCTGCACTTCGTTGTGCATTCAACAATTAGCAAGGAAAGAGTAAACTGGATTTATTGGCGAGTAACTGCCTTAATTAATAGGAAAACGTTCAATTATTTACCTTTGTTTCTATTGTTAAATAAGACTCGCTTATTGAACTTTTTTAATTTTCGCAGTACACATTATGTGCCCCTGCCTTTAAGCACAGTGCAGTCCTAAAAGCAACTGCACCTAACGCGAGACAGAACAATGTTTGGCAATAATTGAAAGTTCAGCTGTTTGTAAAAATGCTTAAATTTAAAAAGTTTATTGTATGTAAATAATAAAATACAACCACTGATTGCATTTAGCAGCATCTAAAAGATGATCAGTTGCATAAGTCTATATATGTACGTCTTGTTACCTGTGTGGTACCAATTTACTTGAATAAAATTGTATAAACTTGTAATATAATAACAAAATTATAACAACATAAGTCTAAAAGATTAATATTAAAAGGTGTCTAGATTAATTAGAAGGTTAGGTTTTTATGGCAAGTAGTCTCTGTGTGTGCGAACATTTGATATTTATAAATTTATTTAAGTTTAATTTTACATTGTATTGCAAATACTTTATAGATTAAATTTAAAAGAAAGTGTTTGTGACAGTATATAGAAACTATAAATATTTATCGACTCTGATTTTGTTTTATTTGTTAGTGAGCGAACGGCAGTGAATCCATGCGTTTTTGTACTTTAAAAAAAATATTTTTGCGTTTTCAAATTTGATGCGGTCACCTCTCTCTTTGATTTTGTACACAAACATTTGACTATTTCAGTGAATAGACAGCTGCTGAATGGGAATATTTTTAAAAAATGCTCTTTTAGTTATGAAAACAAAGGATTTATGCGAATTGTTTAATTTCCACTCTTGATCCGATGCTACCAGTAGTTACTTTTTTAAAAAGCTGAATACTTCATAAATGCATAATTTATATTATTTGTTGAATATATTAGATTCATTATTTACTGTAGTTGAATCAAACAATAGACTTGAACTTCTTTTAAATGTTAATTGAACCTGAATATAATATGACAATATACGCCGGGCAGTCGACTTGAAGAAGTCTGCTGCCCGGATGAGTCCCTCTCATCCGGGCCTCCCGGCGGTGCACGGTGTCCGGCGCGCCGTCTGAGAGAGAGAGGTTTTAAAGGGGTAGGTTTATTCCTACCCCACCCAGAGAGGTAGCCTCAACAAGGCCTTTTGTTCCCTGGGCATCTGGATGAATTTTAGTTTTCCAGGCCCGGGTGGAGCAATCAGAGGGACATCCCGGGGGTTTTTAGTCAGTAAGAGTCTGACTCATCGGGATCGCTGCCCTCACAGCGTCCCTGATGGTCGTATGCAGGATTTCCCGCGGGTTATAAAAAAAAAGAAGTTAATAAGGTGTAAGGTTACTTCTGAAACATTAACGCACAGTTTCAAAAACGCAACATATGAGACGTTTTTAAACACAAATGAATCATAAAGTATGCAATTAGTGTATAATTAGTTTTTAAAAGCGCTTTAAATTTTATAATCTTTTCTGAATCTAAGCGATTTGTTAAGTTAAATTTAAAATCATATTTATTTTTATTAATGCAAGTGCGCTTATTTTATTTGTAGTTTCGAAGGAATTAATACTCTACGTGAGCACTCGAGAAGTAAAACGCCCATGTAAAAACATTTTCATAGATATTTTAAGATATGTGGATTGCTTGTATCAATATTGTCTGATTCCGAAAATTCCTTGAAATTAATATCAAAATCTACTGACACATTAGAAAGTGAATATTAAGATAGATAAAAAGATTTTCAAGTTGAATGTCACTATCCGTTACATAATATTGAAAGTGGTCAGCCCTCGGAAAATAAAGCTAAAACACATGAATTATATTAGGACTGGCCGGCTCGCTTATACGTGTCCAAAATGTCACGTTTCTTCTTTTCCGCGTACGTAAGATTCGATTCAACGTTGGTGCTCTTGTGCCCAAGTGAATAGGTAATGCGAGCTAAAGGTAGGGGCTAAAATATTGAACTAGCTCACTCTGCTAGTAAACATATTTGATTGAGCTCGTACGAACGACGTTTTCCCTCGAGTGGCTAAAATAATTTTGTATTTACATGCACCTTTTGTTAAATAAAATGAATTGGAATTGTTATTTGTGTTCTCTTTTTTGAAGGCTTTATTTGAAATGTCCAATAATATTTGTAAGTAATTAAAGTATGAAAGTAGTTGACAAGCTGTAATATAAAACTTCCAATAGAATACGGTTAAGGAATGCATAGTTTTATATAAATCTTTAATCTGAAGTTTACCGTCTCTATCACGGTGAGTGTTCTGAAGCTTATTTAACCTTGTTCCACCCTTTTTCTTCCTTAATAGAACCACGCGCGCGGGTTTACGCAGTCACAGCTTTTTGGTAATTTACATGCCGGCCAGGACTAAGAAGTTTTCTAACTCTTACTTTTGCCGTGTCGTTGGGCTGTGGAATGGTCTTCCAGCGAGCGTGTTTCCTTCGTCCTTTGAAATTGGGTCCTTTAAGCGTAGCGTGAAGATATATTTGTGCAGGCCGGCATAATAACTGAGACTGCAGATGGTTTTTTTTACGGACTAAGGACATTTACGGCCCACAATTTTTTTTTTATTGTACGATTCATTAAGCACAAGTGCTATTAATAAAAAAGCCCAATGGGGTCGCCAAGTTCCGATAATAATCAGAAGTCAAAACATAGATTTACCTGTCTAAAACTCAACTCCAAATGATTTTATTTAAACAGGAATATTAGACGGACTTTTAATCCGTCAATAAAATTAATGTACCATCGTTTTGGAAAGCAGCAACTGCCGTGAAAAACTAGTAAGAATCTCCGGTAGTCACTCTATTCAAAAAAATTGTTTTATAGATACAAATTAAATTTAATGTTATGTGAGTAATTCAATATTCTGCAACCACGCTTCCTTATCAGTTCAAAAATCATCGAAAGAATTATTACCCTTACTTATCAATTACTTTTTATTTTTTTTTATTTTTGTATGTTTTCTATCTAACACTTTTATATTGTCTGCTTGCCTTGGAAAAGATATTGTGTGGTTTTTACCATTCTATATTGCTATAAGTAGGTCTAGAAAATAAACTTTTACCTTTAGACATATGATTGTTAAAAAAAATATAATTATTATTAATATTTCAAATATTATATTTGAAACAATAAGTCGAGTCAATTAACTGCTGTGCAAATAAACAGACAATTACTATAAACAACAAAACGAAACTGAGCAAGATGCAGCGCGAGGTAAATTTTAATAATTGAAACGATAGCTGTTTACATTGTTTATCGTACACTTCACTGCTTTACTGTTCCAAGTGGTACGTATTGTTCCCCGAAGTTAAACTGAATAACATATTTTATATCCTAAAACATTTCAGATTTAAATTATTTTTCTTTTCAATGTGTATATATTAATTTTATATGTGTACTAACTTTATTACATAAAAACATCGAAAACATCATGAGGGAACCCGCATAGTATCTAATAGAAATATCATAAATAAGTGCCCCGAGAACGGCGATAGCCTGCGCTACTGCTTGGATACAGCCACATGTGTATCTCTGCTTACATCGAAGAGGGTATAGCGCAATGATATATTTTTATTAATATTTATAACATTATTAGTAGAATAATAAAATATATTGGATATTATTTGTTATTACAGAATGAAAAATGTTATAAATTATATTGTAGAACAGAAGATATAACTTAATATAAAACCTTAAAATAAAACCTTTTATCATTCCAGCAGTAAAATAATATGAGATGAAAACCAATTCTATCTTTAGTTAATCCTTATCTTTCTTTCGTAGCTATCTTTTCTTATCGTATTTCTCATAGTGGCAATATTCAAGAGTGTTCTTTTTCAATTTTATAAAAGCTAAACCATATTTTTATGAATATTCAGCGTCTATGATAGAGATATAAGGCGTAGACTAAGTACTGTTTTTTTTTTATCCCAGTGTAAAATCCTTCATAGAACCATTAGGGCCCTTGTGAGAGTTGCAACCGCGGTGTATCAGGCTCCTACTGGTTAAAAACTGCCAGGGTGTCCCTCTAATCGCTCTACCGGGGCCTAGGAAACCAAGTTCATCCAAACGTCTGGGGAGCGAAAAGCCTCGTTAAGACTACTTCTCTGGGAGGTATAGGAGTAAAGAGCCAACCCCTCCAAAATCTAGTTCACAGGCGGCGCGTCGGGCACTGCGCACCGCCTCCCTCTCATTCGAGCAATAGACTTCCTCAAGTCTACTGCTCGGAAGTCCTGTATTATTAATCTAAGAAATAGCAAGACTATACTCCGTAGCCCGATGCCGATCAGAAATGCGCTACCTCATCGATTTGAATTATTAGTTTTAAGTTCATATATTTTATTTATTATTCCTAATGTACATCGGTTACTTATTAAAAGTCAATCGAAGAATGCAAGAAACACACATAAAGGGCATCAATTAAAACATCTGAATGTTTATAATTCATAAATTTATTTAATTAATTCTAGGCGCAATAATAAATAGGCCCTTTTTTTCATCTAGGGCCCCATGGCATTGTATGCCTCCACGCTACGCCACTGGCTTCGAGTATCTGAGCTCGATTGGAAGATCACCAAAGAACATGGCAAAGTCGATAATAGCTACTCGCCTTAAATCTGATGCATTTTGGGATCAGTTTCTCTACGTCCTGTTCATTTTACATATTTCTTTAACTTTAATATCAGCAGTATGTTAGAAAACACTTCTAGTGTTAAGGTAATTTATAAACGACAGTAGACATTTTCTATTAAGAACGCTGTCAGTACTTTAAACTTTTTTTTACACTGCCTCGACAACGTGACTACGGTACACCTGATGGTAAGTGCAGTGTAGTCCAAAAACGAAAGCGACCATCAAAGAATGAAAATCCGTTTATAGTCTCCGTCGTCACGTCGGCCCTCATATGCTACGACTGAAATTATTGGATATACACAAGCTGATCCCGAAACGCGACAGGCCAAAGCGAGTCACTATGACGGTCTTTACACTTGTGTACTGTAGTTACGACCCAGTTTGGGCAAATTGCCCTACCACCATAAAACTTTACCCACATTTTGCATATATAAAAAACTTAAAGGTTAACATAGATATTTACATTAATCTATGAATTTTTCGTCTGCAATATGGTTGAATCGGCTAAGACATCTGCGCTATATGTTGTCAGATTAAACTTGTTTACGAGAAAGCCGTGAGTCTCAGACCATAAATCATATGAAAGAAGCTCTACCAGCAATGCACTACTGCTTTACCAACGTTTCAACTATAACTCATGTTTACAGAAATTTTCTACTGATATTATTTACTCAGTATTTATGTATTGCTTCTAAGGAATTGTATGTTACTAAAATATACTTAGTATTAACATTAAATCAATTATTTAAATCATATTTGTGTTTTTTGCGAGTAGTCATTTTCAGTCTACATAAATATATTAAACACCTAATATATGCAATATTATATTTATAAAAGTACTAGCTGATACGCTAACTTCGTACCGCCATGAATATCGGCTTTATTTAGTTCTCCGCCACTATCCGTCTACCTTTATTTGCCTTTCATCCGTCCCTCCCCTTTTTTTATACCGACTCTACACAGTGGCTGCACCATACCTGATGGTAAGTATGGTGCAGTCCAAAAAAGTATTTTATCCTCACCCTCACCTCCTCCCCTCAACCTCTGTTGCTTATACTCTATCTTCTTTTCAAAATATAAATAAGTATACAGTGACTAATTTACTTTTATTTATACATCGCCATCGGTATGAGACACGCCTTTGAATTTCTTTTTACGCGCGTGCTTATTGTGAGATTACTTTAAGATATTTAAATAATACGCTATTAAAGATTTTCATAAAATACATGAAATGCTTAAAGGCAAGTAACGTATTTAAGATGATAATAATTAATTGTATTCATTTAAATAGTATCCCAACTACCGCACTGAAAGCAGAGATGGGCAAAATGTAATATGATTAATGACTAACGATTTCAAAATATTGTCTTAATTTTAATATTGTTGCTCTGTAATCATTACTAAATCCCTTTAAAACATTAAGGAGTCATAAATATGTATGTAATTGAAGATTCCGTAGTGTTTAAAACATTGATGACCAGGATACAGTCATATTAATGATAAAAAACGCAAAATATAGTCGTAATCGTTTTTCATTCATCTGATTACATTTTGCCCATTTATAACTGAAAGTGACAGTTTTTTTAGAAGTTGGAATGGCTACAGCTGTCCTTAAAAGATTAATATATAGTATCCTTACCTTTTTCATAGACCTATAGAAGTGGAATAAGCCTACTATACTGTATTCTATTATATTTCAAAGGATTAGGCAGTGTTTTCGATAAAAGCTCCCAAGCGGCCTGACTCTTTCCGACATTTTAACAATTATCGTAATATTTAAACCAATTCACACAAAGCCTTAACAAATTTTACAATAAAAATTTCCTCAGGAACCACTGTCTATTGGTGAAACCTCATGAAAACCCGTTCAGTACTCTATGGGTTTATCGCGAACAAACAGATAGACAAATACAGCCGATTTTGTTATTTTTATTAATATGTATTGATCTGTAGAAGTGATAATGGCGTCAAAATGATGAAATTAACATAAAATTGAAATATGACCGCCAAAGTGCGCCAAATATGAACAAGGTAGGAACGTACGTAGGGTTATTTTTTATAAAACTTGCATGCGCACGTGAATGCAAAGATTATTCATTATAATAAATTAAAATTCATAATGCTAGTTTTTGAATTAGTTACTTAGAAGTAACTATTTACGTACCTAGAACCCTTTTAAAAGTACTTTGCGTTTAAAATCACACTCTAGAAGTAGTCGCTTAGCGTCTGTTGGTGGAATTAAGGAATCGTTCAGAACAGACGCGAGACGTTTTGAAACAATGCGCATCGTTCAGATAATCTATTAAATTGCGCGATTTAGCTTCGAAGAGCGGGTTAGGGCAAATTAAGCAAATTAAGAGCTAGCTTCTGCGACAGTAATTACTGAGCGTCTATACTTGGACACCGACCAACTAACAAACATAGTTATCCCATAAATATTCAGCCACAGTCCTACTGAGAGCTATCAAATATGAACTTTAAGATATAAAATAATGTGGTTTAGTGAAACCATAAATATCTTTAAATAAGTTTTCGTTGCCAATAGGAAATATGTGTGGCCAGAAAACAAAGTATCTAATAATGATGGTTGTTATTTTTAAAATGGAAAAGGCTTCAGTTATAATTTGAAAGGATAATAAGGAATATTACAAGACTTTTAATTTGTGCGATACTTTGGAAATGCAAGTCCCATCAAAATATGAGACACTGATTAAAAACTTAAGTAAATTTTGGAATATAGAAAAACAATCTATGCAGATTAATTTGGATTAATTACATTTATATTATAAAAGTAGAAGAAGTATTATAAGATATAAATTTAAGAGACAGAAGGCGAGGGCAGTTTACACAATCTTGATGTAGTGATCAAGGGGTGAAATATAATATGACTGGAAAATTCTGCAGATATGGATTATTTGGAAAACTATATTATCGGTGGTATATGTAGGTTAGCATATCGATGAAAACTCAATAGGTTCCTGAATATTGACGGTCGCCATAACGCACGAACAGTGTCATGCCGACTATCAGAAAAAGAACAATCATTCTGCAAAATTAGTACAAAACCCAACGGGAAATCAATAGACGCAAACGGAACAAATACGGACTGATTAGATAAATCAACAGACTATATATACTTATCATATACGATTACCTTCTCCTGTATTAAAATGAAAAAATATTTTTATCGTTTTTGTTTAATTAGCAATTAATTAAAATTATGGAAAACAGCATCGCGCCCCGATTTGACCCAAGAGACTACTCAATCTTTAATTATTTTCCTTCTGTACTATACTTATACCTAAAAAGTTCTATTAAATACTTTGAATACGACCACGCAATAAGCCCGTTTATTACAATAAATACTTTTTATTTTCAAATATTTCAGTCAGATAGATACATTATATTTTACTAGTCTTTAAATACAAGCGTTCAAATATATTTAACAAGTGTAACATAAGTTACAGTGTGACATGCCTCTTATTCGATTTATGAGGGACCCGATTTCTCGATTTCCGAACGTAACTCAATTGGTCGGAACCCCCAGGGGATTCATATGGATTATGAATGTTATCATCCTCGACTATTGTAAAGGCAGGCGTGAAAAAATTTACTACATACATGAATTAATTGGAATTACTAAAACACATTAGTTCGTAATTTTTTATTTCGTTAAAATAATTCATTATTTTTTTACTAATAATCTTGATAAAGAAATAGGAAATTAGATCTTTAAATATACAAATAATATATAAACGAATACTTTCTTGAATTAAAAGAAGGGATTGAAGCTAAATGTAGTTACTTTTAAACTTTACAAAAAGTTTGTTAATTGAAAATAACTTTTTACTTTTTGAATAATCTAGTAAAAGTAGCTAACAAAAATTATAGAGCGATGTTTTGTGATGGAAATAAAATATAGAGAAAATCAAACATCAAGAAAAAACAAAAATATATCATTGAGGTGACGAAACAGTGGGTAATGAAGTAAGCTTGGGCGGGCGGCGTGTCGGCTGACGGCCTATCGACTCAGCCGCCCCCGCGCGTGCACTCACCTCAAGGTCAACGCGGCGATCACCTCACGCCCGGACCGACCGAACCTACGCGACTCAAACTAACCCACCTTACAGTTTGAATATTTAAAAATTCAACCCTCGTCCTTCCGGCACATTTTCCCGGGCTCGGGCGGCCGCCGCCCATAACATCCCCGAGAAAACTGACGGACGTCACTGATCCTCAACGGGTTTTATAGGCGCCGGAGGGGCGGGGCGTCGTTCTGAGTTGCGCCGTCGAATTGCGAACTCGATAAATAAATTAATTAAAAGTGCAAGTGAGCGATCGGCGGTGTGCAGCGACCTGCGAACTCGTCTAGCTTCCCCTTAATTGGAATTTTAGGCCTACAGAGTCTAAGATTAGGATTATTCTGAATTTAGCCTCATTACTATATACGACGATGAATAGGACGTGCAAATTTTAATCCGTAAATAAATATATGCAGATTATTACACATGATTAATAATGATGAGGTGTACTTGTAACATGCTTTTTTGATTCATAATCGTCAGTTCTTAAGTTTAAAGAAATTTATTTTAAACCAAAAAATAAATCTTTTCATTTCACTTACATGAGAAAAAATAAAATGCAATACAAGGCGGTAGTAACATAAAAATTACAAACTAAGTAGTAAACATACACAAAACTTACAGATACAGCACCAAACTATATACAATATAATAAACACAGGCATAACCACTGCAGTAAAATACTCAGTTTGAGACTGGAAGCGCTATGTAATAAAGGGGTATTTTTTTTATACTGGCTCGACATTGTGACTACATAGTACCTGATGGTAAGTACAATGTAGTCCAAAAACGAAAGCGACTATCAAAGGATGAAAATCCATTGATAGTCTACATCGTCATGTCGGCCCACATATACCGCGACTAAAGGTCTCTAGGTATATGAGCTACTGGATATACACAAGCTGATCCCAAAACGCGACAAGCCGAAACTGGTCACTATAACGGGCTTTACACCCATGTACTGTGGTCGCGATCCAGACGGGCACAGACGCCCTACCACCTCGCTGCTGCTCGTTTAGCACCACCCAGGAGTCACGTGTAGGGAAACTAGGGTAAAGCCTCCGGACGCGAGCAGCTTCGACTCCCATGCGAGCAGCTTCGACTCCCAAAATAAAAATAACTAATATAATAATATTTAATTTTCTTTGAAAAATATAGAGAGATGCAGAATATTTGACACAATTAGGGAATTTATTGTAGATTTTAATGCCTTTAATAGTTAGATTTGTCTTCCCAAAATTAGTCCTTGGCCTAGTTAATATATCTAAGGGCGGCTTGCACTAACAAATTAAATCTAGTTTAGAGTTATATAAAATGTTATTTAGCGCTGATCTGTACTTATTGTCTTGCACTAAATCAAAACCTAGTTATAACAACTCTTAAACTGAAATCATCATTAAGATGGAATCAAACCTATTCAATTAATAAGCGTTTTATACAAGCTTAAACTAGATTAATTCGTTAGTGCAAGCTGCCCTAAGTTACTCGAATTTCTTAAAGCTCGTCCGTAGTTTTTCGCCTTCAAGGATATATTAGTGTGAATCTCCCTTAATATTATTTTCCTAACGAGGATACGTATATATTATTTATACGTTTGAGCTACATTCATTAATTTAGTATTTTGTTATATAAGTGTAGCAGGTGTCCGAAAGTTCTTCGAAAAGAAATCTTCTTAAATGATTTTGCCGTACCATGTACCCGTAGATTGCATATATTGTTAATCTTTGATTGAATTTAGCTTGTTTTGGTCAGGGTGAGTTGGAACGATTAGTCGAGGCAATACTTATGTCACAGCTACGGACTTTATGCTCGCTTATCATCTCTATTTTGACGTCATTGTAATATTGTTTCATCATACATTATATCAATGTATTAATGAAACAACACTGCTATAACAAACCGCGGTCGGCCGCTGTTTAATTCAGAAAACGACAGCATCCGTCGAGACAATAGATAAAAGATCCATTGATGGTCGCCATGTTTATGCCTGACTACTCAATTTATCATTACCGTTTCTTTATTGGACCTACTCCATAATATGGACACAATACGCTGACAGGAAGATCAGTCTACAATTCAAGAGCATAGAAGAGTTAAGAATTAGAAAAATTGTTAATCAGTGTCTGGATTTAGGGCGGCTTGCACTAACGAATTAATCTAGTTTAAGCTTCTATAAAACGCTTATTAATTGAATTGGTTTGATTCTATCTTAATGATGATTTCAGTTTAAGAGTTGTTATAACTAGATTTTGATTTAGTTCAAGACAATAAGTACAGATCAGCGCTAAATAACATTTTATATAACTCTAAACTAGATTTAATTTGTTAATGCAAGCCGCCCTTAGATACGTAACAATAAAATTGACTTCGTAAACCACCGTTAACTGTTGATCTGATTTATTATTTGTAGGTAGAGTTAATACACAAGATGTATCTACCACCATTTTTAAAAGTATTATATTATCATTTTAATATCTTTTTATATTTCGAACATTCACGGTAGTCAGTGGTATATGGATTACAGCCGTAAAGGGATGACCACATTTAAAGATTTTTGATAAAAACTTATTTGAGTAAGGAATCGCATGCAATTAATGGGCAGTCTGTATTTGATCAAAACAATCGATAAGATCTATGATAAGGACAATTTCTCTTAAACAATCACTGTGTTAACTATTAAAGAAAACTATCAAATCTAACGTTTCTTATATTAAATTGGGTCGATTTCGAACATAGGTAAGCACTTTTTTATAATCCTTGAATGTGGTTACTATTTCAAAAAATGAGATAATGTTTCCTTTGATCAAATATTTTTTTATATTAAGTATTCTTCAATATTTATTTTACTTTTTCTATATGCTCCGTTCATTTTTTCCACCTCTATAAGGTGGTGGTGTTTCGTCCTGTATGACCTTAACTACGTCAATGGATTAACAAATAAAGGCGGAACAAGACTCGAATAAGGTTTTATGTAATGTATTTTTCTTTATGATTTAGTGGCAGACGTTGGACTTCAATCAAGTTGGTGAAAGGTGAAGACGAGGAAAACGATGGATGCGTCTGGCCAACAAATGTTTATTGACTCTTCTTTAAAGGCTCTCAAATGATAAGAACGTGGTAATATAGACGCTGAGAAAAGTAACATCAAATTGTGGATTACTCAGGAACTAAAATTGAAAGTCTATGGATATGCACAACCCTGTTATAGCGTTCATACAATGCTTGTAATTAAGCGACCGACCGCAAAGAGAAATCACAATACAGCACATTACAGGCTACACGGGTCTGGACCCGGCTTTAAGAAAGTACCTACAAAGAACCCGTTAGTCACATTTCTTTGGTCACATTGCTAGGGGAGTGCAATGACGTCATGATGGCGCAGCCATAGAAGAGAAAAAAGGTTTGCCAAGAAGAAATGTGCCTCGTGTTTAAACACGAGTTTTCCAACTTTGAAGTGGGGTGACTCACAATTATATATACTATTGCTTTGTATTTCTTTCTTATAATATTTTTTAAATATTGCTTCACCCCGACTTGGTCACGTTTCCAGAAACGAGTTTTGCAAGAACAAAAACTTATACATACTTTGAACTGTTTCTTAATCATAAATTTTCTTCTATGAATTTCGCCTTGGCTTCCTAAATGTATATGTCGCGAGCGCCATCTACAAAATGTCGCGATGCGTTGACGCCTTACAACTCTCGAAAAACGTATTGGGAGAAAGATAGTTGCGAGGTTACATTTACAGTCAATAGATTTGGGGGAAAGACTCGTGTGGATCGATCGAGCGCGCGACACCATGTGCAGCATCACACATCATCAATCCTTGTCTTAATTCATATATAGTCGGCCGGCAAATGTTTTTTTATCAAGCCTTCCCCATCAGTTCGAAGTTTACGATCGTTGCGCTGATTTCGAGGATCAGACCAGGAAGGAATAGCCTGCCACGAGAGCTAACAAGCCAGGACCGCGAGAGAGCCAGCGTACTGGTTAGTGCATCGCATTGTACGCGAGAGACACGCAACCGGGGCTAGGGTTGTTAGCCATTTTTAACCATCTGTCTCATTCCCATATTGTGGTGTAAAATTCTATATACAAACGCGATTTCATCACAAACTACCTACCTACTACCAGTAGATTAGGGGTGCTGAAACGGTTGATCGGGAGAGCTTTGTGAGCCGATGTCAGTAAATATTGGCCGATATCTGTTGATTCACAATTTTGGTTTGATTTCCATATAATAAAATCCCGGTTTGTAAATTACACTAACTTTTCTAGATTCGTGATTTACATACAATACATTCTTGTAAAGCACATACTTGCAGTATTTCCCTACCTACACCTTTACAATCGATCGTTTATAGTCTAACAATTTTAAAATAGATCGCCAGCTATTCAAATATGGGCACCTCTGCTGTATGTATATCATACAAATATATGATTTGTGACTCCGCGAACTTCAATACTACTATGTTATTGTTTTATACAAGACAAGTACTACCTGTTTATTCAACTCTCCAAAAGTAATTTCTGTAATTAATCCGGAAACTCTTCTAGAAAAATGTATATTACTATGCTTTTATAAAATAAGCAGAATCAATGAAATTAATATATAAATTTTATTGTTCCTTAAATATTTTTCAGTACAAAAAAAGATATTTATTAATTTCAATAAGTGTTTCAGTCTGAATAGTAATTTTGACCATATCGCCATGAGCCCGGATAGCTCAGTCGGTAGAGCATTGGACTTTTAATCCAAGGGTCCAGGGTTCAAGTCCCTGTTCGGGCGGTCATTTTTTGCGTATTTTTTTTTCTTGTTGGGTTTGATTTATTTTGTGTATTTACAATATATACAATTTTCGTAATTAGCTATAAATTCTTCAACATTATTTTCATCCAATTCATCATTTTGAAAAATAATAATTTTGTATGACATTAAAAAATGTTAATGGTTATTTACAATAACAAAGATAAATAATTTAAATTTATATTTTAAAAAATATATTCTACAACTAATTTTTTTTTCTAGAATCGTGTATAGCTTATAATTTCAAACAAACAAATGTCAGCCCCTGTGGCCTAATGGATAAGGCATCGGCCTCCTAAGCCGGGGATTGTGGGTTCGAGTCCCACCAGGGGTATGTATTTTTACAGTAATTTTGTTCTACGACTGATTTTTCACATTCCTGTAGTCATATGTAAGATGGCATTGTACTTAGATATAATATCTGCTTTTATTTTAGGGCTAAGGTATAACATACATAAATATACTAGATCGTTTGATATTAACATTAAATATAGCTACGTTTTATTAATTTTAGCATTAGTTTACATCTTCGTCCTGCGTTAACACTTAGCACTTTAATTCACATTTTAGTAAATTAAAAGGTGAATAACTACACACGAAATATGTTGCTTCTGATATAGCGGCTATATTTAGCAACAACAAAAAATAAACTTACGAAAGTGCATAGTCCAATCAATCGTTTTATAATAATAATGGGATAAAAATTAATAAAAGTCGATTGAATTATTTAATTATCTGTACAAAATTATTGTGGTCCTTTATCACTACGCCAGTACCTACGCACAAATTGTTTACATCGTGCATTAAATTTAGTGTAATTTTAATGGATCTTTTCAGAGATTCCTCGTTGCTTTACTACGTTCAATATACGCATAATAAGCTCTTTATTACGTCGTACAGTCGCAATAAAGCGCAATAGAAATTGTGAAATGCCCTCAATATTGAAATGTCGACCCAGTTCCCGCAGCCGCGGGGCGCTGATGTTAGGGTAACCTACGGGGAGAAAGGTTCACTAACTCGCGTGATTAATAACGACTAGTGACAGCCGTCATGTATTTTATTGCCTGTATTAACATGTGATTCCGTCATCATCCGGGGCGTTAAAACCGTTTAGAATTATAAAGTAAAACATTAATCTCAAGAACGGTTGCATTTCCTATGTTTTTTTTATATATTGATTATATTAATTTTCAACCAATGTCTTTACAGTTTAACTATTATGTTTCCTAGACAAATGAATTATTATTTTCCATCTTATGGCATGATTACTGAATCGGATGTTAAAATTTAACGGTGATAGTGATTAGACCAGAGAGTTAACCAACTGTTGCCATATACACACAAACGGAGCCTCCAAGTGACTTGTCATACTTTAGAAAATAAATTAAGAATGTTTGGGTTTCCACTATGAATAGAAAAATAGATTACAAACTACAATATTATTTTACATGAGCCCAATTACTTTATTTCTAAAGAATTTATATTGTATGGGAGTTATAATATGTGTATGCTATAATACAACTACAAAATAAATATCAAAAGACTAAGAAGACTTCCAATTTTCTGAAGGAATAATTTACTAATCGCTCGTAGGTGGAGGTAACTAATAGTATATTGCCGTTTGGGCTCATATCTGAAATATTTAAACAACATTGACTTGTCAGCCGGCAGCCTACGTGACGATGAAATTTATAACAATGTTATCCTCAGTCTTAGGTTGAGTGGCGGTGACAGTAGCGCACAGCGGGCGACAAAATGTGCCCGTCATTTAACTGTCAGAGCCATTGCGAAAACAATACGGCTATTTCCATGTAATAGCTATCGTTATTGGACGTCTAGAACACGACTACGCCTGTATATATTTCACGTGACCATTTAATCAGAGTAGAAACTTACTGCTTAATCGGATGGAAGTAATTGATGGTACAGCGACACAACCTCTTGCGAAATCACGTGACAGCTACCAAAATAGTCCCGAAGTTTAATATAGGTAATCCTGAGTTGGTAGACCGAGGTTTCTTATATTCAAACGTAACGCAGTCACCATATAATAATACAGGCTGATTTTATAGACGAGGAAGATATTCGAGGAGGAGATTCAGAATTCGATTCTAATTCCAAATACGCTCGGCGTCACAAAAGTCGCACCTCTATGAAAATGAGTTTCAAACGTCTCCCATAGTCAACAATTAAATTAAGGCCAATTATTTTTGATATCAATTAAAAGTATGTTTAACGACCTTTAAATTATCTACAATTAGAATTCTAAAACACTAGGAATTACATTAGCACTTGAAGTTGAAAAAAATGTTATCAAAATACACATTACAATGGCCACTAACTGTAGCACCCTACAGGAGTATAAAACGCCCGACCCGGGTCAAATGTGAGTCATTCGTCATCCAGACATTGAAGAGGACACACGGGAATAGCTACAGCAAAAAAAATACCTCTGAAAATGGGTACTACTGCCCCTCAAGTCATTGCACTACTGAAATCTGGAATGCTACAATGTGATGTTGCTCGGCAACTGAACAAAAGTCGTTTTTCCGTTCGTAGAGTCTTTCAACGATTTCAAGAGACTGGTGGCTATATTCGAAGACGTGGATATGGAAGACAACGTTGCACATCCGAAAGAGACGATCGCTTCATTGTGTCGACTTCTTTGCGAAATCGGTTCTCCAATGCTGTTGAGCTGCAACAACAGCTCCGATCAGCTCGTAGAACATCCGTTAGCATTTCTACGATTAGAAGAAGGTTGAATAGGATAGACCGGTTGGAATTTACTCGCGAACATGTGGATTGGACACTAGACCAATGGAGGGCTATGCTCTTCTCGGATGAGACAAGGGTGTGTCTTTTCTGCAACGACAGACTTAAGAGAGTCTACAGAAGGCAAGGGGAACGATTTATACAACCCTGTATTCAAGAAACAGTGGAATATGTGGGTGGTTTGTGTATGTTCTGAGGCGGCATGTCAGTCGACGGCAAAACGAACCTTGTGTGCGTTTCTCGGACTGGAAGTGTTCGAGGAAAAGGGTCGCTGACTGCTCATCGGTACATAACGGATATCCTGGAAGAACAAGTTGTACCTTATGCGGGTTTTGTTGGCAGTGAGTTCATGTTGATGCATGACAACGCCCGCTGTCACCCCGCACAAATTGTAAGAGACCACTTGCGAGAAGTCGGGATCTCTGTTATGCGCTGGCCGGCACGAAATCCAGACCTGAATCCTATCGAGCACCTTTGGGACGATCTGAAACGACAAGTTCGAGCACACGATCCTGCCCCTAGAACTCTTCAAGATGCCGTCATTGAAGAATGGGACTACATTCCTCAAGAAACAATCGTCACATTAATTAGGTCTATGAGAGAACGTATGGAAGCAGTCATCAGGGCTAGGGGGGGTATCACTAGGTTTTAAGTTATTTTTAAAAATGTTACGTATTATTTTCTGTCGTTATAAAATTACACTTTTTAAACATTTATATTAGTTTATTTTATTTTTTATTTCCTGGTAAACAAAAACAAAATCTAGCGATTTATTCTTAAAATTGAATAAATTTTCTTTCCAATGATACCCCATAGTCATAAATCCGTCATTGGTTAATTGGGTTAAAATAATTTTGAAAGGAATTCTTAAAGAGGTGCGATTTTTGTGATGCCGAGTGTATATAGAAATAGTGATATCTTAATATTTCCATTAAAATAAACTAATTTATTGTCATCATATTAAGGGGCAATGACACACATGATAGAATAAATAACAATTAATTTATAAGTAGGTATCTTGTTTCTCCTAAGCCAGTATAAAGTACGAAAGGGTAACGAGTCAATTACCTGTTTACCTAAAATTACGTAAAAGGAATTTTATCTAAATGCCAATCAATCGTGCACCACACGCGCTGCGGTGTCCAAACGTTTTATGGATCAATTCTCATTTGTTCAACAATGTTTCTTTATGATTTGTTAGGGAATATTGTTATATACATATTTATTAGTTATAACAAAGTACAAATAATTCTTTTCTGAAATATCTCCCTCGTCTATAAAATCGCCCTGTATAAAATACCCTGTTTCTCCTGAGCATACATACGGCAGACTCAATATATCGAGTAAATATCAAAATGCCTCACGCTGCTCTTCATAAGATTCTTACTTCTAAACGGTCGTTATTAAAGGCGTTCTTTATTGTTAACAAATGAGTCTTTTATCTTGACTTAAATCACACTAGATTGAGAGTAACAAAAGAGATAAATATGTAAGTGGAGAAAACTGGCGCAGACAGCAAATTCCAACCTTAACGAATATGAAAAATATATACATATACAAATAAATACCCTATAAGCTAAGCACTGATAAGTTTTTTTAAATACTTATGCGAAAGGTGGTATCTAATGGTGAAGTCAATTACAGGACATGAATATGTTATAATATCCAAATTATCAGAAAATAATTAAAATTAATGTTGTTAAGTAAAATTCTATTACAATGTTTGTTTCAATTTTTATACATAATAACATGTTAGGGAACTGTTACGAAGTGACGTTGGAACTTTTACGGCTTGCTATCGCCACAAGCGGCAATGGAGGAGTGCAATATTGACAGATCATTAATTCGATAGCAAATTGTGCTGAAGCCGTGTTCAGTGCAGGTGATTGTGAACTTTTCAAATTATCCTCGTGTTCCGCGGTTGTTTCCACTGCAAATAGACTCCATCGAGCGCGAAGCTGAGTGGCAAGCCGAGCTTTTTACTCCGGGGATATCAAGTTGAATAAACCGTGCAATATACAACCAAGCAGATAACACGAACACACGCTTGGTTTATATAACTGTCCCCAGCGACCGACGGAAATATGTCGTATCGATTTTTCTACGAAATGTCAATTTACTTGACGTCGATCGTATGTAGGTAATTGTTACATGTGGTTCCAGTAATTAGATCCCGAAACTGTAACTATAAGATCCATAATATGTGAAAAATATAAGAATAGCGCTTATTAAATTACTAAATTAACAATAAGAAAAAAGGAATTACACTCAAAATTTTATTGCTAAATACATTTAACAATATTATAGCATTAAAAATGTGAATGCGATGTCTTTGGTGCTGTCTCCGTGAGATTTGTGTAACCCTGAGTTTGTAATCTTTATAAATCCACCTCCTTGTATCTTGTTTTTAATTATTGTTATTTTTCTCGTGTAAGTGAAATGCAATGTTTCTTTTTGAGAAAATAAATTTCTTTAACCCGAATATATGTCCAATATTTTAATATAAATTTCCTTAGCGTTTTTAATTTAGGCAAAAAATAAGCATTACCATTCTATGAGACAATGCTGTTGACGTTGTCAGCACAGATGGGCAAAATGTAATGAGATTAATTATTAACAATTACAAAATATTATTATAATTTTGATTTCGTTAATGTGTAATGTAAGCCCTTCTAAACATTAATGAGTCATAAATTTGTTTGCAATTAAGAATTCATTATTGTTTAAAACATAGATGAGCAAAATGTAATCAGATTAATGATTAACAATTACAAAATGTAGCTGTGATTTTAATTTTGTTGCTCAGTGATCATGATTAAATCCCGTCAAAACATTAAAAGTCATTAATGTGCATGTAATTGAGGATTCTATAGTGTTTAAAACATAGATGAGCAAAATGCAGTCATATTAATGATAAAAAACGCAAAATGTAATTATAATAATTTTTCATTAATCTGATTACATTTTAAATAGAAGAAATAGATCTCGTTGTAAATAGTTTCTTTTTTTACTTTTCCTATAATATATGTTTTTTTTTTAATATATTATTGTTAATCACAATTAGAATTATATATTATAGCTTAGATCTTTAATTTAAAAGATGAATGACGAGTATATGAGTAACGAGTGCCGATTTTAAACAATAAGCTGGAAGTTATCGTCGTGGGAATCACATTATCTTCGGGTGTAGGTTTCCATAAGATCTAACATATAAAAGATCAAAGAGTGTAGTAATATTAAAAAGGCTTGTGTGTACGGTATTTCGTGACTCATTTGAAACCAATTGTCTAATCGAAGCCGTATTGTTTGGGTGTCCCTTTATCATCTTCATTTATTGAAACACAAAGTGAAATTAGTAAATAAAGAACGTACCAGAAGTTCTACTTTGATAAAAAAAGGGTGTGATATGTCTTTGAACATTCATAAAGAACGAAGTGAATTTCATTTGTATATGTATAATTTATGATATAGTAAGTACAATAAAATTAACAAAGGGATGCTAAAAGGACTTTAATAATAGTCTCTAGTAAACACACAATATAGTTGGAAAGAAAGAGTAGCATTGAATATTTTTTGTACTTTCGTTAGGATAAGGCTTTGTGTGTTGTTAGATTTAATTAGTACATTGGTAATGTAGCTTTAAGATTAGGTTTAAGGTTATATTGTAAATTTATACTAAATAAAAGACACCACTTCGACCTTATCAGCGAACGGATGAAAGAATGACGAATGAAAGGCAGTGGAATGGGAGTGGTGTGAAATTTGAATTTAAGCATTGTGTAATGTTATAGCAATTAAGTCTATATCTTACTGTCGAGATACTTACGCTTTTAAAAAAAAAGCTTTACTCCACCCAGTAGCGGTGTGAGACTGGCAATAAAAAACTTCATGCCAATATAGACAATTACAATATTTACTATTTAGACACAAAAATTTCTTAATTTAGTTTTTTAGTTTGTTATTTAATGTCATAAAGTTGAATATTAAGCAAAAGAGATATAAGTCTATTCTCAGCCCAAATATCCGCCCTCAGCAGGCGTCAAAGGGACATATTCTTTTAATTAAGCCACGCGGAAAGCGTCGTAACTTTTACGAGGTCCGTGATTTAACTATTATTTGTCATCAATTTTATGTGGCCTTAAAGCAAATAAGTAGAACATTCGGAACAGTATCATAAAACGCGGCATTTAGAGACCCGCCCATTGTTAGTCTTTATTTGTAAGTATCTACGCTACTTAACATTACTTTTATGGGCTGGAAGTGGCTGTAGAATAAAATGTGCCGAATAAATTAACAATTGCGATTAGCAACTTTGGTTTGTTATCAAACCAAACTAACTGACTAACTAACTTGTTAACTTGATTATTCAAGTTAGTGTATATTTCTTTTATTAAGTATTAAAATATAATATTTTTATTTATGCAATTATAAAAGTGTTTTTCTGAAATAGAAAAATTTTCTTAGCAGTAACGCCATCGTTCGTGAAGTTAAAACTAATATGTTACCCTCTAGTGTCGAATACTATAACTAAATGAACAGTATGATGTACAATATTTTTTGTACTTTATTAACTTGTCAATAGATGGCGTAGTATGTTACCCTCTAGTGTCGAATATTATAACTAAATGAACAGTATGATGTACAATATTTTTTGTACTTTATTAACTTGTCAAAAGATGGCGCTTTAGCGTAATAAATAATGAATCCCTGAGTGAAGCAATAATAAAATTATAATAAATAATCAAGGAATACATATTATAAACAGCTAAACCTTACCTCCAGGTTAGATTGGTGTATTTCCATTTCTCCCCTTGTACAGCAAATCTTTTCTTTCTATGTCCGTTTTCGTAGTCACCTTCTTCTCTGTCAGGTCTACCACATCTCTTTTGCTTCATGAGATATTTTGTTTCTTCATCTAATTCTCCTGTTACCGGTATTCCACCAAACTCCTAAAAGTATTAAGAATATTTTTGAGGTAAATAATATAAATTTACAAAGGCAAATCACTTGTGAAGATCATTTTTTTTTTGTGTAATAGTAGGATCCAAAAATGCGATTGGACATTATAATACACGTTGTTTTATGATTTTTGCACTATCATAAGAATATTATAATTTCGCGAATATAATACATTCGCGAAATTAGTAAATACTATCATTACGAGCCGTAATGATTTAATAACACTGAAGTATTTAATACTTTGGTTATTTTATATTCGCTCATAAAAGATCTCTGAAGATGTTAACAACTGAAGGTTTTTTATTTTATTTTTAAGGGCCCTAGTTCCTACAGTACCACCAGGAAAAAAATAATTCATTTTTAATATGTCTTTTTTGTTTTAAATATCAAATAAATAATATTATTTAAGTATTGCCATAATGTTTCTACGTTCTCTCAAAGCAAAGAAAAAAGCAACGCCTATTTAGCCTAGTCTCTGGATATTGAATACTAACCTGCAACGTTTTAATTGCAATCCTGAAGTCATCTTCGTAGGCTTGCGCTTTGTCACCCATCAGCAAATTGCCGACTTCAGGCCGACCTTTTTTAAGATAGCCGAACGCTTCCAAATAACTTCTCTGTAAAAAAAAAACATAAAATGTATGTTAAAAATAATAAAATAATATATCGTCCCGTTATATCCCTTTCGGTGCGTGCAGAGATACATTAATGGCTGTATACACTTTGCGCTTATATTCAGTGCTCATCGTGACGAGCAGCGCAGCTGATCGCCGTTCTCAGAGCACTTACACATGGCTTTTCTATTAGATGCCACATGAGTTTCCTCAGGACGATTTCCTTCACTGGTGAGCATATGGGGCCTATTTAATCTGGAAAAACCCAGATGTATGTGCGAGGATTTAAACCTAATACCATTTGCGTTGCCGCGCATCTTTATCGGTCTCTAATTCACTAGACAACTACAGCCATTTTAATTTAAATTGATTAAAAACGAAATAAAACGTAGCCTCCTGTTTGCATGTAAGAGAGCCTCTTTATTCGATTTTTTTATTACATTCAAAATCGTCATTGGCTTTGTGTCATAGTTTTACATAATATATCCTAATTTCAAATCGTTATCATATTAGGTTAAAAGTTATAGGCCTCTCACAGACAGACGTACAAATTATCAAACCCATTTTCCCAAGTCAATTATACAAAAATGATAGTAATCAATTTCTCAAACGCTTTAACAGTAAAAATTAATTTTATTTTTATCAGTTTATATAAGCATGAAACAGAGAACCAATCTTGATGGGGCTATAACCCAGTAGCGTTCATTCCATAGATGCATGAAAGCATTGCATGCCCTTACGATTAATAAGTCTAGAATAAATTGGTTTAATTTAAATAAAAAAGGAACCCTTTATATTCATATCTATTCTATTTTCACGCCATCTATCTTCCCTATGAAAGTAATATAATATTTAATATCATTATATATTATTCGCATTAATTATATGAATCTGCCTACCCTGTCCGAATACCCTATTGCACGTCACTGCTATAACCGTAGTAATACAAGTACATATTTATATGTCCTATCAATAGTAAACCTAGTTTCATTCAAATGGGTGGAATAGAAACGTTGATATCGCTTGAACGCTCTGTAGTTATCAGCATTATACTAATAATAGCTAATCAAGTTAAATGATTATTCTCTGTGAAAATGGAATAGCCTAACTAAAGGATAACATCTAATTTGCTACAAACGAGGGGTATTTCATCATTACTAATGCAGACAAAACCGCAGTCAACGTTTATTGGATTACCATATTATATCACCAAAACCATATTTCCCCATTACCTAAACAAGTGATGTAATTTAAGGACACAGCCTAATAAAGGCGTAACTTCGATCATAATATTATTTCGATGCCTTACAAAACCGCATTATAAACAGTAATGAATTAGCAATGACAGTTGTGAAATTTGGAAATATTAGGTTAAAACAGCCATAGCTTTTACGTGAGCAATAGAAACTGACTCAAATGAGTGTCGGTGGTTCGTAAAGTGAATAACAATTACCTAATTGAATCAGAATGCAATGGTATCACAATAGGAAGCTCGCTAGTCGAAGCTACATCTCACACGTAACGCCTTACATTGATTTATTGCCCGTGTAAATGCTAATAAAATTAACATATCATTAAGTAGATATGTATATAATAATACATTTCTGAACTATGTTCTGGTTTATTATTATTACGAAGCAATTAATAAGTCCAAAATAACAATACCGTTGTTATTTTACGCATTTTTCTTAAATAATTTGTTTTATTAGGTACTTAATAGACACAAGTTGATACTGTAAATTGCGGTGGAAAAATTTATGGTGTATTTTTCTTATTAAATACATGAATATTTATTCATTAATAAAGTAAATGTATCTTCTATTCAAATGATTTTTTTTTCTATATGTTCTTACGTTAATCCTACCAAATGAAGATTAAAACATAGAACAACACGCTTTTCAAAGTTTAGAGTCTTAATATAAGCCTATAACGATGCCCGTATCTTATATTATAATCTTTGAATGTCCTCATTAAACATTGATATTATAATAATTCTATTTTGTTGGACAAACATCCGCTTTTTAGTTTTTAATTAAACACACCTGTATTCTGACAATGGTGTTTAAATGGATCCCTTTGTGATTATTTGCGTTTTTTCAAAGGGAGTTTGTTCATTGTGGTTCTGTCAGTTAAGAATGGTTTGGAAGGTTTAATAATGCAAACGACATGTTATCTCTATTCTATTTAGTTTTCAGAGGGATAAGCAAATGCTTTAAAGAGGACGCTTAAACGCTTGGTCTGGGAGATAGGCAATTACTAAGTCTGTCATGATTAATTTTTATTTTATCAAAGCCAAGAATATACCTTATATTACAGGCACCTTTAACTATCTCCAACTATATTTTTTTATTTTACAGACAATTACACATTTGCCTAGCCCCAGATTTTGTTCACGTTTATACTATGGGTACCAGATATATATTTACATGTCTAAATACATACTGGTGCGCGTGAGTTGTCGAGGAAAAAGAAGGAAATCCGGGAACGAACTTACTTGTGTATAACACATACATCCATGAATTGCGACAAAGTTATTTGTTCAGCAGAGTGCAGTTTGTCGGTACTGTAACTCGCACCCTATTAACGTCTCAGGTAAGATACTACACATGTTTCTATCAGGTCCTCTAATGAGCATTTAACATTAGATAAAGATAATTTAAATATTAAAAAAAAAAACATTAAAAAGTAAAATATTCAAATAATTATATGACGTTATTTTACTTCATAAAACTTTGATTAAACCTTCAGTAAGTTTATAGTCAAATTTATATCGAAATTTATAATACCTACTGGTAAAAGTTCAAAGAGTAATTAATCCCTCAGACTACTTAAAGACCAGCACGAACGTGCGTACTTTCGTTTAGCCGTGCATAGGTAGCGGCATAAAACGTCTGCAGCGGTAGAAATACGAGTAAATAGCGTGTGTAATGTAATAAAATCGTCTCGCAATTTTGACATCCACCCCGCGGCGAAAGCAAACTTTGTTTAAACAGAAATGCCCTTAACTTTACGGCTAACAATAAAGACTTTGTTAAGCAATCTCCGTCTATTATTCACTTGCTTAACTTATCTCAACTCCTGAACGCTTCTGTGAGAATGTTTATTTGCATATACCTGTACTTCAAAAGGACCTTAAGTAGCGATTTGAAGATGAATATTTTAAGCAAAATTATACCTTTATATTAGTTGAAAGTATTCAACAAAGTACTTATCTATAAATTGTCAGGTTGAATTTTTATTTTGTACTATTTAATTAACGTTTATTTTAGTAAAGGCTTCGATTATATTATATTAGATAAAGTTATTTCGGGCAAATGAAAGATGAAGAAAATGTAACGAGGAGATGGAGGAGGAGAGGTTAGAAGAGAAATGAGATGCATTTTAGGAATAAAAGGAAGAAATATCGAGAGTCGCGGTTGACTGGGATTTACTTTCGGAAACCATATATAGAGGATTTGAATTCTTGTCTTTCTGGATGATCTATGTCTTTGAGAGAGGCCATAAAAGGATTAATCGATGTCACAGAGGTTTGTTAGTATATAGAAAGTGACATTTTAAAGAATCTAAATTAAAATCCACGAGAAAATGTAGTCTAAAAATGATTTTAATATTATAAGCGTAAAGTGGATATAGCTATTAATTTATATTAATTCACCCTGAAGGAAATGTACAGTGAAGATATATTGGTTAATAATAGGTTTAATATAAAAATATCCTGGTTCGGAACATTAACTAACCTGATGGTAAACATGGTAATAAAAATGATAAATAAATGATATCGTCATGCTATATCCCTTAAGGGGCGAGCAGAGATATATTAGTTGCTGTATTCACTAAACATAAACATATAAACACATGCTTACACATAGTGCAGTTCAAAAACGATTATGACTATCGACAGTAAAGAAATATCTATCGATATTTGCAGTAACCATGCCGACCTGCACAAATATCTCTTCTCGCTTTATTTACAGGACCCAGTAATCATATACGGTGGAAGCACGCTCGCCGAAAGATCATTCCACAGCACTCGGCAAAAGAGAGAGAACTTTTAGTCCTAACTGTAATATGAATTGCCGAAAAGCCGTGACTCCGTAAATCCGTGCGCGTGTTTCGAGTATTATGGAAGAGAGAACAAGGTTAACACTAGAAAGACTGAATATAGGTATAGCACATACGTATAGAGGGAATAAAGAGAGGGGGGAGGTAAGTACAACTATTAATAAATGCTATAAGCTAATTAATAAAAAGTCATTATATTTAAAAAAAAAATGGTTTCTTATAATATACATATATCGTATTTTTGTTATATAACTAAACTTTAAAAACAGTCAAAATGACTGCTCTGGGCAATCTAGTGTTAAAAACCATTAAAATTTTGCAAAACAGCAAGTATCTTGAGATATAACGAATTGTATTATAATATAAGTTTATGTTGTAGACACAGCAACTTCCTTTTCAGTTAGTCAATATAGTTATCACACCTGTGGCATTCCTGTGGTCAGTAGTTACGAACGCTAAACCATGAATGGACAGCTTGACGTTAGCAATAAATAAGATCAAACTAATGTTCGTATTTTCGCGTCAGGTCATCAGGACCATTATTCTCGGGTCAGAGGGCGTACCACTCACAGGGACACGGATAAAATAAACCCACGGAATATTGTAATTATCTATACAAATCAGGTCATATCAGGTCAAAACAACTTTGACCTGAAAGCTAATCACTTTATTGATGCCATTCATTATTGCGATCAGTTCGTTGGTACGTGACGGCATCCTTTGTAAGTTCGAATAATATTTTAGATTTTTCAGCATACGTACATTATGTTAATAACACAAATATTTCCTAAAATGATATTTTTTTTAAAAATATGCGCAAATACTCCGAATATTTCCTTTTTTTACTTTCTATTCTTATTTTTTCAATTTTTCGTTTATTTGACTACAATTTTAGTTTAAATTACAAAGAAGCATAAAAATAAGCTTTTAATCTTAAAACCTAAGCTTAAAACATTGTTGATTTACGAAATCTCAATTTTTTTATAGGCATTAATAGTGTGCCTGAGTCAGACTTTGTTGATATATTTGAGATTACAACGCTTCTCATGGTTATTAAACTAGTTATAACGTTTATGATTGATGAATACAGACTTTTATGAGTAAAATGTTATTCAACTATTATGTTCTTAAAATGGCAATTCACGAAAGTCATTTTATATCTCAGAATGTATAAAATTAATAAAGGAAATTATAAGCTTCACATGCTGGTTTAGGTCAAGATAAACTGTTTGGAGGTTTTAGCAACTCCATTGAATCCTTGGAAAACCTTAGAAGTTGGCCAATGAGACAGGAAAGTTGTAAAGTAGAGACCAAGTACTGGTAAGCGCAGTGTGGGATGTCCAAACAAACGACCAAATCCAAATCACAGGACGACGATACATCCGGGCCGCTAAAAATCGGTCGTTCTGGAAAATATTAGGAGAAGCTTATGCCCACCAGTAGACGTCCTATGGCTAATATAATGATGATGATTGGATCCTTTGGGAAACAAAACTTTAATTTGTTATTTTTAACGTTAACGAGTTCAAGAATCAAATCTTGTTACATATTTGCACGCGGTCCTGAAGGTTTTTTGTTCTTACTCAGTAGTATGATGAGAGAATCAGGAATGAGAATCTAGTGATAGTTTATTTATTTATTTTTACATTTTTAAGGGCGGCCAGTGGCCAACACACTACAAAACAATAAAAAAAAAACGAAAAAAATGTACATTAATGTGTTGCGCCGTTTAAGGCCACCACATCGTGCATCAAAAATATAAACAATGATGATGATATCCTAGCCGGTTTCGGCCACGGCGACTGTTTCAACACCGATTAAGAAAATCGAGGTCTAGTTTTCGGAAACAGTCAATTGCGCAGGAGATATTTAAGTGCATAACTGGACGCGCAGCCAGAAAAGCACTCTCTCGTCCGAGGTCCCTCAGGCCCGATGGAAAGGAGAACCAGTACGATCGGGAGGGAACAGGATGCAGGTTTGGTCGAGTTTTCCTTCTCTGAACACCTGGTTGAATTGCGGTGTTAAAGAGATACCTTAGTCGCCTTATACGACACCTCAGCAAGAAGAGGGAGGTGCTATTCTATTCTGCCGGCAGCCACCACGGCAATATAAACAATACTACTTATAAAATAAACACATTATCAAATAAGAATAAAACAATGAAAGTGAAAACATAGGCAAATGAAAAATCATATCAACAACTACTGCCTGTCCCTCAACCACCCGATGATTTTCCTTTTAAAGACCGGCAGACTGTCTGCGAACACATCGATAGCACTCTCCAGTTCGTTAAAGCCGCGAGATAACCTACAAATGGGCGAATTATAGCCCAAGGATGTCCGAGCATATGGTGGGACGAGCAAGTTCACACGGTGCTTGGGGTAACGCAGGGGCAGTCTACAATGAAATAGTTGTCGCAACAATAACATAAGACTTCTTCTAATGTAGCTACTGGAAATACAAAACTGATCCAACAATGCGACTGCCTGACGGGAAGCACTATGAACTCTAGTTGGGATGTAGACTGAGGGATATTTACCGTACATCAATTGAATCTACGGATCCGAGAAGTACCAATCCCCAATTTTCAGAATTAATGAGCTCGATCCTAAATTGGTGCTGTTGTCTCTGGTCCTTTACGATTAATGACATTTTCGCATGTTTAAATAATGCCTCTGATCACAAGTCCTTAGAGGACTATTTGATGTGGATTATACGGCCACTCGGATGTGGGACGCAATGAATAGGTCGCGTGACCGGACCTCAATTCGCCTAATTAATTAACGAATCTCTGTTGTTATCCAGCGCTGTGTCATTGTCTTTATTTAATTCGAATATTAGCTACTACTTAGGGCCAAGTGTGTTTTTTTACGATATTGACTTCGTGAAAAATATGTTTATTTTAGTTAAGTGTTTTTCTAAAAAATTAATTAATATTTTTCTACCTTTGGCTACCTAATTCTGAATGAAGGCCACAAGGTTTTCTATATTTTTTTTTTTATCATTATACAGGGATACAGGCAACTAACGCAAAACCTCTTAAGAGTGATTTTGGTATATCAATACTAACAACTTTTATTTTTATTTTACGACTTATTCAATCTTTTTTCCCCATACAAAAAAATAAATTAATTAAATTTGCAGTTCTCATCTTCTTAATACTCTGAAAGGCGGCGCGATGCAACTAGGGCAGACGATTTCGTAGCATTTGCTGACAACTTTAAACATAGAGCTAACGATTGATAGAAATCTCCACTAAAACTAAAAAAAATATATATCTTAGGATGTGTTAAGTTTTGTCAAAAGTCATAGAACAAAGTTGTTAGTCTTGATGTACCTAAGTTACCTTTAAGAGGTTTTGCGTTAGTTACCAGTAACGTTGTATACACGGACCTAAATAAGCTTTCACTTGTAAACCAAACAAACATATATACATTTATACACATGCACATCTCTGACTTGCAACAAAATAATTTATTCATAATGAAAAAGTCTATTGGCTCTAACCCAGGGGCTTTAGCGTTGCAGGCTACTAGCATTACGCTCACTCCGACGCAGCCTTGAGTTTCTTTCGGCGCTTCTTCTCAAGGTAGTCGCTTCCGAAACGCTGGTAGATCACTGTTAGGTTCGTTTTTCAACTGGCCGGCCGCCCAAGTCGAGGTCCGTACCCACAGGGGTGCCCTTGCGTAGCCGCCCAACCCATAAATTTCGCTGGCTGAGCGCCCTCTGCGTTCGCCCACCAAGCCCGGTTTTGTTGTGAAGGTCTTTCCCAGGCCACCAACGAAGGACACGCCGAAAAAAAAAAAAAAAAGCATTACGCTGTGTACCCCTAGATAAGGTAAAATTCGAAAGAACATAACAACAAAGAAAATGTCTGAAATTGACATAGCTTGACAACGTGATATTCTGAATACATATTATATGTTATTGCATATATTATTTACTTTTAACTAATGTTATCGTTTATCGAATGTTACTTTATTTAAGTGAACATGCATTATTAACTATTGCTACCGACATAAAGTTAACTAAATCATTTTAACTGTAGATTTTACATATCAAAACTTAATAAGTAATTAAAAATATAAATATTAATCTGTATTTCTACAGCAAAGGACATCAAGTCGCAGAAGTGACACATAAAAATACAGTTAATAATTTTTCTTTATCATATTACGAAGTACATAATACGCAACAATTTATTCCGCTTTCTGTTTAATTATCATTATGATTTAAGGGTACAGTTATTTCGGGAGTGCATTAGGCGTTGTTACCCCACACGAAGCGGATGTCAGCGCCGAGTAATCAATTCACAGGGGTGGGTGAGCATATTAGGCATTCATATGGGTCTATAGAGAGAATAGAGAAAGTATTACTTCATCAGCAATAAATGATAGCACTATTAGAAAAGTGCTAAATGAATAGAATTGACATAAGTCATCTAACGTTTCGACGTGATATTTTCAAAGCATAAGCTTTGGCTATTGGCATAAGTCGTTGTCATAAATTTTGCATTTTTCTACTAGGGCTATCGATAATCGAGTGTTTCTTTATCTACGCTCTGTATATAGATTAGCAGAGTCCTCAATGAACTATGTTTTATTATTTACTGTTTATTTTTGTGTAGTTTTTGTAATAACATAAACTGCTGGTCTCGTTTGGTTGTATAGTTTATTGATTTTGCACCTGTAATAAGGGCTAATGAATACGTAGAATAATATATTTTTATACAATTATTTGTATTAAATTCCAATTGGTAATGATTATGTTATTAATGTTTATGTTTCGTGATTTTATTAAAAACAATGTTTAGGGCATACTGAAGTTAAACAGATTTTTTAATTTGTAAGAGAGTTTGTAACACATAACTAGGGTACACATTAAGGCAGAGATATATAGACGCTATTTCGACTTTGCTTAGCAAAGTTCTTAAAAAATAAATTCGTTTTAACAAAAAACTGAATATATAATAGAAACTTGAGTATAGCCATAGTATTCGCTGAGCCAAGTAACGGTAACTTACCAAATACTTTGACTTTCATTGAGTAATATAAATTGTAATGTTTTGGTAAAGTCAAAGCAAACCTAATGTTGCGTCTATAAATCTCAGCTTAAGAGCCGTGGATTGGAGTAGCTTAGTCAGCGTCCTTGCAAAAAAGTCGTAGGTTCGAATCTCTGGGGGTTTTGCACATAATATGTGATTGCGACAAGCTAGATTGTGAAGGAAAACTTAATTAGAAAACCAATATGTAATTCAAGAAAAATGTAGTGTAAAATCAATTATTAAGTTATTGTATGGTATGTCAATAAAAATCATAATAAAGTCACTTAGGTACCTATTGAAATATCAAAATTGTGATTGAAATAATGGATGCATTCCATAGCAATTTATGCGTGTATTTCATTAGACATTCTTAGCGAAATGTGTACCCTTACTAGCAAACACAATGGCTAATGCAGTTGCGATATTAAAACATGTAATGTAACTTTCGATATTAGATCGATACATCGCGAGTGTAATCGTCTGTGCTAACACACGATGTCATATTTGTTCATTTGTAATTCAAATTGTAAATTGAATCTTGGTCCATAGGTACTCCAATTCCAATAAACCACTTTCGCGAGTCGAGATTTATTTAAGATTTTAAAAATATTTTTGAATATAAATAGCTAATAAATTATTTGTCTATCAACACGATTTTTCTAAATTAAAGTAAAACATCTCTATTTACGACCAAAAAGTTGTTATCAGAATGTCCCAAGTGAAATTTCGGTTTAGTAATAATGCAAAATCAATTCTATAATATTATAAAAAACGTACTATATTGGCGGGTCACTTGTGCTTTAAAATATTTATTTTTTAATAACCTTAGGTCAGTCTAGTTCTGATAGCCTTATTTATCTTAGTTGCTTTATAGGGAGTTGAATAATGAAAGTTAGCTTATTACAAATAATATAATATAATTCGTAATAGATTCATTTTTGTTTAAATTTCTGAATAAAAAACGAATAAGGAATTGAAAGTGATAAAAGGAGGATAACGAACATAATATCAAACAAGTAATTTCTAGTTACAAGCCTATATTCATGCTGTATTTGTGACGCAATTGAAACGAAGAGCGCTATACGAAATACTAATCAGAGGCCGGATTACAGGACAATGAGGGATGAATTTAAAATGCAAATTATTCCACAAATGCATGACGGAGCTCAATGAAATTATATTGCTCGGGACAATAGTGTCGAATTATTTGTTTGTTCCTGTAGCATTGACGTTGACGCACTACTCGTATTTATTGGAATTATCATGAGTTTTCCTGTACGACCCAAATGTGTCTGTTAGGTTAGGTTCCGGCCCGGAGTATATCCTGTTATTTTAAAGTCGTCGGATAGGAATTTGTCAATTCATATATTAAATATATCTTCGTCTTTTTCAATAGATGCTTCTCTCCAATCAAATTAAAATTAATTATGTTGACTGTTTTTTTTTTTAATTTTCTGGTATTTGAAACGCTTATAAACGAAAATTGAAATATGGTTATTTTAGTTTGTTATAAAAAAAATGTAAAGAATAAATAGGTGAACAAATTATTTTATAAATCCTAAGTTATACAAAAGATAAAAAGTACACCATTATAAAGGGTGCTTTACAGAAGATAATAATAAAATGTGTTCACATTAAATTACAAAGTATAAAATAACATGAAAGGTATTTGTCTTTGTGCATAATTAGCATCTTGACTTTAAGCTTTATAACTTAGCACATAATCTTCTGAGTTGATCTTTTTATTCAGTATCCAGGGAGTTTTTATATTTAGTCTACAGGGAGAATAGACAAAGTCTAGACTAAATTTAAATTTTGCATCTGAAAGTTAAACTTTTACTAAGCCTCAATGTATTTTATATTTTTTTTTATATATAATACATATATTTATCAACAAACTTTAAGAATTTGCTTTTTATAAATATTATTTGTATTTTAAATATGTTGAAATTATCAATGGGATTAATAAAAGAAGGCTACTTGCAGTTATAAGAATTGGTTAATATATTTTTTAACATTCATGAGTACGGAAATCACTATTTCCCAAAAGACAAAATTAAAAAAAAAATAGTGCAATTACCCCAGTGTTTTCATTTTTTTTTCCGAAAGATACACCTATTATATTTCTTTTAAATACAAAACCCTTCTTTAACGATCATAAACGTAGTAGAAATAGCCTTACGGTAAAGTTTACAGATTTTAAACGTTGCATTATGGAAATCATCTGCTATAATGATATATTTAATTTCAAATGACCAATGATGAAGGTATAGTAATACCTATATAAATATATTATCATTTAAATATAATGCGGATTTTATTGAAAAATTGTTATATATCTTATCTAGCGAATATAATTAAGTTTTCTATGATATGTCTATACTCAAACTAGTACATCTATAAATATTTCGAATGCCAGTTTTGTATTCATGCATTAATTGCCACAGATCACTATCACGTTACTGTTGTAAACAAACCAACTAAAATATCCCATCTGTGCTTTGTTTGATAAACTCATCTACAATAGTATGTAAATCTATGCCGCAGATACTTTTTCTAGTATAAGAATATTCTACACAATAAAATTAAATACTTCTTTTGGTGATACTTGTTGAGTTAAAAGTACATAGAGGAAATAAAATTTTTATTGTTTGGCGGAAATATATTTCGTGAACTTGTTTAACAGGTACCTGCAATATTTAAATAAGGAGAACTTAGATTTTCCTTATTTAAATTTTTTATATTTAAATAAGGAAAATCTAAGTTCTCTCCTCACCAATAAAAAACACATATAAATTTGAAAAAGTCATGATTTCCGTCTGCAGGGCAAATGGCAGCACTGCGGCTTGGGAACGATGATAGCCTCGACCAATTCTTGCTGCTGTATATGTATTTGTATTTGTTCTTGTATTTGTATTATTATCGCTTTGTTGATTGCTTTAATTATAAATTGTAAACAATGCCCATGGCATAAAGCCATGGGAGAAAGAAGCTTCGAATACACAAAAAAAAACAGGTGCCTGCACCTAGAACTGAAACCTGGACTTTTTAAATTTAGCATTATTTTTTTGATATCCAATATTGCATTCGGTGCGATCGTCTTTTTCGATATATTTTTAATAAGCTGCGTCGCAACGTATCGTGATCCATTTCTATGTGAATATCATATTGCCCTAGCACGATGGGTGTATTTTGAACAAATTATACATTTGTACGATTAATAAATGTATTTTATATACTCGTAAATTGAAAACCTTTTACGACTAAATATTAAACTACCTTTTCTTGATAATAGGTGCAAATAGATCATAATCGGAGTTCTAATTGGTAAGGTACATCGAAAACAATGATTTAAAAAAAAATCGACACTAAATATAAATATTGAACGCATTAAAAGAACATTTAGAGAAATAAATCAAAATAAAAATGGGTTAACATTATTACAGGTTGCTAATGGTCGATCCCATAACATTTACATGACTTATACTTTAACTTATGTATAAAGCTTGCCTGTACTTTAATGAACTCGTGAGACGGGGCAAACATGACATGCCTCGTGAATACATTCGTTGTATGAACGATGCAAGCCGCGCGTGAGAAATATACCACGGAATAAGCCCAGTAGGAACAGCGAGCTTCGATTGAATTTAATATTTGTAAGGCCTTGTCAGAGAGTAAATTTCAAGGTATTTTCAATGATTATAAAATGGTAAGAAGATGATTTTTTTTTTATTCTAGCTCGGTGCACTCACCGAGGTGATGTCACTACATCACCTGTGTTATAAGCAGAGATGGGCAAAATGTAATCTGATTAATGATGAACGATTACAAAATGTAGTCGTAATTTTAATTTTCTTGCTCTGTAATCATGATTTAATCCATTTAAAACATTACAAAATGATAAATGTGTATATAATCTGGGATTTTGTAGTGTTTAAAACATAAATGAGCAAAATGCAGTCATATTAATGGAAAAAACGTAAACTGTAATCGTTAATCATTTTTATTAATCTGATTACATTTTGCCGATATATGGTTATAAGTATAACGCAATCTGACCGCAATTATTGAGAAATCGGATAATGGATCATCCAATACCAACTTGTCCAAAAGTCTTTTTCCCAATTCTTTTAAAGTTTTCAATATCACATAGCATAGGGAAACCGGTAACCGCAAGATGGTTCCACAACCTGATGACATGATAGAGTGAAGAGGTGAATAATAAAACGGTAATACAACTTTCCTAATAATCTTAGGTTGACCAATTTAAGTAGTAGCTATTATCTGATCGTGTTTTATAATGCGTGGAGTGCAATGTCAAACAAAATTACAATATAATTTAAAAATTTAACTCTGTTAAAGTATAATATAATGGTCTAAGACTATCCCGTAGCGCTGAAAGTCTAAAGCCTGAGTTAAATTAAATCCTTTTGAATAGCCGTCGGGTGAATCTCTCTTGATCAAAGTTTTCGTTATGGCCGTAAAGTAAATATTAATATCGGTGCCTAGTGCAGGTACATACTAAGGCAGGCATAATTATGTACTAATTTATTCATATTCCTGCTATATACTCATATTTATATTATAGCTGTGGCGGCCTAGTGGATAATGGAACGGTTTCCATGCGCGGCAACGCGAATGTCCGTAGGCTTGAATACCAGCGAGTATCTTTGAACTTTTCTAGATTATGTACGGATTTGGACACCTCATGCCACCCCCCCCCCCCCAAAGAAAACATAGTGAGGATATTCGCATGGCACGTAATAGAAATGTCATGTGGAAGTGCTCTGAAAACGGAGATCAGCTGTGCTACTGGTTACGTTGGGCACGACGTATAAGGCAAAGTGGATACATAAAAGATTCTTTCTTTCCTAAACGGCCAGCATCATATTTATGTTAGAGATATGTAACCTAATTTTAAAACCTTCTTACACACAATCACTACAATACATATTTAATTACATATTTTAAAAATGTAATAAATATTTAGTTTAAAATTTTTAATGAGTAAATTTACCTATATTTCAAATCACAACAAATATTCACGAACGACATACAGCTCAATGCTATATAAATACACAATTTGTAAACAACCTTACAAGTCACCCCTGTATATCATACGACACCCACTTCCCTTAGCTATAAACTAGCAATATTGTCCGATGCTTAAGGATATTTATACGGTTTTCAAAAGAAGCATTTTATATTTTACTGCTAGCGTCGCATTAAGTTTATTACTTTGATATATTAGGTGCACATACTCTATTGAATTGTCCAACTATAATATACTAATATCGATTTATTTCCTACAAACGATGTAAAAGTGAAGTTATAAAAGTAGTTGCGTTTAACTTATTAATTAATTTATGAAATTATTAAACCTCTTTTTATACTAAAAGCTTGTAAACAAGCTGTCAGTCCTGTTGGTAAGTGCCTACTGTCGCCTGCAAGCGACTGCAACAAAAAGAGTGTTAGGATCGTACTATCGATTTTGAGAAAGGGTTAAGGAACTGCATTTACAGTATCCCGATTTGCGGCTAGCCGAGATGAGTCACTCGAGTTCTCAACGCTTGTTTTGCCCAGTCGGATGCAAATTGACTAATTCATTCAGTACGTTATTCGCCTTTGCAATTAAGGTATGATTTGGATTCTGCGCGGTAGCGATTTCCAGAATCCGAAACTTATCTTTATAGTCGTTGTGGTACCTTAGTGGACAATGAACCGACATTGTTGCGGGCAAAGGTGAATATCATAAGTAGAAAGATACGTGCCCCTGGGGGTTTTTTAGGTAAAATAAGAATGAAGATTTCACATGCACTATGGGTAAGAAATATTTTGTGATAAGTATTACTGAAACACATTAATTCAATAATTAAAGGTGTTGAAATATTCAATACAAAATTAACCAATAATTTAATATTTTATTTAATCCGATTTGAAATTATGATTTGAAAATATGAAGCCGGCATGAACGCACTACTTTTCTGCGCTTACAATGGGCTCGCTGCCGGTTATAATACAAAATCTTTTTTTACACTGAGCTTCAGAATTAAATTAAGCCGTTATTATCCTTATGCATCTTAAAACTAAAACAAATAAGAAAACAAGTTATCTTGATTAATGAATTATTTACTCATTAATGTCATAAATTTCATTGGTAACTCGTACCGCCTAAACTATATCAGCAATATCATTGCAATAGGAGTAGATATATGTTTATTATAACAAATAAACTATTTCACATTTAATTTCAATAAATAACTTCTGAAAGACCTTTATAATAAATATTTGCACCAACACATTGAATTTGTACCTAATTTCTTTAAATATTTTGTAAAAACAAAGGTATAAACATCAGAATATTTATTTACGCGAATCTCACTGAAAGTAAGTAGAACATGTCCCGATAATGATTGTAATTAACTATATTTTTGTTTTCTGTTCGCTGCAATAGTCGATATAATAAACAGTGATTCAACAAGTGGTCCGACTGATCAAGTTGTAGGCAAGCGGTTATGGAAACTTGAAATGGATTTCACACAAAGAAGTCATAAATATTCTTAATGTATTTAACAGATTACCACGGAAATTACTTTTTTTAGCAATAAATTTATAAAAGTAATTTTCCTATTATTGTCTTGTATTGTATTGTAACTAATTTCAGTTAACACTATGGAATAATATCATCCTAAATGTTTATATATATGATTACAGATTGGTTTAAAAAATTATTATATATTTATTTTTTTCTTTATGTTCTTAAATAATAATATCTGTGCATCGAAAAGTATTAGATTATATTTGTAATTACCAATAAGAACAATGTATAATTATTTCTTTATACCTTATATTACCTAATTGAGGTCGCTATCACTGTATATTCTAAACTACATTATGGATCTTGATGACATAGTTTAATTAATATATTTCAGGTGGTTTATAATTACAATACATTTTGTTTTTTTTTTTAATAAATATGAAAAAACATAAATAGTGATATTTTCGACGACCCTTGGCCGTAGACGCCTAATGAAACATTCAATGAGCATTCTGAGAAAAGAGGGATGAAAAGAATTCTAATCGGAGTCCTTATTTCGTCTCGTATCGAGTCACGGTGGACCGGAATGGATAGACGTCACACCGGTTCAATGGATTCCTTTATCGGGAAGGCGCCAAATAAGGCGTCCGGGAACCTGGGAACGGCTTGTCCATAGCTATTACAACACTCATTTATGTTCTTTACCTATTAGGGTTGTCAGCTACATGAACTGGTATTTTAAGTTATTTTACTGTAAGCAATAATGTAGTATTTAATACATTTTCTAATTGCAATATTTGCTTTAGTTTATTATCGATAAGCAAATCTATTGTTATGAGTATTTTGTATAATTTTTATAGATTACTTTAAAATTCTATATTATTTATTTAAATACAATTTTATTGCTTACTGGTAAAGGAAAATATCGTGAGGAAACCCGCATGGCGTCTAATAGAAATGTCATGTGTAAGTGTACTGAGAACGATGATCAGCTGCCCTACTGGTCACGTTGGGCACGACGTGTAAGCGCAAAGTGGATACAGCCACTAATGCATCTCTGCTCACCTCGTAAGGAATATAGCGTAACGATATATTATATTATGATAAAATATTTATTATACAATAGAAACTGTATTAATTTTAAAATGTATGAAACATATTCTTTTAACAACAAAAATTATACGTACTATTCAAAATATATTACATTCAATATCGATTTTAAAATATTTTTGTGATCTTGGTTGATTATGTTAGGTTCTAAAATATAGGACTCCCAGCGCGACGAGCTCCCCTCCTGACACAGCTGGGCGGGTGACGTTGAGGGCATCCCCGTCCAGCGGAGAGAGGTAGGGTCGGTGTGTGTGTGCCCACACGCTGTTCCCACAGAGAGGAAGTGAGGGGTTTCAATTCCCCTCCCTGAGAGGAGTCCTGCCCTAGGCCTACCGCTCGCCGAGCCGTCGGAAGTATCCGGATTCCCAGGCTCGGCGAAAGCGAAGAGAGGGCAGTGCTGGCACCCCGGTGGTTTTAGTCCGGGCAGGTCCGACACAGGGGGGGGGGGGGCGGTGGCCCTCACCACTTCCCCTGACGGTCTGCAGAGATTTCCACCGGGTTAACAAAAAAAAAAGGTTCTAAAATATGTTTTTTACTAAAAAATTTAAGCTTTGGATGTTACGTTTGCTACATATCCATAGGTAATAATAATAAATAATAATATATCGTCACGCTATATCTCTTACGGATTGAGCAGAGATAAATTACTTGCTGTAAGCACTTTGCGCTTGTATGTCGTGCCAAAAGTGACCAGTAGCGAAGTCGATCGCTGTTCTCAGGGCACTTACATGTGACATTTCTATTAGATGCCATACGGGTTACCTCACGATGTTTTCCTTAATCCTTAAATTCCGTAATCTGGAACAGCACAGAGGTACATACCGGGATTCGACAACGACCATTCACACTGCCGCACTTGGAAACTAGTTCATTGTCCACTAGGCAACTACAGCGACAGTTCTCATGTAAGCTGCTATTTTCAGAATAAAGATGATCATACAGTGAAGTAAAATATCGTTACATTACCAGGCTGACTAGTTTTAAGCGTCGTTTTAAGGTTAAATTATCGTGCAGCTCGCACTCCTGGTAATGTTGACTAGTGCCACCGCAGTTTAAAGTGATTGCACACGCTACGGCGCACTCGCCTGACATGACTCATTCATGCGACGCGAAACAATGAACATTACGCTGATAGGTTAATAAACGTGCACCAAAAACACTTTCTTTATGTTTATGCATCGTTTAAACGCAAATCCAGTTGTTATGAATTTTGGATGTAGCGCTGACTCATTAAATACATTCCAGGAACATAAAACTTACAAAGGCAAAAGTAACTGTAATTTCTTTTGTGGAAATGTTTGTTATGTAATTGAACTAGATACTGTAGACTTTTTTTTTTGTAATTCTGGGGAATAATCTGCATAGGCTGTGAGGGCAGCGACCCCGGTGTGTCAAACTCCAACTGACTAAAACCCTCGGGGAGTCCTTCTAATTGCTCCACCCGGGCCTTAGAAACCAAATTCATCCAGATGCCCAGGAAGCAAAAAGCCTTGTTGAGGCTACCTTTCTGAGAGGGTGGGAGTAAAGAGCCCACCCCTACAAAAGATACAGTTAACTATTTCATCTTTTCAGATCTTAATTTTTATTTATTTCGACGCTAAATATTACTCATCGCTTTGATTACGTATTAGGATAATTTAAAAATACTTTCAGTATAATATGATAGTTTGGTAGTCATTATATCGTTCGGAATTGATGTAGCATTCGATGGAATCTTTGATTAAGTTAAGTGTGGACACGTTGCTAGCCGGGAAAGTACTTGCAAAGGCAATTATAAAGCGTAGTAAACTCAAACACATTAAAATAAAGGTACAATAGACACGTTTTGTGTACCTAGAATAGCTTCTTATATTGTTACTTCTAGTTTGATCTAGTTTTGTAAGAAACCTACACGCAAATATTATAATCCAAATCAGTTCAACAGGATGGTTGGTTTGGTGTTATTAAATATTTTCCGTTGCATTAGGTTCGACTATAAATCTATTTTAAATTTTAAAGATAATACTTTAATCGTATCATAAATACGAAATCGTGAAGCGTTTTATTACTAGAGATGATCTTAATTTACAATCCGTTATCGATTTACACTCGAATATTATTGGTTGACCTATTTAAATGATTACGATAATTGTTAGACTAAACAGTCTGTGAATGTCTGGACAAACGAGTTTTCCTCATAGTTAAGGTTATTTGTTTACAATTATCGTTATGCGAATTTTTTATTACGTCCGAGTAAGACAGCCGTCTCTAAATTTGTTATACGAAGTGTAGAGTCAACGACCGTTTACAAATTCGCCGATGATTACTCGAGGTCGGCTAACTCAAACGGCAACAGCAAGGTCGCCTTCAAACCGAATGAATGAAACATCTTTACAACTCTAATGCTAATTCCCACGCTTGTTTTATCAAGTATTGACAAATGTGTTCGCTCGGTGTTACGTACAGAAACCAGCGTAAGACTAAATTGTTTCCCATATGGCAAATACATCGCCCGATGCGCATGCAGCGGAAAGTTTCGAAGGCGAATGTCATATTCAATTTATGTATTCAAGTAATACATTAATAATATCTTAAAAGTAGACTACTAAATATATACTGCCAGTCTCATGTTTAAAATTTAAACGTATATTAAAAATATATCATGCACATAGCATTACCAGTATACCGCCATAGATATCACTCACTGTTGTATATTATTCCGTGTGTAGTATTTTCCCCTATACTTTTATGCATGTTAGTACAAATTAGTTAATAATTATTTTCTCTAGACGTGAAATGTTGATATACACTACACTACTTACATACATACACTTTTAGGTGAATAAATATGTTTATTTATATCTTGCTACGACATAACACGGGAATTCATTGAGTTATTTTAAAATACTAATAAGATTTCGTAGAATTACTTGGTCGTTTATTTCAGTGATAAAATTTATCATTCTTTATGTTGTTAAAAACCAATAAATATACGTTACAAATATGTAGATATATCAAATAAGCTTTGAAAGTACTTAATATTGGCTTGTTAAAAATTTGTTGCGGTGCATATTGCATTATAGGCGTTTATAAAACTAATATTTTGAAAAGATTTAGCTACAATTTTTTAATAAATTATATAGAGTTTAATACGTACAAATAATCCAAAAGAATATGAACTTAATTTTTTTTTGTGGTAGGGCGTTTGTCCGAATTGGGTCATGACCACAGTACACAAGTGTAAAGACCGTCATAGTGACTCGCTTTGGCGTTTCGGGATCATTTTGTGTAAATCCAGTAACTTATATGCTTAGAGAAATTCAGTCGCGGTATATGTGGGGCGACATGATGTCGGAGACTATCAATCGATTTTCATTCTTTGATAGTTGCTTTCGTTTTTGGACTACACTGTACTTACCATCAGGTGCACTGCAGTCACTATGTCAAGCCATTGTTAAAACAAAAAATTATTAAATTACATTTTATATGTCTGTATAGCGTATAGGAGAATAGGTAAAGTAAAAATAATTACTTATACAGATGCTCATAATGTTATGCTTTATACTTTTAGGTTAGAAGTTTAGTTGTTATAACAAATACAGTCTGCGAGTTTAAGAAAGCTTGAAAAATGTAGGTCAAGTCTCGAACAGACTAAAGCAGAAGTGGTTTGAATAATGGGTATTTAAATTGGCTAAAACTGAATCCTCATAAACTTTTTCGCTTATATTTTACAAGAAAAAATACCAAACAATATATCTGAAATATTATCTGTTCAACAAGTATTAATGAGAACAAAATACTTATACATCTTTCGAAATACATTTATTAACATTAGCATTTGATATTAACCATGTTTTTATAATAAAGATGGTAGATAGTGTAAATAAAAATAATTTTGAACCTAAATTCATCTACACAGGCTGGTATATAGAAAAACTTTTCATCAATGAAAGAGTACGGTATCACGAAATATAAAAGTTGATTTTATGTTAATATCTAGATTAAAATATACCTCTATAATAAATAGTATCTATAGTATAATAATATATTTAAATACTATTAAATATACATATAATATATAAATAAAGATTTTAAGTAAAGTTAGCTTATTTATTAAATTATTGATTTGAAATGGCAGTATCTATACGTTAGGTTATTTTGGATTTAAAATTTGTTTATTACAATTTACAAACTTCGTTCAAGTTACAGTTTATTTGAATTAACAGTTATTCTCAAGTGGACTTAGTAACTGTATTTGTGATAAACTGAGTCCTTGGACATATGAACGTCCCTTTGCCGTTGGCAATGAGCGTGATTAATTACTGTGGACAATACAGACAGACTGACAGCCAATTCGGGTTAACGTAGTTCACTGACTTGATGAGAAAGCCACAAACGCACTGTGCATTCAATGCTTCATAATTTATCGACGTATTAAATAGTATTTTACTTCTCGGATTCAATTTTAGTTTTAGCTTATTAATCCTACTTAAACTAGGTTTTAAATTAGCTAATTGTAATAATATTCTTTACAATAAGGTACGTTATATTATCACACGTATAATAAAAATATCAATATAGATTTTTTTCATTATATTAACACATTTTAAATAAAGCTTTTGGTACTTACTGAAATATTCTGTGATCACTACATTAGATATAATCCAATTCTGATTATTCAATAAAAAATATCGTCACGTTATATCCCTTTCGGGGTGAGCAGATATATTAGTGGCTGTAGCAACTTTACATTTATATATCGTATCTATCATGACTAGCAGCGCACTAATCACCGCTGATTATAAAATGCTTTGTTAAATATGTAAAGAGTTGAAAGTATAATTTTGTTTTATCCATGCTTGACGTCTTTCACATTTGAATGGAAGTAATGGTGAGTCCAAAAATGTTACATGTTTCTCCAACGGTTTCTCCAACTATAGTATATTTAAAATATTTCTGTACAGTATCGAGAATAATGACCTTGGAGAATCACTATTCGTAACCTCTAAACACTCAATTACAAAATAAATAACACAGCTTTATGGGTGATACACCTAGATCAATTTAGTGGAGTCCCTCACTGCATCTATCGCTCCTATGGTAAACAGAAAGGGTTGACGTAATAAAGATGATTTGCTAAAAACATTTACTAGATTTTTTTTTACATTTGTCATGCCATCAGGCAGCGGAATTATCTTCTAGCCAGAGTATTACTTTCCTTCAATGAACAAGATGATATGGGTATTAAAAAAAAACGTGAAGAGTCTTTTGAGCATTGATGTATTATTACGTTGATTATCGACGAATAGTATCTTGTTTCTCAATAATTCCTATCGGTTTTTGGGTACAGTGTTGTTAGTGGCTTTGCCCAGCTAGTACAAAAAAGTATGCGAAAAAAGTTGAAGTTAGAGGTGTGTGTTAGGCAGTGATGAATATCTGTTTACTGTTAAGAAGATCATCATTAACCTATCCGCACCCACTGCTGGGTTTAAAAATCCCCCGTATAACGCTGTAAAAATCTTATTTGTGTCCCTTCGCTCTCAAGTTTTGTCCATTATCTATATTGTATATTTTATCTACATACTTATGCATTATCTATATTATATAGATATTGTAGTGTTTAATTAACAAAATTTAAAGTTAAATAGTATCGACAGTGTAAAAAATTATTCGTTAAAATTTGTGAACGTCGTGTGATACCATTACATTTCTGTAAAATGACGGCTATGTAAACATACCGTTTAAAATACTTATACTTCCATGGAATTACTCAGTTAATTGAGTAATTAAGGGTCATTATTATAAAACTAATTCTGGTTTATACGGCGCCGTTCATTAATTTCATCACGCAATTTTAGTGTTTTTTACGTACTTCCCATGTCACAGGTTGTCAGACTCGTGTCTCGTCCCCTTATGTGATGGCGATTTTGTAATTTTCTGTTTAAAATGTCAGATATATATATATTTGCTATTATTATTTTATTAAAGCGTCAAACATGATGTCAGAAAACAAAATCAGTACTATCATACAATATAAAAATCATGTAAGGTTCCATCAAATGATTTGATCATCGTTCAGGTGCGTAAGTTAGATATTTTTTATCAGCAAAATGAATAAATAATTTCTAATTATTCATATTTTGTATATAGTTTTCTGTTATAATGATAAAAAAAAATTTTTTCAACTTGATTGGTGTTGCGATTGTGGTATAAGTTTTATATTTATATTTTAAATTATTTTTAAAATTTTCATTCGAATCGTGAATACTCACAATTGATGAATACTTATAGTTTGTGGTATAAATTTGTGCGCTACTGATTATTGGTTTCGTACCTATACGAAACGAGATTATGTATGGCTTACAAATAATATTTCGGATGTGAATGTTTGACTATGTATAATTAATGTTTGTAGAAGATTTACGATATACAAATTAATCATATAGCTCTAAGGCTCTTTTACAAAAAAAAAAAAAACGGTATCTCAGCTGATTCGGATATAATATATTATTACAGGTCTAGCATTTTTCATATATCTATAGAATGACCCGGTTATAAATTTCTGTCAATTTACATAATAACAAGTCAATTTATCCGGCATTATAATATTTAAACAACGGCTAATTCACGAATGTATACGTCAATATATAATATTATGCTTGTTTTCTAAGACTAGGTTACAAGTTGTTTATTTTCTAACCTACTACTTACTTACTTACTACTTACTTACTTACTTTTTGTTTATTTTCTAGTTGTTGATTTTATTTAGCCAGACTTCGTATTCAAAAGTAAGTTGATAGTATTTTTGAATGTGGTCAAACTGTACTAGGTTGCTTAGCAACGAGGTCGTCCGTATGAGTCACGGCGTCGTGCCGGCGCGGCGCCTCCGATTTAGCGATCCCACATCTTCCCGTTTACCATGAACCCTAGGGAACTGACTAATCTATTTTCACTTCGTTTGATGTGATAAAGTGAGTCCATCAGCCCGGAAAATGGTGTATTAAACACGATTAAAGGAAACTCCACACCTCAGAAAATTAAGTATAGAAATTTAGAGGTTCTATCTCTCCCCACATGAAATGAGCTATTCTGGTCCAGTAATAATCGTTAAAAATTGTATTGCTGTAAAAATGAGAATGGTAAAATCTATATATGTATATATACACGCACAATAGTTATAACAATTTTCCTGACGGACATATCACTGTAGAGGCAAAATTATTAAAGTTTGAATTTGGGCTTGGAAAAAACACGTAATTTGGGCATCGGGTTACTTTTATGATGCAGGCACCAACTAAAGGATTTTCTTTTTATAAAATACACCCTTAAAGAAATAGGGGTGGATATTTGTTTAAAAATCCGTCAATTTTGAAGTAAGCACTATGAAAACCTGTTTAGCTTTTTTGCTAAAACTAAAAACTATGTATTTCAATATTTTTCAGAAATAAACTTCCAAGGAGGTAATGTAAAGGATTTCTAGCAGGCAATGCCGGATCATTGTAGCTAGTCTATTATATGGGTAAGAAAAGTAATGCCACATCGTATAGGTAGAGATGGGAAAAAATGTAAAATGGCGATTTAACAGTGATAATAAAAAAACACACGGGCCATGACTCAGATAACATTAAACGTGTCAAAGAGATAAAACTAATAACAAGTACATCCCCTGTTATAATTTATCCCACGCCTAATTCAGGTTTTAATATATTTTTAAGAAACATTTTCTCCAGCAAATTGTTGTATGTAAGTAACACGATTTATTACTTTATAGTACAATATAAAAAAAAACTTGTTCAGGTATTTTCGTTTTCTTTAATATTATGTTAGTTTTTAAATATTTTTTACTATGCTACAAAATGAAATGTATTATTCAGATATGAATAGAAAAAAAGGATCAATTATATAGCATGTGTAAGCTATTTTGCTGTGTGAATTAGGCTTCGTTTTTAAGGTACAATCTGCTTATGAACTTATATTATAGATAGATAGTAGATATTTTTATTTAAATAGAATACACACGTCTGTTTTAAATAATAATTGCAAATGTAGTTCATTTTATCAAGGAATTATCGTAATCCTACGATAATGAAAAGATAATAATAAAGATTGAAAGTAAGCTTTCATTTTTGTAATTTTCCTTTAAAATATCAGAAAGGCAAAATTTATTAAGTAAAGTCTAAACTTAAATAACAATGTTACAGCACCGCGTTAATTACGAGATAAAATAGGGTGACAAAATCTTCTTGCAAATAGGACTTAATTAATTTATTCAGCGTGAAGTTATGGAGCGTGTTGCCGTATTCATTATGGAGATTTAAACGAAAGGCGACTAAATGTTGCGCGTTTCTTAGTATAATTTTACGTCAATATTAGATTATAACACGATTTATTAGATGCCGTTAAAATCTAAAATATAACTAATAAAATAAAGACTGTGATTATCAAATTGTCATAAGTTCGTCTATTCAAAAATATTTAGCGGCGTTTATAATATACAACTTTTTATTCCTATAATTGATTTTTTTATTATTTTTTTAATAATCAAAAGTGTTACATTTGATTGAATTAAAAGAACAAGTATGTTATATCAACTAGCATGTTTTTATATAGGGGCATATATGTACATATACACTACACATACATATAATGTAATGATTTTATTGTAACGTGATATTTATTATTTCTAGAAACTAACAGCATCTGTGCCTGAATCATAGCATAATCATGTTCATTTATGTTTAATCAACGATATTTCCTACTTCGCCATGCCTGAAATGATTTTTTTAGTTTAAAATATGTGGTCCTTAGTCAGAATATACTATACCTTGTATAATTTTAATAAGGTTAACTTTGTATCTTACTTCTGCGTAATTATATCAATTAAGTATTTTGTATTGTTTCAACTTCCGTTCAAATCTGGCTTATGTCGATTAAAAGTATTTTTCATAGCCATAAGCAGGGCCATTTTGTTCTATTATCACTACTCCGTTGTAATAATCCCACAATTTATTTTTTCGCCACAGTTTCCGATAATCCATTGTGCGTTTTGGTGATTTCATATAATTTATAGTACGAGTATAAAACGCGGTAAGTCTTACAGTAAATTTATTGCAGTCACAACCAGAACGCAAATATGTTACTTTTTTACTATAAAATGGTCACTTTAATAATATTTATGACACACATAATTCTTTTTAAAGATTTTTATGTTGTCATTGTTGCATTCGTACGCCCGTATGCGAATGAAAGTGTATAATCGCATGCAAAAGCGATATGTTATACAATAAACACATCATATACAATGAATTTATTGCTGATATAGAAAAATATTATTTATTCATTATTATTATGTATGCTGTTTATCTAAAGATAACTGCATTGTTTTTTTAATATTTACGCATTATGTTTAACTATTTAGTGTCTTAAGAGTTAATTACCATCAAATAAAAATGTGTACAATGTACACAAATAAGTATTATTTTTTTCAAATCGCATACTTTTAATATTATTGTTTAAGAACTAGATACTTGTCTACTCAAAATTTCAGTTATTACTGTAATAAAATAGTTAAACACATTTTTATTTTTTTTAAATAAAATAATTATTTAAAACTTTATGTAACTTACTGTACTCGTTCGCGGAATCAGATCGTGCTAGACCTTTTCATATGTATCTACAATAATATTGATAGCTGAACCAAAAATAAAAATTTCTATACAATTATATTGCATTGGCCTTATTATAATCTACCTATGTATATGTAAAATTTTACCACTTTAAATTATTAATACTGAAATATAAAGACTCAATCCTTGACATTCTGTAAAGAACTTTAAATAAAGAAAACGTATTATTTTGAAATAAAAGGACAATAGTAAATAATCCATGTACTACACAATGAATGTTCGTCCGCCACGTCAAATGAATGAAGCAGCGTCTCGTCTGGTTGACTTCCTTCCTTGAACATATTATAATTAATCATCTTTCAGCCATTGTCCTATTATACAGGGCGATATATGTATATGCGATACGTCAAACATATCAAAATAATAGTATATTTTTCTACACTAAACTCTATTAATTTAACGATGTAAGTGATGACAACAATGTTTCCATATTAATAATTTATCTCGGAACATATTTAACATTTTAAAAGACTTTATTTTTTTAGAAAAGTCTTCAAAATAAAGATAATCAGAGTTGCAAAAAGAATGTGATTTTGAGAATATCTTTTAAACAGGCTACAATTCATGAACCAAATTTGGAGTAAGTTATGAAGTAACGCTCTTACTCACCCCATTAGCTTTAGACGTTGTCTTACAGAGTACACTTTATACATTAAAAGGGAATCCTACTGACTTATTCATCACAAAAACTATTACAACACATAAATATATGTTTAAACTTGGCATGAAAATTCCTTTTAAGGTGTAGTTGACTGGTAATGACGGAGTTTTAGAATTCTCACCCATGAAAAATAGTGAAATAATTGGTTTAACTTTTTGTAGAAATTCGCACTCTTTGCTTTTAAGATATAGCTATCGTAAAAGCAATTAGTCGTGTAAATATATAATTTTGCTTTTTGCTTTTTTTACTATCTTGAAAAAATGTAAATATCATTTAACGCAAAACAAGCAAGATATTCACGAAAAACCAAATTTCGTGACATTAGAACTTGAATAACTTAAGACGCTGCTACAATATCTTATGTGATTATTGAGTAAAGTTTTAAAACGTTAAAACTAGGGCTTGAACAAATTTTCAGACAATATTATTGATAATTAAGATAACACTTTTAAGTAATATGACTGAGCTATTAATAGTAATAAACATTAAAACTTTGACAAAGCGCTAAAGTATTACGAGATTTTTTCCGAAAAAAATTGAATAGCTCAGGATAACTTTGTAAGAGTAGTAATACAATAATATTACGCTTTAATTATTGTCTTTCCTGAACTTTGTCGGATAGCTAGTTAAGGATACTGAATAAATATAGCTAACATATGTGGCACATTCAGTGATGAATGGAAACTTTAATGTAATGAAGATGTATTACGATGAGGAATGACCGTCGGCGCCGAGACACATATTTGTGGAGCGTAGCTATTTATTTTGCACATAAACAGAATCTTCTAAGAAAGTTTATTCTTTATAATTATTTTTTATATTTAATTTACCATTAATTGAATTGATAACATTTGTTTTTTATAATGGCTTGATAAACTGGCTGCACCGCACCTGATGGAGAGTAAATATAATCGAGAAACGGTAGCGATTATCAAAGGGCAGAAATCCATTGATAGTGGCCATCACCATTCTGGCCCACATATACCACGACAGAAGGTCTCTACGTAGCGAATCACTGTGAAGGTCTTCACATGTTATTCTTGTAAATAAAATGTTTCTATTGAAATGGTAATAAATCGCTTATCCCATTACAAAATTAAATATTAATATAATTGCGAAGATTCTTCGTTACTCACTAATATTAAAAAGTATTTATATATCAATAAGATTTTAGATTCTTTTGTATTAATTAACCTAAGATTTTGAATGCACAATAAAGATTTCGGCAATTTCTGATACCTCGGTACTTCCAATATGCCGATTTTGTTTCGAAGAACGTAACATCTTTCCATTTTGCACTCTTACTAAAATTAGTCCACAAGTAACATGTTATGTGCTCGTAAAGTTTTATTAAAGCAGCTATTTTTATATAGCTACAGAGCTTATTAAAGTATCTAAGTAACATAAAAATTATGTTATAGCGTCCTGAGGGCGAACAAGGGCAGGGTCGGACAACCTATTACAGAATATCTAGAACTAAATCAGAACCTAATCTTTAATACAGATCATTAGCCTTAAAGTTATAAACTTACTGGTATAGCAGGATCCTGTTATATGTATTTGTATGATATACATTTTGGTCGTAATTTAAATAACCATGATTTATCAAGTACTTGTTAGTTTTACTTACCATTAGATGTAGTTTGCACAATATAAATAAATAACGTAATGATAAGCAAAAATGATCTTTTTAAAATAATATTTAATTATGAAATAATATGTTTGATCTATTTAATGAAACATTAGTATATTCTAGTATATAAATAAATATAGCTGCTTTTAAATTATAAGTAAAATAATGTCAATAAAATCTGATATAAAATAATATTTTACAATCATTTTGTGAGGCTGTCTGTCACTCGTCGCTTATTCCAAGAGAAATTTGTTACTATTGCTATTTCACATATTTTAGTTAATTGATTATATTCCAATTTCTTTCAGAGTGGTCCAATTGCAAGCTTCGTTTCGGTATTAACAATAATCTCCAAGAATTTGGATTTGGTAAAAATCACCTGATCGAATCATAATTAAATCTATAATTAGTTAAATTCAGATCATACTATTATTTTAAATAATAAAAAGTGTGTATTTACTTCGAACCGTATAAGATACTTTGGAATTGTAAAATAAATGTATATGTAAGTCTGAACGAAATAAAGTAATCCAGGCGCCTAAATTACAATAAAGCTTGAAACGATAGAGGATCTACAAAAGTTATTAATAAAGTCAATGTTTTATGCAGGCATCCAGTGAATCAATAATGCTTTATTGTTTTTTATTGATCCGTTGTAACACAGGGCGAGTTGTTCCAGTCGCGCGGAGCAGGAACTGTTGAACTTAGGGGCAGAAATAACCGATGCATCATCATCGAGGGTTGCTATACCATAAATTAATAGAGGGTTCCTAAGTACTCACAAAACTATAACTAGTTAAAAGTGGCTGGCGCATAACCACGTATTACGAGTCTTCCATACACGCCAGTGCTACTTACTACTATAATATAAATACATATATATTTTACAATAGAGCAAGAAAAAATATTGATTGTTTCTAAACTATTCAAATTTTAAGGTCCTCGTTTATTAGTTATTAATAAAATATGTATTTTCTAAGAAATCGTTTTATACCTTATTAGGAATTGACAGTCGGTCTATAATACAACAAACTAAATAGATTATGTTCCCAAAATCATGTTTACGTTAGTAAAATTATTTTAATTATCGTATCACCAAATTATTAATATGAATGAACATGTTTTATAATTGATTTTTTTTTCTTTAATACAATTTCTATAGTTACTATAAAATAGAGGGCAAACTTACTTCCAATATATTCTGTAATTTTTTATTATCATTTGTAATTTAGAATTGTTTTCTTAGTAATCCTTAGTATATTCTAAACTCCAACGGAATATGTAAGAATTTAGCACACAGCTTAAGTCGATTAAATAATCAGAAAATTTAAGTTATTTATATTTGAGATTAGAAGTAATGTTAATTAATCGTTATCTAATAGCTTGATTATTTGAGGTGTATAGTTAAATTTAAGATTTATTTAAATATATTTCTGTATGCGGGTTTTTTAATATGATTTTTTATATAAGATTTTGCGTACTGAAAGATTGAAAATACTACAAAAACTGACAAAAAATATTATGGATATTTAAAAGGTGTTCGATAGTATTGAGCAAAAAACACAACAACAGCATAATAACAGGTGCCTTGACCTAGAATTTACAAAACGAGAACTTGTGGTTAATTCGAGAAGGGCAATTTTACTCTGTGAATGATTTGAGCTGATAATGTTAATTTTTCGTGTAAAAAGTTTGCTTCATTTCACAATACACCTACTTAACAACAAATATAAGCATGTTAATCTAAATTCCAAGCACAAAATCTACACTACAATATTTATTACTTATATCAGGGGCATGCATCCCACAGAAGCACAAAAAGCAATGTTTGTTATACTTGAATATTTTATTAAATATATTTACTTAAAATCTGTAATTACCCAACCCCGAGTCTGAAAATCCTAATTGGACCAAATGTTAAACCAATGTATTGGTTAAATGTGCAAGAATAACAAGATAATGCTTTTTAAGCTTCTATGGGATGCATGCCACTGACTTATACATGTACTTCGTGGATTAGAATCTCGACACATATCTCTAGGTTTTTCCAGTATTCAATACGGACTTAGCACTACATTTTTAACGGTGGAGGCAAAGCATCGTGATGAAATTCGCATGTTATGTAATAAAAATGTCATGTGTGTCCTCGGAACGAAGATCAGCCGCGCTACTGATCATGTTGGACGAGATATATGTATAAACACAAAGTGGATACAGCCATTAATATATCTTTGCTTATCTTAAAAGGAATATAGCGTAACGATATATTAATGTTTGTATTATTAATGAATTTTAAAGTTGCATGTAAAGACATTAAAATTAAAAATATATTGTGTTATTCGTTAATCTTTACAGTGCTTTTAATAATAAAGAAAAAGATAAAGAATCAACTAAAAAAGCACTGCATTTTATTGATACATATACTGATAAAGTATGCCCAATTGTTTCTAGAAGGACGGGGCTGTTAACTCCTCAACTGTCATGTAGTTGCAGACGTTCAATGAAGCAGACAAATGAACGTATCTGACCCATGGCCCTTTTCTGATCAAAGAGACGAATGAAATCATGTTGATATTTTCTATAAAGTATTTAAGCGTAGGTGTAATAAGATGAACTTGAGTAACATTGTATTATTAGCCGTCAGACAGACTAATCATATTTGAGAGTAAATACATTTTATTTTTTCTATTACAAAATTTTGATTGCTTAGTCGCTCGAGTGACACTACTCAAGTTTGTTTGGTTTCATTCTCCAAATGTTCTAACGATAATGTTGTATGTGCACTTAACACGAAAATAACCATTCTCTTAATTTATTTGAGCAGATTACTAAATTAATATTAATATAATACGTCTGAAAGGGAAGGAACTTTCACGATAATACATTTTAAATATCACAAATACACATCGAGGGGTGAAAGGCTATTTGGCTTAAGCGACATTTTTTGGTGATCTAGTAATATATATATTTTCAGAATCGATAAAAAAACCTTGATTCCGAAAATGTGTATTACAGAATATCACCAAAAAATTCGCTTAAAGCAAATAGCCTTTCACCCCTCGATATCTTTTGCTTTTTTGATTAAGTAATTATGATTATTAAATAATATATGAGAGTGGACTCATTGCGTGTGCTATGGTTTGATAAGTTCTAATCAGAAATGAAATTACATCCTGCTACGATTATCTTTTTTTCTAAGTTTGAAATGATGTGTCAAACTTCTCATGCTATTTGGTGTGAAAAATTATATATAGTATAGTTTATTCTAGTACAGTTGTTTTTAAGATGTTTATTACAGTTTCAATAGATAGTTTATTGTGTGTTTTCGTTTTAATCGTACATTAAGTGTAATGTATTAATTCACAAATTCTCTAATATAGTTGGTTTATACAGTCTTTTAATATAATAAAATGAATTTAAAATTTGTTAAAATATAAACCCTTTCCAAGTGCAAAGCCAAGTAACAAAGATGGCTTTTTTATAGTCGATCGTTCTATGCCCATCAACGCAACTAAATTTTTATTACTCATGCAAGCTCTCCAGGAGACAAACAACCGTGATAAACTGTTAGCTTTAAGAATTAAACTTTTATGTGATACAGTTTATTTTCGTAGGTGGCTGGTATAGTTTTAGGATATGTTTGTTTAAAACGTAACGTAGAAATTTCTCTTTGAAATTTTCACAGTTTGTTAAATTTGGTATGACGTAATATTCATATGATAAACTTGACTTCATCAATAAATAAAATGGCGACATGATTAAAAATCAGTTGTAATAAAATGTTTTTTTTTTATCCCTACTCGACACATAAAGGTAAGTATGGAGCAGTCTAAAAAATGACAACGAGTATCAACAATTTAGCAAAATCCATCGGTACTCACAGCGTTCATTCCGGCCTGCACAAATATGTTTTCACGCTGCGCTTAAAGGACCCCATATCATCGGACAGAGGAAACACACTCGCCGGAAGACAATTCACCAGCTCATCGACACGGTAAAAGTAAGATTTAGAGCAGTAAGTTAGTTAAGATAAAATATTTTTTTTCTAAAACGTTTAAATTGCGATGATAATAATAATTTACCTTAATGATAATAATAATAATTTTATTTTTAAATAATCGATTACCATTTTAAGAGGCTCTCGCTTGGTTGTTGGATCAAGGGCCGGATACAGAAGGCAGTATTACTCGATACGGCACACATTGTTAGGAGGTTCCTCACTCTGAACTCCTAACTACCGGTGGCTTTGGCCTTAGGTCTACATGTTTTTATATCTTAAAATTGATGTTATCTATTTATATGTATTTATTTTCAAATTTTAAAGTGTTGTATATATGATGAATAAATATATATAATTTTATCGATATAGCAAAAATGACTATATGAAAGTCAATTACAAATGTAATAAATATTCCTTAACTATCTAAATAATTGATCTATTAATCTTAATTAAGATGTAAAAAATAATGATAATGAGCATTAATAACAGCTTTTAACCCTACAGTCTGACCATTCAATCTAATAATGACGGGTAAGGTCATTGAAATTGAACCCAATAAAATTGACAAGCTAGTTTGCACTCTATACCCTTGGAGTAAGGTAGAAATGATCCATAGCGAACACGATGGCAAAGCCAGTTCCAGCAGAGAAAAGCTTCTCAATGGATGTGATAGGTTACATCCTGTGGTTTCAATTACATTGCAACTGCTATTTATGGTTTATTGATATTCACGTTTTGTTGTATTGTTATACAGATAAAATGCTTTTTATAGAAAGTATTGTAATATAGCAAAAATCTGGAGAAGTCGCATATTTTAAATATCTTATTTTTATTATTGATAAAGATGTAAAGGGTTAAGAATATCAACAGTTTTTAAAGAGTATCATTATTTTTGTGTTTTAATTGTTTATCGAAATATTTATATTATTTCTAGTGTTCAACTGAATCTTCGGCTGCAGATCTAGTTTTAGGCACTTTTGAAAAGTTGTCAGATAATTTTTATAATCTCTTGACGTTGTATATATATATACCAACATAAGCTTTACTATTAAAAGTTTTATAAATTATTATACTGTTCTCCTTTAGCCAATCTAGAGATTATTTTTATAGAATTTAAAAACTTTCGGCTTTGGCTTTGTAGCAATGTCTGATTGGTCGGCTTCGCTTTCAGCCAGATATCAACCTATTAGTAATTGGATAATTATTAAAAGTAATTTAACAATCATAATCAGATCATTCGGTCTCAGTTTGACGTTTGCTAGAAACTTTAAGCTTAACTTTGAGCTAAAATTTCGGTTCATTCTTTTACCGAATGTGATTTCGTTCGGTCTATAAAGCCTTCATTTTGACACTAATTATTTTCTAAGCTAGGCTAATCAAAATATGTACTATTTATAATTATTTTATTAGGTACTAATATACTTGTCTGAACCTATATATTGTCCAGTGACGTGCATAGGGTATTTGGTCTGGGTAGGCAGATTCCCATAATTAATGTGAATATTATATAATGATAATAAATTTTATATTACTCTCATATGGGAGGCAGATGACGTGAAAATAGACTAGACATTAATATAAAGGATTCCTTATTTTTGTTTAAATTGAAGCAATTTATTCCGGACTTATTTATCGTAAGAGCATGCAATGCTTTCATGCATGTATAGAATGAACGCTACTGCTATTGTCTCAATTTAGGAATTTAGGTCAGTTGAAATAAATAAAGTGCACTGGTACGAAAAAATATGTAAATTGCCAATCGCAAATGGTCGTTGAACTGCAAGGATGACAATTACCTATTTCGCTGTTTCAATAACAGTGATTCATTGAGGAGATGTCAGATATAATTTGTCACAGAGTGTTTATAGCGCAGCAAATATTAGCGCAGTGAACACGGCGCCGGCGTTCGCCCAGCAGCGTTGTCACACGTGTGTAGATTTTAAATTCACTATATGTAGCGGGGTTAAACTATGTTAACATCTTTATCAGATCTTTCCACCTTTAAGTGTACAACCAGCTTATAAAAAATATATTTTTCGCTTTACTTTCACATTTCAAAGCATTTCCAGTACCGATAAATGAAAGCACGATAAAAATAATATTGTTGTAAGAAATTATGACACACTTGTTGGTTATACAAGCCCCGAATAACGAATTAAAAAAAAGATAGTTTTTAATGTTTTTAAATTCTATTGTAAAATCAAGTTTTACGTTTATTGCAAGATTTTTTTTTTTGTTAATCCGATGGAATTCTTTTCGGACCGTCAGGGGGAGTGGTGAGGGCCACTCCCCAGGTGTATCGGAATTGCACCGACTAAAACCACCGGGGTGCCAGCACTGCCTACTCTTCGCCTTCGCCGGGCCTGGGAATCTAGATACTTCCGAGGGAAGAATTTAGGCTAGGAATTTATACGGCTTAGTAAATTTTAAATATTCGTTAATCTTAATATTATTTTGAAGACAAATAGCAAAAAATCTTTATAACATTAGTTTAATTTTTTTTTTTATCTGACACGGCACAGTTACTACACACGCCTTGATGATGGTAAGCATAGTCTGCACCATACTTGCTGCATACTTGCTTTTGGACTGCTCCAAAAACGACAACAAGTACTAACACCAAAAAATAATTATCATTAGTCGTAGCGATCATGCCGGCCTGCATAAATATCTCTTCACGCTTTGCTTAAAAGGCCCAATATCATAGGGTGGTGGGAACACGCTCGCCTGAAGACCATTGTACATCTTAACGACTCAACAAAAGTAAGAATTATAGAACTCCTAAGTACTAGCAGGTATATGAGCTGTGAAGTTAATAATTTCCTAGGCATTTTTATTTTTAAACGTATTTATGTAAAGATAACTTACTTGCTATAAAAAAAAAATGTTTTTATTTAACATCAGTTCGTTTTTTATATAATTTGTCATGGCTTATTAAATTATATTCAAAATCAATACTGCTAAAAGTATGAGCAATAAAATATTTATTGTACATAATAGCTTTTGTTTACCAAGAGTATTAATTTCATTAACATGAAAAGGGTTAGGTACATAAATAACGATAAACATTTAAACAGAATGATAGCCAAGTAAACAGAAATTTCTATAGAAAGAGCTGTATATGACAAGTATAGAATTGACTTACGTTAGACCAGTACATCAGATCATTAACCGCAGGTAACCAATGTCTGGGATTAAATAATACACAACCCCAATTAAATAAACAGATTGTAACTTAGACCTCTATAGAGTATAAACAGAAATACTGTAGACAAGTCAACCTGCATATGATTTTTAGTTGGAAAATGTGAACTAAAACTACGAAAATTCTGTCAAAATCGGTTCAGCTGTCTTTACGAATATGTATGAAGTATTCGTACGAAGAAACACCCAAATTCCTACGAATTCGAGCTTAGTAACTTTTCCAAACGAGTAGATCAGTTTTTCCACATATACTCAATAGGAATGTATGTGTGTGTGTAGAGAACACGAAACACTTACGACATTTAAAGAAGACCTATTGTGGGGCAACGAATGAAAAAACACTATATAACGAATAATATATTTTCTCTCTTTTATTATCTACAATTTGTGTACGAGTATTGCATTTTCATAGCTTAGACGTAACCTAAGCGAGTAAAAGTGATTTCGCTGAAATATTGAGTAGCCTGCACGTTTGCTTTTAAAATCTGCTTTTACGTATCTGATGAATTTATAAACCTACTATTTTATACTTTTATTTACTTTAAAGTTAATTTAGTATTCATGATTTAATTTAATCACGGGTTCTAAAACGTTCAACTTATTTTTTTGCCGTAAAGATTTGTATAAAATTGCGTTCTCCCTCTTTCTTAAAAAAATACACACAGCACAGTTACAAAGCTTATCAGTATTGTGACTTCTATTGCAGTAAGAACTAAGAAATCTTATATTTCTTACTGTGCTGTGTAAATCTACTATCACATTTATTGGGTGGGATGTTTAATCAAACCGTTTTTGTACAAGCTGGTGAGTATCAACAAATGTTTGCTTTTCGATGGAGGTAGTTAGATTTTGGACTTTTATACTTTTTTTTACCAGAGGGAAAATCCTACATAGGACCTTCAGGGTCACTGTGAGGGCAGCGACCCCGGTGTGTCAGACTCCTATTGACTAAAAACCCCCGGGGTATCCCTCAAGTCACTCTACCTGGGCTTGGGAATCCTTATTCTTCCCGGCGCCCGGAGAGCGAACAGTCCAATAAGACACCTCCTCTGGGAAAGATGGGTGCAGAGAGTTCACCTTTCCGGACCTTTATAAGGCGGCGCACCAGTCGGACTTCTATACTTGCCATAATGTACTTTATGGTCACTATACCGAATATTAATTTAAAAAATATCCTAAAACGTTATTATACGCTTATTAGTGAGCATTGCATTAAGTTTAACGTAATGTGTACATTGAGAAAACACATCGCGGCGCCAACGATGATTATGCCAGTGCACACGTGCCCACGTCGTCCATAAAACGGCTGTAAAACCAGTTGCGCACCGGCGACTGATTACATTACGCCTAATAAACTAATGCTTACACTCCACGCACTCTATAAAAGCTTCAGCAAGAAACATTTACTTAGTATAAAAGTGCACTATGACGGATCGTTCTCTCCGAGTGCATTTGTAAATAAACATTCGTATTTTGACTTCTTTATAATCTGATGTAATCTGAAACTTCAATATGTCTGTTGTGTGAGTAAATTTACTGCAGTCGGTTAGGTTAAAACAATATCTTTTTGTATACGCGTTTGGAATTTAAGTTACTTGTTTGAGTTTTGAAATTATTATATGACAGACTTTGCAGACTGGCAGACCTTGTTCTGCCCTATTTCTCTAAAACAAAGTCACATTGTTTTTTTTAATGTTAATAGCTTCCCCATCAGATATCATTCTGCCAAAACTTATTGGCCTGTCGGCTGTTTTTTGAAAATTGTTTGAAGGAACCTGGCCTTAATGCTATATGTATAAAAATTGACAAATACTGACATTAATATTTATACGTCACTCAATTGTTTTGCCTTTCCGGAATCCGTCCAATAACATTTAAACTTTATGGTATGGTGTTAAAGTTCAAATTGACTTTTAAATATTATTACGAATTTTTTGTATGAGAATATAGAAAAGTGTTGTTTTTATACTTTTTCAGACATTTTTTTTAATTTTTCTCTCCGTAATAACCTTCCCCAGACTTCAACAAACACAACAAAAAAAGAAATCAGCCAAATGAGATCAGCTGTTCTCGAGTTTCGCGCTTATCAACACATTAAGCGAGTCATTTTTACATATAAGAAGATATGTCAATTTGTAAATATTTCAAATTTCGTATATTTTTATTTACCCCATAAAGGTCGCTAACGATATTATTATATATATTTATTAAAAACGAAAGCAAAATAATTTAACTTAATAAACAATCTAAGGATTGATAAGATGATTTCATAAGTCAAATTATTAAAAAAAAATCTTATTTCAATTAGGTATCTACTTCGTTTCCAGGCGAAAGCAGTGTGCGATGTGTTCCCGTACACTGTACACTGCTCCAAGATAAATAGGCGAGCGAGGAGTGGGTGGCCATTTACACCACCCCTCCCCTGCTTTTTGTAACACGGAGAAGCCTACCTTAAGGCCAAACGTCGCCGGGTGTCGACGAAGTGGCAGATGCTGTAGCCTTAGCCCCGGCAGACGAGCAGCAGGAACACCCCGGGGGTTTTAGTCGGTGCAAGTCCGGCTCACCGGGGGGTGGCGCTCATCACCCCCCTAGGTCCGTTAGGGATTTCCCCCAGGTTACAAAAAAAAGGTATCTACTTTATTAATTGTAACTTTATAGATATTTGTTTTTTTTTTATGAAGGTATAAAATCCTTTGATCGTTCAACTGTCGTGGAAAAAATATCGTTAACATTACACCTGAAGGCCAAATAATCTATATTCTTTTAAAATTATAAGGTCCTATATACTTAAATAAATATATGAAAGTCGGTCATACCTATTAAATCCACAGTTGTGTAAATTCATGTTTCGGGATTTTAAGTAGCATGTAATTATTCAAATGCTCCTTTTAAGACTATCTTGATTACCAGCATATTAATTTTTTTTTTTTTCATTGCTTTTGCGTACTAAAGAGTTTTGAATTTAGATTAATCACTACACACACTACACACTTTAAGGAGTTAGGCGAAATATGAATTCGCAGTTTTATTATAAAATACTTTAATTTTCTTTATATTAAGAAATATAAACCGTCATAGTGACTCGCTTAAACCTGTCGCATTCCGAGTTCAACTTGTGTATTTCCAGTAACTTATATAGCTAGAGATCTTCTATTGTGGTATGTGTGGGCCGACCAGACGACGGAGACTTAATCGATTTTCTTCCTTCGAAAGTCGCTTTCGTTTTCGGACTGCACTGTACTTACCATCAAGTGCATTGCAGTCACTTTGTCAACCAGTGTAAAAAATAAAAATAAAAATGATTTTTTTATTGTTGTTATTATAATACGAAATAACAGATCATAGACCAGGAAAGTAGTCGTTTCAGGTCGATTAAATAGTGTAATGTCAAGTCAATAAACCAGTCATTCACCCATTGCAATGAAAACTATGGCCCAATGCCCGCTATTGAATCGTCGAACATACCTACTATACATAAAATGGGTACGACGTACATTCATCTCAGTTTGATTGATGAGTATTGATACTGATATAACAACTCATACTCTATAAAGACCCAGTCCTAGCAATAAATACTAATATTTAGTCACTTTCACGATTTGTATTCCAAACAATATATAATATAACCTAATTCTACTTGATTCAACTTTCAACTGTAAATATTACGTTGAATAACTGAGTCCATTATAAATAGTTTTAGAATATACAAATTAAAATTTCTACAACATTTAAATGACATCGATATGCAAATTTTACAACTTCGATCATTATCTAACATGATTTCACACCTTACTATATCGCTTTAATCTTAAGGTAAGTTACATTTACACCGATTAAATTATAACGTGAATTGGACATTTGTTTGTGTTTTGTTTGTTTTTGTTCAACAAATAATGTATAGGGACATTCAATTAATTATAGATATTCACTATTAAACCGAAGCTCAGTTGGCAAAGGACGCAGAACTACCAAGCGACTAAATTCGTATATAGTATATTCGTATAAAGTGGTATAAATTGAAAAAATTCAAAAGTATAGCATCTTATTTGTATAGTTTGTAGTATAACAGCTGTTTTATATAACGGGCCTTTTTACGATAATTAAAACAATTAGTACATATTTATTTAGTAAACAAGTATTTGATTTTAGTTGTCTATTTTTTATAAAATAAACATGTTTTCAATAAGATACAGGGTGTAGTGAGCCTTATCTTAGCTCGTTACACAATACTATCGGACTGGAATTCTTGCGTTAAGTCATTTTCGATAAGGTTTGACTAATGGGTAACAGGTTCCTTAATAAACTACGTACAAGTATTTTGTCATTATAAATACGTTAGAGAGTCATATGCGCGAATTAACTTACCTTTAGTTATGGCCTGACGTTTCGACCTGGTTACACAGACCGTGGTCATGAGCAGATTGAAAGGTTGCGGAGTTTTCGTAATTCGTGCAAAGACGCGTTAAAGTAATTATAATGGGTACAAAATGGAAAAGTTTTAAAGTTGTTTTGTCATAATATTTACACATATAGTTATATTTTATTAATATCTTACTTATGTATAATATGCGTCATTTATTGTAAAGAAAAAATATATTAAAATTAGTTTAGTCATAGGTTAAATAAACTTTGGTACTAAGGCTAAAATTTCCCTTTACTCGAAATTTTCCGTTACACATGAAACTTGGAAAAAAATCGTTGAAAGCAATTAATTCAAATCGCTACGACAAATAATTCTCGTTTAGATCGTATCGAGTATGAGAAATTAAGCCATGCCTGCGTACTTCATTATTTTTACAATTTAAAACGTTTTAATATTAATATAGTTGATATCATAAAGTAACAGTAATGTAATAATAAATAAAATATTTAAGAAATTTATTTTAAAAGTAGGTATCTACTTTCTTATATCGCAACTAATTTAAGTGCTTGCATACGTGACCTATGAAAAGTTACAGACTCTTCCAAAAGGTTGTTGAATAAAATAGTAACGTGTATTGCTCATGGGCATTACGTATTTCACCAATAAAATATGTAGGTATACGTGCAAAGTCGCGTACGAACTTCAATGACCTGCGACAGAATCAGATTCTTTGACCTGTGTTAAAATTAAATTCTTTGAATTAATCACCGAGTGAAACATTTAAACAGGTTCATAGCTCATCAATCAAACGAAATAATGGAGCCCATTGGATTTCTATCTATAATAATTCATTTTATCAAAATTGAAAAGTGTTGTTAGAATATATTATAATAATTATATAGAATATGCTACCAGTATGAAGGTATAGTATTACAACAAAAAAACCTTCAAAACTCAACATTACTGCAAAATTAATTATATGAATTTTACTGTTATTATTCGCAACGATTATAGCTACGAGACAACAGTTACTATATGTAATAAATTTCGTCCTTTGTCGGTCACTACCTTTATTGGTCTGCAGTGTAAAATTAGGCGAAGTGACGTAATTTTGCCGTTGTAAATAAAAAACATTTTATATAAATTTTTAAAACTTCTTAAATCTTAACATATATTTAATTCGTAAGATTATTTTTAACAACTTGGGAGACCATTAATGCATTTCAATTGTAAAAGCATAAGACTGTATAAGTTAAAAGTTATTCCTGTATACACGTTCTTACGTTAAGGTTTTATTTTTTAAATTATACCAAAACATGTTACAGGCTACATGACTACAGACTTAATATTTTCAAAGCAACCCCACGAGTACCGCATCAGTTATTTAAAAAGAAAACCTTCACGGTGACAGTATTAATCCCTGAAGACACTTTGTAAAAGTAAGCAAATATCTCCGTACGTACTCTTTTTACTTACGCTGTTCACTGAGCATTTTCATTTTAGTTTTGAAAATGGTTTGCATTTATAAAACGTACTTTTTTGTTCAATTTGAAATAGCAATATTATTTATACCACAATTGAAATAAATTGAAGCTTTATTAATAGATCTAATTCAGTTTCTTTTGTCCATTCGTTTTTGATAATATGTTCACAGGATTAATTTGTTTAGTTGGAACCAGAGTTGAAACTAGTTAATTAATTTTTTAACAAAAGTGTCTTGAAGTAATTTGACAATATCTGTAGCAACAAATTAAATTATTGCGTTTATATATATTTATGACAAAGGATTGTAGAGTATTATCATTGTTTTAATTGCGTAGAATTACCTATTCTATTAGCTGGAAAATAACAGCTGTTGATGAAGTTATGAGTACCATATTATTTTATTTATATTAATATGGCAAGTCACACTACAGATATCAGACAAGATCAAGGATCTGATTACAAGTTAGGTTATACATAAATTATGAATGTTACAGAAAAATATAGGTATCCTTAAATATATTAAAGTATTATTTATCAATTAATCATTCATACAAATTGTTCTGCTGATAACTGAAAAGTTTTCCGGTATTGGAATTCACATCTAGGACCTTCTGTGTTGCAGGAATTGTCATATAAACCAAGCTACAAGACCACTGAAATAAATCTTAGTTCAATTGATAGTTTCATTGGATACAAATATGACGTATTGCAGGCGCCTACGCATACAGTCTATGTGCTGATATCGCTCACTATAACATAACCACAACGCAGTGTTTAAGGTTTCCTGCAACGCAATTTCATTACGCTTTGATTCATTTTTTCCGCTACGTCGATATTGACAACGGTTTCATATCCGATCAGCTGAGTCGCACAAAGGTCAGTACACGTGTCAATGACTTCGGTAATCGATTACGTTTCCCTCCAAGCGGTGTTGTAATTTCATTTTATCATACTGAATTATTATTTCAAGTTAAATATCTAGAACGTGCCGATTCTTTATTTAGGTAGGCAGAAATATTGGAATGTCACTTTATCTTTGCAAGTATATTTCACTTCGTTAAAATTCATTAATCCTTCCAGTACTTTCCCCGTTTTCACGTTCTTATGATATATCGAATACGGATTCTTTCTAATTCGGAACTTCTATTACACATATTTATCTGATCCTAATCCTCATTTAGTCGTAAATAATTAATAATCGATTCCTTTCATTATAATAAGTTCTGAAAAGGTACATTCTTTGACTAAAATGACCTTTTTGTATTAAGTTTTGCCACAATAGGTTAGTAAATGTTCCAACTTTTGTAATCAGAATATGAAGCAATACATGACATTCGATGATACGACCAATTGACAACAAAATACATTGACTATAATCCTATCTAAAATATTTAAAGTTATAAATATATTATAATTTCATCTTAAGGTAAAAAAATATCAAAATTTAATATATAATTTCATGTATCCCAGATTAATACAGTCAAAGACAATATCCAGGATAATTAAAAATACCTCAGCCAGTATCTTTCAAGGAAGGGAGCACGTACAGAATTCGATATCTTGATATATTACTAGTGGGGTGTCTATGAGCATTTTTATACCGCTTAGGGGCTCTGATGTCTTTACATAAGCAATAATACTTACAGAAGACAAACTCGAATAAGAAATAATCTATAATTTTAAACATAAATAATGCATAATACTTATGTGGTAAAGAAGGTATATTAACTTTACCTATTCTAATACCTAAAGGGATTGAAAGTAATTGAAAGGGCTGCATGTCGAGCTGAGGAATATGCTGAATGACTTACAACACAATAGCCAAAATAATAGTACTAAATTAAATATTTTAATTTAATTTTGGAAGTGTTATAATTCTTTAAATATCATAATGAAGGAAGGTAGAATTAATGAGCATGTCCTCATTCTATTTGTCCTTACACTTTGAAAAGGTATCATTTATCTAAAAAAGAAAGGCTCGAATAACTAAGCACGTATTCAGGTATACGGACGGTGACACTAAATGCCCTTTTTCTGGAATAACAGTGGTTATTTAGACAAAATCATCTTTTTTCTTCACTTCTCTATAAATATAATATATGAAATTTCAAGCGTTTGGACAATGATCCATTGAAAGGAGTTGAATAATCTCCGTAGAACCGTAATTCACTGTTAATACAAAAATTTAGTAAATGCAAAACAGTCTATAAAAAACTTTATGAATTTCTTTAGATTTCTTTTACTCTCAGGTATACCTCTCGAAACAAGTTTCAAACGCAGCTTTGGTAAAAAATAGTTCTAAAAAGAACACTAAAAAGAAACTTATTTAAATTTATTCATAAATCTTTAGCTTTTAAAAATTCAAACTATCATATTCTTTGTTTATAAACTGATCTTTTTATTTAATATTTCTGTCTTTTTTTTCTTCATCCTTAAATTATTGGTATATTCCTATGACCTTCTGTTATGCATTTTTGGTGGTCGGTATCTACTCAGGACATTATGGGGTGCTGACCTTTACAAATACAGCTCGGACTGATATGCTCTACAAATTACCGCCATAAAAGTTTGTATTCCTTAAAGAAAATTAACGATATTTATAATAATAATATTTCCGTACTTTCGCTTTAGAGCATCTCTTATCGTTTGTGTATTTCTTTTTGAACTTAATTTATTAGATTAAGACACAGATAATTCGACGAATTCGCTTGCATAGCTTAATATAAACTTGCTTTTTTCGTGTAATAAGAAACAATTAAACTAGTAAAATAGTTGGAGAAATGGGTATCAGAAGTTGGGTGTGTGTGTTCTCCAGTATCCTATTCAAATTAATTTACATTTAAAAAAGGCAAATTGTATGAAGATTTTGATCAGTGCCACCACCGAGTAGTTTGAGAAAAATTAAAATACATTTTGACGTTTAAAAAGGTATACTAAATAGAAAAAAAATCAATAAAGACACACTTATGACACTGGACGGGATTTCAGTAAATATAGTGTAAGCTGATGATTATAAGAATTCCCTAAAGATAGTTTTGAAAAAATTTATTAAAACTATTTTGCGACATATTTTAGTCTCCTGTAGCGATTTAAATAATATGTACAAAATAAACTGAAAACATTAATATTTCATATTATCTATTTATATCATCGTGGTGAGTCTATTTTTTTATGTGCAAAAAAGCTATCACAAGAGATTTCTAGGTGAAACTCGTTCACTTTGAAGTATCTAAGTTTGTTCTAAAGATAAAGCCATAAACTACACAAGTCATATCTGGCACGGATATATTAAAACATATTTTTATGCACAGTAACTGTTTATTTGTTACGATCCTTGTTTATAGGCCGTGTGATCTGTTGATCTCGTTTGCTCACCGTCATTCATTTGGTCTGGGGTCACGCACTCTGAGCGAAAGTGGTTAAGTATATTTTACATAGGTTGCCCCTTCGTACTGTCTAAACTTGGAATTTAAGGTTAGTTTTTTGTAGAAATGCAATAGCGTTTTGTAAAGAAATTAATTCAAACATTTCGTATTTGCACACCGACGTCGATTTTCGTTATCATCTAACTGGGCGTTTTAGACTCACAAAACTAGTTAGATATAATTCGTTTCACAAAATAGGTTTGACAAATTTATCTCATTAATTTAAAAGGGATTTATTCCTCGAGTAGAGCATTACGGGCGACTTGCACCAGGAAATCATATCTTGTTCAAAGTTATTTAAAATGCTTTTTAGCGTTAAACTATACCTATTGTCTTGCACGGAAACATTATCCAGCTATAAAAATAGTTAAATTTAAATCATCATTGAGGTAGAATCAAACAGCTCCAATGAGATACCGTTTTATATATTTTAAGAGAGATTTAATTTATTAGTGCAAGTCGCCCTTAAACTAAACAAAGCCATATATATGAAAAAATAAACAATTTTACTAAATAACATACGCGTTCCCTTAAGATGGTTTCCGTCACCTAAGCAAGTCTTACAAATATTTTTTGAATATTTCATACATATATTTAGCATTGCAGCTATAGAAAACCGAAAAAACATTTCGTTTAGTATATTTACGTCTGTTTACACTTCAAACTGAAGCACACCTAGCAGTTTTGGGGTTATATTCTATTTGTGTCTTTGTATTTTACTTATAATTATTTTAAATGCTTGCCTGATAATAATAAATAAATAAATAAAATAAATAATAAATAAATAAAAGAAGTGTAAATAAAAACCCTTGTAAGTCGCTTTTCCCAGAGCAATATATCCGCAACTTTACAACCAATATAAAGCGAGTGAACTCAAGCCGCGCCTGCAAACCGCCCTCTGTCTGCATGGATTAAATACGCATTTAACTGCATTATTGGCTTGCATGGTTTATTTATGATTATGAAAGTTGAACACGGCTAACGATAGCCCATGTGTCGAAACGGGCACTGCTTATGAGCACATACGGGTTATAATTGAATTTTACCCGGCGCTCTATTTACAGTGCCACCAACAATGAACAAAAAACTGAAGTATTTTTTCAGCGCTTCAAAGGAAAATCTTGACCCAAAATCACCAGCACCTTTATAACTCGTCAGAAATATTCATATCATTGAGCTAATAATGTGTAACAAATTAAAGTTTTATTTTTTGGTTGATTGGATTCAATTTGCATTGTTAATTTATTGCTATAAGACGAGGTCCAATGTAAACTAAAATGCTGAATACAAGTTGGATTATTTTATAGGAATAATAACGCTTCTGTGTTTTATTTGCGTTCATCTTCCTTTGATCACCGTACTATCTACAGGCTGAAGCAGAACTATTATATTTTACTTTAGTAGATTATAATTACGCACACAGTGGATACAAACACTGAAGTGTCTCTGCTCATCCTGAAAAGAATATAGCTCGAAGATATACTATTATTACATAACAATTAGTCGTTGATTAACAATAACAATAAAAAGAATAAATCGTCGATAGATAATAAATTGTTTTTATTTGAAAACGATTTTGAGAACAAAAAATAAAATTCAAAGTTGAGGATATTAGTACCGGAGAAAAAAAGAATAAAAAAAGAAAAAGTAGCTAAACAAATTAAAAAAATTAAAATGGATATTGGGTGGTATTCAGTAACCAATAGGACCTCTTAATGCACTGGTTTAAGGCTCTGGATCATCTTCGTCTTCGAATCCGGCCTTCAAGGTTGCGAGAAACTCACAATGAAGGATACAAGAAAAGATCTTACAATCTTAGATACAAGAGAACTGTGCGTAAATTTTGTGGCAACTTTTCAAACGACATTCATGTCACAGGACTGTAGAAACCAATCTAGGATAGCGATATACAGACAGGACAAGCATAAAGTACTCTTGAAATCGTATAACAAACAATTATAATAAACAATTTCAAAAATTGCAATTTTTTTGTAAGCAACAAAAGTGTTCCTGGGTCTTAACCTTTGTTGATGCGTTTATCACTAGTGTAGTACTGGTGTCTTCTCACTGTGCGTATCAGAACGTGTCGCCTAGAAGTTACTGGTCTAAGAAAAGATATCATCTGCGGTAATGAGCAAGCTTTTGCCTTAGACGGCCCCTAAAATAGGCTTATTGTAAGCATAATGGTAGGAAATCATTTGATTAATAACAGTTCAAATTAGAAAGTTATTTCATTAGACTTTTTTCCCGACACTTGACACTTGTTGATTTCATAAATACCCACAGAGTGATTCACTCGCGTCATCATTTCAAACCTTTTCGTTTTAGAATATGTTGCATTTATAATAAAAATATGCACCACGTCCGATGAATCATTACCCAAAAATCACTTTAGGAAAGTTCCTACGTAATTTCTACGTGCTTCCGTTATAATTATTCCGTTTTAATGAACACAATTCTAAACCTAGTGACATTAATTTCTTTTGCCAATGGCAATGCAGCGGACCGGTACGTTTAGTAACTGGTTAAGTAAGTCATAAGTAATATTGTGTAATTGTAATTTACGTACATTGAAAACTAGTCTTTTTAGTGAAAACATATTGGAGCCCGATACATATGTATGTATTACTGGATAGTCTAGCGTTTATTTCGGCAAACGGATAGCCGTCCAGACTTATACCGACCGATTATCTTTTTATGATCTAACTGTAACTAAATCGTGATTAATTTTAATTGGAACATTTTATATCATAATAGGTTACTAAACACGGAATATTCCGTCATATATAACACACAAATTATGGACAACGGCGGCTGTCAAATGATTTTCTTTCTTTATAATCGCTGTCGTATTTGGAATAGACTGTATTTACTTTGCCGAGCCAGTACATAAAAAAATATATATTTACATATATTGATACCAATCAGCATTATTATATAGTCAGCATATTATCATTTCTAAGACTTATAATCCTCTATCTGTTTATTTGGGCATAAGGAAAATAATTTTGTATACACCAACCGACTTTTTTATGTTCTACCGGTAACTAAACTTAATTAACTTTAATCTGAACATTTTATTTCATAATCGGTTACTGAACACATATTATTCCTTCATATATAATATACCATATATATACATTATCTTTACCGATCAGCATTAACAAGATACCAATCAGCAGTTAGCACGCTATCATTTTTAAAATTCATAATGATCTATACTATAATAAAAATTGTAACGAAGTCTGTGCATTAGATATGTTTAAAAAAAAACAAATTGATGTAAGCTTTTTTTAATTTAGCGCAGAAATCTTTTATTTTTGACTGCCTGTCTGTTCCTTTTTATATTTTTTATACTGACACCACTGAAGGGATTTCAATTAAATTTGACACAGGAATAAATTAGATTGAATATGATGTTACTACAAGTTTATGTCGGAATTTCGCTATCATTGAAGTTGGTAACATGAAACTTGATATTTAGGTAGTTTGTTATAATATAATATATTGATAAATCACACACAGGGCGCAGTCCGGGTCTACTAGTATTGATATTATAAAATAAAATATTATATACTTATTTTATATCTACATATCGTCGGGTGAAAGGCTATTTGGTTTAAGTGACATATATATATATATATTTTTTTGCAATCGGTAAAAAACGCTGATTCTGAAAATATATATATTACTATATCACCAAAAAATGTCGCTTAAAACAAATAGCCTTTCACTCGACGATATAATGCTTTATGAAAAAAATAATTATGTAATATAACGGTGAGTGTCGCTGTCTACAAAGCGAATAGAAGTGAGAAAGTAATATTTTCACGAATTATTATTATATTTTTAATACGAAACGAATTACAAATTTTTACAATGATATAGACTATCAAATTACAGTTTAGATGAATAAGTTATTCAGATTTTTTTTAAGTTAAAACAAAATGTAATTATTTAAATTTACTCTTAAAATATTAAATAACCGTTGTATAAACCTTGAACATTATTTACATAATATATTTTATCAAAACAAAGCAACACAGTGAATAAACAGCCGCGGTATTAGTTTTAGATTGTTATGACATTACAAGTTCGCAACTAATCAATATAATTAGAGCATGTATAGGTATTTATATCTATACTTCACCATTATCAGTTGTTGAGTTACTGCGTCTATATTTCCTACTCCTGTATCTATATTACGACAATAATTCAAACAAAATGACTTTTTTTTTCCTGAGTGACCGTATTGCTCAGCCGGGAAAGGCCTTCACAACAAAACCGGGCTTGGTGGGCGAACGCAGAAGGCGCTTAGCCAGCGAATTTTATGGGTTGGGCAGCTACGCAAGGGTTCCCCTGTGGGTACGGACCTCGACTTGGGCTGCCGGCCAGTTAAAAACGAACCTAAGCGTGATATACCAGCATTTCGTATCGGCTGGTCGCTTTTTGGGAACAGTTTGTGTATATCCAGTTGTTCATACACCTAGAGACCTTCCGTCGTAGTATGCAAGTATTAGGACCGACAAAGCAATGGCGGCTGTCGTCGGATTTTTATTCCTTGGCGGTCAACTACTTTCACAACACTGACTATATCGTACTGTTCCGCAGTAATTTAATAAAATAATATTATCTCTATTATTACTATAAAATCGTAATGGAGATGTTTATTTAAAATATTACACAAAAACTCTTAGCTATGGTATTAGGCTGAGGTTTATAGACGCAATTTTAAGGCTTCTTATACTTCACTAAAACATTACAATTTATATTACTTAATGAATGGCAAAGGATTTGGTAAGTCACTAATTTTGTCAACAAGGACTTGGCTCTGCGAATATTAAGGGTATACTCAAGTTCCTATTATATATTCAGTTTTTTGTCAAAACGAATTAATTTTTTGAGAACTTTGTTAAGCAAAGTCGAAATAGCGTCTATAAATCTCAGCCTTAGTGTGGTATACAACAATACTTTAAATTCGAGATTTCAAAACATACATATTCTATATATATAAGTATAAGGAGTCTTATATAGGAAATTAACAATATTTTCTATTAGTAATAAGAAGAAATTAATTATATATTGTACTAATAATAAGAAAAAATTAATTATATTTTATCTCAGTAATAAGAATACCATATCAGAGATAAGCTTTAAAAAAACGTAAATAATCTTTTGCAATAACGAACTCTTAAAACTATTATTAAAATTAAGATAGGTTTATACGAGTACACGTTTATAAATTTGTTATGTGTATCAATCTTAAACAGTCTATTACAGTAATAAATGGTTAAAATAATATAGTTCTTGAATAAAGCATACTAATAAGATCAAGTATGTAAAAGCCTTAAGTAATAAGGTATTCACTTTATAAATAAAAAAAAATTGTACGCTCACTCAAATTAATGTTATACCAGAGTAGCCTCGAATGTAACCACAGGGAGAAATTATTTTATGTTAAAATATTGTTCTTTCTTATTAATCCTGCACTTGTGTTGTGTCTCTATTTTTTATGTTATACATAAATCAAAAAAGAGAATTAAGCGCCGCGCCGGAGTAATTACGGGAAAAGGTTTTTGACTGTTTATTAATTTTTAATACTATTTTCGTTTTGAATTGCCAATTTACATTTGAATCGCCAATAAGTTTTAAGTATGCATATTTTTATAGTTTTTTAAACTAAAAAATTGTTAGAGTATTTTTATTTTACTCTATTAAATGAAACAATACATTTGTGGAAAAACCGACATAAAATTTATGAAAAATATAATGTGGGAAATCAAATCCGTTAATAAAAATATCTTTCATATTTAGTGTCTTGCTATATGCTTTATTTAGTTTTATTTACCATAGTGTCACTTCTAAATGACCAAAAGAAAATAATCTACCAGCGGTTCGGAACACAAAATCTATCGAGAGGAGTTGTTAAGAAACTTAAGTAAACAAATACAAATCCACGACGATTCTTAAATATAGTGCAGCAATAAAATAACTTTATTATCCATAGTTTATTAATTGTCAGGTTATACTTAAAATGCGTTTTTTTATTAAGATTTTCATAACGAATATATACCGTTTTTTAGAATAATCCTTAGTAATTAGTAACTGTATTGAAAATTGGATAACTTTTTTAAGATATTATAAAACATAAAATGTAGAATAGTTATAATTAGTAATTGTTTGTTGTTTTTATTTATAAAGTCATGTCAACATATAGTAAAATTTTCTTTTTCATTTTATTGATTTTCTACGAGATAATAATTTCTTCAAGAATGCCCCGAGTGTAAAAGATTTCTAAAATAACTTTCTACTCAGTCAGACAGAAACATAAAAAGTAAAACGTATTTATATATGGGTCAACAATACATCCCACGTTACGAACATAAAATGAAAACAGTCTAAAAATACTATTACTAAAAACATATTTAGCATAACAATAGACAAGCGGTATTGAGCGGATTACTCTGCCTACTTTAATTGTTTTTAGAGTTCTTATGCCAACGGAATACGGTTGAAAATCATGTATTATTTATTAACGGATACTGCGTGAGTCACCGGAACAATGCGCCGATCCGTCCGGACCTCACCTGGGAGTCAATAGCGGGCAAGCTCTGAATACTAATTGCCACATCAAAACGCCTTTACATGACTTATTTTAAACAACGTTAATTTGATAATTATAATTTACATCTTTACCTAAAATGGATGCTGCATTCCAACCAAGAAAGACGAGATTTGATATAATAATAATAATATATAATCAAACTGTATCCCTTTTAGGGTGAGCAGAGAGCATTAGAGGCTGTATCTACTTTGCGCTTAATGTCGTGCCCGACGTGACCAGTAGCGCAGCTGATCGCCATTCACTTACACATGACATTTCTATTAGATGCCATGCGGGCTTCCTCACTATGTTTTTCTTCTCCGGCGAGCATGTGGTACCTGAATCCGTACTTAATCTGGAAAAACCCGTATGTACGTGCCGGGATTTGAATCTACGACCACACGCGTCGCCGCGCATAGATATTGACCCCTTATCCATTAGGCCACCACAACCACAATGATATGATTAAAAAGCCTAAAAAAGAATCGCTATATTCTACCAGCGCTTTTTAATACTTTTCCTACCTATGAAACTATAACTTAACATATAAATTTAGATTGTTCTTTAAACTCTACCCGTCTTTTGTGAGGCGGTGATGTGCGCTAAATAAGCGGTGAAGCGGGAGATACATGCTGCTTCTCCGAGTAACCCTCAACATCGCCGTGGGGTAAGAGTGTGCAGGAGGAGAGACGTATTTGCGCAGGACCAACTGCGTGATCATCTCTGTATCTGGCACAGACCGGACGGCGGATGTGGGGAAGTCCGCCGTCCGGCTGAGTAGGAAGCAGCGTGTGGGTGCCCAGACACTACACAGTAGAGAGGGGGTAACCTTCATACCGCCTCCCAGTAGAGGCCTGCCAACGCAAATCGCTCGCCAGGCCATTAGGAAGTATAAGGATACTCAGGCCGGCGAAGGCGAAGAGTAGACAATGCTGCCACTCTGGTGATTTTAGTCAGGAAGAGTTCGCACACCGGGGCAAGGACCCACACCGCTATATTTACGGTTCCTGAATCTATAAACTGGGTTAACAAAAAGAAAAGAAAGAGGTTGTTCCCAAACGAAAAAATATTATTATTTAAATAGTTTAACCCAGAAAACACAGACATTCATAAAATATAGAAAAATATATTAGGTACGTACAAGAATGATATAAAACATGTTCCATTATTCTAAAGGTAAACTACACTTACACTTAAATTCTGAATTTCTTGTTAATTACTTATGTAATTGTGAGTTTTTAAACTGGGGCAAGAACTTGTTATTTTATCGATTATTTAAGAAACAAATTGCACCGCCTAAAAATTCGTAGCGAAGAAAAAATTGTTTTCAGTTAACATCTGTTTACCTTTATTTAATGTATAGTGGTTTACAAATAATTAGACATTTATTGTATAAGAAAAAGTTTATAAAAAGTCAATACCAATGTCATACTTTATCTACAAAGCACACAAATATTTCAACTGGGTCAAAAAACTGTTGCTATCTATCTGTGTACCCTAATTATCGTTAAATCGTGAGTAAATAGTACAGGCCGCAACGCGCAAATGAACTGTTAAAATATACCTATCTCTTTCATTAGTACGTATTTATTATAAGTCTGTCGCTGTCGGGCTATTTTTATCTCGAGAGATGTAGCTTCCGGTCGTGCGTGCGGACGATTCGGCAGTTTCAATTGCATTAAACTGCACTTACAAACTTGATAAAATAACAAAAACTGCATCTTTATTCAAAAACAATTTGAAAGCTGTTAACACTTATTCTTTATTTGAACAATATTTTTTAAATCAAAAATTTACTCATTTAGTCATGAACCAAACATAGAACAATATCTTGCAGATTTTTTTTTTCGCGATGAACAATACGTTGATAGCCGATATAGACCTTCACAACTAAACAAGGCGAGCTCTTGCAGAATGTTACTTATAACGAAATATTTTTTTATAATTAACTATTCAGAAGAATAATGTTTAGTACAAGTAGAATAAAAAAAAAGCTGTAGTAATAATATATCGTTGCGCCATATCACTTCCAGAGTAAGCATATATCATTGCTTGTATCCAAAGGATAATGTAAAATTATAAATAATGAGCATTTACTTATAAACAATTAATTTCAATAATTCAATTTAAAAGAAACTAAAGTAAATATACAGATCTTTTTCATTATACATGTATTTATATTTATTATTTATAATTCTCATCCACATGTAAAGAAATTTCGATGATTCTTTTATTACCTGTAGCTGACTGTAATTAATGCGTAATAAATTGTAAGAAATGATTGCGAACGATGCCAAAAAATGCTTATTCAGAAAAATATTTCCACTTATTCTTGGACCACCGCGATGCACGGGCCTTACACATGCATTTGTGTCACAAATGTGTAGTAAGTCCTAAGTGCCACTAATTATGAGCAAACTTCGTAGAACAAGTGTTATCATTGTCTGCGATCTTCCAGCGATTAATATTATAAGCGGCGTCCGACCGAAGGCTTCGGGCACCTTCGGCCATACAACCATATACGTTAAAACGTTCAAATAGGCGATATTGGGTCCTTTGAGATATTTGTGCTGGTCGGCATGATCGCTACGGCTGTCGATGGTTTTTTTGCTGTTGTTAGTCATTGTCATTTTTGGACTGCACCCTGCTTACCAACAGGCGTGGTGTGGTCACTGTGACGTGTCAGGATAAATAAAAATAGACCGAAATTTCAGCTGAAGCTTACGGTTTCTAGCAAGCATCAAACTAAGACTAATTGGTCTGAATGTGATTGTTGAATTACTTTTAATATTTGGCATCCAATTTTAGATCGGTATCTGGTCCAAATCGAAACCGATTGACCGTCGGTTGCCACAAGCCGAACCCAAAGGTTTAAAAATCCTAAAACACTATTTAAGATTAGTTTAAACTGTATTGTTTTCCTTTTAAATTAAAGGTTTTTTTTTTATTATATATTTACGACGTCTGAAAATTATTAAAAGTTACTAATAAAACTTATCAAAAGGTGGCTAGAACTGAGGTCGCTGCTGATACTTCGGCCGGACTTAAATTATAAGTCAGTAGCGTTAATTCCATAGATCCATGAAAGCATTGCATGGCCTAACAATAAATAAACCAAGAATAAATTACTTAAAATTAGCTTAAAAAAAGGGAAACATTCATATTCTACGTATTCTATATCTTCTTTATGACACAAATATAATATTTACTTTAAAAAAATATATATTCAAGTTAACCCTGCCTACCTTGTACAAATACACTATGCACGTCACCATTATAAGTGTAATATTGTTAGGTGTATTTTCATAATAATTTAATTTCTTAAGTTCAGATATAATTCCAAAGTGATTTGAAGTAAATTCTATTTTAATCGTAACTAAAGGCTCGTTTCCATTGGTCCAATGTTAGCGCTTGATCGTCGTACATTGGCCGATAAAATGTTTTATTTAAATCATTTGGTTACACAGTTCATCAAGCGGCGCTAGAATGTACGCTAGATCCATGTAAATCCGCTCCAAAAGGATCAACATAATTTTTGACAAACATACAAGTATATTAAAAAAAAAAGTACATTATTTCCTATTCTGAATTAACGGTAGTTAATTAGTGTAAATGAATCTTCTATTTTCATATTAATATCTTAAAATGTATATCTAGTGATCTTTCTTTAAATAAATAATTAATAATTTAAGTAAAGCGCGAAGTGGATACAGCCACTAATGTATCTCTGCTTACCCTTAAAGAGACAAAACTTGATGTTATATTTTTTAAATAATCAAATACTATAATAGCAGTTCTAATTAGGGAAATACGTAGTTAACGTTTGGAAGGGTAATTTCAAATTCCAGTTTGATTACTTTCGATGAAGCCTCCGAACGACAATTATCAAAGGTTAAAGCACAGTGAACCGTTACAGACTAATTTTGATATGCAAATTCTAACCGAAACGAATGCACGGTCAACTAAGCAACGTTGTGTTAGCATGATAATTGTTGGTTTAATCAACTATGGATATCAATGCAATTAAGTGTAAACGCACACTGAACTAGAAAGAGCAACCGATGCTTAACAGTGCCGGACTATAAACAAAGCCTTAAACAGGCACAGTATGGAGAAGCCCTAAATTAAAAAAGATAATTTCAAATAAAATAAAAAATATGTCTTTTTTAGATGGATTTTCATCCTTTGATAGTCGCTTTCGTTTTTGGACTACATTGTACTTACCATCAGGTACTCTGTAGTAACTATGTCGATCCAGTGTAAAAAAAATAAATAACAAAATTGGCATGCTGTGACGAATAGGATGCCGTAGATAATGATTAATGATTATTTAGGTCAATACCGACGGCCTCCAGCGCAGTTTAAAATATTGTGACTCATAATTTTCACTTGTGTTTCGGACATATTACAATCATATTGTAGTGAACTGGTTAATTTTCTAAACATATGTTTAATGAGTTTTATATGCCGAGATGCGCTTAATATGTGGTGGTTTAACCAACTTGTAAGTTATGTCAGCTTTAATCGAAGACTACCACTAGCCGAGATAAACAAAATATTGTAATTTTATTGTATTCGCAAACGATATTAAATACAAATTAATTTTATGTTTCATTAACCCACATATTATTAAACTACAATTTTGTATTCTTGACCATAGTATAGTTATTCTTTGATAACTAATTATGTTTAGTTTGTATCTGTTCTTTTTTGTGTCCTATACACTGACTTCGTAATATTACTTTCAAAATAATGTGCTTATTAGTTGTTAATAAGTGATTATTAACAACTAATTTATTTATAAGACAAATTGGTTAAATTGACTACAAGCCTCGGAAGTTTGCTTTATTGGAAGTCAAATGATAGCACCGAGTGGTATTGACTGATGATAACTGTTAATATTATAATTGAGAACTTTATGAACATAAGAAAGCATATATTTTTTTATAATTTTTACTTCAAAGTGATAACTGAGTTAAAACAATAATTTTGGAATTTTAATTCCGCATCTTAAAGTTATGAGAAACCTAAGCTACATTTAGTTAATTATTAGTAAACAACCACTTGAATATGACATCTTTTCAAACAAAAAGAAGTATTTTAGTGTAACTTCTTAATAAAGATTAGAAATATAACTATTTGGTCACTTCCTCCTCAATAAGAGTAATCAAAGAAATATTTCATATAAATTACAATGAACATTGCATTTAATGTTCCTTTATTATATTATAATTAATATATAATCTTTGTTGCGCATATAAGTTTGCTACAAAATAAAATGCTTTTCGTTCTTTTAATATAGATTATCTTTTAAGCTACTTTGCAAATAATTTAAACATTGTAAAATTATTATAAAAGGCCCGTTGTAGTATTCATCTTATTGTGTTCTGTAAATATAATATTTAGAGATCAAGGTAATGAGACAGAGAGAGAGAGAGAAAAAAAGAGAGAAAGGTAATTTATTGTTAATCTTTCCAAGTTCAAATTTCGCATCAGAAATCGTAAGCCCGGCTAGCTCAGTCGGTAGAGCATGAGACTCTTAATCTCAGGGTCGTGGGTTCGAGCCCCACGTTGGGCGTGTCCTTTTAATAATTTTTTTAAGTAGTATTTTTAAGAAATTATCGCGATACTTATGTAAACTAGCTTCGAAGTTATTGCATCACTGAATGACATGTCGTTTAAGTACAAGTTAAAAGACAAGTGAGAGTAGCATAATAAACTGACATTAGCACTTTGAGTTGTATAGCTGGCATTGCCCATTTATTCTTTTTTTTTTCAAACTGGGCAATACGTTGGCGGCCGGGATAGACCTTCACAACTGAACCGGGCGACAAATCATTAAACGTTGCTTTTCTAATTTATATTACTGTAATTTTTTTTCTTATCTATCGGTCTGCTTCAATCCTAGACATCAGCATACTGTGAAAACTTTATTGATTTAAAAGTATCTCTTATGTATTATTTTAAATGTATTATAATAATTGTTTGTTTGCTTTTTAATAGCAGATAAAGATAAATACTACTTCCCTTAATACATACAAACCGCTTTTGGCGCCTGAAAAAGCAATTAATACGTACAGGAAGTATCGCTGAAACTTTGCTCTCCGACAGAATTCTTTCAACACAAATTCGACTATTTTTTATAGCAGCATTATTTGAATTTCATTTTCATGTTCTATACTGTTAATGGTTCAAAATATGAAATTAGGATTAAAACAATTTTGTAGCTAAGTATAAACTATAAATATATTTTCGTCTTCATTTTCATTTACGCTAAAATATTGAGACTATAGATGGGCAATATGTAATCAGATTAATTGTATTCGTAGTAATGTAACGCAAATTACATTTAGCATTATTCATCATTAATATGATTACATTTTGTTCATCTATGTATGTTTTAAACACTAAGGAATCCTTAATTGCATAGAAATGTATGACTCATCAATATTTGGAAGGGTTTTAATCATGATTACGGAGTAACGAATTTAAAGTTACGACTACAGGCACTTGTTCTGGAAGGGGTAGGTGTAAAGGGCCCAAATCTCAGGTCATCTCTATTATACGGTGCGCAGGACACGTATGCATTGACTCCGCCGAAAGTCTGATTTCAGCCTTAAGACTCATGAATATACCAGATAAGAATAAGAATGTTAAATTATTTCGGATACCCGATATTCTCTGTTACGGATATAAACATCTATAATATCCTTATTAATGTATAATAGATACTTAATGTAGATGTTTATTATAAATTTTCTGTTTTTATTTACATTTTAACCATGTTTTCCTTTAATTGTAAAGCAACAATAATAGCTATAATAATTTTCTGCTTGCTGAAAAACCCTGCTTTTGTTTACTAAAAATAAAACTGGTTTATTCGTGTGCGTAATTCAAAGTTTTTACAATTGAAATTTTATTATATGCGTTTACACCTACAAATATTAAATTAATACCTCAATTAAGATGATTAATGCTTTAATAATTTAATTATTAAAATTAGAAACTTCCCTAAAACGAGGATAAATGTAGGCTATATTACATGTACATACATACATATATTACGAGTACATTAAATGTATACATAGTATGAAATGAAGTCGTTTCTGCTGTTCGCTGAGATCTATTAAACTATTCAACGGGTTTTAACGCAGTTTTCAGCAATACATAGAGTGATTCATGAGGAAGGTTTTATGTATAATACATGTACATATTATATACCAAAACAGTTGAAAATTCAAATTTATATTCAAAATAAATATACTTTTGTGCGCTTAAATCACAAACGCTGGCTAAACCGTACGAAATAGATCAAATCAATGTACTACGGAATTATATACCTTCAATAGATCGATATATGCAGAACAACGTTTGCTGGGTTAGCTAGTAGATAATAAACTATAACAATCATCAAATTTTTAAAAGAAAGTTATGAAGTAATCTATATCTAATTTAGTCTATAAAAATATAAAAGCCATTAAATTAACCAACCCTTCATCGTCATGATTATATATTATAACAACGCTATACAATTGACTTAAGCTAATCATATCAACTTTATTAATTATGTAATCTATTCTTGTATAATTGTTTGATCGAACTCACTGGCTGCTCATAAGCCTGAGATATGGCTTCGCAGTCTTAATATTGTGAACTATTATTATTGTAAATTAGAACTAATATATAAAAAAAAATAGTAAGGTAATCATCATGTCACTTAATATAAAAAAAAGCGCATACTGTTTTAAGTAAGTTCCTATTCTAGGTAATGAATATATTATTATTGCAAAATTCAAGAGACCACAGTAAATTAATAATATCGGGCAGAATTATAGATGATGATATGATAAAATGTCTGTAATAAATGCAAAATTAAGTAGGTCATGGCTATCTCGACATCTGGTGAAAAGACTCATTATGTACAAGTAGTTAAACTAATTGAACTAAAGATGAGTTTTGTATGAAATGTTTATAACTGAATATGTTTAATAATAACAAATATTTAACTCCAACATGATTTGAATACAAGATAATTAATGTATGCTGTAATTAAAATAAGTTTGTAATGTATTGGATACTTCCCCAATTAATGCAATTAAATTGTATATCCTATCTGTCGTTTCTACTTTCTTAAATGAAAATAATACAGATTATGAAGACAAAAAACTATTACAAAATTAATGAATTCTTATGACACTTTATTTCAGTAGCTATTAATAAATATTATCACAATATTCCTATTATTATCTCAGTATACTATGGCATTGTCACCGAGAAGTAAATAATGTCCTATAATTTACGCGCTATCATTTATAAATCTTTCATAAATATAAAGATACCTAAATCCTAAAGTAAGTAGACAAGAGGACGATGGCAGACAATGCATAAATTTCGCACTTTGCAGTACGTTTACTCTTCATACATCCAAACGATCCAGACACCTTTTGTTTTAAAATTCTGCACATAAAGACAGAAAAATTGTCATATTTAAATTAAGATTTATTACAGAACAGGAATAGTATACTTCTTTCAGATTTAACTAGAAAAATGTTCTAATAAAAGATCCTAGATTTTACGTGTGAAGACATTAGGCACAACAATCCTGGAAAAATATAATTGCATATTCTCATATTAGGTTATACCTTAGCTATTGTTAAGAGAGATAAATATTGACCTAAACATAAATTTTTTTTTTGTTGGTAGGGCGATTTTCCGAACTGGTTCGTGACTAGTGATGAAAATGCCCGGGAATTTTCCCAAAGTGCCCAAAACTTGCTTGGGAATATTCCCGGGAATTTTCATCACTAGTCGTGACCACAGTACACAAATGGAAAGACTGTCATAATGACTCGCTTTGGCCTGTCGCGTTTTGGGATCAGCTTGTGTATATCTAGTTACGCATATACCTAGAGACTTTCAGTTATGGTATATGTGGGCCAACGTGACGACGGTGACTACCAATGGATTTTCATCCTTTGATAGTCGCTTTCTTTGTTGGACTACACTGTACTTACATCAGGTGCACTGTAGTTAATTTGCCAAGACAATGTAAGAAAAATTGGTAAAGTTTAGAAGAAAAATTCATAAACAATATTTAGACGTAAAAATGTATAATTAAAGAATGGAAACTATCACAAATTATTTATTTCAAATAAAAGCTATATATATGACACTCTCTGCGAATAAATAAAAAATGAATGTGAAATAACATCGAACAATTTTATTCGAAGAAGAAACCACAATGCGTATACTTTCCAAGGCAAAAAATCGAACTGCATTCTACTTGTTTCGCCTACGCCCGTGATAAATAAACAGGAACATAACGCGGTTTGATTGCACCTCAAAGGCTACACTTTACCTTAATAATGAACAGATGGTGAATTATAGCATTGGGCGACGACCGTCATCTCGCTTACATGAAAATTAGTTCCACACAAGTATAACGCTGTAAGGTGCTTTGTATAATTAACGTCTCATGTCTTGTATGTAAACAAGTAGATGACGTAAATGGGTATTTCTTAAGTGGCAGCTTTTAATCACTGACCACTGACCAGACAATAAAAAAAAATAGTGTATCAGCAACATCAATGGTAGTGTGCTTTCCACTTTTTAGTACGGTTAAATCTCAGGTCTATCTATCTATCTGGTCATCATGATTCCTATACTTATACTAACTCTGTTTTATAGGTGGGTAAACTTACACACAGACACACATACACGCACGCGTGTTTTATTTTTGCGTTTTTTCTTGACACTAGAGAGAATTTACAAGTACTTTCTGCAGTTCTTAGATTATAAGTCGCATCAAATGCTTAGGAAATTAAAAATGGTTTCTTCTCCAAATTCTCAATAGTTGTGGTTGATCTTTGGTATTCGCTGCTTTTAACATTGGGTATAGTATAGCCCCTTTTAAGAATTAATATAAGAAAACCATGTTCTATTCGATATGTTTCTTATCATGAAGAAATGCACACGGGTTTTCGAAAACCCAAAGCCACGTTCAGTTTATACCTTACATAAGCGTGCTCATTGCAATGAGTGTACGATGACATTTCGCAACTTCCTCCCAATGCATATTAAAGGAGTGCATTTCGCAACAATCGAGATAGATTCTGATTCGAACAATTAATATTATTATAATATTTAATTGTGTTCGTGATTTATTTTTCTTTGTATGTTAAAAGCAAACTTTTCTTTGTTCAATCTAATAAACCAAGATAAAGATTATATAACATTTTATTTACTAACTAAAATTTGAGTTTTCGAAATACGGAAATGTCGAAAATAGTTGCAGTTTTTTGGCCAAAAATCTAATATCGGTAAATAAGTCGAGTAGGAATAATGTGATATTACTGAACGGATGTAACGTACGGTAACTAGAATAGCCTTTAAAAGTCAATTATCCCCTTAACAATTTATGGGTCGAGAAGATAACGTTAATTCAAAAGGTCAACAGATTTGCTCAGACTCGCAAACTACTACATTGCAAGCTGGTTATCACTTATATAACACACTAGCAACTATGTTAAAATATGACCCACTTGTGCATGCGCAGGAAGTTGCTAACCATCGCGGTCATGCCGTGATTAAACGGCAATTAAACGGGTTCAACTCTGATTTAACTCATCCTTTCGACTCTGGTTTATCTAAATGCGATGGATTACTTTTATTTTTAGAAGGTATTTATGGTATCGTGAAAATCACAGATATAATTAATAATAATGTTTACAGTGACTCTGAATAATACGAAGAAAGAATTTTGTTTTTTAATAGACTATAACACTGGTCAAAGGAGAAACCTACTAAAAATGCCCCTAAAACGAATAATTTTATTTTATGTATTTAAGAATATTTAAGGGATTTTAACGATATACACCGACCCTTAAAATAATTGAGAGGAGGCGGGTATCTGCGAAGAAATTCGGAATACTTCCCACTCGACACTTAGCCCATTAATCTCTTCTCAAACCGTCGTCCGTCTGTCACTGCCAGTAATCTAATAGGACACGCCGACTTTTTGTACCTATATTACTGGAATTCAGTAGAATTGCGACTTAGAATGACCTTAATCCGTCAGTGGATAACAATTCCTTTCAAAGAGGAATCAGACATTCTCAGGGTAAAATACAAAGGTTTATGCACGATTGCGTCTAAAAGTGAAATCTGTCATATATAATTTAATAATACTGATAAAAAATCTAACTGAAATAACTCTTGTGATTAAGATTGTGCACTATGCTTCGTAACTTTGATATATTACATTTTAATATAAAACTTTTCTACCTTAAATAACTGTATTTTTAAGAACGCCTGATATAGAAGATCTGTATAAAAAATATTCAAGGAATTTTCAAATAGCTTATTTGGTAATTATGATGTTTTGGTCCGTTTTGTGTGGTATGATAAGCTTTTACGAAAATCTGTCATAAGATTGTGGGAAATACGGGTAGCTAAAGAAAGACATCGTCTGTTATATCAAACTGGATAAAGCAAACAATGGCGGTATAATAAGCGCCGTTTCCGGCGTAACTCAGACGAGACTAAAGTTTACAAGTTGACCAGATTTTTCATAGACTCCTCTATTTAGTATGCATGAGTAGATTTCTATAGGCCCTTCCCGGTACATATTAATTACTAGCTGTCCCGGCAGACCTTGTTCTGCCCTATTTCTCTAAAACAAAGTCACATTGTTTTTTTTTAATGTTAATAGCTATTGGCCTGTCGACTGTTTTTTGAAAATTGTTTGAAGGAACCTGGCCTTAATGCTATATGTATAAAAATTGACAAATATTGACATTAATATTTATACGTCACTCAATAATTGTTTTGCCTTCCCGGAACCCGTCCACTAACATTTAAACTTTATGCTATGGTGTTAAAGTTCAAATTGACTTATAACAAATCTTTTGTATGAGAATATAGAAAAGTGTTGTTTTTAGACTTTTTCAGATAATTTTTTAAAATCTTCTCTCTGTTATAACCTTCCCCAGACTTCAACAAACACAACAAAAAAGAAATCAGTCAAATCGGTTCAGCCGTTCTCGAGTTTCGCGGTTATCAAGACACTATAGCTAATCCGGCAAACGTTGTTTTGCTATGTAAGGTTTTGTAATATCTTCTAAGATGTTCATTGAAATTAAGTGATGTCAAAGACAATTTTGTTCACAATTAAATACTCTTAATCAACAACACATTTATTTGGATAAAGATTAATATTATTACGTTGATACAACTCTTAACAAATAATGCATTAATTCCGACCAAATTTGTTTACCATAAAAACGGTTCTAGTGACTTAATCTTAAAAGATAGACATATACTGTCGCGGACATTTTTTTAGATCATTTCAAGAGGAATAATTCTTTCATACATATATCTTTGGTATCTTGAACCGTTTTTGCAGCGCACGCAATGGAAGCCCTCAAGGATGAATAATTTTGCCCGTTTTTTTCACATTTTCCATTATTTCTTCGCTCCTAATAATTGCAACATGATGTTATATAGCCTAAAGCCTTCCTCGATAAATGGTCTATTCCCTTAAAAAAGAATTTTTCAGTTCGAACCAGTAGTTCCTGAGATTAGCGCGTTCAAACAAACAAACAAACAAACAAACAAACAAACAAACTCTTCAGCTTTATAATATTAGTATAGATGATTTACATTATAATAGCCTGTAACGCCTCCGCATTTTTTAAGAATACATGCTTTATGAGACACGTGTATAACTCACCGCAGATTTCTCGTGATGACCGCTCCTTGTAAGTCGAGGCCTCGTCGGCGCCGCAGTACATGTCGCCAACATTGTTAGTAACAACCCCATAACGACTAGAGCTTGCATACGGACGCCCATTGTCCGTCCAGCTGCTTCCATCCATTCCCGTGCATTCCTTGTGCATTTAAAATTCAAATTAGCGGTGTGCCTTGCATCACCATATACGTCGACTCTCTTTCTGATAATCGATTCTTTTCCGTATACGTCTTCGTTCTTATGCATCTCGCATCGATCGTAGCCTCCAATCGCTACAGAGTATCGCCTTTCAGATTCGTTTAGACATTCGTTTTCTGGCTTATTCTTTATCATACACCTATCTAAGTCAGTCAATTTATTAATTTCATCTAAATTATCATTGGAATGATTGTATCGCATGTTTCTATTATTTGTTGCTAAGGTAAATGGCCTTTGTTCAGAATTATTTCTTAATCTCGAAATCACAATGTGTTCAGTGGAATCAATAATATTTGGTTCAGTTACGTTCATGTCGTTTGAAGATTGTTCGCATTGGGTAAGCTTGCATGTGGCGGTCGCTGTGTATTTTGGCGACATTGTGATCAGTGCAGGTGCTTTTTACAGGTGTCAGCTGTACATATTAAGGCAGAGGCGACGTGACACTATACCGTCATCAACACTCTTCCTCCAGCGTGTTGCACTTTATCGGCATATTTCCTGTTACCGTGTGCTAGATTAATTTCTCTTTGGACGGGATGCTGCGTTATCTCGCTTCGTGGGCGGTGAGCCTGTTTGTTCTATACTTATAATATTCTTGTATGTACAAGATATCGAAGCGACTTCTGCAACAAAACAAAGATATTATTGGACCTAAGTAAATCTTATAAGACATACTAGTTTAACACCCATGCGAAAAGGATAAAAAATACAATATAAAAATATATATCTATCGAATGCGTGGAATTAAAAGTATTACTATTTCAGGGCCACATGATACCACAGATCTAAGGCTGAGATTTATAGACGCAACTTTAAGTTTGCTTAGATTTTACTAAAACATTACAATTTATATTATTTATTACCCAATGAATGTCAAAAAATTTGTTAAGTCACTGATTTTGTCAACATGGATTTGGCTCTGCGAATACTCAAGTATATTCTAGATAGACTCATGTTCTTATTATATATTAATTTATCTATCAAAACAATTTTTTTTAATACTTTGCTAAACAAAGTCGCAATAGCGTCTATAAATCTCAGCCAAGTGTTTTGTGTTATATTCCACGCGTTCTTGAGAAAAGGGTGTTGACAGACGGACAGTTGAACAGGCAACAAAGTTATCCTATAAGGGTTCACTTTTTCTTTTCGAAGTACGGTATCTCAATAACTTGTAAAAATGTTGTATATAATCATTTACCTATGTTTTACTTACGGGTTAACAATAATATCTCGAAAGTAAAACAGCGTAGTTGAGTATAATCCCATAAGTTAAAGTGATAATTAAATTATACATGTTAAAGGTTTTGTCATTCATCCGTGTTTACAGTATGAATAGACCAAATGCATTCTCTAAATACTAATGTCATACTCAAGGTGTGAGACAAAATTAACTATGCAGTTTAGTCCGTCTACCGCAAAAAATAGAAAAAAGCGCAAACTGCTGGTCCAAGAATTTATTCAGGTAACAAAAAAATGTCTAGACAAATTGAGCACCGAACCATGTAAAGAGGTTTATGAGAATACCTCCATATATATACCGAATATATGTCTTCACTGTATCAACAAACATCGTTTTATAGAATACATAATTTTTAATAAATGCAGTAGTTTCTACTACTAAGACAAGCTAATAGATGTTTCATCAGCACTTTACCCAATAATGACAATAAAAAACCCACATACCATCAGGGGGGTCGTTTAATTGTTTGCGAATTAAAAAAAAAATAGAAGTTTAATTGTAAACATTGCAACTACATAATATTATATAACTAAAAATGCAGTTTCAACAGTTGATTAGATGAAACATAGGTGGGAATAAATCTGAGATAGTTCTAAGAATTGCATTCCCGCTCTGAATGTAGCAATAGTTAAAAATTAGTATAATATTTTTGAATTATTTTAAGATATTTAGCTGTGCTCGAGTAACGATAGTAGGTAGCAACTAAGCAGTAAGTGAAGACTAAGTGAGGACTATTTATAAACGCACTGGAGTCTAATTGGAGACGTCCACATGACCGAGGTTGATCTACAAATAAATCAAACCAGAAACATTTACCGCCGTACTTATTTCAATTCATACATATTACATAGTCTACACAAATTTCGGTATTATCTTGATTATTAATGCAGCTATCATTAAATATATGCAATAAAAGAACGAGAATTAATTAAAAACATTCTAATGAAACTTTCAGGACGAGTAATTAATTAAACTAAATACTTACTATTTCTCGATCCGCTCTAAATTAAAACAGCAAAGAAAATCTTGAAAAATAGAACAACGCTCGCCGTGTAATCAGACCTTCCTTTCCCTTTCTACCGAACAGAGAGGGACAGCAAATAAAGCTTACACAGCTGACACTGATAGCACTAACTTTTCAGAAAACACCGCAACTTTCCATCGACTAATTTTCCTAGTCGTAAATATTAGTCAACAATTCGAATAAGAGTCGCAAAAAATCAATAAATGCAGCACAAAAGCAATTATAGGCACTAAGTCATACGCGAAAACTTTGAAGTGTTTGATTCAAAAGATACACTACGTTAAATACATCAACATTTAAAGTAATGTTTCGTAAATGAAAAATAAACAATGTCTATATATGACAAACGCTCAAAACACGTTCACCGCGACCACGCGCGATCATCTACTAAACTTTGGGCGAACGAAACGACCCGGCCCGTTAGTAAGCCTCAACACAGCCCGGCGTTTGTCACGTTCAGCATGTCGTCCCTTTCTTTTGTCCTATACGAGAGGAAACCGCCAATCCTATGAACCATGTGTGATGCTCCATTATAAGCTGAAGTGAACTTTTAGTGCATACGCCGCCGGTGGTTCCATGTGTTGTGTCTGTGTACAAAATATCCTCACAAATGCGGGTATAGCGCTTTGTGGGTTATTATTGTCGACGCACAATAAAGTTTCACAAGCAGCAATGTTGTTTGATTAAAATTTCTTTCGGTTTTTTACTTTGCCTTTGTTTTAAGCTGGTGTTTTGCTTCTGTATAGTCTTTGTGCTTCCGAAATTGGTAATGCAGTGTTCCGATGCATTCAATTAACACCTCATGTTTCAAAATGCGTTAGAGATAAAACAGTAACCTTTAATACTTTTCATAAATAAAAAATATTTTACTTTGTAAAATGTTTTAGCCTTTTTTTGGTAACCCGGTGGAAATGCCCAATGTAGGGGTAGTGAGGGCTACCCCCTGGTGTGTCGGAATTGCACCGACTAAAACCCGAGGTGTTCCTCCTACTCGTCTAGCCGGGACCGGAGATACAGCGTTATCTTCTTCTCCAGTCCGCAGCGACGTCTAGCCGTAGTTTCGGGCGTATCTCTGCGTTGCGAGGGGGTGGTATAAATACTTTAGAGCCGAAATTTTAACTTTAACCAACTTAGGTAACGTTTATTGCGGTGCTATATTGTATCATATTGATAAAAAAAATCTAGGGATCACTATAATGACTCGCTTTAGCTGGTCACGTTTCTTGAGCAGCTTATTCATAAGCCTTCTGTTGTTATATATTAGGGACGGCATGACATCGGGAGAGACGGTGCGGCGTCTACCCCGTGATTGTGCCTATCAGATGCGGCGTAGTGGGGCTGCCACGAATTGATTACAGGACCCGCAGTCCACACTAATTCGCAGAAGTACCTTGGGGTTTTTACGCTGGTAAGAGTCCGGTACACCCCGGCTGCTACCCCCTTGTGCGGCCGGGAGGGTCTTTGAGGGTTTTCCACAAGTAAAAAAAAGGGACGGCATGACGACGGCGACTATCAAAGAATCTTTGTTATCACTGTCGTTATTGGATTAAACTGTACTTTTCTATACTTTTACTGTAGTCACTTTATTGAGCTAGTATAAAAACATGAAATGAATAATGAACAAAGTACAACGTGAGCATTACTAAAAGCTGGGGTCAATCAAAGTTCACCATTGCAGACCTAAGAAAGGTTTGACGATAGATAAATCAATAATCGTAACTGAAGCAATTGTTAGCAGTTTTTTTTTTAATCTAACTAATATTATGAATAAAAATTGCATATTGTTTGTTGGTTATACTTTCAAGCCTTAATTACCCATCTGATGATCATAAAATTTTACAAATAAGTTGTTACAGAACAGAAAACGACATATCTTTCATCTTGAAAAATAGTATTGTTGTTGAGCAACAGAAAAATAACTTCACACAAAACGTGTATTTTACGCTAGAGAGCGCTCTTGTCTGATAAAAATTAATTAACAAATTTTAATACTTAACTTCCTTGGCTATTTATATTCCTTATCCAATTAAATACATTACATAAGTTGTAATTTACATTTGTTGTAGATCAAAATAACCCTTAACAGCATTTTATTAAAATGGATAAAAATTGCCCCATATTAGTATTTACATTGCACTCGTGCGAAAACTGGGCGGGCTGCTAATAGCATTACAAAACAATTGTTTGTACAGTAAAACAAGATTTGAATTAACCCTTTCCTGTTTGAGTTTGATTTCTATCTGAATCCCCCAGCGTGCCGTCTAGACTGTGTCTGAAACTAGATTTGTTTTCAAACACAACGACAATCTAGGCTAGACGTGAGCTGGTTGGAGTATTTACAATGAAAATGCCGTCGCACAAGAGTCTAGTGCACCTAAAACTATGGCTGAATAACCAAAAATTCTCTGAAATAAATTCAACGTTCATATCTGGGTAATCACTACTATTTCTTATTAAATAACTATAATAAAAGAAAAATATTGTTATCGCACCTTGACAGTGATTATAATAATGTCAGTTACCTATGCCGAAATATTAAACAAATAAAATCAAGATATCAATTATTAATATAATACGCTACATTTATTCCTACATATAATATTGCATTGGAAATACGCATCGTTCATTTATATTAATTAAAATGGTGGTCAAGAGATAAACGCCGTTTCAGAAACATTGCTTCAATTTTAAAACGCTTTTAATCACCATAGAATTTGTCAAATATTATATAACTGACGAGTTATTAGTGTTTAAAAACGTTTTAAAATTTAACAAGCGTTCCTGAAACCGGACTATAGTATATTACTTAGAGATTTATACAAAATATCACAATATAATGCAATGTAGCAATGTCTGCGGTGGTAGGGCAATTGCCCGAACTAGGTAACGACTACAGTATACAAGCGTAAAGACCATCATAGTGACTCGTTTCGGGATCAGCTCGTGTATACCCAGTTGTTTATATACCTAGAGAACTTCTGTCGTATTATATGTGAGCAGACATAGCAATGGCGAATGTCAACGGATTTTCGTCCCTTCTCGGTAGTTCCCATTCTTGGACTACACTGTACCTCCCATCAGTTGCAATGTAATCACTTTATCGAGCTAGTATATAATAAAAAAAAAAACCATTTTATAGGTATGAGTGTCATTTTTATTTTATTTATATGCTTGCAAGTATTTCCGTCGTAATAAATTTATGACTTTTAATACTATACATTCCTACTATATATTGAATTTAATTAAAATGTATCCTATTTTTATTTATAATATTTAATTCCTGAAGTATTTAAGAAAAACAGGTAAATGTATATCGTGATGAGATATTTTTGCAGGCCGGCATGAACGCTGCGGCTATCGATGGCTTTTTTTTGTTGTTGGTGGTCGTTGTCGTTTTTGGATTGTACCATGCTTTCCATGAGGTGTGGTTAATAAACGTTATTAAAAGTATTAGCATCTAATTCACCAAGTAGACTTGAGGGAGTCTGCTGCCCGGATGAGAGGGAGGTTTGGAAGGGTGATTTCTTTTCTCGCGCCCCTCTCAGAGAGGTAGCCTCAAGAAGAATTTTTGCTCCCCTGTTTTTTTGGATGAATTTGGTTTCCCAGGTTTGGGTGGAGCAATTAAAGGGACACCCTGAAGGTTTTAGTCAATAGGAGTCTGACACACCGGAGTCACTGCCCTCACAGAGGCATTTATTTCAAATGCCATGCGGGTTTCCTCATGATATTTTCATTCACCGGTGAGCATGTGATGCTTAAATCCATACGTAATCTGTAACAACCCAGTGGTACGTGCCGGGTTTCGAACCTGCGACCATTCGCGTTGCCGCGCAAGAAAACCGGTCCATTATCTGCCGGGCCAAAATAGCTGCTATTAATATTACAAATTCGTTTTCTTCATAATATACGATTGATTGATTGTATTGATAGTTCAAAACGCCATCACCACCAACCACCACCACGAACCACCAATACACTATCCAATCCACTATTTGACGAATATGTATATTTCTGGATACAGTCACTAATGTATACCTGCTCACCTGAAAGCGATACAGCGTGACGATATTTGGGTCTTCAAATTAATAAATATGATGATGATGATGATTTCCTAGCCGGATTCGGCTACGGCGACTGTTTCAACACCGATTAAGAAAATCGAGGTCCAGTTTTCGGAAACAGTCAATTGCGCAGGAGATATTTCAGTGCATAGCTGGACGCGCTGCCAGAAAAGCACTCTCTCGTCCGAACTCCCTCAGGGCCGATGGAATGGAGAACCAATACGATCGGGAGGGAGCAGGATGCAGGTTTGGTCGAGTTTTCCTTCTCTGAACACCTGGTTGACTTGCGGTGTTAAAGAGATACCTTAGTCGCCTTTTACGACACCTCAGCAAGAAGAGGGGGGTGCTATTCTATTCTGCCGGCAGCCACCACGGCATAAACATATATGAGGACAGTCTAACAAAAAATGCGCAGATAAAAGAGAAACAATGTATTTTCTGTTTCCGTAAGCTCGTTCATGCTAATTTTGTTTAATAGTGTTTTTCTTTATCTTTTTTAAGTACGATAGATTAAGACCGCGACGCATTAAATAAGTCCAGTTTGTTGAATTTACATAATGTTCTATTTAAGAACATATTTATGATTTTAATTATGACCCGTGAATGTTTCACATTCCTTACGACGGTTTGTGCTAACGGAATTTAAGGTTCTAAACGCATCCATGACACAAGCGAAAATGTTATTATAGAGTGGCTTTATATTAGAAAATCATATTGATGTCCAACCTTCATTGCACTATACATAGTATGTAATAACGGAATGTAATAACTAAACGGAAAGATTTAAATGGCGTTTAGGGTCATACTTTTGCTATAAACGTCATCAAATGCGGTAGTTAAAATACAAACTTGAGCACACAATTAGTTTCCTGCTGCACAATATTATATTACATATATGGACTGACTCCAAAATGTTATGTAAATTAAAAATACTGTACGTTGTAAGACTCAAATATGGTTATTTATACTATGTAAACAGTATAAAAACTTCCTTACTTCGGTAGTGTATGGAGAAAATTGATAATTGGTTTTGCTTACATTTGTAATAAGAATTGATTATAATTAATACATTCCATTTATCATTTTTAGTGAGGTACACCTTTAGCTAATAAAATAAATTATTATATCGAAGTTAAAATACAAGCACTATCTTTAATAAGGACTTATAATACGTTGGATACTCTCTGAAGACCTCATGTTACCCGTATTATGTTATTAATGGCTGAAAAAGTTTCTTTTGGCAAAAAAATCGTCTACACTTTGTTACTTATAAAAATCAAGTCATTTACTTAACTTTATGATATTATTTTCTATTCGTGACTTCTTCTACGTTAGCAATGAGGATCAAGATATTGTATCGGGGCAGGTGGCACCTCCCCCGAGGTCCTGCGCGGAGGGTATGGCGTGGTGGTACTGTGAAGAATTGGTTACAGGTGCCTGAATGTTAAGGCGGTAAGGCGATTGCATAAACTCGGTCGTGACCACAGTCCTCAAATGTAAAAAACATCTTAGTGACTTGCTACAGTCTGGCGTGTTTCGGGATCATCTTATACGAGTATAAGTCTAGTAACTCATATACCTAGTGACTCTAAGTCGTGGTATGTGTGAGCCAACATAACAATGGCGACAGTCAATGAAATTTCGTCCTTTGTTGTGCACTGTCGTTCTGTACTACAATATACTTTCCATTAGGTGTAATGTAGTCTCTTTTTGAGTCAGTATAAAAAAAACGTTCCTCGTCAAGCGCAGGAGTAATCTTGGAGTTTTTAGCATGTATAAGTCCGACATACCTCGGTTGCCATGCCCGCTATATGTTGCTGGAATCGCCCTATGAGAAATAACCCCGAGTAAAAAAGTTAGCAAGAAGGAAATATTGTCATTTGAGTCGATTTACGCTCTAATTTGGTATCTTACCTATCATCCAGTGGCGTGCACCCCATATAAAATAGAAAAAAGCATTATCTGGTTATACTTGGATATTTAATAAATATATTGACTTGAAACTTGGTCTTTACCAAAATAGCAGTCTGAGAGTTCAAATTGGACCAAATTTTAAGTACGTATATGTGTTAAATGTCCAAGTATAACGAGATAATGCTTTTTATACTTTATATGGGGTGCACGCCACTGAACACCTGATGTGTTTTCTATGAAAAGCTTATTATGTCTCTTTTACACGCACGCCTCTGATAGGAAAATATATAACCAGGTGTCTAATTGATTATAACTATTAATGGTTATCTACGGCTACAACCCTGATCTTAAAAAAATATAATTAAAAATACCTTAAAATTACTGTGATATATGGTTTTATTACGGAATAAATATTACTATATCCATTTAAGAATGCGCAGTTGACGTTATGTGATTACGATTAAACATTTACGTGACTTTAATGAATTAATTTTCATACGTAAAATATGTCGTAATTAAATATTATGACAAAATTAATCACAAATACCAATAGACTTAATCAGGCGATGTTATGAGAAATGATTTATCATAATGCAAACTGAATTCTTCGTATTAAAATTTACCTAATAGGCACAAATATGTACTAAGGAAACAAAATGAATCTGTAAATAACGTAATTTTGTCAACAGGAAAATATCTCAAAAACGCAATCCGAAAACATACCTACCTAGAATACTTATTTCTTTATACTTTAGCCGTGAATTTCTACGAACTATTAAGGGATGAATTTCCAAAATCATGAAATATGTAATTCTTTCATTTGTAGCTAAAAATATATGTGTCAACTGTTACGAATCCAAAAAAGAACCAAGTCCTAATTAAATTTAAACTATAATCTCCTTTTTTTCCTGTCAGGAGAAAACATTATACAGAAAGATTAAAAAAAATTGTCCCTGAATTCACACAATGTAGATTTTCCGTACAATAATTAATTATAATTCCCGAGAATGTATAATTAAATTTTCGGGAAATCCCTTTGGGATTGAATATTTGAAAGTCGAATGATTATTTTAAATGTTATTTTCTACTCGAAGTTTTACGTAGTTAACAACTACTTTTTCCTTCCTTGTCCTTTTAGCAACTTAACTTGCTTTCATTATAGAAAAAAAATAAATACAATAAACCCCCTTAAATCCAATGAAATACTACTTATAAATCTATTTTATTCTATTCTGTTTTTGTTAATTCAATAGCATATCTTTAACATAGAAGATTTAAAAAATCTACAAGTATGTAGAGCTCTTATATGAACACTAATTAAATGTCATAGGAATTTATAGTTTTAAATTTGAGACGCAGAAACAAGAGTAAAGTTTTATGGGAGACTGTCTTTTATAGATTGGCATAGTGACAATTTTTGGATACTTGAAAGTACATTCCAAGTAAAATGTTAATGTTTGCACTCTTATTGAAATTATATTCTTTTCCTCCATTTCCAGATGACCCGTAGCAACGCTACATTTATGAAGCTCAGTTCCTTTAAATATTTCTTATAGTGTTATTTCCTGATATATTATTATTTTCCGTAAACATATATATGCATATTGTATAATACCGACTGATAATAGGAAAAAACACACATGTCAACTGTAACCGACTTGCGTTTACACACAGAATTTATAATAACAAATACCTAAGTATAATCTAGTACAGAACGCGCGGCTAAAAGTGAACCAAGATTTTTTCTAAGCTTAGGGAAACTCATTCATGCTAATTTTCTTCCAGGAAGTAGACTTGAGGAAGTCTGCTGCCCGGATGAAACGGAGACGGTGCGCAGTGTCCGACGCGCCGCCTGAGAAAGAGGTATTAGTAGTAGTTAGTTAATAGTTAGGTAATAGTTAGCCATATCTGAATCGTTGACTCATTCCCATATTGTGGTGGAAAATCCTATACAAACGCGGTTTCATCACATGGGCTCTTTACACCTACCCATACCAGAGGGGTAGCCTCAACAAGCATTTTTGCTCCCCGCGCGTTTGGATGAATTTGGTTTTCCAGGCACGGGTGGAGCAATTAGAATGACACCTCGTGGGTTTTTAGTCAGTAGTCTGACACATCGGGGTCGCTGCTCCCACACCGTCTTTGATGGTCCTATGTAGGATTTTTCCACGGTATACAAAAAAATCTAATTTTCCTTTATCGTGAATTTCCTTTAACTCTGTAGCATTTCTTGATACAAGTACGCCACAGAAACTACATAATATAATTAAAACCTGGAGATCGCAACACATCAACTCACTAAATCATTGAAATACCGTGTTGTTCTATTTAAGAATATTATTTGGCTACACTTCTGGTGCTCGTTCATTGCCTCTCTATATTTTCTAAATCTATATTTAGTTTAAACATTTTATAAAGTACTCCAAAACCTTTAAAGAGTATTAAGTAAGTTTGAATCTAGTACAGTTTTAATCGGTGGTATAAATTGGTTAAGACTAAATATTGCTTACCTTTTATATAAGAATCGTATTATTATCGCGAAAGACAACTGATGTCGAGACATGATGGCGTTCTACGGACATATGCAGAAAGGGTTCGAATATGAGTTTCCCAAATTGATTCTCGTAGGTAATATTCCGGGGAAAAGAAGGCCAGGACTTCGAACGGAAGTGGTTAGACGACATCAAAAAGTTAACCAGTGTTTTTAAGAGCATGAGTATGGGATTGCAAGAGTTTTGGCCTTTTGATCTCCAAACTTCATTATGAAGATAAAATCTTATGATGGTCTTTATCGGAAAAAATAGTAAATTCTCTTTTTAAAAGACACACACTTTCATTTACAAGAACTAATTTAAAGTTAAATTAATTATTATACAACTGCGTTTTATAATAAGTTTAAAAGATTTACCAAGTTTTATAAGAGGGCGTTCAGTAAATTGAACGTTGGAAAGTTTTGTACCATGAAATACAACTGCAAGGAACAATTATTAAGTCTAAGTCCATAGTTCAAACAAAATGTAATTCAAATGAACATGTCATATTACTGGGAATTTATAGACGTTACTTAATTTGAAAACAATAAAGTCATTGTGTCTATAGTATATTCAGTTCCAAGGTCCAGCGCTCTGAGGATCACAGGCATATTATCTGTTGTCAAAATACAAAAACTGCTATTAATTCAGCCACTGATCTCGCACGATATAAAGTAAATATCTTTATGTTTACTTTATTTCTTTATTAGGCATTCCATTTATTTTGTTTTATTAATTACCGTTAATATTTGCGTTACTTACTAGAGCGACGCAAATTGCAATAACGTATTCTCATATGTATATAATTAAAAAAAAAACATTTATTTGGCACACAACATAACATACAACACATCAAAATAGGTTAATAAAAACAGAAAACAACAAAAGCAAATACCCTGTGTTGTGATGATGCGCCAAAGGGAAGTCAGCTCAGCAAATGCTAAGTGACCAGCCGAGCCACCCAGCGCTGATTTTCAGCAGAAAACAGCAAGGAAGGGATCAATAGAGTATTGATACACAGCATTAGAGACTAATTTCAAAATATCATATGTGTGTATACATATCATAGATGAAAATACAAGAACACAAATATATAATTATATTACATACACATACCATATACATTATTATCATTAATATAATAAATGCAAATAGAATAATAAACAAAATTAAACAACTATAAACTACTAAATAAAAGAGGCATCCAGTTGTTGCACAGTATGCTGCTTATTCATTAAAAAGGTTTTCAATTCAATTTCAAGCATAGATGGGCAAAATGTAATCAGATTAATGAAATTGATTAACGATTACATTTTACGTTTTTTACCATTAATATGACTGCATTTTGCTCATTTATGTTTTAAACACTACAAAATCCCAGATTGTATACATATTTATGATTTCTTAATGTTTTAAATGGATTTAATCATCATTACAGAGCAAGAAAATTAAAATTACGACTATATTTTGTAATCGTTTACCATTAATCAGATAACATATATGTTGCTCATCTCTGATTTCAAGGTTTTGAACCTTGTAATGTTATTTTCGAAATTGTTTATTAATATTGCTAAGTAATCTACATATCTAGTAATGGGAAGATGCAGATAATAATGATGTTAATTTAAGCAAAGGAGAGTAAAGAGCTAGAAAAATAATCAGGATGCAAAATATAGATGTAGTTGGAAAAAATCATGGCCCAGAACAAGAGAGACCGCTATTTTTTTTTTACAAAAAAACTTAACCTGTCTTCATTCTTCAGCGTTCGCTCATATAGTTACGTCCAGTTATCTATATAACTAGAAGCCTTCAGTATTCGTATATTTAGGCTGACATAACCGCCGGTTACTGCCACACGGCTCATATTCCGTGGGGTTCGCTGTCATTCTTGTACTATACTTACCATTAAGTAGGTGTCATAACTTTGTCATGGTGCAATGAAATAAAATGTGGACATAAAAGTCGTCATAGTGAACAGTATTAGATTGTAACGTTTCTGAATCACCTGTATACATCCTGTTGCTTATATAGGCACCTAGGTAATTATGTCTAAGTCTAGGTTGTATATAATATTATAAATATATTAATGCATGACTGTCATGTAGATGAAGATTGCCAATAAAATCATGTTCCCACTGTTAATAAATCTGAACTTGTATAAAAAATATAGAATGCGCAGACGACTTCAATTTAGTTGTCTAACTAAATTGAAGAATACATTCAACGAAATTGTATGCCGTGCTCTGCCAATTTAATCACATATTGAAAAGCTTTCCAAACTAATCGGTTGGCAGCCTACTTTTTCGTTGGACACGAGCGTTCTCCAACTTTGCAGTTAGATCGTAAGGTGTGCACCGTACAAGATTATGAACATCATGGATATGTATCGACAATCTATATCTCTTTCAGGGTAAACAGAGATAAGTTGATGACTCTATTCATTTTGTCTCTAACTCTAATAATGACTGCAGACCTGTATAAAGACACAGGGTTATGAGAAAAATATCAATAACGTCGTAAGGTTATAATCCTGTCATCGGATATAACAACTTTTCTTCTATGATTTTTAATAGAAAATAATATGTTTCATAAAAATAAAGATAGTTCTTTAACTCTTACTTTTGCCGAGTTGTTTGGCTGTGGAATAGTCCTCCAGCGGCCGTGTTCCCACCGTCCTATAGCGTGAAGAGATATTTGTGCAGGCCAGCATAATCGCTGCGACAATCGATAGGTTATTTTCAACCTTGATATTCGTTGTCGTCTTTGGACTACACTAGGCTTCCCATCAGGCGTAGTGTGGTCACTTTGCCGAGTCACGATAAAAAAGTAAAGAGATTTTGTTACACGGTCTGACAATTGTCACATATATATAACACTAGCTGAACCGGAAAACGTTGTTCTGCCATATAAATAATTTCTAGTTAATATCTTCTGTATTATAATATACAATTTTGATCATAGTGGCTTCCACATAAAAGATAAATAGGGATATGCTGTCACGGACTTTTATTTAGAACTATTCAAGACAAATATCCTACGATATTATCTTTGTATAACTCCAATGGCTAAACCATTATGGCTCCACCATGGCAGTGTACGCCAAGTTCGCTTTCGGAGGCCAGATTTTTTCTGACTTAATTGACTTATATCGTTATATTACGACCAAAATTACATAAAATTATTACAAATTGCCTATATGTTATTTCGATGTATAATCTATATTACTATAACAGATTCCTCCAAATTCGTGCAGTAGTTTTATCGTGAAAGAGTAACAAACATATTCACAAACTTTTGCATTTATAATATTATAATAGTAGGAAAGATAGTAAGATAGGATAGTAGATAATCCTCTCCGCCTTCAGACTCTGCGCACCACGTCAACTCCTACCATACATATTTGTGACAGCGTAGACGTGAAGTATTTAAGCGTTTAGATGACCAAATCAATTAATTTTAATTTTGTATGACAATAAAATCTAGTAAACTATAAAAAGTCATAGAGCAAAAATGATTATAGATGATATCAAGGATATAGTCTCGCGAGGCTATTGGTGTTTTAAAAGTAATTCCGTACATCGTAAACAAAGTGACGAGTAACGCAGCTGATCACCGTTCTCAGGGAAATTTTCACAACATTTTTATTAAATGAAATGCGAATTTCTTCACAATATTTTCCTTCACTTGATCAGCACGTATGTCTTCCTTTTCAATTTAGTTGACCAAGTAAAGATTGTAAGTCTGAGAGTTTCAGTGAATCTTACAAACGTTTGTTATGTTAAACAAGTACGTGCATAATTATAGAGATTATCATCAGCGTCAAAACATAGCCCGGGGACGCTTTGCCGTATAAGGAAGCAGTACGTGACTGCGGCTTAGGGCGTCTATCCCTCCGCCAATACGTGACTATGGCTCACGAAAGAAGACGTGTGTTCGTATTTTCATTCATAATTCCGGACTATTTATTTTACTATACTGGTCGAATTTTTCCAATCGAATTAAAATCTGACTTGATTATCCAATAATATTTAAAAATTATATATTTGATGTCTTGGATGTTTATACTATGTAATGAAACTAATGGATATTGTGATTTTAACACTAGATCTACCGGCAAACTATTTATATCTAGTTTAGAAATAGGTATAACATGGTTTATTTTGCTTAGTTATAAATAAAATTAATTCCATTATATCTAACAATATTTTGTATTAGTAAAAGATGTGTTATTTTTCAAAATGAAAGAATATTAGAGAAGAATAAAATTCTGAGACAAATAGTATAAAGATCAGTCAAAATGACTGATTTGGTAAAACTAGTGTCAAAAATGATTAAGCCTGACTGATGTCTTGTTAGATTGCAGACGTATAAGCCCAGGGTAGATAAGTATATTTTATTTTATTTTTTATATATTGAGTAAGTGCCTACAGAGCACCTGATTTTAAGTACAGTACAGTTCAATGATTATCACCGTCGTCCTGCCTATATATATATGGCACGGCTGAAGGTCTGCAAACACATAGAAATAAGGAAGGTAATCATTGAAATAAATACACCTTTTTTTTGGTAATCCGGGGGAAATCCCTGACGGACCTCAGGGGGTGGTGGGTGCTGCCCCCCGGTGAGTCGGACTTGCACCGACTAAAAGCCCCGGGGTGTTCCTTCTTCCTATCTGACCAGGGCCGGAGGTACAGTGTTATCCTTTTCTACGACCCAAAATACAGACACCTAGAACGCAGTTGAAATACACAGTGACAAGGGTTTCTATGGGTGTATACATAGTTTGTGTGTGTAAAATGAAGGCTCTACCGAATATATTTACTAATCTTAAAAAAGACAACTATTCCACGGCTATCAACATTATGTATTTTTTTTACATTGGTAATAAAATGTCAAAATTCCAAACTTTCTCTTAATCCTTCATAATTAATTACGTCTTAATTTTGTTCGTCGCGAATTTTACCAATGTGCAATAATGAGTAATTACGCTTAATTACTAATTTCTAAGTAGACGACTCGAATATACTGAGCTACCGTTATTTGCCTCAAGTTGACTAATGTTTTACTAATTTACATTTCGTTATAATAGCCTAAAATTTTCCTAAGCACTGTTTCTACTAATTATCAAAATTTCACAGAAAAACTTACTTTTATCTATTCATCTGTTTATATTAACTTATACCTAGTTCCAAGTCTGTAATTGAGAAAAGCATAGAATGTAAGCTATAAAGTAAACAAACTTGGAACGAGAAAATAGATTGTAAAGAGATTTGTACGATTCTAGCACTTCATTGCATATATTTATGGAGCTATTTTGACGCGGTACTTACTTTTTTGTTTCTATTTTTTTTTGGATCCTGGGCGATACTCCTGCATACGACCATCAGGGACGCTGTGAGGGCAGCGACCCCGGTGTGTTAGACTGCTACTGACTAAAAACCCCCGGGGTGTTCCTCTAATCGCTCCACCCGAGCCTAGGAAATCAAATTCATCCAGACGCCCAGGAAACAAAAAGCCTTGTTGAGGCTACCTCTCTGGGAGGGGTAGAAGTAAAAGCTCACGCCTCTAAAACCTCTCTCCCAGGCGGTGCGCTGGACACCGTGCACCGTGGTCATGTGCACATGTGGTTTAAAGGCCAATATTGATTATAGCGTACTGTTTATTGTATCTTGAAAGCAATATATTTGGATAGCACACACTGCATATGTGAATTGTCGTGCACAGATAAGATGTAGTATATTTGAAATTATATAAGAATAAATCCTTTCCTTTTACAAAAAGTAGGGACCCAAAAGCAATTAAAATTTTCAATGACTACAGGTTAAATTTATTTTAACTACAAAGCGCCATTTATTATTGTTATATCAGGTATCAATAAATAATACAAGAATCACAGAGGGTGGGTACATAAGCTATCGTTCTTGATGTCACAAACATTAATTAATATTCCTTGATCTCTTGGTACTACGTGATAAATATGAATTTTATCATTTGATGTCTGTTTTTTTCGGCAGGACAATTTCCTGTTAGCCTGGGAGGAATTATACAAATTCACTTAGCGTGCACTTTGGCAGGCCAGCGAATTTATGACTTGGATGGCAACGCAAGGGCACGCTTGTCGTTGCGAACCATTTAGCCGGCCAACCAGGGAAAGAACTCAAAGTGATCTACTAGCGTTTCGGAAGCGACTGCCTTGAGAAGAAATGACGAAAGAAACTCAAGGTTAAGTCGGAGTAGTACTGCGGCTCGAAGTGTAAACGCACCGATGAAAGACAGTTGTCTAAACTATCCTTCTTCGGCGCTGTCAGTGACGCCGATGTCAAGGAATAAATATAGTGTGTGTATGTACCTCACTGTTTTTCGGAGCAGTGATGGCTGAGGCCACGGTAATTGGTTTGTTGAAATTCAACAGAACATGTGATGTTTAGCGTAATAATTATCGAGTCTTAAAGTTATTAATACTTTATTTAACTTAATAACAAGGTTACAAGTTATATTGTACATATATGCAATTATTTAAATACAAAACTGTTCTTTAATATGAATCGCATAAAAGGACAATACTTTATTTTAATTAATGTGTATTCCCAAGCAAAGAAATTTGTTACTTATGTCAGTTTTTTCAACGTCATGAAACATAGAAGTCTATTAGAGTCAAAATTCTTTTAGCTAAATCATCAGCATGATTTTACATCAGGCGATATTAAGGTTAAGCGTAAAAGATATCACACATTGACATATACAATATAAGATATAAGACTATTTACGGAGATGTTGGCTTTTTTTTTATTATTATAAGCTAGTTGTTTATTTCTTAACGTATAGCCTAAATAGCTGTTTAAATGGAAGCTTCGAGAAAGGAAGGATTTTTAGAAAATGTTACCACTAAAATGTGTAATTAGATCTTTAGGATTATGATAAATTTTAATCCATCCATGCCGACATGAAGACATTACGACGATGTCTCACTTCACGACGCACTACTAGTAATAAAATTGGTAGCAACAATAAAGCTGGTGTTTCTGTACAAATACAGAGCCGGTATCTTTCCCACAAATCACACGGTACAGGCCCACAAGACAGACAGATACGATAACAATCTTAATAAAATTTGACAAGTTGGCATTATAATATTTCGCAAAATAACGACGAAGCGTACGATACAATTTGTATCAATTAGCTTCGGTCCGTCAGAACGTCGACCCGACTCCCGACATCCTGCGATGAGATAATGTATCGACATAAACTAAACTAGAACAGTAACGTGGACCATGTCAACATTCAATTGTATAAATCACTCACTTCGAGTCTAAATAAAGAATAAATCATCTTTTATAGGCGCTATGATTAAACATTAACTCTATAATATTATCAATTTGTATGTATACAATTTTCTCTGAATATAAGGAAAACTTTATGTTTATTTAATCAATATTAGTACAATTTTTAAATAGTAAAACTTGCTAAATAAATTTTTATGCCTTATTGTTTTATTTTTGATTATATCAAGGGTGAAAGGCTATTCGATTAAGCGACATTTTTTGATTATATAATAATATATATATATATAATCGGTAAAAAATGCTGATTCCGAAAATATATACATATGTATATTACCATATCACCAAAAAATGTCGCTTAAACGAAATAGTTTTTCACCCCTCGATATATTAAATTACATACATTTATATGATTGACATGATCAATGTATCATAATTGACCAACCGATAAACTTATAAATGACCTAATAATTCAACAAAAAAAATAAACTATTTTCGACCAGTTATATGGTCTGCAATATTGAAAGGAAAACCAGATAATAAACGCTATATGTAATATCTAAATAAAATTTATTATATTATACTTGAGCTATATTTATGAGTTTATTAATGACTAGTCACGAATCATCTAATAAAATAGTTGGATAGGTCAGGTTGCATCATATTACAATTCAACAGTGAAATATAATTATCCACAATATACACTGATACGCAATAACCTTACGCCATGATTAAGACGCGCACTAATTCTAAAACATAGACTTTTAAAATGACTGTAATATCTTATAAAGATATGAAAATTATTTACGATAGATAAAGATGAAAAAGGTAAGATCTAATGAACGGAATATCCCTAGGCGTCTGGACGAATTTGGTTTCCCAGGCCCGGGTAGAGCAATCAGAGGGACACTCCGGGGGTTATTATTCAGTAAGAGTCTGACACACCGGGGTCGCTGCCCTCACGGCATCCCTGATGGTCCTATGCAGGATTTTCCCCCGGGATACCAAAAAAAAAACGAACGAAATAAGTGTGTTGGTTGCTATTTCTTTATTTTGTTGAAACATTTGACCCATTTCCTCATGATTTTACTGCTACGTTAGTTTAAATCTTTTATGTGTCGAATCTGGCAGGTAGAATGGAACAACGACTAATCAAAACTATCTATCTACATTTTATTTTGAGCTTGTATAAATATTTAGACTCGAACACGAGTATGAATAACTCAAATACATAATAAGGAATGTAATGTTACATTCCGATATTAATAAATTCATTTCGAATCCACAAGATTATCTTGATCGTGATAAATTACATTGGATATAAATTCTTAAGGATTATCCCTATTTTCACATCGATCTTCGAGGCTCAGTGCGAATAACTGAAAATATTTAGACAGCAGCCGTGGTCTTTGACCGAATTTCTATTTTCATCTTTTGTTGTCGGAAAAGCATCCGCTCAGGCGCTACTGTCCGATTTTTTCTAACTTTAACACTAAGCAGGATCGTCTAGGCGATTATTTTGACGTCTTCGTTTATTTTAACATTTCAATATCGTAATTTATACGTCGCGAACTTTTAGTTAAGCTTTGAGAAATGTATTATTTATGAGCTACTAATCTACAAATACTCAGCACGTACTTACAATATTCGATTTTATTAACGTGTCGTGAATCGGTTAATAATCGACTTATTGATTTGTTAGTGTATGTTATAGTCAATGCTGACCTTTCAAGGACGACTTACTATAAAAAATAATTAATTAGCTTCTGATTCTATAGTCCTTGACCAGGCTGTATTATAAATAATGAAATAAATGTCAAAAGCATTAGCTTTTAAAGATTTTTACCAATACCATTGACTTCGTAAAACGGATAGATAAGAATGTATGGTGTACATATAGTCTGTCCACAGTAGATATGATGCTGAGGCCTGACAAAAAGCATTTTGTGATTTAATTCGCCAATTAGTTTATTCTACTGGATGGTTTAGGAAATATAAATTCTATACATTTTAGCATGAATAAAAAATTAATTATTTACGAAAGTCACACTCGGACCTCGGAAATCATTGTATATATATATAAATATATAATATAATATATAAATAGAATAAATAACAGATATTTTTTAAGTTTTTGTCACAGTGAATGTCAGTGATATATTTTATTAACAATTTTTATAATATGGTATATCCATATTTTCTTCGAAGTCGATAAAACGATGTAACATGGAATATCTTTATACTGTATAAAGTTCCATTTAAAACTGAATTAAGAACTATACCTTCTTTATAAAAATACATAATCTATGAAAGATGATGCATTTATCTTGATTTAGTGAACCTTGATGATTGCATTACATATAAATGTTCATTATCTTATCACTTAACTGACCGTCTTTGGCAAATTTACGTAAAGTAAGCTATTTCACACTAGTTCCTTGAATTTAAAGGCGAAATTAATTACACATTTACTTATGTCTTTATTGCGAGGGCAATGATGTAACGTACATGATATAAACGTGTTGTTTTTTGGTGGTAGAGCGATTACTTGAATTGGGTCATAACCACAGTACACAAGTGTAAGGACCGTCATAGCGACACGATTTGGCCTGTCGCGTTTCGTGATCAGCTTGTGTGTCTGTGTGGTATATGTGGGCCGACATGACGATGGAGGCTACCAATGGGTTTTCATTCTTTGATAGTCGCTTTTGTTTTTGGACTACACTGTACTTACCATCAGGTACTATGTAGTCACTATATCGAGCCAGTGTAAAAAAAAACTATTTAAACATAGGTTTAATTAGAGGTTGTGAATTGAGCTGTGATATTGTTTCAAAAAACTAATATATAAAACTTATTCACACTTTTCGGAAAATATTAATTATTTTATTTGTCATCGCTTTTCATTTATCATTTAGAGTTGCATAAATATATGGTGTCTTTGTAATGTTGCAGGGTTTTAGCTTTAAGCAATATTTTATGGTGACACTGTAACATGACACATATATAATATATACCGTAAACCGTGAAAAAAAAAACTGAAAAATACGAAAAGTCTAGTGGATTAGGGGCCGGTATTCATGAGCGGCAACTCGAATGGTCGTAGGTTCGTATCCCGGTTTGTACCTCTAGGATTTTCCAGATTAAGAATGGATTTAGGCACGACATGCTTACCGTTGAAAAAAAAACATAGTGAGGAAGCCCGCATGGCATCTAATAGAAATGTCATGTGTAAGTGAATGGCGATCAGCTGCGCTACTGGTCACGTTTGGCACAGAATATAAACGCAAAGTGGATGTATCTAATATATCTCTACACACTCCGAAAGAGATGTAGCGTGATTATATTTTATTATTATAAGAATAAGTTTCAAAAAATTATACGTGTCCATTTTGGCGCAAACTGTATTATTACTATGTAGTTTTTTTTTCTATGGGATATTGTTTGTTGGCCGGGATAGACCTTCACACCTAAACCGGGCGAGTACATTATTTAGATAGTTATTATTTACAAATTATCATTATGTATTGTCAATGTACAAGATGATACTTTCAATGCCAAAAGCATAAATTATCATAAAATCTCACTTTATTGCATAATATTTTAAGGACCTACATTTCTTATAAACAAAAGCCGCTCGATGAACGGTCAGAGCCCTCGACGAGGATCGATTTCCTCGAAGTATCAACAAACCCTTATGATTCATTTTTCTTTTTACAAACAAAATGGAATTACCTGCTACGTGTAATCTTGAGTTTACCAATTTAATTAACATCCTAACTGTTCTACCTGTTTACTTCTTCAAATTTAAAGAAGGGATTTTGGAAAGGCAGTCAATTTGAACAATTTCAATTATACTATATAATAAGACCCATAACAACATAAGACATATAATAAGGGTTATATGATATATATAACCCTTTTGTGGTTGAAATTGCTGCTGTTCGCACGAAGGGATTCGCCTCCTCCTTTTTGCTGCGAACCGCGAAGGAGTGGAACTCGCTTCCTGCGTCGGTGTTTCCAGCTTCTTATGACAAGGGAATCTTGAAACGTCGAGTGAATCGGTATTTGCTGGGTGAGCGCGCTTCATCTTCGGCCTTATCATCACTTTCCAGCAGGTGTGATTGAGGTCAAGCGCTAGCCTGTATGTAATAAAAAAGAATAAATAAAGAGCAGATACCGCTATTGTATCGTGTTCCGGGATCAGCCAGGGCACTTTGAGTTGTTCGTATGCCTTCGATCCTGATATATTATGTGAGACAATTTGTACCCTCGAGAAGACAGCGAAAATTAAACTCATAGTATAGTAAAAGGCATATATGCTCCCGAGATTGTGCCCAGTGGGCGCGGTTCAGTGGAGAATTGAATCGAATCTATGAGGATTAACCCAAATAAAGAAAAAGTGGATTTACTTGACGACTACTACTATTAAAGGATTTTCGTCTCTAGGTGGTTGATACTGTTCCTGGGCTACACCTTACTTTTCAACAGGTGCGATGTACTCACTTTATCGAGCTATTATAAAAAAATTCTAATTCTATAAAAATAATGGAAAGAGAAATAATTTTAATGAAGTAACATAAATTTAAATAGTCACAAAAAGGAAAATGAATTTACCAACGATTCAAAACGCAATATCTACTAAGAAAGGCCCGACCAGTGAGAATGACAAATACACTAATTATCGAATATTTCATCAATTTTCAATTATATTTACCGAGACATTTGACATATATACACTCTTATCGAGTACCGAGCGATTTAAGGGGTAAATTGACAAAATACCCCTCCATTACAAATTAACAAACATTTAAAACTTGTTTAATAATTTAAAATTAATCTAAAAAAAACGAATATAATTTTGTTTTGGGTAAACTTGCAACGTCTATTGTATAGATTGAAACTCGAGAGTCCATTAAATTGTATTTTATATTTAATTGTGTGTTTTTTATTTCATCTAATAACATATTCGTCTACTTAACTCTCCATTATTGTGCAAATTAACTACAATTATTAAGTATTCCATTGGAGCCGACAGCACAGCTGTGGCTTTGATCTATCACAAATGCAATTTAGTTCCAAACAGTAACATAATTTACTATTGCAAAAGTTAATCAGCGAGGAAAAATACTGTGTCAGGTCAATAAACTACATAATAAGTGCACTTGCACTTTTCTTTTACAATTATTTACATAGTGATTTTTGAGAAAGACTAAAGTGACTAATACATTACTAATGCGTCAATGGGTTCTAAATAACAACCGCAATTATATCGAATTAATAATTACATTAATGCAAATGTTTAGTATCATATGAGGAAAAGTCAATGCGCCAATGAATACCTGCAAGTTCATGGCACTATAATAGTCTATAACAGTACAATATAAAAGTTTCTTCTTCGACACAAGAATGTTCGCTTCTACATTCATCATGCGAACGGCTAAGGAGTGGAATATGCTTCCAGCGGCCATATTTCCGACATCTTATGACCTGGGAGTCTTTAAGAGAAGAGTGAATAGGCATTTGCTGAGCGCACGCGTTTCATCATCGAAATCATCTTCACCTTCTACCAGGTGTGATTGAGGTCAAGCGGTCTATAAATAATAAAAAAACATGAATGTCCTTAATAATTATGTTCTTACTTTCAAACGTGCATAAGCTTTAAGATGTTAATGTTGCTCTTGTGGCCTTTAATTTTTCTTCTAAATCCTATACGTATTACTACAGGAATAGCAATGAGGTAATGGTGAATTTCTGGTCGATGGCGGCTGTGGCGACATTTCCAAATCACTCCAAGTAGGCGCTGACAGCAGCCTGATTCGGCGAAGGTAAGCTCGCTGATGAATAAATTCGGAAAAAATAAATTGCACAGGATATATTTGGTGCGTAAATGCTAGCGCTGGCACAAACGTATTCTTTCGTTGAAACCGCTCTTAATCTAATGGAATGGGGAACCGACACAACTAGAGATAGGCAGAGGGCTATGTCTGGATACTGATAACTGACTCCTATCAGCACTTTTGACAGTACCTCTGACAGTACCTCTGAACCCTATTAGCAACTTTGCCACTACCTCTGACCCCAATCAGCACCCTAGGCCTTTCACAATGCCTTGCTGCCTCGACAGACTCGTAGTAGACTAAGCTGCCATTAGACGCCAGATGATGAATAAGTAGACAAAATTTTACACTAAGCGGGGAGTTACCGCTCAACCAGGTTTCGCCCAAGAACCTACGTGGTTACCAGGGTGTGGCCGCTACATGTAGCAAAGCTTCTAGAAACTACTGCTGAGAGTTAAAATAATCCAATGAGCTTAATTAATTTCTGTCATTTCTAAATAGAAGTTACCTGTCACTTCTAATAAAACCCTTATTCTGATAATTGTCAGATTTTAAGTCAATATATTCATTAAAAGTCCGAATTATAATATAAAAATGTGTTATATGGGATGCACGCCACTGGCGCTGAGTTCCCACTATACATTAACAGTTAGGTTAGGTTAGGTTAGGTTAGGTTAGGCTGGTAGAGCGGTGGGGTGCGAAGTTGGTCTCACCTCCTCGTGGTGCACCCTGGGCAACAATAGGCAGCAATGTTTTAGGCATTGCTGGCTATTGGCGAAGAGGACCAACAATTCCTTCTCCTACGTCCCCTTTACCTTGTATTCCCGTCTCATCTCTCTCATCCCTTCTCAGTTATTACTCCCACTCACATCCCATCCCCACTTACTCCCGTCTTCCCCAACTCCTGGTTCGTAATGTTAGGTTTATTTGCTAGGGACTTTATGTTAGGTTATGTTAGGCGACGAATGTTCTCTCTATATCTATTTCCCCCCTCTTGTTCTTTATATCTTTACTCTTCTTCTTCCCCCCTATGTTCCCCCCTTCTTTTCTTCTATTTTCAACTCCAGAAGAAGTACGGAAATATGATGAATGCTAAAAAACAATATGGAACAAGCACGTGGTAAAACAGAACTACCCCAGGAGGGTACCGGCCGCTCCGCGGCAGGAGAATCCCTCCCAGTGCGGGAACTTCGCTCTCGCACTGGCAGCCCCGCGTTTTCTGGGGGGGGCAACCAAGTGCTTGGCGGTAGGGCCGACCCCCCTACCGCTCCAACGACTATGGCTACTCAAATGGTTACTGATCTTGCCCAAGGGAGAGAGCTCCAGGTATCTCTTGAGCGAATGGACGGGGACTCAGACGGTTCGGCATCCAGCCGAATGTCCGAAGCCGAAGGCTCGCTGGAGCGAAAGCGGTCTTACCGCTTGCTCTGCTCGGACAGCGAGCCGGAGGTAGATGTCCCCGCCAAATACGTGGCGATTCCCAAGAGGGGACGTGGCCGCCCGTCCACAACAGGCGCACATGTGGGGCTGTGGCAGGCCAGGAAAGAGCTCCTTATGATGGAGAAGGAGGAAAAGGCTCTGCAGGAGCAGAAGGAGCTCGCCTTGTCCTCACGGATTGTCCGCCCGCGAGAAACCTCGCGGCTCTCCGTCACTGCATCTGGGGACGAGGACAAGGAGGAAGCCACGGCCGCTGCTCTACTAAAGCGAGCCGAACGGGACTATGGACTCATCAAGGAGAACATCAGGAAGTCCAAAAATATGAAGGGAACAACCATGAAGGAGATGAAGGAGGCCGCCGATGACATGCGAGAGGTGGTCGATGAACTTCATCGTCGGACGGCCAACGACGAGAACCGTCGGCTCCTTAGAGAGAACGAGCGCCTTCGTTCTCAGCTCAAGGACCTGATGGAGGACGTCGCCGCCGACCGGGCGGAGGCTAGAGCGCGAATAGCACAGGGACTGGCTCCAAGAGCTCTGCCAGCCCCTGCTGCTCCGGCTGCTCCGGCCGCTCCAACAACATTGGATTTGGCTCAGCTCAGCAGTTGGTTTGAGGAGAGGGACCGTAACCTCATCCAAAAGCTGAGCTTTATCATGGACACGAAGATCGAGGGGCTGCAGGTGGATGGACGTCTCCTTCCTCCCAAGCGCCATCGTCCTCAGCTGGCTTCAGACAGGGCGCCCTACGCGCCCCAGGAGGAGACAGCTCCGGAACCTGCAACCAAGAAGAAGAAAAAGAAAAAGAGTAAGAAAAAGAGCCAAAAGGAGAAGGAAAGGCCGCAACCGGCACCCGAGGGAGTCCATTCACTGGAGGAGGTCGCTGGGACAAGCACCCAACCCCAACCCCAACCGACAGGGAAGGGAAAAGGGAAGGGAAAGAAGTCCCGACCAGAGACCCAACCTGCTCCCACGGATGTCACACAGGACACGACAGCACCGCAGCCACCACCAGCTGAGCGAGCGGTGAATACGTGGGCGACGGTGGCCAGCAAAAATGCCAAGCGCAAGGCAATCAAAGCCTCGCAACTGGCTTCTGGGCAAACCGCCCCGACCGCACCACCGAGGAACAAGCCACCGGCTGTCAAGTTGAGGGTCCCTCGATCGGCAGCGGTGGTCATCAAGGTGCAGGAGAGGGAGGGTCTTACTTATGGCGACGTACTCACGGAGGCCAAGAGTAAGATCAACCTGGCTGAACTAGGGATTACGAGCGGCTTCAGGGTGAAGACGGCCGCTTCGGGGGCACGGATCTTACAAGTGCCGGGTCCGGCGACGGAAGGAACCGCCGAGACCCTGGCCGCGAAGTTGAGAGAAGTGCTCCCACAGGAGGTGACAATAACCCAGCCCACGAAGATGGCGGATTTCCGTGTGAGTGGACTGGAGGACTCGAACACCAGAGAAGAGGTGGCAGCAGCAGTCGCCAGGCGGGGTGAATGTAGGGTCGAACTAATTAGGGTAGGGGAGATTCGCAAGGATCGAACTGGCCTAGGCTCGGCCTTCGTGAAGTGCCCGGTGGCTGCTGTAAAGAAAGTTGTCGCTGGCGGCCGACTCACAGTTGGGTGGGCGTCGGCCCAAGTGAAGTTGCTGGAGCCGCGGGTCCTGAGGTGTTTCCGGTGCCTTGAACCGGGACACGTTAAGGACACGTGCAAGACGGATGAGGACAGGAGTCGGCTGTGTTTCCGGTGCGGACAGCCCGACCACCTGATTAGGGACTGCACAGCGCCAGCCCCGCACTGCACCGTGTGCGGGGCGGCCGGCAAGCCGGCGGCGCACAGGGTTGGGGGGAAGGCTTGTGCTGCGCACACCCGACCCCTCAAGAAGAAGAAGACGCCCGCAGCGACGACCGAGGCCGAGCTGCCGCGCAATATCCCGAGCTCCGAAAGCGCCTCAAACGCGACTAGGACAGTGGATGAGCCGACCCCGATGACCACGGCTTAATTTATGGATCACGCCCGAGTCAAGATCTTGCAAGGGAACATCAACCACTGCGCCAGGGCCCAGGACCTCTTGTCCCAGACCATGGTGCAGTGGGGGATTCACGTGGGCGTGGTCGCAGAGCCGTATTTCGTGCCTCCTAGCAGCTCCGACTGGGTGGGGGACGACACGGACACGGCGGCCATTACCAGCAGGCCAGCCGCGGGGATCCCACCTCTCACCAACATCTCGAGGGGTTCGGGGTTCGTTGCGGCCACGGTGGGGGAGATCACCATCATATCGGTGTATTTCTCCCCAAATCGGACGTTTGCCGAGTTCGAGGGCTTCCTCGCGCAGCTCGGAGCTCTAGTAACACGGACACTCCCTCGCCTCGTGGTGGTGGCCGGCGACCTAAATGCCAAATCCGTGGCTTGGGGTTGCCCGGCAACCGACATCCGGGGTGATGCAGTTGAGGAGTGGCTGTTGACGGTCGGTTTAGTCGTGGTCAACGTGGGACAAGAGCACACGTGCGTGCGAGCACAGGGCGGATCCATCGTGGATGTAACGTTCACATGCCCCGCCCTGGCACGCCGTGTGCAAAACTGGCGAGTCGTTACCGGTGAGGAGACTCTCTCCGATCACCGGTACATCAGGTTCGACATAGCGCCGAGTCGAAGGGCCCAGCACATCTCGGGCCCCAGGGCCACTCGAGGGGACCCAGTCAGATGGAGGCTGAACACTATGGACGCGGATCTCCTTAAGGAGGCTGCAATAGTGCAGGCCTGGCTCTCCGAGTCGAATGAAGAGACAAATGTAGACCAGGAGGCAGACCGGCTTCGGAGAGCCATGGCCGTCATCTGCGACACCTCCATGTCCCGAGCCAGGAGTGGCCCTAACCGACGTCGCCAGGTCTACTGGTGGTCGGAGGAGGCAGCGCGGCTAAGAAAAGAGTGCGTGGCTGCGCGACGCGCTTATACCCGGAGCCGAAGGAGGAGACGGAGGGATCCAGAGAGGGAGGCCTCCCTGTACACCGTGTACAGGGAAAAGTGCACCGCTCTCCACATCGCCGTTGCCCAAGCCAAGGAGAGAGCTCGCCAGGAGCTTCTGGAGTTGATCGATCGCGACTCGTGGGGGAGACCCTACAATCTGGTGCGGAACAAGCTCCGCCCATGGTCCCCCCCGCTGACGCAGACGCTCCAGCCGCACCTGGTGGAGAACATAGTCTCCTCCCTGTTTCCACAAAGGGCCGAACATCTGCCCCCACCGATGGTTCCCGACTGGGCCAACATCCCGGAGGACCCAGAGGTGCCGCCGGTGACCAGGGAGGAGATAGAGAGAGCAGTAGATCGCCTCAAAGGCAAATCCACGGCTCCGGGCCTGGATGGGGTTCATGCGAAGGTGTGGGTTCTCGCCTTCGACGCCCTGGATGACTGGCTGAAGAGGATTTTCGACGCCTGCCTCTCCCAAGCTGCGATCCCGCGGCAGTGGAAGACGGGCAGGTTGGTCCTCATCAGCAAACCGGGGCGTCCGGCTGACTCCCCCTCCGCATACAGGCCCATCGTGCTTATTGACGAGGTGGCCAAGATATTTGAAAGGGTGGTGGTCAGTCGCATCATCGACCACCTGGAAGGCGAGGGCCCGGACCTGGCTCCAAACCAGTTCGGATTTCGTAGAGGCCGATCAACGGTCGATGCGATCCGACACGTCAGGTCCCTGGCACAGGAAGCAGTCTCCAGTGGCGGGGTAATGCTGGCGGTGTCCTTGGACATCGCCAATGCATTTAACACCCTGCCCTGGAGCTGCATTAGAGAGGCGCTACGGCATCATAAACTGCCGCTATACCTGCGCCAAATCATCGGGGCCTACTTGTCGGGTCGCTCTATCACGTATCCGACCCAGACCGGATGGAAGACCAAGGAGATGACCTGCGGTGTTCCACAGGGGTCTGTCCTAGGACCGCTCCTGTGGAACATCGGTTATGATTGGGTGCTGCGCGGGCAGAATCTTCCGGGGGTCGACGTCATCTGTTACGCCGACGACACCCTGGTCACTGCCCGCGCCAAGATTTACCGCCGAGCTGCCATGCTGGCAACAGCCGGCTCGGCGCACGTGGTGCGAAGGATCCGTACCCTAGGACTGGAGGTGGCGCTGCAGAAGTCAGAGGCGCTGTGCTTCTGCGGCCCTCGTCTTGCTCCACCCCCAGATGCCCACATAATGGTGGGAGGCGTCCGGATCGCCGTCGGGGCGACTATGAGTTACCTCGGTCTCGTCCTCGACGGCAGGTGGAACTTTGTGGCGCATTTCAACAAACTGCTGCCTAGGGTTGTGGCTGCCTCTAAAGCACTCAAGAGGCTTATGCCCAATATTGGAGGACCTGGGGCGTCTAGTAGACGCCTTTACACAAATGTAGTGCGCTCCATGGCGCTGTATGGTGCCCCCGTATGGGCCGACGCCCTTAACAGTCGGACCATCCGGCTGTTAAGACGTCCCCAAAGGGCGATGGCGATTGCGGCTGTGCGGGGGTACTCTACAGTCTCATGTGAAGCAGCCTGTTTACTGGCGGGGTCCGTCCCGTGGGACCTGGACGCCCGAGCCCTCGCGTCGCTCTACCTGTGGCGCGAGGAACGAAAGGCCCGGGGACTGCGGACGGCCCTGACGGAAACGAGGATGAAGAGGCGTCTACTCGACGCCGAATCCATTGAAATGTGGAAATCCAGGCTGGATCAACCCAGCTTCGGAGTGCGGACGGTCGAGGCTATCCGTCCGGTACTAGATGAATGGCTGAACCGGCGTCACGGATCCATTTCCTACCGGTTGACGCAGGTACTCTCGGGGCATGGCAGCTTCGGGTGGTACCTGTGTCGCATAACCGGTAGTGAGCCGTCGCCGAGATGTCACCACTGCGACGGATGCCTCGACGAGTCCGCGCAGCACATGATAGAAGAATGCCTAGCATGGGCTCCGGAGAGGGCTGACCTTGTCAGGGTGGTGGGTGGTGATCTGTCGCTACCGGCACTCGTTCGCGCGATGGTCGGTAGCGACAGAGCATGGCAGGCGGTTCTCTCCTACTGCGAGAACATCATGACGATTAAGGAGGCAGCGGAACGAGATCGGGAGGCATCCGCCAACCCCGAAAACCCGATCCGCCGCCCCGCCCGACCAGGACGACGGAGGAGGGCCTTCGCCAGAGACCCTCCCCCATAACGGATAAGACGCAGGACGGCGGCGCTTGAGGGAGCGCGCCGTCCATTATCCAGGCGTGAGCGGTGCGTGCGTGTTCCCGCGTACCGCTCTAGTGACTATACACTGATGATGAGGGGAGAGTGACCTTTTACACCACTCTTCCCGCAACCCAAGAAGAAGAGAAAGCAGGGAAACGGCACTCCTTCTAGCCTTTCCCCTCTGCTCAGAAAGAAGAGGCCCGAAGAGGGCCAGACGTCGTCGGCCGCCGAGGACGGAGGTCAATACGGTCCCCTTGGCCCCGGCAGACGAGCAGAAGGAACACCCCGGGGGTTTTAGTCGGTAGGAGTCCGGCATACCAGGGGAGTGGCCCTCACCACTCCCCTGACGATCCAATGTAGGATTTCCCCCGGGTTACCAAAAAAAAAAAAAAAAAAAGGCTGGTAGAGCGGTGCGCGATGTGTTCCCGCGCACCGCTCGAAGAAACTGAAGGAGAGTGGAATGGTGTCCAGGGGCCTTCCATCAATAGGCCAGACGTCGCCGGGCGCTGAGGAAGCTGGCACAGCCTTGCCCTTGGCCCCGGCAAACGGGAGAAGGAACACCCCGGGGGTTTTAGTCGGTGCGACTCCGACACACCGGGGGGTGACCCTCATCATCCCCTGACGGCCCATAACGGGTTTCCCCCGAGTTAAAAAAAAGGTTAGGCTGGTAGCAACCTCCGAAATGCCACCACTGTGACGGATGCCCCGACGAGGCGGCTGAGCACACGCTCCAGATATGCCCAGCCTGGGCTTCGGAGCGGGCCGAGCTGGAGAGAGTGGTGGGTGGAGACCTTTCGCTGCCGACATTGGTTTCACTAATGGTCGGCAGCGAAGATGCATGGCGGGCGTTCCTGCGGTTCGCCGAGGACGTGCTAACTAGGAAGGAGGCGGCGGAGCGGGTCCGGGAGGCGCTGGCTACAACATCTTTGGCAGCGCCGTCCCCACCTGCCCGCCGGCCTAAAAGAACAGGGCGCCGCAGAGCGGCGTTTCTCAGGAACGTCCGACTCTAGCGGCGACACCGGGCGGCACGCTTGAGGGAGTGTGTCGTCCAACAAGGGTGCGAGCGGCGCGCGATGTGTTCCCGCGTGCCGCTCTACAACACAGAGGCACGAGAGGGGTAGCTCTATACACCACCTCTCCCTAAACGAGTAGAGGCCTACTCACGGCCGCACGCCCAGCCGGTCATTGAGGATGAGACCCCAGTCGTGCCCTCGATGCCGGTAGGCGGAAGGTGGAACACCCCGGGGGTTTTAGTCGGTGCAAGCCCGACACACCGGGGGGTGGCCCTCACCTCTCCCCGAGGTCCGTTAGGGATTTCCTCCGGGTTACAAAAAAAAAAAAGGCTGCTAGCTACCTGGGCACGTGGGCATGAAGTGTCGGGCCACGGTCAACCGGAGCGCCCAATGTTTTAGGTGTGGGCAGGAGGGACGCAAATCCCAATCCTGCACGGCCCCGAAGGCCCATTGCACGGTGTGCTCCGCCGCACCTCTACCGGCGGGCCACCGGGCCGGCAGCCCGGCTTGCGGCGTGGCGATGAGGACGCTTAGAAGAAGACAGCGGATGGACGCCGGCCAACTAGGCGAGCGTACCATCGGAGTGGTGGACAGCCAGCCTGAGGGGGCAGCTGTTCACACTTAATGCTCCAGTGGTGTGTGTGTGCTTCTGCACACCACTGGACGGAGGAGTCGTGGGTAAGCTCCGCCCACCATTCCTATATACTTAGAAGACGCCCACAGGGCGAAACGTGCGCCTGGCCGAGGAGTGCGGCACAGCAGTATCTTAGCCAGACGCAAACTGCGAGTGAAGGAAGCATCCCGAGGGTTTTAGTCGGTAGGAGTCCGGCATACCGAGGGGTGGCCCTCACCACCCTCTGATGATCCATGAGGATTTCCCCCGGGTTAAAAAAAAAGTAAAGTGCAAATATCAGATTTAATCCTCAATTCTTTGTTAGTACATTGGTCTAAAGCTCTTTATACGGATTCACTTTAGCCTATTGAATTTAGAATTGTGCCCTTGGAGTTAATTCTATCTACATATGTGTTTTCTTCTTACTATTGTTTGAGATCACCATGACAATATTGGTTGTCCATAGATTCCCAAGTTGTTTTATTGTTAATAATATACAATATTAAATAAATCGATTACTGTAATTAATGTTTGTTTTTAATAATATAGCAATTAGTTAAATCTAATACATGGAAAGTTTAATTCAGATCCATCATAAAGTTTGAGCACAACTACATCTGCACCGAAACTTGGAACTTCAGTATTGCTTTTAGTAATCTCTAAATTCAGTCTTGAAAATAAAAATAGTATTTGAGTGAAACAGGCTACGTATGACAGAACAGTGCAAGTAAATATGATATTATTAACAGTATGTATAATGTTGTCTGGGTTTATTATGATATGAATTCACTAAGATAAAACGTGAGGCAGATGAAACAGTTACAAAGAACTTATTAATGTAAGAAACTTTAAATGCGAATACCTCTCTTGATTTAAAAGAAACCTAATGACTGAAGACACCAATAAAAATGCTTTTATTCCTTATTGGATTTTTAGTACTACCATTTAAGTGCTTGACGTAATGTTAATGGAAATAAAATTTGTCATATTATAATTTCCCAGATATTGCAATTATCTCATTATTATAATAAAAATGGAACATAAAATTGATATATTTATAATACCTACTTGTAAATAAAATTTAATTGGTGCAAAGTTTCAACGATTCGTCCCCGTTCGCTAAGACTCTTGGGTTCTATTCGTACACGGACCAAATATTTATATGGTCTATAGTTAATATATTTGGATGTAGCTGTTGTGACTTGACGAAGATAACTGCTCGGATGAGATGGAGATGCGGCGTATGTGCTCAACGCACTTCTTAATAGAAGGGTTCGTGAAGATATGGCCAACTACACGTGTCCCTCACAGAGTTGTTGACTGAAGAAAGCTATTCGCTCGTCGGGTTGTTGAAGGAATATGCATCCAAACGTCTGGCTGGCAGCGAAAATCGGAATTACTTCGGGAATTTTTAGTAATATATTTGCCTTCTCCTTTATACTGCGTACAGCAAAGGAGTGGAATTCCCTGTAGCATCTGCTATTTCAGCTTCATATATGTGATATATTATAAAGGAGTCTACAGGTAACAAGTGAATCAATTGTTGAAAGACAAGAACGCTTCATCGTGGGCTACATTCCACTTTCCATCGGGTATGATTGAGTTCAAACGTAAGCCTGTTTGTAATAAAAGAAAATTAAAAGCATTTTTTTACTTTATTGATTCTACTTTAAAAACGTACAATAAGATTACATGTTATACCAGTTATTACAAAAGTAACACAAGCTTCACTTTTTTATCTTGCCCCATAATAAGATTTATACCAGGGTCGTCTGTGCGTTAACAAACAATTTTCTCATACATAAATACCCAGATCCTTTTTTTTTTGGTTTCTCGGGGGAAAATCCTGCATAGGACCATCAGGGCCGCTGTGAGGGCAGCAACCTCGGTGTGTCAGACTCCTACTGACTAAAAACCCCCGGGGTGTCCCTCTAATCGCTCCACCCGAGCCTGGGAAACCAAATTCATTCAGACGCCCGGAGAGCGAAATGCCTTGTCTAAGCTGCCTCTCTGGGAGGGGTAGGGGTAAAGAGCCCACCCTTCCAATACCTATATCACAGGCGGCGCGCCGGACACTGCACACCGCCACCCTTTCATAAATACCCAGATCCTAATCAACTATCTATAGGTGCTACAAATACTTTTTTTTGGTCTATTTTGAGTGACTTTTAACAATAATTATAAAACCACTATCATTTTTTTTAATAAAGCCTTTATTATAAACTGGGAATATTATTCATAAATGTATTTATACCCCTATGAAAACCTGCTTCCATGAAAACCTGTACTACAGTGAAAATTATGCGAATTAAATACTATGAAGCTAGTACAGTCATTTTGATACGCACTAAAACCAAGTAATTATTACAAATAGACATTATTCAAGTACAACCATTATATAGGATAATAATCATGTTGTAAATTGAAAACGTACCACAATATGAGTAAGGCTTCATCGTCAGCACTCTCGAGCCAACTTCGGTTACAGTGACCGCTAAGCAGAACTAACTCGACAGCATATCGGTGCTGCTCTTACATGGCCATTTGAAATAGCTAATATGTTATAGCCGATTTTAGCTTGAAATGAGCGAGCACAACTGAAACAAGTCAGAACACCGAAATTGTAGTCGTATGTTACAACCGCAGGTGGTCAACTCATGATCACATTTCAGTTATCATCCAGCAGCTGTGTACGATTATTTTTTAAATTCGTTGAAAAATTGCCATTGACTCGTAATAATTTCGACAAGATTTTGTTTTAATTTGTATGTGCATTTATAAACACTTACACCGACACTATAACGACTAAAATAAAGACTGCACTAATATTTGTTCAGTGTGAGAATCTAATCATGACTATAAAGCCTTAAGCACATAAAAACCGAGCGCCCAGCCACTGCATCAATTGAATCCGCTTTTGGGAGGGATTATATCGTTCGGAATTATGTAGCATTCGATAGAACTTCTGAAGTTCAGTGTGGACTCATTGCTAGCCCGGAACGTACTGTCTTGCTGAGTTTATTTTTTTATAGCTTGGGTCTAACTCAGCTAGTGTGCACGCAGGTGCGTTGGCGTCAAAACAACACGGCAATTGTTTACACATAACAATTATTAGTCACCGTGAAATATTGGCTTATTGCGTTACTGCTAAAAAGGTGTTATACTTTAGAAATTGTTGTCAAAAGAACGCAATTACAAAGACAATTCTAAAGCGTAATAAACCCAAACACATTAAAATAAAAGTACAATAGGTACGTTTTGTGTACCTACACGCTAATTGGTGGGTCGAGCTGGCAAGCCGGTATGTACACGACAACTATTGACGGATATTATCAAGTTCTCGATAGTAGCTTTTCTTTTTTTTCTTTTTTTAATTTCGCTGTCCTGATTATCAGGTGTAGTGTAATCACTTTGCCGAGTTAGATATAAAAAGAGTCGTTGACAGTTTATTACAAAAGGAAACTCTGTAAATCGTATGCACGGGGTAAAATATAACAGACGGTATGACTATTCTGTTTACAAAATTATTCAATCCAAAATTAGAAATAAAAACCTGAATAAGTAAAGAGATTTCCATTTGCTTAAAGTAGTCATATTCTAAAGTTACCGCATACATTGTCTATATAAAAGTTGCTCTCCTGAATATTTAAAATTTAGGACATATTATTTGTGTTAGAGGTGTCAAAATTTTAGTTCGCATTGTGATCAGTTTTGTAGGTACTCTCTGTGTGTCACTCTCAGTGTACAATTAATATTACCATGTTTACGTGTGACTCACGGCGTAATGCGCATCGCGTCGCAACGTCCAGTTAATCATGCCGCAGACTTTCTCCACATTCAGCTTTTTAACAAGATACCTAATTATTTTTATTGACTTGGCAATATGTCTACACTGTAATTTATATAATTATAGTTAAAGGCATCTAGGAATCGATCAAATGTCCTAAATAAAGAACGGTTAATAGTGGACTTTTCTAAACAGTGACTTTAAAAAGTTCTTCACAAACTGTAAACATAATATCACCACTGTAGAACTTATTTAAAATTTTTACATTTCTTTAACTGAAAGTTTTATCATTAGGTAAAAGATATCATTTAATAATAATAATTTAAGACTATTAGTTTGATAATATCCTGGATATAAACAAAATTACTGATGGAAATTTGAATTCAAAGTTAATTTTTCACGTTAAACACCTTATTTCATGCAATGCTTACAACATGACAATTGAACTGTAAACTTTTTATTTATTGGAAAAAATCTGAGCACACTCAATAAAACGAGTTTATGTTGGCGTAGTTTTTGCAGACCTATTGAATGGAATCATATGTAAGTTTTTTTGAAATACTAAGAAGTTTACGTCAGAAACCCGATGAGTTTCTATCTCTCGATTTATTCTCACACGTTACCTGACCAAACCAATAGCCGTCACGATTGCCAACTAAACATTTATTTTTACTAGTGTCTTCTACACTTACATCATTCAAAACTCAATTTAGTGCTCTGGCTGTTGTCATTCATTATCTAGGGCTAGAAATTCGTCCTCAATAAGCACTCAATTTCTCACGACCTAATTTACGCTGTAAAATCGTATCTATCTATCATTACGCCGAATCCCTATTAGGGTAATTAGGGAGAATGGAACGCCACTTCTCGCTGTTCTTGCAGACCTCTTTCGCTTCCTTAACCCTTTCATGCACTCTCGCCGAATGCGCGTACTTTTGACATAACCCTTCATCAGAACTCTTTTTATTTGGTCTGTGTAGATAAGCTTCGGCCGGTCTCGGCTCTTCCATTCAAATTGTACATCTTTTTCATCATTCATCCTCTCCACGTGCCCGAACAATCAAAGCCTGCTTTTATGAATGCTTTCGATGACACCATCTTTCAAAAGCGTATTTATTACATATAATGTATGTTTCCTTAAACATAACTCATACTATAGAGATAATGTTATTAATCTATCACAATAAAAAAAAAACAGTAGATAGCGCTGTTAGGCGTGGATATACCAGTATACTATAGAAATATAAAAATGTAAATAACGAGTATCAAATCGCCCGCCATTAGATTGTGTAACCATTAAATATTAAACGTCTCATTTAATAAAAATATAAACATATTAATATATTACAGAAAGTAAATTTGTAAGTAACGATATAAGAGGTAATCTTTAAAATTATTCATCAGATTTCAAAAATGTTTTCATTAATATTTTGATAAGGCCCTCAGTATGGTCACATGCGGCATATTATGTCGTTCTCATATGATAGTTTGAAACCACGCGGGCGAAGCCGTGGCCGCAATCAGCTAACATCATTTCGTGTAGTTTCTATGTAGCCATAATCAGTATTTTCTTGCAGTAAACATTGCTACTGGTAATAAATAAAGCAATAAAACTTCTAAATAAAAAGGTCCTACGCTGAATAGAAATCACCGTAGTTAACTAAGAAACACATAATAATCGTAACTTGCAAATCTTACAGCGCCTAGTAAATTAATTACAAGCAACTCGAACTCGCTTATTACAGTCATAAAACCGTCGAGTTCCGCTCGTAAAGGAGGTGAACGATTCGATATGTTCGCATATTGTCATCACGACAAGAAATGAATGTAATGACAAACAAATTAACCTTTATCAATGCTGTTGCTCTGATAAGGCCTACAGCTTAATGCAAATATTTATGGCGAAATTATTGTTATATTACCACTACTATACAGTAAACACATAAAAAAACTTGAAAATTTATAAATAGATCGTAATATAATATCATTATCGACGTTATAGATAAGTTGTCTTCACTTACGTTATGTTACTTAATAATCTTTGAAAATACACCTTAGTACAATAAAAATGTTATCTTAATTTTGCTGAAAGCTTTTACAGTATAACCGTAAATATTATTCTGTTGTAATTACGAACAATGTAGCCGATAATAAAAACAACTTAAAATATTTTAAGATTATATAAAACATCCTAATATACGTATCAATAACAGTAAAGATATATTTGAATATTTTTTTTATAATAGGAAATTATTAAATATAAAAATATGATTCGTGTAAAACATATTCTAGCTATATTTTTTACCACTAAATCTACCGGCGACCAATTTATATCTATTTTTTTTTTTTTTACACTGGCTCGACATAGTGACTGCAGAGTACCTGATGGTAAGTACAGTGTAGTCCAAAAACGAAAGCGACTATCAAAGGATGAAAGTCCATTGATAGTCTACATCGTCATGTCGGCCCTCGTATACCACGACTGAAGGTCTCTAGGTATATGAGCTACTGGATATACACAAGCTGATCCCGAAACGCGATAAGCTGAAACTGGTCACTATGACGGGCTTTACACCCATGTACTGTTGTCGCGATCCAGACGGGCACCGACGCCCTACCACCTCGCTGCTGCTCGTTTAGCACCACCCAGGAGTCACGTGTAGGGAAACTAGGGTAAAGCCTACGGACGCGAGCAGCTTCGACTCCCAAAAATAGGTGTAACATGGTTCATTTTACTCTGTTATAAATAAAATTAAATCTTTAATTTGATGGCCAGATAGAGCAACATATAGCGATCGTACCTACGATGTTAAGATCCTGAGTTCGTGTCCCGGTAGTGGTAAACTTTGCTGTGATGAGCAGATGAGTTTGTCACGAGTAATGTTTGTAAATATGTACCTATAATACAAACGAAAGCTTAATTGGAGTCAAGGTCAATGTGTGTAATATTTATCAATATCTTGTACTAGTAAAGGAGATTTTATTTTTCAGATTGAAAAATTATTGGAAAGATATATGAGACAAATATAAAGATTGGTCATTTAAACGATTCGGCAAATTTAGTATTTAATAAGCTCGTTACTACATGTAAAGATTGATTTTCCTTACCTTATCGACGCGCGTTAAGTAATATATTTCAGTGAATAATAATGACAATACGGTTATTGAATGCATGCACCGTACTCGACAGGATTTCAGTCATTATCGACAATTAAAATCAATAAAATCACGTATCTTCTAAGAAATCATGACTCCTTTTCCGTTCATACCGGATTTCATAGAAAGTCATTTTAGATTATTTGTTTTATAGCTCTTTTTATATTACTTCTAAATAGATAGGTAGTAACAGTATATGTAACTTTACAATAAGCAATTACCTATAAGACGTATATAAATTGCAGTGGCGTGCATCCCATAAAAACATAGCATAAATAAGCATAAAAAGCATTATCTCGTTATACTTGGACGTTCAACACGTATATACATATATATAGATATAACTTTCTATGAAATCCGGTATGAACGGAAAAAGAGTCATGATTTGTTATATATATATATATACACTCAGAGATGGGCAAAATGTAATCAGATTAATGATTAACGATTACGATTACATTCTGTAATCATTAATCCTGATTAATGATTAACGAAATTAATCAAAAAAAGTAATTATTTTTCGGTGATTAAGGATTATTAATCTTTAATCGGATTACAATTAATCATGATTACTTTTCTGTTTGATACGTAAAATGTGCTGCCGACAGCAGAGCGGCGCTCGCCTTTTTTTTATTTATAGTGTACGAATACTACTAGCTAAACTGGCGAACTGAGTACCAGCACATAGTTAGGTGTTAGGGCGATTACCCGAACTGGGTCGTGACCGCAGTACAATAGTGCAAAGACCGGCATAGTGACTCGCTTCGACCTGACTACTTTCAGGATCAGTTAGTGCTCGGTGGACATTAAGTAAATCCAACGAAATCTAGCTAATCATTGATGCTTTTACCATTGTTCTGAGTGATTCCTGGATTATTAGAACTGATTATCAAACTGTTTTTTTTCCGGATAACTGACGTTCTACCTAATAACTTTGATTCTTACAATAAATCAGCGGGACACATACATAGTTTTTTTTCTCAATTCGCTTAATTTTTTTTTCGCGTTTGTCTTCCAATTTCTTAAAGACTAAAGAATATAGTACTCAGAAAAAAAGAAGCAAATCGACATACGGGCGCCATTTTTATCTCACTAAAAACGCTTTTATGTTTACCAAATTATATATATATATATATATTGTTTAATGAGTAATAAAAGTAAAAAATAGTAATTTTATTTTTTATAAATATAATAGTAAAAGCATCTGTGATCAGCTAAATTTCGTTGGATTTACTTAATGGCCACCGAGCACGAACTGATCCTGAAAGTAGTCAGGTCGAAGCAAATCACTATGCCAGTTTTTTCACTATTGTACTATGGTCACGACCCAATTCTGGCAATTAACCTACCAACTCAAACGGCTGAAAGCATTTTGTTCTTGGTCCTGAACGTAATCAGATCGAAGCGAGTTACTATGAATTGGTAGGTTTATTGGCCGAACAATGTCGTGACTCGTGACCACAGTACACAACTGCAACTGCGATATGCGGGGGCGGACTTGCACCGGCTAAAACCACCGCGTGCTAGCACTGCCTAATCTTCGCCTTCGCCGGGCCTGGGAATCCATATACTTCCTAGGGGCCCGGCGAGCGGTTGGTCTTAGATAGGCCTTCTCCCTGGGAGAGGGTCGTAAAACTACCCAAACAATACCTCCCATTGGGGCGGCGTGGGAGCACACACACGACGACACCACCCCACCCTCCGCTGGACGCCACCCCCCTCTCTGCTGGACGCCACCCCCCACTTTCTGCTGGACGAAACCCCAACTCTCCGCTGGACGCCACCCCCCCACTCTCTGCTGGACACCACCCCCCCACTCTCCGCTGGATCCCCCCAATCTCCACTGGACGCCACCCCCACTCTCCGCTGGACGCCACCCCCCACTCTCCACTGGACGCCACCCCCACTCTCCACTAGACGCCACCCCCACTCTCCACTGGACGCCACCCCCACTCTACCCTGGACGCCACCCCCCCACTCTCCGCTGGACGCCACCCCCCCCCCTCTCCGCTGGACGCCACCCCCCACTCTTCGCTGGACACCACCCCTCTATTAGACGGAAGTTTGGGGTCATATATAATTCGAAATAAAATAACTTGAAAAATAAAATAACTTGAAAAATAAAATAAACGAGTATTTAAATCGGTCTCTCTCTCAGCCAGAACTCAAAAGTAATCATTAAAATAATCATGATTAATTGAATGATTATTGTAATCAAGATTAATGATTACCCATGTAATCATGGTTAAAAGTAATCAGATTACAAGTAATCATGATTACATTCGTCATGATTACTTGTAATCTGATTATTAATCTGATTAAAAGTAATTATGATTAAGCCCATCTATGTATACACTTAAAATTTGGTCCAATTTGGACTGTCTTGTTCTTTGGTCTATTTTGGTAAACACCAGATTATCAATCTATTTATTAAATGTCCAAGTATAACAAGATAATGCTTTTTATGCTTTATACGGGGTGCACTCTACTGATAAAGTCCCATTGATTACAATGGTATGCAGTATAAATATATTTAGTAAGTCTTCTAATTTTGCATAAGGGAACGATTAACAACGTTAAAACTTTAAAAGTTTAATACAATATTTGTCAGCAAAATTATTCCAAAGTTGAGTCACCAATGTGGCTTATTTCTCTATTTTGACCAAATCAAAATCACAACAAGCTTGCTCTAAAAGATTTTCTATTTAATTTCTTTGACGTTGATACGTGCGTGATTCATTGGGAATAACCATTTACCTCCGCATGTGTTAAACCACAAGAGCCACATCAATAATTGTAGTGGAAGCACTTACAGCAGTACTGGGTCAAATAATAAAACTAATGTGACTCAAAAAGGAAATCCGGTTAAACAACATTACAAATAAAAACGATTGACAATGTTTGGCGTCATTGTGGTCATTCCACTTAACTTAGAGAAAAGAATCTGCAAGTTCTTTAATAATACTTACTATATATCTTTTTTTTTTATTGAACTCGGAATTTTATAATAACATTTTATCTTAAACTCAATTAAGATTTATAAATAAAATGGTATTTACATGACATTTCAAATTTTATGAGAGCATCAAATTAGCATAATAAAACTTTTCCAGAAAAGCAAATTTTCAAGCAAATTTTGTACTTTCAACATATATAAAAAACTAAATAAGTAAAATGACATATACCAGTAGTATATTGTAGGCTTATAAAAATATGTTACAAAGGCCCAGTTTCAAATACGCTTTTTAAAATTTAAAACGCTTTTAACACTAATATATTATAAACGAAGCAATTTATGATTCATTAGTGTTTTAAAAGACTTTTAAATTTAAAAAGCTTTTCTGAAACTTGACAAAGGAGTCATAAATGCTAAATAATTACGTTCAGAGAAGTATGGTAGAAGTCCATATTATGGGACACTGTCCCTATTTATGATACACAATGTGAATATAATCATTTATAAAAAGAATACCAAATTATACTTTTAAAAAATATAATAAACACATAATTTTATCATTTTTGAATGAAATTAACAAGTCTAATTGTTAATTATTACTTGTATGTTTTAGAAAAAAATTATAAAAGCATGAGGTTTGTTGTTGGTATTCAAAACCGTGGCTTAAAAGAGTTGAACGATAACTACTGTACAGTTTTTTACTTGGATGAAATTATATATTTTATTATATTTATATACATAATGTAAGTGTAATCTAAAAGCTTATAAATTATAGATATTGTATGTTATTTGCATTTATGTTAATTTATAGCAATATTATTTTATTTTTGAGTGTCTCACAATACCGACACTTGTTAACGTAGACGTACCGGTATATGGAACACTTTACACCGCGTATCACTCAATACGGACATCAAGTCTTATAATTGTCCCCATTAATGAGACAGTGTACTGTTATGCGTTTTTAATTAAAATATCAATAATTTTTAGTATTAAAAAAGTAAAATGATTAAATATAACAAATTATTTATCAGCATAACTTCAAATAGTTATTTCTGAGTAAGTATTTTCAATTTAATTACGTTAATTTCAAAACTTAACCTAAAATCAAAACATTAATTTTGCAAGTTTTTTTTTTCTTAATTTTTTATTTGATATTATTGAAATATTTGAAATATGTTTTTTATACTTTTATTAATTATAGAATTTTTTTTTTACTCTGTCTCGACATAGTGACTACAGAGTACCTGATGGTAAGTACAGTGTAATCCAAAAACGAAAGCGACTATCAAAGGATGAAAATCCATTGATAGTCTCCAACGTCATGTCGGCCCATATATACCACGGCTGAAGGTCTCTAGGTATATTAGCTACTGGATATACACAAGCTGATCCCGAAACGCGACAAGCCGAAACTGGTCACTATGACGGACTTTACACCCATGTAATGTGGTCGCGATCCAGGCGGGCACCGACGCTCTACCACCTCGCTGCTGCTCGTTTAGCACCACCCAGGAGTCACGTGTAGGGAAACTAGGGTAAAGCCTACGGACGCGAGCAGCTTCGACTCCCAAAACAACAGTGAACAATAAAAAAAAATTATTGAAAATCGGAGTAATACGGGGAACAACAGCCGTCTCAATCAGCAAAAAAGAAAGTGTTGTGTTCAAAAGTGGTTGATAAAAGACTTAGATATGACCCAATAGATGTAGAAAATGCTTTAAAAGCATTAAAAGATATTGGGTCATCATTACGGAGAGCAGCCGTTGCCTTCGGAGTACCTGTGGCTACTCTAAGCAGGAAAAATGGGTGCTGGACAGGGCTGCAATGGGAGCACCTGTAACAAAAACTGAGTTATTGGATTGTGTTCAAAAATATGTCCAAAAATTAGCTGTAAAAACTCCGTTTACAGATAGTCGTCCTAGTCGCCACTGGTATGAAGGGTTTAGAAAACATCATTCAGAATTAGCTATAAGGAAACCCCAACATTTGTGTGTTACAAGAACAGCTGTAACTTGTGAAGAATTGCAAGAGTGGCTTAAAAAGACTGGAGCGTATTTTGAAAGTAAAAATGTAACTAATATTTCTTCTACAAGAATTTTTAACTGTGATGAAAGCAGCTTACTCCTCTGTCCTGAAGCAGAGAGCGTGTTGGCAGAAAAAGGATCACCATTCCACCGCAAAACCACTAGACATCGTGTGGGATACCATGCATATGTGGTGGATGTTCCTTATATCCGTACGAGAAGATTCGCTTCTACATTCATCATGCGAACGGCTAAAGAATGGAATACGCTTCCAGAGGCAGTATTTCCGCGATGTTATGACCTGGGAGTCTTTAAGAGAAGAGTGAATAGGCATTTGCTGGGCAAACGCGGTTCATCGTCGGACTCATCTTCACCTTCCACCAGGTGTGATTGAGGTCAAGCGTTCGCCTATAAGTAATAAAAAAAGTTACAAGAAGAAAAGAAAAAACTGATGGACAAAGTAAAAGAACTGCAGAAGAAAATTAAAGAAGAAAAGTGAATTAAATATTTTTATAATTTTCATTTATTTCTCATTTAATTTAGTAAAGACTAATTATTTGTTATTTCAGATTCAAGTTTATTATCTATTTTATAAGTATTGTGATTTAAAATTAATAAATAGTTATTTTAAAATGAGTCTTATTGATTTCTAAACTGTCTCAAAAATAGGGACATACATCATGAGACATTGGGGCCATCTACTTTTTAAGTGTCTCATAAATAGGGACATAGAGGTTCCTCTCATAAAAGGCTATTAATATTATTTTTACAAATTAACATTCAATAAAAACTAGCTATATTAATTAAATAATCATAAGACAATTGTATGATACGATTTAAATAGTATTTTTGACTTAAACAGATTATATAATAGCGGTAATGTACGACCAACCTGAAAATGTGTCCCATAATACGGACTTTTACCATACATGGAATAGAAGAAAAAAGTTTTATTTAAATATTATGTATAATTAATACGATTTTTTGTTTTTTTTTTTGTGTTGCATAAGCTACCTGTTAACGTGGCACAAACTTTACGGTAAATTCCACGTGGAACTGGAAAGATTATTACAATCATTCTTCTACATGTTTCCTCAATAATGGGGTCATCTAGCGGGAGTGCGTATTATAACACATTCGCATCTTTAAATTTATCTTATAATGTCTGTGGAGTCGTTCTCCATCAAACTGAGTGACAGATTATTAGATTTATCCATTTCCGATAAGCAATACTTGTTTAAACTAAATGAGACATTATTATGTTGCTCATAAAGATCAAAATGTAATCTGCATTATATTTACGAGACCCTTTTAACTGTAGTTGATTTGATCAAAAGCTTTTTGTTGCAAAATTGATTTAACTTTAAGTCTGTTTCAAAAAATTTTACGTTTTACTTTTTTTATACTGTTATGGCAGATTGTATTGCGTCTGACGGTAAATACAGTGTAGACCAAGAAAGCTGGCGACCGCCATAAGATGACAGCCCAACGAAAGTCGCCAACATCATGCCGGCCTATTTATAAATACCGGACTGTAAAAATCCAAGGTGCAGTAATAAAGACAATCAAAGTTTATTATTGTTATTAAGTATTCAATTATTTGTCATATCACTTCGCTAAACACTCGCCTTTAAAAGCTAATAAACCATTAATTTGTAAGTTATTGATGATTCACCAGTAATCAAAAACGTCTTAAAATTTAGATGTGGAACTTGATGACAGTATTTAATTTTCACATTTACACGATCTGTGAATGAATCAGCTGCGCCCTATGTTAACAAGTTGCATTACTAATTAAGGTAAGCAAAAAACGTTGGTAACAGTCATAATTTCAGGTATAAATAAAAACACGTTGAGTCGCATTTAAAAAACAAAAAAATTCTATACAATAATGTGGAGACAAAATCCATAGCTTATAAACGAAGATAGAGGTTTGAGAAGTCAGCTTTACCTATAGAACAAATATAAGAATGTTCTCTATAATAATCCTGCTTCTAATCACATTATATTTTGGCATTCTGCGCAGATAATTACCATATTATTTTATAGTGACACCGCAAAGTAACTACTTTATTCAAAATTACCAGTATTACACAGTACCTGGTGATAAGCGCCAACAGTTTAGCCATTGAATGGCGGTAGCTTTTAGGAAGACGATTCCAATAACCGTCGCTGACGGCGTCGACGAAAGTTTCTATTTTCTAAATTTATGAGGCAATAAATTTCAGTTGAAGCTTGTTATTATTGTATTTATTCATACGTTAATTTGTTATTATTGGTTTTGTATTTGTGTATATTTTTTTAATTGTGTGTCCTTTAGCTTGATTTTTATTATTTTGAATAATTTTTTTTGTAATATCTTTACTGCTTTAATGTACCCTGTTGATCGAACGAAGCAAGGTTTCTGAGTCAAGCGGGGGCGTTCGGCACTTTATCCGTCTGTTCGTGAATCTGTCTATTTGTCTGTTTGTCTGCTAGAGGCTTATAAGTTCGAAACCGTTTTTTTATTCCTTTTTCTGAAAGTTTAAAGGTACTAAGTTGAAGTGTTAAGGTTAAGGTTCCAAAAAATCCTTTTTCTGTGTCGTTACAATCTAATAATGCCGCGAGTTCTCTGTTTGCCAGATACGGCTAGTTTATCTATTATTTTATTAATTTTATGTTACTGTTTGTTTACCTAAATAAATATTATAAAAAATACTTATTATTGCACAGAACTAACTTTTAACTATTCACTTAAGTGCAATGATCGTATTAAACTTTTTCTTAACAACTTTGGTCTTTATTTCTATGAATGCAATTTTTAACTGTGTCATAGTTGAAGTAAAAACAACTAACTAGGCGTCTTAATAAATGGAAATATATAGTATATGATCTAAATAATGTTCACTATAGACTAGTGGACATCACTATACGTGTGGTCTGAACTTAGGCTAGCTTAGGTCATCGCGTCGCTAAGTAAAAGTTAACTGTCATGTGTGCTACTTCCTTCGTACTGCACTGACAGAATAATGATGATTTTGGTAATATCGCGTGCTAAATTGTTTTCAAATTTGTTATTACGTTTTAAGGTATGCATTCTTTGTAGTTTTTAAAATCAAATCGGCCTTAGACGACGTGTTTTAATTTAAGAGATGGCTTATTAAACAAAGGTAAATGTCAGTTGTTACAAAATTAGCTTATATCTTATATTTAAATAAAGTAGATTTATTTATTATTTTTGCAAAATATTTTCACTTTATATAAAGTGCACTAGGTTATAAGTTTATTAAGAATGATGTTAACGTTTTTATTAGTACAACTATTGTAGTGAAAATAAATAAATAAATCTTAGTACTAAATGTTCGTCTATTTTTATACAAGCAATAAAATATCTCTTCTAATAGCTGATTTCTGCCACTGTTTAATCCTTTAATTATGTTAAAATTCTCGATATTAAATCCAAGAGGTTTATGTGTAAAACATAAGCTAGAGTTTTTCCATTTTACTTACTGTAATGCGTAAATAGGTTATATAGTTCAAAATTTGATCGTAAAATAATGGCATAATTGTATGAAGATCAGAAGGCCTTGAGTGTGATTTTGATTAATTTTAGAGCATAGAATACTATATGCCGATTGATCTAACTGAATCTTTACAATGATATGTCTATTTTTGAGTAGAGTTGGGAAAAATCGCAAAATAACACCAGTGAAAATCACGCGGACCGAAGCCGAGATAGCAACTACGACAAAACTATGCGCGTGAAAGAGAAAACGAATGGCAAATATTCCTCCTAATGTAATATAATTTATCCCATGCTTGTTTCTGAGTTATATTTCTTTAAAGTAATGTCGTTAGGGCTCAAGTGAAAGATTGCAATGATGTTAAATATAGGAGTAGTTACTTTATTTTAAAATCAATAAAAATAATGAAATCTCATTTAACTATCCATGTCCCAGTTGCGATATACAGCAGATGTCACCCCCCGCTGTGACATTGACACTGGCAGTGGTACTTGAGGGAGTCCACTGCCCGTTCACGACAGCGGCAGTGTGCACGTACTCCCGCACACTGCTTATTCTAAGGAAAAAAGGGACGAGAATACTCTCCCCGTCCCCTATTACTGAGGAAGCCTAACAAGTCCCACCGCAGGCCGGTCGTGGCAGAGCGCGAGTTCCCACCCACGGCCGGCGTACAAGTGGATGAAAGAGCACCCAGGAGTTTTTAATCAGTGATAGTTCGACACACTGGGAGGATGGCCCTCTTGGCCCCCCTGAAGGTTCAAAATGGGTTTTCTCCTGATAAAAAATAATACAGCAAATGTCGCATGACATACAATCAAACCATAGTAATGATTCTGTTATTTAATCCGATATTAGATTTATGCTGGTATAGTAATAGGCATGCTAACGATTGCTACTTTTTTAAACTGGGAGCGCACATGATCATTACTTTATCTCTTACGCACGCGTATTTTATCATAGTGCCATCTCTACGTCGGTTCGCGTGATTTTATCACTGTTATATTTAACCAGTGAATCGTGATATTTCTCAAGCCTAGTAAACATATATACATTGATTGGTCCTATTATCTGAGAGGTAAGTGGTTAGTAACTGAAGTGACTTGATTAGACGTGATTTAGCAGTTTCGTGCGATTGTTGTGTAATCAGGAAGATTTTTTTATATTCGATGTCTGTCTTCTGAGAGATCTATGATCTGTATCTACGCATTGTTAAGTATATCTTTACATTACTGCTTGCTTTACTATACTATCCTATATCAAAACTCCAGAGACCTTTAGTCGTCCTTCTAGTGTCGTCTACCAAATATCTATCGTTATAATTCACGTTATGCAGGAATGTAAATTCCACTGAAATTGCTCAGACTGACTGATTTTAAAACGCGATACACTGTAGGTTTTTTATTACATTTAGTGATCGTAATCTAGTAGGTCACATAAATTTTACTGTTATAATGTCTGCTTAAACCCATACTAACTGATTCTAGAAGACGAAATTTTAAGTTTTTAAATTATTCAATCCAGTTTTTCTTTTATAAGAACCAAACGTTTGTCTGTTGAAAATTGCAAAGATATGCATCTCATTTAGATTTATCTTTGTAAAAATGTAGGTAACTCCTTTAATTTATAACTTTAATATAAAAAACGTGTAACCTGCAACTAGTACAGGTACTTTTTGTTTGTACAATAATTCATATAATGAAATTACGAACGAAAACATAACCAAGTATACATAAAATACGGAAGACAGATATAGCTTCTCTACGGATCTTCTCCTCTCCTCTTCCTACTCTCCAGAATGTGCCGCTTTCTGTGCGTGACAGCCTTACTATATTAGGCATGGATATTCGATGTGATCTCAACCTCAGGGATCACATAGGGACGATCATCTCCTCGACTACACGTAGATTTGGTATCCTGAATAGATTGCGTCGGTTTTTCACAGCTGATCTTTTGTATCTATTGTATAAGGCCCAGGTCAGGCCTTGTATGGAATACTGTTTGCATCTCTGGGATGGTTCTGCCCAGTACTTACTTGATGCCCTGGATAGGTTGCAGCGTAGGGCTGTCCGCATAGTGAACGATCCAGACGTTTCTGAACATCTTGAATCGCTCCTATTGCGTTGAGATATTGCCTCATTAAGTGTTTTCTACCGTCTGTATTATGGCGAGTGTTCTGAAGAATTGTTTAATCTTGTTACACCCTCTCCCTTCCTTAATAGAACCACGCGCGCAGGTTTGCGGTGTCACAGCTATACGGTATCTCACATCCCGGCTACGACTAAGACGTTCTCTAACTCCTTCTTTTGCCGTGTCGTTGGGCTGTGGAATGGTCTTCCGGCGAGCGTGTTCCCACCATCCTATGATATGGGATCCTTTAAGCGTAGCGTGAAGAGATATTTGTGCCGGCCGGCATGATCGCTGCGACTACCGATGGGTTTTTTCTTACCTTTCATTAGTCGTTGGCGTTTTTTTGGACTGCACATTGCTTACCATCAGGTTTGATGCAGTCACTGCGTCGTGTCGGTGTAAAAAAAAAAGTAGTAATCGCATGTACTTATAAGACATATAATTTTATTCGAATATCTAGATAATCAATGCTTAGAATATATTTACGTCCAAAACATTATAAACATATCACTATTTAGAAGTGGCGTGCATCCTATATAAAGCAGAAAAAGCATTATTTTAATATATTTGGACTTTTAATAAATATATTGACTTAAAATCTGGTAATTAACAGAATAAGGGACTCAGGAACCAAATAGGATTAAATTTTAAATCAATATATGTCTTAAATGCCCTAGTATTCCAAGGTAATGCTTTTTTATGCTTCTATGGAATGCGTGCCACTGCTGTTTAGTGCTATAGATAATATATATCTAATAATAAATCTCCATATTAGATCAATAGTTAACTACAACACGTTGTATAGTTACAATAATAATAGAAATGACTAAGTGTATGCAATTTTAGAAAAACATAATTCAAAAATTGTTGATGGAGCAATGTTATTGTAAACTACTTCGCTACAATGAGGAAGCAGCGGTAAATGAAGTAGTAAAGCGCGTTTCACTTGTCTACACGATTGTACGTTCTAATAATAAACGCCGCCAATGGCGCCAAAGAATCCGTTGCATATTTATTGTAGGAATTTGTCAAATATACAACAACTATTTATTACTATAACAAGTATTTTTTATTACTATTTATTTCATCATCACCCCATCCTAGACCACTGCTGAACATAGGTCACTCCTAAGAAGAATATTTGAGCCTGGTCTTCGGCACTTCTCATCCTATCCTTTCCAGCCACATTTCACTGTTCGTTGCTTCACTTTGCCGGGGCGCTCCACGCTATGTCTGTCAATCCACGGTATCCACTCAATAACCCGGCTCCGCCAACGACCATCGGTTCTTTGGCATATATGGTCTGCCCACTGCTACTTTAGTTTGCTAATGCAGAGGGCTATCTCTTTTTTTTTTTTTTTGTAACCCGGGGAAAAATCCTGCATTGGACCATCAGGGTCACTGTGAGGGCAGCGACCCCGGTGTGTCAGACTCCTACTGACTAAAAACCCCCGGGGTGTCCCTCTAATCACTCCACCCAGGCCTGGGAAACCAAATTCGTCCAGTCGCCCGGGGAGCGAACAGCCTTATTCAGGCTTCCTCTCTGGGAGGGATGGGAAATAAGCCCCGCCTCCAGTACCTCTTTCATAGGCGGCGCGCTAGACACTGCGCACCACCGCCCTCTCATCCGAGCAGCAAACTCCCTCAAGTCTACTGCCCGACTCAGAGGGCTATCTCATCTCATATAATCTCATTTCGGACTTCATCCTTCAAAGACGTCGCCCGTTCCATCGCATTATTTCATTTAGATTCTATAAATACTACAGCTATTGAATAATGGTGCTTTTATAGAGCTCCGTTTCCCAAAATTAAAAATCTAACACTTATAGGATCACTTCTTTGTTTTGTTTTTGTTTTTTTTACACTCGCTCGACAAAGTGACTACTGTGTACCCGATGGTAAGTACAGTGTAGTCCAAAAAGGAAAGCGATCATTAACGGATGAAAATCCATTAATAGTCTCCGTCGTCATGTCGGCCCATATATACCCCGACTGAAGGTCTCTAGGTATATGAGTCACTGGATATACACAAGCTGATCTTCCACCACAGTAACATCATCATTGTTCCATCACCATTGTTCATCTCCGGACCCTTTTTCTCAGAAAAGCGTATAGGGAACAAGTTAATATCAAATACTCTGATTTCTAGTCCCTTGTAGCTCTAAAAAAAACAAAGTTCCAATGCTGATATTTATAGTTACAACTTTGACTTAGTTTAGACTTTGCTCAGGAAATAAATTCGTCTTTGACAAAAAACTGAGTACCAAATAGAGACTTAAGTGTAGCCTAAATATTTACAATATTTTTTATACGGGTTTATTTTAAAATGTAAAAATATTGTAAATATAATGAATAAACTTATTATTAGTTAGTGAAACTGGCTTACAATTTAGTACGTCGTTTCATTAGCCCGGCTAGCTCAGTCGGTAGAGCATGAGACTCTTAATCTCAGGGTCGTGGGTTCGAGCCCCACGTTGGGCGCGTTCTTTTTTTTTCTAATTACTAAGACTGAAATTTCATTTTTGTAGTATACCAATATAAAATAATAATTTTAGGCTTTTTTACATATTTATAGTTATCCTATTCCTACAATATCCACTGTTGATATTTTGCTGATGAATGCACCAGTTTTAATAAAAAGTTGTAATGTCCGACAGAAAGGCTTCGGCTGCAAGCACTTTCGGCCAAAAAAACTACATTAGGTAAAACTGTTAAATGGAGCGAAACTTTAGCTATAAGCCTGTGGTTATAGGCGAGCGTTCGACTGATTTATCAGATTGTGGTTGGTAAATTACTTTTAACAAGTATCCGATTAAAGATCGATATCCGATCGAAGCCGGAAATTTTAAAAGGATTAATAAAACTGTGGCCAAAAGTGAACAAGATTCGATCGGACACTAAAAATTTTAAACGTTGGGCGCAACATGTAAGCGCAAAATAGATACAGCCACCAATGTATCTCTGCTCACCCCGAAAGGGATATAGCGTGTTGATATATTAGTATTATTTTATTTTAAATTACAAAAAGGAAATTTTATTGACCATAGTAGAGAAAGTATTTAGAATACTGCGTCCCGCATCCTAAGCCTTCAATGTGGAGACACATGTTCTAGAAGTTTCCAGTCACTATTTTTTGAAGAAATTAATCTATTTAATAATAGTATCATAGTTTATAAATAAATAGTAGAAATGAATCAATGTTTCCAAATTATTTCCATGAACAAATTGGTCGCCCCTTGAATTCAGTAAGTTTATATCGAAGGTGAAAGGCTACTTGCTTTAAGTGACATTTTTTGGTGATATAGTAATGTATATATTTTCGGAATCAGCGTTTTATATATATATATATATATCACAAAAAAATGTCACTTAAACCAAATAGCCTTTCACCCCTCGATATAGTTATATAAACAAAAAAAAATAAAATTAGTTACAGTTGTAAAATAGTGAAAGTTGTAACTAAGTTTATTTTCCGTAATCTAAATATAAACATTGGTCGCAGGCAACAATCTCGAGTTAAATTGCATTGTGCTAATACTTTGATATCATATACTTGGCTGTGTATTTTGTCGGGCATAAAAGAAATAATTAATGATCATGGCCCTTCGATGACTAAACTGCTGGACGAGCCTAACGTTACATTTTAACCTTTTTCCTTGTGGATTAGCTGCCAGCTGATGGAATCAGCTTTTGTAAAACATCTTAAATTTATATTCATTGATAACACAATCTTTGTTACTTACGTTATTATTTATTAGTAACAGCTAAAAGCGTAAATTTAATTCTTTATTAATGTTTGCAATGTTGTAACATATAACAATTTTAAGATAAATATTTTATTACCACTTTTGTAACAATTTATTGGCCTGTTATATTTTCTACAGAGGAGTGAAATCACTGTTTCAAAATCTACAGTTTCCTATTTTTATTATTACTAGTTCTCGCCCAGTCTTCGAAATTCGAACATAATTAATTTAAATTATAAGTTTGAACATTATTAAAGCTATATTGTCACAATTATAAAAATTACAAATAGATTTTGAACCAGCAATAACAAATACAATACATATATTTTTATCTATATGATATTGTTAATTTAGATCACTGCGAAACAACTTTCTTTTTATTTTATATTAGATTTATATATTATTTTGTATACTGACTAAACAGTATTTCACTAATAAGTAATATATTTATTGTGATTAATTAATTTCGTTAAAATATAAAGCACAAATATCTATTATATATTAATTATAGTTTTGTTTGATATTCATTACGACTATAGACAAATAATATTAAAGACAAACAATATTAATCTATTCTCAATTTGACAACAAATTTTAACCATAAACAAAAGAGTATATATGCGTCTGTGTGTGTGTTACATGGATGATAGTGTGTAATGTTTTATATTAGATTAATTTATTTTATGCATTATTTTTTAAAAAATATCATTCTGCACTTCTTCTCTATATAAACTACTAGCTGATCCGGCAAACGTTGTTATTGTAATATCTTCTAAGATGTTCATTGAAATTAAGTGATGTCAAAGACAATTTTGTTCACAATTAAATACTCTTAATCAACAACACATTTATTTGGATAAAGATTAATTAATATTACGTTGATACAACTCTTAACAAATAATGCATTAATTTCGACCAAATTTGTTTACCATAAAAACGGTTCTAGTGAGTTAATCTTAAAAGATAGACATATACTGTCGCGGACATTTTTTTAGATAATTTCAAGAGGAATAATTATTTCTTACATATATTTTTGGTATCTTAAACCGTTTTCACAGCGCACGCAATGGAAGCCCTCAAGGATGAATAATTTTCTCCGTTTTTTTTCACATTTTTCATTATTTCTTCGCCCCTAATAATTGCATCGTGATGTTATATAGCCTAAAGCCTTCCTCGATAAATGGTCTATTCAACTCAAAAAGAATTTTTCAATTCGAACCAGTAGTTCTTGAGATTAGCGCGTTCAAACAAACAAACAAACAAACTCTTCAGCTTTATAATATTAGTATAGATAAGTGTGCCAAATTTCATACTCCTCCGTACGCACAATTTTCGTAAAAAGAGGTACAAAGTTATTGCTTCACGTATTAATACATAAATATTAATAAAGTACAGGTCATATGAATTTTTAAAATATAATCGTATTTGTATCAAAAATATAACTACCTTATTTCTTTACAGTAAGCACTAGATATAGATATATACTAGGGATGTAACGGAGGCAGTTTTATCGGAACCGAAGTCGGAGTCGGAGTTTTTAAATTTGATTTATCGGAGTCGGATTCGGAGTCGGAATCGGAGTCGGAGGCAACGTCAGTCACAAGTGACGGCAGAATAATATAGTTTTATTAAGGGACAAATAAAAACATTATTCAGTGAACCTTTTTAATTAGAAAGTGATAAATTTACAAATACACAGACAATAAAAATTGCTGTTTCTTATTAACATTTTCATAATACTGTGAGAAAGCGATTACCTGAGCTACTGGTCGCGTAGTCCACGACATTTAAGCACAAAGTGGATAAAACCACTATTGTATGTCTGCTCACATAGCGTGATAGCGTTAAGATATGTTATTTATTATATCTTAAATTTGATCCCATTTTAATATGGTGCAGGATTGATACATGTCTTCAAAAGTATAAGCCAGAACTTTTGAATTGACAACAGCATAATCCATTTCCCACTACATCTCCCTCGTGTGTAGACAGATGTTGAGAATCGAGACTGTTTCCAAGCGTATATCAGGTTTTTTTTTTGATAGCCCGGGGGATATTGTTGACGGACCTCAGGGAGCTTTTTGGTTGTCAGACTTGCACCGACTAAAACCCCCGGGGTCACACAGCGCTCTCGCCTGGATAAGTTGGGCGGCACGCTCCCTCAAGTGCATCGCCGGCGTATATCAAGTTGGGTCAACACAACACAACGCAACGCAACGCAACACAACACAACACAACGCAACACAACACAACACAACACAACACAACATAACTTGGGCAAATAAAAGCTGTTGTTCACAAAGTGTTGGATATATCAGAAACCGTTATCCTCCAGTGAACATTGTCCAGTGAACAAATTAAATCAAATTTGCTGCAGGGTTGTTTTTGTGTTAATTTCTATTTTACTTAATTTAATGGAAATGTAAAATAAAAATACCTTTTAGTAATAAATTTAAATATCCATTTAGTTTTAAATTTAATAATTTAATCATATCTTTTTAATCTAAATTTTAAAAAATATCTTCTACAAATTAAGTAGCACTGATTGTTTGATTAATTGGTATTATGTTTCAACAACATATAAAGTAAAATCAAATGAATTGACTGCAACAGTGGTGGTAACCTCCGATGAATACCTCCGATTAAAAAGTTTCGGAACCGAAGTCGGAACCGAAGGTGTAATAACGATCGGAAGTTCCGACTTATCGGAGTCGGAGTCGAAGCTCCGTAACATCCCTGATATATACGTTGGTATGATTTACCCAAAGGTTGTTCATTATTGTTTAATAACACGTAAAGGCTTTCCTACACCACCAAGTTTGTGGGGATAACTCTGTGCAACGCAAAGACATGAACGGGGTTTGAACATACAACCATTTGCCTAAATGGTAGCACTCGGTTAAGTAATAATTTAGTTCGTTTCTAATAATTTCGACATGGATAGACTAATTACTATGAATAAAACAGAAATAAGAATACCTATCACGAGATTAACATTGTACATAACATTGCAAAAATATAAAATCAAAGAAAATATGTACTACCTACTTATTCTTTGCCTACTGGTGCGTGTGAGTTAAGGAGGAAACGGAAGGAAATTCAGAAACGAACTTATTTAGGTATCGGCCACGGTCCACGGCGCTGGTTCAGGCGTCACACCACAATTTCACGCGTTGATGGGTTAAGCAGAGCGTTTGCATTTTCAACAATTGTATAGCACAGCGTTGTAGCGTGTTTAGGGATTTTTCAATGCGAGCGCGATACAGTTTAGGCGAAACGAGAACCCATCGAGAAAAACGCGGATGAGGTAGGTAGGTGTATAATTGCGGCGATTTGATTACAGGACCCGCAGTCCCCACTAATTCGCAGAAGTAGCCACCTTGGGCTTTTTAGCTGGTAATAGTCCGGCACACCCCGGCTGCCACCCCCTTCGCGGCCGGGACGGTCCTATGAAGATTTTCCCCAAGTAAAAAAAAAGGTAGTTGTATAAAATGTTGTGTGAGTGTTGCTAGTGTAAAAAAGATAATATAAAATAAGAAATAAAATAAATGTAAATTAATAATAAACGGCGTAAACACCTACGAAAATTAACCACTCTGTTATTATAGAATGGGTTCAGTGTATTGAAACAAAAAATCGATCGTTATGACTTTTTTTTTCTAAATTGCTACCTACCACAGAAGTCACGTACCGTAGTCATCAACGGGAAGTGAGAAAATATTTTATTAAGGTTCCGTAGACATATAAAACAAACGAGCGTTCCTAGATATTATACTTTTTTTTTACTTTGCTTTAAGCATATTATTTTACAAACAAATTATGGTATTTTCACAGCTGGCTTTACATAGTGACTTCAGTGCACCTGATGGTAAATACAGTGTAGTCCAAAAACGAAAGCGACCATCATAGGATGAAGATCCATAGATAGTCTCCTTCCTCATGTCAGGTCACATATGTATACCACGACTGAAGGTCTCTAGGTATACGAGTTACTGGGTATACACAAGCTGATCCCGAAATGCGACAGGCCAAAGCGAGTCACTATGACGGTCTTTACACTTGTGTACTATGGTCATGACCCAGTTCGGGCAATCGCCTACCACCCAAAACTGGTGGAACTGGTGGATCCGGATCAGTCCTAGGAGCCGGCTAGGACCAGGCCCACCTATGTATGGAATAAGCATAACCTTCCGGAATAATAATATCATGTCGTCACATTGTGTCAATTCCACTCAGTGTGGGCTTTTCTACTAACGTTTTCAGTTCAGGAGTGCAACTTTGTCTAAGCCCTCGGCTTACAGGCCAGCTAAACTGGAAATGCAGAGTAAATGCCTAAAAAGTAATTTCATACTGAACTCGACCATCGATAGCATCCTGTTGAGCTGTCCCATTTGTATCTCGTTTATACAGGACCAATCAATGAAATAATTATACAATGTGTCACAAGAAGTGATTCATCACCGATATTGTGTCTGCATTTTTTATTCATCATAATGTGAAGATAACAGAAAATGAATATTATCAAATAATGAGACAGGATATAAGTCGTATATGTTGTGTTTACTCATAAAGTCGTGATTGAATAAATAATATATCTATGTATATTAGAGTTGTTAGGAATATAGGGCCTTTGGTTATGGTTATTAAAAAAAGTTTCGATTACGAATATTTTTTTCAATATTAGAATATTTTCGTATGTGTCGGCAATGTGATGGAGATGTTTGACGTTCTATGCACTTATGCAGTTCGTTATTTGACATTAATAATCAAAGATCAGGTACTTAAAATAAACCAGATAATGATATTCATGTATCTCAGCTAACAATAAAGACAACATAACAGCGTAAGTATATTTTTTATATTTCTCGTACTTTGTTTCCGTCATTTATACACACTTATAGGAGTCTTGGAATTGGTTGTACAGTATTTGCATAATCTTCAATTTTTGCAATTCAAATTTCTTGCCTAATCTTGTTATTCAAATAGGATAATTTGTCAGCGTCCAAGCCATTATTAATTAACCACATAATTAGCATTTTCATTAATCAACCCAATATGTCTCCTAGTTTTCAAACAATCAATGTTTAAAAAACTTTTTTATACCTAGCCAAATAAGTGATTTCAGTAACCAAAGCTCGAGCAACTCAAATGACTAGGGACTGACGATGTGTTACTCGTTCATACCCAAAAACAAAATATGTGTAGACAAAAAAAAACGAAATAAAGTTAAACAAATACTAAATATATATATGTTTTCTATTGCATGTACGTTATTTTTCAGCGCTAAACAAAACGCAAGTAGCGTATTCGAATATATCCCAGAGGTAAATGTGCCATTTCCATAAATATAGATCCGTTTACAACTAGCCTTTGTATGTATAACCACGGAATAAATGCCACAGGTTTAAAAAACGGAAGAAATTAACGAGAGCTTTCGCCCCGATTTAAAATAAAGAAACAAACAGCAATGATTGTTATCCGCGATTAGCGTTAAATCCCGTGAGGTCGCATTCCTAAACGAGCACCCTTGTTTTTCCGTGTCTTTTATTTGCACAAATACCTGAAATACCCTTCGTTAAGTAACGCTTAGTCCAATTATACCGTAATCCAAACCCACAATGGCATGTGCTTTGACTTTGCTTTTCTAAAATCTAACTGATGCGTTGTTGCAAAAATGTTTATATAATAAGTTTGTATGAAAAAATTAAAAAAGTGATTATTTAAATAGTTAATTATCAGATTAGCTTACATATATTTTTATTGTCTGTGGTGGTCTGGCGGATAGCGGACCGGTTTCTATGCACGTTAACGCGAATGGTCGTAGATTAGAATCCCGACTCGTATCTCTAGGTTTTTCCAGATTACGTACGGATTAAGGCACCACATGCTCACCAGTAAAGGAAAACATCGTGAGACTACCCGCATGGCATCTAGTTAAAATGTCATGTGTAAGTGTACTGAGAACAACGAACAGTCACGCTATTGGTCACATTGGGTACAACATATAATCACAAATTGGATACAGCTTATATAATGCAACATTAAATTGTATGTATATTTCGGGACGGTAGTGCTATCTAACGGAATTAATGGAAACTTTAATAAGTTCAGGACATCTAGTGCTGAGTAGTGATTATTTAAATAAGCAGTTATAAATATTGTCAAGAGATGGCACTGTTCAAATCTACGTTTAGAAAATAATTTAATTTATTGTACCGTAAATTAAAAACTTATCCGCAATTTCTTTAGTATGAAGTGATAATATTCATACAAAAACAATGAATTATTATAATTTTATGAGTATTTAATCTGTAGCGCAATAAAAACAAAGAATTAATATGTATATAAAAAAAAGTCTGTACTCAATGCATTATTAGGGTTAAAAGTAATGTATTGCAGATTTTGTAGAATATTATAAAGCTATAATTTTATCTATAAAAAAGTTGCATCGGCCGGGAATCGAACCCGGGCCGCCCGCGTGGCAGGCGAGCATTCTACCACTGAACCACCGATGCTTCGAATTATAATTAGAAATAGTACATCATTATGGTCTTGTATAATAAGTAAATACACAAAAAAGAAAATTACAAATAACCTAATATTAACATCAAATAATATAAATTCAATTGCAATGCAAAACTCCTTCTAAAATACATAGTCAATGGAAGTCTTCTCAACACCCAATGACAACATTAATATTACTTGTATTTATTAAAAATGTATTTTTATTGCCAACAAGAAGTCTTAGAGCCAATTTGAAGAATTTTCTAAATCCGTCTGGAGAAAGCTAACACATCAAACACTAGCTGTATGCCCCTTATTTCTTTTGCAGTATTGACAACGCGTAAATCGTCTTAAGTAAGCTTAATGTAGTTTATAAAATTCTAAGCCGTGAGAGAAGTGAGGGACAGCAAAGTGTCAAGATAAATATATTAAATAGAGTATCATCAATTTTTTTTTATTTTTTTTTATAAATACTTCCATGATACCAAGAATTCTTTTTTTATACATTGACTCGACAAAGTATTACTGTGTACCTGACGGTAAGTAAAGTGTAGTCCAAACACAAAAGGGATCATTAAAGAATGAAAATCCAACGAGTCTCCGTCGTCATGTCAGCCCACATATACCACAACTGGAGGTCTCTAGGTATATGGGTTACTGGCATAGATGGGCAAAATGTAATCAGATTAATAAAAATGATTAACGATTACATTTTACGTTTATTACCATTAATATGACTGCATTTTGCTCATTTATGTTTATAAACACTACAAGATCTCAAATTGTATACAAATTTATCATTTCTTAATGTTTTAAATATACACATACACAAGCTGATCCCTAAACGCGACAGGCCAGAGCGAGCCACTATGACGGTCTTTACACTTATGTACTGTGGTCATGATCCAGTTCGGGCAATTGCCCTACTACCAAAAATAAATAGCAAGATAATATAAAAATATTGAATTAATAATATTGTAGCATGTAGAAATAACTTGCGTCTGTACCTATAGGTCACAAGAACATTAACCCCATGTGGTCTTTTCGTTTATGATATCAGCACCAAATTAAATATATGAGAATTTCCTTGTGCCATTTTATTATGATCTTAAGTTTTTATAAGCCGTCTAACAACACCTTCCTGTTACTATATTAATAAATATACAATTACTAACTGTTGCTTCCAGCTTCGTTCACTTAATAACACATTTTTTTACCCTTGATGGGAAGTACAGTGTGATCTAAAAACAGTAACGACTATAAGGGACGAAAATCCATAACTTTAGGTCTCTAAGTATATGAACAACTTAGCATTGTCCTTTAACTTGGCGTTCCTAGACCTAATCAGTATAACACCCCTAATCAATCACTACGCGTACAGTCCAGTCATACTTTGGGAGTCTAAAATAAAAGGCTATTTACATGACTTCCGGATAATAAACTAGCAGCAGTGAGGCGGTAAGATGTGAGTGCCTTGCACTTTTTGCTTCATAGACCGCACTTTATTTGCTTTTAGGAAGGATGCAGTAATTTTAAAATGCCACTACAAATAAAAAGTCCTCACTAGTTCCACTTTTGCTCACTTTTGTTCCAATTATGCAACACGTTTCGTAAGATCGTTATAATTTTCCGTCCCAAGTGCGGGCCATTGCTCTAATATTGGACCGATCTGTCACAAGGTTATGCGACCGAGGTCGTGCCCTGCCCAATTCCACTTTGTAGCGACGCGACCGAGTGACAATTGGGATTACTTGGGAACATTCAAGAATATATGCTTTTATTATGCAACTAATATTACTATCAAAAATTCTTAAGGCTAAAAAAATACTGCTTAATTATTTTTATCCGACTTCAAAAAGAAACTATTTCTATGTTCGTTTGTGTGTATTCTTTTATATATTCACCAATTATACTGTAATTTATGGACCGATTTTGATTTTTTTAAGCCAATAGTGTATAGCCTAAAGTTGGTTCTGTTATAGTATGATGTAAGTCTGATGAAGGCTTTAAGAGATATAAGCCTAACGTTTGAATCGACAATATAAATTCTATTGTATATAAAATGTTTTCAAAAGGGATAACTTCAGAGTAACGTGAAGTAAATTTAGAATAGATCTGATGATCAGTAAGATGATGAGAAGTGATATGATGACGACAGATATACAACACATATGTTGTATTTGGGCTTATTTTTATATGACTTTTACTGCCAGGTACTTTCATTTTATAAAAATGTTTGATGCAAAATAAGCTTTTAAATGCTCATTTTAATTATTAGGAGCGCGAGCTAATGAAATCTAATTTGGTTGAATATAATTTTTATATAGTTTTATATTAAAGCACCTATTTATACTATGTAAAATTTATACTCATAGATTCATAGCAGAACATAAAAGAAGAACCGAGAAGAAAAGAAATAATATGAAGTAAATTGTGTCGGTAATTAAATTAAACTCTATGGGATTCAGAGTACAAGGTTGAGAAGTGTCATCTAAAACTGGATTCGTTTATCCTGAACTCCAAGTGGGCGGAATGAACTAACTCCACCCGAAGCTGTTTATGCTTTATCTAAATTATTCACACAGCATCGAGTAAATTTAAGCTTAAGGTTTATAATTAATATTAATTATTTAATATAACTAATTTTGCTTCGATTACCTAACTATTTAAGCAACATGAGCTGCTGGTAGTACGACATTGTTATGCAACTCGTTGTTTTGATTGCTGTCGGTCAGGTCAATGTACTACGTTAATTCTTAAAATTGAGATATTAGATGTTTTTGACACAATATGTATCACAATTTAATAGGTCTGTCGGCAGAGATGGGCAAAATGTAATCTGATTAATGATTAACGATTATAAAATGTGATCACAATTTTCATTTTGTTGCACTGTTATCATGATTAAATTCCTTCATAACATTAAGGAGTCATAAATGTGTATGCAAATGAGGATTCCGTTGTGGTTAAAACATAGATGAGCAAAATGCAGTCTTATCTATACTAATATTATAAAGCTGAAGAGTTTGTTTGTTTGTTTGTTTGTTTGTCTGAACGCGCTAATCTCAGGAACTACTGGTTCGAATTGAAAAATTCTTTTTGTGTTGAATAGACCATTTATCGAGGAAGGCTTGAGGCTATATAACATCACGATACAACTATTAGGAGCGAAGAAATAATGGAAAATGTGAAAAAAACGGGAAAAATTATTCATCCTTGAGGGCTTCCATTGTGTGCGCTGCGAAAACGGTTCAAGATACTAAAAATATATGTATGAAATAATTATTCCTCTTGAAATAATCTAAAAAAAGTCCACGACAGTGTATGTCTGTCTATTAAGATTAACTTACTAGAACCGTTTTTATGGTAATCAAATTTGATCGAAATTAATGCATTATTTGTTAAGAGTTGTATCAACGTAATAATATCAATATTTATCCAAATAAATGTGTTGTTGATTAAGAGTATTTAATTGTGAACAAAATTGTCTTTGACATCACTTAATTTCAATGAACATCTTAGAAGATATTACAATTTTAAAATAAATAACTAACTAAAATACCCAAAATAACTATTCCACGCGGACGAAGTCGCGGACACAGCTAGTTTACTGTAATAATGTAATGCTATTGTAATTTAATGTAATGCTACCATAGGACTGTCGTATGTATATGTCAAAAGAGCATTATTAAATAGTAATATTTTGGTTATTGTTGGAAGATACATTTTAAAAAGTGACATCATTTTTCTTATCATTACTTATCATTCACGTATTGCACACTTAAGAACAGTGAAAAAATAACTATCTTGTATTTTGTATGTGCGGTAAAGGTAGTTACGCTACGATTATGAAGTTTTGTAACTTATACAATATTGTGAAATTATTATTTAACTCGACTACTGGCAATGCAATAAAAATAAAATAGATAAAACTATGTTTGAATAATAATAGTTAAGTAGTTGCCCATTTTTTATATCCTACTATAACATTATAAAACAAAATCAATCAGAGAAAAGCGAAAAATAATGAGACTCGCGTTTTTCAGAAAATATTTTATAATAAAAGTGCACCTATCTGCACGTATAGGAACTCCTTCAGATTTTATTTAAAAAAAAAACTATTAACGGAATCGGGTTAAAGATTTACATATGTAGTTATTAGTCGTACTTTCAAGTTATTATCTCATTTGACTTTAAAAGTTTTAAGCCCCTTACAGACAGACAGACAAGCAATGTGCCAAATATTTGAGTTATCTCAGAGACCTTGTTCGCTCGATCAATAATACAATGCCCACTTGAAATATTATTGTTGTAATAATTTATACTATAAAAATCAATCGATGGCATTTATACAAAGATTTCATTTCGAATTAATTTTTATCATAAATAAGTACTACTTCCACGCGAAGGAAGTCCCAGATTTAGATTTACAAAATATGTCGCCTCACTTTTAGCCGCGCGTTGTGTACTAGACTCTATTTCCATGTATTTCTGATTTCTATATAAAGCAAATGCATTGCGCAATTTTAAAGCATAGATACTTTTCACATTAAAATTCATACAGGTATTAAAAGTTTTTAAGGTAATAGTTATTATGAAATTAGCCCGCGTAACGATGTGAAAATGCTAAATGCTAATATTGCGTTTAAAACTATTCAGGTAAGTATTCTTTACTAATATCCGCCCAGTGTTTGCCTCATTATTGTAACGATGTAAAGTTTCTATTAAGTACGTAAGATTTTTTAGGTATCAAATATTTTTCTCGACTGATCGAGAATGCGCTATTGGTTATATTGGGCATGATGTACATGTACGAGGTCGATACAGTAAAAAAAAAATTTTTACACTCTGATAGGGATTTTATAATTTGACATATGAGACCTCCCGAGGAAAAGTGTTATGGAGTATTGTTGCCACCTTTGGGATGCTCCATTAAATGCCAGTTGGCGGCTCTAGCCTCGACTCATCGTAGGGCTTGTAGACTTGTTGGCAATAACTCTTTGGCTGATATTATATTGCAGAAAATCAAGCATCTACGTAAAGTCGCTTGCCTCGCAGACTTTTACCGGTTGTAGAATGGGGAATGTACTCAGGAGCTAAATTTTCTAATTTCGCTAGCCCCATTTCATCATAAAACCACTAAACACTATGTCGAATATCATCCGTATTTGGTGGATTTTTCTTATATCGGTACGAAGACATTCGCTTCTATATTCATAATGTGAATTAGGGATGTAACGGAGGCATTTTTATCGGAACCGAAGTCGGAGTCGGAGTTTTTAAATTTGATTTATCGGAGTCGGATTCGGAGTCGGAATCGGAGTCGAAGGCAATGTCAGTCACAAGTGACGGCAGAATAAAATAGTTTTATTAAGGGACAAATAAAAACATTATTCAGTGAACCTTTTTAATTAGAAAGTGATAAATTTATAAATACACAGACAATAAAAATTTCTGTTTCTTATTAACATTTTTATAGTACTGTGAGAAAGCGATTACCTGAGCTACTGGTCGCGTAGTCCACGACATTTAAGCGCAAAGTGTATGTGTATGTGTAAGTGTGTGTGAGTATGTCTGCTCACATAGCGTGATAGCGTGAAGATATGTTATTTATTATATCTTAAAATTTGATCCCATTTTAATATGGTGCAGGATTGATACATGTCTTCGAAACTTTTGAATTGACAACAGTATAATCCATTTCCCTCTACATCTCCCTCGTGTGTAGACAGATGTTGAGAATCGAGACTGTTTCCAAGCGTATATCAGGTTTTTTTTTGATAGCCCGGGGGATATTGTTGACGGACCTCAGGGAGCTTTTTGGTTGTCGGACTTGCACCGACTAAAACCCCCGTAAAAAATAAGTTGGGCGGCACGCTCCCTCAAGCGCATCGCCGGCGTATATCAACACAACACAACACAACACAACACAACACGACCCAACACGACCCAACACGACCGAACCTAACCGAACACGACCGAACACGACCGAACACGACCGAACACGACCGAACACGACCGAACACGACCGAACACGACCGAACACGACCGAACACGACCGAACACGACCGAACACGACCGAGCATGACCGATCACGACCGAACACGACCGAACACGACCGAACACGACCGAACATGACCGAACACGACCGAACACGACCGAACACGACCGAACACGACCGAACACGACCGAACACGACCGAACACGACCGAACACGACCGAACACGACCGAACACGACCCAACACGACCGAACGTAACCGAACACGACCGAACACGACCGAACACGACCAAACACGACCGAACACGACCCAACACGACTGAACCTAACCGAACACGACCGAACACGACCGAACACGACCGAACACGACCCAACACGACCGAACACGACCGAACACGACCGAGCACGACCGAACATGACCGATCATGACCGAACACGACCGAACACGACCGAACACGACCGAACATGACCGAACACGACCGAACACGACCGAACACGACAGAACACGACCGAACACGACCGAACCTAACCGAACACGACCGAACACGACCGAGCACGACCGAACACGACCGAACACGACAGAACACGACCGAACACGACCCAACACGACCGAATACGACCGAACACGACCGAGCACGACCGAACATGACCGATCACGACCGAACATGACCGAACACGACCGAACACGACCGAACACGACCGAACACGACCGAACACGACCGAACACGACCGAACACGACCGAACACGACCGAACATGACCGAACACGACCCAACACGACCGAACGTAACCGAACACGACCGAACACGACAAAACACGACCGAACACGACCGAGCACGACCGAACACGACCGAACACGACCGAACACGACCGAACACGACCGAACACGACCCAACACGACCCAACACGACCGAACGTAATCGAACACGACCGAACACGACCGAACACGACCCAACACGACCGAGCACGACCGAACACGACCGAACACGACCGAACACGACCCAACACGACCCAACACGACCGAACGTAACCGAACACGACCGAACACGACCGAACACGACCCAACACGACCGAACCTAACCGAACACGACCGAACACGACCGAACACGACCGAACACGACCGAACACGACCGAACACGACCGAACACGACCGAACATGACCGAACACGACCGAACACGACCCAACACGACCGAACACGATCGAACACGACCGAGCACGACCGAACATGACCGATCACGACCGAACACGACCGAACACGACCGAACATGACCGAACACGACCGAACACGACCGAACACGACAGAACACGACCGAACACGACCGAACCTAACCGAACACGACCGAACACGACCGAGCACGACCGAACACGGCCGAACACGACAGAACACGACAGAACACGACCCAACACGACCGAACACGACCGAACACGACCGAACACGACCGAACACGACCGAACACGACCGAGCACGACCGAACATGACCGAACACGACCGAACACGACCGAACACGACCGAACATGACCGAACACGACCGAACACGACCGAACACGACCCAACACGACCCAACACGATCCAACACGATCCAACACGATCCAACACGACCCAACACAACACAACCTAACTTAGGCAAATAAAAGCTGTTGTTCACAAAGTGTTGGATATATCAGAAACCGTTATTCTCCAGTGAACATTGTCCAGGGAACAAATTAAATCAAATTTGCTGCAGGGTTGTTTTTGTGTTAATTTCTATTTTACTTAATTTAATGTAAATGTAAAATAAAAAAATCTTTTAGTAATAAATTTTAATGTACATTTATTTTTAAATTTAATAATTTAATCATATTTTTTTAATCTAAATTTAAAAAAATGTCTTCTACAAATTAAGTAGCACTGATTGTTTGATTAATTGATATTATGTTTCAACAACATATAAAGTAAAATCAAATGAATTGACTGCAACAGTGGTGGTAACCTCCGATGAATACCTCCGATTAAAAAGTTTCGGAACCGAAGTCGGAACCGAAGGTGTAATAACGATCGGAAGTTCCGACTTATCGGAGTTGGAGTCGAAGCTCCGTAACATCCCTGATGTGAATAGCTAAGGACTGGAATATGCTTCCAGTGAGCATATTTGTACGATCTTATGACATGGGAGTCTTCAAAAAAAAAGCGAATGGGTATTTGGTGGGCGGACGCCGTCCATTGTCGGTTTCATATTCACCTTCCAATAAGTGTGACTGTAAATCATAAAAAAAAACACCATGTACTATTGTCTATTACATTTAGTTACTGAAATAATCAGAATTTGCGAAAAAGATATGTACAAACATAAAACAGTAAAAAAATAGTTTATAAAATTATTACATATGAACCGGTAATTTAGAAGATAAATTAACAGACAAACGGACGAACTTCCCTTTATAATATGCATAGGCATACGATAACACAAATATTTGAAATAAATTATGACAGTCATATATTAACGTTGCAAGAAGATATTTGCACAGTTACAAATTCAAATCCGCGTTCTTTGGAGCCAATAGAAAAAACAACCAGGATTTTGAATCTACGGACTGGTTGGTAACTTGTAAGTGCTTAACATAATTTTATTATTATTATGCTTTCCTGACATAATCAACCTACTTTGTTTTTGTCGCTACGGCCTGAAGCAACGCAAGTAGAAAAGAAAGTGAAATAGCTCCGAACCGGCCGAGAAAAGTGGTTCCGTTGTAACAACGAGATTCGTAATTAATCGTGTTTATTCCGATTCGGTTGGATTATGCCAGCGCGTTCCGATCTGTGACAATGAATTTTTACAACAAGCCTGAAACCAGTCTGCGCATACAGTGATGTCAGCTTGAAGGGATTTACTGCCTAAAGGGATTTTCAATATGAACATAAATGGGAATATGGGGAGGATTTTTGGGAGATTTTTACATGTTAGTTAATCCATGCATTTTTTATACCTATGCCAAACTGTAAAGGTACAAGTTGATTTTTGGCGCATGAGGCTCGGTAGCGGAGAGCTAGCATAGGCTTTCAGGTCACAATGTACTGCTTTGTATCTAAAAGTGTCCGATGTAGACTGCACGCCGCCTGACAGCGCTTACAACGAACGCCTTTACATATAAATGCATACAGAGTGCTACATCACAACCCAGCAGCAGCCGCTGCTGAGTCGTGACAGTCAGAATCCGAAGAGTGCCTTAATACAATAATGATAATGTTTTTAAAATGGAATTCACAATATTTTACATTCAAGTTAATTATTATTAATGAACAAACTTAAGTAATATATTTATTATTTCAAGAAAACCTCAACTGCTCATTAGGAATTTAATTAATGAATTTATTAGGAATAATGGGAGGGCGAAAATTTTATTTTTGACTCCTTTGGAAGTTATTTTGTGGAATTTAAAAATATTTTAGCCGTAAATTTCGGGCAGTGATTGGTAACACTGAGGGCACAGGCATCTACATTATAGTCGGCGGGCATGAGTTGTATAGAGAACGCGTTTACACCTTGACATTCGAATAGATCGCGAAAACATTGCGAGACGCGACGTTGATTTGAATGAAACCAATAATAATCATTATTTTCTCTACTCCATTATATTAAATATTTTTAATGGATAGAACGCAGACTTGGTGCATTCACTAGGCCGGTGAAGAAATTCTGAAAGTTATTATTTAATCTTACAACAGAAGAAACTATATAAAATATGTAAGTACCTAAAAATTATTTAATTTGCTATGTTACGTCAAATGAAATATTAACATTTGTTAATTCAATTTTTATTTTGTATTTAATTTAACCATAGAAGGATGTTTTTAATATTGATATTAATTAGTTCACAGCCATATTCAAAAAATGTTAATAAAAACAGACTGGAAAAATATATTAAAAAAAATGAATCGTTAACTTGACTACTCATGGATTAACTATATTGTAAAATCATGCTATATGAGTATTTGATTGAAAATATTTGGGATTACGTTTAATAAAAATTCGGTTGAAAGAAAGTGCTTCATCACAACGCGTCTGCATTCATGAAAAAAATCATTTATTTACAAATTATTAATTAAATTATATCTTCTGCTGATTGAAAAAAAAATGCATTAGAACTAATAAATTTATTATTTCTTTCATATTCTTTACATATCTAGAAAGCTATTATAAAATTAAATATATTTAAAAAATATTAGATAAACTGATAACTTTAAGTAAAATTAGTAATTTCAATATGCTTTGTTTATAAAAAGATGCGTACTTTGGTATAAGATGATGCGTATTGGTCTTACTATTGACGAACTCTTTGCTTCCCATTAGGTAGGTGCAGTAACTGTAACAAGTCAGAATAAAAAAAAACATAACAGGAATATTTGATAACCTTTTCCAATGATGAAAACATTAAACTAAAAATAATCAAATATTTATACCTACCTATAATACCACAACGTGTAACAAGTAGATTAAAATTTATCAAATAATAAATAATTCTACATCTGTTTCCTCTATAACGATGGGTAGCAAAATTCGAATAAAAATATTTTTTTTATTATTATCATTGCACATACGTATCAAATATACATCTTGAAAGCTTTTAAGGCTAAAACAGTTTATCTTTTTTCTCCGCGATCACTATAAACTATTATCCACATGGTTTATACCATTTTAACTCAAAAGTTCTTTGGTTTCCGAAATCTATCATCTCCTGTTTATCTCTTGGTCTTATGACTTCTCTAGCGTAGTCCAAGAGCAGGAGCGTCCGCCAAGGAACAAGTATCCATTGTCAGCCATGATTATCATGCAGACCCACATATACCACTATGGAATGCCTCTAGATATATAAACAACAGGAAAAATTGAACGGAACAGAACTGATGATAGTGACCATATTTCAATATTGAATATACATAAATGAAATATGTGAGAAATAAAAAAGGGCTCTGGAGTGTGACAGAGGTGACGGTAAAACAAATTGAATATACAAGTGTACCATAAGTATTAGATAATATAATTTAATATTCGAGTTTGTATGTGTCCTATAGAACGATTGCATTTTTAAAATATTATTGCCCAAAGACATGATTTTATATTATAAACACCTATTGTTATGTTTTTATTCTTGTTTTGCTATCGATATCCCTAATTGAAGTGAAAATAAATAACTCTTTAAGTAATAATACATTCACAACAATTTCGTTTCATAGTTCATTATACATACATATATAGGTAAGGACTATTTCTTAATTTGCAACATCCTGTATAAATATAATATAATAAACTCACGATATTATGCGAAGGCCAAATAATACATGTAATTTTCACAAAGGGCTGATTATCTGTTACACACCATAATTACTATTCTATTGTTGGTATATGCATAAGGTTTTAGATATACCTACACGCCGCTCACGAATTACTTCCAATCATTGAAAAGTTAAATTTAACTATTGCTATAAAATATTACTACCTATTTTGTGGTATTACGATGTCTTTATAATACTCCGTTAAATATTTAAACATATTTACCTAATATTAAAATCTTGCGTTTTGCACAATTTGTTATAACCATTCATTTAAACATTTGAAAACCCCCCTGATTAAATTCTGTTTCGATTTGTACTCTATTCATTGTGACCGTTTTAAAGAGTTCAAACATGATACTTCTGCTGTAAGTTAGGGAAGAGTGGAATATCCTATTACTCCCATATGATGCTGTACCTTGTTATTAAAATATCATTGAAGTCATTCACACTAAATTTCGGATAGATTAAACCAATTAAATTGGTTTATAGCCTGTCAACAACTATAAAAGAGCTGATTAAACAGCTCATCAGATTTTCTTCAATCACAGCTGAGAGCACTCGGTCAAGTCAGTAATCAAACAAAAAAAATAACTAAATCAAAAGCACGAAGCTGCTCGCGTCCGTAGGCTTTACCCTAGTTTCCCTACACGTGACTCCTGGGTGGTGCCAAACGAGCAGCAGCGAGGTGGTAGGGCGTCGGTGCCCGTCTGGATCGCGACCACAGTGCATGGGTGTAAAGACCTCATAGTGACCAGTTTCGGCTTGTCGCGTTTCGGGATCAGCTTGTGTATATCCAATAGCTCATATACCTAGAGACCTTCAGTCGTGGTATATGTGGGCCGACATGGCGATGGAGACTATCAATGGATTTTCATCCTTTGATAGTCGCTTTCGTTTTTGGACTACACTGTATTTACCATCAGGTGCACTGAAGTCACTATGTAAAGCCAGCTGTGAAAATACCATACTTTGTTTGTAAAAAAATATGCTTAAAGCAAAGCAAAAAAAAAAAGTATATTATCAAAGAACGCTCATTTGTTTTACATGTCTACGGAATCTTAATAAAATATTTTCTCACTTCCCGTTGATGACTACGTACGTGACTTCTGTGGTAGGTAGCAATTAAGAAAAAAAAATGTCATAACGATCGATTTTTTGTTTCAATACATTGAACCCAGAATAATAGAGTGGTTAATTTTCGTAGGTGTTTACGCCGTTTATTATTAATTTATATTTTTTTTTCTTTTTATATATTTATAATATTCTTTTATATTATCTTTTTTACACTAGCAACACTCACTCAACATTTTATACACCATCAGGTACTCTGTAATCACTGTGTTGAGCCAGTGTTAAAAAAAAACAGTTCATATGTTTAGAAGCTACGATGCCATAGACAGACATACAAATACACAGACACATACATATAGACCTACACAATCAGAGATACACGCGCTAAAGTTGTAACACGCTTTTTTCCTTCTGAGGTTATAAAAAGTAAGTTTAAAAAGAAGAAAATAATAAGATGTTTTCTTAGAAAGAGTTTTGCATACTAGATCATATAAATTTTTTCAATTTTCAGATGCGTTTTAAATCAAAACCACTCTAGCATATTGAAAAATACAATACTGAATGTTTTTATTAAATTCGACTTTCCTAGCATCTGTGGTTATATACTTATTACTCATAATTGTTCATTCTGAACTATTGAAGCTGTTTGTTCAACATTTATTTAATACTTAATTATTTTAGTTGGTTATCTAATTGGTATTTCAAGGAACTAGACGATTTTAATAAATAATAAAATCTTTTATAGTAGAATAATAAATAATTTATATGGTAGTAAAGTGAATTCGCAGTAAGCATTTTTTTTATGGACAGCTGTGTGTTGAATCTGTTATTCCTAATATTGTTTTCATTTATTTTACTGCTTAAAGAGAATTTTTGTATACTATATTTGTTTATAAAATAAATATAAATTAATACAATAACAAAGATGTAATCAAAAACCAATAATTTTAAGAGCTTTAACAAAAACTAAAGACATACGAGCAACATGAAATGTCTTTTACCCACGCTCTACTTGCAATTTTCTCGTAATAACGCCTTTTGCGATCATAACATTTTGCAACCCGTACATAACAATGGTAGTTTTTTGATGCCATCATAATCGTTATTCTTGTTGTCATCTTATTTAAAAATATAATTACAATACACAACGTGTGACAAGGGAACAGTCTACGATATTCCAAGTATATTAATATTTCTATAGGTTTATAATTAATATTTAATAGAATATAACTTTTTGCTTGACTAAGTACAGTTAGTTCGCAAATATGTTCGATAGTTTTTCCGGGTCTGGGTGTTTGTGCATGCGATATTCATGTCTACAAGCGAACTAGCGATAGGCGAAACAATTCGTTCATAGGCATAAGAAGGTTTTATTTTTAACTAAGAGCACTGTTTTATGGCGGTGCTCGTTGAATTAAAACGAATACGCTCTTAATTTGCAGAACGTATAGTACAACTATACCACAAATATATTTAAAAAATGAAAACTAGATTAAAGTCGAAACGGATACATTAGACGATTCTGAATTATCTTGATTCCAGTATGGTAGTCAATTATGTACAAGTTATTCAAAATATCTCCCTCCTCAATTACGGCTGTTTCTCTTTGTCAAGAAACTTGTTGGTGACATTTCAAACTACCCTTTTACAATAGTAGTCATTTGTCAATCACTTTGAAGAAAAAGAAACTGCAATACATTTCATATTTAATGCACTTCGTTAAACTAATCACGACTTTTAGGTATAGTATTTTATTATGTATACTATGTGCGATGTTTTAGGGACTTTCATTATATAGCAGTAGTTAGATTCTTGTTTTTGAAGCCAAATAACGGGGATAGATTGTTGCTAAAATATCTTCCTTGCCTAATGAATCCTCTGTAGTGATGAAAATGCCCGGGAATTTTCCCAAAGTGCCCAGCACTTCCGCGAACATTTCGTAAATTCCCGGGAATATTCCCAAGCAAGTTTTGGGCACTTTGGGAAAATTCCCGGGCATTTTCATCACTAATCCTCTGCCACCGGAGATTACTAAAACGGCAGCTAAGAAAGGCTATTTAATTATTTTTTTATTCTATAATCAAGTGTATGTATATTCTTTTGTTCTTTGTCTCACAGACAAACAAGAATTTAGTTTTTGTCTGACTTTAACTTCAATATATTGTGTACAGCCCTTGTGCTTAATGACGATTAAAAAACAGTTAGATAAATTATATAAAGCCTAGTAGAACGTGACAAGAATATTCTATAAAATGTAATGTAATATAATGAAAAGGTACCAATAAATTGCTTCTGACAAAAAATATTCTAGTTCATGTTAGACGTAACATATTACATTTTAGGTTGAGATATCTTTGTTAAAAATATGACACTAAAGATTCAGACATGTTTTTTACTATCAATTTTTACTTTTTCCTTTCTCTATTTCTCGGATAACGACAATAAATAACTCTGAAAGTTTATTTAAAAAAAAATGGTACTTTGTATTTCATATCAAAATTATTAGATTATTATCGAAAAAGGAAAGTATAGATATAATAATATAGAAACAAACATAAATACATACAATGTTCGATAAACACGAACCGTCTTACACGAATACAAATTTTCAATTTAGAAAATATATCATTACACTGATGTTAAACGATTATAATAATCTAAATATAAATAAAAAAAACTTGTCCGGACTGGCATGACATTGTAAAACCTAACTATTAAAACTAGAAACATGAAATTTTTTCAATTCAAATTGGGTTCTTTTTGTAACGTAGGCACCCAATAAGGGCGGATTTTTGGATGTTCCACCTCTAATAAACTACAGTAAGAGTTAAAAGTTTGTTTAAAATTTCGTCAGTTTTGAAGTAAGCACTATAAAAACTGTTGTTTCGCTTTAAAAAGTAAAATTAAAAATGTCTACTGGACGACACCCGATCACTAGCTATTTTATTATATTTTTAAAATATTGTTTGAGTGATATCTAAATTTGTCTATTTATGAGAATTTATTTCTACAATAATAATCAACAATTACGCAATGAATAGTACGAATAGTATAATATATCGAAACATTTTTCCTGAGAATATAAATAAATAATTATTTTATTAATTTTATTACAAAAGCACAACCAACAGAGTAACAAAATAAAAAAAATAAAAAAATTTACATATTACACTAGAGCATTCCCCAATTATATGTTGCTACAACCTGCATTCAAAAATACAAAAACAACAATAGAAAACAAAACTTGAAAGATTGTCTTATGTTCATAATCTTCACTTAGGTAAAGAATCAAAATTACTATCACTGTCACCACAAAGCTGATTATATAATTTACTGAGCCGAGTAACAGGTGAATAAGATATTTAATCTAAAGAGGGCTAATTATGTGTAATAGACAAAAACCCTACATCGAATATAAAATTATTTATTGTTATAATAAACGTGACACAAAATATTATGGAATTTTTTTATCAATTAGTACATTTAGTAAACAAATAAATAGCTAATTAAAATAAGATTATCACATCTAAGTTGTTTTTTATCTCTACAGCAATTAACCAGTATTGGAATAAATAGGTTAAGGGGCTAACAAACTGATAGAAAAAAATGACATATAATTAGATGTTTAATCGAATAAAAAATAATACAAATAAGTCATTGAACGCTAGATGAGCCAGTAATGTTTTAGAACCGTTTAGCCTAATGAAAAAAAAAAACGATTTTACTTTTTTGTCTATTAAGTATTTATTCCACCTAAAAAAACCGTTGAAACTTATGAATGTGTAATTAATTTAATTATATTTTATATTAGAATACAACTATAATTTAAGAATTTTAACAAGTTTTTTTATCCTGACAAGGCACAGTGACCACACCCACGCCTGGTTGTAAACATGGTGCAGTCCAAAAACAACAACGACTACCAACGCCAAAAAACCATCGATAGCCATAACGGTCATGCCAGCCTGCACACATATTTCTTCACACTTCGCTTAAAAGACCCAATACTATAGGACGATGGGAATACGCTCTCCGGAAGACCATTCCACAGCCCAACGACTCTGCAAAAGTAATAAAGAAAAGGACTCTGTATTTTGGAAATCTAGCGCTTATAACATTTGAAAACATATTTATAGTATATTTCAATATACAAGTGATTAGGAAAATAAACATATATATATATATATATATATATATATATATGTGTGTAGATTAAATAATAAGAGAGAAAGAGAGGGATAATTTAATTACATCGACGTATTATACAGTCAATTAAAAGTATTTAAATTTGTTGACAAAATCAAGTAAAGTACAAAGTTGTAATCCAGGCAACACGGGCTAACGTAATCAGCTATCGCTCATGGAAGTTGGAACACATTGAAACTCACACCTTTATTTTACTTCCAATAAACTGGGTCACTATACGAAAACAAAACCAAGCTGCCAGCTGTATTGCACCTCATTATTTGATACATCTGTAGCCATGCTCATTTCATATATTATGAACAATGCCTCCATGCAATTTACATATATGTATATATATATATTGTGCATTATTTATGGGGAAAGCAGAACCTGAGTCTCTCAAAGCATCGAGCTAGCTACAAATGTAATTATTGGCTACATCATAAAAAAGCTATACGTTATCCGATTTGCAGTTGAAAACTATAGTTTGAAACATATTAAATTATATTTCTTCGAAGCTTTAAAGATGGATCGTTTATATTCCCAATAAATCATGGATTATGTACTATCCAATAATACCCTGTCGAACAATATATGGAGGGCTATATTTCCACTTTTGTCAGTATAGAGAAATAGTTCAAACTATATAGAATAATTTGAAAGGGGGAAGCTTTTCATAATTCATGATATGCATATTTCACATTCGATTTCGAATACATAAGTTCTATTGCTTTATGTATATAATTTGATATGGCTCGTTTAAAAATGTAATACCCTAAGGCAATCATTATGTTATACCTAAATACAATAAACAATATAGGTACTGGTTGTGTTATAAACCCTCCAATTCGACACGTTATTTTATAGTTCAGTGACTCAAGGAAACGCTATATAATATAAATTATTTTTTTATAATTAAAATTTTTATAGCTCGTTTCGTTTTTTAAAATCCTATACAATTTATGTGTGTTTTTATAAGTGATTAATGAACGGCCATTGACTCTGGAATCTTATTAAAGCTTTATTTACAAACTACTTAATTAGCATGTCGAAAAGACAATTTTTATTTAAAATCACTGAAACTTGTATAACTAGTTCAGAATTGTATTAGCAATTATTGATAGATTTATTGATAAGGTTATGGACCTCAAACCACTGTTATTTGCTTGAGGAATACTTAAGGACATTCGTTGTTGAAATTATTGGGATATTATTAAAAAAACTTAGACTTAATTTTTAAAACCAAACACGAGTTCACTGCGAGTGAGATAAAATTTTATTCATATAATTTTACGTTTAGTTTGAGACTAGAAGTACCAGAACAATTTTTACATCTCAAAACTTTGGATATCAGAAATATGTAAATAATGACCACAAATTCTAATCGCTGAAATCAAAATTAAAACGTATTTGATATATAACATAATTGTCTAATAATATTTGTAATACGACTTTGAGCAGGCCTTGGGCATGTAATTGGGTCCAATATGAACTAAAGAGTCGACTAATTAATAACAGGGATACCCCTAAAATTACCTACCCATATCCATTTTCGTGTAACTTTGTGACCCAGTTAAATGGGAATATACTGTTATATAAACACCGGCCACACCTCGCATAATAGCACAAGCAAATGCGTGGTTATGTCGTTCCCAGATTGGAGTAAAGCGTTTTATGATCCGCGATAAGACGAGGGAAATGAGCAAACATTATACTCAGAATTAAATAATTATGTTAACGCAAACTAATCAAAAGTGCTCACGATAATTTCTTTTCAGTTTTTCTCAACAAACTTGCTTAATAAGGTTTAGATAGGTTTTCCTACATATGTATATTTTAACGTTATCTGAGACTTAGAATAATGAGATATATTCTGTTAACAGGTATCTGAAACTAACATATGGTGATCCACTGCAATACTGTTCACGTTGGGCGTACATACAAACACATATTATAAGTTAATATTTTTTTCCTTGCTCTCTAATATTTTTAGAAATGTCAAAGTCTCTAAAGGATTAAATATAATTCCAACATAAACGGATAAAAACTAATTTATAAAAAAATTATAATAAAACTGGGAATATATAGATAACTAGCTATCCCGGAAGACCTTGTTCTGCCCTATTTCTCTAAAACAAAGTCACATTTGTTTTTTTTAATGTTAATAGCTTCCCCGTCAGATTTTTTAGAAATTGTTTGAAGGAACCTGGCCTTAATGCTATATGTATAAAAATTGACAAACACTGACATTAATATTTATACGTCACTCGATTGTTTTGCCTTCCCGGAACCCGTCCACTAACATTTAAACTTTATGGTATTGTGTTAAAGTTCAAAATGATTTATAACGAATTTTTTGTATGAGAATACAGAAAAGTGTTATTTTTAGACAGTTGCAGTGAATTTTTAAAAGTTTTCTCTCCGTAATAACCTTCTTCAGACTTCATCAAACACAACAAAAAAAAATCAGCCAAATCGGTTCAGCCGTTCTCGAGTTTCGCGCTTATCAAGACATTTTGAGATTCATTTTTATATTATAGATTATTATATTACAATATTGTATGCGATAAACTTATCTACTTTGAAATATGTTCCGACCCACGCCACACGAAACCTATGAATCTAAGAACAAACAATACATTTAACTAATAAAATTGTTACATAAACAATAATTGACTTGCAGTATAAATTAAAATGAAGACATAATAGGTAATTATAGTGATCTGAGGTAACTGGGAAGTCATCGTTAAACATAATATTTGTTTGTTATTATTACTTATTTGTTACAGACACAGCTTTATTCCTTGCATGTATAATTAAAAAAATATTACGTGTAATCGTAAATTGTTATTTATCTTCATTTTCTTACATAATGTAGCTAGCCGTGGGCAATATAATACATATATTGTAATATAATACATATATTGTATTAACAATAGCTGCAACTTTCATTATAAAAAGCCTAACAGATCCATACTATACGAGATCAGCAAAGAATATAATTTTCGTTTGAAAGCAATACCTGTTCTAAGTTGTAACTTACTAGTAACGCAACAGATGGCTAACTTTTTTTTAGTGTCACTTGAAATCAAAATTTGTAAGAGCTGCTATAAGATACTACGTTATTCGTCCATACATTGCTGGTACTTAATTATAGCATAGGCAATTTTTTGTAAGCTCATTGACTTGCTTGCTGCCGATAGCTGCGTGACAGGGTAGTAACAAATTGTTAATAATTAAAATCGACGCGGCGCCAAACACTCTAAGGCTAAGATTTATAGACGCTATGTCGACTTTGCTTAGTAAAGCTCTGAAAAAATATTTTTTTGACAAAAAACTGAATATATGTAATAGGAACTTGAGTATAGTCATAGTATTCGCAGAGCCAAGTCCATGTTGACAAATTCGGTGACTAACCAAATCCTTATATAAATTCATAGAATACTATAAATTGTAATGTTTTAGTAAATCTAAGCAAACTTAAAGTTGCTCCTATAAATCTCAGCCTAAGGATGGTTGGTAAGCAGATCTCATATCTGTGAAGGGTGCTGTAAAGCAACAACGCTCAATATCTCTCTGTTGAACAGTATACGGGTACACCCACTGTCCCCACCAAAGCCGGTCATAAGACTCTCCCACATCCATATCGAAGGGGAAAGGCTATTTGGTTTAAGGGTAATTTTTAATGTATATATTTTAGGAATCAGCGTTTTTTTACCGATTCCAAAAATATATATATAATAATCTAAGATATAATATTACTATATCACCAAAAATGTCGCTTAAACCAAATAGCCCCTCGATATGTATGTATAGTTCAGTTATAGGACATACAGTTTCCTTAACTACTTCGGAGGTATGAGTACGATGCTATTACATACATAAAGTTACGTCAATACATGTGAGTATGGAAGATTTTTTCTGAATTATCAGTTATATACAGAGGTCGTGACATTTCCGTTTTTGGCAACAAAAGAAGAGTCTTTTAAAAATTGATACATAATGAAGTGTTTTGTGTCCACGGCAACTCGTTTTGTAGAGCCCTGCTTTCATATTTCAATATTGTACTTGTATATTTAAGACTAATTGACGCTTATCGTATACAGTTACTTCGATAGATTTGCGTTATGAATTTTGGTTGAACATGTAGAATAATTGATATATAAAAATATAATGATCTGTAAGTTTGGTAATACTGTATTAAATTAAACTAAATATTTACATTAAATTTGTGTGAAAGAAAAAACATTTTTCTTATTGATATTACTACATAATAATATTATTTTGTCTATAGTGATGATCCAATTCATTTTAACACTTAACGGATGGGTCGAAACTGCTCTGTATTTCCTAGTTTAAGCCAAAAAATCACCGAGAAAAAATCAGTAAAATAAAAAAACTAACGCAACGTACTTAAAATTTAAGCAAAAACGTAGACCTATGTTGCCCGTCCTAGGAAGTTAGAATAGAAAAACATAGATCTACGTGACCCGTCCTTGGAAGTCAGAATGGAAAAACATAAATCTACGGGGCCCGTCCATTAAGTGTTAAGAAAGAGCATCTATTATATTATATGACTTAACATAGATTCATTTTTAGTAGATATTACGTACGGTATATGGTTACGGTATATGATGTATATATATTGCAATTGCTCAAGGTTTCCTCCACAAAATGTGTAATTACGAAAGAAGTAATAGCAATTCCTATTTTAAAAGCTTTATGGCGCCTCTTCACGTTGGCTAACTTGACTTGGGTGAAGGTTCAAGGTAAAGGAACTTTCATAAAATTTACATAATATCAGTTAATTTTATACTCATTGAGTAAGTACTATAAAAATATATGCTGTATTATGTTAATATGACATAATAATAACTTTATTACATTTGTTCAGAAATACAGCGAAACACATGAGTATCAGAAACTGTATACTTTAAATATTTAAACGTGAGTTATCAGCTATAGTAATTTGATCTAGAAAAATTTCAGTTACTCTCTAAAATATGCACCTGGATTTACAACTTTCTGATACCCGGTATAATAGGTAATGACTAGCGGTTACTGTTAGTATGCGAATACTAAGATTATATCCCAAACAAAAATTAACTAGTTTCAGCCTATATAATTAAACTAATATTGCCTCTTCAAATTATTTATTTCGAATATTTACTCTTTCTATATTCAATAAATGAATAAAGATTAAAAAATGTATATGTGTATAACTCGATAATTCAAATCTGTCGATCACATTAGATTATAACGGATGCACAATTATTCATGTAACTCTAAAAGCGGTGTTTATTATCGATAGAGGGATTTTTAATTGTTTTAAAATCTAACTTGCACGATTTTATACAAATTAATCGTAATATGAACCGATTGGAAACAATCCACTATGAGGTATTAGAGTGAGTCGACGATTCGTTTAATTTTTGTAATTCTCTTGATTTTTGAAACTTCTAGCAATCTCCTATCGCATTTAAGTGTAAATTTCGTACAAGAATACGACAATAATAATTGGAGTATCACTAAAAAGCACTATCAAAAGCTCCAGTGATGTAAACCTTAGTGTTATGTTATTTATGAGAAGAACAAGATAACAAGACATAGCAATTAGCAACAGTTCTCTAGCGGAAGCATTAGGTTTAAGCAATTAAGCCATTGCCTTAACGAGACATTTCTCTAACCAGGGCACTGGTACGCGCATCACAGTCGTGTGTGCAGGATCGTGTCACGAACAAAGGGATTTGATTAATTACTGCTTTTTGCATCGTTGATGACGGCATACGAACAACTGGCTTTCAATATTCAAATAGACTGTGCATACATTGTCACTTTGTTGTATATTCATTCAACAACGCTACATAAAACCTGAATTGTGTGCGAAAATAGGTGAAAATTATTTACTTAGCATGTTAGCAATTTAAAACTTTCGTAGCTCATTTTTGCGTAATAATTGCTTAAGTGTTTTACAATGCCCACCAATAAAATAAAACATTCAGTCTAATATAGAAGCCCCTTTTATTTGAAATCGGACAAAAATATAATGTAATTAATTCTACATTAAGTGAAATTTTAAATGAATTAGAGAAACAAAATTTACTAAAGTTTTATAAGCTTTTCAAAGTAAATTTACCCTGAGAAGTAGATGAATATTGCATGTATAATGTTACCAAGAAGTGGCATTTCATTCTCTCTGTTTATCCCGATAAGGAATGGCTGCGATGATAGATAACAGATAGCGGTCATGGCTAGAATATCCGATTGCTCTTCCCTGTTTTTGTTTACGTTGCTCTCAGGAAATTGTGGAATGGTTAGAGCAATTATTGTCTAAGGACGTTGTCGTATGATAAACAATTAAACATATGTTACTAGTTACTAACATGCTTTACCACTTATCAAACATACATCGTATCTTAGATAAGAATCACAATTACTAAATCGTGTACATACTAATTGGTCTAAAATATATATCATAATGCTTCTATTATTCCAAGTAAATAATTTGTTTTCATATCATAAACAGCTTGCCTTCTTTTATCTAATAAATGTTTTTTTATAGTAAACAAGGTCGCTTTACTTGAAAACATAAATTAGTACAAAGAATAAGTACAGTATGGGCTCATTTGCCTAAAAAAAAAATGTTCAACTTAACAAATAAACACTATATTTATTTTTGTGTTAACATTTCTTTGTTAAACAATGTACAGGTATACCAATTTTTTAATATAAAGTTACTTTATAACCTAAAACAAGAAGAAACAGAAAAAATAAAGTTACAAGGCGAAAATCTAGCGTGTTATAAACTTTTATACTAAGCTACTGTTTTTACAAAAATCGATTTTAAATTCCAAATGCTTCATAAACCGGGTCTTATGAAGGACGCTTGAGCTGTCGCTTAGTTTTATTCGTAAAAATAACTAAAAGACTATTTATTATATTAATGAGAAACAGTCACGTAATGCGTGCAAACTTAATATAAAATTTACATCATCATAATGAAAATAAGTTTCTGTTTAAAAGATATTATCGCAAATACTCATTAAACTGTAATGTATTAGATGTATATTGCTAGCTAAATGATCTGTGTATGAAAAACACGATTGGAGCTGGTATAGGGGTTCGCAAGCCAACGAGACAAGATGTGATCTCGTGATAAGTGTGCTAAATGATGTCACAGTACTAAAGTGTGTACAGAGTATTTGCTTTCTACAGAGTTATCAAATGATTACACTAATACAAACAACCGGTTGATATGAGCGTGTCCACTGGCTGCCTGTTACGTGCACCCCGAAAACGGCTTACGTTAACACAGTTAAAACAAACTCAGGGCTGTGTAAAACATGCGGTAATCATTTTCACTCCACAGTTATTTATCAATTTATTGTATTTGATATATGAAAGTGACATTTATCTCCCAAAGATATTTAATATAATATTTCTTAATTTAAATTAAATTTAAATTCAAGTTTTTATAAACTGCTGTGATATTTTCGATAGTTTTTTTTTTAATGGAACATAGGAAATTTGCTATTTATTAAATTGTCTGCAAGTTTAGTTCTCACTATTTTTATCGTACAATCGATATTTTTAACTTAAAAGCAAAAAAATATTATTTTACGTATAATTTACAATCAAAGCTTTGGATTATAAAGAATTATAATATTAATATTTAATATTATTTAATAATAACTTAATATAATAATTTAATTATAGTATTAATGTTTAATATTGTAACTTTAAATACTTCTGATCTTTAATGAATTCCGTACTTTATTCAATATTGTTTGATTGTTCAATTATTTTTACTGCGTGAAAATATTTTTAAATCTATATATAATAAGACTGCTTACTTACAGGTTATTTTAATAAAAGTTGGGTTTACCATCCTACATTAAACTAAAAAAATATTGAAAAACAAAAGTAGCACAATATTTAAAGTAAGTAATTTATACATAATAATATTCAATACAATTAATTAATAAAGGGACAAATAAATGTTTCGTTGTTAGTAATTAGTCATTGGTGACAACCCTTGAAAATTTGGCAGGCGTTTAACGATTTCCTACTTAACTGACCTTCTTTTCCGACTGACAAGAACGAAAATAGTTAGTCTTATGATGAGGCTGAGTTTTAAGTTTAACGGCAAAGTACAATCATTAACAAAATTATTTAAACAAATTTAGTCTTTACTAACGCATGAAGAACTCTTCTGTCACTTCTCTCTTTATCCGTTCTACTATCTATTTCAAGAATAATATAGCTATTATTTTCCATTAATCGAGAATGATGTTGTTAAAAATTAAACAAAATGTTGAGAAATAAAACTAGATGGCCTTAAAGTGACCTTAGATTTGGAGGATGGGTACATGATTTTAACATTTCAACATTTATAACGCACGATATTTAGGTCAATTGCACCAGTTCACAATATTTATTCATTTATCTAAAATTTAATTAAAACTATAGAATAACATATGCAAATAATAACAATTATTGACGATAAATTGAAAAATATGTAAAATGTATTTTAGTTTATTATATGTATTGTTTGATTATGGCGTACGTTTTTGATCGTACAATAAGTACAGCAATTTCTTAATTAGTGTAATTATTTTTGGGTAGTCAACATGTGGAGTATCAAAGCAAACGTAAATGCAATGGCTTGAAATGTATACTCTCGTAAGCGTTAATAAAAATTATGATATTCCGTACTCTAGTGACATATTCTTTGTGTTTTCTGTTAAGCCTTAGTAATTTATTGTATAATTGGGTACAAAATTATAAATCAACAAAATTCCCGGGAGGTAATAAAAATGACTAACTTACAGTTTACGAAATTAATTTATTAATCACATTTATTTTAATGTATCAATTAAAAATTCGTCAATACTGTAATATGTGTACTAAATTGAAGTGTTTGGTAATTTGATCTTCGCTTGGTTGCTTTGGTTGGATACCTGTCAAATAACCTTTTTTTTTTTTACAAGCAAGTATCTTTAATATGATTTTTGTAAACCGTTTTTCTTATAATCTTTGACGACATCACGACGAACTTGATCTTCTTTTCATTGAGATTGTAAAATATATAACCTAGACCTTTTTTAATCATCTAATTAAATGCTTCAAGTGCTTGTACCTTGACAAGGAATATATTTAACCAGTTGTTTAAGACATAATAAAAAAATTTAATACAGTGCAAACTCTATATAACGACCCTCAAGGGACTGTGTATATTTTGACATTATAGAGAGTTGTCGTTAAATGGAGAGAAGAAAAATCTGTATTAGAAAAAGAAAAAGTTTATTTCAGACTAGTGTTAGTAATTTCATAAAAAACAATTCTTGTTTGATCGCTATTGAGTATAGTCTGCTATTTTTGTCTAACGTCTTTTGCTACACCAGTAATTTTGTTGTATTGTAGTGCAAATATAACAATCCCAATTTAATAACAAAAGAACGGATTTCTTAGAAAGTTTGGCATGTGTAATGCCGACAGTCGAGTTTATTACGGGCTAGGATAATAAAGCGACAAAAGAACATACACAGCTGCGCAGTTTTTACTAATTTTGGCAACTTAAAAGTACTTATTATTAAATTGCTGTCGTTATTGAGAGTGGGTGTAATGCTATATAGAGTGTATCATTGTATGGGAAACAAGCTAAACCAACCAAAGCCGAGTGATATCGACGCTTTTGGGAGTTTGTCGTTAAATCGAGTGAAGTTATATGGAGATTACAACTGTATTTATTATTATTCGAACTTACTAAAAAACGTCTTTTTTTTAGAAAAATACAGAGGTTTTATGTAATATAAAGCAAGCACCTATACTAATCCCTAATGTTCCCTACATTCTTCGATTCCACCAGACCCATTCCATCATAAAACCACTGGACATCGTATCGAATACCATTTGTGGTGGATTTTTCTTATATCCTAACGAAAAGATTCGCTACTACATTCATAATGCGAACGGCTAAGGAGTGGAATATGCTTCCAGCGACCATATTTCCGGGAACTTATGACCTGGAAGTATTTAAGAGAAGAGTCACTAGGCATCTGTTGGGCGAACGAGGTTCATGATCGGACTCATTTTGATCTTTCCCCAGGAGTGATTGAAGTCAAGCATCCGCCTATAAATAATTAAAAAAAAATATATAAAAAAATATTCATATTATTTTATGAAAAAAGTTAACACTTTTGCCGTGCAATGTACAAGAGATCAAAGATAAAGAATTCCTGAGGGCACAACGCATCTATTCAACTGGTGGAAGCATATGAGGATCTGGTATTTTAATAAGAAATATCTATAAATAATATGTAGGTATCTTATAGATAACTTTATATGGCTCTAACTATGGTTACCCCACGTTGTCCGGGTCGTTGATAATTTTTCTCTTTGGGGATTAGTTTTTCAAAAACGTCAAAACACTGTTTTTTTATTTCTGTCCAAAAACATAAATATCGATTTCCATAGGCCTTACTTTAAACTTGGCGGATTTTAACTAAACTTTCGTCCCCTATTTCACCTCTTTAGATGCGTACTATACATCATGTAAAGAAACCGATGTCCAAATTAATTTTCTAACTTCAGCAATTAAAGCTGATATGTCAGTCAGGACAAGTAATTTTATACATATAGATTGACAAATAACAGTGTAGTAAATGTTAAATAAGAATTCATAATTGTGTATAACAAACGTATATTTTTAACATTTGCCTGTTATTATTATTATAATCTTAACATTTAGATTACGTGCGTTATTTCACTTAATATTCATTCTAATCATTATTACGGTATAATTTTTTTGCGAAGTATTCAATAGATTACATCATTCTAAAGTCGACGACCTATAGATGAGAGAATTGAGATATTTATTTTTCTTGCTAATTAAATTTTGGTATAATGGCTGTCACGGCAGTGTTTACAACTTATCAGGTAATCGAACCTGTTAATAGGCTACCGACATTTGTTTTTGTTTTAGCAAAAATAGCGTTAGAATCAGTACAGGTAATTAAATAAATTATTCCACTTTAATGAAAACAAATGTTACAAATATCCCGGTTTAAGTAACGTTACATTCTTAGATAATTACTAGAGGATTAGTAATTATGAGTCATTGATGATTTTCCTGTTAATTAATAAAAATAAACTATAAATTATTGAACATATACAATTGAAAATTTGTAGTTCACACGACATAATTATATCGCAATGATGGGATAAATTTTGGGTTTTGATTTATTAAAAAAAATCCTAGAAAAAGTTGCTTACGACCTTTTCTGTAGGGAGAGCCCATTTTTTTTTCAATTTCAGGACTAAAATTTGATTTATACTATATGATAGACAATACTAACAATATGAAGAAAACAATATTTTTACCTTCAAATCTATTGTAATCATTGTGTGTAAAGAGTGTTCTAAAAAAATAGATTACATGTTTATGGCAAGTTGACCATTTAATAAAAAATAAGTTTTCTGTAAAAAAAAAAACTACTGAAATAAAGGAAGATCGGCTTTTGAATTTGAAGTTGACAGAATTTTGATTTATTATAGAGATTATGTCTTGAGCATTTGGAATAGAATGGACGCTATATAAAATTAGAATAATAATTTTATTGGATCAAAAATTTACATTATATAATTTAATTTACGTTGACGCCTGCACTAGTCATGAGACTGTATCGCAGACGTCAGCGCCCACCATTACAGAGAATACAAATAATTACAAAAATATATAAAAATATACAGACGTGTTGTGTATGGGTGTGTTATGTGTAGAAAAGGGTAAGTAAAGAGTGTTGTGTGTGAGTGCAGATTATATTAGGTCCTTACATATGAAATTGGCGTTTTGTATGGGAGGAACAAAAAGTCGAATATTTTTTAATATAATATATTTAATTAATCAAAGTATGAACCATTATTTTCTATGCACTTTTGCCATCTCATAGGTAGTTCATTGATCCCTTTACTAAAAAAACCAGTCGGACGGGAATCAATAAAATCTTTGAAGGCGATTTGGACTGCCCCATCGGAGTTGAATTTTTTCCCTTGCAAGAAGTTATCCAAATTTCGAAAAAAATGGTAATCTGTTGGAGCAAGGTCCGGGGAGTACGGAGGATGTCTTAGACTTTCCAATTGAAGCTCTTCTAATTTAGTAGCCGTCTGTTGCGCAGTGTGTGGTCTAGCGTTGTCGTGAAGCAGCAGTGGCGTGGAGCGATTGACCAGCCTAGGTTGTTTAGCCGCTAGCTTTTCCATCATGGTTTGCAATTGCTGACAATATACATCAGCCGTAATAGTCTGGCCAGATTTGAGAAAACTGTAATGAACAATACCGGCACTAGTCCACCAAACGCTTACAAGTAACTTTTTTGGGGTTAATTTTCGCTTGGGGCAGGATTTGGCTGGCTGGCCAGGATCCAACCATTGCGCTGAGCGCTTCCGATTATGGTAAAGAACCCATTTTTCATCACAGGTAATGATTCGGTTTAAAATACCTTCATTATTGTGCCGGTTTAATAATGTAACGCAGCAGTCGACGCGCGTTTGCCGGTTTGCTTCAGTCAATTCGTGAGGTACCCACCTTTCAAGCTTTTTAATCTTCCCAATTTGCTTCAAGTGAATTAAAACAGTTTTATCACTAACATCGCAGCCTGCAGCTAACTTGGACGTGGTTTGCGATGGATCCGCTTCCACAATAGCCTTCAACTCTTCATTATCAACTTGAGTCTCAGGCCGTCCGCGGGGCTTGTTCTGCAGGTCGAAATTTCCAGAACGAAAACGTTGGAACCAAAAACGAACTGTGTTTTCTTTTGCAACACGACCGCCATACACATCATTCACCCTTCGAGTTGTTTCCGCAGCACTAGTGCCACGGCGGAACTCGTACTCGTAAATAATGCGATATTTTAAGTTTTCCATTTTGTAAAATGAGTGACGCAAACAGAAAAAAACAGAAGAAAAAAACAAATGAATGACGATCATCGAAGCACAAATACATGAGTCTATAGCTGTACAAATTTGAATTTGGAATTCCTTACCAAAGAGGAGAAATTTGTGATTAAAGTGGCCAGTACGAAAAACGCCAATTTCATATGTAAGGACCTAATATATACATACATAAGTATTTAAAATATTTTCAGTTTGTAAATAATCAAGCTGCATCAAGTAATCCCTGACTTTGATTTTAAGTTCATAAAGGGAAAGGGGATTGATATTGAGAATTACATTTAGTTTATTGTAGAATCGAGCGCTTAAAATTTTGAAGTGTCTAGAGGCGACCGAGGTGCGGTGAGATTCAGTTTTACAGACAGTAAGCCCTAGACGTTTGTTTAGAATGAAAATATATGAAATAGAATATATAAATAGTAATAAATATAATGTTAACATATTAATAATTTGATAAATATATTGTGGGCATATAAAGAAGTGTTTTAATTGAAGCGAGTAAGTGCTCTAAATCCACACATTCTTCAACCTACGAAGCGGAAACCGCCACGCTATACTACAGTCTTTAATTAAACGTGTGTACTAAAGCAAGGCAAGTCTTGTTTTTTGGTAAACAATAGCAAATAGGTACATCATTAGTAACATCAAAAAGCACTTTTAATTTTTAAATTAACTACCGAAGAACCGTTGTAAAAAATATCTGTAATCAAATAATTACAAGTAATTATTAAGAGCCTGCACGTTTCCTTGTGCATATGAAAATAAACCGCTATTGTTTATTTTTTCTTGATTTTTTTCACTGGCCGGCTTAATGTTTAATTAAGCTTTGTAATAATTAAGCACAAAAGCATCAGGTGTAAAATTGTAAAGATAACATCAATTATCTTTCTATTAATCTTTCAGAGTTTAATCATTCAATCTATATATAATAATGCTTTGAGGCAAACGTGATTATAAATCTCGTTTTGAATGGAATCATCTCTTGTTTTGATTTCCGTCCCGGTTTCGCGAAAAAAGATGCGATACACAAAATTGTCCCGTTTTCCCAAATTATGTGTAAACTAAAGTGCTTTTATTATCAAACAACGTAAACATAATAAAAACACGTCAATTGTTTTAGAGAATACAAGGAATAATTTTTCCTCTGACATACCGTTTATAAAATTAACTTTATGTTTAACGAATATTTTGTTTCCTAACTTTTTTATAAATAATATTTATTACAGTTTTTGTTTCTCCGTAGTGATTATTAATAAATCGATATCCTGTTTTAAGTTATAAAATATAGGGGCACGTTGCCTGTTGTCCTTGTTTGAGGAGCTGTCCACAATGCACCTCCCTTAGGGTACCCATTACATTAATAATTTACATATCTATCTATAATATAAAAATGAATCGCAAAATGTCTTGATAAGCGCGAAACTCGAGAACGGCTGAACCGATTTGGCTGATTTCTTTTTTGTTGTGTTTGTTCTAGTCTGGGGAAGGTTATTGCGGAGATAAAAATTAAAAAAAATGTCTGAAAAAGTCTAAAAATAACACTTTTCTATATTCTCATACAAAAAATTCGTAATAATATTTAAAAGTCAATTTGAACTTTAACACCATACTATAAAGTTTAAATGTTAGTGGACGGGTTCCGGGAAGGCAAAACAATCGAGTGACGTATAAATATTAATGTCAATATTTGTTAATTTTTATACATATAGCATTAAGACCAGGTTCCTTCAAACAATTTTCAAAAAACAGCCGACAGGCCAATAGGTTTTGGCAGAATAAAATCTGACGGGGAAGCTATTAACATTAAAAAAAACAATGTGACTTTGTTTTAGAGAAATAGGGCATAACAAGGTCTGCCGGGACAGCTAGTACTTCTATATATTAATAGTTAATATATACTCTAATATACCTCTTCTTATACCTGCCCTGTGCGAATTAGACTTTAGTGTATCCCAAGCCGTGCCAATATCCCTCGATCCACATGGACTGACTTCACTTTGAGTCAATCTGGGTATAGTAAAAAATAAAATTGCCTGCGTACCATTTGGGCACGTTAGTGATAATGGGAAACCGTTTAAGTGGAATTAAATGGGTAATTATTTATTGTTAGGAAAGCTTCTTTAATACTGCGGAGGCTAACCATATTATTTGAATTTTATAATATAAGAGAGCGAATAATATTATAGAAATTGTAAGCTGTGTTTCTATCTTCATGATTTTTATGAAACGTGTAATAATAACTGGTTTCGCTTCATAGATAATAAATATATTTACTTAAAATAAAATCTTAAATAGTGTATTCTACTCTTGAATTGAATTTTAATTCAAATACATATTCAACATTGTGGAAGAATATCGAATTTTGTCCATTTGTAATAATTCAATACAATGGAACGCAATAAAATCAACTGTGTTTTCCAATGTTTACATTTATTATTTATACATTTATCAATAACTTAGTACATATACTAATTGTTCTTATTTAACAGATACTTTATGTTCATTAATAATTTTAACGTTTTAGCGTTCACGTTGCTACAATACTTCAATAGCTGAAGCCATTGTATCTCATGTCATTTTATGTAAAATAAGGAAAATATTATAATTAAATTACAACAAATTAGAATACAAAATAAGATACATTGACTTTCAAATTATATATGTATATATTTTTTAATAAAATTTTATGACATTTTTTTGGTAACTCGAGGGATATCCCTAACGGACCTGACGGCGGTAAGGGCCGCCCCCCGGTGTACCGGACTTTCACCGACTACAACCCTCGGGGTGTTCCACCTTCCACCTACCGGCATCGAAGGCACGACTGGGGTCTCATCCACAATGACTGGCTGGGCATGCAGCCTTAAGTAAGCCACTACTCATTTGGGGAGAGGTGGTGTATAGAACCACCTCTCTCATGCCTCTGTGTTGTAGAGCGGCACGCGAGAACACATCCTGCGCCTCTCGTACTCTTGTTGGACGACACACTCCTTCAAGTGTGATTTTTTTATGACCTTAATTTAGTGCTCAGTAGGGGCAAAACAATATTAAAACTCACTATTTCCACTTGTTTTATTATCGACAAAATGTACATTGTAAACAGTTGCCGACAGAGCGGCCTATGAAACTGTACGCAGAATTCTAATCAGGGGATCAAAAGCGTATTGTTTAAGCGCGTCGGATAGAAAGCGCTCGGTTTTAATACGCATTAATGTATGTCGCTGGTGTTTGAACTACTATGCGCCCAAACTAGATATTGCCAGTATGTTCGACTAAAATATACAACAAAAATGTAATTCGAAAGAACGCACAAAGTCGTATATTTACTCATTTAAATTGATTATTTGTAAAGGCACGATTGTATGCATTTATATAGAAAGGCCTCCTACGTAGGCAGTTGTGCAGCGCTATCAGCTGTCACAATCACGAGCTTGACACGCCGCTTGACAGCGCTGAGCAGTCGTTGCCGACCAGTGACTGCCAGGATTCGAATTGTAGATATCTTTAAAAAATACCAATTGTATAATCATGTAATTTGACATTGTGTCAAAATAATATCCAAGAAAATGTATCTTTATGGGCTGTCGTACAGTTGCTAGTAAAACTTACCAGTATTTATTTCTTGAGACAGCTTAGACAAAATACAGTTGCTTAGCGATAACGCTAGTAGAAAAGTGTAAAATGTATGGGATTGACATAAGATTTCCAAATATCTCGTCGATATGTCGACATTTCTATTTTTTTGGACTTCGTTTTCGTTTAATTTTATTTTATAAACATTATTGTTAATCATGTTATTTTGTCTAAAGCCTCTGTTTTCCATTTAAATCAACTATCTAATATTTTTTATACACTATGGCATTTGTACGTGTAAAATTTGACTTAAAATAGTCAAATATTTGTTTTCTTTTTATAATGTCGACGATGTTAAAAGTCAATCATTAAAATCAAAACTTCTTTAGACAAAGTCAATCAAGTTGAACGGGAAACCTTTTTAAATTACAAACAGATTAATTAAAATAAAATAAATCTGGTAAACTCAAACACTTGATTACCTTTATTAAAATATTTATATGTTTAACAATTTTTTTTATTTCAAAAAGGCCGTAAGTTGGTAATAGGAGTTTTCTTTTTATTTATTATAAACATTAAGACATATTTACCAACTCAACCGCAAAATTTACATTCGCGTCTAAACCAGTTTTAAAACTCGCTTAGCACATGGTTTGATATATCTGCGGTCAAATATGGCACCGCGGTCAAGGTGTCGATGTGTAGTATAGCTCGCAATAACTATTTACAACCTGGAAATGTTATACTTATAACACCACCCGGAAATATGTGGTATTACATTCTATAGGCATCATAAATATCTAAAATGATATGGTTTTTTTTCACGTTTTTATCTTTTGAACATTTGTTAGTTATTTTTCTTTGCTCATAGCTAACACTAATATTTAATTTAATTATCCCATTTTGTCTATCTCATTTGTAGAAACTGTCTTTAAATTTTAAACATTAATTAATTTGTAATTAAAACGTTTATTTTACAAAAAGTTATAACATTTCTGCAACTACTTATAAATTAGTAAAATTTAAATCTGAGCTCTTTTTTATTTTGTCTGGTCACTTTAACCGCCGGACCAACAAGTCCGGATGTACCTATATCATTTAGCGCGACATTGTACTTGTTATTTAGTCACTACTAACTAGCAGAAAATCATATATCTTTTTATAAGAAACTTTTAAAGGGCAAATCGAATATAAACACCAATCAATTACTTATCATAAATGTATTTCATTAGTTCTCTTCTTTAGTTTTACAAAGAAGAATATTTAATTTATCTCAAGTGAAAATTATTCGAGAGGCGGTGGTTTAGCTTCTTTTAATTGAAATTAAAAAAAAAGTTTCTCGAATATATTATTGAGTACTAAAATCAAATGCTTTAGAAAATTTTATATGCATGTATTGATTCCACACGGAGTCGCTTTCGGTAGGTATGTGATCAGTTGGATGTAGATGACCGGACTAAATGATTACTCCGATCCAATTGCAAAGTTTCCTAAAGCACAGAATTTGGTTTTCTATTCCTATTCATAAAGCCCCTTTAGCAGATCTACTTATTATGTGATGTTAAACATTTAGATCACTAACCTGTAAGCTATTATTTTTCTTTGCACAACTTAGCAGTTGCATGTATCTCAACTCGCCTAAAAAAGGGTGATACACTTTCAACATATGGGAGAAAAACATTCAAAATTTTCATTTTTTTCTGCTAAATAACTGTTAATTTATTTATTAAAGCGTTTGTCCACTGCCATGCTTTTGTTCTTCAAATGTATTATGTGATTTTTATCTGTAGCCTAACTAGTGATGAAAATGCCCGGGAATTTTCCCAAAGTGCCCAAAAACTTCCTTGGGAATTCCCGGGAATTTACGAAATGTTCTCGGAAGTTTTGGGCACTTTGGGAAAATTCCCGGGCATTTTCATCACTAAGCCTAACCAGTTTTTAAATAATACCGCACAGTATTTTCTTGATTAAATATTGTATCTTTAAAAGGAAAAGGTTACACACAAGACAAACGTTTTATATTATTAACTAAAACAATAAATCAAAATGACATAATTTATGATTGCAAAGTTACGTTTTAAAGTATCTAAACTAGATTAATCGTTTAATAATGTTGCAGAGAACAGACTGTATTGGTACTTAATGTTACAATAATTTATTTATATTTTCTTTAAAATATGATTGATTTTGTTATAATCATCTCATTAAAACTTATCACACATAATGCTTCTTGGAGTGGTCGACGATAAATAAAAGTAAACATTTTATCACTTGTTTAAGTAGCGAACGTTGAATTTAGATTACTGGAGTAAGAGAGTAACTAGCTGGGTGAATGAGACTAGTGAGTTACGTGACTATGTAACTACTGTTACTATGTAACGTCGTTCGATGTCTAGACTGTTTATTTTCTTGATAAATCTCTACGCGACTCTTCATGTTATTAATCATCTGGCTAGGGATTCGAAGTGTTGTATTAGCTTTAAGGACTTAAGTTAGCGAAATTTTGATGAATCAATTAACGCAGTGGCCAAATGGTAGATTTATTTATTTTATTTATTTTTATTTTTTACATTTTAAGGGCGGCCAGTGGCCAACACTACAAGACAAGAAAAAAACAATCAAAAAAAATGCACATCAATGTGTTGCGCCGTTTAAGGCCACCACATCGTGCATCGAAAATACAAACAATACTACTTACAAAACAAACACACTAACAAATAACAATAAAACATTGAAAGAGAAAACATAGGCAAATAAAAATCATATTAACAACTACTGCGTGTCCCTCAACCACCCGATGATTTTTTTTTTAAAGACCGGCAGACTGTCAGCGAAAACATCGATAGCACTCTCCAGTTCGTTAAAACCGCGAGATAACCTACAAATAGGCGAATTATAATCCAAGGATGTCCGAGCATACGGTGGGACGAGCAAGTTTACTCGGTTCCTGGGGTAACGCAGGGGCACCCTAAAATGGAATCGCTGGAGCAAAACTGGACAGTCTGTTGCTGTTGCAGATTTAAACACTTCGAGTCATGAGTTTGATCCCCATACGAATGAAATATTTGCAAGGCCTACAAGTAATAATTTCAGGTCTGGATGTTTGCGTGTAGAATACGTATTTACAAGCGCACCCACGATACAAGTAATCCGTACTGTGGGGCAACGTTTTAAATGTAATTTTCCACACACCACGTATATGTAAATTTTTCACCTAACAGATTAGTTAGAGTTGATTTTTCTTACAATTTCAAAACCGGACGACAATAGAATTTGGTTATACTAATAAAACGTTCTCTATTGCAGATAATGTCATCGAAGAAGTCCTTATTAGTAATGCTAAGTGTAGTATTATTCATATCAGTTACAAATGCTCTCGTGCCCTTGTCATCGAGCGCTAATGAGATCAACTATTTTACTAAAAGAAGATCGTCGAACTCCGGGACCACGTTATACCCGCAAGCGACCCCAACGAGAGACTTGAAAACGCTTGATGGTATATGGAATTTTAGAACATCTCCGTCAGATCCCGAGTATGGATACCGAAAAGGATGGTACGAACAGGATCTTGAAAAGGTTACTATTTTTTACGATTTAGCTATTTATGTTGCCATCATAAGGTTGTAGCGCGCTGGGTGCCGTCTAGATTGCGACCACATTACTTGCATGCAAAATCTTTAAGGCTGCATTTACACCAAGCTATTTATTGATACATCGCACAATGTCAATTGACTTAAACATTTAAATTTTCCTTATTAATTTATTGAAAGTTATGGACTCTATATATATATGGTGGCAATAGTAATTTGCCTTAATGGCATGTCTCATCAAATGCCCTTAAGTAAATGGGGCATAATAGTAAATATCTTCGTGCCTGTCACGTTTCGGCGCCAGACCTTGTGTATTCAATATCTTTCTCTTTCCTTCTTCTTCAATATTGGAAGCACGATGATGACAACTCATTATTTTTATCAAGCAAAAGTTTAAACATTCGCAAAAGTTGAATTTTATTATTTTTCATATTAGCAGTAAAATATCTTTTAAAATAACTGATCTACTAACTGAACTTCTATAATAACTATTCAGACCTTTGGTTAAATTTAAACCCGTCTTCTAATAAGGTCGGTTTATTTTATACAGGATACGAACGTGCTGTTTTCATGATGTTCACTCAGCTATTCGTTAACCTACAGAATTAATTGATCCCGATTTAAATTATGCTAGTATTGTATTATAATGTACGAAAACATGTTATTATCATTCGACCAAAACAATTATAACGAAGTGGGGTATCCAAGATGATAGTAAATTTCCAAGATAAATAATGATTTCATATTTTCTAAACAAATCGTTTTAATTATTTTAATCTAGCAATATAAAACAGACAATATTCTGTACTACTCTTTTTGGAACTTTTAGTCATTTTGATACAATCATTTTTATTGATTTTGCTGAATAGTAAGTAATAATAGTTTATGGGATGCAAACCTCATAATATTATAAGAATCAGGCCTAAGTATAGGTATAAACAGACATAATAATGTGTCAGAAAATGATAATTTTATAACAACACTTTCGTCCAAAATGTTTTACTATGGAAATCTTATTCATCGTTTTTTTTAATCTTTCCTTTTATTTAAACCTCAAAGGTACCTTGAATAATTGTCCGAGTGTTATTATTATACAAATAGTGACTGATAACGATGAATATTGTATAATATTTTATTTCAATAGTTTTTTTTTATTCTAATAAACTTGACCCTGACGTATTGAAGTTTTTTAGCACGTCCGAATGAGTTTGTCCTTATTCTTTTGACAAAAAAATGTTTTAAATGTTGTTAGGTGCGACTAATTTTAATAAAATCTAAGCAGCATGTTTTTATTTTAACTTAAAATTATAATATAATATATTTATTCTTGGTAGTGTACCATCTTTGTTAATTAATTAATTTATTCATTCCCACTAATAACCACGAATATATCGGCAAATATAAATGAAATTAAAAATAGCTGAAGGTATTTTTTATGTAAAATTAAATATGAATCGATAATATAACTTAAACGCTCTATAGTAATCTGTTTTTGTCGTTAAGATCATTACCGTTGTCGTAATGCTTATAAAGGTCACACGAGACAAAGATTAGGTTTTTCTTCTATATTATAATAACTCTTTGATAAATTACATACTGAAGTGATAATTCATGCTTGCATTAATGAGTTGACAATTATATTTAACCGGTTTTAAAAAAAGGAAAAGGGTCAGTGTTCGACTGTATTTGTTTTTCTTATATACGTCCATCTATAACTTCGTTATTAATCGACCGATTTAGACAGTTTTATTTTAACCATGAAGATATATCACAAGGTTGATTCTGTTGTAAGTTGTTGTGTAATATACTCCAGACTTGCGATGACCATGAAAAACCCAGATGTTTTAACTAGTATGAGTTTGACACACCTCTGCCTAAGAAAATACCGTAAAAAAAAACCTCTATACGCAAATAACATACTATAGCTTTGTAAAATTATTGGTGATAAATGCTTACTTCAGACAGGTCCTGTGATCCCGATGCCTGTACCGTCTTCGTACAATGACGTCGGGGAAGACGTAACGCTCCGCGACCACGTCGGCCTGGTGTGGTACGACCGACGGTTCTACGTACCTCCATGGTGGAAGTCTGCGAACCAGCGCGTCTGGCTTAGGTTCAGCAGTGTGCATTACGCAGCAGAAGTGGTAAGTTGACTATTTGTGAAGCTAGTTCGTTGGAACGCAAAAACGAATATTGGTTAGAACTCACTTAATAACAGAATATTGCAAGATTGGAATAAATTGCCTCAATACATTGTTGACGCACCATCAACGAATAGTTTCATAGTTAGACTGAATAGATGGCTCTCATCTCAGTCAGATTTTTAAGTAAGATCAACGCAGTACTAAACAATACACATAGTTGAACACACCAGCTGAGACATAGGCATATCAGCTAATAGCTGTTCGGCTATTATTTGATAATAATAATAATTTTACTCTCCCGACCATCGCCACAGAGCTACAGTTTAACTGTTATTTCCATCCCGATAACAGATGGGAAAAACGCAAAATCATTGGTGATTCAACAGTGATAAATGGAAATCACGCGGACTGGGATCGAGATTGCACTTTTTTTTTACACTGGAACGGCACGGTGTCTACAGCAAACCTGATGGAAAGCACGGTGTAGTCCAAAAAAGACAACGACCACCAACAGCAAAAAAACCATCGATAGCCGCAGCGATCATGCCGGCCTGAACAATTATCTCTTCACGTTTCGCTTAAGAGACCCAATATCATAAGATGATGGAAACACGCTCGCCGAAAGACCATTCCACAGCCCGACAACTCGGCAAAAGTAAGAGATAGAGTTAGAGAACTTCTTAAAATGACTATGACAATACTACGCATGTGAAAGAAACGTAAAGAAACGTAAAGAAATACATATGTGCAATAAACAATTAATAAATCATTAATGTTTAAAAACGTTTCAAAGTTTAAGGAGCTTTTCTGAAATTAGACTTTAGTCATATAAATAGTCACGTAAATATTTGTAGGGACCACTTTTTGCATATGATACACTTTACAATCTTAAGCCTCAAAAATGATGATGTCTCGGCAGTCAAAATATTCATAACTTGGTAGAACGCCAAGAAACGCAAATTAATTTCACTCGTCTACCTGAAGTATTCTCAAATATGTTCCAACCAGTATATAATATATTATTATGCACTTTTACAAAAGGATTATAAAATAAAAAGCGGATTACTTTTGTACAGCAATGGTTATTTCTTTTTTTTTTAATATAAATAAATATCAATTTACATCACTAATAATAAATCATAAGATAATATTTCTAATTAACCAAAAGAGATAGCTGTGGAAATTTTTCATTGCTCGAAATTATGGTAGCGGTTACATAATTTAATAACATTTACGATAATATTTAAAAACACGCTTATAATAAGGTAGGCTTTGATAGTAATTGAATTCGTGGTTGAATTCTAACCTCAACATGAGACTAAGAACTCGTTTTTCGCATAACAATGTTTTTGTACGCATAACTTATTGAAATAAGAATAGTACGTGTCAGTTATGAAATATTATTACATTATACTATTATGTAATAAACTTTTGATTTGTTTAAACATTATATTTATTTAAAATAATTATTCACATATAATATTATCATTTTCGTTCAAAAACACTTTATTTGAAATATTATTGTACACTATAATACACACATCAACAAAAGTCTCATATTTAGCCCGTAAATAAAAACCTTTTCGTATAACACTTCTGGAATTAATGTACTGGCCACTTATAAATTTAAAAAGTAAATAAATATGTGATAAGCATAAGTTCTAAGTTCAAATTTTATAAAACTAATGTTCACTTTCTTACATATGTTGGCGGTAAAAAGATGTTGAGAATATTGTGATTGTTGTAGTGTCCTTTAAAATTATCGAATATTAGCATAATTTTTGAAAAAAAAAAACAGCTCATAGACAGCCTCGGAAGCTCTTAGAAAGACTGCGACCTGGACACTAGGTGGTTTGAGCACCCAAACTGCGAGAATGAGATTGCACGATATCAGTTTCAAATTACATAGGTAGCTGCGGGCCATGCTCTTCGGCGTGGCAATCTAATACGAAGATTACAGTGCCATTATAGTACAGGATTCCCTAGGCGTGTAATGGCTTCGTAATGTACTCATCGAGCATATATATGAATTTGCTCGGTAAAATGGCGTTCGAAGAATTGCTTCAAAATTTACATATGGTAAAAAATCTTTTCCTACATATCTCGCGAACTTAGATCATATCTTGCTTTAAGTTCGCGCGTGTAAATGGGATATCTTCCCAGGCCACTCGAGACAGCCTGATATATAGCATGCCGAGACCGATAGTCGACTTAACTAGTGCATTAGGAGGTCCTACTGATTACTGAATGCAACCTGGTATCCATTTGTAATGTTTAAATTTGTATGTCACGGCTTTTTTTAGGTTTCTTCCTCCTTTGACTACAATTATATTTTAAATTACAAACAAATCATATAATACTGTCTATATTTTTTTTTTAAGACTTTCTGGATGTGTTTATTAAGTAATCTATTGTAAAATTTATCGTAACATTAACTGTCTTCAGGCTTTATTTTTTTTTAATATCATATCCAGAAACCATAAAAGCTTTGAAAACTTACATAAAAATATCTATATTTTGGCTAATTAACCAATCACTTTTATCTATACAGATTTAAAAACTATCTTTTATGCGAACAAAATTAATTCATGGATGTGCGTGGATCTGTTTTTTTATGGTATAATATATAGTATTTATTTTTATAGTTTAGTAAAAGGTTTGGCTGACAAAGATTAAAGGTGTATATTGGTTATGAAGGATAGTTTTTTCTGTTTTCTTTTGTGCTTATTGTGTTTTGTTGATTGGTTGTCTTTTCTGTATTTTATTATGTAAAATGATTGTATATTTGTATAACTGTACCTATATATAGGGTTGTCCCAGTGAAGTGGCTGTGTCGTCCGCAAGGCCCTGTCAGAATACCAGCGCTGCAGAGTCTAGTGCTCTGTAGCACAAGCTGAGACAGGGGCCTTATTGGCGCCGGCATAGACTTTTTTTATGTATTGTTTGGTTGTTTTTTTATGTTTTTTGTCTTTTCTGTGTGTTCTATTGTACAGTGTAGTTACTTTTATATGGCTGCTGTTAATAAAACGTTTTCTTTCTTTCTATCTATCTTTCTTTCTTTATTTATTTATTAAAATTTAAATCATAGGGCCCATATTACATTTTAAAATATTTGACATAAATGTACAACAAACCACATTCATCAAAGTATTTAAATTAACTTATGTAAAACATGTAATTTTCCAAAACAATATTTTATATTGTTATTCCAAATTTTTAATTGATTCACATAAATAAACAAATATTTGCTAATTTAAAAGACTAAATTCAACGTATATGTTTTAATATTGCATGAAAATTATGTGAAATGGACGAAGCAATACATAAATGCATGTATTGCTTGCCATCATATATTTGTATGTCTAAAAATAAAAATAGGCGAACCTATAAAAATGTAAATCACCAAGTTCCCATAAGACAAAGCTGTGCTTGCGAACGTGTACTGTTCAAAATAACCAAGATTCACACGATTAGCATATTATAAACGGGTCTCTTGGTCGTTACATCATCTTTTAGACACATCCTTCTTCAGAATATCTACGTCAAAAGATGTAAAGAATTTTAAACAGTTGGCGCACATCCATATTTATTTCACATATAAGTGAGCTTATCCTAACTTAGGCTTAACGTTGCATTTATGGAAACTTGGGTCTCTAATAAGGATACCAAATGTTTGGTTACATATGAAGTATTTATGAAAAAAATGCAACCAATTTCCTTAATATGTATAGACATGTATTGAATACGTAATGGTACCTTTACCGCATATAAAAGTACCCTTTTTCCTAATTTATATTTACAAATAGTGACTACAGAACTCCATACTCATGCAACAATTAACTGGTAATGGATATCACCTATTCATTATAAATAAACCAATATTTGGTTTTTGTAGTTGATCGTTACGCTTTCTTAATTTTCCCAATCATGAGAATACTCAGGAAAAAGGGCTTAAACGCTTGTATTTACTAAATTTACCAGCTCATAACGAAGTTTCTGTCGTCAAGCAATTTACTCGATTGTAATTGAACAATTTGTCAAGTGATACCAATCTCCTCAATAGATACTAGCGGGCATTCAGTGTAAACAGTAGGTAGGTAAACTTAAAAGCAGTTAGCAATAAAAATCTTTTATACTGATCAATTGTATATTTTCTTATAGTAATTATAGAAAATTTCAAATGTAATAATTATATGCATAGTAGAAAGATTATTCATAATTTTGAAAGCTTTTAAAGTTTCAAGTAAAGTCTTGTGAATTTTTGTCTTGTAGAAATTTTGATTTTCCACGAAACTCGTGCTATGTTATACGTCAATTTGTTTCTATGAGGTGCCTGAGAGCAGCCACAATCTTCAGCGGCTATAGTTGACAGGTGACCTTCACGACTCTCATTATAAAGGGAAATTGGCCACAATTAATTCCAGTGTACCAACATCAAATAATGTTTAAAGGAGATGCTTTTAGCCCGTTAGCATTTGGAAGACAAATGCGATATTCTTGTGTAAAAAGAGAACTTTCAAAATCGTTAAAAATCATAACTCGAAATCTTTTCGCATTAAATAAATTTTCGGTGCGAAAGGTCAATTCTATTAGTTATAAAAAAATCTTCACAAGCGACTTCCCGCCAGAAAATATGTCAGTCTATAGGAAAAATTCTATATATTTTTAAACTAAGTAGATATTTTCATTTATCATAAGAGAACGTAAATATGACATCGTTTAAAAATATATTGATTTAATCAAAACAGTTCCACTATCATTGCTTTTCGGATTATCACGAAAAGTAGCCCCCAAATTCTGTTTATCAATTATTATTTCAATTTATTAAGTTCTACTTATAAAATCACATCATAATCAATTCCATTCTCACCATCATTGTGAACAGATTTCATTCATTCGACAGCAGCTCTAGTCTAGAGGGCAAGAATCACTGACCTCGCCTAACTGATGTTACTCAATTAGCTTTCTAACAACATGTCAATTGCATCTGTTAAACGTTTTTGTCAGACGACTTTGCTTATGTGAACTTTGATAAAACCGATTATAATTGCTTCAATTTTTGAATCAAGTTTTTACTATTAAAACCTCGTTGCAGAAACGCTCTGTTTTAACGGCGGCGTAGAGGCTTCATGAATTTGGAAATAATAAAAAAAAAAAAAAAATTGTTATCTCTACTTTATTATAGTAACATGTATTATATAAAAATGATACCAAAAACATTGAAATCAAAATAAATGTCATAATTAACTGTTATTTGAAAAGGGATCACTATTGAAATAAGTTAAGCAATATATTTGTAATGTCTAAAAAAAAATGATTTGGTATAGTTGTATTTATAGGAAAGTTATGTCAATGTCGCTTTCACGATTTCTGCGTGGTGCGCTGATAAACAACAACAAAAATAAAAAAATATTGTTTTGTATTCAAAAAGAAGAACTTTCAATAGCTTTTTTTATACCTTCAGTGCAGAGTCAAGTCTTATTACTATTGTATAATAATTTAGTCATTTATTTTAATAAGCATCGTTCTCCGTAAAAACAATTACTGTCTAATTAAATAAATAAATGCTAGTAAAACACACGTATGTATATAGAATCATGGCAAAAAAAAATATCCCCTAGCAAGTATGTAAAAGGAAATGGAGGTCATGAAGGACCTCCATTGATGACCGCCATGTGACGAAAGTCCAACAATAGCCGCTTATGTTATTTCAACTTAAATTTACTGCAACTGAAGCTCTCAAAATCATACAAAAATAATACAACAACCACAAGTAATGACAAAAATATATCATAACCCAGGCACAAAGTAATCGTACTTTATTTGATAGCAACATACCACGTTATTTATCACATATTGAATACATCAAGTTTGAATCGAGTAGGTACTGCAACTTTGTAACTGAGACCTCATTTCTCCTCGAAACATTTGTAATTTAATCGCACAATATATTCATAAAGCATAGTAATTTGTTATTTAGTAAGACACTCATGGTGTGTTTGTAAAGACACTAACATATTGTTGTACTAAAATTAACTTGTAAGTACCCTAGGTAGGTTATTGTATGTACCTGGCTAGTATTCGTAAAGAATCGAATCTGAATATTGAAGGTATAAAATACTTGTTACTATCACAACTAGACAATACAAACATACAAACAATACACACAAGCTTTTGGACAATAAATGGTGATTTTTAAATGAATCCAAATAGACCTGAGATGTCCCTAACTACTGAATAGGAATAGTACTAGCCATGATACACGAGCCACGAGTTCTAGAAATTATAGTTTCAATAAATATAAGCTAACTGTAAAAACTACGAGCCTAGCTTTTCGTAGTATTCACTAAAATACCCTAAAGTATACTTATATCTATATAAGTATATATATATACTTATCTCTTAGGCTATATCTTCGTTATTTTAAGATAGATGTATTAAAATATTTTCATTGTTTATACATTATCTAGTTCGACTTTCAAACTCATACGCTTCATCAAAATTGATCACTATGAAGCTACAAGCGGAACTTTATGTATAAAACATTGAGATATACTATTTTTTCTTTTCAATCATTTACCCTTACTCTACACATACAAGAGGCCGTTTGATGAGACATTCCACTAACTTTACACCATTCCTGAGCGCACTTTATGCGGTTAGCTATCGGATCATCCCCACACTCGTTCGTCGCCCAGCGCAATTCCTTTGTGTTTTTCACGGGGCATAAATCCGCGTAAACCAGCGATATGCAGGAATATAAACAATGTAACTGAAATGTCTCGCCTCTTCTTTTTTTGCTGTGAACCGCCAAGGAGTTGAATTCACTTGTTGCGTCTGTTTTTCCAACATCTTACTACATGAGAATCTTCAAACATCGAGTGAATCGGTATTTGCTGCGTGAGTGCGTTCAATCATTGGCCTCATTATCACTTTCTATCAGTTAAGGTTGAGGTCAAGCGCAAACCTGTCTGTAATAAAAAAATCACTATGTTTATATTATCTTCGAATTATTGCAAGAAACTTTGTTTGTCACCTCAATTGTGTTCAGAGTGTTTTAAGGAAAAACAGGCAACATAGTATAATGTAATTTGTTATCTTATATAAATTAATAAAATATATTGTACAATGTAATTTTTTTAAATATTTTAATGTTGTATATCCTAAATTTACATATAAGTCCTTATTCTATTAAATTATTTTAAAAAATCCAACGCAATATCCAGTTAACTTCAACGAGCAGAGCGTCACTCGAATATGGGTGACGTGGTGACTATCGTATTATAGGTTCCTCAACTCATGACAACATTGCCGTTCACTAGAACCTTCTTGTCGTACACTTTAAATTTGTGAAATGAGCTTCTTGACGCAATATTTCTTCTCGATTTACGACATGGATTTCTTAATAAAAAAGATTGAAAACACTCTTTAGCGGTATGATTACACTTCCAAAATTGCAGTTGTCTATATGCTACATTGACGGCTTACCATCAGATGGGCTATTCGCTTGTTTACATTTCTTTTACATAAAAAATGTAAGCTAAGCCACAATTGACACTGTATAAATATAGACATTCCATTAACAATGTATTCAAATAAGATCGACTTCTGATTAAACCACTTGGCTTACATGAGTGAAACGTCTCATCAAACAGACTCGAGTAAATACAGACCAAACCATTTATAATGTTTTTTAAGACAACAAGAAACTATTTCTTCTTACTAAGTGATAGATGTAATTTATATTTAAGTGGATTGCCACCACCTTTTATCGTAAAAATAACAGGACAGTGGATTGTTTCAACAAGTCTCTTTTTAAGATCAATTTGTATATCATACGTAATATAACTAGCTTACATTAATTATTCTAAGGTCACTAGATGCAGTTAAACGTTGTGTTTGCGTATTGGTATTACAATGGCCATAACTTATAAACCTCATCTTTCTATTTTTCAATGTTTATTCAATTTCAGTTTTGCCATCAATATTGCTAGTTCTTGTAGACTATAAAGAAAGAAACTCTAGTCTTAACCGAACGGATATGTAATGTTACTATAATAAAACCTCAGATCTGTAAAACGGAATTCCGTTTTCATAGAAAATCTCATTTCCGTATGTTTGATATTTTAGACTTTTAATCCAAAGAAAGCATTGCACTCAGACTGGATGTTATTCCAGTCTAAAGCGATGACTTAAAAATACAATGCGTATTCCTGAAACGAGAGTCAAATTACTCCCTTCCTTGTAAATCTGTATTCCGAACAAAATGTATTAAACATTTTTTACGCCGCCCACGCGAGGTTGTTGCACCCTGTTTTAAAATAAAACACATGGCGTATACTCCAAATGTTTTTCAAGAGTTTTAGCTTGCACATTTCATATATCTCGGTACTATATCAAATGCTATAAACAAAAATACTGTAAGAATGTGACAAATATTTTTAAGGAGGCGAGAAAAAATTTTCAAGTATAAAGAAGTGACGGCTCGTGCTTACTACTTATACCAGTCCATACATGGCGTTATATTAGATTAATAAAAAAAAACTGTTACTTTATGTTGTAATTAAAATATATTCACCATGCATCAAGCTTACAAACTTATATTGATAATATTTTGTAAAAAAAAATAGTTTTTACAAATACTTACGTCCAACATATTTTTGTTTGAATAGTTCTTAACATTATAACAATATTGACAGTATACCCGTTTAATCGATATGCGCAATGTTTACATGCCAGAAACGCATTTCCTTAGTATCTAGTGGACACATTTACAGATAAGTTGATTGAGCAATATATTCCAACACAAACTCTATCAGTTTACCTTCAATGTTTACTCCCTTCTAGTGTTGCTATGTATGAACAAACAATGCTAGTAATGTCTTCATTAAGGAATTTCAAGGACTATATTAGAAGTAGTATTTCATGACTTTATTTTCTTTATTGAATGAAATAATATTTACTTACAAAAAACTAATGTATAAATTAATAAATAGGTTTCCGAGGTGGCAGCACGATTGCCTGAACTGAGCCATGACCACAGTCCAGCAGTGTAAAGACTGTATTGACTTGGTTTGGCCTGTCGCACTTCGGGATCAGTTTGTTTATATCCAGTTGTATTTCACCTAGAGACTTTCCGTTGTGGTATATGTGGGCCGACATAGCGATAGCAACTGTTAACGGGTTTTCGTCCCATCCCGTCAATTCATTGCCGTCCTTTGCCTACATTCTATTTTCCATCAAGTGCAGTACAGTGCAAACTTTGTCGTGACATTATAGGAAAAAAGCTGTATGTGTAGCTCCCAAATCACTTGTGTAGCTCCCAAGGCACTTCACAAATCACTCATTGTGTATGTATTCTGTATGTGTATGATATGGAGGTATGGTGTAGGTGAGGATCTGTGATGTGTATTCACGAATTGGAAATTATTTTAAGCGATTGTGATGAGGGAAAAAATGCGATGGGACGTTTGTCAGTATAAAAGGAGAACAGTAACGTAAAGAGTGCTATACCCCAGATGGCGCTTGTGTTTTGGTGCGTTCATACTTTTATTGTTTTTGACGTTCTAGGGTTGCGCCTTTTGGCGCGACTACCAGCATAACTTATGTTTATTTTTTAATTAAGTAAAACCCATGACAATTTACATACCAAGTAAGTAAGTAAGTTCTATTTAATACGACTATAGATATTTATTCCTAACTACAAAAAAATACAATAAACATAGCAATATCTATGTAAATTATATTGTGCTTAACACGTAAAACCTGTTCAGGACAATAAAAATACACTTAATATAGTATAATCATTGTCAATTTTGGAATATTTTAAATAAATTAAGAATTACGTTTGAATATCAGCATATAATTAAATTAGAATACAAAACTGGTTATAGTAATACCTAACACCGGTTATAGCATGTGTAAGTGCCCTGAGAGCGATTTCGACAGCTACTGGTCACGTTGGGCACGACATTAAGCGCAATGTGACTACAGACACTAATGCATCTCTGCTTACCCCGAAGGGGATATAGCGTGATGATAAATAATTCTTATTATTTAATCTCGATATAACGATGTGTATAATATCATTTCCTCTGGACAATGTTTTTTTTTTTTTCAGTGGGTTAACGGTAAACCTGTGACTTATCATGAAATCGGCCACCTTCCCTTCGAGGTTGAAATAACTGATGTGGTATATTACAACAGCAGCAATTTACTCACTGTTGCTGTCGACAATATGCTTCTGAGCGACACTGTGCCACAGGGGAGTGTTAAAGACATCGCCATTGGGTAAGTAATCAAAGGATGAGTTGGATTTAATGAAAAAGCCCCACCTCCGCTTTTTATAAGTTTTTTAAGTGCATTATGAATATATTGATGGACAAAAATGACCAAAAAATCTCAAGAAACAAAAGCAGACAGCGGTGCTGATCAACGCAAGAACAAAGATCAACATTGATTGTATCTAAAATAGTAGGGAACCCATAACTAAGATTTAACTAAAATGGCTTCTTTGAGCTATGCATCTTTAGAGGCCTTCTCTGTCGTGGTATATGTAGATGGACAAGGCGATGGTGACTGTAAATGTATTCCTCCCTTGGTGCTCGCTGCTGATCTTGGACTACATTATTTTCCATCAGGTGTGGTGTAGTCACTTTATCTAGCCAGTATACAATAAGCGGTCTTGTGAATTAACACATTTTGAACTTTCGCGATTTGTACTTATTAAAAATACTTTAACGTGTCCTGCGCGCGAATTAACCTACTTTTACGTTTCGATCTGATTCCACTGGTCATGGTCACAACCGGGTTGACGTGCAGCGGAGCTATCTTCGGGGACGGTAAAAAATTAAATTAATTCTATTCAAATTATCAAGAACAAAATGGGTAGAAGAAGTAATTTCTCGCTTCCGATGAAAATTCCACGGTGGGTCAGTCCGCTCGTGACACTGACTTGTGTAACCAGGTCAAAACTTCAAGCCATAATTAAAAATAAGTTAATCCGCGCATAAGACTCGTTAAAGTATTTATAATGAATCTTGTGAGTTTTTAACGTTGTTTAAAAATTGTTACGATAGTGTAATTTTGGAGCAGAAGGAGGCCGCCGAAAGGGTCAGAGAGCGAACATCTTCTCTGGCTATTAGGCGGCCAAGACACCGTCGGTGGAGAGATGCGTTCGCTCAAAGCGAGCGCGATATTCCCCGATGACAATAGCCAGAAAGTAGACTTGAGGGAGTCTTCTGTCCGGATAAGAGGGAGGCGGTGTGCAATGTCCGGCGCGCCGCCTGTGAGATAGTTGTTGGAAGGGTGGGCTCTTTACCCCTACCACTCCCAGAGAGGCAGCCTCGACAAGGCATTTTGCTCTCCGGGCGTCTGGATGAATTTGGTTTCCCAGGCCCGGGTGGAGCGATTAGAGGGACACCCCGGGGGTTTTTAGTCAGTAGGAGTCTGACTCACCGGAGTTGCTGCCATCACATCGGCCCTGATGGTCCTATGCAGGATTTTCCCCCGAGACACCAAAAAAAAAGTGTAATTTTGGAGCATTATGACTTAGGAAAATAAATTCAATGATTGAACATTTCATATTGAATTAAGGAAAATTAAATTTAAAATTTCGCCGAATTCACGATATGGTGAGTTCGGTATCATCCTAATATGTGATGTGTTTATTTCTGTGAAATCGTATTAAAATTAATATTCATTCCACACTTCACACGGCATTGCGACAGTGCCTGCCTATACTTGAGAGCCATGTAAACAAGTCGTTCAATGTGTGTTCAAGTGTTGGTTACCAGCCCAGACTATGTTTTATTAAATATTCTTAATATAGTAGATATACATGTAATTGTTTTGTCACTAAGCCCACAATTACATTGGCAAGTTTTTTTTAGATATAGGATGCGTATTTAACATTTGCCATTTTTTGCTCATATAAACAATAAAGCTACTGGTATATTTAATCAGAAAACAGTTTCTAAGAGATACTGGAAAATACTCTTTTCAATAGTATTAAAATGCTGCCGTACCACAACGTACATTAAACAAAATTACTAAGCAATATAGCAAAGATATATGTTTTAATATAAATATTTATTTTTTATATAACTGTGTCACTTTTACATCACGTCTGGCTAGCGTCAAATATGAAAGTATAAAGAAAACAATATTTTTTTTCGAACTGGGCAATACATTGGTGGCCGAGATAGACCGTCACAACTAAACCGGGCGAGTAAAACAATACTATTATAAGAGACTATGGTACTGTCACTGATCGAGGAATTTAGCATATCTCTAAACTTTTTATAAGGATTCTTGATAAAGACTAATTAAAGGATACCACAGGCTTTTATCAAAAGAGAATAATTATCTTAAGTTTTTTTTCAAAGAGGATTTGTTAAAGACATTTTTTTAATTTTAATTGGATGTTATATGTTTTACAGAAATAACAAAGTACGTCTTGAGCAGACGTACACTTTCGATTTCTACAACTACGCTGGTATTCATCGGACTGTGTTCTTGTATTCCACCCCACAGACGTACATAGACGATGTTATCGTCAATACTGACATACAAGGCCTGACAGGTAATTTAAATATTTTCAACGTATTTACAATCAATAATGGTTCTACCTCTTAATTAAATAAAATTCGTTAACATAATATTTAGCATACGTTTATAAGTTATTTTATAAAAGCTTAATATGTTAATCATGACGGTATAAGATGGAATAACTGATATTAGTTATAACGATATTTTTCTTAGTAAGACCTATTCATATAAATGTATATTTATAAATTTCAATTTACATATGTGTAGGAATAGTAATACAATAATTTGTTTACTTAAATAACACAACTCATACTGTATTGAGATATTGTCATTAAAAGGAATTTAATATTAAAAATAAAATATAGAAAAAAGTTACATAAACAACTATAAATGTTTGCAAGAATTTTGTATTTAGCAAATTCTTATATTTTTAGGATTTGTAGTTTACAATGTAACTCATAAAGGAATCAGCAATGGTGACGTATTTTGTTTGGTTCAAATGTTTGACAAAAATGATGTTCAAGTTGTGGCCTCAAACGATTGCGCCGGTTTGCTCGAAGTCGGCAACGCTAACTTTTGGTGGCCCTATCTAATGCATCAAAACCCCGGATACTTGTATACTTTCAAGGTACATTCTCTATTATAATTTTAACATAATATACTAGTTTTTACAGCCTATACGTAAAATAAGATTGATTTATGTGTACAATTTTGTATTTTACACAAATTAACCAATAATTATAAAAGATTTATATTAATATTATTTTCTAGGCCTTCCTTATTGGTCCTTTTGGAGATATAATAGACACGTACTCGCAAAAGATTGGTATTCGTACCATAACCTGGAATAACAGTACCATCTTCATAAATGAAAAGCCGCTTTATTTGAAAGGTTTTGGCATGCACGAAGATTCCGACGTAAGTTGCACGCTATTATCTAACTTCCTGGAGGAATAATAAACAATATTTAGTATTAATTAACACATTATTTGAGTATTGCCGGCGTTAAACTTTTCCCACTAATCTAAAATAAATTAATAAACCACGATTTCATAATATAATTACTTACATAATATTAAATTACGCTAGTCTACAGGTAACAAAAGAAAATTCATTTGTCACAGGTTTTTTTATACGAATTATGTTATATTCTATTCTCAGTTACGAGGCAAAGGATGGGATCCTGTGTTGTGGGTGAAAAACTTCAATCTGATCAAGTGGGTAGGCGCCAATGCTTTCCGTACCTCCCACTACCCGTACGCTGAAGAAATATATCAATTGGCCGACGAGCACGGAATAATGATTATTGACGAATGCCCTAGCGGTGATACTGAGTGAGTATTTTAAATATTAAACTTATTACTGATAAATCTATCAGATTTTTCTAACAAACAGAGGGCTCAGAAACTGCTCCAAAACGCCAAAGTCACTGACAATGGACACTCGATGACAGTCCCATTTTCTAATATCGTATATTCATAAGAAGTTCATCAGAACAGTGACTTACAAGAAGTAGCCAGTTTTCTTAAGTGTAGCCTGATAGCTCAATGATAGAAAGTAGCGACCCTATTTTAGAGATGTGCCAAAGTACCAAAGTGATTGCAAAAGGACACTCAATGACAGTCCCATTATCTAATATGGTATATTGATAAGAAGTTTAACAGAACAGTGACTTACAAGAAGTAGCCAGTTTTCTTAAGTGTAGCCTGATAGCTCAATGATAGAAAGTAGCGACCCTATTTTAGAGATGTCTCAAAGTACCAAAGTGATTGCAAAAGGACACTTAATGACAGTCCCATTATCTAATATGGTATATTCATAAGAAGTTTATCAGAACAGTGACTTACAAGAAGTAGCCAGTTTTCTTAAGTGTAGCCTGACAGCTCAATGATAGTAAGTAGCTACCCTATCTTAGAGGCTGGGGGTTTTGTATTGAAGCTAGATACAAGCTATTTTCTGAAGTTTATTTTCCTACTAAGAATATTTTATTTCCTTACAACAATTATGCTAATATTTTTCGATTTAATCTACTTCTAGTCCTTTAATTTTTAGTGTTACTAGTAGGTACCTTATTTACCTGATACTATTCTAATAACTATATACAAGAAAATAATTTTACATAATTTTTTTTTAATTGAATTTTCAGTATATTCAGCCCGCAACTCATGGCGAAACATAAGCAGTCTCTCACAGAATTGATTCGCCGCGACAAGAACCATCCCAGTGTCATTATGTGGTCTATCTCTAACGAGCCAAGATCATCCAATAGACTTGCTGATGCTTACTTTCAGTAAGATATCAATATTCACTTTGAGGCGTATAAACTTTTAATATATTTATTAAGTTTTAAAAAGAAATATAATATAATACAACAATTTCACTATTTACATAGATAACAATGAACTGGAAAAAAAAATTACATCAAATAAATCATTTATAATCGCTAATCAAATTTTAATTTTGATCAACAGCCTAGCAAAGTTTTCGTTCAGTTTGAAATAATTAATTACCTGTTACCTGATAAACTTTAAAATAACAATATTGTTTTAAATAATAAAAGTTAACACCTTCTTAAATAAAATTGAATATTGAAAGTAATTCAAATGCATTTTTTTCCAGGGAGATAGTAAAACATGTCAAAACAATGGACCTCTCAAGACCAGTTACTATTGCAATATCACAACCGTATAACACAGATAAGAGTGTAAGTACAAATTTGTTTAATTCTTCATAAACCTTCTAAATACATAGACAGTGAGTAACGTCCTTCTTGGTCGGTAACGCTCCTTGGATTGTAATTGTCCAAAAGTGGTAGTGTCCACGTTAGGTGAGCCCTCAGCTTGTTATCGACAATTGTTTAACAAAAAAAAAATTGACAAATGTTCTTTTTCCAGGGTCAGCATTTAGACGTCATCTGCTTTAATCGGTACAACGGTTGGTACGCCAATACAGGCAATTTAGCATACATAACGAATAACGTAATCGCAGAAGCTACTGACTTCTTCCGCCGGCACAACAAGCCAGTCATAATGACGGAGTATGGTGCGGATACCATAGCGGGGCTGCATCTCGTGAGTACACGAATATCAAACCCAGCCTAATATACATAAGTATTATCCAGACCACAATAAATATTTCATTTGCTAAGTTTACCAAAATTGTTGTATATATGTTATGTGATAACTCGATTTCAACTTATAAGGAGTTATAAAAGAAAGGTAAAATATGTAAAGCACACGATAACAATGAAAATTTCTGTCAAAGCAGCGTCAGTAGCATTGTTTCAGATGGCAAAAACAAATTTTTACTAACACGACGTTCCTATGATCTTCTTCTTCTTAAGGTGCCTATCCACTAAAGGAGGTTCGCCGTCAGCTCAGCGAACTTCTCTGTCTTGAGCCAAGCTAAACAGTTGTTCGACGCTGGCAATACTTGTCCACTCCTGGATGTTGTGCAGCCACGATTTCTTCTTCCAGCGCGTCGCTTTTCTTTTATTTTGCCTATCATTATTAACTGGAGGAGTTGATATTTTTTTTCTATGATGTAGGAGTATTTAACACATTGACCGCCTCGTCAGTCACGGGTGATTGATACTGGAATACTCCAATGGGGCTATGTCAGTCACTGTAACTGACGCTGAGTACCTACTTTAACTTGCCATTCAGTGCTGTCAGTCACGAGTTCTGTGTTTAACGTTTCTAGGATTGCCTGACGCGGCTCTTCCACATGCTACCGCAACTTGGCTTCAGAATTCTCATTAAAATTATTGTGGGAACAAGCTCATAAAGTGAAGAAGTGATATTGAAATAAAATAAAATTCACAAAATTAAATTTTTATTAATTTAAAATTAAATAATGATATCTCTACATAATTTTTATAATATAATTTAAAAACAAAGAATTGTTTTTTTCTTACATTTTATGAAAAAACATGTTGTCTGAGAATGTGTTAAAGGAAGAGTGAATAGACGTTTGGTGTTCACACGGCATCCGCCATCAACCTCATCCTTTCTTTTCATTAGGTGACATCAGCGTTTGGCTGTAAACAATAAAAAAAAATGAAAATGTATTTCTTTCGCCACAAACCAACAAAAAACCAGAAATTTCAATGCAACAACACAAATAACACACAGAAACAAAAGAAAATACAAAACATATAAACATAGCGAAAATGGAACCTTCATCAGCCTAAAGCCACAGAGGAAGCTTTTACAGCGCTGATTTTCGTGAAGGGCCCCGAAAAAAAAAGATGATTACAAAAAAAATGCGTTACATATATTTTAGCTCTTGAATTCCTTAACTCAAAAAATAATAAATATTCCTATAATACTATTTCGTAAAATCTTTCCAATAATATAATTTAATTTGTTCAATCTTTAATTACAGTATCCGGAATATGTATGGTCAGAAGAATTTCAAGTGGCGCTTATGTCTGAGCATTTTAAGGCTTTCGATCAATTGCGCCACGCCGGTTTCTTTGCTGGGGAATTTATTTGGAACTTTGCAGATTTCAAAACTGTACAAAGTATGTATTAACAAAGTTAATAAAAATATACATTTAAATTATAAATAATTTCATACTTACAATAAACTACTAATCAAATCAATCAAATCAGTTGAAAAATTCCTTGGAATTCAATTTCATTAGATATGTATCATCAGAAGCAAGAAAAAGAGAAGTGGCGTTCCATTAACTCTACCTAACCCAATAGGGATTCGGCGTGATAATACATAGATATTATCTGGTTTTTTAAGTCATTTTTGGGTATAATTTGTTTTCTTAGTTTGTAATCAAATAACATGTCTATGAAGATAAATTTACAACTGAATTCTTATAACTCCGTGTAAAAATTACTCGATATTGTGAAGCACAGAATATCATTACCTTGCGATCGATACGTTTTAGGCATTGATACAATAATGTCTGATGCCGTATGAGTATTCAGTACATTTTAACCCCATTTGAGAACGACTTTTGTGTCATTTTTTAAAGCGGGTCGGCAAGACGATTAATCTGCACCTGGTGCTATATATTTACATGATGAATGACTATAACACCAGGCCAGTGAAACAACGATGAAAACTTTTAGAAATAAGGACGTACGATCTGTCTCGAAACACGACAGCTCGTTGCGATTTACTATGACCAACGTTGTCTCGATTTACAACGTTATATCAACACGTTTGTGTATTTTACAGCCATAACACGAGTCGGCGGCAACAAAAAAGGAATATTTACTCGGTCGAGACAGCCAAAAGCATCAGCACACCACCTGCGAGCTCGCTACCTCGCACTAGCCGCCGCAGATGCAGGGATCCCACCTCCGGACACCGGATACTACGTCTCGGACAACAAACCCACCAGGCACGAGGAGCTCTAGTAACAACGCGTTTTGCCATTATAATAACCAAATAATCTTATTAAGTTCTTAAGACGTGTGAAGAATTTGTACGCCCTACTATTAATAAGGGATCTTATGAATATTTGTATCCGTAAGAGGATCTATCGGAAATGTTCAATTATTTAATATCTATATAGTATGTACAATACAGTCTCCATTACCAATACATCGGATAATTTAGGATTGTTCAGTTTCTTAAAATTGTATTATATTAATATTGTAAAATTTTTGTGATATTTTGTTTTTTTTTTCTTAAATTTTTTCATCTCAATATGTAAATAAATTAGATTAATTTCTACAAAAATTTGTATAACTAAAGTTATTTTAAATGTTCGGAATATTCGGAAAAATGTGTCCGCCATATTCTTGTCTTTTTTATCAATATCCAAAATCCAATATAAAAAGCTAATTCTAGAGTACCTATACGGCTGTGTGCATGCATTTTACTGAATAGATCGTATATTTTTTGAACGAATATACATATTATTTACATTGCGCGTGGGCATATTTATTAGAGTCCAATTATTTTATACGAACGAAAATTAATGTAAAATTAAAAGAATCATCCCAAAATGGTTACTCTGGGTACGAAGTAGATATACTTACGTGAAAATATGTTTGCATTTATAGGTGTGTTGAGTGTGGACACGCATAATTCATGTCATAAACGTTTTATGAATCATCCTTTTTTTGTGTAAATTCTATATTCTTTTATAACGTTTCGAATTAATAAAATAAAAGAGACAGCAACTTATGAAAATGTTCTTCAACAGTTTTTAAAATATTTAGTTATAAGTTTTATTCATACTGCCACGTTTTACATATTATTTTTTACTTTCACCGTGCGCAAATAAGTTTCATTTCAAAAGAAAGGATATGATAATTTATAAAAATTAGGAATTTAGCTTGTGTAACTAGTACTCATTGTAATAAATAGAAGGTGGTTATACGTCGCCCCATTTAATTGTGAAGGTCTATCCCGGCCATCAACAAATATCCAGTCAAAAAGAAAAAAAAAACGCTTACATGTACTTAAATTACAATAATTGTTCAAGTGTATGCTCAATAACCGAAAGTTTGTAATTATCAGTTAGCCTATAAATATAAGTAGAATCAATGAAATTATACATAAAGAGAATGCTGCACAAAGCGCCAAGAGAATGTTTTACTCAGTATGGCAATTGACACTTATTATTATATTCTTTTTGTTTACACTTTGGTTTGATTGGTCTGAGTACCGACGTAATAAAGGTCTATATATCAACAAAAAGCAAAAACCAAAGTTCGAGATGTCGTAAAACGACATTCATAAGACAATGAGCAGGACATCTGAGGGCAATGTAACATTCGATAAGCGATAACACTGATAGAGAAGTGTATAATGTATTTAATTGACATAACTTGTTAATATTGTATTTTGAAAACTAACATCAAGCTCATACATTTGGAACTTTTCTACGAAAGTTAAGGCTGATCGAATGTCATTTTATTTAGGTCATCTGGTTAAACACACTGTTGGTAGATGCAAAAATACCCACACGGAATGGCGGCCTAGATGAACCAGAAACCAATAGGTTTAAATAAAAACCAACTGCGAAGTAGGATGATACGAGATATCAGCAAAATCAAAGACAGGATTCTGAAAAAAACAGTAAAATTTAAGGTCTTTGGAACATTATTATAAGGAAACTATACCAACCTTACGATGGGCGCGAACAATCTGATGATTATTATACGTAAAATATAACAGTACAAGCACAAATAAATGTATTAATTAGAGAAAATGTGTGTGTTGTGTGTGCATAACTACATATAATTAGGTATCTTTGTTTGTGTGTGAGTTCATTTTATTGTGTCAGCTCGTAGGTCAACAGAATTATTGTTTAATCGTGAATGTTAAAATGTTTAATAATACGGAAAAGACGAAGAACTATTTTGAATACTTTTTTCAGTATTGAAGTTTACAAGTATATAGACTATTATTTACTTTAGAAACATTTATACAATTGTCTTTAATATTATGTCAAAAAATGATTAAACTATCTAATATTTATATTTACACTAGGAAATCAATCAGCATTAATTTAAAAAATTGCAGAAAATGCTATATTCAAACGGGACAATTCATAATTCGCCATGTTATGTTGTCGAATTTATACAAAATCAGTGGGTACTATGATAATTTAAAAACAACAAAAAATATTTGTCTGTAATTATAATTATTTAAGAAATCATGTAGTTATATAATATTGTACTACGATATCTTAGATATAATAATATTATGACTGTAACAGCTGTAACGAATACAAACATTGTGTAGTCCTACAGTGTAAGGTATAATTATCTTAGGGTATAATATACGATTTTTTTTGTATTATTATTGATTAAATTTTTGATTACACATCATTTGCTTTATAACAAAACTTAATTTCATATATCAATTCAGTTAATACGTGAAGAATATAGTAGTTACAATTTATTAGCATATAGGATATTTTAAATAATTATATTTCTATTAATAATACAGTTTGTTAATAGACAAAATGTTGATAATCATAATTTAATATCATCGCGCTAAAAATTTTCGATGTGTGCTATGTATATTAGAGCGATAAATTATCTTGTGTAATAATTAATTTCAAGCACAGTTTAATACTTGATGTATTAAAATAAACTTCGTTTTATTATGTATGACCATGTAAGTTTAAAAAAATTGTTACATTTTTTACCCTGTCATATGAAGAATGTCATGAATAAATATTTATTTACAAGAGAATAAAGTACAAAAATAATCTTGTTTTTATTTTCCAAAATATTGTATCGGATAACATAAACGATGAAAGTAAGTTTTTGTGAGGTTATAGAACGTCGATACTAGACTGGATGGCGATCATAGTACATACCCATGTACTCACCGTCACAGTGACTCTTTTCAGTTGATCATGTTTCTAAATCAGCCCTTGTACGTACAGCCTTTTTCTTATTTAAGGTCGACAACACGAAGGTGCCACCTCTGGTGTGGCGTACGGTTATAGGCAATAATAGCCGCTTTTCATAGGGTGGCCTGTTAGTTTGTTTGCCACTTTTTGCTATAAAAGGCACATAACTCGGTCAGTGCCTGATTAGCCACGTTGCAAGAGTAGCAATAAAACATCGATTATTGCTCATCTCTAGTGACAAAGTGTAAATTTACAGTCCGTTGAGGTTTATTTTACCTCTAACATTTTACATTCTTTGTGCTTGCTATTTGGCATCACATTTTAATTGTCATATATTAGCAAATTAGAAGGTTTTTACAGAATTTTGAGGATAGAACATAGCTGAGACGTTTTAGAATTAATGTTAACTTGCCAAAATCAATTTTATATCTTTAGTGGAGACTAAAAAAGGCCAGTAGCCAGAAAAAATGTGAGATTTGAATAGAACAATATAGAAAAATTGTAAACAGAAGTATTACGATTCTACACTGTGGCGGATTGGCAAAGCTATTCGAACATCAACGACTTCTTGAAAATAGATTTTACGATAGTGACAGAAGTATAACCCACAAGATACTTTTATTTTAAATACAAAATACAATTCCGACACACAGTTGGTCAGTAGTTCCTATAATTTGGACAAATATTATGTTTGTTTAGAATATTCGTATTGCAGATAAACCTTTTTTTATTTTTAATGCTAAACGTAAATATCTCACCTTTAATTGATAAAGTGAACGGTATTACCCGTTTTAATTATTTTAGTTCCTATATTTAGTCATTAGATCTACCTGTAGCTATGAATATTGTATACACTGAAGATAGCAACATCAAAAAGAAGTCAGCAATAAAACGGATATATGTAAATTAAATGTGACACTTCAAAGTATGCATGACTTCAAAGTCTTTGCCTTACTCACAAAGAGGAAAAAACTATAAATAAATGCGAATGGTTGTACACAGGGATGTTACGGAGCTTCGACTCCGACTCCTATAAGTCGGAACTTCCGATTGTTATTACACCTCCGGTTCCGACTTCGGTTCCGAAACTTTTTAATCGGAGGTACTCATCGGAGGTCGCCACCACTGTTGTAGTCAATTCATTTGATTTCATTTTATATGTTGTTAAACATAATATCAATTAATCAAACAATCAGTGCTACTTAATTTGTAGAAGACATTTTTTAAAATTTATTCATAGATTAAAAAACCATGATTAAAATGATTAAATTTAAAACTAAATGTACATTTAAATTTATTACTAAAAGGTGTTTTTATTTTACATTTACATTAAATTAAGTAAAAATTAGATTAACACAACAACAACCCTGGAGCAAATTTGATTTAATTTGTTCACTGTTAATGGGAAAATTTTAATAAGAAACACAGCAATTTTTACTGTCTGTGGATTTGTAAATTTATCACTTTCTAATTGAAAAGGTTCACTGAATATTGTTTTTATTTGTCCCTTAATAAAACTATTTTATTCTGCCGTCACTTGTGACTGACATTGCCTCCGACTCCGATTCCGACTTCGGTTCCGACTCCGAAAATTCAAATTTAAAAACTCCGACTCCGACTTCGGTTCCGATAATACTGCCTCCGTCACATCCCTAGTTGTACATTACTTACATTAGGATCACACTTCGTTATTTCTTATTACTTGTTGTAGATTTTTTTATTACAATATCGTTACAGCAGCGATTACTTATGCTTTGAATGCTTTATTATATCTACCCAGATCTAATGTGGGGACTTTTGGTCCACTTCTGAAGTAGTTAAAACTGAAGTGTTAAACATTATTTTAAAGTATTTGTTTAGGTTTAGGTACTATAAAATCCTTTACGAGTTCTTTTGTAAAATGGTAATGGCATGTATTGAGTGTAAAAAAGAGTCAAAATACAAGTGTCCTGTGTGTAGACAACATTAGTAAGTACGACTTTGTCGGTTAATAAGTTTAAATTCCGATATTCCGTTATTTAAGAATATGTTTACATTACAGTTGCTCAGTAATTTGTTATAAGGAACACAAACAGAGGCCTTGTTCTGCTCCGCCTTTGGTAAAAGATACCGCAACCACACAGAATCATGTAACCGAATATGAATACCCTACAGAAGATACTGTTTCGCATGAAAAATTAAAATTATTAGGTTAGTAATAAAATTGAGTATTTTATCATTATTTTGTACTATGTAATAGAAGCATGATTCGATGCCAGAGCTATAGCGATTTATCAATGTTCTTCAAAAAGTAATGAGTTAACATAATATGTTGTTTCTAAAAACATTACTTTTTATTTGGACTGAAAATTTTGATTGGAAAACTAAAACTTCATATTATAATGAGGTTTTTGAGGTTAGAACTTTTCTAACCTTTACTTTTGCCAAGTTGTTGGGCTGTGGAATGGTTTTCTGATGAGCGTGTTTCCATCATTCTATGATATTGGGTAATATAAGATATATTTGTGCAGGCCGGCATAATTGCTGCAGCTATTAATGTTTTTTTTGCTGTTGGTGGTCTTTTTCGTTGTTTTTGCCATGTCAGGATACAAAATAGGTTCTACAAAATGGCTATGTCATAGGTAATGACCTATTTTGTTCATATTAGGAATGTATTATCCACTCTAATGTCTGTGATTTGGTACAAATAAAACGCACATGAAAGTACAGGGAGCACAACCCATCTGATCACTCCAGTACTCACCATAGCATTGTCCAATTGACTTTCTCTGACTTGAAATTATTACTCAATGATAAGTTGAGCCAGTTCATAGTCCAAAGCAAATTCTGTTTAGTCACTAGTTTACTCTAGTGCTAAAATTGTACATAAAAACACAAATTAAAATACATTACTTAATTTTGTATTTCTTTGGTCTTTGGTTGGCATTAGTTTGTTTTAATCTCTGTGGCCAAAAATATTAGTGCACAATTTTATATCATTGTTTATTAATTAATATTGTTTTTTCCAGAAAAATCGAAAGAAATTAGACACTGTTTAGAAAACCCACATTTAAGGGAAATCTTAGAATTATTGGACAAATCTCCACATCCAGAAGATTTAATACAGGACTACATGCAAGAAGTTTTATTTACAGAATTTGTTGATGCTTGTCTCAAAGTTGTGCAACCGCAAGAACAAAATAGGCCATAGCTCATAAGATATAATATTAAGACAATACAACCATGATTATATCATTAAAATATGATGTAGAACTTGGTAATTTGTTTTGACAAGCTTAATACTTCATCTGTAAACAGGGATCATTGGTATCCAAGTGCAATCAATTTCTGATTATAACTGCTAAATATGGGAATGACAGGGTCCCCTTCTGTCCCTAAAAGAAGTAATTTTTCAATCGGTATTTTAAAATGAATGTTTTCAACAGCAGCATGAGTTTTTTTAAGTGCATTAATGGGCGAATTAATGTCAGAAAACGAAATACCCCCTGTTTACTAGCCTAAGTGTGGAAAAAAATGTTTTCAGATAAAGTGTTAAAACCAATTTCCTTTTTCATAAAGCTCAACTTATCTCAAACTCTAATTTATTTTTATAGAAACAAAGTCTTGTCGAGATTAATTATATGATCTCATCTTTATTTCACAGCACAATTTTTTCAATAAAGATACTGTTTCTAAATGTCTTTTAATTCAAATCATAAATAAAAACAAATTGAATATGTATCATAAAATCTTTAATTTTACTTAACATGCATCAGCATTCATATACATTTTTTTTTATATTAAATATCAGAAAGAGCAGCTTTCAACATACTTTCAAATTCAATTGATTTCTTTTTCCCTTCTTCAAGTTGCTGCTCAAGCTGCATTACAGCTTCATTGCAATCATTATATGTAGATATACTTTTTTCCACAGCTTTAATACTTTCACCAACCAATGTTTGATCTTTATCTTCCAACATTAGATATTCTATTGAATCTGTTGCTATTTTACGTCTTTTTGCTTCTATAAAGTAATCAACATCATCATTATCACATTCAATGGCTTTAAATTTAATTTCACGTAATACATTTATGTCATACAACCAATTTGCGTTGGAATAATCCTGTAGTACTGATTTTTCATATATCACAAGACGATTATCGAATTTATCTAACTTGTTAATCTTCTCATACACAATTATATTTAATATATTTATTAGATCATATTGTGCATAGAATTCAGATAAATCTAAATCAGACATATTGTCACCAAAAAATGAATCTGGAAATGAAGTCACTACTTTGCACATTACTTCTTGAGGATTGCTAAACCAACCAATCTGATTGCAATATGTCTCAACTTGTTTCATATTAATATCATTTACTGGCTTGAATATTGAAGTTGGTAAAGGTAGTTTCAGCTGACTCATAATACTTTTAATAGCTACTATATTTTCTTGGGTCTTCACCCTACTTGGAATAAACTCATATGGTTTTGGATATGGTGATGTATCATCCAAATATTTTTTGAATTCTAAAGGGAATGACATATAATTGAAATAATCTTCATTTGTTATAACATCTGTCAATCGATCAACAGCTATATTATAACACATGATTAATTTTTTTAAGTCTTTTATAATAGTCTCCATTCTATTGTCATGTTCAATCTTTAATTTGCACCAGATTTCATTTCCGAGGTATCTTTGACAAATTGATTTCAAACAATCAATATCGAGAGGTGGGTTTGGTGGATATTTTTTTGCCATCCATTTCAATGCACTTTTTGTAGAATAGTTTAAAGTCTCTGACAAATATTTAGGATCCACAATAAATATTCTGAATGCTGATATAACATTCATTTTAACACAGCTTGATAAAAACTTTTCTATTGAATCCTGTAGTGAAATATATGCACATTTCGCTATTACTACTGCAACAGGAATCACTTGATATTGGTATTTGTATTTTAATATTGTCTCAATTTTGCTAATGATGTTATAATCTTTTTCCGTAAAATAAAACAGTATACAATTAGCACCTTCTACTGCTTCAGTGTAGTTAGTTAATTTATCTACTTTTGTTAAACAAATCGATATAGCAAAGTCCATAAGGTGATTCCAAGACTGTTTTCCTACGTATATTAAATTTTCAGATTCATGTTTTTCGTTATCGCTGAACGCACCTATTACCCATTGTTCAAGATGTACTTTCTTGTAAATCCATTCCGTCTGTTCTGGCAATACCAATAAAGCTTTCCAAAAGAAGCATTTATCATACGGATAATTTATTTGTTGCATTCGTTTAAGTAAAGGTGACCTAATTATTTCCATTAAATCGTATGGGTCTGGAAGTGGTAGTGTTTTTAATTCCCCTGTAAACTTATAGCCTTTATGTACAGCATTCATATTTTTCAGAGCAGCATTTTCAATCGACCGCCTAATATTTACTGCTTCTTCTGTTGGGGTCTTTTCACTTAACCAAACAGGAACATCTTCTAATAAATTTCGCCTTTTACAATTTCTAATATAATTTATCCTCCAAACGTTAAACCATTTTTTCATAATTTTCTTAGTCCAAATCATCTCGGCTTTCATTTCACTTTCACATATTTCGTTATTCAACGTAACCAATATATCTTCAGTTAATAGTTCTGCACATTTGACAATTTTTTGCAAACTCTCCACTTCCTCTCTTAATATAATACAAAGGGTATTATTAATGACTTCATTAGTTAATTCCTCGACAGTTTTAGCGGACTCTTTTTCAACTGTTTCTTGGAACTTCCTCTCTTCTTCAGCTTTACGCAGTAATTGGGCTTTTATTTCTTCCTCTAATTTACGTTTTAATTCTTCTTGTTTTCTTTTTTCTTCTGTCTTTCGCTTTTCTTCTAAGTTTTTAATTTCTTCTTGCCTTTTAATTTCCTCACGCCTTTTCAACTCTTCTTTTCGTTGAGCTTCTTCCTTACGCTTTTCTTCCTCTCGGCGTAACAACTCCTTTTGTTTCCTTTCTTTTTCATCTTTTAATTTTTCTTGTAGAATTCTTTCTTGTTCTTTTATTTTCTTTTCATTCAATTCCTGCAATTCTTGCTGTTTCTTTAACTCATCTTCATTTTCATTAAAGTCATAAACTGTTGGTTTGTTCAGACTATTTATTGAGTTTAATATATTATCAGCTACTGTTTGAGCTTTATTTTTGCTTTGAAATATAGAGTAACTCATGGAGTCTGTGCCATTAGCGGGTAAAGTAACACTTTTGAAAAGACTTCCTGGTGATAATTTGTTACTTACATTATTACTATCCGAAGCAGGTTTTTTGAAGATATCTGTAACAGGATTCGTAAAAACATTGCTATCAGACTTCACAAAACCACCAAATATATTAGACAGTGTATTCGCAGCTTGTTTATCATCACATGTGATTGGCTTCGAAAAAATACTACTTTTTTTGTCAAATTTTGCAACATCATCTATCTTTGCAAATATATTTTCTTTACTTCCAGTAAATATATTTTTATTACCAAATACAGAATCACTATTTGAATTACTGCCAAATGTATCAAGATTTTTAACATCTGGTTTTCCAAAAACGTTTTCCGATTTGTTATTTCCAACATTTACTGCAAAAATTGAATTCTTTTCGTCAGATTTTTTGTCGCCAAAAACGTTTTCAGAACTTTGAAATGATTCTTTATTTGTGCCCAGTCTGCTAAAAATACTTTTTGGATCAGAGGAAATTCCTGTTTCTAACAAATTTTTATGTTGCGGAGCAGTAAAAACGTTTTCTGCTTCTCTTTTAGTTAATACGTTTGTAACAATGCTTTCTTGCGGTTTTGAGAATGAAAACACATTTTTCACATCAGTAGCAAACGTTTTTTCTGGTGAATTTTTGATTATTTCAGTTGAAGCCACAGGTATTGCAGGGGTAAAAGAAAATGATTTTTGTTCTGAACTGAAAACAGAAACACTATTTGGAGTAGTAAAAACGTTAATTAATTTTGGATTAGATGATTTGCTATCAAGTTTTTCAAATAGTTTTGTTTTAATGACAGGTTTTTCTGGGCTAGAATAGCTTTTGCCACCTTGAGCTAACCTCTGTATTTCAATTTTTAAACTGTTTACTTCTTTATTTGTATCATTAATTGTATTATATCCTTGATCCTCAGCAATTAAAGCTGATATTTTAATTTTTCCATCTTTATCGAAACTACTATAAATATTATGATTTTCATAATCTATGTTCGGAACCTGCCCTCCGGCAATAACTTCCGAAACGGGGCATATTCTTTTCGATTCTATGAGTTCTACAGCTCTTGTAACTGGGTACGGGTCACTGTCTTCTATGAATTGGTTTCTATCTAGTACTATAGTCAGTTCTATGTTATTAGTTTTTGATAATCTTAACCCATAATGAGTAATAAATGATTTCATGCTATCTACTGACTCAAAGGCCAGTGCATTCATTAAATCATCTGCAGGAAAACGTGAGCCACCTCTAGGCGCATAAGCTTTTACCATTCTGGCAAGCGCCCGTGCTCGCACGTCGTTAAAATATCGCAGAAGTATGCAAGCTTGAAGGTAAGTAGCTTTCTCATTGACTAGACGGAAAAATCGTACGTAGTTATTATTATCTAGTGCATTGAATACTTGTATTGCAAAAATTATATCTTTGGATTTCTGAATATCTTCCGGAAGCTGTTTTATCTGAAACATACAAACATATTTATCAATCCATATTTTTACTTGTATTTTAATATAGAACAATATATGCCTATAGGTTTAGCCTTATGAACTATTTTTGGGGTATAATATGGATGATATTGAACATTCCTATTTTACACCACTCTCCCCATATTTATATGGGGTGGCGTCTTTACCACTCCCCGCAAAATAAGCGTGTCTTATGGAAGGCCAAGCATCGCCAGGTGCCGAGGAAGCTGGCCCGGCCGTCTCTTTTGCCTCGGCATACGAGAGAAAGGAACACACCGGGGTTTAGCCGGTACCAGTCCGGCACACTGGTGCGCCGCTCTCATGGCATCTTGACGTCCATGAGAATTTTCCCCGGGTTACAAAAAAAAAGGTACTTTCATAGCAAAGCCAAGAATTAGTAATAAACGACTTTTAGTAACGTCTGTCCTTTATGAGTTTTTACATTTTTTTTTTATAACTTATAGGCGAACGCTTGACCTCAATCACACCTGGTGGAAGGTGAAGATGAGTCCGATTATAAACCGCGTCCGCCTAACAAATGCCTATTCACTCTTCTTTTAAAGACTTCGAGGTCATAAGATCGCGGGAATATGGCCGCTGGTAGCATATTCCACTCCTTAGCTGTTCACATGATGAATGTTGAAGCGAATCTTCTCGTGCGGATATAAGGAACATCCACCACATACGGATGGTATCTGACACGATGTCTTGTGGTGTATTTTATAAGTCTCATCTTAAATGTAAAACAGTTATAAAAGAAAACTTTCAAGAAAGTAGGTACTATTTAAAATGTTAAGTAGCTTGAAATTTATTTGATACACTTTCCTTAAATGTTACAAAAAATACAGCTTAAAGTATCATTCCGGACTACATTAAGAAAAAGTATATTTTTACGGTTCCGCAACCCATAAGGAACTCTTACATAAAAGTGTCAAGATTATTTTTCTCACGGACACTTGTATCAAGTTGAAATAAATATCAAATACTCAGTCCCTTGTAGATCTGTTTGTATCGAAAAAAATTGTACGGAACCATATCTACGGGAATCCAATTAGTAGTTGGTAGATTTTTTGAAATTCGTTTTTGTGTAAAATTTCGTTTAGTAACAGTAGTTCGGTACTTATTTTAAAAGTACAAAGTTAAGAACAAGGTCCCGCAAAATCCTTTTTCCGTGTCGTTACAATTTGATAGTGCCGCGAGGTCTCCGTTTGCTACAAACGACTAATTATAACTATAACGACTAATTATAAAAATATACTAATTAATTATACTCACTTCCCACCAAAAATTTGAATCACCCAGATTCAACAATGCAATGTAACCTCGAAACTCAGCTTCATTCGGTTTCTTTTCTTGATCCACATCGGTGTACATATGTTTGAGGGTTTGCAAACACTTTGTAAGGTTATCTGTATTTAATTTCTGGTCAAATTGCGTATGTTCGAGATCAGCCAGACGTGCCGCACAGTGGGCGTGGAATCGAGCACACATCTCTACCAGACAGATTGACTCTAAAAAAATAAAAGGTGATAATTTTAATTCATATCATTTTCAAACGAATTAGGATTTTATCATTTGTGGTAGTTACAGACACTAACACAGAATCAGTAATACTAAATGTGCTCCAAGAATATTAAGAAAAACTTGTGTGCGCACTATCATATATCTTACACAGCAAACACGAAAAGTCAAGATAACCACAGCACGTTGGGAATTCACACTCCCGTTAGTTCATACAAAATTTACTATCTTGCTTACATATATTTTCTCTATAATATAAAACTACCTGATGTAAAAGTTAAATGCATTAATAAAATTCGCCATTTTGAATAGTTTAACTAATATAATTAGTATTTTGCTTTTTCTGCCTGCAATACATAAGATCTTACACGTAGTATAATTGTCAAACTGAGGTTGTAGATATCCCATCTACATGCAATTAGTGAAAACAAACAAAAAATCGTAATGTTTGTAACAATATGATTCCAACCGTGGTTTTTTCGTTTCGTTGTCAAAGGCAACCACTCAAACACTGGCTGTCCATTATTTATCATACTATTAACGTAACACATACATAATAGTACTCTTACACACATTGCTAAGTACAGAAGACGAATCAAAACATTTCCTTAGAAAATAATGCGGTGCCCCATTAAAAACATCTGTATTAAAATTTTGAAAATACTTACACAACTCACAAACAATACATGAGTATAATAAATACATAATCTAGCAATTTTACCTGCACAACACAAAGCTTGCTGGGTAATATCTTTTCTAATACTGCGAAGCCTGTCCCACATAAAATGGAACCAATCTGCTAATGTAACCTAAAATAAAAAATAAATTTTGATCTATGGTTGTAAAAGACAATATAAAATCAACAAGTATGAAAGCATATCTCTTGGTATTGTTTTTTTTTTTACAGAATTAAATAATATTTAATATAAGGATCATTACCCAATATAGCAGATTCAATTGAATAAAAAATTATATATTATGTATGCAAATCTTCACATATTGCCTAGTGGGTAATATATTTTTCGGCAAATGAAATATAACTTTATTCAAATAGACCTACTTCCAAGCACTTTTAAATTGACAAAAATATGTAAAATGTATCTAACACTGGTTTAGAAAGCAGAATCTACTGAGGCAATAAGAAACTTTGATAGTTGCTTTTCTCAACCTAAAAAGTTAGAAATACTTTACATGTAATAATATACATACATGTTCCGTGAGATAGTTTTTATACATTAAGACCACACATATTTATCAATTAAACTTACTTTGATGGAATAATATCCCTTTTTTAGCTTTTAATGGTCGCCAGTTTATACAATTACAATTATAAAATGAAAGATATAAGATTTATTTATTACAATTACGATATTTTATTTATGTTTTTTTTTCTATGATAATTTACCTGTCGGCGTGTATCGGCAATCTCGTGAAGCAAATACGAGCATGTTCGCATGAGCACAGATGCCGGACGCAGTTCATAGCACATTGGTATCTCCTGATCAGCGGAACTCCTGCTGTACTGTTTCACAGCGCGCCAAGGTTCCATCAGCCCGTCCGAACCTGGCACCGTTTCCAATGTCATCACCTAAAAATAATATACAAAACTCGTCAATGATTCCAATTTTTTTAAACCAAAATGTGGTAAACCGGCATAAAATTAAATGGCAGATGGAAAGTTTGATAATTTTATTATTGATGGCGTTCATCTTTTGACCTTAATCTCAACTGTCAGAAAGTGATGATGAGACCTATGATATTTGTTTCATAGATAGATAACTATATATTTCTCTCTTAGTTATACAAGTGCAGAAAGGAGCATGCATTGGTTTCTACAATAACAAAAATAAGATATGTCAGGATTGGTTAATAATTATGACCCCAAACAAATACTCACTTGGTGTTCAGCCTGTCTGTGCAACAGCTCTTTCTCGGGACACATATCTGGACATGTGCCTATGGTGGCACCTCCTACTTTAACACGTGACCCTGCTCCACCCCACGCTCTCAGTATCCTAGGACAATATATATTTCAAATTAGCATGTTAAAATAACTATACTAAACCTGATGATAAATAGGGTTGTTAAGATGTATGTATTTTAAATATAGACAAAAATATCAAGCTCAAATCCATTTTTTATTTAAATTAAGGGTGGCCTACACATAACATAATCACAAAACACAACCCATTTAAATAGACTTGCAACAATATGCTTCCCTGTAAAAGGCCATAATAACATGCACAAAAAAGTACAAAATAATTAAAATCTCTTTCTTCTCAATTAAGTGTATAAATAGTTCATTTGATTGGTCAAAGCTAGTCTATCAGGAATCGCCTAGAGATGCAGCCAAGTGTGTAGTATGTATTAGTGAGCCAAAACAATAGACAGTCAATGAATTCTTGTCCGTAAATGAATTAAGTGACATGTAGTATTTTTTCAAGCATGTATATAACACAAATAATCACTAGATGCGAGATATTTAAGCTAGGATTACGATAATAATTATGTCTAAATATATGATTTAAATACCTGTCTCTAGCATCTAAACTTCTCCACTGTTCATCTGGAGTCATGGAGATCCTTGATCTAAGTTGATGCAATTCTGCTGCTGCCTCAAAAGTACTGAGGCTTGTTGGCACCGTTTTTACCAATACAGGTGATTCTGTGCCGCTTATCTGTTGAGATCTGCATGGAAATTCTATCACAGTTAATATTTTCAAATTAGAAGATCAAATGTAAAAAAATAAAAGGTTCATTAATTTCTATTTTTTACAAGATTCAGAAAGTAAAGGTAAAATAATCAAGTATATTAGTATAGTTCGGAATCTTTACTATAATTTAGGGTGATTATTAAAAAAAAAAACATTTTTAATGCAAAAACAATTATACAAATAAAATTTTGGACTTAATATTTTCTTGAATTGTACCACAAACAGAAAAATTACATTATATTAAAATCCTTGTATAGCTGTAATAATTGATTATTTAATACCTATAATTATTATAGTCCAGTTTAGCTCTTGTTCTATGGTATACATAAAATCAGTATAAGAAAATTAACACTATTCTTTAATACGTTCTTTATGTAGCTTTCTACATGATTATTATAAGCTCATAACATTGAAGCAAGGGAAAAAATAATTATGAAAAGTCTACTAAGAATACATTTATCCTGGGTAAATAATACTATGTATTCCATTCAAACTTACACCGCAGGTGGATTCTCTAATTTTCTTTTTGGTGGTGGCTTTAGCTTTTTCAATGGTGATAACTTCGTGGATCTCAGTTTTGATGAACTTGGCTCAGAATCTTGTTCCATTGCTATAAATTAACATAAGACAACATTATTGAAAGTTATTAATATCTATTTACAAGAAATTAAACTATAAACATCAAGATATAAAATAATTGAGGTGGATGTTTTATACCCATTAAATTCCAAATGTGTTTTTCAGAATTTATATACAATCTGATTTTTATTCAAATTGTTTCATAAATTTATTTAATTAAGATATAAATATATATCATTATATATATGTAGCTAGTTGAAATTATGTTAACAGGAATTTTAATCATGAACAATGTTTACAAAATACTTACGTTTTTGCCTCAGCAACCTGTAAGAAGGTGCACCACTCATAGCATTTAACTCTTCTTCGACATCAGAATCCGGCACCCAATCAGGATCATCATCTTTCTTACTCTTACGTCTTCTATAACAAATCATAAGTTTTTTATCCTAACTCGACACGGTGACCGCATCAATTCTGATGGTAAGCATGGCGCAATCCAAAAAATGCCAACAACTATTAAGATATAAGAATTATTAAGAGTTAAGAAAAAACCTATCAGTCATCACAGTGATCATGCCTGCACAAATATATCTTCACGTTACACTTAAAGGATCTCTTATCATAGGATGGTGGGAACACGTACGCCGTAAGACCATTCCACAGTCCAGTGACACGGCAACAGAAAGAGTTAGAGAACTTCTAAGTCTTAGCTGAGATGTAAGATGCCGTATAGCTGTGACTCCATAAACCTGTGTGAGTTTGAGGATTCATCACAAAATTGTACCACTAGAGCAGCCCAATTGTAATGATCCAAATAAACTAAGATTTGTGGAATAGTAAGAGTAGAAGAAAATGATAATGCTGTGAAAATACTAGCAGTAGAATATATAAGGGACCTATCTATCAATCTACATATATAAAAACACGTATATTGACTGACATAATTTCAATAACATCCAGTGTATGCTTTGTGAGTCCTCTAAAAATGTTTTATTAGATTTACTCAAAAACATTAAGATTTCTCTACTGATTAAAATTTTAGGAATAAATAATAATAAAGAATAAATTTCATAAAATTGAAAAGCTACATCAAGACCTATTATGTGGCTTAAAAGATAGTAACAAACACACAGACAAATAAATCAGTGATTTTACTTTACCATATATAAAGAGGATATGTAATTTAAGCATAATACATGACTTACATCCTTGATTTGGTTCTAGTAACATCAAACATAAAGCCATCAAAAGCACCAGCATTAAGTACCGCTCGTTCTGCACATATAGGCTGATCATATTCTATGATGCACATCAACCGTTTGGGGAACAACCTGATCTTCTGGACCCGACCAAACTTACTAAAATGTTTCTTAACTGTGTTTGGATCAAACAAGCTTTCAGGAACATTTGTGCAACTAAAAAATTAATTTAATGTTTTATTTATTATTAAAAACCTCAGTTATTAAAAAAACATGTGTATGTTAATCTCTAATTATAAAGGTATAATTTTAGACTAATTTTGTATAAATTTTAATCAACTAATTAAAATATATTCTTTATCATATATCTTAATGAAAGCTTGAATTTAATTATGAATAAAATGAAAAAAGAAGGTATGCTCTATTTTGGAAAAGACATATTTCCATAGTTTTTCTATATGAATTTTTATTTTAATTAACCAAATTTAAATAGCTTATACCATCACATCAAATTCCAAAATCAAAATGTAAATTTTATTTGACTACTCCTCAATCGTAATATTAAATACCAGTTTTAATTCATTTTCTCTGTAACAACAGTGGGGAATTAACACCTTGGACTAATGAAAATCATACAACTACCACAACTTTAGTCCTCCTTGAGCTCGCTCAATTTACGGTTTATTGAATAATTTTATCATATACATATGGAAAGAATTAATTTACGTACGTTACAGATGTTTTTAAATTTATGTTTAAGTCTGCTCCAGGGCTTTTGGGCTTCTTTCGAGGACTCACAGCAGGCAGCATTTTAAAGATTCTTCATAATAATTGACCAGTTTATACAAATAATAATAGAAGTATGACGACACTTCTAAATGTATTTCATCTGTCTACCCGCAAGCACAATTCCTAAATATTACAAATTCATACAAATATAAGGATCTAATGTCTCATTCCGATATTTCATCCACTGTTACGAGGTTAATGTGTATGTATATTTTAAAAGATATCACTTCATATTGCACGCTGTGCAAATAATTAATTATCAACTTTAAAGTATTCACTATAAGAATAAAATCCAAATTATAAATACCAATCAACTACAACAGATTTCAATTGCCAGACAGTTTAACACAATGTGTACAAACGTCAATTAAAAATTCTTCTATGGCTAGGAATAGAGGTGGGACATAAATGTTGGAATAGGTACATGGATCAGAATTTATGAAAACATTGGATAACGTAGTCCTTAAATAGATATATACTAAATATTTAATATTAGGTGTATCTCCTTCATAACCGCAAGATGACGCTTAGTGTAAAAAAGATTCAAGTATTAATAAAATATTTGTCTATCATTTTTTGCACACGATGACACGACATGGCCCTCGTAGAATATAGTAATACAAGTGATGGAAAACAATGTAAAAGTTATAAGTTAGTTGTAGTAAATAACTAATATTTATAGAATATTAGTACTTACCTTACCTACTTATTTACATATTATATTCTATTACCAATTATGACAATTATTACTTTGCAGGTGCCTACGCCAAAAGCAGGGTCTATATTATTTGATAAAATATTATTACTCTCATCATTTAATAAAAGATTTGTATATGCGAAAAAAATAATATTCAATTATTATTTTTACCATTTCACAAATGTTTATATTGAACCTGCTTTAAATAAAAAAAGAATCACTTAATATTTATACTAAGACAATTTATCTTCTTCCTTCCTTTACATACGACATGACGCCTAATCCGAAACAGTGCACCTACTGTTTAGAAAATATTAACACAAAAAAATTATTGAATATTATGAAACTAAGTATCAGTAATGATCATTTTTAATTACCTGTATCAAATATTAAAATATAAAATCGTATTTCACTAGACGGACAAAGGAAATGGCGTAAGAGCTTTTTATGTTTTATCGATTTAACTTCTTACTTCTGATTTCAGGATATGTCTTATATACTTACTGTATTTTATTTCTAATTTTCAAAAAAAAAAACGGCTAAGCTCTTGATTACATTATTATTCTACTATAATTATCAGCTGTTTTTGCATTTGGTCACATTATTTTAACTGTCAACGTTATTTTGTGTTGCTATATAGAAAATATAGACATATTGAAATGGCTTATATTCAAAATCGTAAAACAGTAAACAATTATAATATTTAACCTAATGGATCGAAATATAATAAGAAAAAGATCTCCGACATGGCATGAAAGCCTATGCAAAAAAAAATCTTGTGGGTTCGTGTACACCAAATCATTGAACACAACAATAGTTATCGGCAAGTTTTTTCACCATATTTAGTATCTAATATATGAGTTATTTATTTAGGCACTTATAGCTACATTCCTACCTTATATACGATTTTTTTTTAATATAAATATTGGTTAAAAAATATATTATCTTTGACCTGTGTAACTAAGGAATGGCGGCAAAACTTCAAACCGGAGTGGTTGCATCTCTTCTGCACTCTCGTTGAATAATTGTTCTTGTTTTGGCGATCGCTTGGGTGTTCAATCCTTGTCTGAGCTTGTGTTGTGAGCTTGGGCAGCAGTGGAATGCTCAGCCGATCATATCCGATCATATGTAATGGGGAATCAATAGTTGTTTTGCGAGACGCTAGCGGAGTGATGCATCCATTCTGCCGCTGAGCTTTCCCGCCAATCTGCATTGTCTACTCCGCCGTTTATATTGTATGTCTGTAGAAATGGTTTAACAAATAAGAAATGAAGATGGAATTGAATTTAAACTACTACAGAGATATTGGAGCATGGCGGGAAGATTTATCTGCAATTTAATAAGATTTGAAAAGTAATGACCTCGGACATGGCGCAGATAAAAAGGAGAATTAAAAAAAAAGTTGACAGGCATATGAGAACACTCCAAAAAAAAATCAAATTATCAGTACGCTGCATTCTTAAAAGTAGTTAATTACTGTTCGTACCTACAGGGTGGTGGGTGATGACCTGTCGCTGCCGGTGCTCGTTCGCGTGATGGTCGGCATCGATAGGGCATGGCAGGCGGTCCTCACGTACTGAGAGGAAGTCATGGTGAGGAAGGAGGCGGCGGAGAGGAACAGGAAGGCAATAGCCGGTCCTGACAATCTGATCCGCCGCCCACGCAGGACAGGACAAAGGAGGAGGGTCTTCGCCAGAGGCCTTCCTCCTTAAAATCGGAAAAGACGCCTGGGCAGTGCGCTTGAGGGAGAGTGCTGCCCAACTTATACAGGCGAGAGCGGTGTGTGACGTGTTTCTGCACACCGCTCCAAGATATTGAGATGTGCGAAGGGTGGCTCCTTACGCCACTCCTCGCAGTGCAGAGATGCGGCCTTCCAAAGGCCAGACGTTGCCGAGGGTCGGAGAAGAGGATGACACTGTACCTTTGGCCTCGGTCAGACGAGAAGAAGGAATACCCCGGGGGTTTTAGCCATCACCGCCCCCTGATGTCCGTTAGGGATTTCCCCTAGGCTATCAAAAAACAAAAACTGTTTGTACCTAATTAGCAGTAGGATGATAACTAATGATTCTTCTGGTATTGCAGTTGTTGACAGAGATGAGCAAAATGTAATCTGATTAATGGCTAACGGTTACAAAATGTAGTCATAATTTTAGTTTTGTTGCACTGTAATCATGATTAAATCCCTTCAAAACATTAAAGTATTATAAATGTGTATGCAATTGAGGGTTCCGTAGTATTTAAAACATAGGTAAGCAAAATAAATTAAATATTAATTATTAATTAATGAAGAAAAACGCGAAATGTAATCGTAATAATTTTTCATTAATCTGATTACATTTTGCCCATCTTTGGTTGTTGATATGCAATGTTCTGTTAGATTGAAATGAGCTACTAGCCACCTAAATTAAATAAGTTAGCATTTAGTGTAGAAAAAATACAGTTATTAGCTGCTACGTATTACGATAACTGGCATAAAGATCTTAATTATGTAATTGAATTCGTATTTGCTAGTTCCGGGACATGCCGGATATAAGTAATAACCTATCACTTTCTAACTACGCACGAAACGATATTTTGGTATTTCATTTAGTTCAGTTTAAGTAATTATTGCTTTCTGCATACGATTACTTTTATGAAACCGTTCCTTGACCCAAAGGCTTCACATTATGCCTTTATAAATTTAATAAATTACGAATATTTGTATTTAGTTATTAATGAGTATATTATGAAACGATACTGATAAAAGTTCTTGAAAAAACTTTTATAAAGAGAGACAAGTGCCAGCCATTAGATAGAACTTAGTTGTTCAGCTTGTGTAAAGAGCCGTTGTCTATGGAAGAACATACGTGTTTATATTAATAATGTTGATCTCCGTATTAAGCCTCTACTTTGGTATATATGTATTTTACTAGCTGACCCGGCGAACTTTGTACCGTCCTGAATGTCATATTAACTCATAGTTAAACGTATACCCTTTCTCCCTTTCCTCCCTCCCTTCCATCATCTGTAGCCTATTAACATTCAATCCTCTTTTTAGAATATGAATAAATTGATCTGTTTTTTTTTTAAATATTTATATTATTATAAGACTTGTAATTGCAACTCAAGCTAAGATTAATAATTATAATAATATATATGGTAGATACATGTGAATATGCATTTATTGTAGTAACAACCCCTACAGTACGTTTAACATAGCACCTATAATCTATGATAGCACCATATAACGAATAATTACTCAATCCGGTCAACAGATACCGCCATCTGTTAGAATCGTTTGGAGCTAACTCAAAATTGTGACTGCCAAATAATAAAAAAATAATATTGCGAATATGAATTGAAATGAACACTATCCTATCTTTTAAGTTAGATCAAACTGCATGTGGTGTGTAAATTTTATTAAAATCGGTTAAGTAGTTCAGGAGTCCTTCGAGGACAAACAACGTGACATGTAATTTAAATATATTAAGATAATAATAAAATAATAAGTTAGATAAGCGAAATTAATCCTTAATTATGTGTTATTTAATTACACACAAGCAATATTTTACGCACTTGCAATGTACATAAGTGATTTGGATAAAGAAAAAGGTATATTTTGGAGAAGCAATGATCTTCTACTTTGTTATTATATTTTCGTCAGCGTGATTGTGACTGATACAAATTATCGGCAGTAGTTTTAATTACCTAAACAGTCTTCAACCACCGAAGGTGTTCTGCAGTTCAACCGCTGAACTCAGCCGATAGATCCCCCAAAAAAGTTTTTATCTGTTGGTGTACAAGTACATTTGAAAACGTACTTAACGTACAAAGTCTTATTTTAATCTTATTTCAATACTTCAAACCATTCAGTAAAATACAGAAATGATCACATTACCTACACGTTCAGCGTTGCCACTATGTAACGTAGAAGTAATTATTGTGACGCCACATGTGTCCAAAGAATCTGAAGGTTAATTAAACAGTGAAAGTGTTTCGTTCCTAGTTTTGGAGGAAATAAGGTGAACAATAAAATTGCAATGTTTTACGCAACTATGTATGATTACCAAAAAAAATCTGCTCCAAAAAAAGAACAAGAGATTGTATTTACAATATATGACATTTTTTTTTTGGTATTCCGGGGGAAAATCAATATCTGACATACGCCATTTGATGCTAAGTTTTTCAAGTATCAAGACATTAATCCGCCGCCAAATAATTATACTCTTTCACATATCTGCCCTATTTAATTATTTACAAAGTAATATCTGAACCATGAGACAGTACCATTGGTCCATTATGAATATCTATTAATATGATAATGGCCACGAGGCGAGTTGTTTGATGGTACGGTGAATCACTTTGAGCGTGACGTCACAGCTATAAATTCGGGTGTCGCATTCCGTAAACAGGCGCCAATGATACCAACCTAAGAGGGTTACCCTGAAATATATGGGTTTAAATATGAACAGATGAAATTTCTGAGAGTGCTCTGAAAACCTATTAATTAAATCAAGCTCAAAATAATTATATAGTAAAAAAAATGCGTTTGTTGTTTCCAATTATAATGCAGCTGATGATTTTGATTAGTATGTTACTAATATTATAAAAAATAATAATATTATAGATTCACTTTGATACTATTCTTTAAATGTTGAAATTTGAATTTTGTTGGCATTGTGCACATGTGTTCATATTTGAGTAGATCGTGGAAAAAGAAGATAGGGTACATGAATCACATGAAAACACATGAATATCTTCAACTATACAAATAAAGCTGTCGCCATAGACAAAATGTCCTAGATAATGTTTGTCATAGCAATTTTTGATAATTTCGATATTTTTTTATAATAACAAACTAAGTAAGCGTTAGATTTAATGATTATTATATCTAAGGTAAAAAAAAATATATGATTTTTTTTGCCGACATTGGTAACACTTGCAGGCGCTTGTGTGGCGGCAGTTATATAAAAGAAAGTGGCGCGGTCGCGCGACGACCTTGCTCGGTGAAAGGCATGGTGCAAGTGGCACAGCCGGAACTCGCTCTTCCCACGGACTGGTCCAGCGCCTCTCGCCGGCGCGGCCATGCCGTTATGCGCCCGCGCAACTTTCGGTAACTGGTTAGTTAGCAAAAAATGCACTGGCTACTTTTGAACCGGTGCCAGCGCAAAGATTCGGAGCGGTACGCGGTGGACATAAAACACGAAATGATGCAAGGAATCTTCGAAGCTGGATAAACCTAACTAGATCTTCCAATCCGAACCGATTTAATATGGCAAATAGGATAATATCACCCCCTTTACTAAATCGAAAGATGTGATGAGCCTTCATACGTATATGTTTTGTTCAGGTAAAAAGGGTTGTGAGTTTTATATACCTAGGCTGAGATTTATAGAGGCAACTTTAAGTTTGCTTAGACTTTATTAACCATTACAATTAATATTAGTCAATGAACGTCAAAGGATTTGGTAAGTCACCGATTTTGTCAAAATGTACTTGGCTCTACGAATACTATGGCTATACTCAAGTTCCTATTATATCTTCAGTTTTTTGTTAAAACGAATTTATTTTTCAGAACTTTTCTAATCAAAGTCTAAATAGCGTCTATAAATCTCAGCCCTAGCCGCCTTAATGTCGAATAAAAAAAGCAATTTATATTCAGAATATTAAATCACGTAGAAAATTAATGCCCAAATCAATGGTATACCTAAATACTATATATAGGGGTAACTGAAACCGTTTCAGTAATCAACAATAACATTTTATAATAGGTATCTTGCTCTTAGGCCTTAAATCGTAATATCAATATAACGTACAAGGATACTTGAGGCCTGTTTCGATAACCATGACTTAGTAAGAAAAGCACTTCTCACAAAAAGCAACTAAACCTCGCGTCGGCAACGCTACTTATTGGCACTAGCATTCTACGTGTAGAATATAGACTTTACTTTGATGAGACTTTGCTCCGGAAATAAATTTGTGTTTGAAAAGAAACTGAATACATATTTGGAAAAATCGGTAACTTACCTATTACCCTATACTTTGACATTAGTTAAGTGATATAACGGGGCTCACCCCGCGACTCGCAAGCCATATGCGCCTCTTTGAAGGATAATTTGTGGCTCTCGATAAATGCACATTTTTTGTGCATTTAAATTTAAAATAAAATAAAAACCCATTCCGTACCTTTTAAATACGTATTTAATAGCGGCTCGCGAAAAATTTCAAATGTTTAAAAATGTCTCGGATTATCAAATTTGCCCACCCCTGTAATATAGAAAAAGAAAGAACTAAGAAATCCTGTATTTAAGAAATTAAAATAATGTTGAGAAAATAAATTTCTTTAAATCTATGTAACCCTAAGGATTACATCGCAGTCAATAACTAGTTTCTGATAAGTTGCTTCATGTGATACATTCGGTATCAAATTGAGTCACCTCGTGTGAAAAATGGCTTTATAAGTGAACACCGCATAAAAAACAATTTAAACATATAATACTGGCAGCAAGCTCTAATGATTATAATTAGAAAACATTAATATAGCAGTACCTTTACAGTTATAATTACAATATCAATGCTTAATCATATAAATGGAACAAAACATTGAATAAACCGGAATAAATATGAAAATATAAATATATCGAATAAAAAATCCATTACAGTTGACATCAAGGAACAAAATAAATGTAATGTAAGCGTTTCACAAAAAATCTTTTTTATTGTAAATTTTCATGAAAAAGGATTAAGTAGATAATACAACTATATGAAAATAAAACTCTTGGTATCTCGTATTTTATGCTGCGAGTCGAAGTTTACATTGTTTGCCTAAATCATACAAGATTTTTAATGCAACACGGTATATAATTTTTTTTCACATTTTTTCTAATATTTACACGTTTTATATAGCTATTTAATAATAGTCTTGGTTGCTGTAGCCTTTATGCATATTATCTAACCTTGCCATGCATCTAAGATTCACGGAACATTAAAAATTACGTAAACTAAGTGTGAAGGTCAGATGGACGTTTGTTTAGGCAAAAAAATATTACAAATTGCTTTTTAATTGTGCAAGCGAGACGGCGAGCGATGTTAGAACGATGTTGGCCTAGAATTCAGACAATTTCCGATTGCCATTTGCCACGGCCGGGCCGCGAAGCGCGGTGTGCGGGCGCGGGCGGTACAGCCGTACAGCCTAGCAACAGGGCGAGTTCGCATCCTACTGCCTCCATCGCCTTGTCTACAAAGCCCGCTCCACAGCTTCAACTAGCCATACCTACATACAAACACTATTGATTTTCATATGTTAATTTAGTATACAGGAAAAGATAGTTATTTAATTATAGATTTGGATTCCTAATGAAGACAAACGCAGTTTCATTTCATTACACACATAATGCAAAACCAATATTTTTTCTTTTTAAATTTTATCTTAAACTTTGTTATTGTATTGTAGCTTATAAAAGTTTCTATAATTGGTACAACATGTAAGAATGTTTAATATTGTAATTTTCTTTTTCTGTTCTTTGTTAAATACTGTACTATTGGAACACCATAATAAATAAATACCAAATACACGTAGGAATACATGTATAAACTGATGACGGCTGTCAATGAATTTTCGACCTTTAACGATCGCTTTCATTCTTCAACTACACTGTAGTGTCCATTAGTTACAGTCTAGTAATTTTATCGAACCAATATAAAAAAGGGAATAATCGCAAGATGTTTTCAGTAATATCTATAAGTTAGACTTATAATTTACTTTCTTAGAAATTAATCTATAATATAAAAATACAGTTACGTCATGATCCGATCGTCCTCCACATTTGAGTTTGATAGTTACTGTAATATTGTAATGTTTCTCTCCAAATACGTTTTTGTTTAATATAGCTGTTTGCATTTTTTATATCATCCGATACAGACACAAAACGAAGATTCAATACAATTGGGTTTAACACTAGCTTTACGGGACGCGTTGTTTTGACGCATTTCGTATCTTAAAAGGAAAATTACAAAAACCGTTCGCATTTTTATTTTATATTAACTATTATCCATTGACCGCAGCTAACATATATTGTTATTTCTTTTCTTTATATCTGTTGCAATATTGATGATTTCTGTATGGTGTACCTACCTCTATCAACGCGTGCCGCGTGTTCGTAGCGATAGGTATATAAGAAACGTCCGTAAACTTAGTGTTAAAAAATGTAATCTGTATTAATACTAGAAATAAATCTCGAAAAAGCTTGCACTTGGGCCTATGTATTGCAAAGAGCGCGCGTGCGGCCGCGAACCCGGATGCGACCGCGTGACGTAATGCAGCCTTCAAAGCGCGCCCCCCCGCGCCCTGCGCCGAACGCGGCTGTTACCTGCCCTCTACACTGCACCAACTCAACTCGTCTGGGCGACTGTCTGTGCCGACTGTCGAGGCTTTGATCTAACCATGCCTTGTCATGGTATTACCCATATAATTAATCCCTTATACGGTTTTACGTTTCATGAGCAAAATTTTTTATTTGTTGACAAGGTGAAAATGAAGGTCAGAGTGAATTGTAAAAAAATATTTACCTAGAATTCTTAAATTCTAGAAAACATAATATAGAGAAAACAAGATAAAAACACAAATACAATTCGACAAATTTTCCTACACTATGAGATTACAATGTAAATACCGATTTTATTTTAATCAAACAAATAACATATCCCTTTAAAAAAAATCTTTTGTATTATAAAAAAAAACATTTTCCAAAACTTTTGGGTCCTCTGGAAAAAAAAAGGTTATTGTCACAAAATCCACCACCTGCCTTATCTATTATTAAACGGAATAAGTGAACAATACGTATTATTTAAAAGAAAATAAACAAAACACCATTACACGAACTTAGAATATGCAAGTAAACTGTATAGAATATAGATCTATATTTTATTTGAATTTGAGGCAATTACAAAATGCACGCAGTAGTCAAATACTTAACCATAGCCGAGCGTGAGGAAATTATTCAGTTTTTAATTAGTGAACATGCCACAAAATAATTATTTTATGAAATTAAAAATAAAACCGCTCGCCCGTCACGGTATGTGGACGGGACATTGACGCTTTACACAAACTTGCTTTTTGTAACTTTATTACACATTCTAATATTCTTTTACTTTACTAAAGTTTGAGCGCGATTTTTTAATTCAATTTATGAGTTTTTCTTTATTCGTTTTGGATGTTCATTTCTTATAATAAGTTTATTCATTCAATTTCTTAAGATATTATTATTCTATACTGGTAAAAGACAAGCATAAAGATTTGACTTAATAAGTTACATTTAGCATCTCATTTGCCACCTATCCGTCTTTCACCGGACATGTTTCGCTTTTTTAGTCTACGGGTCTACTAATCATGATCGGGAGAAGACTGGTTACTATTTTTATAAAATAAATATAATTAAACTACGATTAATAAACAGTTGCAAAATGTAACTTAACAGAGATTTTTTTTATTAAAGATAGTATGTACAACTTTAAAAACGGACTATCAGTCTTATAAAAAGTATTTTGGATAATATAATAAAATAATGTCCGGCTTTTAGAACAAAATTTCCGTTATAATACAGCGCTAAGATCAAATTATGGCAGCCCCATGTACGACCGAAAGCACGTTAGTGGGACAAAACTGTGATGTGACTACCTGATGAATGTAATACCGAAATAAACACAACCTTGTATATCAGAGAAATGAGTACATCACGCAACAGTGTCTGAATCATAGCCGGTACAACAAAGAGGTGAGTCAAACTCCGAGCATTGCATCATTATCTGCTGGCGACGAAGTGGTCACTCTTCCAACGACAAACGACCGTTAAATTAAATACAATCATACTGTAATCAACCTTTCACACTGGCACATGGCGTCAAGCTTACTGAGTATAACTTTAGTGAATCAGAACAGAATCATTTCCATTGCAAAAGACCTATGTAAAATGTAACAATTTATGTTACTATGTAGGGGTGAAAATCAATAGTTTCCGAGATATTTGAAATTTAAGGTTTTTTTGTTAGTATGCCTGATTCGAAACTTAAATCTAAATTTTAAAAAAAAATCTTCAAATGAAATGGATTATATTCAGATAGTAGGTACAGTCAAAACCATATATAGCGACATCGTTTAGAACAACACACTGGTTATATTGACCCAGTACAAAGGTTCCTGCTGAATAACTATAGGACTTCGTATCTCGAAAAAATCACCGGTTGTTACGACTTTCGGTTTTTACGACTAAATATGAGTAGTTCTGTCGATGTCGTTATGATAGATTTTGACTGTACTTTAAACTATTATATCTATAAAAAGTACAAAATTCTATCACAATCTGAAGTTATAGCCCTTGACACAAACAATATAATTTGAAATTACAATTTATGTCACAGAAAGTTGTTTAGTTAAAAAAAATATTATGACGCATAGTCTGTAAATTATTGAAAATTAGGGCACAATGGGGCAATATTCAGCGGAATATAAGCCCCTAAATAAAAAAAAAATAAAAAAAAGACTTTTGAAAATATATAATTCGGTGAAGAATAGCCCTTTTGAGATATTTATAATTACACAATGATTCTGAACAAATAAGATAAACAGGTAATAACAGTTGCTTTGGTAAGAAAGTCTCCGTACACAAAAATAAAGAACATAAATTTGCATTTCTTTTCTCCATGCTTTATGTTTGGATTGCTATTTACTGCAGTTCTTAAAAATGTAAGCCAAAATATTTGAAAACTAGAGTTTTATTTGTTTCGATACGATCATTTTTCACTTGAATACAACTTCTCAAAAATTACAGAAAATTTTAAAAAAGTTTCTGACCCTTTAATGCTCTCTATGTATATACTCGTTACAAGCAAGCATGGTAAAAAATATGTTGACATTTGTACGATGATCATGAGGGGACTTCCGAGACATTTCCGTCCTGGACCTCATTTACCCTAGCTACACCATTGATAGTAGGTAAATATAGAGGTTGCTTTTGTATAAAAACAGTATTTGTAATTCTCACATGCCTAGTTTCAAAGTTCATTGACATGTTCGCAGTCGCCATACTGTAATATACATCTAAATCTCTATCTATATAATAATCTATAATTAACATGATAACGTATTTCGTTATTCACATAAGACCGTTTTCCTATAAACAAATAACCTGATTTAATCATAACTGTTTATCGTAAAACTGTCAAATGTCGAACTCAATAAATTCAAGTTAATTGAGCACAAAGCAAGTTAAAACTTGTAGGAGTCTTGTTGGAACTTGTCTAGAGTCGCCGGTCATAGTCGAGTCCCGGCACGAAACATCCGCGCGAGCCGCAAATCATACCGCGGAGTGCGGACGGACCGGCCGCGGCGGCATTCCTCAAGGTCGCCCGTTCCTGTCCAGATACGTGCTGTAATAAACGCTTATTGAATTTTAATTGGTTCGGTGTGTTTAATTTACAGCATATATTTTTTTGTATGTAGGCAAGCTTTACTAATATAGATAATAAACAAATTACTAAAATTCTCAGATTTCCATGGATGTTCTTCTAGACAGCGTATACCTATGATAATGGAGCCTTCTGAAAAAGCGTGAAAAGAAATTTGTTCACTAGCACGACTACGGCGACTATGGACGAATCCATACTGAAAACAGAAATTCCTGGCCATAACCGTATTCTGCATAATTGAATCAGACAATTTCCGATTTTGTAATGAGCTCTAGAAAATTTCCTTTTTTTTTTGACCCGATGGAAATCCCTACGGACCATCAGGGTAGCGGTGAGGGCCGCTCCCCCGGTGTGTCGGACCTGCCCCGACTAAAACCACCGGGGTGTTCCTTCTCCCGTCTGCCGGATGCTAAGGGCAAAGCCGAGCCATCTTCCTCGGCATCCGGCGACGTCCGGCCTTGTTCGGGCCTCACCTACTAGGCAGGGGCTCTAGAAAATTTCCTACTATATACTTCATGTAAACACTAAAATGAAAATGTTTCATACACATTACAATTTTTTTATTTTCTGTAACAATACCTAAACTGGCAATATCCGGATATCCGAAAATTATATAATTTTAAATAAAAGGAAACTTAAAACGGTCACAATCCTCAGAGCAACGTTTTACCGCCAATTTACGAAAAAAAATGAATATAAGTTTTATAAAATTGGAATTTAGAACATTATTTTTACTTATTTACTTTTAAAATGTATAAATGATCAATGCATTCATTCGAATAGTCTTAATATATATAAATTATGTGTCACGTTGTTTGTCCTCGAGGAACTCCTAAACTACTTAACCGATTTTAATAAAATTTACACACCACGTGCAGTTTGATCTAACTTAAAAGATAGGATAGTTTTCATCTCAATTCATATCATATCATTATCATTTCGCTATATCAGTTTATTGCAAATTATTTGTTTATTATTTGGCAGTCACAATTTTGAGTTAGCTCCAAACGATTCTAACAGATGGCGGTATCTGTTAACTGGACTGAGTAATTATTCGTAATATGATGCTATGTTAAATGTACTGTAGGGGTTGTTACTATAATAAATGCGTATTCACGTGTATCTAATATATATATTACTTTATTTATTAATCATAATTTAAGTTGCAATTACAAGTTTTATAGCTATATATATAAAAAAAAACATTAATTTATTAATATTCTGAAAAGAGGATTGAATGTTAATAGGCAACAGATAATGGAAGGGAGGTAGGAAAGAGAAAAACGGTATACTTTTAGCTATGAGTTAATACGACATTCGCGGCGGCACAAAGTTCGCCGGGTCAGCTAGTTTTATATAAAAAGTTTTAATTTATGTGTTGAATCTCAGATTGTGTTGAAATGAGTACATTGGTTTTATGATTATTGTATCTTTTTATAAGTAGTTTGTTAAAAATACTCAAAAGATAAAGATAAGTTTTTGTTAGATTTTAATGTTTCAATAAGAAAATCGAAATCTCTATTTTTTCTTGCATCATAATGCCCCTTATATGGTCTTTAGCAAAATAAATCAAACAATCAGACAGAGATAGCTTATTTTATTTGTACCCAAGAAAATGACTACAAATTAAGTACTAGATGGAACGGACAGTACTGTCCACGAACACTAGTGACCGGCAAGAGACAATGTTTTAACGGTCACCTTCGTCATGCTTACCTGTGTATAGCACAGCGGAAGATCTCTGGACATTATATACAGTAATAGAAATAGTGGAGTATGAAACTATGAATAGATGAATATGTATATTCATAGTAAAGAGCAGGATTTGCATTCCAATGTCTAGACAGAGACCGATAGGATAGATCGTGCCAACCCCTACTATTCTCACTAATATACAAAGGTATTATTAAGTAATGTATACGAAGTAGGGGCATCTCACCTAAAAGTGTGCTTTCAAAAATTATAAGTCAATTTGAAACCTCTACCAAGACAATATTATGCGAGTATAAATAATATATAAGAGCGGTTAAGCACTCTTGTTCGGGTGCTGCTTTACTGTCTTCGGTTTAAAACTGTCAAATAAATATCTAAGAAACCACGCAATTTGGGAACATCATTTAAAATAAATTTATAACACATATAAAAAAAGAAAGTCACATATTGACTGATTTGGTTATCTTGAAATCTCCGAAACTATAGTACGTACAGACTTAAAATTTGGTATGTAAGTTAGTTTTGAAATTTCAACTCTTAAGAGGGTCAAATACAGGATTAAAAGTTATATGTAATTTCATTATTAATTAAGTTAGATATGTCAGACTTCGTACATGGGTACCACTTTGGAAATATATAAAACTCGTTTATTACTTTTATGGAATTCTTTCCCATTAGAAGTATATATTTCTTAGGCTGAGATTTGTAAACGCTATTTCGACTTTGCTTAGCAAAAGTCTCAAAAAATAAATTCGTTTTGACAGAAAACTGAATATATATAATAATAGGAACTTGAATGGTTATACCCATGGTATTCGCATAGTCAAGTCCATGTTGACAAAATCGCTGACTTGTCTAATCCTTTGACATTCATTGGTAATAATATAAATTGTAATGTTTTAGTAAAGTCTAAGCAAACTTAAGTTTTCATTTATTAATCTCAGCCTTAGAGATATGGATACTCCAAGGTCACACTGTAAATATTGTTGCTGTAATTGATATAATAATATAATAATCTTAAATTTTTCGTAGGTATATAAATTCACAAAAATTAACATAATTAAACAAAATTAAATATTAGAAAAGAACAAAGTTAAAAAAACAACCTTTAAAATGAGACTGTTCAAGGAACTAGTTGATCGGTATTTGCTGTGCAAGCGTGCTCTATTATCGGACTCATCATCAGTTCCATCAGGTTAGATTGAGTTCAAGCGCAATCCTCTTTATAACAATAATCCTGTATTCTCGTTGGAGTAACCCTAAATCAATTCGCAGTGCATTGGCAGCAACGGTACCACACCTCGGCGGTGCCGCGCGGTGGTAAGGGCGAGCCTGAAAGCCGTCCAACTAGTTTCTCCTTTGCACCAGGAATGTCATCCATAAGTAATACATCTTACTGGATTTAATTCTCAATGTGTGAATTTACAAATTTTTACTGCATTTTCCGTATGCTACCATTCATCGCCTTTAAATACATGACAACTGAAATTAATGTAACTTCACTATTATGTATTCACTATGTATTATTATCAATAAATACTGAGGCTAAAACATTTTATTATGTATAGATTTTTAAGAATTATTAATTTATCAACAGTCACATTTTTATAAAGTGAACGGCATAGTGACAGTAATTACTAATTACAACGTAGGCTAGGGGTGATTACGCACTGCGTCCGATCTGAATCTGTTGAAATACGGATTTAGAAAACTCAGACCGAATTCCCAAGTTTCTGATATTGCTTTAGACTCTGCCTCTAATCACAATTCGTCAAAATATAGAACTAGTCATTCGAGAACAACAAAACTAAAGTAAATAAATTTTAAATGAATATACTTATACATATTTTAAAAATAATTTAAAAAAATCTTAAATATAATATGGACGCTGCGCTGAGTCATGTTACTATTCCCTCTTCCCTATCGTCCGCTTCGCTTCTCGGATATAACTCGGATAGAGTTTGAACGCAGTGCGCGAGCATTCATAAAAACATAATACTATAACTATGACCGGTGGTCGTGGGTGTGGTTATAGTAAGATACGAATTTGGCGTTTTACAGTTTATTTGCACTTTAAGGCACACCGAACTGCGACGTACACGCACGTACTCCCGCCTTGGGTCTCGGTAGTCGACTAACTTGCTAGAGCCGTGCGAGCACGCATCCTCTTACCCCACACGTCTCGTAACACCCTAACGACCCTTAGGGCGACTAGAGCGTATCGGGTTACGCCTACATGCTATACCCTCCCCTTGGAGGTTACGGCAAAGGTTACGTGCCTGACCTCGCAGTTCCAAAGGGTTACAAACGTTAACAACATTGTCTGGTACAGCATTTACTACATTATCTGTTACAGCGTTAACAACATTATCTGGTATAGCATTTGCGACATTAATCAATTTACGAGGACGTCCTCTTGGACGTCGCGGTACTACGGGATCAGGAGGCGAATCATTTCTAGTGAAAAAGCGCCTAAGCTCAGACCTATGAAACTTACCCAGAACCTTATCAGGAGAGTCCAAACCAGCGACTAAGAATGTGGTGGGACTTAACTTTTTAAGAATGCGGTATGGGCCATCGCGTTTTGGTACGAGCTTCGAAGTGAATGCTTTAGTCGCCTTACTTACTACATGCGACTTGAGAAGCACCTGATCCCCAACCTCTAGAGAATCACCAATACAGCGGGAACGGTCTGCGTATTCCTTTCTCTGATCCTGCTGGTGCTCCACTCTCTCGCGAACCGTAGCCAGAGAGCTTAAAAACCGACGAAGATAAGGAGTAATTTGCGGAACAAAGTTTTCCTTCTTCAGGACTGCACGAGGATCAGTAGCAACCTCCAGCGGTGATCTTAGTTCACGAGCAAACGTCAAATATGCGGGCGTGACCCCAGTAGACTGACATCGAGACGAATTCATCGAAAAACGAATGGTGGGCAAATGAGCAGGCCACGAACCATGGTTTGTGCCTACTAACTGCGCAAGCTGTACCTTAAGATCTCTGTTTTTCCTCTCTGCAGGATTACCCTGAGGATGAAACAAGGGCAACAAATCCTGCTTTATACCTAAAACAAACATACACTGTTGCATGACTGCTGAGATAAATTGGACCCCGTTATCTGAAATAACTCGACGTGGGAAACCAAAGCGTAGAAAATATTCCTCTATAAGGAGACGAGCACACGCCTCGGCAGTTGCATTTTGTAACGGATACAGCTCGACCCATCTAGTTGCTGAATCTTCAACCAAAAGAATCCACTTTTCACCATTAGGGCCAGTCGGCAGAGGACCAAACAAGTCAATCGCAAGAACTTCGTTACGCTGGTGAAGAACCGGAGTCTGCAAAAGGCCAGGCGGTTTTTCATTCGACGCCTTGTAGCGCTGGCACGACGGGCATGTCTTCACATATTCTGTAACAAAGCGACGCATTCCAGGAAAGAAAAAACGTTGCGCGATTCTTTGATAGGTCCTTTCAACACCTGAATGCCCTGAAAGAGGAGAATCATGACACTCTTTCAAAATGTCATCTCGCAAATCAACAGGAACGGCGAGCTGAGGCTCCTCACTATCAGAGTCAGGATTATAACGGTAAAGCACTCCCTGCTCCATTAAATAACCCCTATCTGTCCAACGGTGAGCATGAATTTCCACGTCGCCTTCCAAGTCATCTATAATTTTCTTTAGATCCGGATCTGCAAGTTGGCAACGTCTAAGATCTGAGGAACTCCTTGCAGATAGGTCTATTAATACTGAACACACACCACATTCATTTTTATTTGCCTCATCACAGGTGGGACGACTTAAAGTGTCAGCGACAAGATTAACTCTACCTGGAGTATACTGAAAATCAATATTAAAAGATTGCAGTTTGAGAGACCAACGTGCCAATCTACCAGACGGAGACTTAATAGTGAGTAACCACTTAAGAGGCTGGTGGTCACTACCAATGATGAGATGGTGTCCTTCCACGTACCCCTGAACCGCTCCAAAGCCCACACAACGGCGAGAGCCTCTCGTTCAGTGGTACTGTAATTCCTTTCAGCTGGCGTGAGGAGACGACTGGCGTATTCGATAGGCCTTTCAACATTATGCTCCCCTTGCAGCAAAACTGCCCCCACAGCATAGCAACTAGCATCCGTTCTAAGAACAAAAGGCTTGCTATAATCAGGCTGTATCAGAATGGGCGCAGAAGTTAAAAGTCTTTTCAACTCTTCGAACGCAGCAACCTGCTCAACATTCCATGACCAAACCTGGTTTTTCTTAAGCAACCTAGTCAAAGGTTGAGCCACCGAAGAAAAATTTGGAATGAACTTCCTAAACCAGGAGCAAGTTTGCAAGAAAGTTTTCAAGTGACGCACAGATGTAGGAGGTTTCATTTCTGAAACGGCACGGACCTTGTCTGTATCGGCAGAAATACCCTCCTGCGTAATTACATGGCCTAAATACTTAACTTCTTTCCTGACCATAACACACTTATCTCTGTTAGCCCTTAACTTGAACAAACGAAGCCTTTCAAAAACAGCTTTCAGGTCTGCAATGTGCTTTTCAAAACCTTCCGAAATTACAAGCAAATCATCTTGATAAGCTAACAATGTCACATTCTGCAAAGACGAACCAGAACGCAAACGGTCAATGAGTCTTTGAAACGTCGAGGGTGCATTCTTTAATCCAAACGGCATGCGTACGAAACGGTAGGTGCCAAACGGAGTAACAACAGCAGTCTTGTCACGATCACTCTCACGGACAGCAACCTGCCAAAACCCACTACGCATGTCTAAAGTACTCATGTAACAATTACGTTTGGTTGACTGAACAAGCTCGTCTATCAATGGCATTGGATAGACATCTGTCTTTGTTGCAGCGTTGAGCTTCCTATAGTCAACACAAAAACGTACCTTGCCGTTGGCTTTCGGAACTAGAACAGCTGGAGAAGCCCACGCAGACTCACACTCTTCGATGATCCCCTCCTCTAACATCTTCTGCAGTTCAGCACGCATAAGCTCCTTCTTGGCTGGAGGCAACCTATAAGGTGGTACTGCAATTGGAGGATGATCACCTGTGTCGATACAATGTTCCGCAAAAGGAGTAGCTTCACCAACAGGACCGAATATGTCTGAATTCTCCTGAATAAGCCGAACAAGAATTTCTTTTTGATTACTATCTAAGGAAGTCGCCTCATCATCCCGTAATACATTAAGTGACGAGATACATGATAAAGAGCGTACAGAATCCTCAAATTTAAGTTTAAACACATTTTTTGTATCATCATTAAAACACCAAGTAGCTCTTCCAAAATTAACAGTTAAATCAAATTTTGTTAAAAAGTCTATACCTAGTAACGAATCATTGTTCACGGATTCCGGAAATACAAAGAAGGTTATTAACATAGTTTTATGCCTGAGCGACACCTCGACCTCAGTGGTAAGTATATTCATTTCTCTAGTGACCCCGTCAGCTAACTTAACAATTTTATTTGAAGAATTAAAGCGCTGACCCTTCTGTTTGAAAATAGTGTACAAAGTATGTCCCGCAATACAATTCCTAGAACCCGAATCAATTAAAGCAATACCTCGCTTGCCTAAAACGGTAATATCTACTATAGGACGACGCCATGGTACACCATTTACAGACTAAGACGAAAAAAGGTCACAAGAAAGAATAACTTCAGGTGTAAGCTCCCCTTTAACTGAAGGTGTAGATTCACTATCATCTTGTGATGGAAACTCCCCTTTACATTGACATGTGAAATTATTCTTAACAGGATTTCGGTTTACACAACAACAATGATTAAAAACAGAATTATTACTATGGTTAAAATTATCTACTGCTAATAAACACTTTTTTTTATGTAACACAGGATCAATAGCAATAAAGTCCCTTGCATTGTTTGGGTGACTACCTGTTCCTTTTGTTTGACGAGCTGCGGACGCTAGGACGGGAAACGTTCGAGAACCAGATGTGGCAGTCTTGCTGGAACCCGATGACAGCAGCTGCTTGTTTCCCTGTTGAGCACCAATGCGTGACGAGCGCTCTGTAGACGGCGGAGAAGTAGTTAACGTCGACATCGACTTTTTGTGGTAGAACGTGTCGACATTTGACGTGTCCTTTCCCTCTTTCAGTGAGTCCTCAATACTTCGAACCTTCAGAAGTAACTCATCAAAAGTGGACACTGACTCTCGAACAAGTCGCTTCCTTATGCGACGGTCAAGAAGGCCAAAGGTCATGTCTAACTCTACACGCTCGCAGAGATCCCCTCTAGGCAACTTTGCAAGTAATGCCCTCACCTTCGCAATGAATCGATCTGTGTGCTCCTGACCTTGAACCATAGCGAACAGATCACGATATATCCGATGTGGTGGGCGGATGTCTCCAAAAGCTGAGCGTAGCCTTAGTAGAGCTTCTGACCATGAGTGCGTATTATTCTTAACGCCTTGCCACCAAACAGCTGCAGGACCGGTAAGGAGCATGGAGAACCCTCGAAGTGCTGTTTCATCCCTCATATTAACACACTCCTTAAAGGATTCGATGGCATCCAAAAATACTTCCAATGATTCCTCATCCTGGCCGGTATACCTCGCAGAACAACCGGCAAACGTGACGGAAGGGATGGGCGTGGCAGCAGAAACCAAGCTGGCGGCATTCCTTGCCGCGGAGAAGGTTGGCTGAACCGACGTGGCATCTCGGAACTCTCTTAATAGCTGCTGGCAAAACTCGGCTTGCGACTGCTGCAAGGTAGTCAATATGCCAGTCAAAGCAGACAAAGAAACATTTTCCGAGCTGTCCCCATCTTCCAAACTTTGTCGTTTCTTAGGCATCTTGAGGCAATGAAGACGCGAACAAAACTATATATACGCAAAACGAATCGACTACACGTAATTTAAACTTAACACAGAGTAACATACGGAAAAAACGTCAATAAAGTTCGTGCCACGTGGCGAACACGCGGAATACAAAGTTCACTCAAAGTTCCTTTAAAAACACAAAGTTCACTTAAAAACCACCAAACACATATTTAACCACGTATGGGCGCCAGATATTTAACCACGTTGGACGCCAGATATGACCGGTGGTCGTGGGTGTGGTTATAGTAAGATACGAATTTGGCGTTTTACAGTTTATTTGCACTTTAAGGCACACCGAACTGCGACGTACACGCACGTACTCCCGCCTTGGGTCTCGGTAGTCGACTAACTTGCTAGAACCGTGCGAGCACGCATCCTCTTACCCCGCACGTCTCGTAACACCCTAACGACCCTTAGGGCGACTAGAGCGTATCGGGTTACGCCTACATGCTATATAACATATATTATATGCGCGAGTACTTATAAAAACAATACTATATATAATAACAATATTCATAATAATCGAGCTGTCAATATTCTGATTCGAATTAGAGAATATCGGGCGACGGATTGAAATCGGAGGTCGGAGGTAGTGCGTAAGTTACTATACAAATAGTTTTACGGTTACTTCGAAACACCCGTAGATTAGCGACGGTTGCTAAAGGACAAGTCCTGAGGGCCCAGTGACACTCACTGTTGTCGTAAATGTAAAGAATGACTTTAATTATTTAACATTTTCAAAGAATACTACAAAAATATACAATGCAGGCTAAATTAAATAAATTTTAACGTAGAGTTAGTTAGTGAGGGTACTTAACGAGTGGATTAATAAATATAATGAAGGTGAAAGAGTTACGTTAAATAAGAGGGAAATGACGTAGATAAAAAATACTTAAGAGCGTCTGTGCGAAGTGGTTATCATTAGGCAATGTATACTTTATTCTTTAAACAAAAACTATTTTATTTTGTTCAATTCGATTAACATACGATTATCGAAGGTAAACATAAGCATGCTTGCGTTCTAATTGACAACTAATGACACTGTACCGTGTTTTACGATTATAAACATTTGCAAGGCGAATTAGATTCGTCACGAAGTTTTCATTACGTGATGGTCTTCGTTGCTAGCCTTGCTAATGTTTTTTATAATAAGCTTGCCACAAGAACTTTTCCCAAATCGTATGATATAAAGGAAACGATGGCAAATAGTTATTTCTCAATTATGTATCGAGGGGTGAAAGGATATTTAGTTTAAGCGACATTTTTTTATTATTGTGATATAGTAATATATATATTCGGAATCAGCGTTTTTTACCGATTCCAAAATTATGCTTACTTTATTTACTTTACTTCATTTACTTTCTTCACCCTTCGATGTGTGAAATTGTGACACACGCAGAGATGGGCAAAATGTAATCAGATTAATGATTAACGATTACGATTACATTTTGTAATCATTAATCATGATTAATGATTAACATAATTCATCAAATAAAGTAATCATTTTTCGGTGATTAAGGATTATTAATCTTTAATCGGATTACAATTAATCATGATTACTTTTATGATTACTTTTCTGTTTGATACGTAAAATGTGCTGCCGACAGCAGAGCGGCGCTCGCCTTTTTTTATTTATAGTATACGACTACTACTAGCTAAACTGGCGAACTGAGTACCACCACATAGTTAGGTGTTAGGGCGATTACCCGAACTGGGTTATGACCGCAGTACAATAGTGCAAAGACCAGCATAGTGACTCGCTTCGACCTGACTACTTTCAGGATCAGTTCGTGCTCGGTGGACATTACGTAAATCCAACGAAATCTAGTTAATCATTGATGATTTTACCATTGTTCTGAGTGATTCCTGGACTATTAGAACTGATTATCAAAATACCGCCCATATTTTACTGAAATACCGTCTCCAACTCGATAATCCACGCCCGCCTTCGGGATGGAGATAGAGAGAGCAAGATAGCGCAAAATTTTAATTGATCAGAATAAGACATTATTTTCTCAAATTTACACAAGCTTCTATAGCGCAGTGCGCAACATCACCTTTCTCGGTCATCCGTCTCTCTCTACCGACTCGGTTTCGTCTTTGATGTAAACCGAGCCGCCGCGCCGCACACGTTCGTATCGTATTTTGAATTTTAACTCATAATTAAAGTTGAGATATAGATTTAATTTTTTTTCCGGATAACTGTCGTTCTATCTAATAACTTTGATTCTTACAATAAATCAGCGGGACACATACATAGTTTTTTTTCTCAGTTCGCTTCATTTTTTTCGCATTTGACTTCCATATTCTTAAAGACTAAGGAATATAGTACTCAGAAAAAAAGAAGCAAATCGACATACGGGCACGCGCCATTTTTATCTCACTAAAAACGCTTTTTGGTTTACCAATATATATATATATATTGTTTAATGAGTAATAAAAGTAAAAAATAGTAATTTCATTCTGTTTTAAAAATTTAACTTTAACTTAAAGGATTGCACACAAAGTCTTTGGCCATTATCAGAAGTATTCTCCATCTCCAAGGCGGAAGTGGATTATCGGGTAGGAGTCGTTATTTCAGTAAAATATGGGCGGTACTTTGATAATCACTTCTAATAGTGCAGGAATCACTCAGAACAATAGTAAAAGCGTCTATGATCAGCTAGATTTCGTTGGATTTACTTAATGGCCACCGAGCACGAACTGATCCTGAAAGTAGTCAGGTCGAAGCAAGTCACTATGCCAGTTTTTTCACTTTTGTTCTATGGTCACGACCCAATTCCGGCAATTACCCTACCAACTCAAACGGCTGAAAGCACAAAAAATGGTCCTGAACGTAATCAGGTCGAAGCGAGTTACTATGAGTTGGTAGGTTTATTGGCCGAACAATGTCGTGACTCGTGACCACAGTACACAACTGCAAAGACCCTTATAATGATTATGATTCGCTCAACGAGACGGATATTCGGGGGCGGACTTGCACCGGCTAAAACCACCAGGTGCCAGCACTGCCTAATCTTCGCCTTCGCCGGGCCTGGGAATCCAGATACTTCCTAGGGGCCCGGCGAGCGCTTGGTCTTAGACAGGTCTCCTCCCTGGGAGAGGGTCGTAAAACTACCCAAACAATACTTCCCATTGGGGCGGCGTGTGAGCACACACACGACGACACCACCCCACCCTCCGCTGAACGCCACTCTCCACTCTCCGCTGGACGCCACCCCCCCTCTCTGCTAGACGCCACCCCTACTTTCTGCTGGACGACACCCCAACTCTCCGCTGGACGCCACCCCCCCCCCACTCTCTTTTGGACGCCACCCCCCACTCTCCGCTGGATCCCCCCAATCTCCGTTGGATGCCACCCCCCCACTCTCAGCTAGACGCCACCCCCACTCTTCACTGGACGCCACCCGCCACTCTCCGCTGGAAGCCACCCCCCACTCTCCCCTGGACACCCCCCCACTCTCCGCTGGACGCCACCCCCACTCTCTGCTGGACGCCACCCCCCTTCTCTCCGCTGGACGCCACCCCTCACTCTTCGCTGGACATCACCCCACTATTAGACGGAAGTTTGGAGTAATATTTAATTCGAAATAAAATAACTTGAAAAATTAAATAAACGAGTATTTAAATCGGTCTCTCTCTCAGCCAGAACACAAAAGTAATCATTAAAATAATCATGATTAATTGAATGATTACTGTAGTCAAGATTAATGATTACCCATGTAATCATGATTAAAAGTAATCAGATTACAAGTAATCATGATTACGCCCATCTATGGACACACGTATTAGAACGTCACGGTATCCTCTAAATGTTGAAGATGTCACTGAGGAACAGATTCAATATATATATTTATGATGATAATGATATGGGTGTTGATAATATTCATATTAATGAACCACAATACGGTATAGTTTAGTTTGGCGCTATTTAATCTCAGTAATATAGTTCCTAGTTTACTCTATAGTACAGACAAAATGTGTTATAACGACATCGAAGGGACTACTCATATTTAGTCGTAACAACCGGTGAAGTTTTCGGGATACGAAGTCCTATTTTTTTGCCCGGACTTTTGTTCTGGATCAATATAACCGATATGTTGTTATAAACTATGTCGTAATACTAAAATAGTCATCAAGTGAAGTTAGAGTATGACGTTTTGTAGACAAATCCTAAAGAATTATACTTTTACTATGTATTTGTTTGCGAGAGGCATAGTAGCATAAATGTTCCCTTAAAAATAAATCTTATTATTTTCTATTGTGATTATAATATGTAATATATTAAATATAGATTTCGTAAGTATGTAAAAATTTGTCAATAAAGCAGATACCTTAGCCTGTAGACAAGTAAACCATTGTTACAGTTCAAAATAATCTATTTGGTAATAAAAAATTGAAGTTTCAACACAAACTCGTGAAATAATGTAGAGAGCGCGAGAATTAGTCAAGGCTGTGCGCGGTAAGTAGAAATCGACATTTCGACAAGTGTTGCTATGCAGCGGCCGTCGCGTCGCCCGCGTAATCAGATAGTGAGGCTATTGCACGTGCTATATCATTAAACATTGTTCTAATACATCAATTTACATATAGCCGTAAATTGTATAATTATCGAACCAGATTTTTCAATTAATTGTACACATCATTGAAAAATATTTATCAGATAAAAAAACCAACAAAACTTTTATTTATCCCTTTAAAATGTAAATCATGGAAAAACATTTTAAATGTGGTTTGTAAATAGTTCATACTAGCTGATCCGGCAAACGTTGTTTTGCTATATAAGGTATTGTAATATCTTCTAAGATGTTCATTGAAATTAAGTGATGTCAAAGACAATTTTGTTCACAATTAAATACTCTTAATCAACAACACATTTATTTGGATAAAGATTAATATTATTACGTTGATACAATTCTTAACAAATAATGCATTAATTTCGACCAAATTTGATTACCGTAAAAACTGTTCTAGTGAGTTAATCTTAAAAGATAGACATATACTGTCCCGGACATTTTTTTAGATCATTTTAAGAGGAATAACTCTGTCATACATATATTTTTGTTATCTTGAACCGTTTTCGCAGCGCACGCAATGGAAGCCCTCAAGGATGAATAAATTTCCCCGTTTTTTTCACATTTTCCATTATTTCTTCGCTCCTAATTGTTGCATCGTGATGTTATATAGCCTAAAGCCTTCCTCGATAAATAGTCTATTTAACACAAAAATAATTTTTCAATTCGAACCAGTAGTTCCTGAGATTAGCGCGTTCAAACAAACAAACAAACTCTTCAGCTTTATAATATTAGTATAGATTTAGAGTGACTTTTTAATTCAAATTATAGGGGATTCGATTGTTCGTTCTTGCAGGATTGCCAATTTCATCTGACGAATTACGAAGACTTGAGATAAATAGATTAGATTAATATAAATGATAGTTAAATTAGGGAATTTTTAAATTTTTAACTTGATACTACAAAATAGAAAAGTTATTTTTACCAAATTTGTGTTCATGAGATACCCAGTATATTGTGATGAATAGACGAATTATCCGAGTCAATTTTTATTGATAGCGTGTCTTAGATGGATTTTAATTTACAGCGCAAATTCGAACGCTTGCCAATAATATACGAGATGTTATTTAGCTGAAGGCAGGTTCGTGGTGAAGACATAATGTGCGCGCGCCGTGACGAATCCAAGATGGCGGATTGGCGCGGTTTGGCGGTCGTTCACCTGCACCCGGTCGAAGCACCGGATCCTCGTGCATTGCTGATACATTTTGACATTTTTAAGAAATAAGATTTGGATGTAATATACGATGCAATTGAAACAACTAAGCTAAAAAACAGTAAGCTATTGAGCACAATATATATATAACACATATAGCAATATGTGTATCTAAATTTTTATTTGGACACGTAAATATATTCTAAATTGATTTTTTATATAGATATAAATACTCATTATTTTTTTATATGGATAGAAAAAAACGTATAAAACATAAAATAATAACATTTATGAAAAAAAATTTTTTTTTTCAATGAAGAAATTTAAAAAACTGTAGCTAAGTTACCATATTATAAAAACTCAAATTCCGACAAGAGTAAATTTATCATTTCCCTTGTCTGGTCCTGTCACTCCTGTCAAGAGAAGCCGAGATCGTGAATGAGAAAAGTAAAACTGCGAAAGAGTATCTGCATGATAAAAATACAGTAAACTACTTGATAATAAATAGATTAGCAACTTTTTTTCCTCAAGATCGCGAAGTCACATCGGAGTGCTTGGATATTTGGGATGTTCACGGTCAAGTCGCGCAACAGCTTACCTTAGCCTTAGATTTATAAACGCTACTTTGACTTTACTTACATTTTACTCAAAATAGTTTCGCTTTTGATAATAAAATGAAAACATAATACTCAGAATATATATTAAGTATTTGCGAAATCCAAGATGATGATATGATATATTATCTTATCCTATGATATCTTTTAAGCGTAACGTGAAGAGATATTTGTGCAGGCCGGCATGATCGCTCCGGTTACTGATGGGTTTTTGTTAACCCTACCCATCCATCACCCATCAGTTATTGTGCGGTCATTGTGTCGAACAGGATAAAAAAAAATTGGGGACTTGTATTGTCATTAATTAAATAATATAATTTATCATGTTTAAGTATGCACATTTTATATTCTATAAATGTTAGCCATAGACTCAGCAAGCGTGACGATACCTTTAAAAAAAGGTTTTTTTTTAACCTTACTGCTTTCATGTTTAAAACATTTACAGTATTACATATGAATGAATTGAAATAAGACACTTTTTAAAAGATTACATATTAGACACATACACACCCACACGTTTTTAAAATTAAGAAATGGGATTTTGCTTGTCTTGCTCCGGGATTATGGCTCAGCTCTCCGCAGTTTCTAACTTATATGAAGATTTTGTTTTGTTTCTGGATGCCAAATAAAATACAGTTTTTGTGTGAAAATTTGTAATTTTTAGCTTAGTAATAAAAATTCACATGTATCTGCAGTATAGAATAATCTATTACCACAATACATTTTGGTAAAGAAATTTGGATATAAACTATAAAGCTATTTATATCGACAAATTTCACAGATGGAATGCGGTCCAAGTGTTTGAGAAAGGACTTGCACAGAGTATTATCGTGTCGATGACGTCACACTACCCGATGATTCAGAGACCAGAGCGCAGTGGATTTGAATTTGAAAGTCGCGCTGAAGGCTGGCCGCACAAATAAGGTGCGATTGAACAGTATCCACGGTAGGCTATGATTAGATAATACATTTTATATATGTGAGGCAGTGAATAAATGTTTATATTGCATATTGTTCTTTTTTTTTAATAAAAGTATCTTTCTTTCTTTTTAAAATAATAATAATTTTCCAATAGTCAGAATTATATAGACTTTAAGTTTAAATATCATGTACATCTGCTGCTACGTGCTGCTCTATTTTATCGTTATGATTTTACATTGCTCGCATATAAGTAATACCTAATTTATTGATTAAGGTTTTATTTTGAATTAATGAGTTTAAATTAATAATAAATTTATGCTAAAAATATAAATAACATCGATATTCCCTTTTGGAATACTAAGCTATTAATATAGCTTTAGTTGTTTTTTTTTTTTTAAATGTGTCTATTAAGACACAACAACTAACAAAACAACAAAAAACAACTTTACCAGTCGATCAGCTTTAGAAACTGAAATAGAGACACCTAAATACATAAAAAATTTCGTGAGCTTCTATTATAAATATTCATTACAACAACTACTCTATATTTTGACCTCATTATAATTTTACTACACAGGTATAATATCATTATATAACCTATCTATAGATTAGGAAAGAAGAAATAAATATTTAATATATACTCTGAAGTGCCCAGATTAATAAATTCTGCATATCTTTTATTGTATAAGCAGGCGCGAACATAAGTCATACATGTGTAGATAATATGCAACACCTGTTCACCTTTGAAGGTCGCCTTGTAAAACACCTCTCGCATATTAAATATGTTTAATACCATTCAAAAAACCAGTTGCGTCGCTCGTTGCGATGGATATGCATTGAAAAACAGAAAATTGTTACAATTGATCCCATTGCTAAGCTTTTTGACAATATTTAAATTAGTAGTAATAAAGATAGTTTTAAAAATATTTCACTCACAGGTCTATTTGTTTTTATTAGTTTTTATAAACAGTAACTTTTCATTTATCTATATAATTATAAAAATAGGTAATAAAAAGTAATAGTTTTCAAAAATGATCCATGTGATATTATAAATAAAATTCGTGCTGGGTCATTTTGAAGTAAATAACATTTATTTCTTAATTTTTAAATTTTATATAACCGATTTGTACTAATTCATAGAATATCACTTCGTTTATAAAAAAGTTTTTCCAGGATATCCTGTTGCGTCATGAGATAACTCCCTGTAAAAGATATCAACGCGTTACTTGCACTAAAAAGTATTCAGAAAATAGCATGCATTATATTTTATAAAAAATCTTTTATTATAACTAAAATGAATATATAATATTTTTAGATAACAATATTTTTATTATGTCTATATTTTTATAAAACTAGGGCATAAATAAGTAAAAAAGTAAAAAATAGCTAATAAAAACAACATTCAAGATAATTCTATAATTGAGATTTGACTAATTAGGTTTGTAAGCATTCTTTTATTAATCTATCTAGCCTGTTGCTTTAAGCTGAAAAACCTATAGTTTTACACCGAAGAAGACTCAACAAGCCACGCGTTGAGTTTTGAGTCTCATAAAAGGCAAAGCAAAAGTTATTTATAAATCAAAATAGTGCTTTGTTTAAATATATCACTTGTTGCAATAAGACATTGTAATTTTGTGATTCAGTTTTTTTTACGTGACATAAAGGCCACCTACAATCAACGAACTAGGAAATCCTTGTCGTGTGATTTGTATGCTTCTTAGCGTTACTAGGATGTAACAGGAATTAGACATACACTGCTACTCCATCTAGACAAAAAGTACAGATGTATTTAGGAAAACGGGCAATGCATTTAATAGTGTTCAAATCGACACTAATTTGTATGGAGACACGGATGTGTTTAGACGAGAACTGGTTTGGAGGCTAGTTGAGTCATCTATCGAATGTTGTATGAAAACAAATGGATTTTTTATTTTACATATATTCGCTTTCTATAATTCTCCTGTGACTAACTTTTGTGGTGAATAAATTTTCTAAATCACTATGAAGTAAAAGCTGTTTTGATTATCGATTTGATGGAAATAATTAATTCAAGTCTATCACAAAATCTTTTGTAAATAACCCAAAGGATTATTAAGAAATTTCACAATTTTTATTATCGAATACCCAACTCATAAAAATAATAAAATATTTTTGATAGTAACACCTTTGTATAAATAATTTATATAGTAAATAAATACTGTATTAATACTATATATGAATTCAAAATATAGTAACTATTAACTAGGTAAGTTCATGAACTTACCTAACTATTCGTTACTGTACCTTTAAGTTTTTAAAATAAAACTTTTCACTAACATATCAAATTTAAAATGAAATGTTCCATACATTAATTCAGTCTTTTTTTTTTTAATTTAGTTCACTTACCGGACATCACACAACTACGTACAAAACATAAACGAATCTTACGAAAATAATACAAAAGGTGTGTCTTAACAAGTGAACACAACAAGAAAACTTTATTACATATAGTGCGTATTGTTTTATACTTATGTAGTTACTTGAATTATAATAAAAGGTACAATAAATTTTCAGTTACAATACATTTATATCTATCTATAGTTTATACGTACAAAATAAAGTCAAATGTATCTTTTTTATAGAGTTACAAGCATTGTTGCCAGATTAAAAAGTGGTAAGGAGCCATTTGTCAAGATTGTCAGACTTGAACGTTTGGCTTTCTCCAAAAATATGTTTATAACTAAAGCCTTTTATCAACATAAAGACCAGAGGATTCAGACAAAGTAACATTCGATGATGAATACCGCTGATAGAGAAGTACAAAATGTATGAAATTGTCATAAAGTGTCAATATTATATTTGGAAAACTTAGGTCAATCTCATACTTTTTCACCTTTCTTATAGCGCTAGCGCTAATTCAATATTTGTCAAAGCTTTATGGATAAAGTAAAATTGTATTACCAGTAGCGCTAGTAGACAGTACAAAAATATAGATATCGTATTTAGATTTACGTCCTCTAGATGGAAATGCACCATTGTTCAGGCGAACATAAGTTTTGGAATGGTCTTGCAAATGCAGTATTTTTTCACGATAACAAAACGGAGCTCTAGAAAGAAGGAGTTAAAAATGTTCTTCTAAGTTAGCATAGAAATGATCTCTTGAGTTGCAGTTGTTCATAGGTAAACGCAGGTGGGCTGTACTTATTTTTGTTTTCTTTAATATAAAATAATAAAATAAAAAGGGAACTAGAGCCTGTGTACAAGAATGTTATTAGTGTTTATAGCGCGGACGCACCCGCTACAGTGAGTCAGAGGGGCGGTGCCGAGGGCGCTACGCCCTCTCCGCCCTCCGCTCCGCCCAGCAACCATGATTTTGCCGCGCTTTTTTTTTTCAATCAGGCCATGTCCGCGTCACACTTAATGTGTTGCCAAACAGTTCTGAAGTCATGCCAATGACTTGTACGTCTAACATCGGTAGAGTTACCTTAATCAAAATATTACAATATTCAAAGTGATAAAACCTTCTGGAAAGAAAAGTGGTGAGCTGACATTACAATTTCTATTGATAAATGTTTGCACACGTCGATCTTGTTAGATATGATCTAATTTCAACATTTACGTTTCATAGGTTATGTATTTGAAGTTTGATTAGAGATATTCATTTACATAATACAACGAAGCTGTGAAAATTAGTATCGAGTCTTGTAAATTAGTCACATTCATATTTATAAATAGTTAATGATGAACGCGTTTCGTATCAAAGTTCTTGGTATCATTACACAGTTATAGGTGAAATTTGTTAAAATTTAAATAAAATTTAAGTAGGTAAAATTTGTTACCATGTGCACTAAATCCACATGGTCAACGTAAAACATATTTGTTATTTCAGTAACTATTTGGAATCTTATATGATAGTGAGTTTATTACAATAATACTTGTTTATATCTATCTGCATTCCATCTCAAGGACACTGGATTCATGGATAAAGAAATAGTTTGTTGTGCCGGGGTAAACGGATACAATTTAGCATTTAGAAGGCAGGAAGGAAGGGAAGCGGGAGGTATCGATAATACCTGCAGGAAGTATACTTGTTTTGCAACATGAATAACGCTTTTTTTCCTCTACTATAATATTATCTGCGTCTGAAAATAGCACATATAAAGTGACTGAAAGCTGATATTAAATTGATTAATAATTACAAAATAACTCTCGACCAATTCAATATTCGATTTAGTGACTCGCTTTGACCTGTCGCGTTTCGAGATCAGCTTGTCCATCCAGTATCCAATAACTCATATACCTAGAGACCTTCAGTCGTAGTATATGTGAGCCGACATGATAACGGCGACTATTTATAGATTTTCATCCTTTGATGGATGCATTCGTTTTAGGACTACACTGTATTTACCATCAGATGCACAGTAGTAACTATTTTGAGCTAGTGTAAAAAAATTATAATAAGAAAATAGAAACACTAGAGAAAATATAATTATGAATTAATTAAAAGCACGTGTAAAAGGTATTGTCGGTAAACATTTCCCAAAACTTAAAACAAGATTACACTACAACAATATATTGTATAGGACTTAAAAATCATAATTATGATTTGCAAAGTGTAGTAAATAACTAATGTACAACTTTATCCAATATACCTTAGAACTTATAATTTATTAAGTCATGGATGGTATTTAAAAATTTTGTTAAATATTTACACAAATAACACTGATACTCGTATTCTATCCTAAATGACAAGTTCATAAAAATCTAATGTTCAGAGGAGAACAAATAACTATAATATTATTATAGTAACTCTTTTATCAATTTCTTTATCTATTTTACTACAAATAAGTACGTGAAGACATGCAAATTCCTTATAAGTATGCTTTCTCACTGAAGATATATTTTGAAACTTTGATCTGTACTAGTAATTCCATATTGGAATAGTTTGTGAGACTCTAAAATACTGAAGCGTGGCACAGGATGAGAGATCGGCGGTGTGCAATATCCAGCGTGCCGCATCAGAAAGGATTTGGAGGGGTGGACTCTTTTTAACCTAACCCCCCCCCCCCCGAGAGGTAGCCTCAACAAGGCTTTTCGCTCCCCGGGCGTCTGGATGAATTTGCGGTGGCGGAGCAATTAGCGGGACACCCCGGAGGTTTTTAGTCACTACGAGTCTGATACACCGAGATCACTGCTCTCACAGCGGCCTGCATAGGACCTGATGGTCCTATGCAGGATTTTCCCCAGGTATAGCAAAAAAAAAGGATATAATGTGTTCATCTCATAGGAATCCGCCCATTAACTATATTCCTATTTTGATACAGCTAGCACAGCAAAAACTTTAATAAAATAATATTAAATAAAATGGTAAAATATTTTTATGTTAATAATCTTTTATCTAACAGTCAGTGTGGTTATACTCAGGGCGTTTCACAACTCCAGGTGCCGAGGAAGATGGCTCAGCCTTACCCCTGGCCCTCGGCAGTCGGAAGAAGGAGCACCCCGGGGGTTTTAGTCGGTGCAAGTCCGACACACCAGGGGGCGGTCCTCACTGCCCCTTGAAGGTCCGTTAGGGATTTCCCACGAGTTACCAAAAAAAAGGGCGTTTCACAACTGAGGTTTGAGTTGCTCTTTTTAAACACATTTTGGGAGGACAAGAACACACGCTTGGAAGGAAGAGCAGAAAGCAAGCGGTATCTTTTGCGACCTATCAAAAGCTTTTGATTGCGTTGATAACAAATTGCTATTACGTAAACTTTATCATTACGGGATTAGAAATTCTGCTCTTAATCTATTTTTGTCTTATATAAGCGAAAAAACTCTGTGTATCAATGTCGATAGCGTGAATTCTTCCGGCTTATCTGTTCTGATGGGCGTGCCCCAAGGCTCTATTTGGGGCCATTCTTATTCTTGTATACATCAATGATCTCCCATTTTTTGTTACCAATATTTGTGACATAGTTCTATTTGCTGATGACATATCCTTTGCTTTTAGGGTTTATAGAAATACAAGTAATTATGACAATGGAGAAGATATTGAACTAGTTTACAGTAAATAGTTTATTGTTAAATTCTAAATGTATTAAATCTGCAATGCCTAATGTACGACGGCTCAGTGCAAATAATATTTAATAGAGTAGAGATAGTAGAGTTCAGTGTTTCTGAGATTGGCATTAGGTTCAAAATTATAGTAGGATACGTGCACACAATACAGGTCTTCCAGGAAAACTTAGGTAGACTGCTTCTATAGTCAGGAAAATCAGACCATTCACAGATTTCGAAAGAGCTCGATTAGTTTATTTTAGTTATTTTCACAGCTCTATATCTTATAGTATTTACTATAGAGTAATGATGACGATTTGAAAACTATTTTCATTTTGCAAACGAGGGTTGTTTACTCTATTTAAAATTTAAGGACTACAGATTCACTTAAGGAATATTTAAATATATACTGAATTTTAACAGTTCCATGGCAATCAGTGGAAAATATTACAAATATATTCCGGCCATGCAAATTTTCAGTTCCTAACCCGCTAAAACAAAATGTTCATATTTTTTAGACAGATTATATTATTACGATTTCATTTCATATTTTAGTAACTATTTCAATGCAAGTGATTTGTTCAATAAACATAATTATTTACGTTGTTGTTGCTTGTTTTAAATAAACCTGTCATATAATAATATTTACTCTTAATAATTAATTCACAAAATATAAATATGTGTATATATTATATAAAAAATATAACACTTTATTTCTAATTAATATTACACATTTAACTAAATTTAGATATTATAAAATACATTAACAAATTAAAAAAAATACGATCATAGAGACTCAAGTACAAAATTCAGCTCTTCTCAGTAGATTTTGTTATCCGCAGCGCTGGTAGATTCATTGCCCTTTCTTTTGACGACTGAAAAGTCCTAGAAAGTAGGCCAATTTAAATAAAGTTTTATTTCATTTTACATGCACCGAAATGAAATTATAAAAGAATCTTCATATTGAAATTCAGTCAAATTAAGAATATAAATTTAAATGTAAAAAACGTATGACCATCACGTATATGTGTGATGGTATATGTGTGATATTACTCAATGGATGTCAAAGGATTTGGTAAGTCACGGTAATATTGTCAACATTAACTTAGCTCTGTGAATACTATGGTTATACTCAAGTTCCTATTATATATTTAGTATTTTGTCAAAACGAATTTATTTTTTGAGAACTGCTAAGCAAAGTCGAAATAGCGTCTACAAATCTGAGCCTTGTTACTTGTGTTGATTTATTCCGAAAAACACTATCAACAAGGTTATAAATATTAAAAATAAAAATGAGATGCAAAATCACGTGCTAAATTATTGCTTCAATTTTTTTACTGATGTAATTGAATAAATATTTTTTAGATTTGTTTTTTCAAAACCCACACAGTAAAGGATACCAATAGACCTAGCTCACAGATTCTAAAAAGTAAAAAAAAAAGGTGACTCTAACGAATAAAGTATTTATTTTCTGTAGAGAAAGTGGTCAGGTTTATTAATACGAATCATTCCTTTACCAAAATTATTAATTTTCTATTTTATCTATTTCTTATCATTTAATAATAGTATAATCAAATTAGTGTCAAACATATCTTATCAAATTCTTGAAATTTTTATTAACCTTATTGAAAATAATTTAACGCAGACACAATTGAGGGTTGTGATATGATAAGTAAGTATGATAAGTTTTTTTCTTTTTTTATATCCCTTCAGAAAATCCTGCATAGGACCATCAGGAAAGCTGTGAGAGCAGCGACTCCGGTGTGTCAGACCCCTACTGCTACAAAACCCCTGGGTGTCCCTCTGATTGCTCCATCCGGGCCTGGGAAACCAAATTCATCCAGACGCCCAGGGAAAAAAAGCTTTGTTGAGGCTACCTCTCTGGGAGGGGTAGGAGTAAGCCCACCTCTCCAAAACGTCTCTCCCAGGCGGTCTCTCAGGCAAACTCTCTCAAGTCTACTACCCGGCTATTGTCACTGGGGGATGTCGCGTTCGCTCTGGGCGAACGCGTATCTCCGGCGACGGTGCCTTGGCCGCCGAGTGGCCAGAGATGATGTTCGCTCTCTGACCCTTTCGGCTGCCTTCTTCTGCTTCATCACCATCTCGCAGAATGATGACACCTTCTGCCACGCCTCACCGCTGCCAACCATGGATTTCACCACCGACGGCAGCGAGAGGTCGTCCCCAATGTAGTCCTGCAGGACTCTCCTTTCTTCAGCCCAGGCTGGACACACCTCAAAGGTGAGCTGTGCCGTATCCTCGGGGTTCCTGCACTCGTGGCATGTATGATTACTATAAATCAACTATTTATATATCTAGTTACACTTAATCCTTAACTTCTTTAAAAAATCTATTTGTTAAAATTACATTTTTTTTGTTAAAATTGCAGAGTTCAATTCTAGAAATGTCTAACTCCGATAGTACATGATCTGGTCGAATTTTTTTTTATCATTTTATTAATCAAAATCCATATTGTTTTTTTAATAAATGAAATTGTAACAAACAAGTTGTTCTTGTGATTGTTGTTATAAACATGTAACTCAGAACTACATAAATTATTTTGTATTTTATTATATTTATTTATTATTGCCTACATTTATAACTTTATTTTCAGTTTTGTAAAAGTGCAAAATGGGCTTAGGCGTTTCTAGCTTTGGATGATTCAATTATATTCCTATTCCGTATTATAATTATGTCACATTAAAATAGATATGTGTGTGTTTAAAATAATATTTTATCAATTAATTTGTCTGTGTTACATATGCATAATCATTAAAATTATTTCATACTACTGTAACATCCTATAGGTTGGTATCTATAATAATATTGAAACCATAAATCTGAAAATCGCCTTTTCACGGCTATTAAATGCAGTTTGCTTTTAACAGTTATGTGATTCCTGTATCTAATTTATAGAAATAATCTATACACCTAATAATACTATTCTTGAAAGCACGTTTTAAAAGTCTAATCTGATTTGACTGTCCTTTGGAACTCCGGCATCTAGATCTCCACCTATTTTGCTAGTAAGCAAAATTGTCTTAACCAGTCATAAAAGTAGGTACACTCTTATGTTATTCAATTTATCGATCGTACCTGTCATTTGCTTTCTCATAAAGCTTACCTTTCTAAAAGCGGAGCACCGTCCCATCCGTATATTATTTAAAACGACTCATTCATCGTTAACTTTCTCTAAGTGCCCAACATCATTCAACCAACGCAGACGACATGGCGCCCGAGTTCTGAATGAGGAAAGACAATTATTCTAACAACGATCGGTTTGGTAATTCAAATTTCAAACAACATCAATCCAAATGTTCGTCATTCAGTTACACGTGCATTGTCGGACTGTGGTTCATTGATCCAAATATAAAATACGAATAAATCGTAATGTCGCTTAGGACAAAATAATGCTTATAATTTTTTTTTTCAGACTAGTTTAATGATTAAAAACGTTCTTGTATAAAGTGTAATTGTAATGTGTAATCAATAAAGACAAATTTTGAAATAAAATGAAATATAGTTCATTATAAACACAACTTAATTTTGAGCCATGTCAGTGAAAAATATACAAAAGAAATATTGATTATCTTAAAAAACTTGGAGCTACTGTTCAAGTTTGCTGATTTTATTAGTGATAGTCCTGAGCCCTCGGATATTCTCCCATGTGGTGCTACACGGTCAGCGATAAGCTGTAGGGTATTTTGCATTGCTAAGAAACGAAATGACGAACAGAATATGAAAATAGTAAGCTACTTTTAGTGAGTCGCTTTGGTCTGTCAGGTTTCGGAACAAACCCGTATACGCTCAGAAACTAGCTTGACTGTATGGCAATTATCATTATTTCCATTTGACCTTGATTAACTTGGTTCTTGGAGACACCAGTATTTGTCTAATTTTATTATTCTATAAGCAAACTGCGATGGTTGATGCTCGGTCAACACCTTGCCGAAATTACACAGTGTAAACGCAGTGACCTGTGTTCTAGCGAAAGCTATGTTCCTTCACTTGTGGAGTCTGTGCAGACATTCATCAGTAGCGTACAGTCACTCATTTAGAATGGCCGCAAATACGGAGCTAAAGAACATTGAAAATTATCCGCTGGATTGAACAACGGCGCAGAAGCCGATTGGTGCATACCGCCGGAGGAAAACGCCCGCGTCGTGGACAGTCAATATATTCGCGAGACGCTAATTTTTCAGAGGCGAACGTGTGTCCCCCACTACCTTCTACTGTATGACAGTGACCCAAATGGAGCGCCAACGCAGTCAGTACCGTGAGCGCGCATCGACTTGTTTCACGTACGTGCGCGTGCACGCGGCACGCTCCGCCAGCACCGGTCCACTTGCGCTTAGTGTGTTTCACGATCGGATATTACTGTGCATAATTCTGTGAGTGAGAGACGGCCCTGTCTGTACCGTCTGTTCGTATGGATCATGATTTCTCAAAGGTAAGAAAATTCTCTCATTAATTAACAAGAAAAATCGTAAAATTTCCTTAAAGTAACCCTCAAATATACATGCAGCATGTAATAGAAAGCGTGTTGCTGACTTGCCGCTTGACGACGCGGCGGCGTCGGTGAACGGGATGATGAGTCAGCGGCATCTCGAATTTTCCTTATGCACGAATGGTATTGTCATAGAGGGGGTGTGGGCACGCGGCCGCGGCCGGTCGGGGCGGGCAGACGTCGCGCCACCGACACCGCGGCACCGGCGCCCGGCAACAACTATCCGCACTTATCGGTTCAGCCACCGCACCACCGCGGTCTACCCGCTCTCGCTCTGCTCTCAGCCACGCTACGGCTGCAACCTAACGGATTCCTTGCGGCCGAAATTCCGCTGAGGACATTCACGCCGCGACTGACTGAAATAAATCGCTCGTTTAACACAAATAGCTTGCCATTGTCACCGCATTGACGAATGTAAGAACGTTTCCGCTACACTTTTCGTCATGTGAAAACAGCCATGTAGAAATACGTTTTCTCGAGGTGAAATAGCTTTTCGCCGTACTTGAATTAAATTTGCAGTGCCGTACAGACATTCCTGCGTACCTAACGGGCGATGAACGTCAATGAAGCTAAATTCACTTAAATGATATAAAATAGTAATAAAACGTAATATTTTGATATGAATTAGCTCTTTCATAACACATGTTGCCGCAACGAAGATGTGGAAAACTACAATACCGTGACGTAATGTCACACAGAGTGATCCTTAGAAAAATGTAAAGGGTATTAGGCTTATTAAGTATTTATCGACGTAATGAAGTATTTAAAGGGTTGTGCCTCTATTATAGTTCGGAAACAATCAACGTAGCGAGACATGTGAACGATAAAAGAGCCATCGTGAGCGTGACGTCAAGCCGCGATTGCGGCGAGCGCACCGCGCCGCTCGACTCGTGCGCTGAACTTTGCGACATTGCCACTGATAACGACAATTTATTGACTAATTCCAAATACGAGCTACTCAATAATATTATTTGTCCTTAAAATAATAAATATACTAATAAATCTAGATCGCTATATTCTATAATTTTGCTGTGAAATATCATGTTATTATACAGTTATGAAAATCAACTGTCGTTTTAATTTAATTAAATAATAATAATATGTCGTCACGCTATATTCATTTACGGGTAAGTAGAGATACATTAGAGGTAGTATTTGATTTGCGCCTATATGTTGTGTACAACGTGATAAATAGCCCAGCTAATCGCTGTTCTCAGGATACTTACACTTGACAATCTCATTAGATGCCATATGGTTTAAAAAAAGTAATAAAAATATTGCCTACTGCAAAATATGTTGATTAACTATATTATACTTGTTTGATAATAAGCTACAGATTAAATAAAAGGATTAGGCGCTGCGAGATTTCAATACGCAAATACTTTATTTTTGTTATTTTTCGAAATGACGCGCATTGGTTGATCGGGAAAGGTCTTCACAACTAAACCGGGCAAACACAACTAGTGTTTTTTTTTAACTGATTAGTTATTTAATATATCAGAATACACAAGTGAAAAAGTATAAAAACTAATTCCGTTTAATTTTTGATTATATAATGCATAAAAAATAAAACACAATAAATAAAACAAAATTGTAGGTATAGAATGAAACATGGATTAAAATATTCAATAATAATTTTTTTTTTTTAAAAAAACATTATCACATAATAAATTTTGCTCCTATACCATTAATGCATTTACAAATTCCACATCTACATTACATAAATGTCCAAACCCGAAATACTTACCTATAATCCACACAAATATTTGTTCTGTCTAGGGATCGAATCTGCAACCTGTAGTACCGATACTAACCACTTAATCGCCACACCTGCCAATAGAGTCATCAACAATAATTTTCGTATTAAATATACTAAGTATCTCCGTTTGTCGTTAGGTCCTTTGATTCGGTCCCAGATACACAGTACAGGGTTGTCAACTGTACTGTGATATATTTAAAGTATTTTACAATTTTTCCATGATGTTTCTTACTTATTTAATACATTTAAAAGTACGTTTAAGGATACCTTACCTTTTTTTAATAAACGTTGTTGTAGAGTTGCTTTTTATACAATGTATTGTTTATGCAAATTTAGACATTTTCCGATAAATACTATAAGTACACCAAAATGTGTTGGTAGCCCTAAGTAGAGGTCAAGTGCCTTTATCAAACATGTCGAGACTTGCTGCGGACTCCTAATCGAAACACTGATTCATCAACAGGGAACAAAGACGCTAGTATGCCCCTTTTTTACCGAAATCTTCTGGCCATATCATAACTCAGCGTTGTGATTGTTTTATTTTATTTGCCTAGATAATTGTTTAGTCAACAATCTAGCTGAACAAAAATATATTGTTGAAATTATATGAGTCTTACACAGGTTTTGCATTTACACAATTTAACAATGAGTCACGAGGCCGAATCTTACCAATGCTTGCACTCTGCAGTTTGTGTCTGTGATTTACACTTAACTTACCCGTACTTATACATTACAGTCGAACCCATTTATGGCGTCACCGTTTAGAACAACAAACCGGTTATATTGACTCACAACAAAGGTCCCGGCAAAAAAAAATAGGACTTCGTATCTCGAAAACATCAGCGGTTGTTCGGTCATTGTCATCGGTTTTTACGACTACAAGTGAGTAGTCCCTTCGATGTCGTTATTATACATTTTGACTATATATAAAACGGTATTTTATAGAAACCATACAAAAAGACATTAAAAATATTTTTTCTCAGATTATACTCGTAAGTATAGTTGATTTCAAAAAATTAAAAAATGACGTTGAAATTTAAAACTTCACACAACTAAAAAAAATCTTGCTTAAATAATACACTACGATAAATTTTATTGTCAGATTTCGTAAATCTACAAACAAATGCAATCATTATAAACTTATTTGGCTTTATATATACATATTTATATTTTATATACCTATTTATATTTTATATACCTATTTATATTAAAGGCCTCCTTGAAAGTACCACTATACTACAACTTTATAATGTATTTTTTTTTTTGTATCCCGGGGGAAAATCCAACATAGGACCATCACGGACGCTGTGAGGGCAGCGACCCTGGTGTGTCAGACTCCTACTGACTAACAACCCCCGGGGTGTCCCTCTGATTGCTCCACCCGGGCCTGGGAAACCAAATTCGTCCAGACGCCTAGGGAACAAAAGGCCTTGTTGAGGGTACCTCCCTGGGAGTGGTAGGAGTAAAAGCCCACCCGTTCAAAACCTCTTTCTCAGGTGGCGCGCCGGACACCGTGCACCGCCTCCCTCTCATCCGATAATAATGTCATATCCGGTAACTTGTAATGAATATAATAGAATATCTTATATTACCTGATAGTAAAATATAATATAGTTTTAACAATTTCAATTACACAAATACTGCCTATTAGAATAAAACGCGTTCCTATTTAAAGACATGTCACAATAATTGCGAAAAAACGGTTTTTCTAAAACGTGCTATATTTTTCGTATATTTAATAATATAAACATATCGCCATGTTATATTCTTTACAGAAAGAGCAAAATTTATATTAGTGGCTGTATACACTTTCTGCTTACATATATTTCGAGCCCAACATGCAGTGATGGGCAAAATGTAATCTGATTAATGATTACAAAATGTAGTCGTCATTTTAATTTTCTTGCTCTTTAATTATGATTAAATCCATTTAAATCATTAAGGCGTCATAAATATGTATGCAATCTAAGATTCCGTAGTATTTAAAACATAGATGAGCAAAATACAGGAATATTAATGGTAAAAAACGCAAAATGTAATCGTTTTCATTAATCTGATTACATTTTGGCCATCTATGCCAACGTGACGAATAACGCAGCTGATCGCCGTCCTCAAGGCACTTACAGATGATATTTCTATTAGATGTCATGCGGCCTTCCTCACGATGTTTTTCTTAACCTGTGAACACATGTTCACCGGTTGACTGGTGCCTAGATCCGTGCGTAATCTGGAAAATTCAGAGGTAAGCACCAGGATTCGAACCGAGCACTATACGCGTTGCCGCGCATGTAAACCGGTGCAGCCACATAATTTACTAAAGTATACATATAAAAAATGTTATATAAAAAGTTTACATAAATTTAAAAATATATTCATATACATTTTTAAGAATTGATCGCTAATAAGGGATATTTACAATTTTAATTATAATCTGGTCCGTTTTTTTTTTTATTTATTCTTTATTAGGGGCTTTTAACTTACGTCATATCAGCCCCATCGTAGCCTAACATATAGAAATAAAACCTTTCATACCTCACCTTTCATACAGTTTCCATAGTATTTCGGCAGTTGCTTTAGTGGACACCGCCAAAATGCTATGGAACATACCAACATCCAATCTATTTAATTTCAATTCACATATAACATCCTTTCTTACATTAGCGTTCTGGACACACTCAATCAGGACATGCTGGTCCGTTTACTCTCCGTTTTTATCTCGATGAGGCACATGGATTCCGAGCAACTTTACGGCTGTGATGCTCTCCCACCTGATAAATGGGGCTATCGAAGCCCACCCACACATGTCCAGTACTGAGTTTAATTTTAATTTTCTTATTTAAACATTGACGTCAAGAAGATTTTTATTCAAGTACAACCTTATGTGTTTTTATATTGAGAACGTTGTAAACCAGATTTGTTATAGATATTATAGAATTAAGGTAATCTTGGTTTAATTCTTACTCTAAAAATGTTTAATTAAACGTTACCTTAAACATTATGCATTATTTTATAAATTAAACGGTGATTTGCAGAATGGTCATAATTCTAAAGCAAAACGTAAGTTCTAAGGTGTTTCTCTTGCTTTTATGGTGATGTTATTACCTATTTATTCATATATTATATTAATTGAATTGAGCGTTGCTACGGGATTATATTATGCTAAAAAATATAACCCTTTTTTTTCTACCCTCATCTAATCACAACGTAATCAAGTACTCCAGTTTTGCCTAAACCAAGCACTAAAGCATGCAGACTAGAATTCGTATAATAATCCAAACAAATTTTTTATTTGATATTTTTTACAGCGTCTCTAACCGCAGTCTAACGTACGTAAAAAGAACTAATTTTGTAAGCGCGAATGAATTGAAGCCACTTTGGTGTTTATTTTAAGATTTTTTCAAAACGACATTTTTTTTTATTTTTGTTTATTATTACTTTATGATTTTAATTTATTTAAAGTTTAATTACTGTCTTTGATAAACTTTTATTATCTAGTTACTGATCAACTTAATTGAGTTGGTATTTATATCTACTCAATATAAGAAAGTGAATTCATATTCTTTATATTTAAAATAGAATCATATGTACTTAGCTAACCTATTTTAAACAGAAAATAAACTAATTATACTTATACTACTTATGCTGTTATCAGATAATTTCGTTTCACTTTGTTTATTCTTTGATAACTGCAACGAAGAGATAAATTATGCATCTACTTTATTACCTATTTATTATTCACGATGACTTTAACATATAATTAGTAAAATAACAATTATTATAATTCATTTCATGTATCTATTTATATTATATTTAATTACCTGGACACCGGTAAAAGAAAATATTGCGAGGAAACCCACATGCCATACAATAGAAATGTCCTGAGAACGGAGGTCAGCTACACTACTGGTTACATTAAGCCATAGATGGGCAAAATGTAATCAGATTAATAAAAACGATTACGATTACATTTTGTGTTTTTCATCATTAATATGACTGCATTTTGTTCATCTATGTTTTAAACACTACGGAATCCTCAATTGCATACACATTCATGACTTCTTAATGTTTTGAAGGGATTTTTTTTTAATTGTTTATAGACGAACGCTTGACCTCAATCACACCTGGTGGAAGGTGGAGATGAGTCCGATGATGAAACGCGTTAGCCCAGCAAATGCCTATTCACTCTTCTCTTAAAGACTCCCAGGTCATATCGCGGAATTATGGTCGCTGGAAGCATATTCCACTCCTTAGCCGTTCGCATGATGAATGTAGAAGAGAATCTTTTCGTGCGGATATAAGGAACATCCACCACATACGGATGGTATCCAACACGATATCTAGTAGTTTTGTGATGGAATGGGGCTGGTGGAATCATAGAATGTAATTCCTGAGAACATTCTCCACCGTGCAACCGGTAAAAGACCGTGAGGCAGATTAATCATGATTAGGTTTAATTATGATTACAGAGAAACAAAATTAAAATTATGACTACATTTTGTAGTCATTAATCATTCATCACTGTGCATGCTGTGGTGCCCTATAATTGTGGGGGCATTTATATGTTGTATTTTGGTACCATGATCCTTTTGTTTTCTTGTCTAATTTTACCCATGTTGGGCACCCTATTATGTAAAATAAATAAAATAAATTAATCAGATTACATTTTGCTCATCTCTGCATTAGGCACGACATATAAGCATGAAGTGGTCACAGCAAGTAATGTATCACTGCTCACACAGAAAGTGATATAGCGTGACGATACATTCATTCGTTCATATATCTATTGATCACTTTAAATTTAATATGTATAATAATAATTTCTAATATTGCGCCTAAAAACGAATGAGCTATGGTGTGTAAGTTTTTAAAAAACCTGTGCTAAAAAAGGTTCTACTATAACGTTAACTTATTATTCTGCTTTCATGAATTAATAACTTATTTTTTTGTGATGTTCTGTTTAATTAACGCACTGTACAAGATTTTAAAGAATTTAGATGTTTTAAAATTAAAATATTGGCGATACGACTATACAAAATAAATATTTATTTGATAATTGCATATTTACATAAAAAAGTAATGAGATTAATAGACGTTATTTTAACTTACCTTACACTTTCCTCAGAAAATCAATTTGTCGTTGACAAAAACCAAATATACCTATATAATAGGATATATTTCAACATCCGCATAGCGAAGTCCAAGTTGACGATATCGGTGACTTGCCATATAATTTAACCTAAAGTAAGTAATATAATTTATAAATGATTATGTAAAGTGTAAGGATCGTCTATAAATGTGAGTCTAAGGATGTGCATGTGGTGGGTAATACTAATTAATTTTCTTTGTAAGTTGGTCACGGTTGTATTAAGGGAGGTGTAATAATGTGGCACTTATAAATAAGGTAAGAACAAATAAATAAAGTAAAAATCAATTTATGTGTATAGATACAAGGTATAAAAAACATATTGAAAACATTCTTAAACATACAAATTATTTAAAACGTTCATGGAGTTATTCCGATCATAAATGTTCTATTTCCGCCATAAATTATTACTTCTATAAAGCAACTATCAAAAGTCGCTAATTATATCGTGCAGAAGATATATGACTTTGTATGGGAAATAATTAAGTTGTGCGGAAATTGATAAAAATTTAATAGGCCTATATTACAGACTGTAACTGGAATCCTCAATCAAAGTTTAAAATACTGCTTACCGTTAGGTTCTAGTACTAACAAACTAAAAATAATAAGTAATAAAAAATAAAAACCATCTGAGAAGAACGCCTCTATCAGCATATTTCATATATTCACGATATAGGTAGTTGATGTAAATTTAAATAAATTAAAATTGACCCTAGGAACATATTTATTTTTCACGCAGGGAAAATATGATACGACCCTCCTAAGAAATGCTAAGGTTGGCAGGTGCATTGTGCATCGTGCCAGAATTTTCCAGCTATAAAACCCTAAAGAGACGATTTCTGCGTGTTGATGACAACCGTGATCCCTTTTGTCAATACTTTAAGGTGAACTTACTACTTTTAATACCTATATTCATTGTTCAAGATATATGCTCATTATATATGGAGTTTTTTTTATAAACCGCTCTTTGAACTATTCGCTAATGTGAGATGGGTTCAGAAGTATTTTATTTGGCGAAATAAGTAAACAGCTATATCATTTGTATAGCATGACAGGCGAGATTGGGTCGAAGGCAAGACAAGCGGGTGCGGGGCGAGAAGCGATCGGCTCGTGATTCAGTGGGTCGGTTCTGACGTGGGCCGCACTGCGTCAGCGAACGTCACCATCATTCGCCTGTCAGCATCGTCACAAATATATTTAGAACGGAATGTGGAAAAATGTTCTCGCACACGCCTAAAGTTTCCGGAAAGTTTTGGCTGAAATCCAGACTTTCTAAATAATAGTTATGTGAGCAATCCGCGCGTCATCCGTATCGATCGACGGTCATCGATATCGCCGTTGATAAACGTGATAAAAAATGTGTCTAATTTTATTATACCGAGAATTAGTATGAGGCCGGAATACTGTTGATATCGAATAATCAATCGTTAGAAAAACCTACATTTGGGTATCAATTGTCACATTTTATAAATTACAGATTATAAGAATTAATTTGTACCACGAAGGTTAGTCAAATAAGGCAAACCTTAAGGCCTTAATATTTAAAAAAGTACTGTCAAGTGAAGGCTTATAAATTTATAAATTATTTCTATTTATTACTATTCCATTAGTTTGTGCCAAGTAGACAACTTTTTCGATTTAATAATCAACACTTGCTCTGAATTTAGATTTATTGTCACAATGCCCATGTAGATTCATAATTTTTGTTGCTTTGTATATTCAGTTTTATGTTAAACATGCACCTTACTTTCCGGCGAAGTATAAGCATACTCAAAGTAGTATCTATAAATCTTAGCCTTACACATGTCATTTCTATTAGATATCAAGCGGGTTTTCTCACAATGTTTTTCTTCACCAGTGAACATGTGGTGCCTGAATCCATACGCAATCTGGAAAAACCCAGAGGTTCGTGCCGGGATTCAAACCTACGACCATTCGCATTGCCGCACGAAGAAACCGGTCTATTATCCCAGGTCACAACAGCCATAATATATCTCTGCTCACCTTGTAAAGGATATAGCGTGACTATATATTAGCATTATTATTTTAGTATTAAATGAGTGTACCAGTGGACCAAATAAAAATTTAATAAATCACAATTTGTTACAAAAATGCTCTTTGAAATTATCTTTAGCCAGATTGACGTAGCATTATATTTCCTGTCAACATAATAGATTTTATATTTTACATTGGTATATAATTGCAGTTTTTATGCATTATTATGTACTTGACCAGTATAGCCCAATTAATTTGGGAAACTATCAATTTGCCAAAATTATTAAGGACACTCTGCCTTTTTTTTTTAACCTGGGAGAAATCCCTGACAGACCTCAGGGGCCTAGATGAGGGTTGCCCCCCGGTGTGTCGGACGTGCACCGACTAAAACCCTCGGGGTGTTCCTTCTTCCGCCTGCTGAGTGCCAAGGACAAGGCCGGTCAATCTTCCTCGGCACCTGGCGACGTCTGGACTTATTCAGACTCCGCCTTTTTGGCGGGAAGTGGTTCAATAGTTACCACTCTCCGCATTCACCTAGGGCACTCTGCCTTCAGTGACCTTATATGTGTGTACAAATTTTGATGCTGTGATAGAGTAAGCAAAAGATTTTAGAAGTAGATATATATCTTTTTTTTACACTGGCTTGACATAGTGACTACAGAGTACCCGATGGTAAGTACAGTGTAGTCTAAAAACGAATGCGACCATCAAAGAATGTAAAAACCATTGATAATCTCCGTCATCATGTCGGCCCACATATACCACGACTGAAGGTCTCTAGGTATATAAGGTACTGGATATACACAAGCTGATCCCAAAACGCAACATGCCAATGCGAGTCACTATGACCGTCTTTACACCTTTGTACTGTGATCGAGACCCGGTACCACCAAAAAAATCTTAAAAATCTTATTAATATGCCTTATATATTATTTTGGCTTCTTATTAACCTCGTGGCAGAATAAGTTTATTTAGGTTATAATAACTTTTAAACCATAAGCCTATCACACACTCTTAAAGTTAATTAGCCGTTTATAACACGGAAGAATTGGATCTCCGTCCTGACCGTAGTCCAAGCAATGTAACCATTTAACGAACTGTGACGGCTGGCGGCAAGAATGCTATAATTAGGACATTAAAAGCTGTACGCAAGCAAATCATAGCATCCATTATTATTACACGCTGGCGTTTTCTTTTTAACGTTTCTGAATAAATTTTGACGGTATAAGCTTACATGTTATAATAGAATCTAAACTACTAGAACTAGAAACATATTTTTTTGTATTCTACCCCTAAAAAGGTGAAATGGGGTTAAAAATTTGTTTCAAATCCGATAATTTTGTAGTAAGCACTATAAAACGTGATCCTATTTCGTTTTTAGGTTATAAATAGAAAATACGTATTTCAACATTTAAAAACAAAATCAAACGCTATCGGAATAAATTAATTATGAATGTTTATTTTAAAACCCTCCGATTTTGATAACTATTCAAGGAAACCATGATATTTTAGCTGTTTAATTGGAGATAAAAAAACCTCCTTTTTTCAACATTTCAGCCTTTTTTTAGACAAAGTGAATATTTATTCAAAGTATACACCATCGGAAGCGACAACTTTTTCTCATCTTTCAGGAAACATACAGATTTCTTGACGAAAGAAATCAGGGTTTTTCGATTCGATCTATTCATTGGTCTATTTTTCAATACTTTCATAAGAAGTGAACTACTCTCTAGAAGGAGTTAATGGCATAGATCGAAAGAAAAACGTAATCCGTAGGCGCGATGTGCAGGAGATACGACGGGTAGGGCAAGATTTCCCAATTAACTCCTTGGAAATATTTTTTGACAGGTTGAACAACGTGTGGCCTGGCTTTTTCTTGCAGCAAAATGAGTTTATAATATGTCCCGTTTCTTTCGAAACTCAATTCAAACGTATTAACTGTAGTTGGTAATAGTGATTTTTGTTAGATGGTTAAAGAAATTCATAATAAATGACACCACTCTAATCCCACCATATGCACAAAATATCCTTTGAGCCATTAATTATTTCTTTTCGATGTCGATGGATCTGGTTGACCTGTTAATGTAATATAAGTTATAGTAAATCCATTTTTCATCGACAGCAACATTGCGATGCAGAAAATCTTTTGTTTTCTGCCGTTTCATACACATCTCGTAGGTCGCAATCATCTTGCGATATCCTCGATATCTTCTCTCTTTCAACTCTCTTTTCTCTTCTCTTTTTTTCATTGATGTGGTAGGCAATCACTGTTCTCTGAACCATTCCCGTCGCGTGCAAACGTTTGTCGATGCTCTACCTGTCATCATCCAATTCATTGGATAACACATCTCGGGTCCACCATGAATCTTCATAATCCCCGTAGTTTTGTATCTTCGATTTTTTTCCGTATTCCTGTGCGTTTTTTGTCACTGATGTCAAAATCGCCACTTTGGAATCATCAAAATCAATCTTTGCAAGTTGTATTGGACGGAGCGTGATCACCCTAAATATTACTCAATACACGGCACGTTATAGCGGCACTTTTCTTCGAAATGTACTAATGCAGTGTAACTTCCCGCAAATGATGCTTTTCCAGGACGAATATTAACATTTTTGACGCCAGATGAAAAAGGATGTTTACGTTTGAAACGAATGTCAGCCACTGAAAGCGTGTCCTCGCACATACATCTTCAAATTACAAGTATAGTACTAGACAAACTACAAATGTAGTATCACTAGTGACATCTCTTTCAAAAGGACAGAGACTTATTTCCATACCTAATATTTCCACCCAGGAACACTTGGTCACCATAGCTAGTATACTTATAATTTTATACTACATTCTATAAAAATATTACAAATATAACTATATATTACTTATATGGATACTCCCCAAAATCTATATAAATAAAAATAAATCGCAAAATGTGTTGCTAAGCGCATAACACGAGAACGGCTGAGTCCATTTGCCTGATTTCTTGTTTGTTATATTTGATGAAGTCTGGGGAAGGTTCTTGTGGAATGAAAAAACGTAAAAAATACGAGGGAAGTAGTAAAAACAAGAATTTTCTTTTCCCATACAAACCACTCTGTTCCCAGCTGTTTAACATCAATGTCATCAATCATCAATCAAAACAAAATAAAGGTATGCCTTCAAGTTGATTAGAGGTTGGATGTCATTAATGAAATTATGCATTACTAATTAATTAATTAATTATGCAATTAATTAATTAAATTATTGCATTATAATGAAAATATCATTACCTTAGATATGACTTATGTCTTTCAATGCAATTTTATTTCTATTAGACTGCGACAGGCTAAAAACTTTTGGTAACTTTGTTTTAGAGAAATTGGGCAGAACAAGGTATGCCGGGACAGCTAGTTATATTATAAATATACTATTATATATTCTCTCTTTAAGATCGAAGGTCAAAGTCCTTGATATAAGCGTCTCACGCTGCAGACGCACAGTCATAATTGACAGTCATAACCAAAGAGATAAACTGGCCAGTTGATTTTTAACGATTGTAGACAAAATTGAGAACTAGGCTAACAGACCTAGAACGCAGTTGAGATAAAACTGATTAAGCAAAAAAGTATAAATTATAACTGTACAGTTAAAACTATAATTTAATCCTGCACTATATGTGTCCTGTGTGTTCTATAGCCCGCTTAAATGAGCCCCTTTTGTAAAAAGAGCCAAGTGAGAGTCGGACTCCTGCATCAAGGGCTTAGTATAAACTTTTTTTATGATGTTACTACAAATTTTCCCCTCTACTAGGGCTATAAGACATTATTTTTTGCCCAATTTTCTTATTCTTGACCAACGAGATCTTATAGGTTTTCATTTCCATGCGAGTGAATAAAATAAGCAACAAAAATGGCCATATCTTTTATTTGCGTTGAGTTAAAAATATTAATTTTTTACTTAGCTCCAAAGAATTATTTGTTGACCTGAGTATTTGGTATTCAATTCCACACGATACTTCCCAGAAATATTTCTGAGTAAAAGGGTCTTGACAGACAGATAAGCAGACGGACAGAAAACCGAGTAATTCCACAAGGGTTCCCTTTTCGTTCTGTCCGGAACCATAAACAATACTTTTGAGTCTCGTGGATAAAATGAGTACAAAAGGACTATTTAAATGTAATAGCCCGTCTAAAAATAAATGTAAATATTTATGTGTTATCGATATTTTAATATAGTTTTTAATTTATTTTGTTATTCAAAATTAGATATATATAAGAATATTATATAAAAAATATAAAGTAAATTTAAAATTAGTATTAGACTTGTATCCGAGGCCGCCAGTGGATAATAATTACCATAACATATTCGACTCATGGCGCCAAAGAATATGAAGGTAGCATAACTAATGATAGTTTACATTCTGTTTGTATAGTTACTTTTTTCTGTATTTTACATACAAACTTACGGTTCAACACACTGATTGAATAACAACTCGTCAATGTTTATACTTTTACTGTTGCCATCATCATCATCATCATTGCCTCATAGTTATCATCATCAACCCGTATCAGTCTACTGCTGGATATAGGCCTTAAACAAGTTACGTCACTGAGCCCGATCTGCGGCTTTTCTCAGCCAACAATTGCCTACCACTGCATTGCTGCAAGTTTTAGAAAAAATATATTATAAATGTATTTATGTAACGATAGATAAGTGTATTTTAATATAATGCAAGAGATGCTGTACTAAACGAGACTATTACAACGCAATTGTGACAATAATAGAATGGCAATGAGCGATCCCAAATTACACTTGAGTGAGAACCACGCGGCGCCGGCTCCGCGTCCACTGACAGCTCGCTGCATACCTCACAAAACAAACACTCTTTGTTGTCAAGAAACCAAATTAGTCAAATGACTAATATTTTCAGTTATTTAAAAAAGATTCGTATTATATTCATGCCGCGAGTTGTGTAATACCAGTAAATTTAATAGCTTTAGATTCTCGGTTTCTACGTGCAGACCTTTAAGGCTGAGATTTATAGATTTCAGTCAAACATTACAATTTATATTACTCAATGCAAGTCAAAGGATTTGATAACTCACCGATTTTGTCAACATGGACTTAGCTCTGCGAATACTATGGCTATACTCAAGTTCCTATTATGTATAATCAGTTTTTTTTTTCAAAACGAATTTATTTTTGATAACTTTGTTAAGCAAAAACGAAATAGCGTCTATAAATCTCTGTCCTAGGCTATACTCAAGTTCTAATTATATGTTTAATATTTTGTTAAAGATAAACCTATACTTTGTATAAAATCTAAGCAGTCAAAGAAGTGTCTATAAATCTATTTAGAAGATTTACTTCACGTGGTACTTAGTTCATCTTAATGAATATAAATGTGTAGAATTGATTTCCAAAAAGATTTGGTAAAGGCGCTGGTAAAAAATTCCCCTTCATTTGTCTTTAAAAATTCAAACCAATACGAGAATAAACTCTTGTAAAAACTCATACGTTGGCTTTTGTACTTATTTAAAAAACTATAAACTGGGTTCTTATTTTAAGGTAGCTTGTACCAACAAATGAAATCTAGTTTAACTTATATAAAACACTATTTAGCCTTAAACTGTACTTGCACTTGCAGTTTTGCACGGAAACAATATCCAGTTATAATCATTCTTAAATTTAAATCATTGACAATCGTTTAAAATTTTATCACTTCAGTCTTTAAAAAAACAATATTAAAAAATAAAGTAAAAAATTAAAACACGACCAATATAATAATTGTCTATTATTCCTGTTACCAAACTAAGTACTAAAGTCATCTTAGGTACTAAAATACTTTTTTCTACCTTTACGATTCATAATTATTCGCGATTTAAATTTAGAATCGATATGACGTATCTATACGTAATAATAAATAATACAACGGTTATAGTTAGATCACGCGCACAGCTGTTAAACAGGTTTGATGCGGCATTCCTGAGGGAATGCCAGCTCGGCTAAGGCGTGCCAATGGCGCGCTGTCAAAAAACTTATATTTGATTCATTATGTTCATTTGTTCCGTCAAACACGTAAAAGTTATACAATGTTGTAAATAAAGGGTGTCTCAGAATGTTTTTCATTTTTTGATGTTAAATAAAAAACAACATTATCCATTAAAACTCGTTTTATTTATTGTTAAATTAAAGAGCAGATCTTGAAGTTTATTTATGAAAAACAACCGTTTGCAAATGTTCACCATTTACTTGTTCACACTCATTTAGCCTGGAGCTAAAATTTTCAATCACTCGCTGGAGCATTGCTCTTGGAATAGCGTTGATTTCTTCAGTGATTCTTTGCTTCAAAACGTTCAGGTTTGGTGGCAATGGATTGTAAACTTTACTTTTTAGGTAGCCCCATAAGAAAAAATCAGCAGGCGTTAAATCAGGACTCCTCGGTGGCCAGTTTATGTCTCCTCGGCGGCTTATCACTCTTCCGGGGAATAAATCGTGAAGAGCAGCTAATGAGTCATTTGTTACATGAGAAGTGGCCCCATCTTGCTGGAAAAAGGTGTTGCGGTTGTAGCCAGACTGGTTTTGCATTTCTGTAGCCAAAAAAGTCCGGATCATATGGCAATATCGATCAGAATTAACGGTCTGAGTTCGACCTCGGTTATCCTCAAAAAAATAAGGACCGATAATTCCTTGACTTGATATGGCAGCCCAAACAACCACTTTTGGTGAGTACAAGGGCTTCTGATGCAGTTCTAGCGGATTCTCGGTAGCCCAGTATCTGCAATTTTGTTTATTCACGTGACCGTTGATGTGAAAATTCGATTCGTCGGAGAACCAGATGTTATTGAAACTCCTAAAACGGTTTTTCATTGTCCTGCAGAATTCGACTCGTTTATCAGGATCATCAGGCTTCATTTCTTGAACAATAACAATTTTATATGGGTGAAAATGCAAATCTTTCGAAATAATGCGATAAACCGTAGATTTGTTCAAATTCAGAGAAGCTGCGCGCAATCTCAACGACTGTCGTGGGTCGTCCATAACAGACTGGCGAACGCGGTCGACGTTCGTGCTCGCCCTTGATGTCCTTTTGCGCCCAGATGATTTGTCCGGCATTGTATTCCCAGTCTCTTCAAACTTGCACACCCAATGTTTAATTAAATTGGCACTTGGCACATGTTTTAAGCTTGTTAAATTAAAATGTGTCCTGTAGAGACGACGAACAAAGTGTAGGAATCGTAGTTTTTATAAAACGCTCGCACGCAAAACGCGCGCTGCGGTCCCGTGAAACGATTCATGGCTACTAAACTTAACAAGCCGGCCAAGCGTTTGAGACCACTCCCCTCCCCCTGCTACCAGCGATCGGCGCGTATTGGTCAATTCAAAAACGAAAAACATTCTGAGACACCCCTTACTTTGTCGGACGTTATACGCGTACAATTCACTTTACTTTTGACTCGCTAACATAAAGGCCTAAAAAAAGTAACATTATATCTTCTTTTTCTAGCCCTTCAGGTTACAAAACTGTCAGTAGTCATGAGCAGGCTGATATGCCGAGGTGCCTTCATTGGGAAAAGGAAATCACCAGCTCTACACACTTCTGGTCTTAACATTATGATTAGTTACTACACAAAATCGGAACTTATAGAAACAGGGTTTTCATAAAGCAACACAACACGGCACCTGACACAGCCTGTAAATCTAGCATGTAACCGGTCAAAACATTGCGCCAAAATTAAATAATTCAAATGATTAATGGCCGAAATTAATAATCAACCTAATTGACGTTGACAATAGCAACTATATTTCGCCTCTTTTCCTACACATATGTTTGAGAGATAAAGACATAAATATTTATCAACGAATTAAAAGTTATTAATTTCGGGCGTAAGTGGAATTAGTCCCTTAATCGGAACATGATTATTCGGCCGGTTCCGTCTAAACGTTCAGCTGACGTAATACATGATAGTTCTGTTATCAGCTCATTGACATTGTGATAACATATCGACACCCAACTATATTGTCGAGAACCAACTGAACTATAATAAATACTCTTGCTATTTGCTGTATATTCATGATTATGCATTAGGACAACGTAACAAAGTGACATTTTTTTTATTATTACAACATGACAGGAATAATATATGTAATACCAATAAAAGAGAGATTTGTAAACGTAGTTAAGTTCGCCAGGGAAAGAAGCTATGATATTTATATAATTTTATATTTAAAACATTTACATAATTATCTATAGTAGTAAAATTTATCCACGGCACAACAAATTTGTTTCTACAAAGATATAAATAATAGTTCTTTTCAATAGCAGTTGAAAGCATTGTTATGGTTTAGAAATAAGCAAAGCGAAAGGGATATTAGTGTGACAATATATAATTTTATTATTATACTTTCTATTATATATATATATATATAAATCATATGTCTTTTTTTTATTTTCAATATCACCTATGTTGGGTACTCATTAATGTAAAGTAAATTAAATCAATATTTGAGTAAAGTGTAAGCAAATTTTTGGCCAAAGAAACTTCTGAACGGTCACATCGTTATGAAATTACATATCAACTAATTGATACATTTTTATCTAGTAACTAGGCACCTAGCTTGTCTTCTCCGGTGTGGCCTTAGGATAAAGGAAAACAGATGTAGTAGATACTTGAGTCATAAAACATTCAGGTGACATCATGCAGCTATTGGGCAATGTATGAGTACGATTAAATTCACACTTGGCCGCACAATGTTTGCAACTCTACGGTTTCCACGAACAACAAACACTTATTCATAAGGAAATATTAATTGCTAAATACAATTTACCTAGATTCTCTTTGGAATTTCATAAATAATAATTCACAATATTATATACGAAAACTACATTCTATGTAATAAGAAACATACAGCACAGCTTTAGTGGCAATTATTGTGTGTACCTATTTTCTTTGCGGGTGCTTTTGGTATAGAAATATTTTGAATCTCGACCCGTTAGATTCAGATTTATGTATTTTATTAACATTGTAAATGTACTTAGTGTAGTATGTCCATACAATTTACCGATTTTAAAATTTTTACGATTTCCATGATGTGCAAAACAACTACTCATCCATTTCAATAGTACATAACTTTCTTTAAGAATGTTGATAATGTTTTTTATGCTTAACAGAATAACAGTTCCAGTAAATTATCTAGGATGGGTCGACTTAATGTTATCCTTTTTTTGTAACTCAGGGGAAAATCCTGCATAGAACCATCAGGGATGCTGTGGAGACAGCGATCCCCATATGTCAGACTCTTGCTGATTAAAAACTCCCGGGGTGTCCCTTTAAAGTCTAATTATTCCACCCAAGCCTGAGAAACTAAATTCATCCAGACGCCCGGGGAGCAAAAGCCTTGTTAAGAGTACCTCAATGACAGGAGTGGCATTAAAGAGCCCACCCCTCCAAAACCTCCCTCTCATCCGGGCAGCAGACTCCCTCAAGTATACCGCCCGGCTGACTTAAATTTGTCCTAATATATGTAAAGCTTTGATAGTTATATGCGATATGACATAAAATATCAAAAGATAAATTAATAATTATATTTTTCTTATTTTCAGATAAAACGTCTTTTTTTAGAACAGAATATCTAAAAGATATTTGGACGGACTGTGGGTAAGATGTTAATACAACGTTATCAATTTATGCCATCAGATATCAGTATATAGTTTAAAACAATAACCCTTGCATACATACAATTCTACATATTAATTCTAGGTCAAGCTTGAATATGTGTAAGCCCCTTTAATAGTTCATCGCAACTAAGCTATAAGCAATATTAGAAACAATTAGGATCTCTTACATTACAATAAAAATAAGGTTTATTAGTAGAACCAAAATATTGTTAAAACATTTTTTTAAATTCTAACTAGCCACAATGACCGCATCAACCCTGATGAAAAGTACAGTTCAATCCAAAAAAACAGTACGACAATCGAGAGGTATCTATCTACCAGCTAATAGTCGCCATGATGATGACGGATTACGCAAATATCTCTTCATGCTTCGGTTAAAGAACCCAATATTATAGGACAAAGTGAACACGCTCGTCGGAGGACCATACCAGAATCCAATGACTGACAAAGGTAAGAGTAATAGCTGGGACACATAATGCGTTGCGGTGGCGGCGCGGAGCCGGAGCGCTATCGCTCTGTCGTTTTACATACAAAGTATCCAAGGTGCGCACACGGTGCGTTGCGGCACCGCATTGTATACATACAGGACTTGCGTTTAGCGAGACGAGGCAGAACAAGTGATTGCGTTGCGATAACGGAACAGGATAATCTTTTCCGATATATTTTTAATGCGGCGTCACAACGCATTATGTGCAACTGTCAAATGCAAAATGCTACTGCAAAATGACTATTTACTCTCCTGTTAAAGGCTCCCGGATCGTACGATCTGTTCACATTATGAAGAATGAACCGAACATTTTTTATTATATTTGGATAATAGAGTTGCCAGTGGCCCGATACAATACTCCACTCACATAACACATATAAAATTACAATCAACAATGTATAGTTCTTATTAAAGCATCCACAAAATACATTACAGTTGCCTGTTTTATTTTTAATATGGATATAGAGGGAACACTTCCAGGACTATAGTTAAATTTTAAAATTACCTAATGGCAAAGCAAGCAACTATTAACAACAAACTATAGGTAGGTCGGTAGTGATGCATTATGCATATTAATATATTAGGGCGGAAGGGCATTACCATCTTAATAGAAAGAAAAAGCTAAGATATAAATAGGGCTGTCACTTTAAAAAAAAAATAGATACGGAACCATTGAAAACTGTTTTTTAATTAATAAATTTTATTAAATACTAGCTTTTGCCCGCGGCTTCGCTCGCGTTAAGTAGTATTATTATTATTAATTAGGTATAGTTTTTGCGGCTTCACTTTTGTTTAGCATGTCCCCCCCCCTCATTCTCCCATTTTATCGCCTTGCGGGTAGAATTCATCAAAATCCTTTCTTAACGGATGCCTACGTCATAACATGTACCTGCATGCCAAATTTCAGCCCGATTCGTCCAGTGCTTTGGGCTCTGCGTTGATAGATCACTATGTCAGTCAGTCACCTTTGAGTTATATATTAGGTCCTTACATATGAAATTGGCGTTTTTCGTACTGGCCACTTTAATCACAAATTTCTCCTCTTTGGTAAGGAATTCCAAATTCAAATTTGTACAGCTATAGACTCATGTATTTGTGCTTCGATGATCGTCATTCATTTGTTTTTTTCTTCTGTTTTTTTTCTGTTTGCGTCACTCATTTTACAAAATGGAAAACTTAAAATATCGCATTATTTACGAGTACGAGTTCCGCCGTGGCACTAGTGCTGCGGAAACAACTCGAAGGGTGAATGATGTGTATGGCGGTCGTGTTGCAAAAGAAAACACAGTTCGTTTTTGGTTCCAACGTTTTCGTTCTGGAAATTTCGACCTGCAGAACAAGCCCCGTGGACGGCCTGAGACTCAAGTTGATAATGAAGAGTTGAAGGCTATTGTGGAAGCGGATCCATCGCAAACCACGTCCGAGTTAGCTGCAGGCTGCGATGTTAGTGATAAAACTATTTTAATTCACTTGAAGCAAATTGGGAAGATTAAAAAGCTTGAAAGGTGGGTACCTCACGAATTGACTGAAGCAAACCGACAAACGCGCGTCGACTGCTGCGTTACATTACTAAACCGGCACAATAATGAAGGTATTTTAAACCGAATCATTACCTGTGATGAAAAATGGGTTCTTTACGATAATCGGAAGCGCTCAGCGCAATGGTTGGATCCTGGCCAGCCAGCCAAATCCTGCCCCAAGCGAAAATTAACCCCAAAAAAGTTACTTGTAAGCGTTTGGTGGACTAGTGCCGGTATTGTTCATTACAGTTTTCTCAAATCTGGCCAGACTATTACGGCTGATGTCTATTGTCAGCAATTGCAAACCATGATGGAAAAGCTAGCGGCTAAACAACCTAGGCTGGTCAATCGCTCCACGCCACTGCTGCTTCACGACAACGCTAGACCACACACTGCGCAACAGACGGCTACTAAATTAGAAGAGCTTCAATTGGAAAGTCTAAGACATCCTCCGTACTCCCCGGACCTTGCTCCAACAGATTACCATTTTTTTCGAAATTTGGATAACTTCTTGCAAGGGAAAAAATTCAACTCCGATGGGGCAGTCCAAATCGCCTTCAAAGATTTTATTGATTCCCGTCCGACTGGTTTTTTTAGTAAAGGGATCAATGAACTACCTATGAGGTGGCAAAAGTGCATAGAAAATAATGGTTCATACTTTGATTAATTAAATATATTATATTAAAAAATATTCCACTTTTTGTTCCTCCCATACAAAACGCCAATTTCATATGTAAGGACCTAATATATTTAGATTTAAATAAACTATTTTGTCGTTCAGAATTCAGTCCCATGTATATGAAAAATTAACAAATTTTTTCTTTTACATTGTTCGATATATTTCCACCAAATTGTGTATTAGAAATATGACTAGAAAGCAGTCTAAATTAAAGAAAATACTATAAAAGTATCAAATAGTTGATCAAAAATATCGTAGATTATGTTACGTTATGTACATTATATTTATATATTAGGATTATACATATTATTTATTGTCTATATTGGAAAAATACCAAATTTCACATTTGCGGAGTACCTACTGAATATCGTACGACGATTTGCTATATAGTTCATTTATTAATTCGTTATAAATATATAATACATAAAGTAATAACTATTATGGATCAAGAGGCTTTATTACGATACCACGTCAATTTTTCGTACGTTTTTAAATTGTGCTCTAGTTAAGTTGGTATTATATAAAGATAGTGTACCTCTTATACAGGAAACAAATAAACCTTTTTGAAATATAATAACATTTTTATACAATAACAAACTTTTTGCATTATTTAAGTCTGGAAATAAGATAAATTTCAATGTAATAAAGCTGACTAAATCCAGACCAAGCTCGAAAGGCGGTTGCCCTGGTTATAAACAAAAGAAAGATGCAATAACATATCTTCATGATCAAAAGAATTATAAATTATGCTCTAAGAAAAATAAACGATGCAGATTGTCAATTAGATTGTGTAATTATACACAAGTAATGAATACAGTTAACGCAATGAGGATTCACCAAGTTGTAAAAACCGCTAACGGTTTGATTCATAGTACAAAAACTCAGTTTTCCTGACGACGAATATTATAATAACATTATTCTAATTACCCTTGAGGAAAAATAAATACATATGAATATTATTCATTAGTTGTTTTTATTATAATTAGAAAAAAAGTCACTGTGTATATATTATATTGTAAATTGAAAATATTTCGTAACAAATCCTCAACTATTGTCCTATGTATGCGACAAACGCGGCAACACTACGCAACATATTACGAAAATATAAAAAGTAGCTTGTACGGCACCAAGCTAGACTTGGCCTACGTGGTCGCATAGACTTCGCAATGTGATCCAACGCCGCGCTTAATTTCCTTTTCGCGTGACGAGAAGCGTTTCTTAGTTTTGAGTATAAATGATGAAAAACTCTTCTTTATTTCTCTCTAGATATAGTATTCGATTTCTCTTTGATTTGTTTCCTAATTTTTCATAAGGCCGAGTATTCACAATATGAATTTTTTAATAACAACACAGACACTTTTAATTTTTTATTTTATTGATTAGTTCTAAATTACAAGGAGAATAAATTTAAAAGTTTAAAAACTGCGAAGCCATATGTCAGATGTATGAGCAGCCAGTGAGTTCGGAGCAAACAAATCGGTGAATATATTAATTAATTTATTAGATATTTTAGTAAAATCTAATTGTTAAAAATACGTAACCTGTATATACAAGTATACTTAATTATAACATTGGGTGTATTATAACTTTTTTATAATTCATAGAGTTTAATTAGGTTCATCGATATTCATCGGTATTTTAAAAAGAAAAGATTTTGGGTGGTTGCTGCCTATGAATCACATTACCGGATGTTACACGAGTTTCATTCAATGTTACCTTCAATTAAAATTTATATATTACTTAATGTAAATGAGCTAATATTGACATATATAACATTTACTAAAAATTCATCTTGTTACTTTTATAATCCTTCAATATATTCACGCCGCAAAATTTTAATAATTATTGGATGGCAACTTTATATGATGTTTGGAGGTTAACAACCAGAAGTGGCCATGCTGTACTCTTTAAAATAGGACGGTTCAGTCCAATACACTTTATGATGACGGCCAGGCGACTAGATTCGAACGATTAACCTTTAGTATTCCCTAATTCTTTGTAAAATTTTTAATGCGTAACTAAAAATATAGATCATTGCGAAATTATAAATGTCACATAGTTCGTGTTTGATTGTTGGATTTATTATTAAGTTAAGCTCATCTAAGAATAACAATATTACAGTTTATAATAGTGCTAAATGTTCAACATTCAGTTTAACTATATTTTAGGAATGATCGAATAATTCTTTAAAAAAAAAAACAATATATTTTTAACCAAATGTTTATTCAATATGCCTTTCAGTTTATTATTTACGATTTAGACAATAAAAAAAACTTTAGGTCTATTAAATATTTGAGAGGGATTTTCTTGACAGGGTTTGATAACGCTCTCGTGAAATTTTTAATGTTGCTTAGTGCAGTTTAAATGATATGTGCTAATCAAAGTGGCGCCATTTATTTCGAGTGTATAATAATGTTGATGTGAGTCTAGGTATTGCGATGACGCTCCGTCGCGGCATCGGCCGGGTTAACGACACCTGACTCACGTCCTGCGCCGGCGCACTCCGCTAAAGACGTTCACCGGGTAAATGATAACTTAACGAAATATAATATTCACCAGTTTTTCAAAACTCGACGCATATATTAATCGTTTTCGCCGATTCTTATTTGGATAAGTGATTTTAATCTGAAATCTGATATGTGGAGCAAGATAGGAGCGAATCGATTTTTGGTAACATTATTTTATCTTTAGTAAAAAAAAGGTATTTGCGATTTTTGATAATCTTTTTTTGCTTTACATATTAAAAACGCTATTATATATGTACTTCAATAATTGTATATTCATGTTATTATAATTTCAACACATTAATATGAAATTGAACATAGAATTTAAAAAAAAAACACATTAAGTACAATATTTATTTTTCTCGTTAATATTAGGTCCTTACATATGAAATTGGCGTTTTTCGTACTGGCCACTTTAATCACAAATTTCTCCTCTTTGGTAAGGAATTCCAAATTCAAATTTGTACAGCTATAGACTCATGTATTTGTGCTTCGATGATCGTCATTCATTTGTTTTTTTCTTCTGTTTCTTTCTGTTTGCGTCACTCATTTTACAAAATGGAAAACTTAAAATATCGCATTATTTACGAGTACGAGTTCCGCCGTGGCACTAGTGCTGCGGAAACAACTCGAAGGGTGAATGATGTGTATAGCGGTCGTGTTGCAAAAGAAAACACAGTTCGTTTTTGGTTCCAACGTTTTCGTTCTGGAAATTTCGACCTGCAGAACAAGCCCCGTGGACGGCCTGAGACTCAAGTTGATAATGAAGAGTTAAAGGCTATTGTGGAAGCGGATCCATCGCAAACCACGTCCGAGTTAGCTGCAGGCTGCGATGTTAGTGATAAAACTGTTTTAATTCACTTGAAGCAAATTGGGAAGATTAAAAAGCTTGAAAGGTGGGTACCTCACGAATTGACTGAAGCAAACCGGCAAACGCGCGTCGACTGCTGCGTTACATTCCTAAACCGGCACAATAATGAAGGTATTTTAAACCGAATCATTACCTGTGATGAAAAATGGGTTCTTTACGATAATCGGAAGCGCTCAGCGCAATGGTTGGATCTTGGCCAGCCAGCCAAATCCTGCCCCAAGCGAAAATTAACCCCAAAAAAGTTACTTGTAAGCGTTTGGTGGACTAGTGCCGGTATTGTTCATTACAGTTTTCTCAAATCTGGCCAGACTATTACGGCTGTTGTCTATTGTCAGCAATTGTAAACCATGATGGAAAAGCTAGCGGCTAAACAACCTAGGCTGGTCAATCGCTCCACGCCACTGCTGCTTCACGACAACGCTAGACCACACACTGCGCAACAGACGGCTACTAAATTAGAAGAGCTTCAATTGGAAAGTCTAAGACATCCTCCGTACTCCCCGGACCTTGCTCCAACAGATTACCATTTTTTTCGAAATTTGGATAACTTTTTGCAAGGGAAAAAATTCAACTCCGATGGGGCAGTCCAAATCGCCTTCAAAGATTTTATTGATTCCCGTCCGACTGGTTTTTTTAGTAAAGGGATCAATGAACTACCTATGAGATGGCAAAAGTGCATAGAAAATAATGGTTCATACTTTGATTAATTAAATATATTATATTAAAAAATATTCGACTTTTTGTTCCTCCCATACAAAACGCCAATTTCATATGTAAGGACCTAATATGTATTATCACTACGCTATGTCAATTTTAAGTCAAGCAGAGATATATTCCTTCGTCTGGTTGAATTTGGTTTCCCAGGCCTGGGTGGAGCGATTAGAGGGACTTCGCGAGGGTTTTTAGTCAGTAGGAGTCTGACACACAGGGGTCGCTGCCTTCACAGCAGCCCTGGTGGTTGTATGGTGGTTGAACTTCTCCCGAGATACCAAAAAAAAGATTTGTTTTCCTTGTTATAATAAGTACTTACTAATTAACAAAGAATTCAGAGTAATCGATCACCGTTTAAAGACAAAAATATCAATCGATATAAAACTGTGAAGAGCGCTTAGGTGTTTTTTTTTTAATTGGTTATAACGTTATTTTGCATGTCGTTCACTTAAAATTTGAACGATGAAATGAAGCAGAACTAATTACAAACAATTATCCTTACGTTCTATGTGCACGAACATATTAACTGCGACGTTTAGCATCGGAAAGATTTTCTGAGAATAATATTTATAACTTTTATCTGAAGTCTTGACCCGTCTCCATTTATTTACTGTGTAGAGGATAATATTGTCGGATACCTATATACTTGACGGACTCGTTGGTTTTATGACTCACTGATTAACCGGTATATTACCTTGCGGCTTTCGTTTTAGAGGTCGCCTGTATTATTGAATTATTAAACGAGGTTTTATATTTCTCACTAAGTATACTGACAACCAACTTTAGATGAAGTGCCTAAAAAGATGTATTTAATCGAAATTAATAAACAAAACATTTTAACCTTTCTCATTAATTAATAAATAGGCACTGACTTTGTCTGCATTAACAATAACGAAAAAAACAATAAGTTTCGTGCAATACTCTAAATATGAAGCGATTCGCCTCCTCCTTTTTGCTGCGTACCGCCAAGGAGTGGAATTCACTTCCTGCGTCCTTGTTTCCAACTTGTTATAACATGGGAATCTTCAAACGTCGAGTGAATCGGTATTTCCTGAGCGAGCATGCTCCATCATTGTCTTTATCATTACTTTTCACCAGGTGAGATTGAGGTCAAACGTAAGCCTGTCAGTAATAAAAAAAATATGTCAGAATTGGGAATTTGATGTCAATAAAATAATAACAAAATTGTTACGGAATAATGAATAACAACCATGTTACTTGACAACTTTAATGTACAACAAAAACAAGAGAAGCATGTATTATGTTATAAATATTTACATAAAATTGATCTTTGATATTGTTTATCTATTCAAAATGAAAAATATCATTTCTGTGCGTAAACATAATAAAAAATGTAATGTAAAATGTATGATTTCTTTACTAATACAATTCTTGATATTTCTACCTACATAAACACATCTAGTTTACTTTCAACCTTCGTTATCTATTACAGCTATTTGTATATCTAGGATTGATATATGATTATAATTTACAATTGTTTTACATTCTACAACAAATATATATAATAATAATAAATATATATAATAATACGATCAGCTACTCTACTGGTTACGTTAGGCACGACATAAGCGCAAAGTAGATACAACCGCTAATGTATACCTGCTCATCCCAAAAGGGATATAGTGTGGAGATATATTATTATTATTGATAATACGATCGTATCATTTATGTCAGATTTACATACATTATTTATTTAATTAATGGTTTACTAAAACTACTTTCCGTTCTATCGACGAACCCAATTTGTCAATAATTAATTATGATACTAAATGTGATATATAAGAACCGAATTAAATCCGAGATGTTAGGTCTACGCATAAATGTAGTGTACCTGTTGCACTTCACCCGCTAATTAATTTCTATATGAACGATTAACAAATATATTTCTATTGGACGCTTAACTAGATTGTTATTTTACAATTATTTTAAATTTATAAAATATATATTCATATTTATTTTTAGGTTACAAAGTATAACATTATTGTATCCATCATTTTGCGATTTTTTTCTATTATTGCAATAGGCAAGACAAAAAGCAGTATTAAAACGTAAAAAACATGAACTTATAAAATAATATTGTAGTTAAATATAAAAGTTTTCAAATATATTTCAAAAATATGAATAGCTTATTACATTAAACGCGTTGCTACGTCGTAGCAGAGTGCTACGAATTCCTATTTAAAGAATTAGTAGGTAGAAAAAAAATTTTTATCTAAAATTTCTTTTAAAATGCACGAAGATAAAATAAAATCTTATTTTAGATTTTATTTAATCTGATAACCTGCATCCGAGCGCTGCTATATTATGCTACGGGTATAAGTCATAAAATATATATATATTATTTAGACGCGATTGTCAAATTTATTAAGATAGTATTTATTAAGTAGCAAATCCACCTTGATTTTTTTTTAATATTTTGATTTCTTGTATATTAGCATCTGGTATTTATTTTACAAATTGTTAATCTATAATAATAGTATAGTATTTATTATGTGTCTATTGTGAAAATTTTCATGTTATTAATAAAGGATAACTAATCTAATAGATATTTTCTATAACAACATTATTTATTATCTGTTGCGTTTGCAAGGTTATATTGGCTGTAACAAAAGCAATTTCCACGAAACGGTGATGCTTGGCGGAATCGGTGCCCGCGGAGCCCGCAGTGACTCCGGCGACCGTGACGTCACGCGCTCAACTTGCATCCGCCATTTTGATAATAAAATGAATAATTAGCACCAACCAATACATGCCTGTGCACGTAGAAGTACGTTATTCATTATTTTTTTAATCCATGTTACCACTTACGTGTAGTCGGATAATAACATAGATATTTACAACGGGGGAAGCAACGTTTCTTTCAGTGTATGTGCTCGACAGGGGCGACGCGGAGGGACTGTGATTAATCGATTACAGGACCCACAGTCCTTGCGTATGTATAGCAGTAGTCATCTTGAGGTTTTTGGCCCGTACAATTCCGGCACAGCTCGGTCGTCACCTCCTATAGTGCTGCTGAGAAGGTCCTATGAGTATTTTCCCCATGTAAAAAAAAGCATTTATAACAGGCAACAGGTAAGTTGAGCTCTGAAACGTATTGTACAATAGTCAACTTTGCGTGTCTTTCAATGTCTGTAATTGATTGTCACTCATTTGCACAGAGCTCAACTAATATGCCTCGATCTCCACAAACAATACTTGTCACAGTAAATATCAAACCTTGTGTGAAATATAAAATTTCTTTTTACATTTGTTGAGGTAATCTTGTCAGAGATTTCAAATTCAAAGAGCTGGTAACTGCATCGATACCAATACATGTGTTCTAAAGTAAATACCAATGTAGCCAAACTTTGAGTCGGACGCCTTCTAAGTGAAGCCATGACTTGTGCCCAGTGGCTAGCAAATGATGGAGAAGAGGTCTCAAAAACTGGCTCAGTTATGAGCCTTAGGAAATGTTTATATCTAGAAGTTCACAAGTACTGGTGCATTATAATTTTATGTCTATTAGAAAGTAGAAAAATTGATGGCTATAATTTGTTTCTATTCTATCCAACACGTAGCAATAAAAAAACATCTAACGTCTGATAAGATAAAATAAATCGACTTTACAAATATAGACTAGATGTCGGACACTACCAGGTTTCTTTTTTAATGATAATTTCACGTCACCAGACATACCGTCATATAGCGGTAGGTAACCCTGAGGGGAATCGCCACATTTGAGCATTGACCCATTTTGTTACAAGGGGAGAACTATTTACTATTGTTATGCCTTAAATATAAGCATTGGACGAATAACAGCCCGCGTGCCTGCTAATGTCTAATTGATAAGAATGCATTGTTATATAATGTATTGGTAATTATTTTTGCCTCCAGACGTTCAATTTTGTGTGTACTAATATGTACCACAATGTATAAGGATGAGCAACTATCAAAGTTCCTTGTAAATTCTTTTCGGTGGGTTCTGCTTTCTGAACTGCTGGTAAATTATTATTATTTGACAATTTAACTATGTTTATAAACATCTTTATAAATATGGCCTATTTTAGTTCATGATACTACGATAGTTCAATACAACAAAACTTAATATTTTTAAGAGACCATTTACTCATTATCATTTTAGATACACTGATAATGATAGACAAGTAATAATTTGATAATTGATATAATTGTTATTTTCGAGCCTAGTGCACCGCATTGACCACCAGTTTAGATTTAATGAAGCATTACATAAAAATATAGTCGTGCTACGACTTCATCCACTTACTAATAGTTATATAAATAAAACAGGCATTGTATATTATTAGTACCTTTATACATGATTTCTTATTAAATTCTGTTTATCTTTAAATAGGATATTCATTCTGCTTTTCATATCAGAAATATTATTATCTAATTAAAAATAACCGAAAGCTGATTTAAAACTTTATCAAAATTTAAGAAAATCATATTTGTATTAACTAGCTTTATCGACAATATAATAAATTCGTGTTCTTTTTTTTTGGACATAAATGGCATATCTTTGAATTATGTGTTTATTCTTGTTTTACAATAAATATCAAAAACTTCTGTTTCTAGGTTTCACTTTACTGCTTGTACTCAAACTCAACTTGATTTTTTAGACATAAATAAGTAGATGTATATTGTTTGTAAAGTATATAAAGTTTATAAAAAAAACTTGCGCTACATATTTCATTTCATGACACATGCCCGTATGTCATTCACAAGTCTACGTAGAAAGGTCGTCATGCTGAAACCATGATGTTACCACCGCGTTGGTAGCGCCACTCCGTGCCGTGCGGTCGACATCCATAACAGTTCGGTATTGCCAGAGCCGAACAAGACAAGTCCCCTGAAATTATTTAAAATGTAACAGAATATATTTGGAAGGTTTCTAAGCTGAAGCTATCTTTTACTGCCTTATTATTTTGTGTTATATTTTATCTCAAAGGATTTTTTTTAAATATTAAAAATGTATTGAAATTAATTTCTAATGTACAAATTGTATATTATCTCGAAAACATGCTTATTATGTTAATTAGAAATAATTTACATTGCCTTCATCTGTATGAAGTCGTGTATTTTTCTTCTTGTTTTGTCTAAATTAACAAATATAAAACACTAAATAATATAACCTATCTATATATATCATAAATATATATCTAAAAAAATACCTGTATTTAAAGATTAAACTTCTAAGTAGGTATCACTGGTAGCAGTTCAGACTTGTTGTTCCCGCCAAAACAGTCTGAGGCTGTGGCGCGAAGGCTCGCGATTGGCCGGCCCGGGGCGGCGGCGGCGCGCGCGCAAGGCCGCTGGTTTTCCCGCGAACAATGCCAAATGGTGCATTTGTCAAGGTGAGTTCGTTCACCGCTGACGCTAGCTCCGCGCGCTCCTAGACCGGACACTCGCTATAGCGGCAGCATGCAGCGCCACACCATTCGGCCGAACGAAGGTCGACATACACTAGCCTAGTGTCTATTTCACCCGATAAATGGACGTTCACTTGCATCCGCCGCTTATTACAGGTGAATAAACATTATTTTATTTTCAAGTTGTAATTATCTAATTTAAATAAGCATCGCGCATGTTGACGTGTCAGTCAGCAATAAATGTAAAATAGTTTTAGCCTTAGGCAATGACTATTGCGAAATTTCTAATATGTAACTGTTATGTTAATTATTGCGTAATAATAAATGTCAGTGTTTAAAGAAGATAGAAGAAGCTAGCGGATAATATAAAGAAGAAAGAAGAACAGTATCAAGTGCTACGCCCGGACGAACTTCCCAGTTCGGCCGACATTCAGGGGTCGGTGGGATCTTCGTCCGTTTGTATCGCTTATACGTAATTTCACCGCCCATCTTAATTATGAAGAAGAAAGAACAAGAGACAATTAAGAAGATAATGCAAGAAGTTATTATTGTTAAAGATTAACTAGCATTTATTTCGTTAAGACAATGATGAAATTTCTAGTTTATTGCCTACTAGTTAGTTTAGATACGAAATTAATGCGGAACCTTACAATAATATTATTACATAATACATTATTGCCACTAATGTTACTAACTAACTAGTTAACTACTACTAACTAACCGAGTAATAAATATGTATTAATTAGAATTAATTTTATTACAACCATTTATATTGAATTGTATAATGTGTAGAATCGATCATCTCGATAGTCGTATGGTTTTTGCATTGCACTGTACTTACTATAATGTGGAGTTGTACTATATCGAGTTGGAATAAAAGCCTGTAAGCTATGTTTAAGATTTTTAATTAGAAGCGCTTAGGCTGAGATTTTTTAATGGGAAGATATAAACGAATTTCCTTTATATTTTATAATGTGTGCCTTATTTGCACAATTCAGTTGGTGACCAGTGTGAGTAATTCACTGTCGCCGAGTTCACACCATATTTATATATTTTTAAATGATAAACATTAGGAAAAAGGAATTTATCCACATTTCATATCAGTGAAAAACGAAACATATTATAACTCATTAAAATAACATTCAAATTTTGCATCAAACATATCTTTTTTTTTTCATTATCTATTATAAATAGATGCTAATGTCAACATAATGAACGTAGCGTAACTTTCTGTCTTCATCAGTACAATAGCTGTTATAATAGACAGTTTAATACCTAATATTTTCAATAGCTCTATTATTTTGTAAGTATCTACCGTCTATCCTAGTTACATATAGTACCTATGAAGAAAACAAAATGTTTTAGTTCATAGGCTGAGATTTATAGACACTATTTTGACTTTGATTAGCAAAGTTCTCAAGAAATAAATTAGTTTTGACAAAAAAAATGAATATATAATAGGAACTTGAGTATAACCATAGTATTCGCAAAGTCAAGTCTATGTTGACAAAATAGGTGACTTCTAAATCCTTTAACATTCATTGAGTAATATAAATTGTAATGTTTTAGTAAAGTCTAAGCAAACTTAAAGTTGCGTCTGTAAATTTCGGCCTTAAAACGAATAGAAATATTTAAATTTATAAATTGTTAAATATCACTTACCGATCATATAAAAAATAATATTACACTACTTGTACAGGTACTTATTTAGCCAACATATTTTACATCAAAACCTTCCTATAAGGAACTTGAAGTATTGCATAGTTTCAAATAAATCAAAGATTTAGCAAATAATGACGCTGAACAGTTATACCTTTTTTAATCAGTATAATCAGTGTTTTTTAGTCAACGACACTATATTTTACAGTTTTTAAATAATTGCATGTGATATCAAATTTCTGTCAAGTTTTAATTAATATTTTGGTGTGATTTAGTAAGTATTCTTTAAAAATCCATGATTCTTCGAATTAGCCATTGCTAGTTATACGTGGGAAGTAAAATGTGCTCGCTTATGAACTAAATTACATTATACTTATCTATTTAGGACAGAAAACTTGCTTTGAATTTCGGCATTTGTATAAAGTCTCCATAAAAAACTTAATTGTTTCTCGCTATTAGCTGCATTCGAATAACTAAATGCAACGTCTATTAGAAGGCACCTTGTACTCTTTATTACGTGAACAGGTGATTGCTCTTCGCAATATATCCAACAGACCGTTTGTGACATTGCTAATAAACTTAAGACTTCCGTTTGTTGGCTTTAGGCTTCTAGCAGAATTGCTATTTTAAATGTCAGTGGTTATACCTAACCACAGAATATATAATAATATTACATATTATAGGTAGGGTATATTGTAGGTAACTATGAAGTCAATGTGCGGCAACGCGAAAGGTCGTAGGTCCGGACTCCAGTACCTTTGAGTTACCGGCTCATCAATGAAGGGAAACATCGTGAGGAAACCCACATAGCATCTAATATAAATGTCACGTGTAAATGCTCTGAGAACGGCGATCAGCTGCGCTATGTTGGACCCGACATATAAGCCAAAATTGGATACAGCCACTGTTGCTCTTCACCCTGAAAGGGATATAGGGTAACGATATATTATTATTATTATAAGTAAGCTATTATTTCCACGATCTTATAAAATGAGTCTTTAAGAGAAGAGTGAATAAGAATTTGTTGGGCGGACGCGGTTCATTATCGGACTAATCTTCATCTTCACCTTCAACCAGGTGTGATTGACTTCAAGCGTCCTAAATAATAAAAAAAATATAAAGCTTTCTCTACTATAGAATAAATCCTGAATTGAATTTCATTTTTATTTTATTACGAGCAGTTTTACCCTCGACTTCGTCTATGTTAACAATGATGAAACATGCATTCATTAACTTACCTTTGTTCACTGCTGGGCATGTTTCTCCAAATATGCGTCATTGAATCCGGTCTTCAGCTGTTCTTATCTTGGGTGAGCGCTTCAGAATCGGCCTCATCATCACTTTCGTTAATGTGAAATTGAGGTCAAGCGTAAGCATGTTTATAAATAAGCCAATTAATGAAACAGAGAAAAACTATTTCACTGAACATCCAGCGCTGCGCATCAACATAATGTCGCCTGCCTCGCAGTCAATCACCAGTAGCAGAATGGAGTGTTTTTAATAGCTACATTCTCTAACTCCACCAGCAGCATTACATCATAAAACCACTGGACGTTGTATCGGATACCACCCTTATGTGGTAGTTGAATATTCTTCCAGCGACTAATTTCAACGTTCTTATGACGAAGGAGCCTTTAAGAGAAGAGTGAATAGGTGTTTGTTGAGAGGACGCGGTCTATCGTTGGACTCATAAAACTTCTACCAGGTGTAATTGAGGTCAAGCGTCCGCCAGTCAAAAAATCATAAAAAAAACGGAATACCTAATATTTAATACTTATCGCATATGATGGTAACTACGGTAGGAAAGGATAAGCTGCCTTTACTCAAATTTAATTGTAGATTTTAAATAGGTACGTATTTTTATTGAACGCCATGATGATGAAGTTTGTTTTTATACATCAATATATATTTAGTTTTGCTGTCAATCATCCTGTTTTTAATTGGACAATGTGAATAAATAATGGGAGTCTCAATAAATTCAAGCTCAAAAGAACTTTATGTATAAATAGTCCTATTAGTTAGAAGAACTTTTAAATCTATAATATAAAAATGAATCGCAAAATGTCTTGATAAGTGCGAAACTCGAGAACCGCTGAACCGATTTGGCTAATTTCTTTTTTGTTGTGTTTGTTGAAGTCTGGGGATGGTTATTACGGAGAGAAAAATTAAAAAAATTGTCTGAAAATGTCTAAGAACAACACTTTTCTATATTCTCATACAAAAAATTCGTAATAATATTTAAAAGTCAATTTGAACTTTAACACCATACCATAAAGTTTAAAGTCAGTGAACGGGTTCCGGGAAGGCAAAACAATTATTGAGTGGCGTATAAATATTAATGTCAATATTTGTCAATTTTTATACATTTAGCATTAAGGCCAGGTTCCTTCAAACAATTTTCAAAAAAATCTGACGGGGAAGCTATATTAACATTAAAAAAAACAATGTGACTTTGTTTTAGAGAAATAGGGCAGAACAAGGTCTGCCGGGACAGCTAGTAGGCAATAAAATTATTGTGCCACAGATTTGGAAGCCTCTATACTGAGAAGTGCCGGCAAGATGCTTATACAATTATATAGATAGTATTTATGTACTTCTGTTGTTACTGCACCAATATAAATAAGTTCCTTTTTGTAATCTATATTGTTACAATAATAGAGATGCACAACAGCAAATATCACTGATAAGCTAGTCTGGATATGATATAAATAATAGTTATTAAATGCTAAATATTAATGTGAACACCAATAAAAATTAACTATATTTCTCAATAATTATATTGGCAAGCAAAAAAAGTGACAGGAAGGATATGGCAGAAAGTGTGACACTTCTCAATGGCGTGGGTTTTTAAGTAAAAGTGTCGTGGAGAAGAGTTGTTTGATATTAAGTTTAATATTCTGTAATGAATAACAAATAATTATGAGGACAAGAGTTGATCCAGTACGAAAACTAAGGAGGGCCGGAATGGGATAGATCTTAAAATGGTGTATTTACCGATTACCAGATAGGTTTTAGAGTTTATAAATATATATTATTCAAATATATGAAACAAAGTCAGGCGTCTGTTTTTCCAACATCTTAAGACACGGGAATTTTCACACAAGTAAATCGGTATTTGTAGGGTGAGCGCGCGCCATTATCGATCTCATCATCACTTTCCATCGGGTAAGATTGACAACAAGCGCTAGCCTATTTGTAATTAAAAAAAGAAATAAACGATGGTATTTATATCATTTATACAAAAAAAATCCCGCGAAGGAAGACTCGGGCATAGCTAGTTCATAATAAAAAAGGTGAATTAAACTTGTCTTTCACTAATCCAAAGGTATTATGCCATAGATGCACTTAATAAGAAATTTTGCCGTTTAGACAAGTAAAAATAGAAATACCAACATACTCGTACATGATTGATTATCGCTCGAATGTCGACCATTCCCTACACTAGGACGCAAAGTGTGAATTGAATTTAGCCAGCACAACAAATAGACATGACTTTTTTAACTTTAATTATTGATCGAATGTTGACCATTTGCTATACCTAGTGGAAAGAGTAAATTCTCCTTTGCCGTGTCGGGAATTAGGAGCATTAGAATCAATGTAAAAATAGGCAACGCGTGTTGCGTCGGCGGAGTTACGTGTTTAGTTAGTCAGACTATTATTTTACGCCTGCGTCATACTCACGGTGCGCGTCGCTTGTTTTTTTGCTCACATGTTTATAGATAGTGCCGTGATGTGCCGGCTACATTCGAACAAGGTTAATATACGTTACGTATTAAATAAAACGCCCAATATTTAAACAAATCAATATTATTTCCAATAAATTTATTAGTACATCCACTTTGAATGTACATTACATTTCAAGACAACATAAAAGAAAGTCTTCGACATCAGGAAAGGATATACAAGGCAAAGTAAGAATATATTTACAGTAAGGTGGTTTTAAACACGAAATTAAACATTGAACATAACAGAAATCAGTGCAACAATAAAATAATAAATAATTTTTATATAGACAAGTGGACTCCAACGTGTTAAAGTTATTATAAATTCTAAAGATATAATTAATAGTTAGTTACACGAATATGTTACAAAATTATCTATTGGCCTTCACATCACAGAGCTAAGCGATCCCGAGAGTTGATCGTGAATACAATTTGGCTTGCGGAGGGCCATGAACAGTAGATTCGTGTAAAACATGCCGTCTATTAGACTCCGGCAAAGTAATTCATATAAATCGTTCAACTTATATTGTAATAGTGGCACGATTAGTGGCCGATTATTCAAATTAAATAACAAACCCTCATGCAGATAAGAACATCCACTCTTACGAGCGCTAAAAACTGAAACTTCACCCATTTCGTTTTGCATGACCACAAATATTTAAAAACAGATGCCCATAAATGCATCCAGCATAGACGAAAATTGAAACAAAGTACATAACTTGTAAAATATTTCAAAAAAGTTAAAAATGCATTATCGCAAACTCCATGCCTACAAGTCGTACATCGCGTCGTTAAACTGGCTAGAAAATACAAACGATCCGAAGAAATCTTATGCATAATATACGTAGAAAGCAGACTACCAGCACCCATTTATCGGTACAGAGGGCATAGAAAAATCAAAATTCGATAAAAACTCTTAGAAAGTGCAAAATCTATGGAATTTACATATAAGCTTTAGAAATATCACGCCTTTATAACAATTGCATACGTTTTGCACTTTTCTACTAGCGATATCGTTTAGCGAATGTTACTTTCTCTAAGCATTCTGATCCACTCAAATAACCGTCACATAAAGGAAGCGGGTATAAGCAGGGGTTGGCTGTGTAAGTATCAAGTAAAATGTCAAAAAGTACCAGCGCTGATAAGCGCCGAACGCATTAAACTAGTTAAAACCGGCGTCGATCAGCGCTGCTTCAGTACAAAGTATAATAAATCTGCGCTGACCAGTACCTACAAGCGCTGGTAACCTGCTTCCTACATACAATAAAACTATTTTACGAAGCCCTTTTAACTCTATTTGTTGTTACTCGCATGCATGTACATTTTTAGTGTGCGTGTCGATGCGAGTCTCTTGCTTTGTTTAGTGCTCTAATCGTTTTTTATACCTACAATCGCATTTCTCTGGAAACTTCACAACAGTACACAGGTCTGAAAGGACTTCCTGGATAGTTAAAGTATATACATCGGCTTATGTCCGAGTCCGCCCACGTGAAAATGGCCAATCGTCTAAACAAATTAACAATGATATGTTTCAACTTCTGAAAGCAAGCTAACAAGGCGAGATCGCCGCGGCCGCTGCGCGCGGTCATCGACTCATCTTTATATGCATAATAAATAAATGAACACACCAATTAATTATCATTAGGTACCTATATTTATTTAACAAGAGGAATCGGCCGCGCACTTGTCCGGATGTCTCGATTGAGACTTTCGGGCAGAATTCGAACAACAGTAAAAACATCAACTAGGGACAGTCGGTAGTAGGCCTTAGGTATAATAATGTACAATTATTTATTATGGCAGATATTAACAAACGATTTAAGTAAACTCTATGCATATGATACTGACACTTTTTACAGAAACATTACTATGATTTATTATACATTCAGGTGATAACAACGCAGTACACCGAGCCCCGTGGCAACGCAACTCCTAATAAATGGCACTTGCGACATGTTTTTTTGCACAAACTTGCGTATGCCACCGACCACGCCGGGCCCGAAGGTGCACAACAAACCAATCTCTACAATATAATACTCTAAATTGTCCTAATTCATAAATATACCGAAACCTTCGACCTTCAACTACTAACTAAGCGCGCATAAATATAATATTCGAATTGAGGTACCGACGGCGGACAGGCCCGCCCGAATCGACGCGATCGCGTTCCTCAAAACTCTTTCAATCAAATATATTCGAAAATTATTGAAGGCACATGAGTAAGCAATCGTACAGAGCGTTAGCTTCATTCAATGCCGCAAAACATTTACATTATTACCAGAGGAGCATGTGTGTCCACCAGCCGAATGTCGCATATGCGTTGAAATTGGATACCACTTACTGGCCAGTGGCCAATCTTAGGATTGTACGACGTGTGCTTGTTTATTTGTATTGTGTATTTCACAATTAGTGTTTATACAATATGTTATTTAACAAAAGTTTAACGTAAACATTGTTATTTACTGTAATGTATTTATGAATGATAATAGAAGATAAGTAAATGCTTAATTTGTCCTACCTTTCTTTGACAACCCTACGCAATACGAAATAAATATTGCAAGCTTCTCAGAAGTTTGTCTCTCTGTACGATATTTACTCATGTATCAAAATACTTTCAGACAAATGTATTCGAAGGAACCGTAGGAGAGTGAGCGAGGACAGAGCGGCCACGGCGACGGTGCGGGTCGCGGGGCTACGCGTACCCGGGCGGGTCCCACGTGGCCGTCAATCAGGAGAGGTAAGGCAGGAACACGTAGTAGAGGCAGGCGACGACGAGAGGGAGAGCGAAGGCGAGGGCACGCGTCACGTCGACTCGTATGACGCGCTTCGTCTGCAACGCGGCGAGTTCCGCGGCAAGTCGCGCTCGCTCCGTGCTCGCCTCAGCCCACCGCTCTTTGGCGCGTACTAGTTCCTCTTCCAGCGCGTGCAGCGACCCGTTCTGCATGGTCACTTCCAGCCTTTCTTCGTCATCCAACCGCACATACTCACTCAACTCTGCCGTCTCGATGCGCTCAACGACTAGACTTTCTTCGCCGTTTATTTCTGTCGTGACGGAATCGGTTTCGTCATCTTCATCGAAATCGAGGCGGAACATTTCGTCGATTTCTGCTGATATTTTACTAGCATCGACTGTAGGTTCAGCGGCCTCGTCGTCCGGTGTGCACACGTCCTCGAGCGATCTAGAAGTTTCGACAGCCTTGTCCAGTGTACACTTTTCCCTGCTGAGGGTCGCGTGTATACGTTCTAACTGTTGATCTTTCAGCAGCAATTCAGTGCGTAGTTCACTGATAATTGTGGTGAGGTCGTCGATGTCGGAACGCGTCGGTCTGAACGCGAGCTCGGCCTGCATCTCAGCGGCGCTGGACGCTAGCCGTTGGATCTCTGCTATATTCGCTTCCTCAGCCACCGTCGAGCGAGTTAATTGAGCCTACAAGTTTATAAACACACATGTAAGTGAAATGTTTTATTGTTTAGTCGACCATCCCCATTATGGCCTAGCAATTAAGATGTTACAATGGTATCTCTTTTTTTAATGAGGATTCTTTATAGTGTAACAATATACAATGTGTTTCAATATTTTTTAAATGATAAAACAAGTCCATGTATTGAAATGCACAAAACTCGAAAGTCTGACAAAAAATTGTAAACGAGTATTACAATGAGCAGACGTGTAAACAGAGAAACATCTCAGTTACTACCCAACGGTAATACCAAAAATTACACAAGATATCAAGTATTAAACATAATGTGCGATTAACTGCGATATATAACGTGAGCAATTTTTTTCTCTATTTTATTATTTTATTTATTAAAATTTATTATTTTTTTTCTTTATGTCGTTAGGCATACTAATGGTCGCTGGAATAAGTCGCTAGCCCTCATGGAATGGAGATGAAGGGGTACCAGAGATCTGTTGGTGGACCCGTTGCAAGAAAACCGATGATTATTATAAAACCATGATAAATTATAAAAAAAGTAAGATTCTTACGATAAGGAGTAGGTTTATATTCAGCAGTGGGTACAAATTAGCTAATGTTGATTTTTTTTTTACTTTTGTCAGTAAACAGGCTAACGTACCACCTGATGGAAAGGGATTACAGTCACCTATGTACAACTATAAGACTAGAAGCGTTTTTATTGCTTTGCCGACTAATAAAAATGTTGTTCAAATCCATTTATGAAAAACCAAATTTTATATAACACTGAGCAGCCCATTCCACAATTCCATTGACAAAAACCTTCTAGAAAATCTCTGCGTTGTCAAAAATAATGTGGTAGAGTTTTCGTTCTACCAACTTTTGGTTCAGCTTTATGGAAATTACGTTGAATCTTCTCGTCACCTAAACCATAAAGCCTGATGACGAAAGTCTGCAACCAATTCATCCAACCTGTAATTATATAGGGAGCCGAACATGAACCCTCGCGTAGTCACAAATTTAAAAGTGCTATGGAACGTACTATGCTCGATATATCTCTGAAGCATCTAATCAGAAATGAGAATCTCATGGGAACAGCAGGCCGAAAAAGCAGTGAGCTGGTAATGTTATCTAAAGAACTAATAGACGTTAAGATAGATGTATTCTTTAGTGGAAACGTAGTGTAGGCCCCCTTTGGCTAGGAGAGCGTGGACTTACGCAATGGGGCAGGCAATTGCTGTATGAAAAGAGCGGAAGATTGGGCTCAGTGGCATAACCTTGGGCAAGGCCTATGTACAGCCCAGAGTGAAGGCCTGCTAAGGCCAATCGCTCACGGAGCCGTATGAATTATACGGATACCCTGGCCCGGCGGAAGCGAAGAGCAAGCAGCGCAACCCCCAGTGGTTTTAGTCGGCAAGAGTCGACACACCGGGGTAACGGCCCTCACCACTGACCTTACAGTGCACGAGGATTTCCAACAAGTAAACAAAAAGAAGGCCTATGTACAACTGTGAGCATATACAAGTTGATGATTATTAATTCTGACCTGCAGGTCCGCGATGCGCGCCCTGTACGAGAGCGCGTCCTCAGGCTCGAGAGCGGGCGGGTCGTCGCGCGCGTCCCCCTGCGCGGCGAGCAGCTCGTCGCGGATCGCGCGCAGCTGCTCGTTCTCGGCCGAGCTCGCACCGAGCCGCTCGTGAAGCGCCTTTATCTCATCGTTGAGGCCCGCCATCACGCGCAGTATGTTCGCGTACTCCACGCCGCCTTTACTCTGGACACAGGATACAGATATTTGTTATTAACCGCTATAACAAACTCGGCCCGCCTATTTTTTTTGCACTTATATTTATGTACAGTTTACACGACGCGCACAATACTACTCTAGATACATTTTTTTGAAGATAAGTTACCATTTTTATTCTATGTTCCGTACTATTTATTAATCAAATAACCTGATACTAGGTATGTAGCCCACAGGGTTGGAAACGCTTATATAAAACCGATTTAAGCACTAATAAATCACCAATTGCATACTAAACGACATACTAGTGTTTAAAAACGTATTACCAGTAGAGCATTTCTGAAACTGGACATTAATAATAAATATTTATACAATTCAAATAAATCAAAAGTTCAATGATACGGTAACAAGTGTGATACTTTTTTGGAAAGCGCATAAAATGGAAGTTTTTTTTTTAACAATAGGTAGCATACTAACCATAGTACATATTATTTTAAGATATTGTCATTTGAACTTTAACATATTTTTATATCTTTTGATTACAATCTTCACTTGTAACTTTTAAAATAAAAGGAATTCAATGATAAAAATAATACTAGTACATTCATAATATACCTATAAATAAAACAGTAAAAAATTAACCCTTTACAAGTATGTAAATTTTAGAAAATTCATATTTTAAAGCAATTTCGAATTTACCAAAAATCCCAATCTTTTTTCTAAACCAGCAAGAATTAGGCAACCATGTATGCGGCATGTTATAGAACACTTCTTTCTCTTTCAGCTTTAGACTTCGACTTACGGGGCACGCGGTATAAACATCTTATACTATGCTATACTTAGATACTACATCAAATGTTAGTGTCTATTGTTTTTTATATTAATAATGTTTTTTTTTCTAATTACCTAGATTTGCCACTGTTTAAACCTTTGCTTAAGTTAAAACTAGTCTTCTAATAAGGCTGATACAGTCTGATCCTAAGACAAGACATCTTCAAACGAGTCACTATTTTACAGTCTATGCATCCATGAACCGTAATGTGACTGTATGTGTGCATTCAAACGTTAATAATAGATTTGTGTATTTTAGACAATACAGAAAATCGAACTCTTTAAAATGTATAACAGTACAGATTGGACGATTACGAATGAGACAGAACTAGTCGCGTCATGCCGACGATGATTATTATTTAATCACGATGTAGTGGGCGGAGCACGGTTTGGCCCTTAGGTCCGCCCCCTGACTCACCGCGGCGCTCGCCACAAACAAAGGACGAATACACCGAACCTGCCGCTCAGCCGTGAAATTCTACATTAACATATTTAGGAGTATAATGATACGATTCCTTGTGGTAAACACCACCTTTGAAATTAATTTTGACGGATTCGTAATAAAAAGCGACACGTAGCGCGCCTCGGTGAATCAGGTGCGTTTATTACCTTAATAACAAGGTTAGTTATATTACTAATTATATTTAATCGAGTATTATTTATGTTTATATAACAAAAAAAGATGTTTTTTTTTTGTAATCGATAAACTTGCAAACTGCCGTACCGCACTTTAATAATAATTTCACCATTATTATTTAAGTGCAGTACGTATTGTAAGGAGATTCTTCACTCTGAGCTCCTAACGGTGGCTCGGGCCTTAGGCCTCGCCCCTGTAGGTCTACATGTTTTTATATTTTAAAATTTATATATTATATTTTTATACGTATATATTTTAAAATATAAAAATATTGTAATTATGCTGAATAAAGAGATAATAACATTTCACCATTAAAAAGATATATTAACTAAGACATAGAAGCTATATTTTATTTCTATAATATATTAATAAGATTTCAAACTTAAATAATAGCAAAACTACAATTTTCACGTGGACGTAGTTAGCACGAACACAGCTAATTATTATATAAGGCCACTACAAAAAGAGCGGCCAAAAGTAGTCATTGAAATTGTAATTGTAACAACATCCCACACTTTTAAACTAAGATAAGTCGAGTACTTCAAGATTCTCTAGCATTTTATTATCCATATATTTGTGTGTTTTACATGGACCCAAGTTTAGAAACGTTAATATTTATAAGAAGAGGTAAATAGTTCATTTATTAAATAATATTTCATTTGTAAAACAACAATAAAGTTATGGACTAGAATTGTATAGGATTGAAATCAGCAGTATTACACAAGATATATTGTCCCAGGAAGTAATCAAGTATTGGATAGATTAACTAACAGAGATTCTATCGTAGTCAATGTAAACCGACATAACGCTAGTGATTATCAATGGATTCTCGTCTCTTGCCGGTCACAGCTGTTTATTATACTGTACTTTCCATCTGGTATGCTGTAGTGACTTTGTGGAATAAATACAAAAATGTCAAATACTGGACTCGGTTACCATTATTAAGACAGACCTTTTTTTAGCAAGACAAAACGCTGTTGGCCTGGGAGGTTCTTTACTATTTGACCTGGCGAGAGGGACGTGCACTTAGGTTACTCAGCTAACAAATTTATGGGTTGGATGGCAACGCAAGGGCAATCCTGTGGGTACTAAACTCGATTTGGGCAGCCAGCCAGGCAAACAACCTAAGGTGATCTACTAGAGTTTCGAAATTAACTGCCTTGGGAAGAAACTCAGAAAGAAACTCAAGGTAACGTTGCAGAGGAACTGCGCCTCGTAACGTAAAAGCACCGGTTAGCGACAGTTGACTACGGCTATATTTCTATGCCGCCGCCGGTATCTTGGAATGAAATCGGTGTGCATCGAAAGTGCTTTGCTGTTATTCTGAACAGCAGCTTTTAAAACTGCGGTAATTAGATCATCGGGATCCATCAGGACACGACGCGGACTGCGAATATCTAGCGCGATGCCGTTTGTCGGTATGAGAGAGAGATCTATGTCTTCGTTTTGGACTACAGTAGGCTGATGATGTTAAAGGTAACGTGAACTAAAAAGAAGGATATATCAGGGAAACCTACAAAATAACCAGCAAGAAACGCCGAGGAAGATAAGCAAATTGATATTCGCAATAAAAGTTTACTGGAATATTATCTTGTTTTATTTTTATAAATGTTATTATTGTTGCCATAGACAAACATGTTTTAGGTCAAGAGGTCACTCGATAGCTGCTAATTAACTACTTGTTACCGACTGTTTATTTCAATGACATTCTATCTTCAACAAGATAAAATTGGTTTCGAGGGCAGCAAATTAAATAGGAAAATAAAACGAAATTCATACACTGCTTGCGTAATAAACCTTTCTATACATACAGACATACAGATCTAATAATACACATTGTACAACTTGATACAAGCTGACGTGGTAATCATAGGTTTTTTTTTTTAATTCTGTCTCTGCATGTTTATCAAACCCCCATCACACTTGATGATAAGTGTAGAGCAGTCCAAAAACAACATACGTCTATCAAGAGCAAAGAAAAACTTACCAATTGTCGCAACGATAATGTCGACTGATCTACACAAATAGCATTTTACGCTTTCTTTCCGTTCACCAAGAAATTATTCCTCAGCTGAACGACTTGCCAAAAGAAAGAGTAAAATTATTTAATACTAGCTGACCCGGCAAACGTTGTTCTGCCATTTTACTTATTTCTAGTGAATATCTTCTGTATTATAATATACAATTTAAGTCATAGTGGCTTCCACATAAAACGTAGATATATGCTGTCACGGACTTTTATTTAGAACAAGATAAACAATCCTATGGTGCATTATCTTTGTGTAACTCCAATAGTTTAGGCAGTGTTACGCCAAAATAGTTCTCAGAAGCCAGATTTTTTCCAACTTAATTGACATGTATCGTTATATTTCGACTAAAATTACATAAAATCATTACAAATTGTAGCCTATATGTTATTCCGATGTATAATCTATATTACTGTATAAGTTTCATGCATATCCGTCCAGTAGTTTTATCGTGAAAGTGTAACAAACATATTCACAAATTTTCGCATTTATAACATTAGTAGAATATCTTTAGTATTTATTTCAGGTCCTGCAATAGATCATATAAGAACAGACAGATAATTTAAAATTAATTTCTGTATGTATCCAAAATATAAAATACTAAATAACTTACAGGCGAGTCGTCTTTCGTTTCGGAATCGTTGTACGTTGAGTTAGCGTTATTGTCTGAACACAGTTCACCGTCCAGCGGACTCGAGCGATCTGCTTCGTGATCTGGATCTAAAATAAAAAAAAAACCTAACTACCGACTGTCGTTGGTAATAAAAAAACAGCGCATGAACAAAGTGTATACCCAAAATGTTGTATGGTTTAAAAATCTTGAAGTATTGAGTTAGTAACACTACATATCGAGGAGTGAAAGGCTATTTGGTTTAAGCGGCATTTTTTGGTGATATAGTAGTAATATACAGGCTGATTTTATTATTGTTTATTAGGTATTATTATTAGAAACCGAAACATTGATACGTTTTCACATGAAAATGTTTTTGATAGTATTTCGGCTCAACGTCATGAGGACGTTGCGGTTAAACATGGGCAGGTTATAAACACATGTTTACATTTAAATGTAATTACCATGATTGAGTCGCGACTGTTTTTCATCATCAGTACAAGATTCCGGTTCGCCGGATTTCTCTTCGCCGCTGCCGCCAACGCTGCCGCCTTCTTCAGTTTCCTGTTTCTCTATTTATATAAAAAAAAAGATTGAATTAATAATGGCATATCCATTGTACATGTATTATATTCATCTATGTATCATGACGTCGAATTCCTATTGGAGTAGGCAAAGAAAATAAAAAACCACTTGTCTCTATTCTTTCTAACATCTTTGGCTTCCTTAACATTCATTAGTCCCTTTATGCAATCTCGCCAATTCCGCGTATTTTTTACTTTATCCTCCACCAGAACTCTTTTTATTTGGTTTAAATGATTAAGACTCGGTCGGCTTCGGCTTATACTTCTAAACTCATTCATATCGCTTCTTTGTCATCTATGGTTTTTTTATCATGCGTTTATAATTTACTTTTCACATTCTGCACGCCATAAATGCGAAATAATTTGCGTATACGCAAATGTCTATTTGTCTCGCAAAACATTTGCGAAAAAGAGAGAAATAACTGTAAATACATGAGAATGAAAAAGATCCATAGATGTTCTGTTTTAGCAATGAACGCCTCCTAACAGAGTTTATTAACCCTTTAACGCTCAAATGCACTAAAATTTGAGGTGGAATGTAAGCTAGTATTCTTTATAGAAAAATGGTGCAAGAGACTCTGTTAAACATTTATCTTACATATTTGACATCTCTCTTTCGAATGGCGCACTTAGAATCCGCGAAAAAATTTTTATTAAACACTTTTTTTAACAATAAACAAAAAATAAACGCACTTAAAAAAAAAAATCTCTCAAACGAAATTTTAATAATGATACCGGTACTTCTCTGTCTTGAAAAGGGTTAAAAGCGTGCATGCAATACTTGTACTTAAATATCATATCATAATAACATTAATTTTTCGCCATTAAAATAGCGATAAATGGCGTTCTTTACGTAACATCGTGTGGAATACTGGACTATTAAATTATTCACATATAATTAGTTAACAACTGAAATTAAGTATCTAAGCGAAACGGAAGATTCGGCCTTTGTTTTAGTTTTAATATAGTTAGCACGTGTAATAGAATATGCTTGTATTATAATTTCGCAAAAAAAAACTCAATTATATGACAGTAAACTTATTGCGCAATAACAGATTAGTTTTTCGTAGAAGCCACTCACCTCTGTTTTCGGAATTGTGATAGATATCATTCTTCTTCAATATCAATTCAAACTCCTTTGCTGATTTTCCTTCCGCAGAGATGGCTTTTATTCCGACCTGAAGCAAGAAGTTACAAATGAAACTTGGTACGTATTCAATCAACCAGTGGCGTGCATCCCATATAAAGTATAAAAAGCATTATCATGAAATTTAACACATAACACTTAAACTTTGGTCCAATTTGGACTGTCATGTTCTTTGTTCTATTTATGTAAACACCAGATTTTAAGTCTTTAAGTAAGATTTTTATATTTATTAAATGTCCAAGTATAACAGGATAATACTTTTTATACTTTATATGGAATGCACGCCACTGCAATCAACTGACATTAGTGCAACAAAGTCAGTTTCATCGATGACAATGCAAAATTAAACATGCATACTTTACTGATTATCGTCTGAGTTTATAGTAAAAAGGCAGTAATAGCTAAGTCACAGCTTGTTGATGGCACACTGTCCACCGATAGCATTACTGCTGCCCACGGATCAGAGTAAAATGAGCATAAATGTTAATTTTTCTCAGATACCTCAACCCACTAATTAAACGCGATCTAGAGGAACGTAGCTCTGAAATTTCGCTCGCTTAACATTTAACGGACGGGCCGAATCTGCTCTATCTTTCCTAGTTTCGTTATGTCATCGTTTAGTTACTTTAGTAAAAATCTGTAAAATAAAAAAAACTAACGCGACGTACCTAAAATTAAAGCAAAAACGTAAATCTACGTGGCCCGTCCTAAGAAGTCAGAATGGAAAAACGTAGATCTACGTAGCCCGTCCGTTAAGTGTTAATATATAGTTACCGACTTATGGTTTAAAGTAAAAAAAAAATGATAGAAACGACATAGAGGGAACGCTACAAAGTACTCAAAATCAGAGTGCCACTTTAAGGTCCGACGCAGCCTTGAGTTTCTTTCGACGTTTCTTCTCAAGTTAGTTGCTTCCGAAACGCTAGAAGATCACCGTAGGTTCTTTCCCTAGCTGGCGACACAAGCCGAGATCCGTACCCACAGGGGTGCCCTTACGTTGCCACCCAAGCCATATATTCGCTGGCTGAGCGCCTTCTGTGCTCCCCCTAAGCCCAGTTGAGTTGTAAAGGTCAGTCTCGGCCATAACATTTATCCGTTCAAAAAAAAAGTAAGACTAAAATAATCCTTTTCGCAATAATTATACAACTTTAACAGCAGCCATTTTCCCTGTAAGTTGTAGGGCTATGAGCTGATTGCAAACTTTTTTTTATGAGTATATAAGGAGGATTGTCACCTTCGCGAGCAAGTGTTGCGGCAGCAGCAGCTTGACGCAGTCGGGCAGCGCACGCACGGCGTCTTCTAGGGAGGCGCCGCGCTTCGCTTCGCACAACTTATTGCTGTCTGAACTCAGGACCAACATTTTCGCCTCGCCGTTTTGGACTGAATACTAGAAACAACATAGGTTCAATCTTAAAAACACTCCTTAAATTATCAAGACTTTCTACAATACGAATTAATCATAAATTGCATAAAAATTTACTGAACTCACACTGGGCCCAGAGTTGAGGCCTGCCAAGGCCAATCGCTCGTCGGGTCGTAGGAAGTATACTGATATTCAGGTCCGGCGGAGGCGAAGAGCAAGCAGCGCTGGCCCCCGGTGGTTTTAATCGGTAAGAGTCCGACACACCGGGGCAGCGGTCCTCACTGCTGCCCTTACAGTCCATGAGAATTTCCACCAGGTTAAAAAAAAAAGTGGCTGTATCCACAAGAGATTCTTCATAATATATCCGTCTGTCGTCGTATGTATAGGTGGCATGGCGGCGACAACACATACCTTGTTAGTCACTGTCGTACTTAGTATACATTGCATATTATATTAAGTGCGCTATAGTATTTTTTTTATTATTTATAGGCAAAAGCTTGACCTCAATCACACTTGGTGGAAGGTGAAGATGAGTCCGATGATGAACCGCGTCCGCCCAACAAATGCCTATTCACTCTTCTCTTAAAGACTCCCAGGTCATAAGATCGCGGAAATATGGCCGCTGGAAGCATATTCCACTCCTTAGCCGTTCGCATGATGAATATAGAAGCGAATCTTATCGTGCGGATACAAGGTACATCCACCACATACGGATGATATCCAACACGATGTCTAGTGGTTTTGTGATGGAATGGGGCTGGTGGGATCAAAGACTGTAGTTCCTGAGAACACTCTCCACCGTGCAACCGGTAAAAGACCGCGAGGCAGGCAACTCTACGTAGATACTCGATGCCCTGCATTTTAATTTTAGTCAAAGAGTCGTCGCCAATAAGTCTACGAGCTCTACAATCAATCGAGGTCAAAGCCGCCAGCCAACTGATACTTAGCGGTAATTTTATAGTGGCAGTATAAAAAAGGTTGGCAGTACTAACAGCGAGGGGCAGGTGGTTCCGCAGCGCCTGCTCACGCTCCTCGGCGGCCGCGATCGCGAGCCGCGCCGCGCACATCTTACGCTCGCATCTTGCTGCCAACTTCTGTAATACAAATCGGAATCACTATTACCACTAATTATATTATTGTTATTTTAAACTATAGCGTTGCTAAACTGTCATTTTCTTGTATTGTTATAACCGTTCTTTTACACAGGTGATGTATCAAAGGTAGAAAAGTCACGATCAGCTTTATGAACATTAGATCTGCCGGTGAACAATTTATTTATATTTCAGAAATATACCTATTTCTACACTATAAATAAAATCAAGTAAACAATGTTATACCTAACATTGAATATTTTATTTTGTCATAAATCTAATTAAATTCATAATATTCACCAACAACTTGTATCAGTAACGAACATATCATTTTTTAGAATTAAAAAATATTAGAAAATAAAAAATATTAATGACTGGTTCGGTAAATCTAGTGTTGAACTGACAATAAATCGAGGCGGTTCTTATAGCAATTTATATGCGAGGTCATTGAAACAAACACTTTAAGTATTACAAATGAGATTAATTTACCCTGAAATATATTTTCTTTACAGCTAGCGGTACGTGAGCTTAGTTTTGTCTTTTTCGTATGCGTAGTGTTCTCTTAGTGCCGTCTCTGCATCAATCCGTGTAATTTTTAACGAAAGTAGTGACTGGTAGAGCACGTTATTTATATCACTGTTAAATGGGAATGATTCATGTCTGATTTCCATTTATAGCTGTCGTGAAGTTTCTTTTACACTGGCTCGACAAAGTGACTAGAATGCACCTGATGGTAAGTACAGTGAAGTCAAACGAAAGCGACCATCAACGGATGAAAATCCGTTGATAGCCTCCGTCGTAATGTCGGCCCACATATACCACGACTGAATGTCTCTAGGTATATGAGGAGTAACTGGATATACACAAGCTGATTCCAACACGCGACAGGCCAAAGTGAGTAACTGTGACGGTCTTTACGCTTATGTACTGAGGTCATGACCCAGTTCGATGATTTTTTTTTACACAGGCTCGACATAGTGACTACAGAGTACCTGATGGTAAGTACAGTGTAGTCCAAAAACGAAACCGACTATCAAATGATGAAAATCAATTAATAGTCTGCATCGTCATGTCGGCCCACATATACCACGACTGAAGGTCTCTAGGCATATGAGCTACTGGATATACACAAGCTGATCCCGAAACGCGACAAGCCGAAACTGGTCACTATGACGGGCTTTACACCCATGTACTGTGGTCGCGATCCAGACGAGCACAAACGCCCTACCACCTCGCTGCTGCTTGTTTAGCACCACCCAGGAGTCACGTGTAGGGAAACTAGGGTAAAGCCTACGGACGCGAGCAGCTTCGACTCAAAATGATTTAGTTTTGATTTAGTTACAATAAAAAAAGGACCTGTAGCTCGGCGAGCGCGTTATTGGAGGCGAGGCGTAGCGTGCAGTTGTGATGGTGCAACGCAGCCGCCTCACGGCTGCGCCTCTCCAGTGACTCCTCCAGCGCCAGCCGCTGCTCGTGCGCAGTACGAAGCCTCTCCTGTGCCGCTTCCTGGAGTACATGCAACACTCTTTGTAAGGTTTTATTTATTTTATTTACCAATAACTATAAAAAAGCATTCAATGAAATTTAATAGCTTTGGTATGGACTGATTCGTATAATTTCGAATATTCGAGTAAAATACTGAATCAGGATTAAGCTAGCAATGGATCTGTAGCAAATAATATTTAGAAGTCCATAGTTTGGTGGTTACATTTAAAATGGTAAAAAAATGAGAAATCGAAGATTGCCATTTTAGTTTTTTTTTTAACACCAAGAAAAATAATGCTACCACGTATAAATACTTATCATTTCAGAATATTACGCTCAGGTAGGATGTGCGCTTAGCTGTTGCTAATCTTTTTACATAGTTATACCCCGTTACAGAAATGATCTTTAAATTTTAAGACGCTTTGAAATATCAATTAATCATCAATTGCATAAAAAATATATAATTCATTTTTTGTGCCGTGGTTGCTGCCGGCAAAATAGAATAGCACCCCCCTCTTCTTGCTGAGGTGTCGTAAAAGGCGACTAAGGTATCTCTTTAACACCGCAATTCAACCAGGTGTTTAGAGAAGGGAAAACTCGACCAAACCTGCATCCTGCTCTCTCCCGATCGTACTGGTTCTCCTTTCCATCAGGCCTGAGGGAGCTCGGACGAGAGATTGCTTTTCTGGCTGCGCGTCCAGTTATGCACTTAAATATCTCCTGCGCAATTGACTGTTTCCGGAAACTGGACCTCGAAAGTCGCCGTGGCAGAAACCGGCTAGGACATCATCATCATCATATAATTCATTCTCGGATCCGGGGGAAAGCTGACCTTGATAATGTTAGGATTATTTCGTTACCTGATAGTTTCTCTTGTCGTTGAGCAGTTGGGCCACATGTTGCTGGTCCGGCTGCTTGCCCGCCGCGAGCATGGTCTCAAGCGTGCGCACACGCATCAGCAGCCGCTGCTCGCCCACAAACAGTTCCCAGGAGGCCTGTGCTTCGGCGCGCGTGCGCTCCACGCATTCGCGTAACGAGCGCAACCGATTCTCTAAAATTGCTTCTCGTTGAATCGCGTCCTGGAAATTTATACATAGACACTGACCTAACTTCATCAAAATATCACTTAATAAAGGACTATTATCGTCCTTACTAATATTATAAATGTAAAAGTAACTTTGTCTGTCTGTCGCGCTTTCACACTAAAACTACTGAACCGGTTTTAATGAAATTTGGTTCATAAATAGTCTAGCGCCTGAGAAAGAATAAACTACTTTTTAATGTGAAAAAAAAGGGGTTGTAATGGGTAGAAAGGGGGGATGAAAAGTTGTATGCCGATATCGTTATTTTTAGAGCTAAAAGCTCGAATCTAATTTTTTGGGTTATTTATTCGATATAAATAAATATGAAATTCAAAGGTTATATACGTTTTACCCTCAAAGGTGTAAAATAACAATAGGTAATAGGGGATGAAAGTTTGTATGGAAATATGTAACTACGTTTGTGTGTTGTGTGGAAATGTTTAAATAAACTCATATTAATACTTTACTTATATTTATACCTTATGTATTTATATACTTAATTTAATAGTGAAACACTGCAAAATAATTAGTCTAAATAATTAAAAATGATACCGAAAGACACTATTCCACGTGGAAGAAGTCGCTGGCACAGCTAGTTATACTAGTAAGTAACAACAACAGATACACGAGGGTCATGACAAATATCTCAAGTAAATAATTTTTATTTTATTTATACCACAACATTTGAGTTTAGCATATACTTTCTCTATAAACAAAACCACACACGCACGCACGCAATATTTTCGTATACTAGTTACTTATAATAATTAATATATTTACAGTAGCAGTATTCCATTTGAATCTATACTAATATTATAAAGCTGAAGAGTTTGTTTGTTTGTTTGAACGCGCTAATCTCAGGAAATACTGGTTCGAAATTAAAAAATCTTTTTGTGTTGAATAAACTATATATCGAGGAAGACTTAGGCTATATAACATTGCGATTCAACTATTAGCAAAGAAATAATGGAAAATGTGAAAAAAACGGGTAAAATTATTCACCCTTGAGTGCTTCCATTGCGTGCGCTGCGAAAACGGTTCAAGATACCAAAAATATATGTAGGACAGAGTTATTCCTCTTAAAATGATCTAAAAAAATGTCCCCGACAATATATGTCTATCTTTTAAGATTAACTCACTAGAACCATTTTTATGGCAATCAAATTTGATCGAAATTAATGCATTATTTGTTAAGAGTTGTATCAACGTAATAATATTAATCCTTATCCAAATAAATGTGTTGTTGATTAAGAGTATTTAATTGTGAACAAAATTGTCTTTGACATCACTTAATTTTAATGAACATCTTAGAAGATATTACAATAACTTATATAGCAAAACAACGTTTGCCGGATCAGCTATATTAAATAAAATAAATCTTTGCATAGTCAAAAATCATACCACACATATATGGCTTAATCATTTTTATCAAACTTAATACCTGTGATGAGAAATAAAACTTGAAAAACAAATGGAAGTCAGTGGAATTTATCAGTAGCATGCATCCCATTTAAAGCATAATCACGTTATACTTGGATATTTTATAAATATGATATATTGACTTTTTGTTTTTTTTTGGATTGGTATTTACCAAAATAGCAGTCTGAGAGGCCAAAATGGACCAAATTTTAAGCATATATATGTGTTCAATGTCCAAGTACAACGAGATGCTTTATATGAGATGCACGCCACTGGAATTTATATGCGGTGATTATGAAATCATGTTATAGATTGCAGTGAGTGCCACATAATATCAAAAAGTGGGCGCAGGTGTTATAATTAAAATAATGATGATACAAAACAAAATATATAAAAAATTACGAAAAGATCTAATGATAACATTCAATCTTTTGACTCTAGAAACATAATTGAGTCGATGAAATAAATATAAAAAAAATATCCACGTAAAATTATTCGAAACAATAATTACAAGATACTTGTTAGCATTATTAGTACTAATAAGTTGTTTATGAAAGATATTTACCTGGACAAAAGTGTTCAATTGATACAGTTCCTTTAGATGTAAGGGTGACGTCATAGTGGGGTTAAAAGATAGTTTTGCCTCCTTTCCATCTGGGTGAAAGAGTTTAAGGAGCGCTACCACTGGAGGAAATGTGTTCTGTGAACAAATTACTTCTTTTTTTTTAAATACCCTCAACATATTTTAATTTAAAAACCGTATTTGTCGTCTTCGTTTCCTACACAAAGAAAAACTGCAAAGGAATGAGAATTTACTTTTTTATTCGAAGGTTGCGCTATTTAAAATTTGAGCTGGTCATAAATTTAAGGAATACACAAGAAAACTGCGCAAAATAAACTGTTAATATTGCATTATATCTTCAACTCCCTCCGTCTCTCGCTCTCGCTCTCGAGTGCGTATATCTAAGCGCATTCTCACTCCAACATGATTTGTTTTTTTCGGCGATTCTTCTCAAGGCTTCCGAAACGCTATTAAATTAGCCAAACGTCGCAAAAGCCACCCAAACTAAGATTATCCCAACCATAAGGTTGCGTTTGCGTTATCCCAAAAATCCATTTTGCTGATTGAATGCTTTATGCACTTACCTGTCTTGCCAAAATAAAAACAATAGATAACACACAACGCGACAGCGGTTGAATTTTATTAAAGTCGATAAAGATATGATTACCTTCTCAGAATTGCCGGTATTCTCGACAACTGGTATACCAAACTGAACCACATCGCCAGAGAACACTTCATGCGGGTCCTGATCTTTAGATATAGAACATCGATTGTTGTTTATAAACGTGCCATTGCTGCTCTGATTGTCCTATAAACAAACAAACAAACAAATTCTCAGCACTATACGTGTCGCGGTGACATCACGAAGAAATTGTTCAACATTTTCCATGTAAAAGGCGACTAACTACATAACTTATACTTATTAGTAATGTCCGTTGAACGACCAAAAGGGAAGCAGGTACGTTCAAATATGTAATCTGCTTTACTTTATTTATTATAAGGTAAACATGCAAAAGTAACTTTAATAGCAAAACGTTATACAAAAACGTATATAAACGTATTTTAAATGTATCTATGTTCATAAAGACTTTTTTTTATTATATTCCAATAAATAAGTATTGTTATATTATATTTCAAACTAAGGCGAGCTGGGAATTCTGTGCATGTCGGAAGACCAAATCCGTAATTGTTCTCTTATTTATTCCTTAATTATAGGGCTTTAACACTTAATTGAAATATAGGTACAGCTTTTATTTTAAGAAACAGAAATAATAAAAAAAAACAAACAAACTATCGTATTTATTATCTACTGCAAACAATAATAACACATACTTTCATTCAACTATGGCACAACTTTGATTGTCATAACCGATTAGAATATTTGCAACACATCAAGGATTGCAAAATTAGGACCATTATAATGTTTAGAATACTTTAGCATGTTTAGCAATTCAATTAACATAATCTCAAGACTACTATAGTTTTCAAAACAACTTGTGTTTGTTAAGTGCATACTACCGTATACGTAGGTACAGGAAGATAAAGATAATAATATTACAGAATAACAAACTTTATAAAAATTTATCGATTTTTTAATTTATACAAACGAGTAATTTGAAGATGTTTGGAGGCAAATATATATATATATATAAACATTGTTTTAGTTTTATTAATTATTGTAGTTACGTGTGCAACATTATATAGATTTGAAACTGCTAATAAAGATCATTTTATCTCTCAAAAAAGATATACAGTACATTTAAAAATGATGAAAAAATTGTCTAATTTAATATAGTAATAAACAATATCAAAAGTTGTTGAGAGGAATAGTGTGGCAAATAATGTTCCAATTTTTGTCATATCGACTAAAAAATTCTATTGATTCTTCATATGACATAAAAAATTGAAATATTGGTGCCAAAGTTATTTTGTAATAAAAATATAAATTATAACTTAAATACAATTTATTTAGAAGATATATTCATATCATGCATGTCTCGACGAGTTGAAAAACCGGTTAATAAAATTAGAATTATGCGGATGCCTAAACTTATCATCGCAAATTAAATTACTTCTATAATATTTCTTTTAAAAACATGATTTAATGTTTTGATTAATTACATGTAACTACCGAACGGAATCAGAAAATAGTCATAATACAGGAAATATATTAAATCGATTTGTTCTATGAAAATAAATCTTATAAAAAGTATAAATATATCTATTGATTACAAAATAATAACCAAGGAAAACGTATTTTTACCTATTTATATTTAAAGTGTTAATAGCACTATGCGGAAAAATCTCTTCCACGTTCGCTGATATAAAGATATCATGGGAACAAAGAATTCCATGAGAATATGTATCTAATGTTTAATGTAAAGAATGCAATATCGGTATTTTACCAAAAAATATTCGTTCAAGGGAATAACATCCATTATTCAATGTGATATTACCGTGTAAGCTTACATGATTCTATAACATAACTTCATTGCACGACAGTTATTTCTACAGAAAAACAATCATGTATTCATAATTGGTATTGAAGTTACGAATACAAGATATATAATTTACATGAACACAATAACAGCTATTAGGTGGAATTCGCTTTTTATGACATTCATTCTTCAGACAATTTGGAGTTGATACCCACATGTTACGTCAAGCAAGTGTAGGTGTCAGCAGAAATTGCCATTTCAATTTCCTACGACATAAATACGTAGGATTCAATTTAATGCTACTCCATTGAGTGACCTCTAAATCTACAACAGATGTTTGAGGAAATGACCAAAAACAAAGAATACACATTATTCACTACCAGTACCGTAATCTGCCTTTCAACCGCACATCCTGGTATATAACTCAATGTAGACTTTAGCGACGATGAGAACGATCCGGGTAACCTTAGATGAACAAATTAAACTATATTTAACGAGTAACCTTTCAATCTGGAGACACGGTTTGAAAAACTAAATTGATATTAAGACAATTGATATGCATTGAAGGCAAATGTGTTCGACCTTTTAAATTAAGATACTATCGACTGTCATTTAAACAAGCGCAAAAAAAAATATTTTACCAATTAATCGTTTTTCCTCGGAGCCTATCCTACAAATGTCTCCTGGGATGATTTGCAAACATTAAACGTACTTACATTATTATTTCAAATCGGTGATTAATTTTTAGGGTAGTATAAATAAAAGTAAATATATTTTTTATTCCTAATCTATTGCTTTACTAATTTTTGTTTTTATATAAATATGTTTGTTGTGTGTTGTTTCCTTTGCCTCAATAAACTTTTTCTTTCTTTTTCTTTCTTTCTAATAGGATATGTGGGCATATAGTACAAATTTTAGCCATCAGTTATGTGGCGTACTCAGTTACTGACCTACCAGACAATACGGTCGCCTGCACGCAACAGTAAGGTAGTAAAAATTGTAGAAATCAAGTTCCTGTGTGTATACGTATAAAATTTATCTACTTATTTATACAGCAATTGCAAAATAATCATTTTAATACATTCTAGAAGAACAGAAATAGAAACATTGATTATCACTAAGAGAAATGAAATTACTTCCGGATGAGGCAAAGAAAGCGCTCGACGAGGGCCCACTTACTGGTTGACGCATTCCTTCCATTAATGGAATTATCAAGCTACAGAACAACGCACTCCCAAGTACTAACCTCCCGTCACTTCCGTGAAAATAATAAACTGTAGCAGCGTATAAAATAAAATCGTGTATCTATAGACAATCGTAACATGGATAGAATATAACTTATAATAATATCTACTAAAAAAATGAATCGACACTAACTAGACAAGCGTACTTTCTATCACACTTTTCAATAAGAACAGCAAGAATTGTAAATGTGTACTTATGCTTTCGTCTATGTAGACATATATATTAGAATTTGAATATTGAAATAGTAGAAGCGAGTTTAAAACCTTATATTAAAACTATTTAGAAAAAAACTTTTTTCGACTATTGGCAAGTCTCTTAACATGAAACAAACGCCTTTTTGTCGATTTGTTATTTATGCATGTATTTTGTATGTTTATGCTGTACTCCCACTATAAAACATTTGGACCAATTAATTGAAAATTTTATAATTATACAACCAATTTAGAGAGAAAACATAGAGGCGTACATAATTAAGCAACGTGCTATAGAGGATAGACCAATGTTTATGTTTGACATGTTTGGCTTGCATTCTATAAAAAAATATAGGCTAGAAATTGCGAATTTGTATTTCTAGCACATTTCTGGTTATAAATATCTTATAATAATGACAATAAAAGCCAAATCTACGAATTACGAAATATAGTCATCATTTAAGGTTAAAAGCAAAACGTATTTTTGGGTATATTTATTTGTTTATCGGGATATTTAGCATTGACCCGGTTATGAATGATCTCTTTTAGGCACTTAAGAAATTATGTAATTACATATATAAATTTAAACATTATGTATGTATATTTCTTATACGATTTTATGTATATTACTCGTGTTACAAGTGTAATTAAAAATTATTACCAACGCATACTTACCAACTGCCAATAAAAACATTAAAAACAAGTCATTTTTTACCATCAATGACCCAACGTGTGCAGAGGTTGTTTTAAGCATTTAAAAATAACTATTAAAAAGTACTTGCCACAAGATAAAAGTGTCCCTTATCGTAGTAGAGAGTGGCATGGTGTCGAGACAGGACTCTGCATTCAAATATCGTATTCGTAGAGTTCGGACTGGCGCGGTACACGTAACGTCCGATCTGAAATCACAAATAAAATCTATATTTTAAAAAGTATATCGACGCTACACAAACAAACACAATTTCTAATTAAGAATGCAGTATAGAATAATAGACTGCGGCTGTTAATACCGACGTACGGACTGCCAAGCGGCATTCTTGATTGCAGCTGTCTTGATAAAACCTCGATAGTAATATTAAAGGAGAAGCACGTACAGTGTATGCCGTCCCAGATCACAAACACAATAAATCATTCATATTCATAATTATTAATTGTTATACATTTGCAAATAATCGTTTAACATCAATGGCACCCTGTGGAAGATGAAGATAAGCCCTTGATGGAGCAGGTTTGACTAACAAATGCCTTTCTTTAAAAGACTCGCAAATCAAAGTACGTGAAAATGACCGCTGGGAGGGTTATTTCAATCCTTCGCTGTTCACACTACGAATGTTACTATTGCATGAAGCTAATCTTTTAGTAAATCTTAAAGATCTCTCTCTATCTTCTTTATATCTATTAGGATATAAAAAATATTCTTCAAAATAATATTTAATAGTGAGAGGGTTTCCTCATGGTATTACCCTTCAACACCATATATTGGATTTTGTACCTACTTCAAAGTACCCAGAGCAATACGCTACGAATCTAAGACCCTTCGTATTTCGCAGATTTCAACTCTTTATCAACTAAACTATCATGGCCATTATTTTGTTTATCACAAACATAGATAAATTAATTGCGTTAGCTAATTAAATTAATGTGTGTTGTCAATAATCATTATTCTACCCACGATGATACCGGATTTACGCATTAGAGGCACGTATTCAATGTATTATACAATTCGATTTAAACAAAATGTAGTCAACCCACAAGTAATTAGATATTTAATTAAACTAAGATAAACCATACATTATAATCATTCCATTTTGTGGAAAATGTCTCATTTATAGAAGTTTATCCAAGGAGTACATTATTATTCAGGGACTAATCACAGATACCATAAGGTTGCCTTTGGTTTCTGGGAATCTCGTCTCGGCACCTGTATACCACGCTGCCACGTGACGCCATATCGTTCTGCATGCAACTATATGCATAGAGATCAAATGTAGGTGAATATGCACTGTGCGGCGCTGTCAGGTCGCATGGTCACGACCTGGAGCCGCTGTTGAGTCGCAGTTGCCGAGTCGCAACAGCCAGAAATCAACATGCGCTTTAATATAAAGCATAGAAATCATATATATATATATATATATATTGATCCCCACTATTTGATCCGAAGTCATGTTAAAAATTGAGGGGCCGTGTCATTTATCGAAACTAGGATAATTCCTAGCAGTACTGGCTACAGATGAAACACGAAAATACAACAAAGCAACTATCCACTTTAAGCGTTTATGTCGTGTATTGTGGTCAATATGTCTAAAAGTGCAAATAATCACAGTTCTACTATAGTATAAATTGTATATTGGAATATTTTTTTAAGTTACAGCAAGCAAAGTACATGCAACTAACAAACTGAAATATAGTCAGAAATAGTGACAATTTAATCTCATTACATTTAATTGGAGGTACACAATTGTGTCTCGTCTCAAGCACCACGGGTCATGATGACTAATATGAACTATTACGCCCTTGCCACAAAATATATAGTGCAGATGGTTTAATACGCTTCTTCGTAAATCAATTTAAATTTGATATGACTAGAGCACTAGACAACGTGACTTTTGAATTGCGTGTATTGAATGCTATTACGTGTACTAGAAGTGTGATTTGCTATGTATGCTGTTAATTCTAATTTTTATAGCATTTATTTAGCACTAAAAAGACAAACTTTTACACAGGGTTTTGCATTGGCTTCTGGGACAACATAAGATACAAATACATCAGAACTAAAGAGAAAGATGAGATAAATACCACTATTAAGAATGCATTTTTGCCGCATTTAGGATTCGATCGGGATATATTTCTTTAAATAATAATTATTTTCTTATAAAAAAGAAAACTTCCACACTGTGTGAGTGCTGCAACATCTTAACCATCGTTAATGATATTTATCATCTTCTTTGGGAATGTAGTTGCTATGGAAAGTTTAGGAGAAGACTTCTTTCTCAGGACTAGCGAAGTGTCGGAGAAATTAACTTTATATTGGGAGAGTCGATGTTGGTTAATGCAAAGAGAAAATACAGATTCATACAATTGTTTAAAAAAACATGATGTCCCTTACGAGGCTGGTATAGTTACCAAAGATGCACTGAAGCCTCATTAATATATTTGATTTTAAAAAATGCATTTCTATTATATAGTCTCAAAATTCGTAGAAAAATCAATATATATATATATATATATATATATACTAACTGAAAAAAAATGCCTCCTTTCGGCGGTCTAGTCTTAAACAAAACCTAATACAAATGAAACACATTTTGTCTAACCTACTAAGATATTAATTTTGTAACCATAATCTTATAAACAATAGCCCTTTTTAGGCAAGCTTCATTGGATTATTAAATTCGGCAAGAGGCCTCAACAGCCTTAGGATATATACACTTTCAATGTATATTTTACAGTGAAGCTTCTGTACTTCTTCTTTATTTTGGTCCTCTTAGCTGCATAGATGGACTCCCGCTTGACTCGCATACAAAGTAAATTATGGATAAATGTAACAATAGGACGCGATTGGAAACTTTAAATAGGTTCTTTATACAGTGGCGGGTATTTTAAACTCGCTCAACAATAGTATATGTAAAATATACCTGCGACATTCTTTGGACACAATGTCAACCGCTAAAGTTAAAATATGGTAGTTAAGTTGAAGCACTTTTAACTCTATATAAAAATCAGCTTATCCACACATCACACTATCAGGGATAAACATTCTTGACGGGAGTTTCGTAGTCATAGATGGTCAAAATGTAATCAGATTAATAGATCTCGTTTTTTACCATTAATATGACTGCATTTTGCTCATCTATGTTTTATTATTTTTAATTTCTATTTATAATTTCTTAATGTTTTAAATGGATTTAATCATGATTACAGAGCAAGAAAATTTAAATTACGACAACATATTGTAATCGTTAATCATTAATCAGATTACATTTTGCCCATCTCGGTTCGTAATTTTAATACATATTTTCTAACTTAAAACATGGGCTATATTTTGTCACGATTGGTTAAACAGCTCTAGAAATAAATTTAACCGGCGTGCATCCCATACAAGCATAAAAAAGCATAATCTTTTTATAATTGAACTTTTATTACATGTAATCATTTAAAATTTGGATTCAGAAACTCCAATTCTGGTAATTATCGGATTTGAAGTCTATATATTTATTAAAGGAGCTAATGTAACAAAGATGTTTATGCTTTTATGGGGTGCACGTCACTGATTTAACAAATATAATATGAACCATTAATATCATAGCCTCACTGGTCAATATAAGTGAGAGCACAGTTATAATTTCTACACTATTAAAACTTTTATTGAAATCTGTTTGATAGAAATGAATATATAGCTTGACCTTCTCGTATTAGTCACCAACCTATTGCAGAGGAATCAAGTGAAATAGTGGTTTTCTTGTTAACCCTTTTCTTGATAGTGTATCTGTGGAAATACATCAGAACTTACAAAACCCATTGCCATAAGTTTTTAGCGCAAACTTAATATTTTTATATGAACATTTAGGTAATTTCTCAGTTTTTGAACGCATGGTTAGTTTCTATCAGAGATGGGAAAAATGTAATCTGATTAATGATGAACGATTACAAAATGTAGTCGTAATTTTAATTTTCTTGCTCTGTAATCAGGATTAAATCTATTTAAAACATTAAGAAATCATAAATGTGCATACAATCTGGGATTTTATAGTGTTTAAAACATAGATGAGCTAAATGCAGTCATATTAATGGTAAAAAACATAAAATATAATCGTTAATCATTTTTATTAATCTGATCACATTTTGCCCATCTATGGTCTCTATTAGACATCCTTAGAACATAAGGGTTAGACGGTATGAATATTATTTTGATATTGAAAGAAAGATCATTCTGGCAAGTTAAGGGTTAATATTAAAATAGATTTACGAACTATAGGTATACATTAATTTTACTTCAGGTGCATTTCATTATTACTAACAGAGTCAAATTCACAAACAGGAGCATTTTTTAGAGAAAAACGCTTGACCACAATCACAACTGGTGAAAAATGAAAATGATTTCAACTAATGAACATGTCCACCCAACAAATGCCTATTAATTATTCTTTTAAAAGCTCCCAAGTTATAAGAATATGGAAATCTTAATTCTAGAAGCATATTCCACTGCTTAGCTGTTTGCATACTAACTGTAGAAATGAATCTTTAAAACTAGTATCAAATAAAACGATTTCAAGTACCAGAATAAGTATATAAACTAAACATGATAAATTCTATGTCAATGTACTTGAATCCAGATAAACCTTATCATGGAACCCAGAAATGTAAGATTATGATTTGGAAAGAATAAAGAACAACTCAAGGATTGAACTGTCACTCAACTTGTTTGCTTATAATTTAAGATATTGACAAGATTTTTTGTATAAATAGAATAAATTATCATAATAACATTATGTTCAACAACAAATCATAGATTGTTTCCTTACAGAAAAAAAGAATCTCTTGTATACTGTTTTTTTTTTTGACAGAACCTTCCTGATTGACCGGGACAGGCCTTCACAACTAAGCTGGGCTTGGTGGGCAAATGCAGAAGGCGCTCAGCCAGCGAATTTTATGGGTTGGATGGCTACGTACGGGCACCCCTGTGGGTACGAACCTCAACTTGGGTGGCAGGCCAATGAAACAAACCCTAACAGTGATTTATCAGCTTTTCAGAAGCAACTACCTTGAGAAGAAACACCGAAAGAAACTCAAGGTTGTGTCACAGTGAAACTGCGTAATTTAAAGGACAGTTGACAGACCTAACAGTTGATGGACCTATAGTTTTACTTAATACAGATTTTTCAATTCAAATCATTGGACATTTTTGACTGAATAGAATTTGAGATATAGCTTGAAGAATATAACATTACAAAGCTTAATTTATAAGAGAGATGTATTAATTATATTATATCATTATGTGGAGGTTTAGTGATTTGGTCAATGATTTTTTCCATAGCACTAAAATAATTTAACTGAGAAATCATCTCTCATACCCATCATTAATAACGTAGTAAGGTGAAAAAAAAAATTAAATAAGATTTAAAAAAATGTGGTTAGATCAGACTTTATGTAAGTACTTTATGTATGTGATATGAGTAGTGAATTGTATACTATTTTTTTAGCATATTGAGTTCACTTTGTTATGTATCACAAAGATAAATGCACCCAATGACATGCTGAGTATACACACAAATCGGCCAATGGCTTTCAGATCAAGTTTCATTTGTTTGGCTTTTCAACAGGCCTCTCCTGAATTGGTCTTATATGTATAGCCGCTAAACAGTCTTGTAACACTACTTGAGTCATTTTCTAATGACATAGAGGCTAATGATAGCTGTTTCCATTGTCTATTAGATTTATGGATGATGTCAAATACATAGGATATTTTTGCACATACAGCTTTGAATTTCATGTGAAACGATTTTATTTTGATAACAAACTGTTATAATTCTGTAATAATATGTGTAGTATTATTAGAGAATATCATTTCGTGGTAATTAATATTTTCTGCATGAAAGTTATGATTATTTTTAAAGGACATTTTCATTTTATGTAAGGAATGTATGTCAACCTGCTTTCCACCCACATGTGAAGTGGTACGTCAAATGGTGTCATTGACAGAGTGCGCCAATTCAGCTGAAGTACAGTCACTGCTCACAAGTACATGCCCAGATTTCTTTCAACTCTAATGATTATGTAATTCTTTCTTTAAATTCAATCATTATGCTCAATACAGACTGAATTGAAATGAACAGTAACAGATATTAACAACTAATCCATAATAGGCTATAGAGCTCATTCTTGGTTGTAAGGACATTACACAAATATTTTTAAACATAAATAAAACAAACTATTAGTTTCATAGTGATAAGATCTAGACAAAATGGTATATTTAAAGAATGTTACATTTATTTGTTAAACAGATTTAAATTTTTATTATGTTGAATTTTAAAACTTAAAAAGTTTCATTGAATGAAAATTTAAAATGAAAGTACAAATGACCTATAACTATTGATTCAAATATGCTATATTTAAGAATTATATGTAGTAACTGGCATAGAATAGAATACATATTCTGAATAGGTGCTCACAATGGTGTAAATTAACATACAGCACAGTGAGAACATTCATTTGAGAACAAACATTAAGCCATGACACCAATATACAGGCATACTATACTGGTACATTTACTCTAATTTTCTTTCACTAATAGTAGTAGAGTTTTTTTATATTATAAATTTATTCATAATTTTCTTTATTAGCAAGTTCAAAGTGGGTTTTACAATTAAGGTAAAGGCACTAATTCTTGACATTCTAAGGACAAAACAATTTCATTATTCAAAATCAAATATAAATTATTATTATAAAAAAAATTGTTTACATATTTAAAATAAATATATCTTGTCACTCTATATCCCTTACTGAGTGAGCAGAGACACATTAGTGGCTCCCGCCTGGTTATGTTGTAAAGGCCTTTCCGGGTCACAAATGAATCAACAGTTTGAGAAAAAAAAAATAGTAGCTGTATACAGTTTGCGCTTATATTTTGGGCCAAATGTGACCAGTAGGACAGCTGATCGAAGCATAGCTGCATATTTTTTTATAAATACAATAGTATATTAAAAGTAAGTTTTTCCTATAACATCTTTATTAATCTATATATTTTATGTTGAAATATATATTTGTATATTTATTATGTTTTTCTACACTTTGTCATAGGAAAAAATAGATGACAACATGGATACTAACATTCAATTTCATTAATAATAGCCATATTTTTAAATCACTTTAACATATGTTCAATGAAAACAAATAAAAAATAAAATAGTATAATATCAAGTTATCATAATTGAGATGGCAGGAAGATTGTCTGAACAGAGTAGTGACCACAGTACATTGCAAAAAGTTCATAGTGACTTGTTTTGGCATGTTACATTTCATGATCAGCTTGTGTATGTTCAGTTGTTTATATACTTACTTCAGTATTGCTTTGAAGTTGCATTACAATTGCTTTGGAGATGCATGAGAATGGCATCAGATGCTTTTATGTCATCCCTTAGTTTTATGTCGAGCATTAGTACTTTAAGGTAAACATTTTAGAAATATTTTTTTTGTTATATCATTTATTAGTCCCTTGATAAAAATGAATAATAAAACATGTCTTCTAAAAAATATCATATGGAATAAGAATTCAACAATTGTTTTGTCATCATAAATACTATGAAATGTGAATAATTAACAGTTAATAAATTAACCAATTACTTGTTATATAAATTAGAATTCATGAAAACATTAAAAATATACCATAAATACTTTAGAAGCAGTAAAACATAATCTGTAAAAAATTCAAATGTTTGCTCTTGATGTTCTTCCCTGAATATGCTTGAGATTTTAATGTTATCGTGTTTTTCATTTAAAATTTAACTAAGGACTTCTAGTGACATGGTAACTGGAATCAGTGGAATTTTTCTATCCTCGAGTTACATACTTGTCTCTGTGTCTTAGGGCTATAATCAACTTTGATAACTAAATCTATTGAATGTATGTAAGTTATGTTTAATAATTATTATAAAAGAGATTTTCTAAACGAGGGTTTCATTTGAAATACTGACTAGCCAAAATGATTTTACTACACTAAATAGCAGTCTCATCCAAAAACCAACAAAACATACCACAAAATAAAAATTCATTAAAATTTGGTAATGTCATGCAGGCTTAAACATACTACTAAAATGCTTCTAGGTACACAGATAAATGACTGGATAATATAAGAACTGATAGCGAAACGCGACAAAGAAATGAAATAAGTAACCATGACAGAAGTAATACTTATAAAGTAAAAGATGAGAATTAATTTAATTTTGTTGATTACCTTAACTGGTTGTTCTAATGACACATGCCTCTCTTCGAACGGTAAGGAATTTGTATGAGGGATGAAGATCGCTCGAGGAACTCCCGCATCCTGGTTATTAGGCGGCTCCAAACTCGTCCAATTGTAATCCATACTTTTGATCGTGTTATTCATTTGTGGTTTGAATTTTTTGTTCTTCGCTATCACCATGGCACACACAGGCATCCGCAGTCAGCATCCGTGCCTCGTATGCTAAGAGACGAGCAACACATCGATGATGGAATTATAAATCTATTCACTTACGGCGATGTGAAAGGTAACCACTTTTATTATTGGCATTCTGAGGGCCAAGCAAACTGTCAAACAATATGAGGCCTAAATTGATTAGATGTTTTAAAAATTCCAATAATTATGCAAACACTGTTATTTGAAACTTGATTCCTTTCGTCTACGTAGGTATTGACGACATTTACACTATCGAATTTCAAAGATTTTTTTTTTAAAAGAAAATATTAATTTTGTCTAATTATTACGAAGTAGGAGGAGGGTCAATTAATTGTAGAAATATTTAACAATTTTAATATTTTCAGCGTATCGTTCGGAATTACGGTTTAAGGAACTTACGAAATGGGCACACGACTATATCATTTGTTTTGTTGAATTATGATTATCTACATACTGGGCGTTCGAAATTGAACGATTAGTTGAATCGTCTAAACCTAAAAATCCGTAAGTCTATTTTGGTAAGTTTACAAATGTACATACACTATTTAGGAAGGAAAGTTATATTTTATCCTTTAAACAAACTAAAAAAAATAAACAATCTTATGTAGTTTTCTATAACAGTAATGCAATAATGAATAGGTACTTTTTTAACATAAGTTTTTTTTATTTATATATTTTTTAGTATTTAGTCCTCAGTAAATAAATTTAATTGTTTTATTTAGTTAATTCGGTGATTCATGCCAATAACCCGATTCCCTAACGATTTATTAATAGTGTCTTTCTTGCGTCTTCATAGCGTTGTTTTATGTGGCACAAAATGGATTAAACTGTTCAAATTGAATGATAAGCTAGACAACAAATTAAATGGATTTTGTTGGTCTGACTTTGAACTTCTGTGAATAATTTAAATGCATTAGTGTTATTACTATAATTTTGATTTAATGATACAATGTGTTTCATTATAAATATATTTGTTTCATTTTTTCGGGGGTCGAAGCTGCTCGCGTCCGTAGGCTTTACCCTAGTTTCTCTACACGTGACTCCTGAGTGGTGCTAAACGAGCAGCAGCGAGTTGGTAGGGCGTCGGTGCCCGTCTGGATCGCGACCACAGTACATGGGTGTAAAGCCCGTCATAGTGACCAGTTTCGGCTTATCGCGTTTCGGGATCAGCTTATGTATAGCCAGTAGCTCGTATGCCTAGAGACCTTCAGTCGTGGTATATGTGGGCCGACATGACGATGTAGACTATCAATAGATTTTCATACTTTGATAGTCGCTTTCGTTTTTGGACTACACTGTACCTACCATCAGGCACTCTGTAGTCACTGTGTCGAGCCAGTTTAAAAAAAAAATTGTATTACAGAGTAAAACATGCATTTTTGTATTATATCTGGATTATTCAGTTAGATGTATTTTGGTAAAATTTTGTGGGGTGAATAAGCACATCAAGTAACTAAATAGACGCACCATTATAATAAATAGACGAAACAATATGCTATATAATCACATGTGAGAGGTGTACAGTCCGATTCACAATTGGGATGGCCTAAAATATAGAACACGTTTTTTTCAATAGGTAATTACGGTTGGAATATTAATTTCAGTCGCTTTTTGTTTAATATTAAAATTGTTGGTAACTTTTAGTGTCGTTTATAGAAAAACTAGAACTTTAAGTTATCAATCCTTTAACAGAAATACTCATAAGTAGATATATTATTCCAACTGCTGGTAATCACCGTTTCACAGACAATTATTTTTTAAGGGTTTACATGAGGCCACAGATCAAACAAATAGCGCTCTTTTTCAGCAATTTTATAAGTTGTTATGGGACATTCGTCAGAAACTTTCATTAATTGTAAAAAAATACATTCACATGCATAAACTTAATAATTGCTAGATTATTATAAATGAAATTCAAAATTTGTAGATGCTATTTTGGTTAATTACATTTTTATTTACTTTTTCAGGTTTGAAATATCTCTAAACAAGTGTATGATAAGATGTGAGAGGTACCGGAAGTATGTCAATACTATAATAAAGCAAGCTTTGGAATCAATGCAAATCCAAGGTGTTTATTACTCCTTACTACAGATAAATGCAACATTATTTAAGCTGTACACCAAATCGTTACAAATATTGCAAAATGTGGCGTTCTCTAAAAGGGTCATATTGTCATAATAAGAAAGATCTGAAAACGCACGGTAAAAAAAATGTTTTAGATGAAGACACGGAATGTTACTTTATATAGTTCCTTATATTTTAATACTCTTTTAAACACCATTGAATCTCACATTTGTATGCAATTCATTGCTGATTCATTGGTCTTAAAATATAAAATAATAATTATAATTATTTTCTAAATAAATTAAGAAAGTTTTTTTTTTATTTCGTTTCTAGTCCTATCTTCGTTGAGTATGGAAAATTTACTGGTTTAAAAATGTTCCTCCCCTTCGTTAATACAAAAATAAATTATGACGTCTGTTATGAACACCGTTGAAATTACCTTAATAGCTTATTTTATAATTTTTTTGTTCATAAACATATTGTGAAACTCAGATAGGTACCTAGGGTAAAAGAACCTACTAAAAGAATACTACCATGTTATCGAAAGTAATTGCTTGTACTATAAAATATAAATAGTTATTATACTATAAAAAATGTACGTATTCATTAAGTATAAATAGTTAAGTAAGTACTACCAATGACATACTTTTTTAAAATTATTATAAGTGTGATATATGTGAAATCTGAATATAGCCTAGAGTGTAGAATATGCTTATTAGTGATGGCCCATCTAGGTATATAACAATAGAAGGTGAGTATGTGCCTAATCATGAATTTTTGTTTAGTTTTAATATATGCTTTTATAATATTTATAACGTTAAAAATATAAAAATTACACCAACAAAATTAATTTAGCAAAAATAATTTTTTTTTTTCAATTATATTATTTTGTGTATTGAGTTTACTTACAGTACCGCTGGATGGCGTTATAATTAACTATTAAAGAAAATCGAAATTGAGATGAGATTGGTTGCTTGAATTTGACAAGCCATTGCTACGAAAACGGTTTCTGCCTTGGGTCTTGTGTGTAGTGTGTATGTTGTGTGTGATATTTATTTTCGATACAAGTGCAATTTTTAGTGATCTTTGTGTTTTGTAAGTACTTTTATTTAAACAATTTTATTGTTCAGTTACTAGAACGCGAAACCTAAATATTTCAGTGATTATTCCCGTCCATGGCAGACGTTCAATATGGCCGTTCTTTACATTATTTGGATATGTTTCAATTTTTCTTTATAATTGCTTATTCTAGTAAAAGAATCGTTAACTTTCTTGATTATTTGATTAGAATTTTACATTTATTACGAATTCAGTTGATGTGGCAGATGACAGTAGCCCGCTGGTTTTGACGTTTAATATCTGAGTCATTTCTGCAATGTATGAAATAAGAATTGCAGCATTTATTTTTGCGCCTGATTTGGAAAATTTACATTTGAAGCTATTACGAAATTGAATATACATTATACATTGAAATTGTTTTCGTTTGCAATTGAAATTAGATTGATAGGGGAAAAGTGCGTAATGCTATTCAAAATCTGCAATATTTCTATGGCATTGATAAGTGGATTTCTTTTTTAAAAAATCAATATAAACTATTAAGTCTTCGATTAATTCTAAGTACTAGGTATAATAGTGATATAAAATAATTACATATCACATTATAATACAACATTTTAAGTGACTTGACTTTTTTGGTATGTTACAATAGTAAATTAATGAAAATAAAGCAAATGTTAATTTTTATTATTTGTAAATATTCAACAAAAATATTGACAAATATGCAAATAGAAACAATTTTGTTAAACTAATTGAGTAATTACACAAATTATTCTAAAACTGAAATGCAAATTTTTAAACACATCAATCATTTATTTTGTGCCACTCAACAATGTATGGCTTCATTTCCCTAGCATACAAAGATACATAATAATATGCCCTTGACATGAAGCCTTGCAATTCACATTATAGCTAAAATTACATGTGCCCAATTAAGGTGCTTTAAAATTTAGTAATAATGTAGAAGCCATATTATTTTATTGTTTAATGTTAGAACATTTATCTTCTATACATATAAAAAGCTTGTACTAACTTACATATTATTGTTAAGCATTATTTGTGACATATTATTGTAGAGCATAAATTATAATAATAATAATATATTGTCATTCTATATCCTTTTTGGGGTGAGCAGAGATACATTAGTAGCTGTATTCACTAATAAGCTAATAATATGCATATACTATACAAAATAGAAAATGTTATAGTTATTTTTATATCATAGGCATCTTGTTAGGCAGGATTTTTTGAAATTTTACTCTTAAGAAGGTAAAATAGGGGGAAAGTTTATTTGAAAATCCACCTGTTTTGAGAGCAAATCACACATGGCTAAGGCCAGGCTGGTTCCACTGGTGTGCCTAAAAAGGTAAAGGTGTGGTAGGTTTCTAAAAATAATTTATGGTTCATTATAATCTAATTCATAACAAAATATTACCAATAAGGTTAATTTTTTGCTTAACTTCAGTTTGAAATGAGCTCATTTTCTGCAACTCAACATCTAAATGTTACTATTTTTTATGATATTTTTGTTTTTGTAGACTTTTTAGTTTTAATGTAATTACAGAGATGAAACCTATAGATAAATATAAAAATGTTGCTCTACCACAGTGCAGTAGATCTGTCTTTTATTTAGGTCACTAGCTTCTAGTAAACTTAGAAGTTTACTAAGGACCATGATACATAACATTCTAAACATTTAATTAATATTTTTTATTTATCATTGTAATAAAAGAATAGTTTTACACTGTTTAAATATGTTTTATGTAAATTAGAATAGGGAGAATCAAAAAATATCAGATGAATTCTGATTCTATCATAGAATTCTGTGAAGTTGATGATGCAGCTGGATTTGCTTTGTGTCTCAACAGTATATGATATTAATTTAATTTTTATATTATTAAAAAAATACATGTTTATCAATGTCATGCAATATAATGTTTTTGAAATATATTTTAAATGCTTAGAAATCTAGTTAGGAGTTTGGGTGTTAATCAATGTAACTTGTTTATATAAAAAATGAATAATTTATTATTTAGAATATTATCTTGATAGTCAGTGAATATTACTAACAAGGGCCTCTGACTAAGAAAGGTGGTGTCAGAGGGGAATGAGCATTACTCCTACCCTATAATACACAATCATAATCTTTCCTAGCTAGTTTCAGCCTCCTGTTGAGCGTAGGTCTTCATCTTATTGTGCCTCAAATCTTGATCCTTTTTCAATTGTGTTCAGACATGTCATATAAAATTCTCTAAATTAATCTTTTTTATGCTTTTACTTTAATACATTATTGGCAACACTATGCCTGTCTCCATGCCTTGGACTTTTAGTAACCAAAACCAAAACTTCCAGCAGGTCTTTCTAAAAAAACCAACCTAAATAGTTCCTCTAAATCCAACCTAGGTAGTTTTTAAATACTAAAAGTAAATAGACAAGATGTATTACACATCTGAGACATAATTATTTATTATATAATTACCTTGTTAACTATATTTCTTTATTTATTATGAGACAAGCAGTTGAGACAACTGATAAGTGCCTATAATTAAACTGTTTATATGTGGTTATAAATTTAAAAAAAATTGACACAATAAGTACTAAATTTAGTAGTAGAGCTAGGCAAAAAGAATATGATTTCACAGACTGCAATGAAATCTATAAAATAATTAATTGAATAATTTATGTCTTTGTGAATATTTTAATGGCTATATTTCTTGTTTCTTCTACTCAGGTGTAATAATGGCAACGGTGATTCTACCGTCGCCTGCGTGAATAAGTGAGACTCTAGTGCAGTGAACCCCCATAGGCCCGCCGCTTCAAGCGTCACACAACCACAATGAAAATGGTGTTGTCACAACGGCAACGAGAGGAGCTGTAAGTAAAACATATTCATTAAGAACCTTTATGAACTAAAATCCACAAATAATAATAACTACCTGGCTGATAATGGAAATGATGTTCGAAATTTGATATTTTATCAACATGTAAAAGTTCTGCCTGAAAGTTTGTCAAAGGTAGCAATGTGAGTACACACATATCCTCAGTCCAATTTATTACGCTGCTAGACAGTCTTTTCCTAATATGTGCCATTGAACCTGATTTTTGGCTCTCCTTATTCAGTTATTGTTGGCTGCCTTTCACAATACTTTGCTCTATCAAGCTTTGAGTGCGTTTCACCATGAGTTTGTCGATTCACAGTCTTCACTAAAAAATCCGCCACACCGTCTCGAGTGACTTTCGATAATACATCAACACTTTATGATACTACCTGTTTTAAGTCAAATTACATTTTTTCTAATAGTTAATAAAGCTCTTAAATTAAATAAGAATAACCAGATCAGCTGCGCTACTGGTCATGTTGGACACGACATATAACCGCAGAGTAGATAAAGCCACTGCTCACCTCGAAAGGGATAACACGTGACGATATTTTATTTTAGTATTAAAAATAACCATTTCACGTGATCTCTCTAATATACGATGGATCGCCATTTTACATTGACAAATCATTGCATCAAAGATTTACTTGGATTGGATTTTTGCATCAAACAAAGAGATCGGATCAGTTATTTTGAATGAACAAACAGTATCAAAAAACACTTGATTGCGAGAATTTCTAACTGGTAAAACCAGAGTAAAATAATCAGAGCTTTGATTTATGGGAATTTTTACATCCATATACGAACTTTATCTTATTTATGACATGATTGAACTGTCGCTAGCGGTTATAGAATAGAACATATTAAAAAGGTATTCATTTGTAGAACAACATAGTACTTTCAACGAATTTAGTCAAGCAAATATTGCGACGGCGACAAGGTCGTCTCAATAATGCAACGTTACTTTATTTTATTGATTATTTTGCTACACTTTCCCTATTTTGTTTCATTACAAATTAATGTTAAACTTCAATTGTTAATATCTTAAATATTGTTAGATCTGTTATTGCTGGGATGTGGTCATTTTGTTCATGATATTTTGCAATAACTGTTAGATGTTATCCACATTATTTCGTTAGAGTTATACACTTTTATTGCGTGATTTTATAAGTTACTCTGCAAAACAACACCTTTTTAATTATATTAAATAAAACTTAATCTTCAAGATACAAAGTTTCGCCATATTGTCTCAATTTAAGAAGGAAAAAAAGCCAAAATTATTATAGAAGCATAAACTATTTCTAATGCTTTATCAGAGGATCTAGACAAAGTAACATTCGATCAGCAAAAACGCTAGTAAAAAATTACAAAATGTGTGGATTGAGAAGAAAGAAAATAGTTAGAGTTTAAAATCACACAAGCTGGTCTGTAAACCACGTATCTACTACTTTACTGCCAACATTTACTAAAACAGTAGGTTTAAAATTATTATTATTGTACAAATTTAAATCGAACTTTAAGAATTTCGGTGTATATCGACTTATTTTACCTAATTTATTTATTTAAGATATTACATGAGGTTACATTAACAATATCTATATTTTATTTTCATAGTCCTGTAATATAAATTCATTTATATATTTAAATATATCTAGTATTATAAATTCGTAAAAGATCGATTTCCGTGCATAGAAAATGTTTGAACCAATTATATAGAAAACTCTCACAACAATCATTCTTGTAATGTTTGTCTGTTTATCCACGTATTACGTAGAAAATGTTAATGATGAGGGAACTTTTGCAGTTGTTATAAATATTTACTTAAAATCTATAATACGTTTAGAAATTGAAAAATAACCAAAGCATATTACGAACCAACATTTTTTAGCGAAAATAGGGACGTATCATTATATATTCTATAATGTTTATATAAATGATTCACATAGATTGGATAGAAATAAAGATACAGTTTAGATTGTCTACACATTATCACACACATACAAACTATACATATCACACATATGTACCACATTATACTACATACCTTCTTCATAATAGACTTGCGCTATACCACTCATAACAGGGCTTTTGTACCTGAAAGGATTGGTGGAATTTGATGGAAAGTACAGTGTCGTCCAAAAATGAAAGCGACTGACAAAAAACAAAAATCCATGGATCTCCGTCGTCATGTTGACCCACATATACCATGACTGAAAGTCTCTAGGTATATGAGCTACTGAACATACACAAGCTGATCCCGAAACGCGACAGGCCAAAGCTAGTCATTATGACGGTCTTTACACTCGTGTACGGTGGTCATGACCCAGTTCGGGCAGTCGCCCTGCCACCACAGTTTATAATAATTATTATTTAGCAATTATTTTTTCACCACTATCGTAGGCTATATTATACGGAGTGAGATTATAATTATTTATTAAAAATACCATAGTTTGTCGATACGCCTATATACTTGTAATTTACTTCATGAGGGTTTTGCTAAATCGATTGAAAACGAAGTCTTCCGGGCCACTTTGTATTGAAAGGTTGTGCTACCCTTCTCGCCATTATCAAGGTGTTTATACATAGATGGTAGAAAAGTCAATCAGCCATACCGAGATCATACGTCAATCTTGAAAATTCTGTTTCTACTATCCTATCATTGTTGAAATAAGAGAAGTTGCATGTATCAGTACAATATATGTAAATACAGCGAGCACGGAGTATAGCAAGTACTTTTTTTGTATCCCGGGTGAAAATCCTGCATAGGACCATCAGGGACGCTGTGAGGGCAGCGACCCCGGTGTATCAGACTCTTACTGACTAAAAACCCCCGGGGTGTCCCTCTGATTGCTCCACCCGAGCCTGGGAAACCAAATTCCTCCAGACGTATAGGGAACAATATGCTATGTTAAGGCTACTTCTCTGGGAGGGCTAGGAGTAAAAAAGCCCACCCATCCAAAACCTCTCAGGCGGCGCGCCGGACACCGTGCACCGCCTCTCTCTCATCCGGGCAGCAGACTCCCTCAAGTCTACTGCCCGGCAGTATATCAAGTACTGAAGTGTCTAGTAGTTCCCCCACTCTTCATGCATATACCTATATTCTCACAAACTTTACATGATATAACATGAAAAGATATTTTAACATTAATCTCCCCTCCCATCGAGAAACAACTAATTTTAATTGCAAGTATGTTATTAAGGCGCATTTTAAGTTTGTGTAACTGTATTTTAACGAGTGCTTCCTTCCGCGGATGATTACGTACGCTGTAAAACCTTCTATCGAGGGCATTTTTAGTGAGTGAGATTAATGAAACAACACCACCAAGTATAATTTAGAAAGTCTGTATACAGGTTACAGTTTACTTTTGTTAATTTTCATAAAAAGTAGTCATTGTAATAATCGTTTTAATATAACAATAAAAAACATACAAGAAATATTTTTATTAAAATATATTTAATTAGGATTATTATCCTTTCATGAACGTAACGTATACTTAACATGCTTCATGTAATTTCTGCTATCACTTGAAATTTTTATTTTTCACTTTGAACTTCAAGTGGGGACGCAGAAATTGTAATTTAATAAAAATAAGCAAGTTAATGTTTGTTTTGATGATGATACTTGGAGCGTTGTTGCATGCTTGTCGACCTTTGAAAGTGACAGTTGGGTTATGCTCGTTCAAGTCGTTGACCTCAGAGCGCCGGAGACGTCGCCTTCCTCCTTTTAATGTTGATGCACTAGCTTTCATCTTGAACCATTAAATCCCATCATTACTACACAGTTCCGTTTTCATGTTAACTATTGAATGATACAACAGTTTCAATAAACACCGACTAATCTAAGCATCGGGAATAAAATCTTATCGCAGTGATAACTCAATCGCAATATAAATCAGTTCTAGGTGGGTCTGCATTAATTGGAATATGTCAATATTTTGCACAAGCGATTACTAGTGTAGAGTATTCCTCGTAGTATACCTGTGACTTTTGTGGCCCTGAACTCGTGACCTGAAAGGCCCTTGCCTAGCGTTCCTATACACTTTACCATGTCCAAAGTGAAAGGTAAACGGGTATCCATTTCGCAGTTACTCTCAACAATGATGCAGTCACGATTTTCACACACTATTGTTATCAATACAAAAAATACACGCATGTCAGTTGCTTAAATTAAAGTGTTCAATGTTCCTATTATGTAAGGTGGGGTACTTAATGAGAGTTTTAAAAAGCTCGTTAAAAAAATAGTTTTTAAATGATAATAGCTGATGATCCTATTCATTGTGTTTTAAACTAGTCATTTAAAACTATGATGGGTAATTACAGTCAAAACCGTTTATGGGCGACATAGTTTAGAACAACATACCGATTATATTGACCCAGAACAAAGGTCCCGGCAAAAAAATAGGACTTCGTATCTCGAAAACATCACCGGTTGTTACGACTATTGGTTTTTTACGACTAAAACCGAGTAGTCCCTTCGATGTCGTTATAACAGATTTTGGGTGTAGAAACAATACCTGTAATAACGTCAAGAACAGAAAATATCAAGGTAAATTGATGGATTCTAAGTCTAGTGATAATCGTGATCAACTCAGAGCACTAAAAATATGCGCAGTTTTCCTTTTGCCGAAGGAGGAAATAATTACAGCTGGGCGGTTGGTCACGTTGTGCACAAGCTACAAGTCCAAGTGGCCGTTTATTTATTGTACTCACCCCAAAAGAGTTCGATAATAAATACTCTATTCTTCATTAACCAAGATGGATGGGTCGTAAACAAGTATGTTGAATATATGTAGATACCATGTTAATTTTATAATGTAATACATATGTTGTTTAATCGCTACGTCTATAATTTTATTAAAACGCCTAATAAAAAATAAACCATGAACGGTATATATCTTGTTAAGCCATTTACTTTACGAAGTATAATTATATATAATATGTGAAAGCGACTTCACAGACCAATCCTTAGACCTAAAATCTCAATTATTGTAATCAGGACCATCTAAACTTATTTCAATTCTATGTTTAGCTATACCCACCACTGTAAGCATTTGGAGTAATGAATGGTAGATAAGATTATTTTTTATGCCTTGCCTTGATCTTTCATTATCTTATAGAATTTTGAGTAAAATGAAATATATAGGTATACGTATTTTGAGTTGTAGCGTTTGCAACCGTCCGCCTGGTATCCTTGACTAGTATTATTTTTATCCCACAAACAAGTATGAGACAGGTGGCTGGTGATAACGAGTAAAACGAGAAAATAAAGTCATTTCTCCTTTAACTAAAACTGTTACAATTTAAACTTAAATTTATTCCATATAAGGTGATTGCGATTTTGAAAAGTTTCTAATATATAATTTAGATTTGACACTGAAATAAGAGTATGCTCTAGTGCCATACTATTTAGATGATAATAATCTTAAAACAAAGCAAGCATCACAAGATCTCGCATTGGCTTCGAATGAACCAGGTCGAATCGAGAGTTGTTCAACATTTGAATACCGACTGCAAAAACTACTTACGTCACACCTGGTTATTACCATAATCGATCAAGATCATAATCTGTCTTATATAATGTCTATATATATGAGAAAGCGATTGGTAAATGTTTAGTAAGACATAAATCGATTTTTGAATGCCGTTGACAGCTCATTGATTGAATCTAATTTTAAAGGAAACGTTCCAAAGTCTGATTAATTTTCGATGAAGCGCAATCTTAAATTTGATTTTTATATTAATAGTTTTAAAAATGTTGTGCCGTTTATCACTAAATTGTTTGTACTGATATATCGACCTGCTGAAGATAACGCACTGAAACCTGCCGAAGAACATGACTCACGCACATTTTGATCAAGATATTATGACACCGGATCAATGTCAACCTGTTCTTATTGTCCTATTGTTTAAGGCATGCAAGATACTGACAAGCCATTATATTCCGTTATCGAAATGTCAATCAAATTAACGTTATTTTTTATTCGGAGCAGTTGTGCAGAAGTCTTGAAATAATATGAGTGTACTATTTTGTAACGCTGTCTTAAATCTGGCTTGTGTCATAATGTTTAAATACATATTATTACGTTTTTATTGTAGTCTGTTTTTCCTGGATACTAAGCATTAGGTTAATTAAAAATTAACGTAAAATGTTATGTAAATAGCAACTCCAGAATGGTTTGCATAATGTTGTTAATTTTTAAGAATTGGTGCAGAATTGGCAACAAATATATTTCTAGATATTTATCTCTTGCGTTGTAGAAATATAATAATAATATCAGTTTTATGTTATTAATATATGGAAGACTGCCAATAGGTAACAAAATATGTGACTAAGGGGAAAAGCTGAGTAATTTTCTGTCAAGATTTTATGAATTATTCTGAGGTCTAAGAATCGATGTCCATCCGCCAAGTGATTCTCGTGTCGCGCGGAACCAATGGAATGCAGTTCTAGCTCGGTCAGTGATAGTTATTCACCCGCATGCGTGCCACGTTCTTTGTATAATTTCATATTCTAATAACATATTACTATATTTATAAATTATATAAAGATTTATATTTACTATACGAATAGTAGTAAGTAAACAATGATTAAATTAATTCAATGTTATAATATTATTTACGAGTATACTTTATTGACATTAACCGTGCCCTATCAGAGAGCAATATTTTGTTATGGAACAATTTATTGCAAAATATATGACAAGTGATTAAAAAGGAACTCAAGTACATGTCTACCTTATTATACGAATATGTATTAATTTCACGAAGCTTTGGTTTATATACCATTTGTGGGTATACAACATTTTAACTTAATTGTAATTTAATCAACAAAATCGTATGGCTATTGAATTTCTTGAAACGTGTTCCCGTGCAAACTTTCGTTTTAGCTGTAATTAGAAAGTTCATTGAATAGCTAAACAAAAATTTTGGCTTTTGCTCACGAATCTAATTAAATTAAGGGCCATACATCTACGTGCGTTCAACCTATTGTACAACTTACGTATATACCAATCAGTAAAGCAGAAATATGACTAGGCCTCAATAAACCTAAATTTATAGATTTTACTTAATTACTTTACCCGTTGTTATGATGATTGTTGGATTTTTTGATAAAATTATTTATCAAATGATCACTTACTTAATCAGAAAATTATTAACCGTTTAGCACGATTTACTGGTTTAACATTTCCATCTTGAATTTTCACCTACGCAAAATAATATTTCGTTCATGACATTTACTCCCCCAATGGAGTGTCCGTGTATATTATTTCTTTCAACCCTTATGTACATCAACCCTCGTTATAAATTAGCAATACTGACACGAAAATTAACAAGTTTATAGTGGTCAGACGGGTGTATTAATATTTTATTTTACTTACCTATGGATATTGTATATCCTGACGTATTGTTCTATACTTAAAGTTATAGATGATTAATGTAAAACAAATATTTGAATTCTCCTGTTATTGTATAATATCACGTCATTACGGTATAATAAAAATGAGAAGAAATTGTGATATTTACAATAAGTTTCATCAATTTTATAGCAAATAACTAAAGAAGAGAAAATATTAAAAAGAAAATATTTTTGTTTAAAAGTATAGCTAATAGCGTAAAATTTATTTATATTATAATATTCATGATTACTGTCTTTATTTGACCTGCTAGTGCTTTGCATTACTCTACTGTCGTGTTCTAAATGTTCTAAATTCATAGATCAATTAAAATTTGTGCTATTTAAAAATACCATATTATTTTAGTCCTCAGAATAAAATCTCCATATGGTTAACGATGAAATCTAAATGCGAGCTTAACAGAATAAAACAAATGTAAACGCATTAAGTATGAATTGCCTTGCGTGGTTTTTCATTAGATGGAGTTTGAGAAAAGCGATTTGAAATGACGTAGTCACGCTCTGACGTACGAACTCGACGGCGCCAGGCGAAGGCGATCGATATCCTAGGCTGTGTGGGTGGCATCCTCTCAAACTCCCTGCCGCGGTCGTGGGGAAAAATCATACCTATTACCGACTTTAACTCGCAAAACTAAAGTTTGAATTCCATTATAAATGATAATTATTTATGTAGCACCAATTATGACTTTATTAATTTATATTATTTCAAGGTTTTTTATATACATTTACATACCTTATTCTTATACTTATTTATTTGTAATGTACAAAAGGTAATTTAGATAAATAGCTGTCATACCCTTGGCTTTTCTTTGGAAGTCACAACTTAAATTCTTACTTCTCAAGCGACATGATCGTAAATTTGTTGCCATTTTAGTATTAATGTTGTCACTGCATACATTTTTAATCTCATGTTTCTATTGTCATGTATTATTAGTTAATTATATTTTATATAAATAGTACTAAAAGCATCTCAGGGTACCCTAATATTAGTATATGCCAGATACGGGCAAAATGTAATCAGATCAATGATTACAAAACGTAGTCGTAATTTTAATTTCGTTACTCTGTAATCATGATTTAAACCCTTCTAAATATTAAGGAATCATAAATTTATAGGCAATTGAATATTTCATAGTATTTAAAAAATACATGGGTAACATGTAATCATATTAATGATAAAAAATTCAAAATGAAATCGTAATCGTTTTTCATTAATTGTAATACATTTTGCCCATCTGTGGTATATACTATAAAGTGTACCATTAAAAAACACGGTTTATTTATAGAATAAAAGAATGCAGTCAATGTAATATATATGCATATTAAAGGCACTTGATGCCCTGCAACCTAATCTTACTTTGTTAATATCATTTCTAAATATCTGAACGGGAACTTTAACGCGAACAGCTATTTTGAAACTCTTAGCTTGTGATATTACGAGAATCTCTTGGAATTTTAGTACTGATATATACTGACGTCGCTTTACGATGCCCCGGGGAATTTGTAGTCTTATTGCGGCAGAATATAAATACTGCGTAAAATAAGGTTTATATTTATATATTTTACTATATTTCGTGGCACATAGTAATGATACTAGTGATTTAATTCCTAATGCGGTAAAAACTATGTGATATGCTCAAACCGTATGATATATATATATATATATATATATATATATTTTATACATGCAGCACGTAATAACTAATTGCTTTAAATGATATTTCATTGTAGTATCCAAATTTGTTACAATATATTAACCGGACAAAAGGTTTTACCGTCGCGTCGAGTTTTCAGGAAAAAAACTTCATTATGGTATTTTGATTTTAATGCAGCTGTTGAAAGAAACGATCTAATTGCAAAAAAATTAAGTTTTATAGCAGTAATAGATTGTTAATACAAGCTTGGAACGCGGGCAGACGTGTTCAAGTTTCGTTCTGCTGTTTGCTGATTTATCCTTGTTATGGTTTTCTGGACGACTTGTTCTTGATATCTGGACTAATGTTGTAAGTCGTTGATTTTGAGATCAAGCAGAGCCTATTACATTACTGGCTTAAAATAAATAAAAGTACAAATTACAGGCTCAAAATGTTTTTTACCCAGATCTGTAAAACTTAATATAAAAATAAATCACCACAGAAGATAAGTTTTGAGTGTTAATTATTGTTTCACTTTTAGTCCTGTCAACATTTAGGATAACAACCCTTTTATTATAAAGTACTAATTTGGTTTTTCATGCAACTTAACTAACGGTGTTCTCGGATCTTTATAAAATGTTTTAGGATAATAAAGATAGGTTAAAAGTTTAGTTATATACGGAAGCAGCGTTAGACTTTTCACTAGTAATTCAGGTCACGTTTAAATATGCAAATTATGCAGTGTTACGTGCTCTCCATGTAGACACACGAGGTTACAATTTTCTTACTTTGTGGTGGCTTAGCAGCGACTTCCTTACTTATGTTTTACTAACTAGTATAATGTATCTTTAATTCAAATTAGTCTTGCGGCCTTGTTCGAATGAAATTATTCCTAATACGATTTCTTAATTTTATTTACAAATGTACTATTTTTTAAAATAATACACATTTGCTTATAAAGTTTTTTTTTTTATATAATTAGGTTTGTAAACCACCAAACTCATCCACGTTTTGAACTTATCGAGCTTGACCATATTTGTCCGCTTCCATTGCAGCATGGAATTTTATAAGTATTTAGACAATTTTTTTCAATGGAATAAAATTACTCCCAGTATTTTAATTATTTTCCTATGAAAAGCTCTTCTTACATAAAAGAGACCATTGATATACAGTGATTTATTCCTAGCAGTTGTGTCCATCCCATATAAATCATAAGAAGCGTTATCTTGTTAAACTTGGACATTTAATAAATATATTGACCTAGTCTGGTGTTTACCGAAATAGCGGTCTGAGAGTCCAAATTGGACCAAATTTTAAGTACATATTCCTGTTAAATGTCCAAGTATAATGAGATAATGCTTTATATGGGATGCACGCTACTGATTCCTAGTATATTAACTTGACAACATAGATGGGCAAAACGTAATCAGATTAATAAAAATGATTAACATTTTACGTTTTTTAGCATTAATATGACTGCATTCTGTTCATTTATGTTTTAAAAACTACAAAATTCCAGATTGTATACACATTTATGATTTCTTAATGTTTTTAATGAATTTAATCATGTTTAGAGAGCAAGAAAATTAAAATTACGACTACATTTTGTAATCGTTGATCATTATTCAGATTACATTTTGCCCATCTCTGCTTAACAACTATGTTATTTAGGAAGCAAACATGGAATATTCTTGAATGTACATATATATATATATATATATAAGTTATTTGACTCTAAACATAGGATAAATACTTTTCTTTCTTTTTTCTTCAAGAATTAAGAAGATTTGTTGGTCCAATTACACACTATCACAATAAGGGAAAGCGCGAGCTAGCTAAAATGCCAACCTGTTACAATTTAAACAGTTCCATAGAAATGTCTGGCCATAGCGAAAGTCGTTCTGTGCGTAGAACTAAAAGCAAGGGCCGATCTGGGAGCGTTGAGAAAATAACTTTCACAGTCAATTTCCTACGTTACTACGCATATCATAGGGACGACCAGTGTGTAGTGTTTTATGCAAGCATGTATTAAAAACTGTGTGATGGTAGGGCGATTGCCCGAACTTGGTCATGGCCACGGTAAACGAGTGTAAAGACCGTCATAGTGACTCGCTTAGACCTGTCGCGTTTCGGAGTCAGGTTGTGTATAATCAGTAAATCATATACACACAGAGACCTTTAGTCATGGTATATGTGGGCCGACATGACGGAGTCTATCAATGGATTTTCGTCCTTTGATAGTCGCTTTCGTTTTTGGACTACATTGTACTCACCATCAGGTGCACTGTAGTTACATTGTCGAGCCGGTGTAAAAAGACATCATAGGCCTCTCATTTTTTTTATGCCTGCACAACAAAGTAATTACACAATTGTAACAGGGTAGGTGCCTGAAGGGCCTAGCTCATTAAAAAAAACAACCAAAGCCTGTTACATAAAATTTATTTAAAAAAAAAAGGAAATAAAATTAACGCGACTCGCGAAAAGATGTGAGCGGTGGATTCGGGTGTGCTTGTTGTTCCTTTTGGCTTTAAAAAGGAACAGAGGACTTAACGAAGGAATCGGCGACTCAGACGACCCCTAGGTTGGTACGGTCGCAGGTCGGCGACCCTGGGACGAACGCGGCGAGACGCGCCGGGGCTCGCAGTCCTCGAGGCTGGGGCGACAACCAGTGTCCGCTCCCAGGTTCCCGCAAGCATGGAGGGTTCCTTTAAGGGAACGTGGAAAAACCCGGTTACACTATCCGGGTCCGCGAAAACATCACCCAGTTGGCACGGTCAGACAATATACAGACTATATATATATACGTCCTCTCACTATTAAAGTTAGAATTGCAATGACAAATGCGATTGTCTGAGGCAGAGATGGGCAAAATGTAATCAGATTAATGATTAACGATTACGATTACATTTTGTAATCATTAATCATGATTAATGATTAACGAAATTAATCAAAAAAAGTAATCATTTTTCGGTGATTAAGGATTATTAATCCTTAATCGGATTACAATTAATCATGATTACTTTTATGATTACTTTTCTGTTTGATACGTAAAATGTGCTGCCGACAGCAGAGCGGCGCTCGCCTTTTTTTATTTATAGTATACGACTACTACTACCTAAACTGGCGAACTGAGTACCACCACATAGTTAGGTGTTAGGGCCATTACCCGAACTGGGTTATGACCGCAGTACAATAGTGCAAAGACCAGCATAGTGACTCGCTTCGACCTGACTACTTTCAGGATCAGTTCGTGCTCGGTGGACATTACGTAAATCCAACGAAATCTAGTTAATCATTGATGATTTTACCATTATTCTGAGTGATTCCTGGACTATTAGAACTGATTATCAAAATACCGCCCATATTTTACTGAAATACCGTCTCCAACTCGATAATCCACGCCCGCCTTCGGGATGGAGATAGAGAGAGCAAGATAGCGCAAAATTTTAATTGATCAGAATAAGACATTATTTTCTCAAATTTACACAAGATTCTATAGCGCAGAGCGCAACATCACCTTTCTTGGTCATCCGTCTCTCTCTACCGACTCGGCTTCGTCTTTGATGTAAACCGAGCCGCCGCGCCGCACACGTTCGTATCGTATTTTGAATTTTAACTTATAATTAAAGTTGAGATATAGATTTAATTTTTTTTCCGGATAACTGTCGTTCTACCTAATAACTTTGATTCTTACAATAAATCAGCGGGACACATACATAGTTTTTTTTCTTAGTTCGCTTCATTTTTTTCGCATTTGACTTCCATATTCTTAAAGACTAAGGAATATAGTACTCAGAAAAAAAGAAGCAAATCGACATAAGGGCACGCGCCATTTTTATCTCACTAAAAACGCTTTTTGGTTTACCAATATATATATATATATATATATTGTTTAATGAGTAATAAAAGTAACAAATAGTAATTTCATTTTTCTGTTTTAAAAATTTAACTTTAACTTAAAGGATTGCACACAAAGTCTTTGGCCATTATCAGAAGTATTCTCCATCTCCAAGGCGGGCGTGGATTATCAGGTAGGAGTCGGTATTTCAGTAAAATATGGGCGGTACTTTGATAATCACTTCTAATAGTCCAGGAATCACTCAGAACAATAGTAAAAGCATCTATGATCAGCTAGATTTCGTTGGATTTACTTAATGGCCACCGAGCACGAACTGATCCTGAAAGTAGTCAGGTCAAAGCAAGTCACTATGCCAGTTTTTTCACTTTTGTACTATGGTCACGACCCAATTCCGGCAATTACCCCACCAACTCAAACGGCTGAAAGCACAAAAAAGGGTCCTGAACGTAATCAGGTCGAAGCGAGTTACTATGAGTTGGTAGGTTTATTGGCCGAACAATGTCGTGACTCGTGACCACAGTACACAACTGCAAAGACCCTTATAATGATTATGATTCGCTCAACGAGACGGATATTCGGGGGCGGACTTGCACCGGCTAAAACCACCGGGTGCCAGCACTGCCTAATCTTCGCCTTCACCGGGCCTAGGAATCCAGATACTTCCTAGGGGCCCGGCGAGCGCTTGGTCTTAGACAGGCCTCCTCCCTGGGAGAGGGTCGTAAAACTACCCAAACAATACCTCCCATTGGGGCGGCGTGTGAGCACACACACGACGACACCACCCCATCCTCCGCTGAACGCCACCCTCCACTCTCCGCTGAACGCCACCCCCCCCCCTCTCTGCTAGACGCCACCCCCCCACTCTCTGGTGGACGCCACCCCCCCACTCTCCGCTGGATCCCCCCAATCTCCGTTGGATGCCACCCCCCCACTCTCAGCTAGACGCCACCCCCACTCTCCACTGGACGCCACCCGCTACTCTCCTCTGGAAGCCACCCCCCACTCTCCCCTGGACACCCCCCACTCTCCGCTGGACACCACCCGACTCTCTGCTGGACGCCACCCCCCCTCTCTCCGCTGGACGCCACCCCTCACTCTTCGCTGGACATCACCCCACTATTAGACGGAAGTTTGGGGTAATATTTAATTCGAAATAAAATAACTTGAAAAATTAAATAAACGAGTATTTAAATCGGTCTCTCTCTCAGCCAGAACTCAAAAGTAATCATTAAAATAATCATGATTAATTGAATGATTACTGTAATCAAGATTAATGATTACACAAGTAATCATGATTAAAAGTAATCAGATTACAAGTAATCATGATTACATTCGTCATGATTACTTGTAATCTGATTATTAATCTGATTAAAAGTAATCATGATTACGCCCATCTATGGTCTGAGGCAGTGCAATAATTAATCTAAGCCACGCCTATAGATGTTTCTCGAATGTATTGAGGGTTGCAAGCCCTAGCGTAACTCCTTCAAAATATGTTATATGTAATACCAGTTATGTAAAAGAGGGAGGAAGTATCATAGCGTGACATAAATCACCGCTACACAGTGCACCTGTTGTTAGGCACAGTGCAGTACATAAACCGATCGCAACTATGAAAAAACACATTATGCGTACGTCGTATATTCTAGTAATTTTGTTACCACACTAAATCCTTTAATTTTAATCATGTTTGATGTGGCTTAAATCGATACCACGTAGGTCTGTAGGAGCCTAAAAAACGTTTTTATCATTAACCAGTAAAAAAAAATGTTTTTCTGTAATAAAAGGTTGAACGCCCGCCTTATGTCCCGTGTAACCGTAAATGTTATCCCATTATGACGTCACTCATCACAACAAAACAAAACGCACTTCCGTACGTGCAGCAACGGAACTAGAAGCGCGACACAGCCCTAACAAGGTTAAACGTTATTAATCAGCTATGTACTTTGTTATACAGTTCTCTTGAAGTATAATGTAGTATGTCGCATACATTTTTATATAAATAATATGTTTCATGCGTGGTGCAGTGTTTTATATAAAGGTATTATTCGGATTCTTACAGTCGTTACTCGGCAGCGGGGACACAGCAGTGGCTGGTGTCTAAGGTAGGCGATTGTGCAGCGCTGTCAGCTGTCACAATCGCCAGCTTAACAGGACGCGCATTTACCAAAATCGGACGCTTTTCCATACAAATACATACAGGGTGGTACAAGGCAACCTGACAACCGTTGATGGGCTGTCGATGCTTTATTTCGTTATTGACTAGTGCGGTCTTGCCCTAAAGATAGTATCATAGATGGATAAAATGTAATCAGAGTAATGAAAAACGATTAAAAATTGCGATTTTCATTAATAATATGACAGCATTTTGCTAATTTATATTTTAAACACTACGGAATTCTCAATTGTATATGCATTTATGACTCCTTCATGTTTTCAAGGGATTTAATCATGATTACAGAGCAACAAACTTAAAATTACGACTACATTTTGTAATCATTAATCAGATTACATTTTGCCCATCTCTGAATAGTAAGTCGACGAATCAACGTCAACCCGCCTTAAACGTCTACAACATACAGCTTCTTCCCTTTCATTACTAAAATTATGATGACACAAGTGTTTATCTTCATAGATAAGACTGATTACACACGTTATGTAATATTGTTCATTACTTTTATATCGTTACAATTCATATTTTACGATTTAGTTCGTTTTCTAATTAAAACATAAAAAAAAATGATATAAGTTTTTAATGTTTGAGTATTTTTACCTATACAGATGATAATTAGATCATATCGTCGGGGAAAGGCTATTTGGTTTAAGCGACATTTTTTGGGGATATAGTATTATATATATTTTTGGAATCAGCGGTTTTTTACCGATTCCAAATATATATATATATATATATATATATATATATATTACTATATCACCAAAAAATGTCGCTTAAACCAAGTAGCCTTTCACCCGACGATATATAGTAGATATGTATCAGTTTTGATTTCGATCAAAGAGTATGACTCTAATGAGAATAGTTCTCTCATTGGTGAAATACCATGTTGCAAGTTAAATATTAATTATTTTTTTTATAGCTTAGTTAATAAATATAATTCACATTTTACTGTGAAGATAATGCTTTATATGCTTTCTTTATAAAATTTTGCTATAAATCCGTTTTTTTTTATAACTTATAGGCGAACGCTTGAACTCAATCACACCTGGTGGAAGGTGAAGATGAGTTCGATGATGAACCGCGTCCGCCTAACAAATGCCTATTCACACTTCTTTTAAAGACTCCCAGGTCATAAGATCGCGGAAATATGGCCGCTGGTAGCATATTCCACTCCTTAGCTGTTCGCGTGATGATTCTACATTCATCGTGTACAATCTTCTCGTGTGGATATAAGGAACATCCACCACATACGGATGGTATCCGACACGATGTCTTGTGGTTTTGTGGTGGAATGGGGCTGGTGGAATCAAAGAATGTAGTTCTTAATGTATGAATCAAAGAATGTAGTTTACTGCTGCGTCGGCAATTTGTTTACAAACATGAACTCCACATATACCCACCTCCAGACTCCGAACAAATTCCTATAGGCCATAAAAATCCATGCTATCTATAGCATATACGTAGGATTCTTTATTTCTTTTATTTACAATTTTTAAACCATTGCTCATTTATCATCGCATGCGAAAACAAACATAGCATTAAGTTTGATGTAGTAATTGTGTGCAAATACAGTTATTACACTTATTACCTGACAGTGGGCACCGCGTAACAATTCCAATAAGCTTAACAGATTCTAGCATCGTATAATTTGACTTTGATACGGTTCGTTTTGATTTATAATAAATTATGTTAATATTAGATTTATTTATTGATAATTTATAACAATTATTCAGTATTAATTAATAGCGTGTTGCTTTTACACACATAAAACTACATAATAGTTTTAAATTACAGTTATTGATTTCGCATTCATAAATCATATTTTATTTCGTTTTAACTCGCGTTATTTTCACTTTAGTAACATAGCATTGATTAACAGCCACATTTAAACACGTATTAATCAATAACGGCCTAGAAAAAACATCATATCTAAAATATCAACGGAAATGTTTAAACTCATCATTCTATTTACCTGTACCATTTGTTCATATCGTTGATATCCGTGATTCACACAAACGAAACTAACGAACTGCATCCAGCGTTTAGATGCAAATGTATCCAGCCAGAGATACTTGTACAGTGAATTGGAATAACCAGCCTATTGAATCGTAAAATACTAACGGAAATCGTGTTACGTATAGGCGCGTTAGAGAGATGATAACGAGTAATAACGTTATTATTATTGCAAGAGATAGTACATAGAATATTGCATGTTGCAATCACTCATCTGTACATGTTATCTTATTATTGACCGTCTATTATCCTCTATGGGCCGACAGTTTGTTTGTCAACTTTGATTTAAAAAAAATTGAGGACCTTTATACACAATCAAAATGTTTTTATTTTGTGACAACTATGCTTTTTCTTAGATATATTAATAGTTTTGGCTGACAGAAATAATATAAGTAGTTCAGAAAAAACATTCAATAAGTTTTTTATTTTTCTCAGAAGTTAACACTTGAAATAATTTTTGTCTCGAATAAACCATTAATAGAATATTTACATAAAACACCTTTTACAACGCCGAACAATGGTGAACTTTGAAATAAGATGCACATGTTCAAACACTGTTCTGATACGAGCTGAGATTGAAATCTATTACAATATTAAGAACTTTTAAATTATTGCGTAGTATGAAACAGCATTTTAATGCAGCAAGATTGTGATCGATTAAAAGTTAATTCGCAACATGAAACTTAACATCTGTAATAATAAATAGAGTCCGTTTAAATGAAAGGTTTAATAAAATACAATGAAGTTTCATGTGACTATTGCAATTGTTTTTTTGCTTAACCTTTCGTTTAACATGTTAAATATATTTAATTATCTGTATTACATAAACGAATACACAGTTGCGTAATTCTTTTGTTTGGGATATTTAAGTTCAAACTTAATAGACACTTTATACTTAAAATGACGTAACCGCGATCCACGCAAGACGTTGGCATTCGGCATCCTGTTCTTTAAATATATCGTGTTTGTCCACTTGTGTCCTTCGTCACCGAAATACTGTTTGCTCACAACAAAAATATTTACTGACTCAATGAATTATCCGCGTGAGACGGGACTGTTTTATCTCGGTCCCACGGAACAGTCAAGTGTGACCCACCGGTGGGTCACACCGGCACGAACGTGTTAAATAAAATTAAAAACTTAAAATCTTATAATTAGTCTAGTTTTAAGACATTGATTATTTTAACATATATATATATATATCTTAATATATATAAATCTCCTGTCACGATGTTTGTCCGCGATGGACTCCTAAACTACTAAACCGATTTTAATGAAATTTACACACCACGTGAAGTTTGATCTAATTTAAAAGATAGGATAGTTTTCATCCCAATTCATAGTCGCAATATTATTTTATTGCAAATTATTTGTTTATTATTTAGCAGTCATAATTTACAGTTAGCTCCAACCGATTCTAGAAGATGGCGCTACCGTTGACTGGATTGAGTAATTATTCAAAAACCAGTCACAGCAAAGCGTGGCTGGTCTGCTATAATTTATATGGCAGAACAACGTTTGCCGAGTCAGCTAGTATATATATATATATATATATATATATATATATAAGCAACATCTCCATTTGCACATACAATTAAAATGAAAAAAAAAATTACCACTTTTATTTTATTGATAAAGAAATCATGCTATATATACCTTACCCCCGTGGAAAATACCGCACCTCTGGCAGTGGAAACTGGCTCATAAGAATTTGGTTGCGAGATATTTTAATTACGGGTTATAGTAATTATTTTACCGTTACAACATATAACCTTAATTATTATTTCGAAAAGACAATTCATTCACAAATTAACCATCCAGGAGCTATGTGGTGCATAAGGCTATTGTATTGTAGGTACTCCTTATAAAATATAGTTGTAATACACATACTGTAAACAGAGTAAAAGTTAAAGAATTTATTTCATGCGTATTAATGTTTCTTACATTTCATTCGCTTAAAAATTTCAATGAGCAGATTCATTGATTTCAAAGCTATTTAGCTTTGACGTTAATAGAAAGTATGGATTCTTTTCGACGTCGGAGTAGAAATACATATATTTTTTATAAATTATTTAAGATAACCTAAGATCTAAAGACTCAAAAAAAGGATGTTCGATAAGATTGTTGAATAGATTATTGTTTGTTTGCTTTTTTAAAATTTTTGCAAATAAGATTAGTGTTTTTCTTTTTGTTACTGTTCCTGTCCGTATATTACTCGTATTTTTATTTTTCTTTTCTGTGCAAGTAGTCTACACTTTTAAATATAGTCACATTTGTAATGTATCTTGTTCATGTGTTATATTATTTTTGTATGTGTTAAAGTAAACTATGTAAGAGTTCTTATAAATAAATAAATAAATCTACATGAAATATTATGTATAAAGCAGTATTTTATATCGAAAATAATAAATAATAGAAAAAATATACGTACATTCCTTTTTATTTTTAAAATGCAACGTGAACATTATATGTTAAACGAAACACTACTTATTATATTTATTGAAATAATTATATTAGTTATTTTAAAAATAACAGGCTGTCTTACGTATTCATTAATATCCCAAATTAATTGAGATATATGGTGATAATGATTGCGAATATTGAATTAGCACGCACGCTATAACAACTAATAGCAATGAACCAGCCTTGTTTCCTGCCCGTACCGACAGGTTGCGAAACTTTAACTTGAAGAAGTTCACGGACGGTCGCGATAAGTACACACTTCTGTCACAGAACTCGCAATGATACTGCATACATCTGCCACAGTTGTGACAGACAATGAAAACTATCAACAGTTTATTAAAATTGCATAAAATATTTGTTCTATTTACTTATTTGAGGCGTTTTAATGTTTGTTAAGGTCTGTAGCGCTGAACTTTCTAAAGAAGCCCAATTATTTAATTTAAATTTAATAAAATTACGAAGTTTTATCAAAATAAAACTTTTTGAATAGTAAAAATCACACGTGCCACTAGTAAGAATACAATGCAGACGCTACATACGTTATCAGCATTAGTCAAAACAGCAGTGATAATGAAATCTCATGAATATGTTCCTCCTGTTTACATTTTATTAAAATTCATACGTTAATGTTATCAATTTTTACTATATTCATATTTAATTATAGTATGAAGCTTTATAAAACGTAATACCTATTATACGAATGAATACAAAATTGCTTTGTGAATGTCTAATTCACGTGATATTTAATTTTGCCATTGTGTTCGTTTTTATACACTTGCTTGCATTACACTTGATTTTGCACTGCACTAAATATAATAGGTACTACAATTTGAACTAACTTAAGCTGTCTGAAGCTTACACATTGAAAATTATCCTATGATCAACGTTCTATTGCTCTATCTAAGACGAAGTACTTCAGAATAGCTGAAATATTGTAATTGTAATTTGTGTTAATTATCTGGTCGGGTTCAATAATACATTAATTTAAATAAGTTATAAATTATAATGTACCTTGTTCAAGTTTGTAAATCTTAAATAATTTATTCAGAGACTCATTTAAATAAATTTCACGGCTATTTTAGTAAGAGATTAATATAAAAGCTTAGCTAGAGACAACAAGCTAGAAAAAGAATTAGTAAACAGGAATTCCGTTGTAAACATAAGATACGAACTGATGTCTATTTTATTACGGATGCAATCCATTATAACTGTGATGAACGCACGTTGCCGAGTGTATCCATATTAGGTAGACATTTGTCGGCATTTATGTTTATTTAAAACTGTTACACATCCAACATAATTACATTCATATAATTATAATCAGCCTAATTATGTACCTTCTTTGCTAGAATTAGGGCTATTTTCAAAGTTTTAATTATTATTTAAAATAGTCAAATGCCAATACTGAATTATTTGGTTATTGATAATTAAAAATATAAATATATTATTGTTTGTTTTGCATTTTTTGTTTGTTTAGCGTGGGTGTTCATTAGAAAGAAAGGATAAAAACCTCCCTGCTTGTAACTTTTATGTGTATTTGATAAAACCTTTGCGTTAATTGAATAATGGCAAATAAGATTAATATTTACTATAATTATTAAAATAACTACTGGAATATGAATAACGTCACACATTGTGAGTTTGTATTTACCATTATTACTATATTTTAATAATAATATTATTGGTCACCTTTTTCGGTTCAAATATTTTTACCGTTTCTTGCACACATACAGTATGTATTAAAAACTGTCCGACCCCCAAAAGGATATTGGTGTCACGATAACATTACCAAAGTATGTCAGAAAATTATATTATACATGAATATTAAAAAGTTATTTTCATAAAACATTGCAGGAATTGATTTATTTTACATGCGATCTAAGCTTGCATTGCTTACAAATATCAATGTAAAGACTAATCCAATGATTCAAGTGATAAAGTGACTGACTGGCGCTTGGGTATCACGGAATATCTATGATGTCATGACCTACTAGCATGATCCTTTGCTTTCCTTTTTTCCTTTGTTCACGGGCTACGTACGCTGCTAGGCAAGTATTAATAGACGCTATTTCGTCGTTAGAAATTTCTCAAAAAATAAATACGAACTGACAACTGAATATATAATACGGACTTGAGTATAGCCATAATATTCTCAGAGAACTCGATCACTTACCAAATCCTTTGACATTCATTGTGAAATATATAAGTTTTAATATTTGAGTAAAGTCTAAGCAAAATTAAAGTTACGTCTATAAATCTCAGCCTTAGTGTGCCCATGTAAATTTCCCCCTTTAATTTTATTCGGGTATTTTTTGTTCTATAAAGGGATAACGAAAATATAATTTAATATTGATACCGAGTATCGCCTTCACGCCTTCGAACAGGGTTTTTAATAAACACTACAATATTATGTTACAGATTTATTTATATAAAATCTCACCATTTTTATAAGGTAAATACTTAGATCGCTTTACTACATTACGTCATGTGGTTTCAGCATGCCCAAGCTTGAAATTTAATCTTGTAGATCATTACAACATAACGAAAACTCAAACACACGCAACAAACGTATTGATTAAAGCAATTGAAACGTAAACATGTCTTGCATACGTCGCAGAAGTGGTCATTATGTTACATCAACCTATAATCAACCAGTAATGAACATATTGGTTGATTCAAGAGAACGACACATTAACCTACTCTGTTGGATATAGGTATTACACTGACATTTCCTTTGCAACATTCAGCATCATGTAAAAAGTTAAATATAGATCTTTTGTTCTCCAATATTTTTTTAAATAACAACGGTATTTTATAAAGCTATTTTATTTTTTTTGCACTATGATTGATCTTTTTCCTCCTTTTGCACAACTCTCCCGTAGGCGTTAACGATAAGTTAATAAACACTAAAAGCAGTGTTTTCGCTTTTTCTGATTTCTTGTGTTTTTTGTAAAATAATAATATTGCTTACTTCAACCTATATCTCTGATAAAATATTGATTTATGATGAATATTATGTTATCTGTCGCCATAGAACATATTCGTTCATAAAAACAAGAAAATACTTTAAGTAAAGCCACTAAATGTTTGAATCGATTATTAATTATACAGATCTCCAGCAGGGTCACATCTTTTTTTTTATAGTTCTAGAGTTTCTTTAGCTCAAACTTTAAAAAATTGCAGAGCAGAAATACATTACTGGCAGTATCTACTTTGCGCTTGTATGTTTTGACTCATGCTTTACGTTAACTAAGAGATTAGGTAATGTCAATGAAAAATGTACTTTATCAAACTATATATATTACTAAGAAGATTTAATTGTATGTTAAGTAACAATCTTAACGTCCTTGATCGATATCTCCTGATGAATATTAAATACTACTATTATCGTTTTTGTTGACATTATTGGACCTACACACGTATCGTTTGTTCCATTTCTAATCGTCTAATTAAACGTTGAGTCATATCATTAAAAATTTTAAACCATTAAGGCTATGATTAATGATATATAACAAATAGACAAATATTTTAGGGATGACAAATATTTATTTATTAATTCATACTTTCTTAGTGTTTATTGATATTTTTTGTCATAGGAATAAAGCGATCGCCGACTATCTAGGGAGCAATGGCTACACGGACGCGCTGGAAGCGTTCAAAAAGGAAGCCGATATGTCCGGCGAGATGGATCGCAAATTCGGCGGCCTCTTAGAGAAAAAATGGACTTCGGTCATCAGGCTACAAAAAAAGGTAAACTTTATCATTGTTTGATTATATTAGGTCCTTACATATGAAATTGGCGTTTTTCGTATTGGCCACTTTAATCACAAATTTCTCCTCTTTGGTAAGGAATTCAAAATTCAAATTTGTACAGCTATAGACTCATGTATTTGTGCTTCGATGATCGTCATTCATTTGTTTTTTTCTTCTGTTTTTTTCTGTTTGCGTCACTCATTTTACAAAATGGAAAACTTAAAATATCGCATCATTTACGAGTACGAGTTCCGCCGTGGCACTAGTGCTGCGGAAACAACTCGAAGGAGAATGATGTGTATGGCGGTCGTGTTGCAAAAGAAAACACAGTTCGTTTTTGGTTCCAACGTTTTCGTTCTGGAAATTTCGACCTGCAGAACAAGCCCCGTGGACGGCCTGAGACTTAAGTTGATAATGAAGAGTTGAAGGCTATTGTGGAAGCGGATCCATCGCAAACCACGTCCGAGTTAGCTGCAGGCTGCGATGTTAGTGATAAAACTGTTTTAATTCACTTGAAGCAAATTGGGAAGATTAAAAAGCTTGAAAGGTGGGTACCTCACGAAATGACTGAAGCAAACCGGCAAACGCGCGTCGACTGCTGCGTTACATTACTAAACCGGCACAATAATGAAGGTATTTTAAACCGAATCATTACCTGTGATGAAAAATGGGTTCTTTACGATAATCGGAAGCGCTCAGCGCAATGGTTGGATCCTGGCCAGCCAGCCAAATCCTGCCCCAAGCGAAAATTAACCCCAAAAAAGTTACTTGTAAGCGTTTGGTGGACTAGTGCCGGTATTGTTCATTACAGTTTTCTCAAATCTGGCCAGACTATTATGGCTGATGTCTATTGTCAGCAATTGCAAACCATGATGGAAAAGCTAGCGGCTAAACAACCTAGGCTGGTCAATCGCTCCACGCCACTGCTGCTTCACGACAACGCTAGACCACACACTGCGCAACAGACGGCTACTAAATTAGAAGAGCTTCAATTGGAAAGTGTAAGACATCCTCCGTACTCCCCGGACCTTGCTCCAACAGATTACCATTTTTTTCGAAATTTGGATAACTTCTTGCAAGGGAAAAAATTCAACTCCGATGGGGCAGTCCAAATCGCCTTCAAAGATTTTATTGATTCCCGTCCGACTGGTTTTTTTAGTAAAGGGATCAATGAACAACCTATGAGATGGCAAAAGTGTATAGAAAATAATGGTTCATACTTTGATTAATTAAATATATTATATTAAAAAATATTCGACTTTTTGTTCCTCCCATACAAAACGCCAATTTCATATGTAAGGACCTAATATTATGATATATTTATATGAAGTTTAATAATTTTAACAGTGCGTAATTGTTCAGATAAACAATATTTTGGTCGATTCGATGCTATAATCATCCCTATATCCGCAGCCTGTAAACTTCTTGAGTTACTGCAAACATATTTATTATTTTATCATTTAATGCGTATTTATTATTATAATAATTTATTGTATTGGTTTATTTTTACTATAGCTTCACTAATAAATACTTTTCGAAAAATATGTATCGTCCGGTATGATGTATAGAATGTTTTTAAACATGTTAACATTGGTTTGTATTTTATAATATTCTAAAAGAGAAAAATGTTCTAAGCTGCGAAAAAGACAAGGGTTTAGTGCAATGTATCGCGGCAACGATAAAAAACCTTTTTCATTTGTTATTAAATTGATCTTATATAATAACTTATACAGTAGAAAATAACTTACATAATTTTTTAAGGTTTTTTCATTAGTAATTACTGATGCGTGTATAACTTTGAATATAAACTTTTCGTCCCTTTATCTGCTATTGTAATTATTTATGAAGTACATAAATTAACATATTATATTTTCCTTTAAAATTCATCTGCCTTCATTACTAAAGATCTAGCATGTGTTGTGTTCTTGTACACGGGCTATGTTGATTTTGCTGCAGAACTCTCACATCCAGACGAATCAATCCTCGACATAGGCGTTGTTTCTAGGTCGTAACGACTTTTTGTATTACGGACAAGTCGCTCAGACTGCGATCAATTCCGCTTAATGTTCTGTATATTGTCGTGACACGATTTAGTCATCTACAATATTCTACAACCTCTCATTTAATAATGTGGTAAAATCAAGCAATATAAGATTAAATAGAAATAAAATTATATATTATACTAGTATTATGCCCATTTTTAGAATTATAGTGATTAAAACCTTCATTTGTAATTGTGGCAAATAACATAATTATTTTTATTTAGTAAAGCTATTTCAATGTTACGGATTAATAACTATTTTCTACTTCTAATTTATTTTAATCACAATAGTATGAACTGTAGACGTCTAGCCCACATTTTATGGATTTTCCTTGTATTTGATATGCAAAAGTCAAACTAAGCTTTAATCAACAAATCATGATCAAACATTGCAAATTATAAGTTGGAAAATAATTTAAATCTGCGGAAGTCCTTTCAAGATCGGGAAATAATTGTAATGAAAAGTGATAAACATATAGAATCATCTACTGCCATGCCGGCTCCCTATTGGTGTTGGCAGAGAGAATGGAACGCTTTCTCAATTTCTGCAAACCTACTTCTCTTGTATAAATTTTTTATCCCTTCATATACCCTCCGACCTAGGACTTTATTTTCCTCTCCCCCAGAGCGACAAATACGTTCAGAAGCTCTAAACGAAATAATTGATTTCAATTCGTTAAAATCAATGGTATTACATTTTGCAGCACATAACAACATATTTACTATAATAATAATTAAAAAAAAATGAAAACTATGATACTTGCCACGTCTTTTAAGTATAATTAAAGTAGAAGCCATGTTTGTATTCGTAATGGTGGTATTATAACTACCACTAAAATGGCAAAATCACATTGGTCATACAACACTGAAAAAGCCACAAGAAAGGAACAGTATTACAATATTAACATATTTAAAATGTCATGTTTACGTGTTGTATAGGTGATGGAACTGGAGTCGAAATTGTCGGAAGCTCAGAAAGAATTCATCGAAGGAGCACCGACGCGAGCCAAGCGTACGCCGACCGAGTGGATTCCGCGTCCACCTGAAAAGTTCTGTCTCACCGGACACCGGGCCACCATTACTAAGGTTAGCTGTGAAAATTAGTAGTTGTGTTCAGGCAGGCAAGACATTGAAAGCGCGCAACTCTACAACTCTTCATTTGTCTCAAACTGATGCTTGGCATGCTTAATCAATGAGTTGTGTAATCATCAAACCAATGTAACGGATACCTTACGAGATTTAATCCCGTTCACTTCCACTAGCCTGTACAACCAGGCGTTCGCGGTATTCTCACAGCTCGTCACATATCACACAGAACTCTAAACTACACGATATTGTTCTAGTAATACGTGAGCATCGAAAATTTACGTAACCTTTTTCGATATTTATTATAGAAATAAAAAAAAAATTAAAGGTAGAATTCTGGTAGCGATCAGCCAGTATCTGAATTGCGCCGTTACTCATTCGAAAGACGCAGTGCCACACGTCTGCACAAAAAAATCACGTGTTTATCGTTGAGGGTGGTCAGTATACTATGATGTTTCCTATTTGATCAAGCATTGACGCAAGTGTTATTCAGTGTTTAGTAATATTACATTAATTTAAATGAAAATTATTTTCAATACTTTAACAGCTATCATATTTTCATGGTTTCAATAAATAAGCCTAATTTCAAATATTTGGTGAAAGGTTAAAATGTTTTAGTTGATGAAATGCGCTTAACGAATAAAAATACCTAATTATATTTAGATCAAAGTCTTGAATAGTTGAAAAATCCTTTAGATTTAATACTGATGATTTATAAAACGAGCTTTGTGTTTTAAAATTAAATATTTTCAGCAACTACATTTTATCCAGGTTCGGAAAAAACGATAGCATGATAGCTATTCAAATGATTGAGTATAGTTAAAACAATTGTGATTTTCAAATAATGAGAATCTATTTACAGTTGCTGTTCTCATGTAAGGCTACGTGTATATACGTAATATATATATATATATATATATATATATATATATATATATATATATATATATATATTTTACACTGGCTCGACGAGTGATCACAGTGCAGTGATGTTAAGTACAATGAAGCTAAAAACGAAAGCAACCATCAAAGGATGAAAATCTGTTGATAGTGCCATGTCGGTTCACATATACCACGTCCGAAGGTCTCTAGGTATATGAGTAACTGAATATACACAAGCAGATCCCAAAACGCGACACTATGCTAGGCCAAAGCGAGACATTATGAGGGACTTTACACTTCTGTACAGTAATCACGACATAGTTCGGAAAATAGCCTTACCACAATAAAATTTACGTATATTTATCACGATCTGTGTGTGACAAAACGTCTTCAGGTTATACCCGAAACATATCAAATTGATACTAGGTCATTGAGAGATTTCTAACTCATTGAAGTCTGAATCTAGTCAAGCAGAAACAGGATAATAGAAAAATTATCCAGTTTGATAATTTAGTAAATTAAAAACTTTCGAATCCATTCGAAGTGTTCTATGCAATTCATACACGATGATAGTGGAAGGGATCTGCCATTGTTTCGCTTTTTGCTCTCAGTTTCACCTGTCATCATCATCAAACAATTGTATCCGATACCGCTTTCTATGAATGCGAATGGTTTGATTGTTGCAATTTTCTATACCTGTTTTAGCGCTATCTTAACATTAATAATTTAATATTTTCGCTGATATCGCCTACTTACAATCTCCATTAGATATTTCTATTTGAAACTGCGTTTTATATCACGATATTGAAAAGTACACGTTAAATAATAATTTATTCAAATTAATTTATTAACATAATAATAATTGCCATTGCTTTAGTTATATAGATTACATAAAATAGTATTTTTTTAATGATTACTAAAAACATTGTAAGACTTTGATGAATTTTGATTATTATAAGGAAGATATATGGGGAAACCAGGATGTGTATTGTATTTATTATTTGGAAAGGTACAGAAAGGGAAGGAACATGATATATTCTTTGCGTCCATTTTTGCAAGTTCTTATAATTTTGGAGCTTTTAAAAGTAGAGTGAATAGGTATTTGTTGAGCAAACTCGTTCCATCTTCAGCATTATCTTCATGTTTCACCATTTATGAATCAGCTCAAGCATTTGCTTGTAGATTATAAAAAAAAACAAAGTTTAATTAAATTTCCAGGTAATATTTCATCCAGTGTTCAGTTTGATGGTGTCCTCGAGCGAGGACGCAACTATCAAAGTGTGGGACTTTGAAAGCGGCGAGTACGAACGAACCCTGAAAGGGCACACCGATTCCGTTCAGGACATCGCCTTCGATCATCACGGGAAACTACTCGGTAAGTTATTATTAGAGTTAGAGATCGGCACAACCTCATCAATCGTGTTCGGCAGAGAGTTTCAGTGATTGTTTCGCTTGGATTAAGTAACTCGTAATAAACCACATCCAGCTCATCCTACTAAATACACAGCATGAGTTTTTTTTTCCCTGAATATTCGGTTTTGCTGTAGATGTTGACGCGATGCCAGGCAGTTTCCATGATTTACTTCTTTTTGGATTATAATAATGTATCCACTTTTCATGACCAGTGACGATTCCATGTAAAAACGTTTTTTTTTTTGCTTAAGCTAGCAGCATTTCACTTATAGATAGTCGACGTTCAACATCTCTTGGCTTTAACTCTATGGAACCCAATAAAGTTGTGTCTATAAGTCTCACCGTAAGTCTTACTATAGTTGGAATCATGTATCTGTAAGAGGAAATGAAATTATGATTTATATAATAACTGTAAAAAAACATAATATAGTTACGAAAAAAAAAAACGTGTTCCCTTCGTCCTTTGCTATTGGCTCCTTTAAAAAGAAGTGTGAAAAGTTATTTATATTATAGACTGGCATAATGGCGGCAACTATCAGCAGGTAATTTTGTCTCTGACCTGTCGTATTCTGTTTTCGTATTGCATTTTATTTTCCACCTGGTGTGATGCAGTTCACTCCGGCGAGTCAGTATTAAAAAAAAAACATTTAATGTTTATTAAAGGCAGAACTTTTAATTATAGTTTTAGGAATATATCGTGGGGTGAAAGGCTATTTGGTTAAAGCGATATTTTTTGGTATATATATATATATATATATATATATATGAGATCGGTAAAAATCGCTGATTCCAAAAATATATACAAGGTGTCTCAAAAGAAAGTTCACATTTAAATCTTTTTTTAAAAGAAAAGTCTTAGCTTTATTGAAAAAATGTTTATTTTATATTGAAGTACACTGTTTGGGAATTTATTTTTTAAAAATAACATCGTCCAAATGTAAACCGTTGCGCTCTCGGCATTCATTTAGTCGGGCACTAAAATTGCCTATGACAGCTCGGCAGGTAGTCTCCGTGATGGCTGCCATTTCATGACGGATATTTTCTTTTAATTGTGCCAGGGAAGTCGGTTTATTAGCGTAAACTTTTGATTTGACATAACCCCACAGGAAAAAATCCATAGGCGTTAAATCGGGACTCCGTGGAGGCCAATTTATGTCACCTCGCCTGGAGATTAATTTGTTCGGAAAAATTTCTCGAACTCGAGGCAGAGATCTGTTGGACGTGTGTGAAGTTGCTCCATCCTGCTGGAACCATGTTCTTTGGTTGTAACCAGGAAAGTTTTGCAGTTGGGGTACGAAAAACTCGACTAACATCTCCACATAACGCTCTGAATTCACTGTGAGTGTGCGTCCCCTTCCATCTTCAAAAAAGTAAGGGCCGATAATTCCTCGCGCCGACATCGCTGCCCATACGGTGACTTTGGGTGAATGTAGCGGTTTCTGATGTTTTTGTTTTGGGTTGGTTGCACTCCAGTAATGACAATTTTGCTTGTTTACATGCCCATTCAGGTGAAAATGGGCTTCATCGGAAAACAAGATGTTGTTGAACGTTGGAAAGCGCTCAATCATCTGATTTACAAAGGCAAGCCTCTGACCAGCATCTTGAGGCTTCAGTTCTTGCACTAACTGAATTTTGTATGGGTGCAGCTTTAAATCTTTGTGTAAAATGCGGCATAATGAAGATCTGTGCACATTTAAAGCAACAGCACGCTTCCGAATCGAGAGGTTTGGATCATCTCGAATAGACTGAGTAACACTGTCCACGTTTTCGGCTGTTCTTGATGTTCTTGGCCGCCCAGATTTTGGTTTCTCCAGAGTTGCCCCAGTCTCTTCAAACTTCTCTACCCATTTTGCAATGAGTCGAGTGCTAGGCGCATCATTTAAGTGACGAATATGTCAAATACTGCAGAATTTTCTACGCGCTACAGTCGCCGAATTACCGTTTTTGTAAAACTCACGTACGCACAACGCACGGTCCGCACCAGAGAAACGCTCCATAGCGACTAAATTCCCAAGAGCCAGACTACCGACTGACATACCCCCCGCGCCCCTCAGAATAGTTGCTTTCGCGTAATAAGATAAGCAAATGTGAACTTACTTTTGAGACACCTTGTATAATTACTTTATCTCCAAAAAATGTCGCTTAAACCAAATAGCCTTTCACCCCTCGATGTAAAAGGCTTGCGCTTGATCTCAATCTTACCTGTTGGAAAGTAATGATGAGATCTTTGATGGAGCACACTCACCCAGCAAATATCGATTCACTCGACGTTTGAAGATTCCCATGTCATAAGATATAGGAAAAACAGACGCAGGAAGCGAATATCACTTCTCATCCACAGTCCTTGCGCTTGAATTGTGCGTGTTTTTGTTTCTCTACAAATTGTTATACAACATATGCTAATTGTCACCGGTGTAACTATTGTTCCAGTATCATGCAGTGCAGACATGTCGATCAAACTGTGGGACTTCAACCAAACGTTTGAGTGTATGAAGACAATGCACGGGCATGACCACAACGTGTCCTCGGTTGCATTTTCACCCAGTGGCGACATCGTCTACTCCGCGAGCCGGGATAAGACGATCAAGGCGTGGGAAGTGGCCACAGGGTGAGTCTATTATTAATACCTTTGTAAATTGACTCTGGGTTTTTTTTTTATATCCCGGGGTATAAAATCCTACATAGGACCATCAGGGACTCTGTGAGGGCAACGACCCCGGTATGTCAGACTCTTACTGACTGAAAACCCCCCATGGTGTCCCTCTGATTGCTCCACCCGGGCCTGGGAAACCAAATTCGTTCTGACGCCCATGGAACAAAAAGCCTTGTTGAGGCTACCTCTCTGGGGGAGGCGTGTGAGTAAAAATCCACCATTCCAAAACCTCTCTCAGGCGGCGCGCGGGACACCATGCACCGCCTCACTCTCATCCGGGCAGCAGAATCCCTCAAATCTACTACCCGGCTATTGTCACTGGGGGATGTGGCGCTCGTTTTTTGTGAATGCGTTTCTTTGTATATTGACTCTGGCTATATTTACGTATGTTAACAAAGAATTGGTACTTTTTTATTTAAATGTATATTATTTTTGGGGGTAACATTTTTAATGCGTTTTTTTTATTAATTATAGTTACATTGAAAGCAAACTACATAACTGAAAACATCACTCTAAAATATTTTGTTTGATATTGTTGTTGCTCTTTTAGGGCAGATGTGAATGTACACACATACTTATCTAGATAATTGAAAGGTAATGTACATACTTACCTACATTTAAGGATTTATTAACACAAACTGTATATTTATTTACTATATATGTTTTGTTAATTCATTGAAATTACCTGTTCATACGATGCATTGGTTGTTTTGCCTTTTTTATATAAATTAGTAAAGAAATATAACGATTTATTGTTTCCTAATTGAAAATAAAAGTGATTTTAAATAATACATCCTTTTTTTTTTCTAATTTACATATTTTGGTTAACCGGGAAAGGTCTTCACAACTAAACCGGGCAGGATAATACATCTTTACATAGTATAAAATGAAGTCGCTTCCGCTGTCTGTTCGCTTAGATCTTCTAAACTATTCAACGGATTTTAGTGCAGTTTTTAACAATAGATAAGGTGATTCCTGAGCAAGGCTTGTGTGTATAATGCATATATATTTTAGTACAGAAAAGCCGAAAAATTCAAATATTTGTAATGTGATGTTGTAACAAAGATATTTTTATGCGCTCCAACCGCAAACGCTGACTAAACCTTAAGAAATAGATCCAATTAATGTACCACGGCAGTGTATACCTTCAAAAGATCGATAAACGATTCCGCGATGGTATATATTTATCTCTAAAGGATAATCCACAGTAACCATTTTTATCTTTTGGTTATTACAAAAAAATGTGTTGTTTACCATGTCATTTTATACAATACAGTATTATTCCTTATTCAATTAAATACATTACATACGTTGTACATTTCATGTAGATCAAAACTGCCTTTGACAGCATTCCATTAAAATGAATATTTTATAAAATTGCCCCATATTAGTATCTACGTTGTTCCCGTGCGAAACTGGGGTAGTTTGCTAGTGCATAATAAACCTAAATACAGGGACAAATTCAATCTATTTCTTATCTATTCATTAGTTTAACACATTATTTACTAGCTGGGGAACTGAGCTTCGATTTATTGATAAAATTTCTAAACTCACTGAAAACTGATTAAAATAATTTTCCTTGAAAACTTCTCTAACGCTGACGAAATTTACCGAGATCTTTTTTAATAGTAAAGACTATCTAAATACAAAAATTCATCAAAATTATTAGAACTGTTTCAGAGAAGTCATAGAAAATATATATACAAGAATTGCTCGTTTAAAGTATAAAATAAATGAGTACAAAAGAATAATTAATTAAACTACAGAACAAATTAAATGAATGCATCACGTTTCGTGTTACAGATATTGCATTAAGACATACAAAGGTCACCGCGAGTGGGTGCGCATGGTGCGCGTGTCACAGGACGGCACTCTGCTCGCGTCCTGCTCAAACGACCAGACTGTGCGCATCTGGAATGCTGATACTAACGAATGCAAGGTATATTCATTAGCCAATAATAATATTTTCACGTTTTGTTCACATCCTAATATATATAAATCTCCTGTCACGATGTTTGTCCGCGATGTACTCCTAAACTACTAAACCGATTTTAATGAAATTTACACACCACGTGAAGTTTGATCTAATTTAAAAGATAGGATAGTTTTCATCTCAATTCATAGTCGCAATATTATTTTATTGCAAATTTTTTGTTTATTATTTAGCAGTCATAATTTACAGTTAGCTCCAACCGATTCTAAAAGATGGCGCTATCCGTTGACTGGATTGAGTAATTATTCAAAAACCAGTCACAGCAAAGCGTGGCTGGTCTGCTATAATTTATATGGCAGAACAACGTTTGCCGAGTCAGCTAGTTATTAATAAAATAACATGTCTTATAAGCAAACATGCTTACATCTTAGAAAAAGAATATGAAGAAAAACATTTATTTTAATATAATACAACACTGATGGATAAGCAATGGATGGATGGTTAAGCAAGATAAAACACTGTAAATTAAAAAAAAAAACTGTGTTGTGATGATACACCAAAGGAAACTCAGCTCAGTATGGTATATGCTAGGTGACCAGCTCAGCAGTGGCTTGCATTCCATAGAGGTATAAAAAAGCATTATCTTGTAATACTCAGGCATTTAATACATATATTGTTTGAAATTCGATCCTATTTGGATTCTGAGACCCATATTTTGGTAATTACCAGATTTTAAATCAATTTGTTTATTAATTGCCCAATAACGCTTAATAACGCTTTTTATGCTTAATATAGGATGCACGCCACTGCAGCTGAGTCACCCCGCGCTAGATTTTTTTTTCTATATAGACTCGACATTTCGGCTATTTTACGTAAATTGTGACTATCAGCATAAGCAGACAGAGGTGCCGGCGTATCTTCGTCGAGGGTTGAAAGTTGCCATCACTACCTACCTGCTTTTGTTCTTGATAACTTATAGTGTCACGGGACACAAGACTTAGTCTCAATATTTGTATAAAGAAGCTTAAGAGGTCTTAGATCTCTAGTCACTGGATTACAGAGACAAATGGTTTAAACCTATCATTAAAAATGTTATACTTTTTAATCTCGATCACTTCTTGAATCAATCTTAAATATAAACACTTTTTGATGAGCATATTTGGCTAATTTAATACATCCTCGTGATAAAAACACTACTAGTAGAGCCTTACCATACCTGACAAAGATATCGCGATGCTCCAATCTACTTGTGGCCACAGACTGTGTCACCAGGTCGAATTGTCGAGACTAAGCTGTAATAAGTTTCATTGCGAATAATACCCGGTGTTGTAGTTATAATGAGAAAGAACTGTTACACTCTATGTTTTTCTAAACGATGTAGTGTGTTGAGTTGGGATACATTTTAGTAGGTGGTTTATATTAGTTTTATCTCTGGCGTACGTGTTATTTACTTATGGCACAATCTCGGTTACGGACTGTGTGATTTTAGTTTATTCCAGTTGTATGTAAGTAATGTCACTAATTTTTCCACGTTTAGTAGTGTATTTATTGTGAAAAGTGTTATTTGTTGAAAAATAAACTAAACCCTTCTTTTCACTAATTTATAATGGTTCAATGGCTTTAAAGTGTTATATTGTATTTAGATGGAGCTGCGCGAGCACGAACATGTTGTAGAGTGCGTATCGTGGGCGCCAGAGGCGGCCGCCGCAGCGGTCAACGAAGCCGCCGGCGGCGATAACCGGCGCGCTAACCACATCGGGCCCTTCCTCGCCAGCGGCTCAAGGGACAAGTCTGTTAAGGTCTGTGTTTTTACTAGGAAAAATTCAAATATGATCTTCTCGGTCGTGCAGACGGGATGGCGACTGAAGCGTGCCATACTTTTGCCAGAAAAAACTCCATGATGGCTATTTCTATCTGATTCAATTGGGTTCCCCAGGCACGTGTGGAGTGATTGGAAGTGTAACAGTGTGAAACAGTAGGAGTCTAACACACCGAGGTTGCTGCCCTCACAGCATCCCTAGTGGTCCTATACAGGATATTCCCCGAGGATACAAAAAGAAGGATTATTTCTGTGCATTGAGTTGGACTGTAGTTCATGTAATTCTTCCTAGACCCATGGCAAACTCGGTGTACGGTATGAAATGAAATGTATTTATTTCGCCATAACTTACAAAAAACTAAAAATTTAAATATAGTAACACAAACAGTATACAGAAACATAAGAAAATACAAAAACATACAAACATGGCAAAAATGGGCCCTCCATCAGCTTAAAGCCACAGAGGAAGTCTGCAGCGCTGGTTTTCGTGAAGGGCCCGGGTCTGACAAAATCTGCGATATTTTTGTTGTAGTGGCACAATACTGTGACTAAAAGTCATTTCAAATAAAAACCGTATAAATTACCGTAATTCAACTTTATAACGTCACATATTTTGGAGGACAGAAATTGACTACATTGATGCAATCCTAATCAACATATGTACCTTACTGGAGTATGTTGATTGTAGTCAGTCTCTGTGTCCCTTATGGTGAGTTAAGTAATTCCGATGTAAACGCCCTCTGTGTCACACGGGGGCCATAAAATGTTATTTATATTCTGGCAAAATCTAAGAAGTTCTCTAAACCTTTGCCGATTTGTTGAACTTTGAAGTAGTTTCCTAATAAGCGTGTGGCCATTATCTTTATAATATTGGGTCCTTCACACCAAACGTGAAGAAGTATTTGTGCGTGATCACTGCAATTATCCATAGCTTTTTATTGCTTTCAATTTTAACCAGTTTTTTGGACTACACCAGGTTTACTATCACGAGGATTCTATTAAAATATTCTGTGTTACTGTTCACGACAAACGATATCTTTTATATGCGGTAATTCTATACATTTGAACTTCTACTAGCGTCTTTATAAACGAAAGCTACTTTATCTAGGGTCCCTGGTATGATGTGAAGTATTTGCTAAGTTGTAATAAAAAACATGTATGTAGATCTGGGACGTGAGCACGGGTCAGTGCCTGGCGACGCTGGTGGGCCACGACAACTGGGTGCGCGGCGCGGCGTGGCACCCGGGCGGGCGCTACCTGCTCACCACCTCCGACGACAAGACGCTGCGCGTGTGGGACGTCGCGCACACGCGCTGTCTCAAGACGCTCTATGCGCACCAGCACTTCGCCACTAGCCTCGGTACTCACATGCAACGCTACCTTTGTTTGTAACATTATATCGAGGGGTGAAAGGCTATTTGGTTTAAGCGACATTTTTTTGCTGATATAGTAATATATATATTGGTGCCGTTGTGGCTGCCGGCAGAATAGAATAGCACCCCCTCTTTTTGCTGAGGTGTCGTAAAAGGCGACTAAGGTATCTCTTTAACACCGCAATTCAACCAGGTGTTCAGAGAAAGGAAAACTCGACCAAACCTGCATCCCGCTCCCTCCCGATCGTACTGGTTCTCCATTCCATCGGGCCTGAGGGAGCTCGGACGAGAGAGTGCTTTTCTGGCAGCGCGTCCAGTTATGCACTTAAATATCTCCTGCGCAATTGACTGTTTCCGAAAACTGGACCACGATTTTCATAATCGGCGTTGAAACAGTCGCCGTGGTCGAGACCGGCTAGGACATCATCATATATATTCGGAATCAGCGTTTTTTTAGCGATTCCAAATATAAAAATAAATAATAAAATCAGCTGACACCCAAACTAGGACAACCTGTATCTTGGATATCAGCACAATTCACACAATTTGTTACAGTTTATTACCGCTGCGTAGCTCTAATCTTAACTCAAAACAATACAACAATAATATTACATACATACTAAACAATAGACTATACAAAAAAAAATAGAAAGTGAATAACAATTTCAAAAGAATGTTAATGCTAAAGCCCAAACACATCTATTCCTGTAACAGTTCCTCAGTATCATTATATTTTAGATTCGATAACCAGTCTCTCGCTGTATATATTACTATATCACCAAAAAAGGTCGTTTAAACCAAATAGCCTATCACCCCTCGATATGTTCTTAGATGTAGCGGAGTTAACGTCCAAGAAATTCTGTTACTGGTCTTGCGTAAGCAACATACCAATCGGTAGCTTATCAGCTTCTAGTTCCTTTCGGTGATTCTTCTTAGGGTAGTCGCTTTCGAAACGCTAGTAGAGATCACCGTTTGGTTTCGTGGTTTTGGTGGCGGCCCAAATTGAGGTCCTTACACACAGAGGTGACCTTGCGTTGCCACCCAAATTGTTAATCGCTGGCTGACCACTTTGTGTTCGCCCTCTCGCCGGGTTTAGTTGTGAAAGTCTCTTCCAAACTATTGTCCTGCCGGAAAAAAAGGTAGCTTGTGGAATAACCTTTATTATATATATAATGCACGTTATTATTCTAATGAAGTGATAAAGTTTTATATTGTGTACCTGTCTGAAGTAGGCTTATAATAGCGAAGTTATCAAGGATAGTAAATTTTTGTGCGTGATTAAAAATAATAAATTGTTCATCTATTTAGAACATCATAAGTAAATTCTATAGCTCATACGGAAAAACAATATCATTCATGGAAATCCTGTATTGTCTCGAATATCCATTAAGTATTTTGTTGAACCTTGAAATAAATATATATGAACAAGTCGCAATACATTAATGCAAATGCAAACTGTCTTGTAACAGTTCATGATACACAAGTTTGAAGCAGTCTTTATAAATAATTTAATAAGTTGATTTGTTGTTTCAGATTTCCACAAGAGCTTGCCATACGTGATATCGGGCAGCGTCGATCAAACCGTCAAAGTGTGGGAGTGTCGCTAAGAGCGTTGCCATTTTAGTAACTTAAACTCACCGATGATATCTTTTATTATTTCGCGATTGTTAACTGCAATGAGAGCAACGTTATCCATCGATATGAAATCACGTAGTTTTGGAATATAGGAAAGTCTCATGTAAACATTACCTCATTGTAGTTTTTATGTACATTCGACGATGCTATGTTTCTTGTATCAATTGGCGGTATAGCTTCATAGTGTATTTTTTATTATGTGGCTTGTATTCACACATTCCAGTAATCTATAATAGCTCATAAAAAACAGAATCTGCCTAATTTTATAATAAATTCATGTGATTTTTTTTAACAGTAATTAGCATAAAACTTGTGACGTAGCATTCGTCATGTACCCAATCGGAACATTGGAGTGAGGAGTAAAAAGCTGTGTTATAATTTAACATTTCATTATTCTGTTTTATTTTATAGTTATTTTTTATACTTAAGAATGTTTAGATATAAATTTTATTTGGTATAAATAGTTAAATACAATTGATTTCTTATGCATCCAATCTAGAAAGAACTTGTACCTTGATTTGTTTATTGATAGTTTAGTTTTAACAAATTTGATATTGATAGTTTTCATGACAATCATAATGGTCGTTTGACGAGAACTCATTTAGAACTACATCATTTTCGATACGCCTATGTATATAAATCTAATGTCCGTCTCAGCTCGATACGGTGTTCATTATGTTTGTTAGCTTGAGAGCCAACAGCGTCAATGGATATCTATGGAGACGGATCCGGGCGCATTTATACTGTTAAACGAAACTGCGGAGATATAGAAAGCGCGCTTTTTATAATATCACTTTCATAGGAACTTATTTTAAGTTTTGGCGATTCAAAACTTTAACTATAAGTTAGAGCGTTTTATTTTATTATATTTTTAATTATTTATTTATATACAGTCAGTTTTTAAATGTAACGTCTCAAAATCAAAATTTTTGTCAAGTGTTTATGTGTGGTCTATACGGTATTTGCATCATACCATTGCTATTAATTTGATTTTAATAAATAACAAATCATTTTCATTATAAATTGTCATTCATTAAAACTACGTAATATAAAATGTGTGTGATATTTGATTATATTTTTCACTTATATTTCGAGGTAGCTATATGCAAGGATGCGTTAGTTATTTATTATGGCATTAAAGGATTGGTTGCCCGGTATTTACATTAGGAGTTAGTAGATGTAGTCAAGTATGTATGTTGGTAAATTTAGACGCTTTGTCGTGTTAGTAAGTGCATGAATAAAGTGTACATAAGTTGCCTATGGAATACATCGCTATTACTTTTAGCTATATAATACAATGAAAATATAAGCAACAGTTTATTTGTACAATTGTCGCTTACCATGAGAAATTAAAAAAAATATACGCTTCGCGTTAGTCCGTTTAGCTTAAAATATTTACAAGTTTCATACAACATTCGCTTAGTAAGTGTTAATTATTAAATTAACTATAACCGAGGAGATTATAGTATTAATTTTGTAATGTAAGCCGAGAGAGTGCATAAAAATATTTTTATGTAGTGTATATACACTATATATGTGCGTAACTCTATACGATAAATGTGTCAGCAATATAAAAACATGTATATTACTGGTCATAGTTACGAAATCGTTTTGTTTTTGCGTAGTTCGTACGTAATACGCATTTCATTCAATTAAAGTTTACTGTTAACGTACAAAGAAAATGCAACATAGAAAACAATAGAAGCAGGATTCAAGTAGGAATAAAATAATCTCTCTTGAAAGTGTTCATAAGTTGAAAGAAGTATGTAGCTACTAACACTTATATGGTTTGCTATGTAGCAAGTGATCCCAGGTTTGAAAAAGCGGAAAACAAAAAAAAATACACTTATTATGTTAATAAATATTTTTAGGCACTCCTTCAATATTACCTTATCTTGGCGTAGAAATATAATCTCTTTGAATACAGCAAGGAATAAACGCTTGCAAAATGTATGTGTTAAAATGATAGAAGTTTGTATTACAATTTATCTATAATTCATAGGTATTTGCACTCAAATAGAATGTTAATATGCTTACTTACGATTAGTTTAATATCTCCAACTATGTATGGTTTTCTGCAAAATTATTTTGTAAAATTAGAATATTTCGGTCTTATCGCGTTGTAATGAATAATTTTGAATTGATTTGTAACAATTTGCTAAAATTAGTAAAAAATTAGTCACGAAAACTTAATAGATACTATTTGGTTAAATATTTTGTGTAAATAAAATTATTAAATACCTAATTTATTTTACTTAGTGTTTCTATAAGTTTCACCCAAGGCCCTTTAAATATTTTAAAGCTTTTAAGAATATAATGTATACCGTTGTTTAAATAATAAAATATTCAAAGTGACTGACTGAGTTGTGTAAATTATGATCCCTCAATTGCTTTACATGATTATACACATGCGTTTGTGTGGTCTGTATACACATTTATCTAGTGACTTTATGAATAAATGTGTTTTTGTTCCATTTATTTATAAGCATGTACTGTTTGATATCTATAATCTGGTTTTGTCTTGAAGCTGGTTCCGAAGCGCATCTCGTATTTAAATATTTGGATGGATTATAAAAACGCCGTAGTTTGTTCCAATAAATTGTTTCTATTTGCCGTTCTGGCTCATTTACTGTTTCGTTTGCAGCTACATCTAGTCAGCGTTTGGAGCACACTATAACTAATGTTGCGTCTGCAATAAACGTTTTGTTTCAGAAAAAAAGATCTTATCTTTTTCTTATGCATTACCGATTATTTTTATCATTATCAAACATTATGCTTGTCTATACTAAACATTTTGAGAAAAATTAATCGTAAATACTGTAGTGATTGTATAATTGGTTTGTAAAATAAGTTAATTATTGTCGGAATTGGCCGTTTAAAAAAAAAGTGAGAACATCTAATTTTAAAAGAGATAAAGTTTGATTTGATAGATTGAATGGAAAATTAAAAATAGGAAGGTTCAGATTGATTGTGAAAATTATTTTATAAAAAGATTCCGAATATATATGTAAACATATTTGAAATATATGGGAGTATTAATATAAAAGAAAGTGTTATTATTTTCAAGCGAGTGACCAAACTCATAATAAACACATAGGGAATGTAGACACGCCTGCAAGTGTGTCACAATACACAAGAAAGAAATACAAATAGCTATTTCGCGAAATATGAAACGTTTGATGTGGACGCACCGTGCGAAATATTAGTGTGTGTTCTGTGCCCAAACGTTATAAAATGAATGTGTCATCGACAAATTGCACGCGCTCTTGATTACGTCGTCTGCAAACTTAGATCGTAGCAATCTTCCAATCACTTGCTGTGATCAATATCGCAGAACAGAATACATCTCAAAAACTAATAAATAGTAATTTGATTCGCACTATAAATAAAAACATTCATTTAGATGATGATCCACGATCTTATTCGTGGTTTTGAATTATGCTCTGAGATATTTCTAGCATGTTTTATTATGTTCATCTCAGTATCTCTTAGTGAAAAAGATTTTTAATTATTTACAGCATCAAAATGACAATAGGCTTTAAAAGGTAAAAGTATCCAGGATCATAAAGCAAATATTAAAAATATGAAGGTTCTAAATTGCTTATAGGCGATTGGCGACTAAACTTCAATCCGAAGTGGTTGTATATCTTCTGCACTCTCGCTGAATAATTATTGTTTTCCTATAGTGGCGGTCGGCTGAATGTTCAATATTGGCCTGAGCTTGTGGGTTTTAGCAGCAATGGGATGCTCGGCTGACCGTATGCGATGGAGAATCGATGGTTTTTTTGGCGAGACGCTAGCGGAGTGATGTGTCCCTTGGGTCACTGAGTTTTCCCGCTAATCTACAAAGTCTGCCTCGCCGCTTATATTGTGTGTGTCTTTAGAAATGGTGCAATAAACAACAAATGAAGATGGATTAGATTAAATTAAAATTACGACCGAGATATTGGAGCGTGGCGGGAAGACTTAACAGAAGTTTAATAAATAAGACTTGAAAATAAATTACCTCAGATATGGCTGTATGGCGTTAATGCTTTTGCCTTCCCCACAAAGAGGACAATATAATAAAAAAAGGCATATGGTGAGGTTGAATTACAATTGTTAAAATATATGTTTAGTTTTTTTGACAAAGTAATATATTAAAGTGAAGTCAACATTCAATAGTTCATTTCTTTTATAATAACTGTAAATAATATCATCAAAGTTATATAATAAAAGGTATAAAGCCGCTTTACGGATATACATAGGTGACAAGGTTCTGGGTTCAAGTCTTGGTACCGATAAACTGTTCTGTGATAAGTTTGTCTGGTACCGTTAGTACAAACGCAAGCTTAATTTGGGATTAACCCTTTATGGCGCAAGGCCATTAATATTGTTAATTTTGTAAAAACTAGGTGGTAAATAGTGTATCTTTAACGAAAATAATAATTATAAAAATATTAAAAATGTATCGTTTATAATTCTTAAAAACCTTGCATGTACTAGAAATGCAACATTAGATTAGTACTAAATCATTAAACTTAAAATTAGAAACAGATTTTTAAAAAACATCCTCTTACCCTTAGATTATATAGATAGAGTCCGCTCATACATCGGACATAAAATTTCCGCGCCAAAATTAACACGTGACATGACCTACTAGATGCATTGTGGCAGGTGACGTCACCAGATATAGAGTTGCCACATTCACCCTAAATACCCTTAAAATTAATTATATATTCCAATACGGAATAATGCTAAATTTCTGTCATATATACTATTTCACTCGGCTTGTCTTGAATTAAAAACCATTTATATAATTAACTAGCTGTTCCGGCAGACCTTGTTCTGCTCTTAGATTATTAGTTCTGCCCTATTTCTCTAAAACAAAGTCACATTGTTTTTTTTAATGTTAATAGCTTCCCCGTCAGATTTTATTCTCCCAAACCTATTGGCCTGTTGGCTGTTTCCTGAAAATTGTTTAAAGGAACCTGGCCTTAATGCTATATGTATAAAAATTGACAAATGTTGACATTAATATTTATACGTCACTCAATTGTTTTGCCTTCACGGAACCCGTCCACTAACATTTAAACTTTATGGTATGGTGTTAAAGTTCAAATTGACTTTTAAATATTATTACGAATTTTTTGTATGAGAATATAGAAAAGTGTTGTTTTTAGACTTTTTCTGACAATTTTTTTAATTTTTATCTCCGTAATAACCATCTCCAGACTTCAACAAACACAACAAAAAATAAATCAGCCAAATCGGTTCAGCCGTTCTCGAGTTTCGCGCTTATCAAGACATTTTGCGATTCATTTTTATATTATAGATAGATATACATAAAAGAATTATAAACAGTTCTATGGTACATGATGATTTTAATAATTTTCCATAATATTGAATCAATACTTAGCATGAGGTATAAACAAGGCACCACCCTAGGACTATATATATATATATATATATCATATAGATGTCACGATGTAGGTATAGTGTTATTCCGAACAACCTTGTAACTATTTAAGTATTATTTCCAGAAATATATCAATTAATTAATAATTATTTAATAAATTGGACTTTAAGCAAAAAATAAATATAATTAACAAAGATTAAACACTGATGCTAAAAAATGTTGTAAATGAAAACTATAGTATACTGTACTAATATAATGCCTAAGAGCAATTTATATAATTAGTAAATATTTTTATTTTTTTATTAGTATCAACTATGGACCCTGTTGGGCATGGTATTTATGTAGGCAAGAAGGCTTTAATATATAAATAATAATTCGAAGGCCTAGGCTGATGTAATTAACGAAATGTGCAACGTAGTTTCACGTTCGGTTAATATTGGTATGAAGATCGTTGCAGACACTGGAAAACACATATAATACTTTCATTCCCGAAATATTTTTTTAAAGGAGTAAAAAGATGGTTGGGTGAAAAGAAAGGCAACCATACATGTTGCCTGTTCGATCGTGAAAGCGAGTTCGCATAGTGGAAAAAAATAGGTTATTCGAAGTACTAATTTTACGTAGATAAAGACATGGGCAAAAACTAGTATTATATATTGGTGACGTACTCATGCATATTAAGAAGTATACAACTTTTCAACTCTTAGATCACTATACCTCAAAAATGGCAATTCTTAGGAGAATACATGTAAGCAAAATTGTTACAGATAATTGCATAATCTACAATTTTGAAATACATATTTTTATTTAGTTTTGTTGAAACATGTAAAAACCCATATTTGTGAACTTAAATAACTTTTTTGTTGATATGGGATCAATGGGAATGGTGTTCCCAACATTCGTACCAGTTTTCAACTCTATGCGATAATCATAACCACGTATTTTGGCCGGGCCAATAGCAATTAGCCCAAAATAAAAATACGAAAAAGTTTACACAAATAATAGATATATTTTTCATCAACGTAGTGATTAATAACAACTATATTGTACTTGATGCCAGCTAAAGACAATAAAAATTAATATGTTCGTGTTAAAGCACAGGTTAGATAAGTCCCTAAAATTGGGGAGTTTTAAAAAGTAAAAAACTGGCAACATTAGCAGTTAAAAATTATTGTTATATTATTGACGTTTTTTCAAAGGAATGCAAATATATTTCACTGTTTACCTATGAAAGGAAATTTTACTATTGCTTCCGAATTATCACTGAAAATTTCTGCACAATTTGACAGCACACCACGCCATAATAAAAAAATATAACAGAGCACAACACTGCACCGTTTCCAAGTGACAACTGTCGTCCATGAGAAGTGTGTCATGTAGTATTACATGCCATTCACTTGAACTGTTTTGTGCGGCTAGTACTACTAGGTTGCTCTTACCGTTTACTTACAAAAATTTCAACAGTGAAATATTAGTATTTCACCAAGAATTAATTTTTCGTAAATGAAATTGAAAACCTGAAAACAGGCGTGTATTCGTTCGACACTACAATGAAACATCATTACCCATAAGTCTCGTCATTTAGTGAGTTGAATTGTCACTAAATCGTAAGAATGCTTTGTTGGTGCCGTATAACACCAAGCAAAGTCAGTCTGTCGGCATTTATTTTATTGTTGCTTCTATTTGAGTAGTATGTTGCAGAAATACAACACGGCGCCATAAAGGGTTAAGTCAATGTGTATAAATATTTATTATGAGAACATAGTTCGAATTCAACATTATAGTTAACTGGCTACACTTTAATGTCAAATTGTATTAGATGATATTGACATTTGACAGATCATCGAAATAGTTGGGAAAACGCGGAATGGAATGTAGGATCCTGCATTGGAAACTTAGAAGTTTATTGTGAAAAATCTAATAATTTTGTGTTTTAAATATAACAAAATGGATATAGAGGAATGCCTAAAAGAGTGGGAAGATTTAGTAGCTGATTATAAACGCTTGGAGGTACAAATTTCATGCATTTTAAATAATTACTCCCTCTTTCTGAAATCTGTTTTAAAGAAATTTGTCCTTTTATCTGAGACCAATTAAATTGAAGTTTGTTTTAGTATAGAACAACAAAAAATATCTTAAAATTAATAATTTTGAACAAAATTGCTATTTATTCACCTAAGCATTCATTATATTAAAGTATGGATACGTAAATATTATTGCTCCAAATAGAAAAGTATTCGAAAATTGTTTCATTGCATCTTGCAAATTTATAATGTACCTGTAATTTTAGATCATAAATCTTAAAAAAACGCGCTGCCGAATAAGCTTAGCGCGACAAAACGCGTAGAATAGAAAAAAAGAAAACTTCTATGTAACACTTGGCTAAGGACAAATAAAGGTGGATAAACATGCTTGAATCCCGTCCGCGTAATTTTCTGAACAAAATCTGTTTAACCAGATATGCTTCTCTGGCCATAACAATTCCTTAAGTACCAAGTTTTGGAACATTAATTTATTTTTACTAGGATGGCATGAAATCGTTTTTATTATTTCATATTATTAGTTAATACTTTTAAGAAATATTGTGGTTATCTGTAATATGTATTGACTTTAAATATATTGTCCACATGTATATATTTGAAATATAATAATCAGTTTGTCTGTCTAGTTCGGAGCGCTATTGTCTGTGTACTATTTCATCTGCTGATTGTTATTTTTTAAGTTTGTACTCTTAGTTTTTTGTATAATAATTCTTACTATCAATAGTTGGATTTAGTGAAAGGTTCCAAAAGCAATTAGCAAAATAACTTCTTTAGTATCTTTGTAAGAACACTCAAATCAAAGAAGCTTGATTTATTTGTGGCTCCTGGAGTGACACTTAAATCAATAATTTACTTAAGTGTGTTCAAAAGTAAATTGATCATTTTTTTTTCAAATATACAAGAATGATTGAGTGGACCTTTTTGAAAATCAATCTGAATGTGAAATAAACTACAATAAGTTCCCTATTCACTGGACAGCTTGGCTACACAGCCAAAGGTATACTCATACCTCTGTAAGATTTTGGTAGCTGCACCATTAAAATATTATAACAATTAGAGAAAGTTTTATAAGTGAAAAAGTATGCTATGCTTCTTTTAAAAATAAAATTACTTTCAGATTTATGGGACATACTGTTAAGTAACACTTCAAGAATCTAAAAATAATTCTTAATACTGTAAATTGAACACAAAATTAATTAATTAATTAAAAAAATAATTTTTTGAATTAGTTAAAATAGATTTAACAAAACTATTTGTTATGGTTACAAAAAAAAACACATAATGCTATTAGTAGCATGGTGGACTAATCTTTAGAAGTTGGTCCATTTTGAAGGGAAAAATATGTAGTTATTATAAAATTTATTTAAAATGTTTTTTTTTTATGGAATTCGCTGTTTTTGACACAAAATATTTAATAATTTTTACTTATGATGATACCTTACAGAATATAAAATTATTTATGACCCTATTTTTTTTTAAATAATTTTAGTCTATAAACAAAGACTACACAGCAAAATTGGAAGAAGTTGGAGAATTGCAAGCAACATGTCTGAAAGAACTAGAACATCAGAAATATCGCATGTCTATCATCACAGGTGCACTCAAGAGGTCAGATTAACTCTATTGCTATAATAACATATTTCCTTGTTTACAACTAATGTTGATAGTGGTAGATTGGTTCCTCATTACTGCTATTATTTTATTTTCTTAGTGTCTCTTTATGTAGAAATTCTATAGCTACATATTGCAATATAAAAAGTTGTCTTAATGGTATCTGATAATTTAAAGATAATACAATTATACAATGCATAAGATAATAATCAGTTCCTATTTGTTTTTCATAACTGGTTCTTAATAAAACGTTGTACAGACTAAAAGACACAAAATTTTTGTAATAAGTAATTCCATAATTTGAGATAAAAATAATACATAGCACATTATGAATTTTAATAATGTTTTTATTTTATTACTGTATAATAAAATACAGTGAAATATTTATAATCACTTGTTATTGAAGTGTATGTTTTTGTTACAAACATAATTTCAAAAGTTAATTAGAAGAAATAATGGTCAAGCACATGTACAAAATTTTACATAGTGATTGCATTAATATGATTACGCAAACCTGTCAATAACAGGCTAATCAATCATATCAGGAGATTAATGGCTTTACATTTAATAACTAAATACTGGAATAAATACCTATCTACTCTCTGATAATTGATAGTTATCAATTGGTTTTATCAGTTGATAAAACGGATTTATAAAAACATTGCACCCTTGTGCAATTTCCACTGTACCTATAATGTGTAGCTTTGATTCTTCTTTATGATAAGGATAAATATTTTCATAGTCAAAATGTTATTAAAGTAGCTTCTTTTGTCATCATACTTTGTAGTTGGTAATAATTATTATTCACTGGGAAGAATCAATTGAATGGTATAATATTCAAGAAGCGAAAGAAGTTTGCAAAAATAGAGAGAATCTCTCTGCCTACCCCATTAGGGAGTTGGGGGTGATGAGAGATAGATATGATATTAGAAACTTTTAGGAGTTATTATATCTTTCAGAATTGATGTTGTATTCAATGGAACTTTGAAGTACAGTGTAGACTCGTTGATAGATCAGAACATACTGTTTTGCAGATATTCTTTTCTCACAGCCTTGGGTCTAACTGAGACGGTATGCATATCAGATGTGTTAGCGGCAAAACAACACAGCAAATCACTGTGAAAGATTGGCTATTGCAATATTGCTAAAAAGGTGTTACACTTTAGAAATTGTTAATAAAAGACCGCAATCAACAAAGACATTTCTAGAGCTTAGTAAACCTAAACATATTAAAATAATGATACAATAGACACATTTTGTGTACCTACAAACTTAAATGTTTAACAAGTTTATAAAGCGATTTCATAAGGACCTAAAAATTTTAATTAAAATCTGCAAGCTGAATATTTTTGATAATGATTTAAGACTTAAAGTTTTAAATGACATCTATACAATTTCCATATTTGAAAGTCTTAAAAATTATAATTGTAGATACTTAACATATCATAGGCAAAATTCATAGTTTGATGTTTCATTATATATTATGAACAATACCTATTAGTCAGTCTATATCTAAAGCAAGCGAAGTTTACACTATAAGCTGAGTGTAATTATCAAAATGATTTTCAAGGTCATTCATGCGAGATCCAATTCAACACTCTGTATTCTCCAGTGTATTACATCATGATCATAGTGACCCCTTGCATGTTTATTTTTAGAAATACCTAGACCTTATATATCTAATGTCACTAGCCACATATGGCTTGAGATTATATATCCATGATAAGCAATTAATTAAATCATATTCAGGATTCAGTAATAAGAGTAGGTACAATTTATTGCCTTCAAATGTTTGTTTTTCTTCATTACTTTTTTTTAACCCTGGTCAAACATTCTTCAATTATAGATTATTTCTGTACCTGGTGGACTATCAAACAAAATATCTTTTGTTTATGTATCATTGACAATTATAAAGTTGAAGAAAAACTGAGTGTATGAATACGTTTTTGAACCACTGTATGTTTATTTGTACATTGACAGGCTAGAAAAGAAAGGCGTGCAAAAAGATGATCGCTTCACGAACCTAGAAAAAGAGATAATGAAAAGGAAAGCGATGCTTCATGAAATCAAAGCGACTCTACCGAAACAGAACAGTTTGTATCTTCGTATCATACTTGGCAATGTTAACGTGTCTATATTGAACAAAAATGATAAGTAAGTTAACTTTTTTATGATAAACAGTAAGTTAAGTTATGTAAAAAACAATGTTGGCCAATTGTATTATACTTTTTAGTTTTTTTTTTAATTATTTAAATGGTAACATAATAATCATTGAAATTGTGTTTTAAATTCTGTTGAAATTATTTATTTCATATTATATCAGATTACAGAAGTTAAGATGCCACATAGTTCCCTCAAATGTAAGGGTAAAATTCAAAAGTTTCAAGATTTTTGAAGTTATTTTAGTTAATTTACAAGATCTCTACATTAAACTCCAAATAAAAAAAAGACTAACTAAATGAGCATAATTTATTAGCTGGTTTATTTATTATCAACCAAATCTGAAACAAAAGTTGTGTTTCAGGTTCAAGTACAAAGACGAATATGAAAAGTTCAAGTTGATACTTAGTGCGATTGCGTTTGTTTTAGCTGTAGGCAATTTGAGTATCGACTTCAGGTGAGTTAATTTTTCTGGATATTTTATTATATTGGATACATGTTTTCATTTTCTATGCTAGATCAAGGCCTAGGGGCCTAGACAAAGTAACGGAGTCTATCCTCGATATCTTGTGATATCGTTAGTAAAATGTATGGAATTGACAATCCCGTTCCATATATCATGTAATCTACAATAGCTAATCGAAATTAGCTAGACAACTTTGTCTAACTAATTCCTTACTACCATTGTTTTCATACAAATACGTGGTCGAGTGGCATTTTCGCAATAGAAATTTAGCGAACGCAAAGATCCTATAAACCACTAAACAAAATGGCAATTTATAGCGATGTTTAGATCATTTCACATTTATGAATTTAAAATTAAATACTTACGCTTTATAAATATATAATGATAATAAAATTTTTATTTTAATACCTACTAATTACTTAGTTTTAATGAGTTTATATTTAATTTTATGAAAATAATAAATACATATATATACAGTGTAAACTCCATATAACGTCACTCGATATAACGACAAACTCCCTAAAGCGTCGATATCACTTGGCTTTGGTTGGTTTAGCTTGTTTCCCATACAATGATACACTCTATATAGCATCACACCCACTCGCAATAACGACAGCAATTTAATAATATAAAGTACTTTTTAAGCTAAGATGACTTTTAAGTTGCCAAAATTAGTAAAAACTGGGCAGCTGTGTACGTTCTTTGGTCGGTTTATTCTCCTAGCCCGTAATAAACTTGACTATCGGCATTACACATACCGAACTCTCTAAGAAATCCGTTCTTTTGTTTACAAATTGGGATTGCTTGCACGTGTTGACTGTTGTTAGTAGGAGTCATGGATTATCTATACGTTATCATATTCTTAGTTACTCACAAACTTTCAAACTGTAAACATGGTAAGTAAGAGTTTAGAACTTTTTATTTTTCTAATACAGATTTTTCTTCTCTCCATTTAACGACAACTCTCTATAACGTCAAAATATGCACAGTCCCTTGAGGGTCGTTATATAGAGTTTGCACTGTATATATATATATATATATATATTTATTTATTATCATAAGTTGTTCAAGTACGTTTTTGTATATATTTATATTATATTATTAATTAAATAATATATTAACAGACACGTAAAAAAACTTGCCTTACCGTGCTTTTTCGAAAATACCTAACATTGCTTTAATTGGCTGAACATAAGGATGGGATAAACGATAGCTTGACTATGTTACTTGGTCTACTAAAGGCACTTCATTGTCATTAGAACGAAAACGAGATTCTAATCGGATTTGTTTCGTAACGAAACTACATTGTCTAGGGCAGGGGTCGGCAACCTTTTGAGCCACAATTTTCTTTACACACACTTTCACAATTTTTAAAGAGCCACAATTTTGTTTCTTGTCAACAATAAATAGTACTTGTATAAACAACGTTAATAACGACGAATTATTTAAATATATTTATTATCATTATTCGTCCAAATCACACAACATACTTTACACATGATAAATCTTTTTTTTTGCTTTTTTGTAATTAAAAACAACTCAATAAAGATTAGATCTTTAACGATCTAAAATTGAAACCGCCAAAAAGGCTCCGAACATTATTACATCCCAGACTGTACCTACTAAATATTATACTAAAAAATATTAAAACGCTTTGTCGTGGCGTTTCGTATTTCCTCTTATTTTAGAATTTTATTTGAGTACTGTTATTTTCTAGAAAATAATTATATATCCTAATGTGTGTAAATACATAGTATTTATAAAAAAACACATAATTTCAAATGTGTACACTTGGCGAAAACGGAAATAATTAGGTAATAGAAACAATAGTTTTCAAATTTAGTGAATTATACATAATTCCCTAGATAATGGAACAAAATTATAGGCCCTAAGATACGATGTCATACTGATAGTGTATGTATAAAAATTTCTATAGTAATTTTCATAAAATGCTAAATTTTTATTTATTTTATGCAAAATTAAGGAACAAACTGATTCACAAGAACTCTCGACAATCAAAACTGTGATATTTTTTTGTCATTTTCATAAATTCATGAATAAAAGTAAAATATCGTCATGTTTTATCCCTTTCGAGATGAGCAGAGATACATTAGGCAGAAGGGGAATGTAGATTTTTTTATGACTCGTGCGTATGTATTCGTTAATTTTTCTTAGAAAGATTTGAAAGAGGATAAATAGATTTAGTGACTTCTGGAATTAAATTATCCAATTTGGAACAATATGCAGATGTACATCTAGTGATTTATTCAGCAATGCTTTCTTGTTTCTTACAATTTTTCCGTTTTGCAGGCCCCTTCAATTGATATTGATATTTTTATTAGTTTGGTACTACTGTACTCTGACGATACGCGAAAGCATCCTCAAAGTGAATGGCTCTAGGATTAAAGGATGGTGGCGTCTTCACCACTTCATATCGACAGCTGTCGCTGGTATATTGTTAATCTGGCCACAGAATCAAGCTTGGGAAGAATTTAGGCATACATTCATGTGGTTTATTGCCTATATCAGTAAGTAAAATATAATTTGAATATTAATTAAACATTCGAGATATTTCTTTATTCTTCGGAATTAATTACTTGTTATGACAATAATTTTTCTGTATTCATTCATCTATGTTTAAAGTTATTTTTTCCTACAAAATTATATTATAGTAAACTTTTCTACTAGAGAAAAGAGTTTGGTTTACTTACAGGTGATCGAATTGTCACAAAGAATGTATTATTTTATTCTCTGATTGGCTGAGATTTATAGACGCTATTTCGAGTTTACTTAGCAAATTCGTTTTGACAAAAAATTGAACATATAATAGGAACTTAAGTATAGCTATAGCATTCGCAAAGCCAAGTCCATGTTTACAAAATCGGTGACTTACCAAATCCTTTGACATTCATTGAGTAATATGAATTGTAATGATTTAGTAAAGTCTAAGCAAATTTAAAGTTGCTTCTACAAATCTCAGCCTTAGATCTTCATTATAATTCACAACATGTCTTGAAAATGTTTGCAGGCGTAGTTCAATACATGCAATTTAGATATCAGAGTGGAGTTCTCTACAGGCTGAAAGCCTTGGGCGCGCGGCATAATATGGACATTACAATCGAGGGTTTCCATTCCTGGATGTGGAGAGGATTATCTTATCTTCTGCCATTCCTATTCGGAGGTTATATATTCCAGTTATATATAGCTTACACGCTATACAACTTAAGTTATCATCCTGAAGCTACTTGGCAGGTATGTAGTTCTCTATTTGTTAAATATAATCTAAGCTCTTCCATGCTTAACTTAGATGAAAGTAACCATTCTGACGTTTAAACATTAATTTTATATAATAAATTATCGTACATTTAGTAACGAGGGAAATTTACAATACCCACTAGGTAATACAGAATACTTAAAAATCGGTAATAAACTTTTATTGAGTTTAACTAACTGCAGATTTTTTACTGTCCATACAAGATAATGAACGTAAAAAAGGTTGAGTTCATTCTTGCAAAAAAAGAAAATGTTTCTCAATTTAGTAACTTTTTATAGAAAGTTCACGTTTGACCAAAAATCTTTTTATGTGAATTTTATTTGAAACAGAAATAGTAAAGGTAGTATTGTCGTATTTCTTTTAGTTAAGAATTTTCCATATTGTTCTTGTAAATAAAAATTTTGTGTTACATGAGGTACGCCTGACCAATTTGATTAGCAGATCACTGATACCTTTGTTAACTAACTGAATTTCAATATTTGTTGTAAACCAAAAAATTTTAAAGTTCAGGAATGTGACAAAGGAACGTTAAGGGCATTTCTAACTGGTTAGATGTATATTAGAAATGATCTATGTAATTATTATGCGACCTAATTAATTTCGAAGTAATAAGGTTATTTTTTTGAAAATGTATTTGTAATATTTTCCCTCAATTTATTATTACACATATTCTCCTGATTCCAGCATTGAAATAAAAACAATTTCAATGTTTTGATTTAATCTACGTTAATGTAAAATGGAAATTTAGGGTCTGAAAAATATCCATTGAATACAAAAGAGTTCCCATGGCGATTTATACAGTAATTAATTTATATAGATTTTTATTGGTATATTTATTAGACTGAAAAAATAATTTAATATAAGATCGATATCATCGTGAGAAATTTTTATTTATCACATTTTAATTATGACATTGCAAGGTCTGGTTTTAAGTTTTTTTTGTAAATAAACGGTTTGAATAATGTTTGTAAACAAGTTTGAATTTAGAGTGATGTAATTGTTGTTAAGATGAGAATTTATAAACCGATCTTAGGTCTTTCATTATTGAGAAAATACTGATGTACTTTAAACAACGGTTTTGTGATCACGTTTCGATATCATATATACCTTTTTACGATTACTAGACACGAAAATATATGAAACTGAAAATAGTTGACATGCATAACTATATATACAAATATAATAAATGCTCTAAATATGTAACAGAATTGAAAAAAAAAATGGCAAAATAGTTGATATTCAATTAAAACAAACAGTTAAATATTAAACTGGGATCCAGGGACCGGAGCACAATATCAAAGCGGCCCGGATGCCGGCCACACAGCCTATAACCAGAACAATCCGGTTCAAACCAGAATATATGGTACCTTTACTGTAGTTTTAACGTGTATAGGTTAGAATATTAAGAATATTTTCGTGTAACGATTGAAAAACAGGTGGCAGCGTTAAGTATATCATTCCTGTTGATCGGCATCGGGAACACGGCGACAACGCTCATGGTGATACCGCAAAAGCTCAACGAACAGGTACGCTGCTACTAAGGAGCCGAGGAGCGCAACGCACAACTGTACGCACGCCTTTATTATTCCCTAATGCAGTGTGAAGATATACATAGTGCTTCTTTTATAAGCTGCTTTGCTGATGTTATACATCGCTAACTTATCAGAAAAATGTGTCATCTCAAAAAACCCAATTAGACAGAAAATAATATTATAAAGATCCAGAAAAAGATCAAAAACTATCTGATAATTTAAGTATTTATATTACAATGTTTTATTTTTGAGCATTATTTTCATTTTACATACACAAACTTGATAGGCATTTTTAGACGCCTCATTTCATATGAATAATATTTCTAGAGCGTTTTTTCCCAATTGAAAATCACCGAGAGCTTAATGCGCTGAATATGTGTGATGATTTTGATTTCTTTTTCAAATAAATTCAATGTGTGTGCATGCGTTTTCGTGCCTACAACAGTAGTGAAAAAATCATAAAAAACAACGAACTTATCTAAGAAGAAAAAAATATCGGGTAATTTTTGATCGATAAAGTTAAAGTTAAGCTAGTAATGCAGTAAAATTTGTTTAACATTCTACAGTTGTGATTAAAATAATTTTATACTATAGTTTCTTTCAGATGATACATTGTTCAGATAAACGAACCACATGATGTTATTTGAATAGTTATTATTGCCTAATTAGATAGTAGTTGTAATTATGGGGAAATAAATAGCCTATGTTGTGATAATGAGAAGTTACATAGAATATTTTTTTAAAGCAAATACTTTTTCAAAGATATTATACATCAATATAGATAATTTTTTATTTAAGCGTTGATATTCAATTTTTTTATTATAAAAGTAAAAAGTAATGTATTTCTATTAGAAAACGTAAAAAAAATTTGTAGTGTATTGATGTAACAGAAATTTATATTAGGCATCATTATTGCAGTTATTTGTTGATGTGTTTTATTATGCAGCATAAGGCACTAGATTAGAGGTTATTGGTCAATAAAAACATCACGAATGATGTGCTTTATTAAAATAAGAATATGCAAATGGTGGTACCTACAATACATAATTAAGTCGTGTATATAAAATTGAATGTTTTCAAATAATATATATATTTTTTTTAACTAAGGTTGTTGGTGTATGTGATATATATTCTCGAATAATTACAATTATAAAATGTATTCTCGAATACTCGACTAGTCAATCTTTGGTCTTAATTAAAAATATATTAAAACTTTGTCATCTCACTAACTCTCTAGGGCATATTCATATTTCTGATAATTATATGCTCTTCTGGTGATCATCGCTCAAATAGTGTTTCCATTATAGGTGTAAAATATTAATCTTACTTTAGTATCTTATCAGAAATTTTGACGTTTTTCTTTAAATAAGTTTCTAATCTAAAAATTACAAATCAATATGAAATAACTAATATTTCAGACTATTATCAAGCTTTGGTATTGGTTTTGTTATAAAAGCGTTTCTCAACCTGGGATCGGCGGAAAAATGGGAAATTAAAAAATTATAGTCTGTAGTGACGGCTGCTAATGCACTGAATGCCTAATAAAATTACTACACCTAACAATGTTCTAGAAAAGTTATAGTGATTTTCACATATAGCATTTTCCAGTTTTAAAATGGAAAGACGTGTGTCACATGGTGATAGGTGAATATTCTTTAACTCACAGAAACACTGCATTAAGATATCTATTGCTGAGATTTACAGAATAATATAGACCATTGCAAAAAATAACAGTTGTATTATGGTCTACGGACCATAGTAAAGTGACGGATGTTAGTGGTCCGCCTTTATAAAAGGTTTAGAAACGCTGGTATAAGAGTATATACAATTATCGCAAATAGCTTCAAAGCTTTTAATAGCATCAATATCGCATAGTTAATTATTTTTATCAAAGGTGCTATCTAATTGTCTACATTCTTTTTTTTTGGGAAATTTAATTTCTTATAAAATTACAAACTAATATTTTGTATTTTGGGTATATAGTTTATTTTGTATCAGTATAGAACGACCACAAAGAGGTTGACAGAAGTTGTATTTGTTTATAAAATTGCTGGATTCTATTTAAAGGGACTTTAGAATTGTTTTCTTCTTTCCAGTTGTATTTATCTGTCATATAAAAATAAAATTCCTTCATTTTGCTCTTGAAAATTGTATTAAATGCATGCCAATCTCACATTTTTACTTTATTATTTTTATTATTTAGTTTGTAGTTTTTTTTTAAATTATTTTTATTGATGTAGTCTTAACAGAATGGTGTTAATTATGTTTTAGGTTTCATATATTTGTAACACTGCAATTGCTATTGATATCCGGATCTTTTTGAAATTGATTCCTAAGCAATCTAACGCTTGCTTAATGCTTATTTGGAAATTTGTAACTTACCGTTAATTAGTATTTATTTTCTACATGAGTAACATTACTTGATATATACGTTACTATATATCAAGCGTGTGTAATGTTTCATCATTTGTATATAGGTAGTCTTAGATATTTCAAAAATAATTTCACATAAATACCATCATTCACAGTGCATCATTTTATTCCAGTTTTATGGAACTTGGTATCAAATTAAACTAAATTATACAATTATTTATATTTATTTGTAATATTTATTTTAAAAATTAAAAGGCAATGATAAATAGACGTTCGTAGTTTTAGATGCTTCTAAAAAAATATTTTATATCTAATATTAATATTTGAAAAATTGTTTAATTTTAAGGTTTTGTCTTAAAGTATTTTTAATGCCCTTGAAATAATCTCAAATGAACGAAAACTTTTTTGTATTAGATATTTTACAATAATAATTATTTAGGACTTATGGTGTTTAAAAATGTTTATAATTTAAAATTATTACATTTTGATAAATCCCAGTTTTTGTTTATAACATTCCATTTTTGGATTGTCCTAAGGTTCCTAGTAGATTTTAGTAGTCCATTTGAGATTAAGTAAAGCTATAATTTGATTTTGTTTTTTGCGATGGATACTATATTTATTGGCTCATTTTAATACAATCCAAAATATAGTTTAGTTTTTCTATTATTTTTGCACAATTTTTCTAATAGTAACTTTAGTTAAAGTACGATCTACATTTTTATTTAAATGGTTTGTTTGTAATACTATCTTAAAAACGAATATATTAAAGATTTAAAAAGATTAATTTGTTCAATTATTACTACAATTTTGGTATAATTCTTTTATAATGATCCCATCATTTACCTACAAAGACATTTCAATGTTTCAGGCTGCCTGATAACATAAATTAATAATTTTTCAAACCATGTCTCACTAATAAAAAATATCCTTAATTTTAAACATTTCTGACGTCACGCATAATTGTCATGGGATTATTTATATTTTTGAGATCTATCGTGGATAGACAAAATATTGATGAATTGTACTATGAAACTTTTGGATACTTGTGAATAAGTTAATGACGTCGATAACACTCAAAACGATGCTTTATAAACTGTATGTTAGATATACGCATGTGTGTTTGGTGAAACGTGATGACTTAGTAGTACTTTTTGTGTTTTAACCTTTAATTTATATTGTTTTTTTCCCCTCAAATACTTCTCTGCTGTAACTCCGTTGTATCATTTGCAATACTAATATATTTGTTTTGCAGTACGTAAATGCGTTGTTTGAAGTTTTATTTTTGTTTGCAACTTTCGGCAGGTGTCGTACTTAGCTGCTTTATTTCTCACGTTACACTGTTGCAACATGTATACATTAGTGCGGACTGTGCGTAAGAAAACGCAAGGTGCGCTCAAACTGCGCTACAAGTTACGCGCTATTGCCTATCGCCTCTCCAATGAGATCGCTGTGCTGGTATGTGTTCACTCGCATCATATGTATGTTGTAACTTGAATGGTCGAACGCGCGTCTTTCGCCATTGACTGTATTGCACATATCCACAAGGCAGTCTGTACTTTTTTTTGTTAACCCGGTGAAAATCCTTTCGGAACATTAGGGGAGTGGTGAGGGCCATTCGCCCGGTGTGTTGGACTTGCACCGACTAAAACCACCGGGTGCCAGCACTGTTTACTTCCGAGGGAAGGCAGTCTGTACCTTCATTACGGCGTCGCCGGGACCGTGACCCCAGGACTATGATAAGAGGTCTTTCAAAAAGGCCGTTAATAATATTTTATAATTTCGGCAATGCAATAACCATTTTCGTTGCGTTGTAATTGTCCTTGGGTGGCGTTAGTGTAATTTTCAAATACCCTCCATTTGTGGTAGGTATTTCTTATAACCGCACTGAAAAATTAGCGCATTCATTCATAATGCAAACCGTAAAGGAAAAAATACACTCCTAGCGTTCATAATTACTGATTTGGGAACCTTTAAGAGGAGAGTGATTAAGTATTTGTTGGGTGAGCGCGTTCCGTCATCAGCCTCATCTACAACCAGGTGGGATGGAAATTAATGTTTGATGTTTATCTTACCATCAAGTTATCAGGCCATCAACAAACATTGATAACAGTTTAAAAAAAAATAGTTGTAGATTCGAATCCGGAATCGTCTTCTGGTTTATGTATAGATTCGGCTTTAATTGCTCCATGGACTCGCTGGTAGAGGAAAATTTTGTCAAGAAACCTACGTGTCATCTAACAAGAATAGTTGTGTCACCATTATTGTCATTTCAATACCTACAATATTGATATTGCAAATGTAGAATAACTTATGCTAAATAATACAATTAAAATACAGAATAATAATACCATGAGGTAAGTATTAATGTTGCTACAGCGACATAAAAAAATATTAACTCGAATTCGCAACTGAATACTTATGTAAATATAGACATAATACTACGATAATATGAGGTAAGATTTAGTTAGTGAGGATCAGTTTGTGTGTTTATGCTTTTATAAAAACAATGAGAGTAACCAAATGATTTTAGCTAACTAGTACTTTTTGCGTGATACCGTAAAAGGCTTTTGATAGTGTGAAAAATTTTTTGAAGCTGCCCTCTTTACTGTCGTAATAGGTATTATATATGCTCTATTTGTAGTTCTGCTGATTTGTACAAATCTTAAATATTTAAGTTAATTTTTTCTAAGTTTCTCTTATTAGGTTTTTTTAGAGAAAATTATAAAAATATTGTAAGCAAAGTCCTATGTTTGTTGTATTTTAACCTGAGGGCTCTTTATTCTCCTAAAAATTTAGGTCCTAGACAAAGGAACATCCTATCAGAGATTATGCTAATAAAAAGTAAAAAAATGTGTGGATTTAACAAAAGCTAAAGTCATCATAGAGCAGTCACAACTCGATCTCACTTTCAGGAATCTTATGCCTTTGGAAAATATTTAATATTAGTAATATAGTTCATAGTTATTAACAGGGTTTTTGTCAACTTTACAGGACCATAAATGGAGACAGAACAAAGTCGAAACGAAATCGGAATAAAGGAATGCGTGGCCTAAATGTGACTAATTAAGGTGTTTAAATGGACGAATGTATCAAATACTAATATCAACATTTTATTAAATTCATAGAATCTAATTTATATTTTGGTATATCATGGTGTTTCGCTAATATGTGCTTGAAAGTGTTGTATTCTCTGATGTAAATATAGTTATTTAATTATTTTGATGTTTCACTCATATCTGTTTATACATCAACAATGTTCAGCAACTTGTTTTCAATTTACTTGGCACAGGCTAACACTAAAGTGCACATAGTTTAGTAGGGAAAAAACAAACATTTCGCGATCTGAGGGGCTATTCTTGTAATTTAAAATCGTTTAAAATATTTTTTTATGAAATCACTTATTTTATCAACAAATATTTATATTTTATAAATATTTATATCATATATTTTTTTTTATCAAAAAATACATTATATGAAAATAAAAAACGTCAAATTTGATAGTAGATTTAAATGAGAAGAAATACATTGAGAATACGAGAATTGGCCTTCTGATAGCTACAGCATCAGATCATTTTGAGTTCTTATTACTTTAGTATCAGAAACAAAACTTTTTATCAACTAAACTTTACTAACAATAGTATCCTCATTCGGGTGCGTGCTATCTTTCACTCAACTTTTACAAGCTATTTATCACTTTATCATATCACCATTTCATTTATAAATGAATGTTAACAGATACAATTAATTGTGTGGCATTAATCAAACTTTCCAAAATTATTTATGTACACGATTAACCTCTTAAAACGTGTTCAAAATCAGGTTTAGGTTGTAAAACGGTAAAGCGAGAATTTGAAGTGAGAAACTTGTCTCTCTCTATACATATCAGAAACTAAGACAGATTTATAAGACGTTACTTCGACCTTGCTTAAACTACTCAAACAAAACAAATTTTATTATTTAGTGAAAATATATGGTTAGACACAGACTTTATCAATTTTAATTTGTCACTGCGAATATTCAGCTCTTTGTCACACGAACTTATATTCTGACTAAAGTAGCAAGTATAAATTTTGGTCTAACGACCCCCTCAAAAGAAAGGAATTTATTCTTGCGTTACCAGTTTATTTTTGATTGTACGTCGAACTCTATTAGCCTTTGTAACACGTTAAAAACGACGTGTACCTCCGGTGGCTCACTCCTGAATGGTACATCTGGCGGCTCCATCCTTAACGTGTTAATTGTAATTTGTAACAGCATAATATTACAGTTTAGTTCACTCTAGCACGTATTCATACTGTTGATAATTGATTTTTGCAAAATGTTTAATTCTCTTATTAGATACTCTAAACAGGTAGTACTTCGAAAATATACTATTGACAAGAATAAATAATATTTACGTATAATTAGACACAATGACGTAGACCCAAAATAAGCTTGAGCTTGTATTATAGGTACTAGTTTAATGACACTTGTATGCAACTACATCGATGACTCGCGAGAAACTTATATTCTGCTAATCACAATGCAGTTTGCCCGAACTGGGACACGAATCCAAGACGTCCAGTGCAGCAGGTATGGTCACTACAAACTGCGCTTTCAGGCACCTATGACTTTTGACAAAATGACGCAGACCTTTCAATTTACTAATGTCCGATAGTATAGGTTTATATTATATTAGGATTGCTTTAATAATTTCACAATTTCATTAAATTTCGTTTAATGAAGTAGAAAATTAGGAATTTAAAAATATCGGTTTTAGACACTGATCACCAGTTTTGATTGTCTTAAATATAATTTACTTAAATTAACTATGACAACATGATATACGTTTCTCATTTTCTATTATACAACAAAATGAATTTCCCTTGAAGAAAAAAAAAACATTGTCGAATTAAGAATGTAATCATAACTTAATAAATAATTACTCTCGATATACACAATATATTTTTAACCGAGGGTTTATTATCATGCCATTCTCTATGCTCATAGAAACAGTTCAAGTTTAAAATTATTATTTACAAAAATACAGCCTTAGTATTTGTGCAAGAATAAACCAAATTAGCTTCTAACTCATCACGATAAACACAAATAATAATAGTAACTATCGTCAGTCATCATTTTCATCCATTGAATTGTAATTTATATTATCATCTACATCTGAATGTTCACTTTCCTCACTGTGATCTAGGCGAGGCTTTTTTATAAGAAGTCCTTGCTTTTGTAATTTTTCTATAGCTTCTAAAGTGGTTCGTTTCATACCACTCTGTTCACTGCTGTCTTGAACTTGTTTAGTTTGACTAGTTTTAACCACTCTCAGCCCAGAAACACTGTTTAGTTTACTTAGATGTTGCGAACTGGCACTCATTTCTGTTTTCATTTGTGATGACGTAACCGTGGAATTACCTTTTACAGTTTTTGACGTAAAATTAGACTTGCTCATTTGCATAGACGCTGAGTATTCAGTTTTCACTTCATCATTATTACCTAATACTGGGATATCAGGCCCAGGTATGAGTGATTCTTTGGATTTTTTAAAACAACTAAAATGTCCGGTCTGATCTTCAGAATTAGGCTTTTTGTTAGATGGCGTAATCACATTTGGAAAAATTTTCAAAGGCCTTCCTACTCTGGGACTTGGTTGGCTTTGATTTGCTGTTGATCTTATTTTCTGCTGACTTGGCATTCTCGGAGTACTGAGTCGAGCAACATTTGCACTCGGTCTTTGTATTTGTTTAGGTATTATAGCAGTAGAAACAGGCACCAGTTGGTTTGAAGGTCCCGGTCCAATCGTGCTTCCAAGTGCGGGTCTAACTTGTGCCGGATTCCGTATTTTTGGTCCTATTCCTGGCGCAGTTGCATGTCTTACAGTTATTCCTTGAAGATTTTTAGGTTGCTGATTAACTCTTATTCCTTGAATTTTTTGAGGTACCATGGGTATTGAGTTGGTCTGAAATGCGTTGCGTACTTCATTCGTCGTATGGTTTACTGTTTTTATAGTTTTTGTAACAGTTGTTGTGATTTCTTCAACCACAGTTTTTGTCTGTGTTTGGAAAGTTTTGACCGATACTTCCTTATTAACTGTATTCACTTGATTAGATGATGTAGCCATCTTTTGGTTACTAAAAGATGAATTCAATTTTTGCCCTTGAACTTGTTTTTTACTATTCCTCTGAATTTCTTGCGGAGTTTTATTACTTGGCCTTATTGTTTTTAAGCCATTGTTATTATTTACATTTTGAGAGTTATCTAAATTCTGATTACATGAAACAGTTTCATCCTTATTACTATTATTATTCAACGACTTTATGGTTATATCTTTACTAATATTCTTAAAGCCACTTAAAGACGAGGTTTTAGAGGATTGTATACTTTCATCTGGTTTCTTTACGGCATTTATTTTTATTTGACTTTCAAAATCTGATTCCATATCAAAATCTTCATTGAAATTAGTTTCGTTTTCACTATATGAGCCACCAGGCGACTGAACAACCATATTTTCATTTGTTTGAGTAGTTCTCATTTCTTCGTCGCTATCATAGTCCTCACCTATTTCAGTAATCTTTACTTTACCCGAACATGAATCTGCATCACTATCAACGTCATTGTAATTTACACCATTTTCTGAGTTGTGTTCTTGTTGCTTAGTCGCTTGACTCAGGTTTGAATTGGATTTGACTGTTATATGTTTACCTAGTGTTTGCAGAACGTGTTTGATAGCAGTGTTTTTTTCATTAGATGATTTCTGACTATGAACGGAAAATGGACTGTTTGTGGAATTCAATGCAGATGAACTTTGATTAACAAAATTATTTGTGTCTGTATCATCCTGTAACATTTCTTTTGCTCGACTCTTATTAATCGTGTTATTATCGTTTTGTGAAGTTTGATGAGTTAAAGTTCTAACTGTGACATTTTTATTAAGAATTGTAGGTGTTACTAAAGTTTTACAATCGTTTTGCTGATTAATATTATCTATATCGTCGCTATCAGAATCATCTATGTTGAAAATTTCTATGTCGTCATGGTTAGTTTCTACTCTTTGGATAGTTTGAGCAATCTGTTTTGTTATATTTCTGCAATGAGGTGACGATTTTATTGGTGTAATATTATTTGCATTTTTTGTGATGTGTAGAGGTTTTGCCGTAATATTTGTAAGATATTTTAAAATGTCTGAATTACTTTTATTTGTATCCTTACTGTCATTTTCATTTTCTGTTTTGAATTCTAAATTATCTGAAAAATCGCTATGAGGCGACCATTTAACTACATCAGTAATCGGTTTTTCTTTTCTATTTAAATTTGTAGATCCTTTATCAGTTTCAATAATAATAGAATTTTGAATTTTATTTGTTTTTTCTATAGATTTTTGCTCAAAGTCATCTTCTGTATCATAATCATTAAAGTCAGGAGTTTCTGATTTGATGTCATCATTTTTTCGAGATAAACATTTGAAAGTAATATTTTTGTTTAAACTCTTTAAAGTCTCTAATGCCGTTTCACTTATTGGAGAACCATGATTTATCTCCTTTAGACTGTTAGTGCTTGTTACAGTGTTATCAGAAGATTTTTTATCAAATGGTTCCATATTTTCACATAAAGTATTTTTATTATCAGGAATATCTTTTCCTTCTACTGCAGTTTTTGTTTGATTCACAGGTTTTACAGTAATAAAATGGCTTAAATGTTTTAATGCTGATAATGGCGCAATAGAAGCATGCGTCTTTCCTTGTTCAGATTTGGCTGTATTATCTATTTTTTTGTTAGTATCTTCTACATCATTGGAATTATTTTCTGTTATATTTGAAATAGATTCAAGTGTGCTTTCTTTACTTTTCGCTAAAGCATTACTGGAATTAAAATCTTTTTCAGTGTTTATTATATTGTAAGAAGTAATTGGGCTCAAATTTTCGTTATTTACATCATTTCTATTAGTATTTAATTCATCATCATCAGTAAAATCGTTTAAATTTTCCTTAATCCTATTAGTTGTAGGACTTAGACTTTCTGACTTTGAGTTGGATGTATCCTGAGAATCTTGGGAAATATTTTTTTCACTAAAATCTGAATGATCCAATGATGGGTTATTAATTGATTGTTTTGGTTTAGTTTCTTTCTTGGAGTACGCAAATTGCTTTGCAGTTTCATCAAGTTCTTCTTTAGTGGAGTCACATTCCATATTTTCACTACCCCTAACTATAGTCGGCTTCTTTGTGTTTATCTCTTTAAAAGTTATCTTATGGAAATTTAAATTCTTGTCTTGACTACTTTTCTTTATTTGTATTTGATTATTGCTTTGATTCATTAGTTTTGATAATACTTCACTGGATGAACTTAATTCAGCCTTCTTATTGGATTTTGTTTCATCTATCAATAAATTATTTTTATTAAATTGTTTATTTGTCTCATCTGACTTCTTTTTAATGATTATACCTTGTTTTCTTAATTTATCCAATTCAGGAGCTGTGTGTGAACTTATATTTTGAAGTTTTTTATTTAACTTTAGACGCTTAGTTATAGCACGAGTCGGAACTTCTTCAACGCCTTGAAAATCTAATCCTTCACCGAAAACATCTGTATTCATATTAAGAAACTCATCGAGAGTAATTGCAGATTTTTTTGACTTTTTGTGTTTTTTATGTTTTTTACTTTTTTTCGATCCTTGTTCTTCTGAATGATCACCTGCCATTTGAAGAATATCTTCCTGCGATCAATAATAATTGTATATTATAACTCGAAAGTGTTTAAATGTAAAATCCATTTTCTAAACATAATATATGTATTGCAGAAGTAGGTTAAATATGAAAAGGTTAAGCTGCTACAATATATACCCCAAATTTAGAAATAAATATTACGATATTTGAAAATTATTAAAAGTACTCCCCAATATCACTTGATGGATAGTAAAGATATGGTTGATATTGGAGTAAATGTACTTAACCTTTCGTGTGTTGACTGTCAAAACGACAATTCAGCTTATTTATGGATCTATGGATGGACAGAAAGGGACTTTTTACTATGTTCTGTAATGGGACGCGTCACTGACGAAAGTGATTAGATAGTTAGTTAACGAATATTGATTCGCTTTTTGCTGAATAATTTTATATTGTAAAATTATGAATTTTATATAGTAATAAAAAAACATTAAACACACACATGGTTCTGCTGTGACTTCAATGGTTACTAAACTCAAAGGGAAACCATTGATGTACATTATATTGGTTGATAAAATAAAAATACTTACAACACTCATTTCTGTCATTGTTGTTTCCACATCTTGTTGAGACTCAGTATCTATCACCTTTTCTGTAGACGGGGGGACTGCTTCCAAGGAAAAATCAATAATGTTGTTAATTCTGGAAAATATTACAATTTCCTCATCAATAAAAAAAAGGTATATAAAACATATTCATGGTAATATTAATGATGTGTAAGACAAGAATTAGTGTTTCTAAACTGAATTATTACTGGAATATTTATCATTATTATTTTTAAACTAGCTCGATAATATGACTATAGCAAACCTGATGTAATTAATACTTAATTCAAGAATGGCAACCTTACGTACTTATTAGGATAAGTATATAAGGTAAGGTTCAACTTAGGAGTTGAAGAAAATCTCTATATATATAAAATTCTTGTGTCACAATATTAGTTACCTTATTCCTCCGAAACGGCTTTACCGATTTTTACCAAATTTTATATGAATATTCAGTAGGTCTGAGAACCGGCTACTATCTATTTTTCATAACCCTAAGTGATAAGGGTTGTTCACCCTTAACATTTTTTTTTAATATTTGGTCAAAATTTTTATTTTTCTATAATGTGGCATTAGAAAATACACACAACCCTAAATTTTTACCCTTTTATCACCAACCCCTATTTTTTAATGCCATTTTAATAATTTAATCATTTTTTCATCACGCTTGATAACTGATCAATTATCACTTAGAAATAACTTATAAGGCAAAACAATGTTTGCCGGGTCAGCTAGTAATTTATAAAAACGTATGATATGGTTTTTTCAGTTCACCAAATCAAACCCAATTAAATGATAATATTTCTTAATCCAACAGGAGTTTTTAACATTAACTTACAGTTCAATATTTTCACTGTACTTGTCTTCTATGGAATGAAATGTGAGATGTACTTCATAGGCGTCTAAATGGTAAAATATGGCGTCACACAAAGGACACCTCAGTATGTCATCAGGACTCTGATTCTCATCACTGTGATCATCAATTGTGTGTTTCTGTAAGCAAACATCATGTAACATTATATTTAAGAACACAAACTCACTAGTATTCTCAATTGAACTGTGTTCTCTTCTCTGATGTTATTGTAAATATAGATGGGCAAAATATAAATAGCAATTACAAAATGTAATCATGATTTTAATTTAGTTGATCTGTAATCATGATTAAAATACCTCTAATCATTATGGGGTCATAAATTTGTATGCAATTGAGGATTTATTAGTGTTAAAAACATAGATAGGCAAAATGTACTCATATTAATGATTATAAGAAATAATCGTAATCATTAATCTAATTACATTTTGCACATCTATGATTGTAACTACAGATATTCCAGTAGCTATTTAAATTAGATTGCACACATAGTATCATAGCTAATAATCTCACTTTTCGCAAATATTGTATAATAAAAAGAAAGAACGATTTTATCTACTTATAGTAATTATATATCGTCATTAGAGGTACATTGACATCATTACATTGTTATTTTATTTACTTTATCTTACCTAAGAGATTTGAGACTGTTTGTAATATTTTTTGTAATTTATTTTTATTTAGGGGCTTTTATTCCAACGAATATATCATCCCCATTGTACCCTAACCTATTTCCTTACATCCTAGGGGAGTCACGGATGTGCAAGCGTCACCAACTGGCGTTGTTTGTAATAGCGAAAGAGTATGTTATATGATTAAAAATTGTTTACTAATGGTGTTTCAATTCATAATTATTCGAATTAAAAAAAAATCATGACCATCTTTATTTAAACTAACGAACATGGCTATGTTTGACTCTAATGTCCATAATGTCAAGTTTTGAAAAGATCACTATTTTTGTCTTAATCTATTTTATTTATAGTAACAAATATGATTTTACACAGTTATTCCAAATTTAGTCTTTTAAAAATTATAAAGTAATCACAGCAATCGACATCATCTCATACCAAATCTATATTTCGCCATATTTTTCATGACTCGTATTTTTCGTGTGTATTGTAGAGATAAGACAATTACAAATTAAAGTCATTTTTGATTTTTACTTATTAAAGATTGCTATCTTAGACATCAGTTTAGAAAATCGTGACAACTTTTTTAATCATCAATTTATATGAATTAAACACATAGTCTGCAATATTTAGAATTTTGTACATTACTATTTTCAAAGTGAATATAAGTGAGAATGCCACATTTGATTCTATAAGACTAATATTAGGCCATCAGAATTAGAATGGCTAAAGCAATGTCATCAAAATGATAGTGACATAAGTCAGAACATATAAAATTTCGAATGTTATAATGATATAAATGGCAAAGTCTATTACATTGCTTAGATATGTTTACTAACATCAATCAGGCTTTAAAATATGTTTTAAAGAGTATTTGTGAGGAGCAATCTTTTCACAGATTGTTCACTAGAAGCATTTTGGCTCTAATAACTTTATGTAAAACCCTACAACAACATTTGTTATCTACTTACATGAAGGTTAACCTTATTCACATATTCTTCTCCACAGAATGAACAGTAGTACACTTGCAACACTTCCTTGAAAACAAAAAAAGAACATATTATTTCAATCTAAAATTAAAGTAATTTAATAGTATGAAATATTTGTCATATAGCTACATTGGCAATATTCACTATATTAATGAAGAAGAAGCCTTTTATATCATGATAAGAAGAGGAGATGCCAGGCAAGTGCTCATTGAGTGCAGTGAACTGGCAGTGTACCGAGCAAAACACCTCGGCACCGAGGTCCCTTCTGGAAGCAACCAGTAATATCAGCCAGCTGGCGGATTTCCTGAAGGAGCTGGGCTGTGATGATTGTAATCACCCCTGCCCAGTCTAATGGAAAATAGGCACACTCAGACATTGAGTTGTAGAAAATGAGCCCATGTAAATCTGATACCTGATCAAGATAAGAATTTTAAAGATAACAATTCTCATTTGATCCTCTTTCTCTTATATAAATACTATGTGTGATGAGTTACAGAGCAACAGTTTAACTGTCAGTGTTGATGGTGTGGAATGTTTTCCCAGAGAGCATGTTACCTTGATCCTGTTATTATATTGAATTTTTTTGTTAAACAAAGTTTGAAAACATATTTGTATAAGCTAGCATAATTGTAGTGACTGAAAGCAGGTTGTCTCTCAGTAGTCATACTCAGAGATTACATTTTGCCCAACTATGGTCATACTCAATTTTTTGATTGCATCTTACACATCATTAGGTACATGGAATCACCCTGCTGAGTTTGATTATTCAAATAATATTCATGTAAGTTACTATTTACTTGAAATTAGTTTAAGCATATTTCGAAACTACATTCTCTGGATATGAACTTACTTGGTTGTGCATTTTAAGTTTCTTAGAATGTCCAAAAGCTGGTATATCAGTGTCTTGTCTATGGAAAAACTTATTATGGTACAGCATAGCAGTTGCGATATAGAAACCAACCTCACAAGGATCACAGTGGAATGGTTTATCTTCATTGTCTTCCATATTTGCATGACTGGCTTGTACATGTTTGTTATAGAGATGCTGTAACATGTCATGTTTTTATTTTCTAATTAATATTATGTATAATGTTTTTTTTAACTAAGACAATATGTTGGAATCTTAAACTAAGAGATATTCTATAGTCATGAGGCTTTCTACGTTTCAAAATTGCTAGGTTTTAAATTTTGATCAAGTTTAAGGTAGCTATCAAACTCTAGAAGTCACAACATAATCATTTCGACTCAGCAGCAGTTGCCAGGTCATGATGTACAACTCTGCATGTGTTTATATGTAAAGGTGTCCAGTGTAGGCCACAGTCACAAACTTGACATTCCACCTGACAATGCCGTGCAATCTCCTATATCAGAAGCATTTTTACATAAATACATATAGCAATAGTAGCATATAGCATCAGAACCTACACCAGCCACTACAAGGTTGCCCCTGCCAAGTCCTTAAATTACTTCAAATAAAAAACTACTGAACAAGTTATGACAAAACTTTCACAGCTTATAATTTTATATTAGTTAAGCTATTAAATGTAACTGAAACTTAGGACTGCTTGATTTGAAAACAAATATATTTAAGGATCAAACTGCCAGGATTAAGTTTTGAACAAAAATTAGTTATAAATAATAACAATGACAAAAATTTTACATTTGCTGTTACATGTAAGTGTATTCATTGATTACGTATTGTTACATACATATCTATACAGTCGCGATAATGGAGGTGGGGGGGAGAGGAAATAGGTCACAATTCACATGTTTTGAAAGTCATAAAACAACAGTGTCATTACTTAAACTCACCTTCATTGTGAATAGTTTTCCGCACCACGGACAAAAGTATTTGGCATCGTGATCAGGGTGTACTTTATGTTTGTGAGTTATAGCTTTTGATATAGTTGGGAACATTTCTGAGCAAACGTCGCAACCCACCAGTTCAGTCCCACTTTTAGATCCATTTCCTGAACTCTGAGAGGCTAAGTGAGATCGTGAATTCGTTTCATTTTGGTTAAAATTAGGATCGCCGTGTTTCCTAAAATTATTTCGTTAAATTAATTTTTTTTGTTATGTGAAACTATAAAAATATGGGCATAATTTTTCTTACCTAAAATGTATTTGGAGTGTTTCCTTATCGTCAAAGCTTTCTTTACAAAATATGCATTTAAATTCTTGTGTTGTAGTCATTGTAAACGAATAATAATCACATGAATCCAAAACACACACTAAGGAACAACTGCCATTTCGGTCTAAATATATTTAAACATTCGTGCCGGTATTTATATACATCCATTTAGAATTAGCGTCACCATAGAAACTTTAAATACTCTCAGTATTATTTCTAAGAATACTAATTTATCCCGCAATTATACGATAAGCCCAAACAAAAGTCATCCATTTTAAATCTTTTAGGTAATGCTGCCAGCCCCTGGACAAGAAAATTCCCTTAAAAATATTTTTACAACTCCTAAAAATAGTTTACAAGCATTGAATCTTTTCCACATACAAATGCTACATTCAAACGTCAATTATATTATTATTTTGATAAAAAATAAGTGGACTACCTCAGATTTTTTTGGTAATTCATAGAAAATCGTTAAACTCAATTTAAACAATCATTTCTAAAATGTTATCTTAATACTGTTGTACTATAAATTGATATAACAGTTCTTGTTCCTAAAATACCTTTAATCACATAAAAAAATCTCTAAATTTAAGAGTAAAACATTTGCTGCAGCTGGCATCACATATTGCTGGTATTTATAGGTTTCTACACATGATAAATATAGAATATAGTAGAGATAGCAAATTGGCCGAATGATATATCGCCACTCAATCAAGTAACTAAAACTTTCCTAAAATATTAATTGAAGTTTATGATAATGAAAAAACTATACAAATACTTTTACTAAAATGCACAATTTAGTTTTAATTATTATTAGAATTATTGCCCTGCACACGCTACCATCTAACAATCGACTATGATCAAAATGGTCAAAGAGTATATTTTATATCAAGAGAGGACACTTCGATGAAAATATGTGGATTTGGCAGATCAAAACCATTTTACATTTTAAATAATACCATATAATATTATCACACTAGTGGTCAAATAAATTGAATCAGAGTTTACTTACGATGGCAAAAATATTGTAATGATGCGTATTTAGCAAATCATCAATTTGTTTTTTTCATTCTTGTATATTTATAATAATTTTCTTTTTCTCATATAGATGCCATAGACAAATATTTTGCTTGAATTTGCAAAATGTAAGAGTAGCTAGCAGACGTTCTGCGAAATACGAAAGAATTGTTGTGGACGTATCGTAATACTTTTACATCAACAGTAAAATTGACGAGAGACGAAAGGTGGCTGTTGTATATGAAATATTATGTATTCCGTGTTAATACTTTCATCACCATCATCAGCCCACCCTAGTCTACTGCTAGACATAGGCCTCTTCTAATAAGCACTGTTGAGGCACCTCACGCTTGCCGACTCGCCGTCTACAATCAAGAGTCCGTCTGCTCCAACGGTAATCGGTTCTTTAGCTCACGGGGCTGGCTCACTGCTATCTCAGCTCGTTAAACACAGAGCTATGTCGATACCTTGGTTTCTCTGTCGGATAATCTCATTTCGGAATTTATCAATCAGAGATATGTCCAGCATAGCCCGCTCTATTGCACGCTGAGTGACTTTACACGGATGGACTAGCTTAACCGTTAGTGTCCACATCCCGGCTCCGTGCGTCATAGCTGGGAGAACTCACTGGTTGAAAACATTCACTTTCAAGTGTTGTGGAATAAACGACGAAATTTCCCAAAAGCTACCCCTCCCCACTTAATACTTCATTTGGTTACCTTATCGAAGTTGTTTACACTTTACTACATATATAATTCGCTAAAGTAATCAGATTTTACGTTTAAGTATACTTATACTAGTAAAATATCTCTATTTATACTACAGTAATATAATTACACCATAAAATGTTATATTTTTGTTTAATAATTTTTTAAAACGTTGTGTTTTCAGATATATTTTAACATTTTGATCCCGGTTATTATTAATATTGAGAAGAACGACTAAAGTGAATTTTGAAGAATGTCCAAACTACATGTATTAAAAAATGTTACAAAACGATTTTATTCTGATGGAATCGGTACGGTAAAGGCACAAAAATATGTGCTAACAAAATATTTTCAAGGTGAACCGAAAAAAACTGATTTTAAAATAGTTGAAGAAGAAGTTCCAGAATTAAAAGAAGGAGGTACTATTTAGTCAGTATTTTAAGTTTACTGATTTATTATAATAATATCAATTCACTTACAATTATTAATTTTCAGAAATTTTAACTGAAGCGGAATATCTGAGTGTTGATCCCTATATGCGTGCTTATATGATAGGATACAAGTTACCTACAGATATGATTGGCGCGCAAGTTGCTAAGTAAATAAACTGTATATGTATTATGGATGTTTACAGGAATATAAACATATTATTATACTCAAGAAAATGTTTTTAGGATAATAGGTAGTCGCAATGAAAAATACCCTGTAGGAAAATATGTATCTGGATCTTTTGGATGGCGCACTCACACTGTTTGTGATCCAAAACAGCTCATTGGGAAAATAGGCTTTACTCCTTTTGGCTTATTACCTGACTTCGGAAATCACCCCATTTCGATTGCACTTGGGATTTTAGGAATGCCGGGGTAAGACTGATGTAAAGTATATTGGCGACCAAGAGTTATTAGTTGAGAAAATTTCGTTAGTGCTACTATAATTTTATAAACTAAAGTAAAATGTCTAATTTTCCTATATTTTTACTGCTGTGTCGATATGTTTAATTTTCAATGTTATCCAAATAAAATTATTATTGGTATGTTATATTTAGTCTGACCATAAGTTTTTTACAAATGAAAAAATATTTTAATCAACAAACAATGTGTTTATGGGTGTCTATTGGATAAGTGGTTTCTATCCATTATAATAAAATAAATATATACAATAATAATTAAATATATGCTCAATTTTATATAAAGATGTATTACCTTTTTAGTAATACTGCCTATTTCGGGTTGAAAGAAATTTGTAAACCAAATCCCGGAGAAACTATAGCAATAACTGGAGCTGCCGGTGCCGTGGGTTCACATGTTGGACAACTTGGAAAAATACTTGGTTCGTAACTTCAAATAATTTTAATCATCTATTTGTTGTATTCGTTATGCGTTCGCATCAAATGGCGTAATCATTGCATTTAACAATTACCTTTACAATATTTTTTTTAGTCAAGACAGTAACATGAGTGGCAATTAATTAGTTACTAGTAGTATCTATTATATAAAAAATAAGTCCGGTTTTCCTTCCTGACGCTATAACTCCAAAACGCACGAACCGATTTCCACGGTTTTGCATTCGTTGGAAAGGTCTCGGGCTCCGTGAGGTTTATAGCAAACAAAGTTCAAGAAAAATTTCAACAGAAAAGCAGAAAAACAGGGAAAATCATTTTTCACATACAGCGCCATCTCTGATACATAGCATGTACTACAAACCAATATGGTTTTGCATGGTAGTGGAGCAGCTCGCACCAGTATTTTAAGTAGATGGTGCCGATGCGTTATACATTGTTTGACAGCTACTCATTGTACTCTGCTCAGTTAATTTCATGTGACATTTATTATGCGCACGTTCTTTCAAACGCTAACTAAAAACCAAAACGAAGCCATATGGTGGCGAAACGAAGCCCGCCGGGTTTGCTAGTTACTAAAAATTTACAATAAATAGGTCATTATTGTCATAATCATTGGATCAATTTAATCCACTGCTGGACTAAGACCTATGTTAATGGGTACTATCGAGCCCTAGCTTGTTCTAATTTCATATTCCAAACCTTGAATTCCTGAATTCTATGCAGAGGAATTCACAGGTAAAAGTTATAATTATTTTCATGTTTTTTTCACTTTTGTCCCTAAGTTTTGTCCTTATACTTTACTGGTATCTTTGAGTTGTCTATCTTGATCGATAATGTAAATATCGTATAGGCTAAAATTATATCACATCCACTAAAAGAGAATATGTAAATTCCTATGATATATTTAAAACTAATCGTACCTTTATTCAACTTTTAGGATGCCGTGTAATTGGATTCGCTGGAACTGATGAGAAGTGCAAGTACTTGGAAACAGAGTTAGGTTTCGATCATGCCTTTAATTACAAGACAGTGAACATATCAGATGCTCTTAAAGAAGGAGCCCCTAAGAATATTGACTGTTACTTTGATAACGTATGTAAACTGAAAACACGTGTTCTTTTATTAATGTAATTTAACTAAATTGTTATGTTAACAGGCTTATAGTCAAGAGGAGAAACTACATTGAAAAACCTAAAAAGTCTCTTTTTTATTGTATAAACCCAATGCTATCTAACCAAGAAAAGTCGCGTTGTTTAGATTTAATAAGAATAAAACCGGGAACATCCAGAAATATCCGTGAAAATGAGCCTCATAATTTGGTTTTGCTGTTTAATTAATTATACCCTTTACGTAAAGTAGGTAAATGTATAGATAAATAAATAAATGTTAGTTTTATTAAAAATAGCTGAATATAAACATAAATGCAATATTACTGTAGTAAATATTTAAGACAAATTAATAAACGAAAAATGTATTATTATGTTTTATAGGTGGGTGGCGAAATAAGTTCAACAATAATGAAACACATGAATAAATATGGAAGAGTGGGTGTATGCGGATCAATATCTTCCTATAATGAGCAACGGTTACCTAAAGGTGAGAGTATGATTACATAGTATTTTATAGTAAGTTATTAAGGCCAATTGGTTTTCAATAAAAACAATTTCTTGCAGTAAATATTTTGCAACCATTACTTGTTTACAAGGAACTTAAATTGGAAGGCTTTCTTGTGGATAGATGGATTAATCGTTGGGAAGAAGGAGTTAATGCAAACTTCACTTGGTTACAACAGGGTAAACTAAAATACCATGAGAAAATTTACAATGGGTTTGATAAAATGGTAGACGCTCTAGTTGGTTTATTGAGAGGTGAAAACACGGGTAAAGCTATTGTCAAAGTAAAGTAATATTATTATTATATAATTCAAGAAAAGTTGCTTATGTGTTATGTTACTAAAACGATTGTCGTTTGTAGGTTTTGGCTAAATTAAATAAATAAATGTTTTATAATGGCCTAAGAAAACTTTTCACTAATGTGTTCATTATTTCAAATGGTGGTATGTATTAGATATACATATATGGTTAAGCTTAAAAATAAATAAACTCGTTAAAAAAATAGCATTTTATTATATCATGCGATTGACTGGATCGATCCATACTCCGATTTATTTCCTAGTTTTAAATGATTGTCATCTCCGCGTGTCAAATTGACTGAATTGACTGACATATACCACATAGGATCGTGTGCAGAGTCATAGTCAGGCAAAATATAATCGGATTAATGAAAAACGATTATGATTACATTTTCATTATTAATATGACTGCATTTTGTTCATATATGTTTTCAACACTACAGAATCCTCAATTGCATACACAGTTATGACTCGTATATGTTTTGAAGGGTTTTAATTATGATTACAGACCACCAATTTAAAAATTACGACTATATTTTATAATCGTTAATTATTAATCAGATTACATTTTGCCCGTCTCTGTGCAGGGTCATAATAAATATAATAATTTATACACATTGACGTTAGATAAGCGATTTAATGCGCATATTCGTACGGAACTAGCAGCACTAGTGGTGAATTGCCCGACTGATAAATTAGTGTCAAAATATACCACTTTCAAAGTTCAAAAGTTTTGCTAATACTTTCTAAAAAGACTATAATAATAATGCTTTCCAAATATTCAAAAGGCTTAGAAAATAAGTTATTATATGTGGACAAGTTCGAATCACCTATCGGTACAATTATATCTGTAGCCGATGATCATTTTTTATATAACGTTTCATTCGAGGATTCTAAAAATTTTGAAAAAATGTTCATAAAATTACAAAAAGATCTATCATGTACATTTGTAGAGAAAGAAAATAAAGTTTTGCAAAAATTTAAATCAGAGCTTGATTCATACTTTGATGGTAAATTAAAACAATTTACTGTACAATTAATGACTTTCGGCTCCGATTTCCAAAAGGTTATTTTTTATAACTATTCAATTCATTCATATCGATGCTATAAACTGAGGACGCTGTAACCCTCAAAATACTACAAATGCATAAAACTCATGATTATTTTTGTACACATATCTTTTTTTATTATTGAACCTAGAAATGTCGTTTTTTTAAACAATGATGTCTGTTATTCTTATGTTTACCTTATTGATAAAGTTCTAAACTATATTTCTAAAAATTTATTAGGGGACTACCAAATCATATTTTTACAATTAAAAAACAGATAAGGCATCAATTGTCCAATATTTTTTCTGAATCAGATTTTTTTTACATTAATAAAATAATCAAAATATTTTAAATGAAAATGAAAGTATGTGATGTTATATCATCCTTCATTCATTAAATATAATGCATTTCCCTGGGATCAGATTATAAGTGCAACAGGAAATATTTTAAATATGCATTATAAATATTTAAAATATGTAACCATATCATGAGAAACTATTAAAATAAATATACTATAAACAAGTGTTTACATTGTAAGCAAATATGTGTACCCAGAGCATGCAATGAATGTTTTTACGTAAAATTTCTCAATTTCATTATTTAATTCAAGTAATTTTGTATTAGCCATTAGTGTATTCTCTCTTTCTAGCATCAATATGTAATTGCTTTGTGCTCTAGTCTCAGAAAATATTGCTTATAGAATGCTCTAATAATATTAAACTCTGTTAAAAGTGTTTTAATTTAACACTTATATGTTTTATTAATTCATTTAATATTGGGAGTTTATCTCTCATTTTTAGTATCTCAATTTGCCTTGTCTTCACGTTATATAGTACCACAGGATAGATTGAGTTCAGGCAAGAGGATTGTATTTTGATAAAATTTTGGAAGGCAATAATTTATAGTATTTATGTATATGCAATATTTTTTGTCAGATTTGATAGCTATTCATATTATGACCTCTTGGTCATGCATTTCTATTGATTAAGGACCATCATGTGTATGACATTCTTTTGACAGTAAACTTTTATTTTATGTACTCTTATAGGGGGTCTGGGATAAACTCAGAGAGCTTGAATATGCATCAACTCAGACTTATGGTGATTTAGCTAAGTCGTTAGGAAGATCAACAAGCCATTCTAGAGCTATAGGTGCTGCTTGTGGTGCAAATGCTCATCTTATAGTAATACCCTGTCACAGGCTGGTAGCTAGTGGTTCAAAAGGTGGTTTTAGCTGTGGAATAGATCGTAAGGACTGGCTAATAAATCATGAAAAGAAGCATGCCTTTCTATAAGTATTGCAGTTTCAAACCAAGTGGTGATTACCTGGATTCATATCAATTTATTATTATTTAATACTTAAATACATGATTAATATCTTATTACAAAGCAAAGTATTTTAAAAACTGATAAATTTAGGAATAAAGAAATATAATTACAACTGGTTTTTCTTTCATTGTAAAACAATAAAGGCAATATATTTCTGTATAAATATAAATTTATTTTTAATAAGTTAGTCAATCAAATGGATAGGAGGCCTTTTATTAATTATGTAAATTAAACAAATATGGTGTTTACAGTTTGTACAAGTACAAATTAAACTTTAATAGAACTTTAGTTCAAAGGGAATGTGGATTTTGTATGTTTTTTTAGAAACATATAAATTATACTGTTTAAGAATATTAATAAAATATATTATTTTAATAAAATATGTTTGCGTATTTTATTTTAAATACTAAAAAAAAATTACTTTAAAGTAACCAATAGGCTGACAATTTTTAGCCGTTTTATTGAATGTTAAAATCTTTATGTTGGCTGAGCATTCAACAATTATTTAAGTGAATGCCACTTTTTAGTAAATCAATTATATAGTAAGATAATTGAATAGCTGATGATTTAGCTACAACACAATAAGATTAGATTGGCAATGGAATTCTAGGTAAAGTAAATTTTGGGTTAATAATATCTGCAAGTATTTACTCTAAATATGGGTCAGTTTGTTTAATATCCTCAATATATAGCGCCCTACAGATATGTTATGCTCTGTGAATAACGTATTTTGCCAAAGAGAATATAATAATATATTGTGCATTAATCAGTTTTAAGCCCGTAACGGGCATTTACGCTCGTAATGTTTACTTTCACGTGTGAGACACTGATTCCCACTCTTTTATTTTTTGACGGATTAACTACTGTTGGCCGTGACGTGATGATTCGCTAAAATCGTCTTACGCAGCACAGCCAGTGGACGAACTCATGGCTTTGCAAAGCTTGCCGTAATAACTAAGCGTAATAATTATCGTTCTACATTTAAATATGAATTTATTGTTTGTCGAAACGTATTATAAGATGTAGTCACTTTTATCTCCGAAAGAAAATTCTTTATTTAAAATTGAATGTAAACTTTAAATTTCAATTTTTATTGACAAATGGTAGATAGGAAATCTGTTGTAAATTTTAATCTTTACAACTTTAGTTTCTACCATTTTCATGCATTTTATTTAGAATTAGAATTTACCATACCATATGAAAAGAACAAATTATCGAAATCGAAATAATAAAATATTTAGAATATGTGATTTATAAATAATAATTTAAGTAAAAGCATTATTATACATTTGATGAATTAGCAGATATATAAATGTTTTGTTTAATTTATCTTTTATTCATTTGTGACAACGCTTGTAAATTTAACAGGCATTTGCTAGTTTTCCACTAAGCAAACCTTCAGACCTGACTTTATCTATATTTTTTCTTCAAACCCTACTCGCATTTCAAAAGTTCACCAATTTGTGTCGCTTTATAGGTTTTGTCTAATCCGAAAACAAATTTTAAAAATATATACAGTGATAAGAAAATAATATTATCTATACAAAACATTAATCATAAAAAAACTAAAATAAATAATATATTGTCCTTTTCATTATTTTTTGCAAGACTGAACACGCATACAACACACATTTATGAGCATTACACATTTTTTAAATTATAATTATGTTTAAAATCTTGTGACTAATGTTTGGCTTTATGAATATGTTTCTTGTCTTTATGATTTTTAAACAAAAAGTAAATTCCTTTTTCCCGCTATCACATGCGAATAAGAATTTATTATTTAGTTATTTACATTAAAATTGTCTACTAATAAAATAGATATTACAGCTTTTTTGCTATTTATTTGTAAAATATTCGCATTAGGCAATAGTATTTTTAATTATTAAAGAACGATTATAAAATTATTGTGACATAAAAAGAGGAATATGGATGTATCAGATATTGGTAAGATAGCGACGAGGAAAAAATTATGCGAAGATGTAGAAAAGATTCGCGAAAAAGTTGCCCGTGAAAATAACAGGATAATAGAATTGAAGGCAAGTAATATTGAATCAAACAATCATTTTTTCTTAAGCTAAAAAATTTGGAAAGTAATAAAAATAATTATTGTACAAAAAAAGCTACAAGTCTGTCTCAATTTTTTTTTAATAATTTATAGACGAACGCTTGACCTCAATCACACCTGGTGGAAGGTGAAGATGAGTTCGATGATGAAACGCGATCGCCTAGCAAATGCCTATTCACTCTTCTCTTAAAGACTGCCAGGTCATAAGATCGCGGAAATATGGCCGCTGGAAGCATATTCCACTCCTTAGCCGTTCGCATGATAAATGTAGAAGCGAATCTTTTCGTGCCAATATAAGGAACATCCACCACATACGGATGGATGCAAATGTATGGCTTTGGGGATTTTAGCTTAGAATCTCAATTCTGGTAAGCTTTTCTGTGATGATCAGATTCTGTAGCTTTTGGTTAATCATGGTTGTATATATATTTTTAATTTAAATATGTGTATCTTTGTCAAGTACTTGTACATAGTATAAATTACTTAGTTTGAACTATGCAAAAGTGTACGTGTCCATGATTAATACAATTATTATTGTAGGCATTTCGTCAAAGCGACTGAATTTATCAAGTACATGCATGAAGTTATACGACTAGAAAGACTAATTCAAAAACTAAAAAATCGCTTTTTTAGACGTACCTCACATTAATATTTACTTCAATGTTGTTGGAACGCTCAGAATAGACACAAAAGCTTGAACTTTGCACTCACATGTTCGAAGTAACTACTTGTAGGTCATAATAATACTTGTTCCGTATGTGGATGTATGTCTTAGATTTATAGACGTTATTTCGAATTTGCTTAGCAAAGTTCTCGAAAAATAAATTCGTTTTGACAAAAACTATATACCTAATAAGAATTTGAGTAAAGCCATAGTAGAGTCCTTCATTGGGTATTATAAATTGTAATGTTTAAGTAAAATCTAAGCAAATTTAAAGTTGCGTCTATAAAAACCTAAGCCACAACTCAATGCGCTGCAGTTTCACGCACGTCTCTACTGCGCCAACAGATTTGTTAAGTATAAGTCCTATGCTTTTTTATAAAAAGTTATCTGTTGGGTCAGGTTGCTCAAGACACAGCCTATTGGGATGTCCAAGAGAAGCTACGCCAGCTGGAAGGCAACCATGAGAGATTGCAAAACAATATGGTGGAAATCCAAATGCAATATGAATCTACATCGTCGAAGTTACAGGACGAACTACGGATGCGTCCTGAAACTCTTAACAAGTCAGCTGAACATTGCATTTTTAATTTAATACTTGTTTAGTTCTCCACTTCTTTTATGGTACAAATGATCAGAAACACATCTTTAAGTTGAATTAGATAGATAGAGCTTATAAATAGTAGTGGCGGATTTGTTTTATTGGCTGCCTTAGGTGTGTGTGTTTCGTACATGAGTGTAAAGCCCGTCATTGTGACCAGTTTCGGCTTGTCGCGTTTCGGGATCAGCTTGTGTATATCCAGTAGCTCATATACCTAGAGACCTTCAGTCGTGGTATATGTGGGCCGACATAACGATGTAGACTATCAACGGATTTTCATCCTTTGACAGTCACTTTCATTTTTGGACTACACTGTACTTACCATCAGATACTCTGTAGTCACTATGTCGAGCTAGTGTAAAAAAAATATCAGTGGCCCTTTTCTGCGCTCTCAGGTTTTCATTATTACATAAGAATGGACTTTCTTGACGACTTTCACCGAGTATATCTATTCACCCGGGAAAGAAGCGTGCAGCAAAACTTGCACGTGCGAACGACCAAATTCCCGCGCGTTCGAGAGCTTAGATAGATACATAAAATCGCAAAGCGTTGTGATAAAAACTCGAGGTTAAAAACCAAATCGAGTTGGGTGTTTCTTTCTACTCATAAACCCTTTAAGGGTTAGATGTCACCATAGATGGCGAAAATGTAATATGATTATTGAAAATGATTGTAGAGGTGGAGTTCACACAACACAGGAAGGAAAATTAGGAAAAACTTGAGATGATAAAAATAATATATTAAAATTAAAACAGTTTTTCTTAAGAGCTAGCTATAAAGCACACCATAGAACGTCACAAATTCAATAATTTTATTCTAATTTCTTTTTTTGACATTTTGACATTTGATAAAAAGTATAATTTAAAATATAAAAAAGGTGTAGGTATATAAAAAGGTAGCCTACAATGATTAACGATTACATTTTACGTTTTTTACCATTAAAATGACTGCATTTTGCTCATTTATGTTTTAAACACTACAAAATCCCAGATTGTATACACATTTATGATTTCTTAATGTTTTAAATGGATTTAATCATGATTACAGAGCAAGAAAATTTAAAGTTGTGACCACATTTTGTAATCGTTCATCATTAATCAGATTACAGTTTGCACATCTCTACATGTTACTGTACAGAGTTTGTACGTATTTACTCAGGTTATTGCGTATTTTGTTACTATCAGTGTATTTTTTATTGCTGTATATGTCGCTGTCTCTTATGGCCTACTACTGGCCACTCTTGGCCCCAAAATACTGGACCTTAGGGTAAATCCACAACTAATCATAGTAATGCTATTTAAATATGTGGTGAAAAATCATTAGCTTGTCCTTTCTAGTCAAGGATTGTGACTGCTACGTATAGGTCAAAAGTATCTCTAGTGTAAATAGATATTTTATTAACTGATTTTTATAAAATTTATAATGATATTGATACTACAAAGTATAAATAAATATCCCTCTTTAGTGAAATGAATTCCTCAAATGGTTCGTAGATTGATCAACCTATAATTTCGGTTCTGCTAAATCAACCGTGACTGAACTTAGTCCAAGTTGTAAAACATGGAAAAATTTTGAGGTGGTAGGGCGATTGCTGAGCTGAGTCGTAGACACAGAATATGAGTGCAAAGATTTCATATCGTCATGTAAAACTAAGTGTCTCCAACTGCTCGCGTTTCAAGATCAGCTTGTGTAAGTCCAGTTGTTCCTATACCTTAAGACCTCTCCTAATACGTGTGGGCCGTCAAGACTATGGCTACTGCATTGGATTTTAGTACCTCAACCATCGCTGTCGTTCTTGAACCCACTGTGCACTTCCATCAGTGAGTACCATAAGGGGTGTAGTCACTTTATTAGCACTGGGCATGCGGGCATACTTCGCTGCCGAATTATACGTGCAGCGGGCGTTTTCACCACAAATTTACTAAATACGTATTTTTACGTAACCTGCGCTCTAGTGACAGACTGCAAAAAACGTAAAAATACGTTGTCCTCATACCAAGTGTTAAGTTAGTATAAAAAAGTATTTCGAAACAGGGCTCATAGTGTTAGAGCCTTGGTTGAAGTTGTGGAGGATTATGCGAACAAACTGCGGGGCATTCTGGCTCAGGCGAGCGAAGACCGGGATGCGCTCACGAGCGCGTTTTCAAGCGCATCTCGCACTGTTATCGAACAGAGAGAGAAATGTGCCTTGGAAAAAAGGGATATAAAGGATCGTTATTTCATAATATGTAAGTATAGTTCATCACATTTATATTCATACCAAATGGACCAGGCCTGGCTTTATCCAGGTGTGATTTACTCTTAAAATTGGCAGATTTTTAAATAAACTTACATTATGTATTAAAATTGTAAAGTTTTTCAAGATCGATTCAATGGTTTTAGTGTAATGTGCATACTATTATACAAACAGACAATTAAAAAATTGATTAAGCGGCTTCGCTTTTGGCCAGAAATTGACCTTTAATGAGACACTTAGTTTTTGTTGATTTCTGCAAATAATAGAGTTTGATCCTACAGAGTATTATAATAATAGAGCAAATATAAAAATCTAATTATTTATGTGATGTCAATTTTGTTTGTAGTACGTAAATTAAATGAGAATACAGTTAACGAGACACAAGCGATGCGTACTTCTATAATCCAGCTCATCAATTCAATACAAGAAAAGGATTTAGAACTTAAAAAGGTTATTTCGTATTTATTATTCTATATCATCTACGGTTTTTTAAGAACATGAAATTTAATACTTTCTTTAGTTTACCCAACTTCTAGTGCCATGCGGGGATTAGCTAGGTATTTGGCTGTCGCCTGTACCTCGACTAGTCCCTTTTATCGTCGTAGGCGAAACACGAGTTATCATTTCTTGTAGCTCGGAGAAAAATTCTGCATAGGAAAGGCAAGGTCACCTTGGTTTCGGTGATCCCTGTATAGCATACTCCTACTGGCTAAAACCATTCGAGTTGCCCTTCAACTCGCTGCTATCCGGGCATTCAGATGCTTTCTACGATCCAACGAGCGAACATCCTTATACACGCGCCGTCTATAGGAGAAGTGCGTGTAAAGAGTCCAGCTTTTAGGCCCCCTCCAGGTGGAGTGTAGGAAAGGACACCCACAACTCAGCCTCACCACTGACCCCTGTCGTTTTTGGAGGACTAATTTATTTGGTTTAACTATTGTTAGCTGTTGAGGCAAAATCAGCCAGGCCTTTTATTTTTATCCTTTAATCATAAATAAGTTAGTAACAGTTGTACAGATTACATTACATAACATTTAACACATGTATTAATTACCATTAATTTACATGTTAATTTAAATTTTCTTTTATTAAATAATACAACATTTTTCTAATTTTAAGCAGAAAAACGACATAATTTCCAGTTTACAATTACAACTGAACGAAGTGTTGAATAAAAACAACAATATTGAAATTGTGGCCAAGAAATGTGAGATTCAGTGAGTTATAATTTTATTGTTGCCCAAGACTCATACAATATAGATATAACAAATTAGATTTTTTTTTCCGAAAATTTATTGTGAATGACATATTTCCAAATATAATTTGTTATTTGTGCTTTGGAATAAAATAATTATACAGACTAGCTAGCAGAAGCGAGCTTATAAAAAATATTAGTAAACAAAAGTTACGAAAAAGTATTTTACTAGAGTATATATTAAATTCTAGACAGAAAAATTCGCATCATACATATTATTGTAATGGTAATAAAGAGGGTCAACGTCTATGAGAAGTAGTTTATCGTCGAATGACTGGAATGTACCAATGTTGAATTATGATTTGCAACATTATATAACATGCGAGTCTTCAAGTAACTAATGAATCGGTATTCGTTAGGCAAAAGCCCTCAAACGACGGCATAATAATCATTTTCAATTAGGTATGCTTGAGGTCAAGTGTAAGCCTGGTTACAATTAAAAAAGCTTTACATTGTGTGGTGTTTCCTAAACAGGATGCTGGATTACGAGCGCCGCATTGATGAACTTAATGCTAAAATAAATAATGCAGAAGAGGCTAAAAAAAATGTAATTGATAAATGCACTGCTGTTGAAAACGAACGTAATATGTTGCAAGAGTTATTGGATGGCGTCAAGTGTGAATTGCAGGTAATCTTCATCAAAACACATGTTAATTTGTCTACCAAATAATTTATTATTAATGTTCAGTATTAATATACCTAAAAATGATTTTAATTTTAATGATATTTACCTGCGTCATGCTACTCTTACTTAGACTGAGATTTATAGATGCTACTTTAACTTTGCTTAGACTATTCTCAAACATTACAAATTATATTATTTAATTAATATCAGAGTATATGATATTAATTAAATACATATATGATATAAATAAATATATGTATTATCCGGCGATTAGATGCGCTACTGGTCACGTTGGATACAACCATGGATGGGCAAAATGTAATCAGATTAATAAAAATGATTAACGATAACATTTTCGTTTTTTACCATTTATGACTGAATTTTGCTCATTTATGTTTTAAACACTACAAAATCTCAGATTGTATACACATTTATCATTTCTTAATATTTTATATGGATTTAATCATAATTACAGAGCAAGAAAATTAAAATTACGGCTACATTTTGTAATCGTTCATCATTAATTACATCAGATTGGGAGTCGAAGCTGCTCGCGTCCGTAGGCTTTACCCTAGTTTCCCTACACGTGACTCCTGGGTGGTGCTAAACGAGCAGCAGCGAGGTGGTAGGGCGCCGGTGCCCGTCTGGATCGCGACCACAGTACATGGGTGTAAAGCCCGTCATAGTGACCAGTTTCGGCTTGTCGCGTTTCGGGTTCAGCTTGTGTATATCCAGTAGCTCATATACCTAGAGACCTTCAGTCGCGGTATATGTGGGCCGACATGACGATGTAGACTATCAATGGATTTTCATCCTTTGATAGTCGCTTTCGTTTTTGGACTACACTGTACTTACCATCAGGTACTCTGTAGTCACTATGTCGAGCCAGTATAAAAAAAAAAAAAAGATTCATCATCAGATCAGATCAGATTACATTTTGCCCATCTCTGGATACAACATCTAAGCGCAATGTGGATACAATGTATCTCTGGTCACCCCGTAATGGAATTATTTTATGTATGATAAAATCTTAAATATTTCTTTTAATTCAATTGGTTTTAAAGTAAAAATTGACGGAATTTTTTTGCAAGATCCTAATGAAATAAATTTCTTCGTTCGCTTGGTATCATTTCATTTAGAATTAATTAATCTAAAATGTTAATATCAATATAATATAGGGTACATTATATCTAAATAGAGTGTAACTGAACGTGAAGCCAATAAAGTATCCGAGCTAGAAATGAAACTGGCTGAATCAGACGCTTGCTTAAACGATGAGAAAGAGGCTGCAAAAGCTAATGTAGAACAGTTGACCAAAGAATTGACCGCTGAACAAGAAAAGTTTCGTGATCTACAGCTAGAATTTGAACAATATCGGTAAGTACATATGTCTGTCACGTCGAAGGAAAAATGTCTGAAGTTAGTATTAAAAAAATAAATTTGCACGAAGTAAGTTAGCAGTCTTCGCAATATTTAGATTTTACTGACTGAATAACGCTGATTTCGATGATATAAATATATAACTATAATAAATATTGTTAAAATATTTGTCTTAAGCCATATAACCTTTCGTCCGATATTGTTTTCAAGGTTAATAAAGTAGGTAACACACCTGTGTTATTATCATGTGTTGTTTTTACATTTATTCATTGGTAAATATTTACTATCAAGTGGGCTCTCATATTTCTTTCTAGGCGCAAACTACTGTGTGAGGGAATTTTCTCATTTTTCTTGATAATGAATGACAAAGCCCAAAATTGTTACCCAATTTATTTATATATGTTACTCACTATATTATTGAGAATCACGATAATAGATTAATGCTTAACGTCCGCTAACCACCTTGGCGCCGGGCTATTACCATCTCATCTTACTATCTCTTTAATTAAAAACAATTTTTAAGCTATGCGCGATACAGTACATAATAGATACAGATTGGTAAGTCAAAATAATTACCTACGCAGAATCGCGCTGTCACCTTCCTAACATTATATTTAAAAAAGAAACAAAATTATGCCGGGGTTCGTTTATTAATAATGATTGTATGGTGGATTAGCGCTGAGGTGCTCTAGTGGACTGACGCCATAATAATTTCACATCCTTTGATTATAAACTTCTCCCGCCAACTCATTTACGGCTTCCCACAATTGTATAAGTACTCTACCCTTTATACTGAAATAGGTCTGTGCTTCGTTTGTCCCAGAATGATTTCCTTCTCCATTATGCATTCATTGATCCCATCACGAATTTTTTTGGCATGTGAATGGAAATTCAACTAGCCAACATCCCACAGCATTGTAAACGATCACTGTCGCTCGTGGTCAAATGCATCAGAAAAAGTTATCTTTCCTTGTTATTTTGTCGAATTAGAAGAACACTTTTTTACCAATATTTAATAATTTCAGTTATTGTTTAGTTTAAGTTATGGATATCCGAAACAGCACTAATCCATATTACAGGGCGAAAAACGAAAGCAGCACTGCTGCCGCCAATGAGACAATGTCGAAACTGATGTGTGATTTACGGGCTGAGCTGAATGCCCGATGCAAGATCGAGGCTGATCTGAAGGCAGACGCAGCCGCAGTGCAAGAGCGCAACGACTTAGTTCTCAAGGTCTATTCAATTGTATAAGACCTGGCTGCTATTGTTTTTGTTATCCTGATTTGACACAGTGACTACACCACACCTAATGGCAAGCATGGTGTACTCCAAAAAAACGACAACGAATATCAACAATTAAGAAAAAACCCATCGGTAGTCGCAGCGATCATGCCGTCCTGCACAAATATCACTTCACGCTACGCTTAAAGTATCCCATATCATAGGATGATGGGAACACGCTCGCCGGAAGACCATTCCACAGCCCAACGACACGGCAAAAGTAAATGTTAAGAACTTTTTTTTTTTCTTCGGCATGTCCAACGTGGGTGGCCTGGGAAAGACCTTCACAACAAAACCGGGTTTGGTGGTCGAACGCAGAGGGCGCTCAGCCAGCGAAATTTATGGGTTGGGCGGCTACGCAAGGGCACCCCTGTGGGTACGGGCCTAGACTTGGGTGGCCGGCCAGTTGAAAAACGAACCTAACGGTGATCTACCAGCGTTTCGGAAGCAACTGTCTTGAGAAGAAACGCCGAAAGAAACTCAAGGTTTTAAGAACTTCTTAGTCCTAACCAGAAAGTGAGATTCCGTATAGCTGTGACTCCTTAAGCCCTCGCGCATGGTTCTATTGAGGAAGGGAAAGGATGGAAAACGCTTATTGTGGCAATATCTCTGCGCAACTCGAGCTGTTCACGATGCTTAGTTACGTCAGGATCATTCTCAATGCGGACAGCCCTCCGCTACAACCTATCCTATTTTGAAGTGAAACTTTTCAAGAGACGATTCGGTAAACGACAAATATATGAAAATTGAGGCTATCGGAGCGAAACTGGCCTATGTAGTGTGCTTGAACAGTTTGATACAGGAAAATGGTCTTAAAACTAGCATTAAATCTGATTGATTTGGTAATATTTTTTCTATTGACTCAATAGATTTTTTACTATTCATAATGTTTTATAGTATTACAACTTCTATTAATTATTAGTATATTAGAAGAGCCCATTTAATTCGGGTCAATTAACAACATTACCTGGACCAATCTGGTTCTGGGGGCCTCAATAAAGAATAAATAGTAAGAACATATAGATGTGCACATACGTGTAAAGTTCAAGGCATTTCATTTCATGAGGAGGACAAAGATATGGTGTTCAGAGTAATCAAAGGATTGCTATATATTCAGGACCTTGCATCCGCGCATTGTTAATGTTCGCCTCATATGCTTCGTTTTTTACAAGAGTCATACATAATGAACGCATTTTAATTCGTAGTAAAAAATTGCAGAATATGGAATCAGAGCTGGCCAAGCAAAAAACGGCTTACGAAGATCTGGTGAAAGAATATGTAAGTTCTTACTTGATTTAATATTTAATGCAAATCTTTAGTGGCTTAATTTAGAAATCAAAAATTTCAGAATTCGTTTATATCCTGATAATTGTAATACACAACAAATAATGAAATAGTCCTGTTTGGGCATATATCTTTGTATGTCTTCTTCATAGTTCACACTTCTGGCGAAGTTGTAGTGTTTTGTGTTTATAATTTTGTCGTGTTATATATTTGGTTGGTTGTGGCTTTCTCGAGTCACCTCCATCTCTTACTATTAGAGGCATTGCGTGTACATTCTAATATATAATAAAAGCCAACGCCTTATAGAGGACTTATGGCTGAGGTTTATAGACGGTACTTTGATATCGCTTAACAAAGTGCTCAGAAAATAAATTGGTCTTTGACAGAAAACTGAAAATATAAGAGAAACTTGATTATAGCGAAGTACTCGCAGAGCTAACACCAATTCTACAAAATCAAAATTGTGAGTTATCATATTCTTCAATATTCATTGAGTAATGTACATTGTACTATTTGAGTAAATTCTACGCGAAGTCAAAGAAGTGTCTATAAATCTAAGTCTCTCCGTCTTTTGAGTGATCGATCGGCCGCGACAAGATCGACCTTCCACCACTAAGCGTTCCAAAGAGCTTTCGTTGCGGATGATATGTCCAAACCCTTTTTGTTTATAGAACAATTTAAAAATAGAGTAATGTAATAGGAAGCCATTTTATATAACATCTTTATTTTATGATGGCCTGTATTTCAGATTTTGTAAGACAAACCGTATCTCCCGTATTAACCTAATCTTACCTAACTTTCGATGAGTGAGATTAAAACGGCACGATTATTGATAAAATTGGTTCAGTAGTTTTTGTGTAATGACTGAGCTTTAGAAACATTTTTAAATTACAATTTTACAAAGTAAACATTACGAGTATATAGATGTTATGACGATTAGCAACAAAATCGTTTTTCATTTTAAGGAACAATTGCAAGATAAGAACCGAGAGCTGCAAAACAACATAGATAATAAAGATATCGAGCGGGAATCGTTTATTCGACCCACAGTGATGGCACTTGATCTTGGCGAGCAGCCAGAGTGCCTCGAGCGCCCTATCCGTCTCGGGAGTCCACAGCATCCTGAAGAGAACGAGGCTCGCTTCGACGTTTATAACTTTCAAAGCGATTCTAGCATCGACTCCGATATACATGTAACTTTTTTTTGTTAATTATTGAGGTTTATTATTTAACTGTTGAGAAGGCAAGCCAATCGAGCGACTGGATAGCTATCAAAGCATTATTTCTTAATACTAGGTCGGCAAAGTGACTATAGCGCACCTAAAGGCACCCACAGTGTAGTTTTAGTACGGCAGCGACCATCGAAACATGAAAGTTCATTGGCTGTTTCCATCGCCATTCTGGCCCACATACACCACCACTGAAGGTCACTTGTATTAAGAAGTAGATTTGGATAACCTGGTTGATTTACTTTACTGTAAAGACCGACTAGTAACTCGATTCATCCGGTCTCATTTCGGGGTGAGCGAGACAGCAACACATCTGGTATTTGTTTCGTTTAAAGGAAAAATTAGCCTTTTTCTATCGGATAGCATATTATCCTGTTTCTCACCTAAGAACGCTTTTGAGAAATGATCTGGTGAAGGTGGCGGGGAAAAATTGTTGGTCAAAGGTTGCGACCGTCATGAGTGGAAAAGGATGGAAAACATCTGGACTTAGCATTGAGTGGCTGAAGGTTGAAGAAAGAGAAATAAAAAGAGAAAAATATTTTGTACATTATTATAATTAAATAGTTTTAGCCAAGTTATAGCGATATATAATATTATAGACAATATGTACAGATGGTGGAGGTGAATCGTCGGTTCGAAGCGCTGAAAAAACGCGCTCATGCAGGCGCTTGCAACGACAAGGTCGCGAACATCCTGGGAGTCGCACCCAACCTTAAAAGCTTCGAACCTAATCCTAGAACCGTCGGCATCAACCCTAGACTACGCACAGGGAAGGCGCGTCGCCAACAGGTAAAGACTATTTTTTTTTTGTAACCTGAAGGAATTTCCTGCATAGGGCCAACAGCGACCCCTGTGTGTCAGCCTCCTACTGACTAAAAACCCCCGGGATATCCTTGTAATCGTTCCAATCGGGTCTGAGAATCCGAATTGGTCCAGAAGCCCGGGTAGGGATCGAATTTATCCTACGCATTGTTTGGACTAATCAGTAAATTATTAAGTATGCGAATGTTTTAGCTTCCTGCCCAGCTTTTATCTCCTTCACCATTCCAGACTGCGAAGATTGATGGAAACAAGAAGCCGGCTGCCTTCTTTTAATAAGTATTTAATTACATTTAAAAATAAACAAGTAATTTAGAATTTTAATCTAAGTTTTAATCTTATATTATTTGGTAGTATAAAAATTGGATGTATTTTTAAATAAATATATAAAACGTCTTTAATTACTCTTATAAATAAATAAATACGGTATGTATTAGACAATTTAGTGAGGTTGATTTTAATAATTATTAAGAAATACGGAAATAAAATAGTATTCTTAATTTCTTAAGATAAAGTAAGTCATTATATAATAATTAATATTTCTCAAAAACCTAGTTTATAAGCTTAAGAGGCTTATATAAGTCGTAATTATATCTATTTTAAAGTTATCTTGTATTATTTTTCATTTCTTCAAAAGTAATTTGATAATACGAATAAAAAATATATATTTACAAATTGCATTTATTTCATAACAGAAGCATAATCACATTAAGTACAAAAATAAATAAATAATATATAAAAGGCACTAGTAAATTATTCTTATAATATGTAAAGTAATTGTAATTATTGTTAAGAAATCATTCCTTTTTAAGGTTATCTTAGACAAATCAAAGAAAGTACCATGCCTTTGCACTAAATACGATCGATTTTATCAACAGTTAACACTTTCGTTACCGAGTCCATTCCGCCGAAGTGGTGCTACTGAACCTATTATATTAAATAAAATTTTAAATTAGGATAATTCTTAGTAATTTATTTTTTACTTTTCTATAAAATGATTGCTGGCTAAAGCCGGCGCTGGTGCACACGGCGCATTTTTTGAATTCCGTCTAAAGTGGGCGCTGGTAACGAAAGGGTTAAATAATCGCTTCTATAAAAATAGATGCTGTTACAAATTAGTCTCACCAACTCGAACTGGGTTTTACTTAAATTATACTAAAAAACATTCGGGATGTTTAATATACAAAGCGATACCACCTAAAAAGGTAGCTACCGGACAACAAACGCCTGACTGATTTTAATCGACTGATTAAAAAGCGATCGTTTACTCTAGAACCCTTATTCAATTGAGACCAAATAGTAATACTTGTGTTGCAACTAATAAGTACTAAATTCAAGCGTAGCCTTGACAATTAAGTTTGTAGTAAAGTCCTTTCAAATCCATGAGCTGTGAGTGCGTGCCCGACTCTGCGACACGTCCGTCACTGACCACGCAGATGACGTCAGCGTCGCGCACTGTGCTCAAACGATGCGCAATCATCACGCATGTACGGCCCGCTTTAGCTGCGTCCAGCGCCTCTTGTACCACCTGAAGCAATACAATACAAAAAGTTCAATCTAAATAAAAACATACTATAGCATGTAGACGTAACCCGATACGCAGTTGTCGCCCTAAGGGTCGTTAGGGTGTTACGAGACGTGCGGGGTAAGAGGATGCGCGCGCGCACGGGACGCTTGGAAGTTAGTCGACTACCGAGACCCAAGGCGGGAGAGTACGTGCGTGTACGTCGCAGTTCGGTGTGCCTTAAAGTGCAAATAAACTGTAAAACGCCAAATTCGTGTCTTCCTAAAACCACACCCACGACCACCGGTCATAATACACAAATATTAAAGCATTAATATACAGTGCAATAGACGGTCTCATAACAATGAAAATAATAAGTTTTGATTCCTCAGCGTTTTAGTCGAAACTATAAACTAACTACAAAACTACTATAAAACTACTAACAGTCGGAGTGTGAATTTTACATTTTCTCAGATTAATGTATGTTTTAAAACATATTATGTTTTGTTTCCGACATGATTAACTGTATGTAGAGATAGAGATTGGTCAGCGCCTATAACACAATTTTTTCTCGTAAGTTAATTAGAGAAGTAAATTTTAAAAACTGAAAAATAATCCGTGTTCTTGGGTTTACCTAGATGACTCAAAAATGAACTCTTCTTAATACTTGTCCACCATATGTTAGAGAGGTCATATAAAATGGTTAATATTCTTTAATGTTATCTTGTTAACTAACTGATAGCACATTAAAGTGGATTCAAAGTAAAATATTTAATTATTGGAAAAATGGATCTTATCAACAGCAGAAGCTTAGTTTACACATTTCCCTATTTACCTTTTCACTTTCCGTGTCAAGAGCGCTGGTAGCTTCGTCCAGCAATAACATCTTGGGTCGTCTCAAAAGCGCTCTGGCAATTGCTATCCTTTGCTTCTGACCGCCCGAAAGCTGTGTGCCTTTTGATCCAATATTTGTTTCGTAACCCTTAAGATGAAAACAATTCTGTTATAAACTATTCAAAAGAAAAAACCATTTTGGTAACATATATTTTTATAGAAAGTATTTTATTCATAATTACCATTAATACTATGTCATTTCATTATTTTTATCATATAATATTAATATAAGAATCACACAGTGCTAAATAAAGGATATTAAGTGTTACTGTAATAAGAGGCGATAACTTACTTATAGCTAACATACTGATACTTATATTTTTTTATGGTGATAGAGCGATTGATCGAACTGGGTCGTGACCAAAGTACATAAGTGTAAAGACCATCATAGTGACTCACTTTGGGCTGTCGAGTTTCAGAATCAGCTTGTGTATATCCAGTTATTCATATACCTAGACCATAGATGGGCAAAAATGTAATCAGATTAATAAAAATTAACGATTACATTTTACGTTTTTTACCATTAATATGACAGCATTTTGCTCATTTATGTTTTAAACACTACAAAATACCAGATTGTATACACATTTATCATTTCTTAATGTTTTAAATGGATTCAATCATGATTACAGAGCAAGAAAATTAAAATTACGACTACATTTTGTAATCGTTCATCATTAATCAGATTACATTTTGCCCATCTCTGACTTAGACTCCTTCAGTCAAGGTATATGTGGACCGACATGACGACGGAGACTATTAACAGATATTCATCCTTTGATGGTCGCTTTCGTTCTTGGACTACACTGTACTTACCATCAGGTGAAATGTAATCGTTTTGCCTAGCCAGTGTAGAAAAGAGGTTTTTGGTTTTTCTGGAATATTTATTTGGTATGATAAATTCCGAAATTATTCGTTTCATTTACGTCGGACAGTATGTCCATAACATCCCTAGTATAAACGATTATTAATTTACGAGTATGATCGCAGACGAAAAGTTTTGCGACTGTTACCATCTTATTTCAAGTCAGAAGTGGGATAGTGGCTGAAGATCTCTTACGATAATCAGCCATAATCAGAATTAAGTTTTTACAATTGAAATGTATCCTCAATACAATTTAAATAAAGTGATTAGGTCCACCCATTGTTATAGCATGTCATAACAGATACCTAGATATTAAATATTATTTAGGAATAAAAATTTGATTTTAATTAAAATAAAAACTTTTTAGGAGTAAATAACATTCGTAATAATATTGCGAATTAAAATAAAAAGTAGCAGCTCACTAAGGGCAGTGATGTTATAAAGGTGTGTATATTAGCTTCCTTCGCGACAGCTATGATCTCATCCATTGTTGCCACCCGAGAGTTATCTCCATAAGCAATATTTTCTCCAATAGTCCGATCAAATAGTACTGGCTCCTGTTGAACGAGCCCTATGGGCTGTCTTGCATCTGCTAAGCGCAATCTTGGCAGCGGAATATTATCTTGAGACTGAAATATTTATTATTTCACTGAGTGCATGTAATATAATTTACTAGAAAGTACTTAAAAATCGCCTCGATATGATAAATTAAAGTTTTTTTAACTTTGGGGAACAATGACCTATGTTTTATAGGTTTTAGGGGCACCCATATAATTTAACCATCAACACCTTAATATGAATGTAAGGTTTACCACCAAGCGAGCAGTAACTTTCATATCAATAATTATTATTATCATTTTGTAAAATGAGATTTTCTAGGACGTTTTCCTTTACTGTACAACACGTGGTACATAACTAACAAAGAGGTTGACAAAGTAAAACCTCGCATGTTTACTGTAACGAGAAAAATAAATCGCATTTCACAGGTAATGTCTACTTTCAAACTCCTTCAATCGTTTTTTTATTTAAGCTATTGATTTTATGATCGTACTATTTTTGTAATAAAATAATACCAAATAAGACTGGCAATAATTTTAGATTAATTTTTCCCAAACAAACTATTTAGTTAATCTTTATAGTAGTATAGACAAAAGTAATTACGTTACTTTTTGTTAAACGCAAGCTATAGCAACCTCTTATGGGATGAACAGTTAAGTATGTATTAATAATATAATATTTTCTTTATATTTTTAAACTTATAATATTTGTAATAATATCGGTTGTTTATAGAAATTAAAAAAAAATTAAAATTCGTAAATAAGCAAATTTAGGCTTTTCGTGGCAATTTCTTTGTAATTCTATAACTATAATCGATTGTCAATCAATTGTAATTGCAAAGTAGTAATAAAACGTTGTAATAATTACCACTACTCCTTCACTCGGGTCGTAATATCTTTGCAGTAGTTGGATGACAGTACTTTTACCACATCCACTGGCACCGACGAGGGCAATAGTTTTACCCTTCTCAATATCGAGATTTAAGTTCTTGAGCACCTTTATAAAAGGCCGTGTGGGATAACTGAATGTAACATTTTGTATATTCGCCTTACCAGTACCTTTCTGGAAAACCAAATTAAATTTTAGGTTTAGACATTAAAATTATTTAAATAAAACAATTTAACTTTGATTTACTTTGAGGTCTGAATAATTGCCAGAAAACTCAAGTAGGCACAAGACAAGGCAGGTATATTTTTTAACATCTGATTTCTACAATATTTAAGACAGCATATAAATTAAATCGGCAGAACACAACGACTCAAGTTAAGTAAAACGAGTTTTATTCATAAATAATCCATTACAATCGTAATAAAAACAATAATAACTTGTTTGAGCGTTTTAAAAGAACAAATAATAATGTGTAATGAAAAATATCACTTACAAAGTCAAGAACCGGATGCTCTGGATCAACAACTTTCGATTTAATATTTAGCATTGTAAGAACACGACCCGCGGCTATGATACCTTTCTGGAAATTGGGTGCAAAGGCAAATGCCTCCGCCGCTGTAGCTGTGCCCATCAGGAGAGCTTCTGATGATCTGTAAACGAATAGACTCAAATAAAAATTGAATACTATTATGTACTTTATACATATTTATAGCACGTATATATGCATAGGAAAGGGCTTAGATATATTATTACATAAATTATCACACAGCTGCTGGAAGGCTCTTTAATTTTTAAAGGCGATTGGAAACATTAGAGATGACTTTCTGTTGGACGCAAAAGACGGCAATGGCACTCGACAATGACATGCGCCGCGACGTTAAATGGCTCTAATTTTTTCTACTCTATTAATTTGTATGAGATCGATGTTTACATACTACTGCAATTTTAGTCAATAATGTATCTCTGCTCACACCGAAAGGAGCCATATTTTATTTAAAAAAAACTATTTCAGTACTCACTTCAGTATAACTGCATAATGGATATTGTGATATACTATTAATGTGCCTCCGTAATACAAAGAAACTCCGTATACAAAGTTGAATAAACCACGAGACATGCCGAACACTAGCCCTCGCCAATGCACGATACGTTTTGCAAGGCTTAGTCCCGGCAAAAGTTTCGCTGTATATTCTTCAAGGAACGTGTCTTCTCGGCCAAGTGATGCCACCGTGCGTATATTGGCTACTGCCTCAACGGCAATCTAGAACAAAAAAAACACAAATTAAATTGAATAATTATTGCTCGCAATGCTATCTTTTTTTAGTAATTGTGGTCAAATAAAAACATTGACTTAATCCCAAAGTCATCTTGCGCTTGTATTATGGATTTTAGACAAAGATATACATACATTAATACATATTCATATCTATGACTCGCGACAAACTATTTCATTCATCATAAAAAAGTTCGCCAGGACACGCACCCTTCACCCTTGTCGACAGGGTCACACTAGGTGATAGCTCAATAGCTATCAGGCCATGTTACTACTTATAAATGAATGTTTATTATTCAATAACACTCTAGTGTTACAATAAACAGTTCACACTGTTGAACGGTTCTGGGGGAAATGTGGCATAGATATAAATTATAGTCTAGTATTTAGATTAGACTTAATAACTATATGACCCAGATCAAACCTATTTGCCCAGGCAACGCCAGGAAAATGCAGCTTGTATTTAATAATAGTGTATCTAGAAATATATAACACGGATTAAGATAATTTATGAAATAGACTTGGTGTTTCATTTCGGATTTTTTTTAAATTATTTGTTTATTCGTCTTTTTACAATATCAATATATTTAAAAATAAATTTACATTGTAAAATGACATATAAATTATAAAATACATAAACATAGACCTACTAGAGCGAGGCCCAAGCCATCGGCAGTTAACAGTAGTTTCGATCAACTCAATCAAATAGCTATAATATAATTTATTTTATTCTGATACGTTTATGTCGTACTCCTTTGTATTTATAAAAAATATACTTGTCATGTTTCCTATTGTCATTCTGTTTTGCATATCTTATGAGGAAAATAGAATCGCCTAATTGCAGTACCTGTGGAAAACGGGAGGATTTGCATCACTTGCTGATGGAGTGTGACCTGAATAAAAGTGCAAGAGAGTCGCTGATGAACCAATGCAGAGTCAGCTTATGTGATATAGGTGCCTTTCATAGGTGATTCGACAGGGAATACTATGAAATTGTTGGTGGACATGGTAGCACTGACTCATCAGCGACTCTCTCAGAACTGAGGTGTTATTCACCGTATTGGGTACAATAGGGCTGATATGCCAAAATGGCAAAAGCCCTTATAAACATTAAATAAAAAAAATGTAAAAAAATTACTATGTTATAATGTTTAATTCTTAGCTAATTAAAACCAAATGTCTTGGTTTTTCGTCTTATTATTTATCAATTTAATTAGCTAAAGATAGAAAAACATAAGAATACATTATCTCTAAATATGTATCAATGTTTGAAACCAGAACGCTTCGACGTGGATCCAAGTTCTACGGGAGCTGACATAAGGTGGGCTCATTGGCGATATACTTTTATAAATTTTTTATCTGAAGAACCAGAAGAAATATCTGATTCTATGAAACTAAAAATTCTTATGAATCTCTTGGCTCTAACAATCTATATTTATATACAAGAATGTAAAGATTATTCAAGTGCCTTAAAAATACTTGACAATCTATTTGACAAGCCTAAAAAATGAAATACACGCACGCCATATTTTATCTAAAAGAATACAAAAATCGGAGGAATCTATTGCTGAATATTTCCGAGCTTTAAACAAACTTGCTTTTGATTGTGATTTTAATGCCGTTACAGCTGAACAAAACAAAAATGAATTTATTCGGGATGCTTTTATTGCTGGTATTTCGTCGCAAACTATTCGACGAAGATTACTAGAAAATGTAACACTCAGTTTAGACGAGGCATATAATCAAGCTGTATCGCTTGAAATGGCAGAAAATAACTCCCGTTCGTTTTCAAATAATATTGAAAATGAATTAAATTTTGTTACTGATCATAGTATTTCTCCGACATTCGAACCTGATAACTGTAATTCAAGAATAACTGCCACAACTCCTCAAAAGCGATGTTTTTTCTGTGGAGGTAATATCCACCAACGTTTTTTTTTTTTTTTTTTTTCGGCGTGTTCTACGTTGGTGGCCTGGGAAAGACCTTCACAACAAAACCGGGCTTGGTGGGCGAACGCAGAGGGCGCTCAGCCAGCGAAATTTATGGGTTGGGCGGCTACGCAAGGGCACCCCTGTGGGTACGGACCTCGACTTGGGCGGCCGGCCAGTTGAAAAACGAACCTAACGGTGATCTACCAGCGTTTCGGAAGCGACTACCTTGAGAAGAAACGCCGAAAGAAACTCAAGGCTGCGTCGGGGTGAAACTGCGTTATTTAAACAACAATTGATGGACCTATCCTTAATCGTCGTCGTCGGCGCCGCCGGCGACGCCGGTGTCTCGGAATGTGACGAGTGCTTGTGTGTACCTCGTTGTTGTTAGGATCGGCGGTCGCAAGGGCCGCGGTAATTGAATCGACGGGATCCAATAGGACATGACGCGGGCGGCGTAGTTTGCGCGCGATGCCGCTTTTCGGTGTGTAATCGCAGGCACTGCGGACTAAAGGATTAGGGTGATGCTGCGCCTTGTCGAAATATCGACGAGATGCATTTTGCATGAAACTGGCGAGCGTTTCCAGCTTAAGGTCGTCATGGAGATCTATGTTGCGCATGTACAGTGGGGCACCCACTGCTTTACGCAAGAATTTATTTTGGATGACCTGAAGGGAATCCAGAGAAGCGGACTGGCTCTGGGCGAATACTACGCTAGCGTAGGTCATCACCGGTCTTATTACGGTTTTGTAAAGAGTCAACTTATTTCTAAGCGACAGTTTACTACGTTTGCACAGCATAGGGTGCAAACGACCGAGAATGAAGGCGGCGCGGTCGCGCACAACCTTAACATGTGGTCCGAAGGTCAAGTGACGGTCGAGAGTGACTCCTAAGTACTTGACCTCATCGACCCAAGGGACCACCAACGTATTAAATGTCCTGCACGCAATTCCATTTGTCAAATTTGTTTAAAAAAAGGATATTTTGCAAAAGTTTGTCACAGTGGAAACCAGAAAGCAAACGTTAATGCTATTAATCAAATACCTGCTATTTCTGCTGCTTCTCAATATAATGGCTTGTATAAAACCACAGTGCCAGTAACTATAGATAATAAAGGTACTACTGCATTCATTGACAGCGGAAGTTCGACCAGCTTCATTGACTTAGAGTTCTCCAAACTCGCTGGATTAAAGAAAAGTCCATGGCATGAAACAATCACCGTAGCCTCAAAGGATCATATTTCCGTTGTCGATGGAATGTGTTTTGCTACCATTAAGCTATTTCATCATATTTATGGTCAAAAACGATTATTAGTAGTAAAAAATTTATGTCATAACGTAATTATTGGTAATGATATATTAGAAAATCACTCATCTGTGGAAATAAATACAAAAGAGTACGACATTAATCCCCCCTTTCTTTAGAATTTGATTTTCGACAGAGTCATCATTTCCTGTGTTCTCTAGAGCATCTTCAAACGTTTCTTCGCCATTTTTATTACGATCAATTAGTTCATGTTCTTCAAATTCAGGAAACGGTGCCAATTGTCTATTTGATACCGTGGTTTCTCGACCATCGGGTAATTTTATATAGGAGTAAGAAGGATTTGCTTCAAGAAGCTCTACCATTTTAACCAGTGAATCATATTTAGAAGATTTTACATTGTTTTTCATTAATATTGGACCAGGTGTCATAAGCCAAGTAGGAAGAGAGTCTCCACAAACTGATCGTCTTGTATAATTGAACATTCGTTCATGAGGAGTTGCGTTTGTAGAAGTAAATAATAAAGATCGTATTGAATGTAGAGCTATAGATAATGCTTGCTCCCATTCAGATAATTCTAAATTATTAGAACGCAAATAGAGTTGAATGGTCCTCCATAAAGTTCCGTTTAATCTTTCTACTTGACCGTTTCCTTATGGGTTATATGGAGTAGTCTGAAAAGCCATTACACGGATAGGCAAATGGCGAAGGAGCGGATGACCACGGCACGGCATATGTTGTTGTCATTGCGCCCGACGGCAGTGTTGTGTCTCTTGAAACTTAAGAAGAAATTATAGCAATCCAAAATCCTCTTGATAGAATTTCTTACGTTGAAATAATCCGGCGTTGGTTAACCTTACGATATGTAAAAATACTAGGTACACTTGCGACAAATGGTTCCTCAGCTGCTCGCTTATATTGAGTCTGAGATGTACATATATCTATAGCGTGCGTATATGCTATGTTTATTTCCGTGGATCATTTCTTCTCTCTCCTAAATCAATGTCGATTTTTGTCATGGTGCAAATTCCTAAGTCTTTTGTTTTCTTTTTCTATGTAGTCTTTAGGTCTGCCTTAATTAGGTTATCAAAATCATTCAAAAATCAAGTATGTATCTAGTTTTTTTCAAGACATTTGGTTTTAATTAGCTAAGAATTATACATATAACATAGACATATAGAATGACAATAGAAAACATGACAAGTATATTTTTTATAAATACAAAGGAGTACGACATTGAAATGATGACTCTGTCGAAAATCAAATTCCACACGATTATGTAGTAGAGACAAAACTATAACTTAAGACGATCCTCACGCGAACGACATGCTCCTTCATATCTTCAAGATTACGTTGTAAAATAAAGAAAAGGGGGATGAATGTCGTACTCCTTTGTATTTATAAAAAATATACTTGTCATGTTTCCTATTATCATTCTAAATGTCTATGTTATATGTATAATTCTTAGCTAATTAAAACCAAATATCTTGGTTTTTCGTCTTATTATTTATCAGTTTATTAAAAACAGTTTATAAAATAACGAGAAAACTTATTTTCAATGTAAGCATTTATATTATTATTTGATAAAAATATCGAAACTGCAATTCCTGCTGTACAACTTAGAAGTAAATTTTTATTATTATAAGTGCCTACTTAGTTTTATATTAAATTAAAGTCAAAATCTTACTTTTGAACTCTCCTCCATTGTTTTGGCTGTACCAAATGATTCAGCGTTTGCCATTTTTCCTTCTTTGTATAGTAAAATTATCATTAACGGTACAAATGTAAACACAACTAGTCCCACCCTCCACTCGTAATAGAAAGAAAACACTAGAGATAAGGAGAATGTGCCAATAGCTTGTACGACTGTGCCAATGCGTTGTCCTGTAGCCTGTAAAAGTGATTCATATGTTAACAGTTGTTACGCAATGAGGTAATTGGAATAGAAAAAGCTGTACTGTGTTGTGTAAAACGGTTCCAACTACAGACTGATTACAAGAAGTCGTCGTATATAACTCAGATCTTTTTGGTAGCATATCAATGGAATATCGCTGCTGTAATGCCATTGCAGCACATTTCATTTCAAAGCCAACCACTTCTTATTGGCTTACAAACTAGTTAACGTATTATTTTCTAGTAATAAGATCATCGCATACATCAAAGAATTCCACAGAATTATCGCCTTGTTTGATTCTATTATTATAGGCAGTATATAGTAGATCCATGGTTGCAACCCAAAAAATACCAACAATTTTATCAGCCTTTTTCAAAATTATGGATTGAAGTTACAATCTATCTTCAAAAAAAATATTCTGAGGACGAAATCGACAGAGTTTTCGTTACATAAAAATATAGATAATCATCGGTTATTTTCGTATTTTTTTAACTCGATTTTGATTTAATTTATTTGTGTATAGCATGTATGATTTAATTGTTAATTCTATTATAAAAATAAATATTACCCCTTGAACTCTTGCTGTTTCACCCGATAATCTCGCACACAGTGCGCCTGTGGAATTCGACTTATTGTCATAAAATCCTATATCTTGTTGAAGTAAATTTTGGAAAATCATAAACCTCAGTCTTTCTGTTAAGTATTCACCACCAATGGCGTAGAAATAGACCTAGGAAAGAATATCACACTTTAGAATGTCTCTCGAATAGTGTAGGTATATATAATGTACTTTAACAAGTATCTCCAAGTACGAACGATTAATTAATTATATATGCCTTTTATCCGTACTATAAGTTTTGCTTCGTGATTTATATTAAGACTAGCTAAAGAACGGAATATAAAATCTCGGACTCAATCGATAGCTAAGCTTAGCAACTGTCGATGAAGCACTTATGTTACGTGAGCTACTTAGTCTGGAACATCTACCTAGAGTGACCTGTCATTCGGTTTTACTATATTCTATATTCTCGAAAATGTGGTTGACATTCCAGCTATCTAGCACGAGGCGGCTAGCCATTTTTTGCTACGAACCGCCAAGAAGTGGACGTCCGTTTTTTCAACATCTTTCGACATGGGTACCTACAAACGACGAGTGAATCGTTATTTGTTGGGTGAGCGCACTGCATCATCGACCTCATCATCACTTTCCATCTGGTGAGATTGAGGTAAAGGCGATCGCCTGCATTACGGAACATGTTGGCATGATGATAAGTGCAAAGTGGATAATAGTGTATTGAAGTGAAGCCACTAATGTATATCTGCTTACCCTGAAAGGGATATATTAGGTCCTTACATATGAAATTGGCGTTTTTCGTACTGGCCACTTTAATCACAAATTTCTCCTCTTTGGTAAGGAATTCCAAATTCAAATTTGTACAGCTATAGACTCATGTATTTGTGCTTCGATGATCGTCATTCATTTGTTTTTTTCTTCTGTTTTTTTTCTGTTTGCGTCACTCATTTTACAAAATGGAAAACTTAAAATATCGCATTATTTACGAGTACGAGTTCCGCCGTGGCACTAGTGCTGCGGAAACAACTCGAAGGGTGAATGATGTGTATGGCGGTCGTGTTGCAAAAGAAAACAGTTCGTTTTTGGTTCCAACGTTTTCGTTCTGGAAATTTCGACCTGCAGAACAAGCCCCGTGGACGGCCTGAGACTCAAGTTGATAATGAAGAGTTGAAGGCTATTGTGGAAGGGGATCCATCGCAAACCACGTCCGAGTTAGCTGCAGGCTGCGATGTTAGTGATAAAACTGTTTTAATTCACTTGAAGCAAATTGGGAAGATTAAAAAGCTTGAAAGGTGGGTACCTCACGAATTGACTGAAGCAAACCGGCAAACGCGCGTCGACTGCTGCGTTACATTACTAAACCGGCACAATAATGAAGGTATTTTAAACCGAATCATTACCTGTGATGAAAAATGGGTTCTTTACGATAATCGGAAGCGCTCAGCGCAATGGTTGGATCATGGCCAGCCAGCCAAATCCTGCCCCAAGCGAAAATTAACCCCAAAAAAGTTACTTGTAAGCGTTTGGTGGACTAGTGCCGGTATTGTTCATTACAGTTTTCTCAAATCTGGCCAGACTATTACGGCTGATGTCTATTGTCAGCAATTGCAAACCATGATGGAAAAGCTAGCGGCTAAACAACCTAGGCTGGTCAATCGCTCCACGCCACTGCTGCTTCACGACAACGCTAGACCACACACTGCGCAACAGACGGCTACTAAATTAGAAGAGCTTCAATTGGAAAGTCTAAGACATCCTCCGTACTCTCCGGACCTTGCTCCAACAGATTACCATTTTTTTCGAAATTTGGATAACTTCTTGCAAGGGAAAAAATTCAACTCCGATGGGGCAGTCCAAATCGCCTTCAAAGATTTTATTGATTCCCGTCCGACTGGTTTTTTTAGTAAAGGGATCAATGAACTACCTATGAGATGGCAAAAGTGCATAGAAAATAATGGTTCATACTTTGATTAATTAAATATTTTATATTAAAAAATATTCGACTTTTTGTTCCTCCCATACAAAACGCCAATTTCATATGTAAGGACCTAATAATATGACGATAAATTATTATTAAATATATACCACTTCCTTACCGTGATAAAATTCGAAATACACGAATACAAGCCCACTCCGAAAAATATTAATGCATATTTGATAATCTGTTTCATGACATCGTCCGGATTTTGATTGGATAGCTCCTAAAAATAATTAATTAAGGTAGTAGTAAATGACACCTTACTCCAAAGTATTCAAAAAACATTAATCACATATAATTTGCTAAAGTTTATACCATAAGACGAAGTATTATGATAAAAAAGTTAATTATTAAATTGTATATGATTGATGTTTATTTAAATAACCAGAATTAAGATTATAGTTAAAAAAGCAAAAGATTTAACTAACATAAAATAAGGAATAAATATATAGTGTAATATCTAAAACAACATTGGTTTAAGATAGGTACTGTCGAAGGATTTGATAGTTGATCATCAAATGCATTGAAAATAGGACAAAAAATTAATTTAGCTTACACCCATGAAATCTCCGAGTATAATAGCAAACAAAGGCATAGAGAAACCACTTAATAATGAAGAAAGACTAGCTGCTCCAACAGACTTCCATTCCGGTGCGTTGAGCTTTACCACTTTCCAGAAAGATATCTCAGGTTCTTTATCATCAGATTCTTCATTTTCCTGGAAATACGAAAATAAGATTGTTAGTCGTGGAGAAAAATGTAAACCATATGTATTATATTGTTTCAATTCTAAAAACTTCTTTCATGACTAGTGATGAAAATGCCCGGGAATTTTCCCAATGTGCCCAAAACTTCTTTGAGAATATTCCCGGGAATTTACGAAATGTTCTCGGAAGTTTTGGGCACTTTGGGAAAATTCCCGGGCATTTTCATCACAATTCATGACATTCAAAGTTCAAAGTTGTGTTTTTGTATCATTCAATTTATTTCTATTTGTGACTACTTATATTATAGTAAACGAGATTTAATTAATAAAGTTACCTCTTCGTCTTTATTGTTTTATTAAGATAACTGTTTAAAATCAATGTTTTATCTCAACAAATCTTGAGTTTCTTTTTTATAAAACAGTTCAAGCAGGTAAAAGGCGCTTATCAAGTGCGAATGTTATAGACAAAACAGTCTATGATATATCTATAACTAGAATTACATATATTTTAGAAAGTATTTACCTTTTGTTTTGTTTCAATAAATTCATCTTCATCCACTTCGCTGCTCATTGACATTTGTCGCATAAGATTTTGGTTATCTGTAAATTATAACAGTCAACTTAACACATACTCGAAAAGTAAGTCATAAGGCACTTACACACAATACGACAATCGCCATTATATATCTTATATTTACTATATACAACGTTACTGGTAACTAACGCCAAACCTCTTAAAGGTGACTTAGATACATCAAGACTAACAACTTTTGTTTTATGACTTTTGCCAAAACTTAACACATCCTAAGATATATATTTTTTTAGTTTTAGTGGGAATTTCTATCCGTCGTTAGCTCTATGTTTAAAGTTCAGTCAGCAGATGTTACGAAATCGTCTGCTCCAGTTACATCGCGCCGCCTTTCAGAGTGTTTAGAAGATCAGAACTACAAAATTTATTTATTTATTTTTTGTATGGGGGAAAAAAGGACTGAATTAGAAGAAGTCGTAAAACAAAAGTTGTTTGTCTTGATATACCAAAGTCACCCTAAGAGGTTTCGCGTTAGTTACCCGTATCCCTGTATGTGTCTACTTATTGAAAAGCACCCCCTCCCCCTTGAGACTTATCCAGTTTAACTAATAGATATTTACCTTTATTCTCTTCACCTTCTGGAGCCTCTTGTACCATAACCATACCATGGTAATGACCTTTCTTCTTCATTAATTCATCATGATTTCCACTTTCAATAATTTCGCCGCTTTTAAAAACGTATATCATATCTACATGCTTAATCGTAGACAGTCTGTGAGCTACGACTATTGTTGTTCGTCCTTCTTGAGCCTACAAATGCAGGACCATAATTGTACAAACAGAAAAACGTAGGAATATATCAGAATTGTGTACCGTGTAATCGGTATATCGTCGCGGAGTTTAGAAAATATAAGCGCACAAACAAAGAGAAATAGTGTTTTCAATTTATGCAAAGAAAGGTTACATATTATATAAGTCTTGGCATAATAAATATAATAAACGCAGTTAATAGAAAATTACAAGTTTCAATATAAGTAATACCTTGTCTAAAGCTCTTTGTACTTTGGCTTCTGAAGAAGTGTCCAAAGCGCTAGTTGCTTCATCAAGTAACAAAATTTGTGGATTTCTAACAAGAGCTCTAGCTATCGCGACCCTCTGCTTTTGACCGCCGGAAAGTGACGCTCCACGTTCCCCAACAAGTGTGTCGTAACCCTGTAATGAATAGAATATTTGTAAATAAGAAATAAATAATGAATAATTATTATTTCTTTACGAAATTTTATATGTATCGATCTAAATCACACCATCACATAACTTTTTATTTATGAACAGATTAAAATAAAATTAACACTATATATTAAGGGAGTCCATAATTTATTAGTGGACACTGCATTTAAAACGGTTATGCCCATTCAAAGATTAGAGCACACAAGCGCGTATAGATCGATTTAACGATTCTCATACATTTTAACTAACCTACATCGCGCAAGTGAAGTTTTTCTAGGCACTCGTATAAGGCACACGGAGTTGCAAATCATAGTATCAACGGAGTGTCGGCGAGGTGACTTATAAACGGATATATTATTAGTCAGAGATGGGCAAAATGTAATCTGATTAATGATCAACGATTACAAAATGTAGTCGGAATCTAAATTTTCTTGCTCTGTAATCATGATTAAAACATTAAGAAATCATAAATGTGTATACAATCTGGGATTTTGTAGTGTTTGAAACATAAATGAGCAAAATGCTGTCATATTAATGGTAAAAGACGTAAAATGTAATCGTTAATTATTTTCATTAATCTGATTATATATTGCCCATCTATGTTATTAGTATTGATTTTGATATAGTTTGTTAATTGTTTTATGATCTCCAGTTTTAGGTTGTATTTAATTTTATCACTTATACCATATATTTTAGCACATTTTTTCTTCTTTAGAATCAGCAACACATATGGTGTTGAAGTCAGTTCTAGGCGACTTTGGTAATATTTTAATAAGTCTGTTGCCAGCTTGTTTACCACCTTTACGCATTAAAGCATGAAAATATAATTAAATATAATCAATATCTTACCTTGGGCAACTTCATAATGAATTGGTGAGCGTTAGCTTGCTTGGCGCAAGCTTCTACGTCTGCGTCTGATGCATCTTTGCGCCCATAGCGGATGTTCTCACGTACTGTGGTGTTGAACAGCGCCGGTTCCTGACCAACCAGGCCGATTTGAGCGCGTAGCCACCGCACCGACAGTTTGCGTAAATCGTTGCCATCTAACTCCACCTGATTTAATACATGCGAACTTATCTATCTTCTATACATATACAAATAACTATCCTGACTGTGATATCGTAATACATACTTAAGATAGAAATATGTTTGGACATTAAGGTATTTTTAGGAAGTAGGTATCCATTAAAGGCGGATTTTTTTATATTCTACAACTATAGGGGTGTATTAGAGGTGACAATAATAATCGTAATCCTTTTAGTCCATATCTATCCAGTGCTGACCATAAGCCATTGACATAAGCTGTCAACATACGTTGACACATTATTTATATTTCATACATTTGCACTTTTCTACTGTACAACGATATATTGGAGATGACGTAATCTACTTACAGATTTTTTTTTTATCTTAACACGGCACAGTGACTACACCATATCTGATGGTAAGCATGGTGTAGTCCAAAAACGATAACGATTACCAACAGTAAAAAAAACCAAAGAACTTCTTAGCCCTAGCCAGGATGTGAGTTACTGAAAAACTGTGACTCCGCAGACCCGCACGCGTGGTTCTGCTATGGAAGGGAGAGGGTGGCACAAGGTTAAACAACTCTTCAGAACACTCGCCATAATACAGATGGTAGAAAACGCTCAATGAGGCAAAATCCCTACCCAACTGGAGCGATTCAAGATGTTCAGAAAAGTCTGGATTGATCACTGCGGACAGCCCTACGCTGTAACCTATTCGGAGCGTTGAGAAAGTACTGGGCAGAACCGTTCCAGAGATACGAACAGTATTCCATACAAGGCCTGACCTGGGCCTTATACATTAGATACAGTTGATCAGGCGTAAAAAACCGGCGCACCCTGTTCACGATACCCAGTCTAAAATATTAAGTGTTAAGATATTCGATATTTACTCACATTTCCGTCAATAACGTCATAATATCTGGATAGGAGTTGAATGATGGTTGATTTGCCACATCCAGAGTGACCCACGAGAGCAACAGATTGCCCACGTTTGATGGTCATACTGACGCCTTTTAGTACCTGAATAATGAACATTTTTAAAAATGTATATATCCATTTTTAAAGATTATATTTTGCTTTTCAGTTAAAATTCCCGCAAATATGTTGCTCAAAACTATGAACTATTCCAATAAATCACGTTTTATACAATAAAACTAAAGCCTCATCATGTTTATAATTTACTTTTAATGTATTAGGTAATGAAGATAAATATTATATTTTATAAATTCTAACATATTTATATTGTAAGATTTCTACTGACTCTTTTATATGTAAAAACTTTAATTTTAGTTTTATGCTAAAATCAATTTTGGCGATTAATATTTTACTAAGTCTTGTAAATTTAAAAATGAACTCACGGGCACATCAGGTCTTGATGGGTAGTGGAATACGACGTCCTTTAATGTAATATTCCCTTCGATAGTTTTAGGTACTTCTCCTTTGTTTAGCAAAGGGTTAATTGTTGGAACGTTATCTATTAAATTGAATATCTGTGCCCCAGCTCCTTGCGCCACCCCGAATACCTCCATAATAGTTGAGGAAATTCCAAAATTTTGGGATCCCGTCATAACACCAAAAAATACCTGAAATGTAGATATAATCATATTATCATTTCTTTATTTTTCTTATTACTTATATGTATGTACGTGATATATTATTTTACTTGCAGAAATATATTAATATCGTCATATCCAGAAATTATTCCCTTTGTGAGGTGTTTTTATGGTTGCAAGCAAATATAATTTGAAATAACTTAATGTAGCGTTTATTAAAACCTTTACATATGCTGGAGAAAAGTAAAAGAAATCATATCTGTGGATATAATTGAGTCTCTTTGAAGTAATTAATGTAATACTTACAGCAATCATAACGTTAACGTTATAAGTCTCTGGCTCATCAATCATCAATTTGTAACCAAACCAGAAGGAAACAGCGTAGGAACAGAAGATGCACAAGTATAGAAGTCCCATTGATAGACCGTTAAAGAAACCTGAAAATTCACTCTACATTATTAACTATAGAACTTGAAATTACTGAAAAGGAAAAATAAAATTTGAACCAGTACTTTAACTTTTGGACCTACATTTTAAGAAAAAACACAATGTTCAACTTATATGATCATTAATTTAAATTCGCAAATCAGCGGTATATTAACTGAACTGGCTTATTTGCGAATCAATTATTTCAAAATAAATAAATAAATGTACTATTAAATAAGTACGGCATCTATATACTTCAATTTAAAATTAAATGATAATCTTTTCTATAATAATAATATATCGTCCCACTGGGTCATATCTACAATACACAAGTGTAAAGACCTTCATAGTGACTCGCTTTGGCCTGTCGCGTTTCGGGATCAGCTTGTGTATATCCAGTAACTTGTGCTTAGAGACGTTCAGTCGTGGTATATGTGAGCCGACATGACGACGGAGATTCAACAGATTTTCGTTTATTCATAGTCGCTTTGGTTTTTGGAATACACTTACCATCAGGTGCACTATAGTCACTTCATCTCGACGAAGGCCGCCAGTGTAAAAAAAAACTATATATAATTTGGAGTAAGCAGACGTACATTAGTGGCTGTCTCCAGTTTGTCTATATGTTGTGGCCAACGTGACACTCACATTGCACACGCACACAGGATAGTTCTATGAGAAGTCCTGCGTGTTTCCTCGTGGTGTATTCCTTCATCGGTGAGCACGTGATGCTTGCTAAAATCCGTACTTAATCTGAGAAAATGCAAAGGTACGCGCAGTTTTTCATTACCTTTTTTGATATTAATTTTCCTAATTTCTTTTAAGTGTTCGCAATATCTTTGTAATTCTTTTTGCTGCCCACTGAATGCATATACTGTTTTAATCGAAGATAACACTTCTTCAGCAAGGTTCCCGGCTTTGCCTGACTCAATGGCTTCTTTTTTCCCTAGTTTTGAAGCAACCTGGTTTTGATAAAACCTTTTAAAATGTTATCGGTCATAATAAATCATATATATAACATGATAGATATCTTACCCATCCTGCCATACCAACAAGGAACAATGTCACCGGTAGCGAAATCAAACATAGTAATGCTAATTTCCAGCCTAAAATTAACGCCATTACAACACAACTAACAAAACCCGACTGATAAAAAATAAAAGTTGCCAATTTTTCACCAATGCCATCTTCAAGTTTAACTAAGTCTCTGTAAAAAGGAAATATTTATATGTTACTTATATTACATGAAACAATGTTAACACAATTGCACTTTTTTAAATATTTACATACTCATTAATTTTCGTCGCAATGTCTCCGGTTTGATGGACGTCAAAATATTCAAAGTCTTGATTTAAAGCTGCTTTCAAATACTCTTGTCGTATCCTAAACACCTAAAATTATTATAAAGGCTTTTGATAATGGTCTTACACGGCAAGGCTTGTATTGGAAATTATTAAAGGATGCTTAATTACTTATTGATTAAATAGGACGTAACAATGTTTATGTCCATCCCACTTAAGATAATGTGTGGTTATATTATAATATTCTGCTTTGATTCGCAACTATAGAAGGAAAGAGATCATTAGCGCTAGCAAGATTTTTTTTTTAATTGATAACCTATTCGTATATAAAACCAGTTTATTCCGAGGTGTTCTAAATTCGGTACTATCATGGTTTTTAAAGAATCGCCGATTAAATGTACTCCTTACCTCATTGATAATAATAGACGGAGCCGCATTTAAAGATGTTATTAAGTTGCATGTAATTGGTGTTTTTCTAAATACTTTGGATTTTAGAACTTCCCGGAATTAGGTGGTTTACAATGTGAACACATTATCGCAATTTGGTTTGATTACGCAAATAATCAGCGAGATTAACTTCGTCAAATGGCGCTCCAAACTATATCTACTATATTATAATTTAGAGACTTAGAAAAATTAGAAATTAGCTAGGATTTTTAATCATCATCATCTGATGACGATAAGGTCAGTTAACGTCAATATTCGTACTTATTGCCTCAGCCACTAATTTCGAAAACAATATCTAACACCAGGCATAGAGTTATGACTAAGGTTTTTATTTCAATGCACTATTTCTAATGTTGTCCACTGATGCTTTTATGTTCCGTCTAATTTTTTTTATCGTGATCTATACCGTTAACGATTGGTGTGGCATTGTCTAATAATAGTATGTTACGATTTATTCGTAATAAGAATTGAACTTTGCACAATGACCTGAATGTGCTAATAAAAACTAAAAGGGATACTGTTAAATATCTGAGTTTTAGTACTGGTCTCGTCTGCACATTAGATCGAGATTTAATCCTTAGTACTCTACACTTACACTCCGGATGAGAAAGGACATGATAGGGTATAAATGCTCAACTAAATCGCGATGATGTGACCACAACACAACAGTTAACAGTTAGTCAATATAGGCTGAGATTTATAGACGCTATTTCAACTTTAATTAGCAAAGTTCTCAAAAAAATTAGTTCGTTTTGACAAAAAAACTGAATATATCATAGGAACTTGAATATAGCCTAAGTATTCGCAGAGCCAAGTCCATGTTGATAAAATTGGTGATTTACCAAATACTTTTAATATAAATTGTAATATTTTAGTAAAGTCTAAACAAACATAAAGTTCCTTCTATAAATCTGAGCCTTAGTTTGCCCTGTTGTATTTCGTAATGAGCCGTTCTCATTGTGTAATATAGTTATTATATCTATAAGCCTTACGTCGTGGTATTATTAACAACGACTTTTAACGATCACCGTCTATCTATTACTGCACTGTTATTAACACCAAGCAAATCATTTAAACTGAAAATACCTGATTATATGCAGCAATGTTGATCAATACAGTGGCGGCGTAAGAAGCGAGTATCAATAAAGCTCCAACAATACAGTTGTAGACTAAGAAGTCTAAACAACCTTTTAAGAATATATCACCATATGGTTCTCCTGTAGTTAACGAAATTCCATAATTCACCATATGTTGCATAAGATTTGAGAACAATATCGTGTTAATAGGTGAAGAAAGTCCGGCTACTATTGATAATACGAGTGACACACTAATGTATAAAAGATCTGTTCCGCTGGCAAAGCGATACTGAAATCAAAAAGTCCTGTTATTTTTTTAATCTAATAAATGATACTGAAACTGTCATTATTAGCAAATGTGGTCAACTATACAGGGAAATATTGGCAGTTTTTAAGCGAAAAGAAATCAAAGCAAATTAGAATTTTTCTCATTTCTTAAATTACAGAGTAGCTATGCTTGACTCAAGAAAGTACACATTCAAAATGATTTTAAAGTTCTATATAACAAAGTGTAAATTAAGTAAACTAGTATCTTTCTTTGTGTTATAAATTTTTTTTTATGGTTTATTTACTTACTAAGCTGAAGAAGGATATGTTTGGTACTTCATCTTTATCTTTTTTCGAGTCATCTTCTTTTCTGAAATATATCGTAATTTTTATTTCAATTATGAATTAATAATTTTTTCTAGTTGTTCTATAAAACTAATGTATGATTTTGGTGATTAGTTTTCTATGTAGATGAATACATTCATAATTAAAAAAGTAACTAGGTGCCATCCGCGCGTCGCGCAATGCAGTCTTAATTTGATAATTGCATGTGCGGCCGTGCTCTCCCACGCTCCACAACCGCGCTCCGACTTTTGCGTAAAGCTGCAACGCGCGGACGACACAACTATTAAATTATTGTTTGTAATTGTTTTAAGTCTTGACTATTTTATTTATACTTGGGACAAAAAAAATATATACTTCTCCTAGTATAAACAGATTTAAATGTTGTAATAATTATTTCCATTTTTTTTTATATAAATATATAAACGTGAGCATATCATATCATTACCATCATTTGCAGTTAGATTCTGTCCACTGCTGGGAATAGAGCCCTTCCTGTTATGCTGCTATACCCAATCTTGTTTCAAGTTCATCCAGTAGGTATATCGTATAATTACTTAAAAGTACAGAATCATTTATGTTGTGCGCGTGCTGATACGTTAAGAAGCTTTCTTTAATAGATATAAATTTTTTTTATTGCGAAATAGTATTACGATAATAATCGCTATCTTAATCTGTATTACATATTGTTAATAAAAGTAGCGGTTTGATATAATCTCAATAAATTTATTTATATAGAACAAATATATCCATTACATGTCACACACAATAATACATGTCAAATCTTACTTTAAAATTATATTAGACTATTTTTCATTTATGGCCAGATATAAACATAGGTTTTACTGTAGTAGTTATATACTTTAACACACCTCCTTAACTACTACAGGAAAATATAACGCATTTAAACAACACAAGATATTCAGATAAAAGAATAAACATTTATCTATAGACATCTCAAACAATATTCATTATACAATTTCTAATTCTATTAAACTTAAGCTTACCTAAAGATTTTGTTAAAATATCGGCAAGCTGATCTTCAGTATTTATTTTAATAACATTTATAATTCCTTTTACCTGATAGTCATGTACAAAGTGATAACTTATATCGATGTGCTTAGAGTTTTTACAAAATTTACCATTTTTAGAAAGAGCTATGGCACCATTATTGTCTTCATAAATTTTAACTGGTTCATTAATAGAAATGTCTAAATCACCTAGAATTCCTATTACCGGTAAAATCTCTTGTACACAATCTGCTAAAGCATAATATTCAGCATGAGTAGATGCTCTACATACAATTTTTTGTTTATGTGTTCTCCACATTACTGGATTATTGTAAACTCTTAATAGTATACCAGTAGTTGACTTCCTATCGTTTTTATCAGCTGCCCAATCGGCATCCACAAATGCATGAAAACAATCTTCAAACTCTGCATTATAAGTTAGCTTAATATTTCGCGTGTGATATAAATATTTTAAAATTCTTAAAGCGTATTTATAATGATCTTCGTTATAACAATTTTGAAAACGACTCAAATAGTTAACGCTATATGACACATCCGGGCGCGTACCATTAGCTACATACAAAAGTGCTCCTTTTTTTTTTTTGATAGCCCGGGGGAAATCCCTAACGGACCTCAGGGGGCGGTGAGGGCTGCCCCCCGGTGTGTCGGACTTGCACCGACTAAAACCCCCGGGGTGTTCCTTCTTCCCGTCTGACCGGGGCCAGAGGAACAGCGTCATCCTCTTCTCCGACCCTCGGCAACGTCTGGCCTTTTGTAAAGCCGCATCTATGCACTGCGAGGAGTGGTGTAAGGAGCCACCCCTCACACACCTCAATATCTTGGAGCGGTGTGTGGAAACACGTCACACACCGCTCTCGCCTGGATAAGTTGGGCGGCACTCTCCCTCAAGCGCACCGCCCAGGTGTCTTATCCGGTTTTAAGGAGGAAGGCCTCTGGCGAAGGCCCTCCTCCTTTGTCCTGAACTGCGTGGGCGGCGGATCGGATTGTCAGGGACGGCTATTGCCTTCCTGTTCCTCTCCGCCGCCTCCTTCCTCACCATGACTACCTCACAGTACGTGAGGACCGCCTGCCATGCGCTGTCGCTGCCGACAATCGCGCGAACGAGCGCCGGCAGCGACAGGTCACATACAAAAGTGCTCCTATCAAACTCCTATATCTCAAATTGTCATTAACTTTACCAGGTTCTAGAGATAAATTTTGTTCCATGGGAGTTTCATATTTTTTGGCTTCTTTAATATTAAATTTTTCTCCTAAGCTTTCTATATATTTCTCTTGACTAAGTGTCATTTTATTTTGTTTTTGTTCATATTCAATATCTATTCCTAAATATTGTTTTATTTTACCCAAATCCTTCATTTGAAAACGCTTGCTCAACATTTCTTTAACTTTCATAATCGCATCTATATTTTCTCCACAAATTAAAATGTCATCCACATACAAACATAAATAAACTTTTACACTATCAATAAATCCGGAATACAAGCAATAATCGTACTCTGATCTCTTGAAAAATATACTAATCATGAATTCGTGAAAACATTCGTACCAATCTCTAGGACTTTCTCTCAAGCCATATAGAGCTTTTTGAAGTAAACAAACTTTACCATCAAGGACTTTATAGCCTTCTGGTGGATAAATATATACTTCTGATTTAATCTTTCCGTTTAGAAAAGCTGTCTCAACATCCATACTTTCTATATACCAACTTCTGACACATGCTATTGACATTAATGTTTTCATTGTAATCATTCTCGCAACGGGTGAGTATAATTCTTCATTTTCATCATATGCTTGCTGAAAACCTCTGGCTACTACACGAGCTTTATATCTACCGTTTGATTTTATTCTAAAAATCCATTTAACCTCTATTATCTTCTTATTTATTGGTTCTTCAACAATTGTCCATGTTAAATTTTCTTCTAAGCTACGAATCTCATCTTTCATCGCATTCTTCCACTTTTGTGCTTCACAACTATTCATAGCTTCTTCATATGTATTTGGTACTCCGACATCACATACATTTACATAAACAACATGATCATTAAATTTTTCAGGCATTTTCCTTTCTCTTTTTGGACGACTTGGCGTAATTACCTTCTTAATGTTATCATTCTTCTTTATATCATTTTCATCATCATCTATAGTATCAAAAAATTCATCATTTTGTTCATTATCTTTTGATGTCTCTTTTCTCAATTCATTTTCATTAAGCTTAACATTTTCTTGCTTTTCATTTATTTCTTCATCTTGGAATTTAATCACTTGTGCTTCTGAATCTATGAACGTAACATGCCGACTTATTACTATTTTATTATTTATTAAAATCTTGTAGCCAGTATCAGTATAACCAACTAATACTCCTTTTATTCCCTTCGGGCTTAACTTTGATGTTCGGGTTTCATCAGGTACTCGCACAAAACATTGACTACCATAAATCTTTAAATTTCGTATGTCTGGTTTCCTACCATAAAATATTTCAAATGGACTTTTTCTTTGTGACGTATTAGTAAGTATTCTATTTCCTAAATATGCTGCTGTCAATACACACTCTGGCCAATTAAATTTACTTATTTTGGCTTCTGACATTAAACATCTAGCACGATCCATAATTGTCCTATTATATCTTTCTGCCACTCCATTAAGTTGATGAGTGTAAGCTGGACCTGGATTGATATAAATTCCATAATCATTTGCAAATCTATAAAAATCTCTATTTAAATACTCACGTCCATTGTCACATCTTAGTTCTTTAACTTTTTTTCCTGTTTGTGTTTGTACTCTGTTAACATATGACTTAAAACATTCAAAAACCTCACTTTTATTCTTTATTACACACACTGCTGCCTGTCTACTGTAATCATCAATAAAAGATACAAAATATCGCTTACCATCTCTGCCTATTGGTGTTATTGGTCCCATAACATCCGTATGTATTATTTCTAAAATTTCAGTTGCCCTTCGCCTATTATTTTCGAATGGTAAATTAGTCATTTTATTCATTAGGCATATTTCACATTGCACGTGATCATTTTCTATTTGTTCTGGTAAACCTTCCAATAATTTATATTTACACATTTCATTTAATTTTGAAAAATTTACATGACCTAATAATCTGTGCCATTTCTCTTTTACAGACATTGTTTTACTACTATAAGAGCTTATATCATTAAAAAATATCTTTCCATTTAATTCATATAGTTTATTGTTTTTCCTAGCCATAACTACTAAATCTTTTTGCCTATTATATATTACCGCATTGTCATTAAAGAATTTAATGATGTTGCCTTTATCTGCAATACGTGATACGCTTAATAAGTTTCGTTTCATGCTTGGAACATAGTACACATTTTCAATCTCAATCCTATTTAATTTACCTTTTCCCTGACAATACATAACTATATTTCCAATCTTTTCTGATCTCAGACCAAAACCATCATCTACTTTAATATCTACCGGATTATTTAATTTTCTTGTATATGTAAAGAATTTATCGTCATTTACAATATGATCACTACAACCACTATCTAAAAGCCAATTTATACATGCTAAAGAACGACCGTTTTCATTTGTATCAGCTGTCATTACTTCGACATTGAATCCCATAGATGAACTTCCATATTTAGAGTCATACCTGTGTGTGTTATTATATGATACATTACCACGTCCTCTGTAGCCTCTATTTCCTCTGCCTCGATAATTTCCTCGCCTTCCACTACGTTGATATTGTCCATGGTCATTGCTGTATAATTTTGGACAGTCTCTCTTATAATGTCCTATTTGACGACAAAGAAAACATAATCTTTCCTTCCGCTGATGCGTACTAGTACCACTGAATGTTTGTCCTGCATCTGTTTCCTTCTTTTTCTGTTCTAAAATTAATTTCGACTTGACATATTCTACCGTTTGTTCTTTTTTAGGCATGGCGTCTACTATATTAACAATATGGTCAAAACTTTTTGGAAGCGATAACAATAAATAGTTCAATCTATCTTCTTCGCTAACATTTTCACCAGAATTCTTTAATTCATTTACCTGCTTTTCGAATAATTGTAGAAATTCAATGGGATCATCATTTTCGCTCATTTTGGTTTCAAGAATTTTTCGTTTAATTAATAATTTGTTAGCACATCCTTTTAATTGATACATTTCATTAAATTTCTTTATCATATTAAACGCAGTTTTCTCATTTATAATTATGTCAAGTTGTATATTATTTAAGCTATTAACAATATAATTCTTAGCTTTAATATCCATCATATTCCAGTCGTCTTCATTAATATTTTCAGGTTTTACTTCATTTTTAATGGATTGCAAACAATTTTTCATTTGTAAAAATAATTTCATTCTAAACAACCATTTTTCGTAATTCGTTCCATCAAAAATTTGTATATGGAATTCGTCTTTACTATTCTCCATAATTATTATTCTTTTACTTTTAACTCACCATTAAAACGACATTCAAACAGCAACCGCTATTTTTCAATTACCATTTTTAATAACCATTTTAATAACCGCGCTCTGCTACCATGTTAATAAAAGTAGCGGTTTGATATAATCTCAATAAATTTATTTATATAGAACAAATATATCCATTACATGTCACACACAATAATACATGCCAAATCTTACTTTAAAATTATATTAGACTATTTTTCATTTATGGCCAGATATAAACATAGGTTTTACTGTAGTAGTTATATACTTTAACACATATAAATATTGATGAAATAATGGCGTAATTCTGTTATCACTTGCGATTTATGTAGACAGTTCATTTTAGCTATTTTGTTTACAATGCACTTGCTGTGGCTACTGATAATGTGTCATAAATTGCGATCAAATGATATTAACTACTACACTATAAATTTTTAACATTTTCCTATTTCAATTTTAATAAAATATCGAGATGAATTTGACGTAAATTAGTAAAAAAAAACTATTAAACATCTTTGCACATGATGCCATGGCTAATAACAAAATTGATAAAGACGCAGCGCGTTTGAATTAAAGTACCATAAGTAATAAAATAGTTCACATAGTAATATAATATGAATTTTATCAGAACTCTAATATAAATAATAAAAACATTATAATGCGTTAAATAACGTTATGATATAATAATACGTAATATTAATATTCCACGTATTTGATTAAATACAAATCATTGATTTTTTTATTGTAACGTTAATTATTTGCTGTTTAATTCTCACAAAAAAAAACTAATTGTCACAAGTTCATTACTCTTATTAGATATAATTTATAATTACAACTAAAACAAGCTTGGCTACTGAATCAAACTTAATTATTCGTAACTAAAAATCAACTATACTAAACGGCCTGCTATTTGATGAAAATAAACAAGCTAGACGAACTATTAACTAAGTACTTCGAAATGCGTGATACAAATAAATACACTACAAAACACCTTATTACACCCAAAAAAAATGAATTTATCAGAGCGTTGTGATTTCGTCTAGGCAATCTTTGGGTGAAACGGTAACAAAAATAGATGGGAAATAATAGTGCGTGCTTCTTGTATGTTCACATTTTGCTAAACTTACATGTATGGAGAGGTTTCGTTTTGAAGTTTTCCATTTGTTCTATTATTTATTTTACCCATGGCTTCATTGCAAATGTTGTTCAAATCATTTTTATCGGTATTAATCATTGTGGATACCTCGCAAACGCGGCCGGGTGTTCGAGTTTACACTTAATAAAATCGCAGACATTCGTGCTTTGCTAGCCGTTTGAGAACTGAACTAGTTGTTACCTATATCCTTTTTATCTCACATATATAAACTATAGTTTCATATGTCTTATCATTTAATCAACACAATAAAATAACTTTATTAAGCAAATAAGACAATAGCAGTCGGGAAAAGAGAGTAATAAAGTAATAATAATATATTTTTGCGTCTTTATAATGTTTATGTGAATATTTTAGTTTTACATAAACTTTTTATAAATAGTGTGCGTTTATTCGTCATTGACAATAATGTGGTGTAATCTCTAACCATTTTCAAAGTTCCGTACCTCACTTTGTGGTCTGTGTGTCTATCTGTCAAAATCTTTCTTCTCAACAACGCATGAAGGTATCAAGTTGTAATTAATATTAAATACTTAGTTCTACAGTACCTTGTGGCCCTAAAAAACATACTTCTAAGTCAGTCAATGCCGTCAATAGATATGTTGGTTTTTTGCGTATATTTCGTATTTGCTCTTTTTGTAAGGGAATTAACGCCTATAAGGATACTTTACACAGCCACTGCCCTAATCGAGTGGGCTTGTTACGATTATAATGCTGAGGACCGTGAATCTTCCTACGATACACCTGTCGTATTGTAACACGCCACGCCTCTTTCTCTGTTCTTGACATCGTGGCGAGCGTTGTGTAGTATTTTTTGTAAGTTAACTGATTTAATCAGTACATCTTAATAAGCAATACGACTATTGACAATTCGAATCTATCTATTGTAGCTATCTTGAGCTTTCACACTTTCCTTGTTCATAATTATGTAGTTAAGAAATACATAGAAGGATAATATAATCTGTTACGAAACACGCGGTTCAACGAAAAACAACAAATTTACTTCATAAGCTCATACAATTTTTACACTGCCAACCAAGTACAGTTTTTTTATAAGACTTATCTCTTCAAGCAACTAGTCTTAATTTCGCCAGTCCTTATTTTTATCCGGGGTAATTGCATCCTACAGGTCGCGCCCTGTTTGTGTATGTACTACAATATTAAAAACCTAAATTATAAGTTTATTAAAGTCTTAATTTACATAGTAGCTTGAGAATTGAATTCAACATCATAAAACGATATGATATCAATACATACAATGAAATCCGTTCCTCGAGTGTATACCTTTTTTTTTTATGACGGTCGAATCATTGAGGGGCCGAGAAATGCATATATACAACTCAACTGGGCTTAGGGGACGAGCTCAGAAGGTGCCTTGCCAGCAAGACCCAAGAATATCTGTAACATTTCATAGATATAAAATTATGTAAGAGGGTATATATCTGACTGGCTAGAAAATTTTCACTTGCGCGATATAGGTTACAATAAATTTCTAAAATAATTATTAATTTATGTATACAAAAATATGTACTGTATTTTGTTATTTGCGAATATACAAATATATGTTGTGATTGTAATCAATTTTAATAACAAAGTTAATAAAAATAAAGCAAACAATTAACTTTTATTTAATTAAAAAAGAAATATGTATGATAGCGCCGTCTATCGATATTTATTTAAACTATTGTAAAAACGTATTGGAATCGTTAATATTCACGTATCTCTACGTGAATGTGTCCGCTGTTCTCCGAAACGGGTAAATCAATTTTGATGCATTTTTCGCTAATACATTGTGGAAAGCTTCATTTAACGATTACTGTTTATATTATTTCAATCGGTTTATAAGTAAAAAAAAAATGGTATAAAATAATTTTATACCATTCAAACCATTTCACCTTTTTTTCAGGTGACTGGGCTGAATAACATATAATATTTATAGTTATAATAAAAGTATTATTGTTCGCTGTCTGTACGTGGAAAATATATCACAAAAACTATTATTAGGGACCTTTCGTAATGCCATAGACTTAAAACAATAATTATTAGATAATATCAGAGATGATTTTATCTTAAAATTTACATATTCGAAAATTTTTGGCTGCTTTTTATCCCGAACTAGCTGATCCGGCAAACGTTGTTTTGCTATATAAGTTATTGTAATATCTTCTAAGATGTTCATTGAAATTAAGTGATGTCAAATGATTTAATATTCTTATTCAACAACACATTTATTTGGATAAAGATTAATATTATTACGTTGATACAACTCTTAACAAATAATGCACTAATTTCGACCAAATTTGTTTACCATAAAAACGGTTCTAGTGACTTAATCTTAAAAGATAGACATATACTGTCTTGGACATTTTTTTAGATCATTTTAAGAGGAATAATTCTTTCTTACATATATTTTTGGTATCTTTAACCGTTTTTGCAGCGCACGCAATGGAAGCCCTCAAGGATGAATAATTTTCCCCGTTTTTTTCACATTTTCCATTATTTCTTCGCTCCTAATAATTGCATCGTAATGTTATATAGCCTAAAGCCTTCCTCGATAAATGGTCTATTCAACTCAAAAATAATTTTACAATTCGAACCAGTAGTTCCTGAGATTAGCGCGTTCAAACAAACAAACAAACAAACAAACTCTTCAGCTTTATAATATTAGTATAGAAAGTATTTTCTACTTTCATTTTAAAAAGTCTGTAAAATAGCACTTACGACATCTATTGTCGATTGTCTATTGCAAGTTAATAGTACTAATTGGGTTCTATATTTAGTTATTGTTGTAATCATTTTTAGAAAAGTAATCGACGACATTTGTATTATCTTTTATACAAAATTTTCCGCTTGAAATAATTATTATCATAAAAAAATGCTACTTCCAGGCGAACGAAGTTGTGGGCACAGCTAGTGTACTGATATGCAATAAAAAGTAAATTCCAGTTGTGGGAACATCAAAGTATTATTCTGATAGCATGGTTCGAGATACTAATACGTCATGCTTTTAAATACTTTTTTATCACAAGGATTTTATCGCTACTTTGCTTCCACGAAATTTTAATCAATTATAATTATTTTATTAGTCATTGAAAACATAACGTAAATGATAATCATTTAAGCCTGAATCTATTATAAATATTGAAGATCTTGTTGTTAAAGCCGTTATTGATTTGTCGATATGGATGACAGTAAATAGCAACCGAAGATATAAGCACGACTAGATAATTTCAAACAAAGAAACAAATCTACCAATGAATAACTTAAGTACCATCCGTCTATTTCGTAAAAACTCAATTTTGCAAACGATTTCTATGTGACAAAAAAACCAATATTCTTTATATATTCTCTCATATTATATACAAGATCTATATAACCTGGTCATATATAAAACATGATTTCTATTTCGTGTTAATAAGCTAAACATTATAGGTAAGGGTATTTTTTATCAGTAAAGCAAAACGGCCTAAGCTGAAAAACTACAGGTGTTAGAATATTATTATTTAACAAAAACTTTTTTACTTATTTTAATTATAATTTTCGGCTTAATAATAAGAATTCTTTGAAATTATATTTTATTTTTGAAACCGATCACTGTGTAAGAGTATATTTTCTGCATATTTATTTAAACCTATTTATTTACCTATGTTATATAGATGTACTAGATCAATCAGCGGAGCAAACAAACATTCTAATTTGAACGGTTATAATGTTAGGATGTGTACAAAGCACTCAGAGATGTTGTAATTATTATACGGGAAATCCGAGTAACGTAGTCTTATAATTCTGGGAACCTGAACCTTTGGATTCCTATTGTCTTTACTATTTTTTTAGTTACCAAACCCGCCCGTGACCTTGCTATTACGTTAATAGAACTTTTTTTCGGAGCGTGTCAGACTATTTTCGTCCAAGTCAAGATATCAGCGAGTGAAAGTGCCTGAGTAGTTTAAATTTTCGGAAAGTTAATTTATTTTATTACGTCATTCTAAACAAGACAGTATCATTAGGTATTAGCGAGGTATATTATAATCAACTGGTAACCTACCTAACTTACACTTGTTTAAATAAAATATAAATTATCCTGCATGCAATATCCATTATTGATAGAAATTTGTATTGTTGTTTATAATGTTATTTGAAGATAAAAATATTACCTAGTGAATTAATTTTACTGTTGGAATAAATAGAGTATCGCGCTACGCACAACTTATATTGACGCGTGGTAGACGGGCACTGTCTTGCTTTGCAATCAATTCCCTAAAAATAGGCCATGGTTTGCCATTGGACACACCATGCTAATACGCCGCTATGCAGCAAACATTTTTTCTACTTTAGAAATAAATGAAATATATATGTATTAATATTTCACTATTACAAACTATTTGTAGGCCTAGATAACGTAACTTTCGACAAACATGTAATGAATATTAGGTCCTTACATATGAAATTGGCGTTTTTCGTACTGGCCACTTTAATCACAAATTTCTCCTCTTTGGTAAGGAAAACCAAATTCAAATTTGTACAGCTATAGACTCATGTATTTGAGCTTCGATGATCGTCATTAATTTGTTTTTTTCTTCTGTTTTTTTCTGTTTGCGTCACTCATTTTACAAAATGGAAAACTTAAAATATCGCATTATTTACGAGTACGAGTTCCGCCGTGGCACTAGTGCTGCGGAAACAACTCGAAGGGTGAATGATGTGTATGGCGGTCGTGTTGCAAAAGAAAACACAGTTCGTTTTTGGTTCCAACGTTTTCGTTCTGGAAATTTCGACCTGCAGAACAAGCCCCGTGGACGGCCTGAGACTCAAGTTGATAATGAAGATTTGAAGGCTATTGTGGAAGCGGATCCATCGCAAACCACGTCCGAGTTAGCAGCAGGCTGCGATGTTAGTGATAAAACTGTTTTAATTCACTTGAAGCAAATTGGGAAGATTAAAAAGCTTGAAAGGTGGGTACCTCACGAATTGACTGAAGCAAACCGGCAAACGCGCGTCGACTGCTGCGTTACATTACTAAACCGGCACAATAATGAAGGTATTTTAAACCGAATCATTACCTGTGATGAAAAATGGGTTCTTTACGATAATCGGAACCGCTCAGCGCAATGGTTGGATCCTGGCCAGCCAGCCAAATCCTGCCCCAAGCGAAAATTAACCCCAAAAAAGTTACTTGTAAGCGTTTGGTGGACTAGTGCCGGTATTGTTCTTTACAGTTTTCTCAAATCTGGCCAGACTATTACGGCTGATGTCTATTGTCAGCAATTGCAAACCATGATGGAAAAGCTAGCGGCTAAACAACCTAGGCTGGTCAATCGCTCCACGCCACTGCTGCTTCACGACAACGCTAGACCACACACTGCGCAACAGACGGCTACTAAATTAGAAGAGCTTCAATTGGAAAGTCTAAGACATTCTCCGTACTCCCCGGACCTTGCTCCAACAGATTACCATTTTTTTCGAAATTTGGATAACTTCTTGCAAGGGAAAAAATTCAACTCCGATGGGGCAGTCCAAATCGCCTTCAAAGATTTTGTTGGTTCCCGTCCGACTGGTTTTTTTAGTAAAGGGATCAATGAACTACCTATGAGATGGCAAAAGTGCATAGAAAATAATGGTTCATACTTTGATTAATTAAATATATTATATTAAAAAATATTCGACTTTTTGTTCCTCCCATACAAAACGCCAATTTCATATGTAAGGACCTAATATTAATAACATGGAGGAGTAATGCGTCTGCTCCTATACTCCTTTGACATAATGGTCTCTAACTGAACTGGATGTCCTGGATCGAAAAATTAGATTACACACTACACACTGACTGATTGACTACATAATGTATCATATACATTCTTCGGTGACGAGGTATATCCCGCGGAAATATGGAGCAGTGGCATGCTTAGTGCTAAGTATCTGCATAACCGTGAGATATGGGCTGGATATAGACCCGATTGCCTCCGTCTCTTGTCTACGTTTCGGTGACCAATTTGAAAGAACCGAAGTTTTTTTCTGTGCCATTATAGGCAAAGTTATTAAGACAAACAAGTACAGAAAATACATCCTCAAGGACGGTAGGGTTGTCTTGCTCTATTATATGATCATGTAGAAATTGAGGTATCGTAGTATGTACCTGAGCCAGTTCTCGAAAATGTTCTTGCAATGCTGTACCGGGTTTGATCTATTATCACTGATAGGTCCATTTTTGCTAATAGGCCTGACATTGTGGTAGTAGATCGGTCGGTGCGCCGGACAATACTCATTGATATCACTATACAATATGCTTGAGAATCTCGTGTAAGCAGAAATAGACAAATTATCAAACTATTTAGACTCCCACACGACATTACCAGCATGTGGGACGTAGATTCAACAATTATTTACCCGATAGTCGTATCGACTAATGGGCTGATCGCAAAGAGCTTCGATTACCATTTTAAGAAGCTTTCAATTGGTTGTTGGATCAAGGGCCGGATACAGAAGGTAGTATTACTCGATATAGCATGCATTGTTGGAGTTTCCTCATTCTGAGCTTCTAGCTGCCGGTGGCTTGGGACTTAGGCCTCGCTCATGTGAAACCACATATTTTTATATATCATTTTAACATGAATATTGCTATTTTTTTTATTGTAAAAATATTGCTTTATAGGGACTAAAGCGTACGAGATAATAATATTAGTGAACAAGACGCCGCGCATGATTGCACCCTTATTTCGCCAAGGTGCGGAAGAAGTTGGCTTTGCCTTTCTTTCAGCGCTTGGGGACGAGAGGAGGAACATCCCTGTGGTTTTAGTCTGTTAAAGTCTGACCCACTAGGGCCGCCGCCCTCATGACAGCCCTGATGATGGTCCATGAGCATTTCCACCGGGTCAAAAAAAAGGATTGCACCTCTATGGAGGTGACATTCTAACTGCTTTTACGAGAGAATTCCCCTCCTTTCTTTTTCTGCGTACTGTCAAGTAGTAAAATTTTCTTTCTGCATCTGTTTTTCCATCATGTTACGACATGGGAATCTTCAAACAACGACTGAATTTGTATTTGTTGGATGACTGCGCTCCATTACCGACCCCGTTATCACTTTCCATCAGGTGTGATTGAGGTCAAACACAAGCCTATCTGTAATAAACAAAAATTTGAAACTCCGTTTGTTCATTACAGTCTCGACATTTTTTTTTAGATTTCCTCATTTTTTTTCGCTTTTATCTTTTTGTAAATACAGTTATCATACCGGAAAAACCTTAATCCTATCATTATGCAAGTCATGCTTATTTTTCATAAATCAATTTTTTTATGATATCTGCGATTTTTTTATAATAGATTACAATAGGTGTAAACTACGTATTGTATAGTATTATCAAATATTTTCCGTTTACCGCTGAACAAGAATATTATTAATTGTTTTAACTTATGTTTTTCCTTAAGACGATAAACATAATTTTACTAAGTTGATAGTACATACGTTTTGCGCTATAACAAACTGAAACTAAAGAGATATATATATCCAAGATTGTTACTTATCTCTCAGTTTGTGTATCTGAAGTTTATCTCAAGGTAAATCTTGCTTCTTTCGCAAGTATTTTCTTCATTATAATGTGATAAATGGTTTGTTTTAAGTATATTTGACCGAGCCAAGCGAAGTGCTCTTTTTGCCTTTTATTTCACAAGTTTAATTAACTTTCTCGGCAGCGTATGGACCTTATGGCACCTGGATCAAAACGCTCACGGAATGATAGCTGTGTGGCACTCGTAGCACTCGGCTGTCACTGATATTTGGTACCTCGACAAAAGTTTTGCGTCATTGCATCATCAATTGTGAAAGTTACGTCGTGTTGAGTACACGTGCCTCTGAGTGTGAAAAACCACTGAGAGGAACGCGTTTCAACAGTCGAGAGGAGATAATTGAAAAATCGAAGATGGCCCTAATGTAGATGCCTGAAATCGAGTTTAAAAAACGTTTCGAAGACTGGATCAAGTATTGGCATAAGTGCATTGCAGTCAATGAGGACTACTTTGAATGCGGCAATATCGATTTTAAACAACAAACTGGTATTGTTTCTTTTTTAATAAATTCCGGGAACTTTTTAGTTAAGGTGGTGTACCCTATAGCAAGATTGCTGAAATGGTAGATTGACAGAGCTTTTTGAGTCGATCTCGGGTGATATTGTTCGAATCATAATGTTTATTTGATTATTACGTGATTCACAGTGAAGCCAGGGAGTCTAATTGCTTTTTAGGATCGCTTACCCAAAAAAGAAAAAGGAACCCTTATAAGATTATTCTGTTATTCGTCTGTCTGTTTATCTGTCACTACCCTTTTTCTCAGGAACACGTGGACGTATTAAGTTAAAATTAATATCGAATACTCATGACTATGGGTCTCTTGTGGCTTTGAATAAAATATACTTCCAAGTCAACGCATTCAAGAGATATATCGTATGTATGTAATATCGTATTTTTAACATTTTTCCGTTTTTGCAAAGGAAGCAATACCTCGCCGGGTCCGTAGGAAATATACGGATACCCAGGCTCGGCAAAGGCGAAGAGAGGACAGAGCTGACATCCCGGTGGTTTTAGTCGGTGCAAGCCGACACACCGGGGGAGTGGCCCTCACCACTCCCATGGCGGTCCGAAGGGATTTCCATCGGGTTGACAAAAAAAAGGGAATCAATATCTATAGGGAATTTCCCTAGAATCATGTAATTAGGTAGAAGCAAGGTCTTATATCATAAGTATAGGCAAAAGTCCATAAGCCACAAATTTGTTGATACATCATTAAAAAAATATACGAGTACATTATTTTTAAGGAGGATAGTATAGGCAAATCCTTAGCTACAAAAGATACAAAAATACTGAGTTAATTTTTTGATGACCTGGGGTAATCCTGCTTAAGACCATCATAGCCCCTGTGAGGGCAGCGAATACCGTGCTAACACACTTTAGTGCATTTGTCTGATAATAAAATTGGTAAAGTGAAAATTTTGATCAAGCGATAACTTTCTATGAAAATAAAATAAACGGATCAATTTTTTTTTTTACAGAAATGAATTAGTTTCACTTGAGGATCATTATTTGCAGGACATGAAAAAATCTGAAGAATGGTATTAATCAAAGTCATTGATAACTTTTTCATACATTTTAAGTTTGTACGAAACCCTGTTTGGACGCGACTAGCACTTGGCCAGATTCACAAGTAATATCGGAATAACTCTCTGCTAGCAGTGAAAGGCAGCTCTAGTAACAAGTCTCAGGTCGTAACTACTACTTAATATTTAATAATCGACTTTGCAGTCTTTGTCCAACTTTTTTTGTACACTGGTTCCACAAAGTGACTACAGTGGACCGTACCGTGTAGTCCAAAAATGAAAACGGACACCAAATATTGAAAATCCGTTGATAGTCTCCGTCGTCATGTCGGCCCACATATACCACGACTGAAGGTCTCTAGGTATATGAATTACTGGATATATACAAGCTGATCCAGAAACGCGACAGGCCAAAGCGAGTCACTATGACGGTCTTTTGTTCTACTACAATAATTGTAATATTTTATACATATAAACCTTACTCTGCGCTTAACGATCAATTAAATGGAATAGTTTATACATAACAGAAAAAAAATCTAAGATATATATTTTTTTCTTTATTTGTAATTTGTATTAACGTCATAAATAACTCTAATACTATTTATCTACTTATATATTATGCTTAACAAGACATGGAGGCTTGTCATAAAATTCTTAAAAAATAAAATTACATATGCAACCCAGAAAAAATATTTTCATAAATTGTATTTGGGTATTTCCACTTCATTACTAGGCAATAAACCTTATAATTACAAATTAATTCGTCAAGGCAACCAATGGGTAAAAGAACTAATAAATAAAACTACTAAAGAACTAATAAAGAGTAGAATAATTATCTACTTTAAAACGAAATTTGTGAATACTAGCGGTAAAAATTATAGCAGCACCAAAACAGTTACATGTAAACAAATATTACGTAGGATTAACATACATGGTGCAATCTCGCAAATATTTGAGTTCACGTCGATTTTCGAACAATTCATGTATTAAATGTAGTCTTATTTTTATTTTATCACTCAAAAATGATGTCTATATAGTAATACAAGAGGTATTATTGGCAAATCTAAAAAAAAACGGTAACCTTAACTTACTTCCAAGTAATAAAAAATATTAACTCACGGCTTTATTAAATCGAACTCTTTCTTTATTGGTGTATAGGTATAGTTTTCTTTTTTATCCATTATTTAAGATTACTTGTTCATTTAACTTTAAAAATGACAACAACTCAAATATAGTGTGACAAGCTGTGACCAACTTCACGGTCTGACGAGAACGAACGGTCACATGGCATTGAACATAAAATAGTGTGAATCAATTGCTATAAGTATCTATTTCGGATAAGTCAATACGTAGAGCCAAAATTTTGAGATTAGATATTAAATATTGCATTTGTGGTAGAGGAAGATGAATCATGGCACAGATAGGACACAGACTGTGTACAAGATAAATGTATGAAAAATTTTTTGATCATGACCATGACCCTGAAAATTTTTATTTATAAACACATGATTACCATACTTCGAAATTATATATAGAAATTATTTTGTTAATATTTACATTAATTTAATGATATTTAAATAATAAAATAGACTGAATTAATCACCTTGACAACGATTGTGTTTAATATGTTGCCATAAGGAAAATTACCGCCAAAATAGAGCGCCATTTAAATAACCTTCATCTGACTACATTTAACATATTATACTATCTTACAATAAACATATTACATATTATTACATTTACATATTATTTAATACTTTGTAACAAAATAATGGTGTATGTAACGACTACTGAAGCTGTTGAGAGCAGCAACGAGTTTTTCAGTTGAAAGAAATTAGCAACGTTGAAAACAATTGGACGGTCTTGTACTAGTGTCCTTAATTCGTTCAACGATGATGTCAGCTCTTCACCTAAAAAAATATTATATAGGTTATTAATACGCTTACTGTAGCGCTCTGGACCGTGACAGGAGTGAGCTAAAAGTTAGAGAGTTAGCTAGAGATAAACTTATTAATGTACTACCAAAAATATATTTTTTTATTCTGATGGTATTCAAGGTTGCAATAGTCAGCAAAAGCAGACAAGTTTTGGGCCTCAAAACAGTTTTCAATTAAAAATCATAATGAAATTACATGTTACTGCGTCAAGAAACCTAAATCCTAGAAATCGTATTATATACAATTGAAAATGTCCAAAATAAAATCCCATATAAAGAAACGCTCGAAATATTATTATGCAACAAAATGGTCAAAAAGTGCAAAAGAATACAACATAAAACTAAAAATAAATTATGGTCAGACATCTGCCTTAAACTGGGACAATCTTGAACAAACCTAGAAGTATGACTTAGTGGTAGTTATACAAGGTGTCTCAAAAGAAAGTTCACATTTAAATCTTTTTTTAAAAGAAAAGTCTTAGCTTTATTGAAAAAATGTTTTTTTTTATATTGAAGTACACTGTTTGGGAATTTATTTTTTAAAAATAACATCGTCCAAATGTAAACCGTTGCGCTCTCGGCATTCATTTATTCGGGCACTAAAATTGCCTATGACAGCTCGGCAGGTAGTCTCCGTGATGGCTGCCATTTCATGACGGATTTTTTCTTTTAATTGTGCCAGGGAAGTCGGTTTATTAGCGTAAACTTTTGATTTGACATAACCCCACAGGAAAAAATCCATAGGCGTTAAATCGGGACTCCGTGGAGGCTAATTTATGTCACCTCGCCTGGAGATTAATTTGTTCGGAAAAATTTCTCGAACTCGAGGCAGAGATCTGTTGGACGTGTGTGAAGTTGCTCCATCCTGCTGGAACCATGTTCTTTGGTTGTAACCAGGAAAGTTTTGCAGTTGGGGTACGAAAAACTCGTCTAACATCTCCACATAACGCTCTGAATTCACTGTGAGTGTGCGTCCCCTTCCATCTTCAAAAAAGTAAGGGCCGATAATTCCTCGCGCCGACATCGCTGCCCATACGGTGACTTTGGGTGAATGTAGCGGTTTCTGATGTTTTTGTTTTGGGTTGGTTGCACTCCAGTAACGACAATTTTGCTTGTTTACATGCCCATTCAGGTGAAAATGTGCTTCATCGGAAAACAAGATGTTGGTGAACGTTGGAAAGCGCTCAATCATCTGATTTACAAAGGCAAGCCTCTGACCAGCATCTTGAGGCTTCAGTTCTTGCACTAACTGAATTTTGTACGGGTGCTGCTTTAAATCTTTGTGCAAAATGCGGCATAATGAAGATCTGTGCACATTTAAAGCAACAGCACGCTTCCGAATCGAGAGGTTTGGATCATCTCGAATAGACTGAGTAACACTGTCCACGTTTTCGGCTGTTCTTGATGTTCTTGGCCGCCTAGATTTTGGTTTCTCCAGAGTTGACCCAGTCTCTTCAAACTTCTCAACCCATTTTGCAATGAGTCGAGTGCTAGGCGCATCATTTAAGTGACGAATATGTCGAATACTGCAGAATTTTCTACGCGCTACAGTCGCCGAATTACCGTCTTTGTAAAACTCACGTACGCACAACGCACGGTCCGCACCAGAGAAACGCTCCATAGCGACTAAATTCCCAAGAGCCAGACTACCGACTGACATACCCCCCGCGCCCCTCAGAATAGTTGCTTTCGCGTAATAAGATAAGCAAATGTGAACTTACTTTTGAGACACCTTGTACATAAAATTGCGTAAATTAACAAAATAACCCTACAGAGTTGGGACATGATTAGCCCATCTTACTGGGTCCCATGAGCTTTCAAAATTATAAGTAATCAATAAATTATATCAATCCGGTACAAGGAATTAATTAAAACCTTTATGACAATAGAACACGCTATACTAATATTATAAAGCTGAAGAGTCTGTTTGTACGTTTGTTTGTTTGTTTGAACGCGCTAATCTCAGGAACTACTGGTTAGAATTGAAAAATTCTTTTTGAGTTAAATAGACTATTTATCGAGGAAGGCTTTAGGCTATATAACATCACGATGCAACTATTAGGAGCGAAGAAATAATGGAAAATGTGAAAAAAACGGGAAACATTATTCATCCTTGAAGGCTTCCATTGCGTGCGCTGCGAAAACGGTTCAAGATATCAAAAATATATGTATGAAAGAATTATTTCTCTTGAAATGATCTAATAAAATGTCCGCGACAGTATATGTCTATCTTTTAAGATTAACTTACTAGAACCGTTTTTATAGTAATCGAATTTGGTCGAAATTAATGCATTATTTGTTAATGTGTTGCGTGTGACCACATTAGACACGCATGTTGCGTACGTACGTTCAAGCGTTCGGGAGTAACGCTCACGTGTTTGTATGAGTGGATATTCTCAATTTATTTTCAAAGAGGTATTAGCGAGAATTCATGAATCTGTGTAATAAATTGATTATTCTGTAAGAACTTCTGTAGGTATGTAGGTCATTATACAGTGCCAATTTCTATTGTTTATTCGCTATGGAAACAATATTTCTTATCAAAACATTTATATTCAGTTGTGTAAGAAATACAATAAATATAGATAAATATACGTTATTTAATATAAATTTAATATAGATAACAAACTGTGCAATACTAACAAAATGAGTCACGCAACGAATTCTACGGATTCATGTATGGGATTCTACTATTCAATTTATTTTGTACACAGTACAACACAATGAACAATTAACAATCAGAATTCAGAATTATTATTGATTTCAGAATTTAACTTCCCAAGGACAGTAAACTACCCAGTACACGAATCATATAATTTGACAATAACATAAAATATGAATTATTGCTCTCTATTATGCTCTTAATAATTCAGAAGGTAATTGAAACAAACGAAGCAACGATTTCACCGATAGCTATCATAAATAATACGCTGATAGAGTAAAAGCAGTTTCAGTAATTAAGCAAAGTCACTACAAACTCGTGTTATAAAAAAAGTCACCCAGCGCCTGACTCTGTTCGTGATAAACTCAAAAACTAGATCGGATTTTCATGCGGTTTTCACTAATGGACAGAGTAATTCATGAGGAAGTTTTCGCGTATAATTTGTTTAAAATTTTATGTAGATTGGTTTAATTATCACTAAAATGACTGACAATGTCGGAAAAAGTAATGCTGGCTGGGAGCTTTCATCGAAAACGTTGCTTAATCATTATGAGATATAGTAACATAATATATGGTGGGATTATTTCCATTTTACATGTCTTCAAGAAGTCCAGGATGAAATATATTTATCAATAACTCTATCCATTCTAAATTCTAAAAAAAATTGTCATGAATAGTACGATAATTGCAAACCTATTTAGACGAATACAGTATTAATTCTTATCAATTTAAATACGTTAGTTAACTTAAGTAGTCCATGCATATTATTATAATAGTTTACACTATTACCAATTTAGAATAGTTTTTGAGATATTTCAAAATTGAAATAACGCGCGCAAAAAAATTTAGCGTGGGTTTTACATTCCCGCGATGCTTTAGTTGATTACTATTTTGCAAAGACGATAGAATATTAATAACAAAGGGATGAGATGTTGGAAGGAAAGGAGAAGGTAGGGGGTAAGAGAGAGTAGGTTTAGCTAAAAGTTAAAATGATATTCATTAATAGTCAAGCGGGCGTCAGCAAGTAGGTACTATAATATACATATAATTGTCAATGTTCACTGTACCCTAATATTCGATTAATCCATATATGTCTACAAAAGATGATTACTGATGACCATGATAAAATTAAACATAAATGTCAATCCACGTTTATGTAATCAAATTATTTATATAAAGAGATATATGACATACCTTACGAGGCTGGCATAGTCATCTAGGATGCACTAAAGCCTCATTAATATATTTGATTAAAATATATATATATATATATATATATATATATATATATATATAAAGAGATAATATTGCCGTGACTGTGAGTAATGAAATTTATAACAATAGTTGAAAAAAATCCATCCGTATGTTTGTTAAACATAAATATTTCTGGCATTAACTTACTCGGTTTTTTAATAATAAGTAAGTGGTCGATAATATTTAGTATCCTTTCCCTCTGACGGTATGCTTGTTCGCAGTGTATCACCAGGCTTATTATAAGAGCCACACATGTTAGAAGGCGCAAAAGGCTGGACGCCGCCGGAAAGTAGCGCGAGGTGTAATGGATAACCTGTAAATTATAATAACTACAATAGAGGCGCGCTTCGGATTGTGGCCCTCACTGTTAGGTAGTGCAGCGACGACCATCGACCCAACGGCGGGTGCTAGATCACAGTGTTCTACTATATATACTCTATGTACACTTATATGAGCTCCCCATTGTAGGTGACTGTGCAGCACTGTCAGCTATCGCGAGCTTGTCAAGCCGTCTGACAGCGCTGTGCATTCGCCTACATCGCACACATTAGCACATAAATACATACAGAGAGGAAATCGCGACTTGGCCGTCCCCGCTGGTTAGCCACTGCACTGCCGAGCAACGACTGCTTCTGTCATAGGATGACGTTGCTATGGAGACGTACAAGGGATGATTCGTAACTAAGTAAATTATATAACATAAACCGTATTTTATTATAATTTATTTAATTACAAATACCTAACTTCACATGGCGCAGTTGGTAGGATATCATTGAAAAGACAAGGTAATTCAAGCACGAGAAAATGGAATCTGTTTTATCACCGCCGTCCCTTTTTGTGTATGACCAGAGTACAAATGAAATCACATCAGGATCGGTTCATGAAAATTGGAAAAAATGGAAAAAGCACTGTGTTATATATTCCAAAGCTTGTCAGTTAGACAAAAACAAATCTCTATCTAAGTGAATATATTATTGCATATTACTGGAGAACAATTCAGGGATCTATTAGATTCCCTAGACATAGATAACATAAAGACAGTAAAAGAAATATTTCAAGAATTAAAAGAAATGTAACTGTAAAGAGTCACAACTTTTTCAAATTTGAAGCGCACCTTTATATATCAACAGGAGAAATCAACTTAGCTGGCCAGTTTTGGATAAGCTCAGCCAAATAATGTCGTCGGTCATACCACAATGTTTGAGGACAACAATATTTACTGTATCATGTTCGTTATGTTCTAACGTTCTCCCCGGCTCGACATACGGCGCCGAGACATGGTTACAGACGGTAAGGCTTTACTGGCGGTAAGGTCTTTGCGGGATAGAATTTGTACAGAGGCAATGAGGCATAGCAGAGAATTAAATTAACCGATTTGACCAAGCGAGTAAGCACGCTGAAGTCGCAGTGGGTCGTTAACATTTGTCACAGAAACGACAAGCGCTGGTTTACGCGAAATCTGGAGTAGAAACTGTGTCTCGGCAAGCGTAGAGCGAAACATCCAGAGGTCAAATGAGCTGTCGACTTGCAAAAGGCAGCTGGATGTTTCTAGATGCGAACAATCCAGAACAGAGACAAGTGGCGCGGCTTGGGACAGGCTTAGTTCAGCAGTGAACAGATATGGGCTGAGACGATATCGTAATTTAATTTCTAATAATGTTCTGAAAATTTTGTTATTGAAGTGAATGAATTTAAAATTGATGTGAGCATTGCTAGCTCACGTTTAAACATTTTTAATTTCATGAAGAATGACATGCCAAGCTGTGGTGTTAGGTGGCTAGCTTTTTACCCACAAGAGCACTGCATTTGATTTTTTATTAAGATTTTGAGAATTAAATAGGGAAAATGTAAGTATTGCAATTTTAAAGAGCTTGCAAGTCGTATTAGGTAACGCTATCGGACTAGAATGTCCACCCTTGAAAATTGTTGGGAAATGCTGATCTAGAATATAAATCCACTCCGTAAAACATCTTCCGGCCTCTTGGTCCGGTCTAATTTGACTATAAAAATATATAAATATGTAGCATACTCGTCCTTATTATTATTATTATTATTATATATATACTTACTTATATTATTATTGTACCTGAAAAATCGGATTGTCGAATGTCCAATTTCATTCTCAATTCTAAATATTTGGTAATCATTTTACTTATTTGTATAGATTGAGATTTAAAAACAAATATTTTAATTATAATGGAATATGTATTTAAAAAATACTAGGTATAAAAAATTTACCTGAGATCCAACAACAACCCGCACTACAATGTTTGTGAATCTCACCATATCAATGAGGAGGCTCAAACTGTTTAATAAAATCTGCAAAAAAACCCATGTTAATGTATTGTTAATTAAACTATAAAAATATTTTTATAGTATACTTTTTATACTGATTCGATAAAATCACTATACTGAATTTGGTGGTAAGCTCAATACGGTCCAAAAAGCCAAATGATAAATACTTTTTTTTAAATAACCGAGGCATAAACTGAGATTTATAGACGCATCTATAAGTTTCCTTGGACTTTACTAAAACATTACATTTTATATTACTCAATAAATGTCAAAGGATTTGGTAAGTCACCGATTTTGTCAACATAGACTTGGCTCTGCGAATTCTATGGCTATATTCGATTTCCTATATTCAAATTTTTGTTTAAAGAATTTTATTTTTTGAGAACTTTGCTAAGTAAAGTCGAAATAGCGTCTATAAATCTCAGCCTAAAAATATCCAAATTTTAGCATCTACAGGTCATGCAGATTAGAGTAAGATATCAAAATTTATAAACATAACTTTACCCGTATTCCGTACATGGCGTTAATATACGCTACTTGCTCGGTTAGCATTAAATAGCATCTGGTCAGCCATTGAACTGCGACTTTGTCATCATTGGGCAATATCCTAAGGGCGGCTGGATAAGCTTCTATGACAACCGTTTCAAACTGCCGGTCTTTGTACAACCAATTCCGGTTACATATTAAATCTCCAATAAACTGGGGTGAACACGCAATATTATTATAACATTCAACTAACACATCACCAATGACTTGTAAGCGAATCTCGATACGCATCACGTGTGAAGAAAAATCTAATGTTGTCAATATTTTCACTAATAAATAAATATATGCCACTGAATACATAAGCGGTATGATCCAACCGAAAGTTAGCATCCATGCAATATAGTCACATATTGAATTTGCCAGCCAAAGGAGAGTAAAAAACACAGTCATCTTCATTAATCTTCCCTTTACTGCTGAATATGAAGGTATGTTGAGAATCTTGTCGATATTGTCATACTGTTTGAAATACTCTAAGCCAATATGTCTCCCATAATGGTACACAAAATATAGATCGACAATGTACTGGCAGTAATCGTAGATAGTCTGAACTGCGTCTGTATATTTAATTGAGATATTAATACGATCGTAAACATAGTTTATTCTAAAATACAAGCTGGTTGAAACCAATATCCCTTGAACTATTACAATCACGATAGTAATGATAATAATTTTCGGCGTAGATTTTTTCGCACCTTCTATACTACACTCTAATGCAAAGAATTTAAATAGCCAAGATAAAAAACCTAAAGTTTTATATTTAGCAGATTTTATTTTCTGACTATTCGTAACGACCGTATCGTGTACTTGCATGTTTGCGGTAGAAATGACCGTAAACTGTCAAGTAAATTTCAATTACGATGAGTGCTTTGAACATATGAATATCGCTTCACTTAATTTTATGAGTCTCACTTAACAATTATCCAGCTATTACTACTATCAGTTGATTACTATACATTTTTATTTATTTGATACTTTCCGAATGAATCAATGATAAAAATCGTATATATTATTTTCATATATAGGTACCTACTAATTATTACTGAGGAAAATTAGTATATTGAGTTAATGAAAACATTAATGTGACGTCTAGGCTTTAGGCTGAAGTACTCAGGATACGAGGAAGCGCGGCTGTCCCAGACAAACCTGAAAAAAAAACGATCTTGGCAAAGTCGACAAAAATTTGACAAGATGTAAAATGAAATAAAGTATGATACATAAGACAAAATAAAGATATATTGTAGATGTTCTGTGCCTCAAAATGACCCATCTGATCATAGAACATTTTTTAAAACGTGAAGTAAAATATTTTTAAAGTTTGCACGTGTTTTGTATAGATAGACGGAACCGCTAAGTGGCATTCTATCTAACATAGGTGCTGCGGAAGTATGGACACATCGTAATGATAATCGGTATTACCGTCTATTGTGAAATAAATCAATAATTTACTTCATAATGGCGTTGTGATTAGTACATTTAGAGTAAAGTCATAATAAAATTCATTTCATTGGAAGCATAGAAGCAGACTTGTGATGAAATTTTAGGTACATGTTAGTCTGGAAGTCAAAGATTCGCTAATAGATTCGTAATAAAAATAGCTTTGGTGTGGAAGTTCCTCTAGCGCTTAAATTTCCTTCTTCATATACTTGTACATGACGTGGGGTTCTTTACGAGAGCGAGAGAGTAATTAATGAGCTAATGCACTCAATCTGCAAAGTTGCCTTTACTTGATCTATTACTGTATTATGCCTATATGTATATACGGCATTTGTCAAATTCATGTTTTTAAATGTACCCACGAGCTTCATGTGGATGTGATTTTGTTTTGTTTTGTCGATTTTTTTTATCATATTTGCCGTATTTGTAAGGGAATTTAAACATATATGTAGATAAGTTATTTCCCGTTGACCTACAATCATGAAATTTAGCAAGAAGCGAGATCTTATATTACAAGTACAGGAAAAATTCCGAAAGCCGCTAATTTGTTTACAGTTATATCATAAAATGTTTTTATTTCGCGATTAATTTGTATTTAAGGAGGACAACATATGGGAACTCTAATCTACAGAGATATCTATAAGAATACACTGTTAGCAAACTTGGCCGCTTTTTGTCTGATAACATAAATTTTTAAGTGAAAATTGTGGTTAAGCGTGAACTTTCTAAGAAAATCAACAAAATTCATCAAAAATGTTTATCGTTCAACAAAAAATGAACTAAGTTTCATATGAAGATCATTATTTTGTAGGGCATGAAAAAAATCTGAATTGTGGAAATTAGTCAAATACAGTCATGTTTTTTCATAAATTTTAAGTTTGTACACACTTTTTGGTGTGCGAATCTACCTCGCACAGTCGCACTTGGACGTTTTTTTTATGAAACTAGTTTGGGTCACGATTTTTGGGCGTTTGATTTTCCCCCGTATATGTATGCCAGTCTTCATTGCCTTTTTAATTGATGATTGAATTTGAAAAAATATGCTTGGCTTAATAAGAAATGAAAAAAACTATAACAAGTCAGAAATAATATATTACGTAATTATAATATTATATTAAAATATAGATGGAGTACTGGCGGTTTATTTAATCTTTAAAACATATCTAAAACATCAAAGACAGTAAACTTAGCTGAGAGTTCGAAGAAGATATATATAAGATAGTGCTAAAAAATATAATATAAAACAATAGGACTTTAATTAGAAAATAATATATGATTTCACTCTGCGTATAAATAAAGAAAACATAATTTAGAAAAGGCTGAATGACTTAGTTCTTTTACCCGCCAGTTAGCGTATTAAACAACAACAATGATTCTATTTCTCCTATTTTTTTGTTGTCGAAAATAGGCTATCGTTCGTAAATTATAATAGGTATCAATATTGCAGTTTGTCTATAATTTATTAAAATAACGTTAATTTTAGGGAGAAGAAATGAAGAACTAAATTATAACGATTCTGTTATAAACTTGTCTGACATTATTTATACACAAGTTATCTATACAGGTCAGTAAACGATGTTACATTCTTATAATTTCACTTAGTATTAGTAGTACGGTTATCATAAATATAGATGGGCAAAATGTAATCAGATTAATGAAAATGATTGACGGTTACATTTTACGTTTTTTGCCATTAATATGACTGCATTTTGCTCATCTATGTTTTAAGCACTACAAAATCCCAGATTGTATACACATTTATGACTCCCTAATGTTTTTAAGCGATTTAATTATGTTTACAGAGCAAGAAAATTAAAATCACGACTACATTTTGTAACCGTTAATCATTAATCAGATTCCATTTTGACCATCTCTGATCAAAAATATATATTGGTTTAATTGGGTTTAAAAAAACTCAAAGAATAAAATTTAAATACTAAGAATGCATTTTATTGTTCTATTTAATTGCATCAATGCACTATTGCCAAACTTGTTTAAAAACGTTTGTAAAACTACTCATTAAAAATGTAGGTCATATTTTTAGCTCTAGTAATTTATTTATTATAATTAATATAACATTGGATTAAATTAAAGGAGTAACAAAATCATTATAACATAAAAAATTAGATTTTCTCATTTTTTTTTAAATTATTATTTACATTTTGAATTTTTTATATTAAATTTTTTTTGTTGCCATGGCATCATATTCAGGTTATTTGTAGTGTTTGAAATAAAATCAGGATGGAACTGAGCTTAAATACGATAAATCTGCTTTATCAAGGCAGATAGTCACTAGACTTTCTCATATTAAACCTTAAGTAACCTTGGTGCATATTCTATTGAATAAAAAATATCATCCAGACTAGCATAGCTAGGACAGAAATATAGAGTGAAAATTATAACCTTAATGAAAACTGTACCTTATTAAAAAGAGACTAAATTCATGAAATACACAAAAGCTCAAAAGTAATTATTCAAATTGATCCATAGAGTAGTTGTTGATGAACATACATAGAAAAAACAGAATTCTTCTCATTTTTAAGTATATTAAATATATTTTCACACACATCCTACATATGCAGAAGTTATAACCAGTAATATTAGTCAAGCTTCAACAAAGTAATTACACAATATACCTAGTGTTATTCTTAATATCCTTAGATTATACAATGGGAGGCTGTCGCTGTTCTTACCGGAATTGTACAGTAAAGTCTGATGGCACAACTCATATGTTCCATTACCCAGTGTTTGATAAAGTCCGTTGTCATCAATGGCTGACCAAGGCACACAGACTGGAATTTTTGAATTTAAAAGTGTCACAATTGAAAAACAGAGTCATCTGTCAACATCATTTTGAGGATAAATGTTTTATGAATTTTAAGGTGAGTTGTTTAAGATTTATGTTGTAAATGAATATTAAAGTTCTTTGTTATATTGACTCCAATAAATGACTACACCACACCACACACAGCATAGTAAAGTCAAACAATGGTTTTTTTTTTACCTGGACTCGCACAGTCTCCACACCAAGCCCTGATGCTAAATACTGTGCAGTCCAAAAAATGACAAGGACTATTAACAGTAAAGAAAACCCCATCAGAACTCACTGGGATCGTGCTGGCCTGCACAAATATCTCTTCACCCTATGCTTAAAGAACCCCATATCATAGGACAAATGGATTATGCTCACTGGCCACAGCCCAATGACATGCAAAAACTGTTATGTTTAGGCATCTTAAAGTACCTGTTGTATATGTAGGGTACTTTATTGTTGTTTGTAAGAAACAATCAATACAAGTAGGTAGGTTAAAAAATGTGATTGATGCCAGTAATATGTAGGCTACCAAGCAATAAATATCAATATAACTAGTGTTTTTTCAAACCTAACAGTATCTTTCTTTCTTAAAGTGGTTTAAGATTTTTGACATATGTTGTGTCTTAGTTGTTGGAAAGAACAGACATTGATTATTAAAAATTATTAAGAATGAGTAGGATCCCTTATTATGGAAATAGGATATATGATAAAAAAAAGTTGTTTCATTAAACAACTAAAGGTTAAAATGTTACTACTTTTTTTGGTTGTAATATTTTACATTTATTTTCAAGATAATACTTAAGTGAAAAAATGTGTGGCATTTTAATTTATTTTTTGACAAATAAACTATTTGGCACCAGATGGATAGATATACAGATAGTATAGTGTAGTCTAGGAATACCAACAACAACCAAGGAATGAAAATCAATTAGGTTTTGTGTTTGTTGAAAATATTTTAATGTATAATTTGAAATGTCACTTAAATTGTAAAATGTGTATAGTTCAAATATTCTCACTTGTTTCTCCTATACTCTACAAGATACCAACATCACTTAGATTTTTCTATTATTTTTTATGACATGCTTAATGAGATTAGTATTAAAATTGTTGTATACATTTATTTTTCTTATGCCCTTTAATATGAACATGGAATAGAGAAAGAAACACTTTGGATTTCCATTTGAGATAATGTGTGTAAGATATAATCAAAATTTCAGTTATAAAAGTAGTATGGTTGCTTTTACAAATACATTTCTTAATTTACAGAAAGACAAACTTACTTTTTATGCCGTACCAACAATAGATGGACCCTATTGTGATGCTACTCTATATGATATAATAGATTCAGATCAGACATCAAAAATGTATCAAATCTCACTAGAAGACATTGAAAATGAACATTTAACATTGATTGATAAAAAAGCAAATTTTTCAGTTAAATATGGTAATTTTTTAACCAATGGAGATATGATGGACTTTGAGCCCATAAATAATGTTAATAACAATACTTATGCTGTAGACTCAAAGAAAGAAAATTATAACATTCAAAAAAACTCATCACAACAAAATACAATAGTTTTAAATGAGAATCAGAAAGATTCACTAATTACTGTAAATATTGAACCAGTGTCTGCATATGCAAATGCCAATCCAGTAGTTATTGGTATTGATTTTGAAGAGTTGCAGTTAAGTTCAAGAAAAACAGAAGAACAGGATTTTGCATGTTTACTTAGCACTCCTTTTCAAACTAGAAGTAATATTATAAATGACGAAAAAAAAATTGTAAAAGAAATTAACGCTTTTAGTACTCCGCTCCTAACAACAAACAATATTATAAATAATGCAAATAATATTGAAAAAGAAAGTAAAGTGCTTAGTAATCCACTCTTGATATCAAATACCATAAATAATGAAAATACTACTGGAAAAGATAATAAAGTGAGAATAATATCAGAAAAGAAAATATCAAACCATATCAAAGTACCACTGGATCTTGAGCCACTTTCCCCGTCTTTAACTATTCGAGTCCCCAAAAACAAAATTTTTAAAAGTAGAAATAAAGAACTAGATATATCAAATGATAACAATAAAATATCTAGTACAAAAGTATTAGATAACACTGTTTCTGTTGAACCCGAAAAAAAGGTTTCACCATCACTAAGTCAAATGGTGCAAGAAAATAATTCATCTCCTCCAAAGAACACAGGCAAAAGCTCAAGAAATGTCACTAATAAAAATACTTATTCCCCTAGTAGGTCATTATTGAAAAATAAGAATGATCCAGATAGAGTTGCAGCTATAGAAGAAAAAAGAAAATTTAATATGAAGTTACGTGATATCATAGAATCATGTTTAGATAAAATTGATGAACAAGAAAAGACTTATGATGAGAATTTAGAAAAAAATGATAAAATACAACAGCAAGGCAATGCGAAAGTAGGTGCTTTTCTTTCTAAAGAAAAAGAGTTGCCAAGTCTTCAAGAATATACAATTGCTTGCTTAGAAGGTAGAATTCAAAGAATGGAAAATTTATTGTTGAATAGGATAGACCAAAATTCTAAAAGAATTTTAGAATTAAAGAATTCGATTAGTAGTACTGGTAAGCAATCTACAAGTGTTGAAAAAACAAAGAACACAGAACTACATAAAAGACGGCTTTATAAAGAAATATCTGCATACTTGAGTCCCGAGGCAAATAGTTTAATTTATGAAGAACTTTTCATTAACAAATATGTGGAAAAAGCATCAAAAAGCTCCCCATCACCCAAAAGGCGTAAGAAAAGATGATTAACGTCAGTTTAATAAATCGTTACGATATTTGTTATCATTTATTGTAAATAATAATATACAAGTTTAAAAAAAATAGGTTGGTTATTTTACTTTAACAAGAGTTTTCCCAGTATTGTCGCCTCTAAACAAACCAATGAAAGCATCGACAGTATTTTCAAAGCCATCAACGATATATTCTTTATATTTCAACTTTCCTTCTTTAACCCATTTTAAATTTTGAGTAATTCCTTCCATGTTGCGTGGAGCAAATCTATTGACCAAAAAACCTTCTATTTTAAGTTGTTTGCTCACAACATATGGTTGTATTATTGTGGCTGAAATGTAAAAGTATATTACTTACATTAATTATCCAAATGTATTTTTAAATTTAACAAATTATTATCTCAATATTTTTGTCAATAAACGTGCTTAAAATACTTACCTTTTTTTCTTTCCGGGTCTATTTCGTTATAGTTTGATATAGCTCCACAAGCCCCAACTCGACCGTACATGTTCATTTGAGATAGAACAATACTGCTTAACTCTCCACCAACATTATCAAAATAGCAATCAATGCCTTCAGGCGCGCTATTTTTAAGAAATAAATTGATATCAACGGTTTTATAGTTTGCAGCATGATCAAATCCTAGTTCATTTATAAGCCAGGCGCATTTCTCGTCAGTTCCGGCAAACCCAATTGTCTTGCAACCTGTAAAATCATTCAAAATTGATTGTTCTGTGTCCATATTTTGTTTGATTTAGAATTGTAGTCAGAAAATTACTTATGACAACGTCTTAGTCAACTTTATTCGTGGTTTTAACTTAAAAAGAAGTAGTGTATGTACATAACCATTCCAATCAGTTTATAACACATGTAGCTTTAAATTTATGTAATATATTTTCTATTTTAATTAAAAATTAATTTAGCTATATTTAAGCTGGCAACATTTAAATGTGTAGATGTTTCCGTCGATAAAAATTTTGTTTCACAGGCACAAAAGTCTTGTATGACAAACAATGTTTTTTACTGGTGATTTTATTACTTGCAGGTGCAAGAAACATGTATAATGGTCAGGCACTTATATTCATTCAATGGAATAAATCTGTTACTCAACCACCTAGATGGAAACAAACTAAAAATTGAGCAATTCAAATCAATATACATACAAACTAAGTAAAAATTTTGGGCGTGCGCGATGTAAATTGTTTTAAATTTCTAAACTAATATATAGTAAAATATTCATTAATATTTCAGGTTGAAATAATTATTATCTTAATAAAAGTACTACTTCTATGCGAGCGAAGTTGCGGATACAGCTAGTTGTTAATAAATTGTCTAGTAAATCTCTTGCGGACGCTCCGTGGAATCACATTATTACAAAAAGGAACACAGTTTAATTGTTTTTAAAATATTGTGTAGCCCATTATTACATTTTCTTTTTTTTAGCATTTGTCGTTAAATAAGCCGACGGCCCACCTGATGGCAAGTGGTTACCATCGCCCAAGATAATTGCAACACAAGGATTTGTTGATATTTTTATTGCATTGCTGATTAAGGACATTGTTCACTACCCGCTTGAAGAACCCCATGTTCTGGGAAAAACTATTCTGAAGTAAGAAATAGTTTCGGAATATTTGGATATTACTTACCAAGAATTTTGGCAATTTGTCCGACATGTGACCCTACGGCACCAGCTGCCCCAGACACGACTACTGTTTCACCAGGTTTGGGCTTGCATATCTCTGTAAAACCGAAATAAGCACTGTTCCTAGAAAAAAAAAATATACAGGTATACAATAAGATCAATACCCCGCTAAATATAACCCATATTTCTTTAAGCTCGATGTAATCAAGTACAAAACGAAAAAATATTAATATGTGAAACAACACTGGTGTACTTTTTTATAATATAGATGCAGATAAATTTACTTGCATCAGCCAAAAGACATTGTTGCGTAGATAACTATAAAAACTGTACATTGACGACAGAAACATATTTGTTGTATCTCGAAATATCAGTTATACACCAGAGACAAAATTAACTAGGCAGATAGCATAGATGGGCAAAATGTAATCAGATTAATAAAAATGATTACGATTACTTTTTAAGTTTTTTACCCATAATTGAATTTGATTGATAAAGACTGCATTTTGCTCATCTATGTTTTAAACACTACAGAATTCCAGATTGTATACCCATTTATGATTTCTTAATATTTTAAATGGATTTAATCATGTTTACAGAGCTAGAAATTTAAAATTGCGACTACATTTTGTAATCTTTAATCCTTATTTTACATTTTGCCCATTTCCGGTAGACAGTCTATACATGAAATGAAAAAAAAAAACTATTCAACGCGATTTTTTAAAATAATCTGAATACAACAACTGATTTTAGAAAAAATCAAAGTTAAACAATTATGCAGTCTACCGTCGATATGTTAAAGTTGATGAAATAGAAAATCTATCATCACGCCGAATCCCTATTATGATAAGCAGAGGGAACGGAACGTCACTTTTCTCTATTTCTGCAAACTTCTTTCCCTTTCTTGACATTCATTTATTCCTTCACACACTCTCCGCTGATTTCACGTACTTTTAATATTACCCTCCATCAAAGCTCTTTTTATTTGGTCTTTGTAGCTACTTAACTCCTACTTACTACTACTACCTACTCCTACTTGCTACTTTACTTTGTAGTTACTTAAGTCTCCTGCGACTTCGGCTCTTACTTCCACTCGCATATTGTATATATTTTTCGTGATCCTTTCTACGTGTCCGAATCATCGAAGCATGCTATCGATGACCACTACCGTTCAAACCAACCATTCTTGTTGTTGATAGTTATGAATTGCCTTACCCTACTCGACCGCAAACACCCAGACCCAACGATACAGGCAAATCTCCAAACTCTGGTAGAATATACAAATATGGTTTCTGAGCGCAAAACTTTTCGTTATCTGGTTTAGTAATTGTGTGTGTCCTCCAGCCGAAATGTCCCATCACCCAAGTTCCTACTGGGTACATTGTATTTTTACTTTCAATCACCCTTTAAAACAAGAATAAAGTTTAAATAAAATTGAGTATAATATAATCGCTCCGTTTATTTTATTCTTGTAAATAAATTACTTAGCAATTTGGCCTCCTATCATATCACAAGGGTATTTATCGCCCAGTTTCATACGTTGGTAGGGGTCAACACTGATGTACGCAGCTTCAGCTAAAAATTCTAAAACAAAAATAGTATCAATCAAAATCATGATTTTTGGATTTTTATAGGAATAGAAGGCATACATTCTAGCAGTACATCTACTGGAAAGTAGCAACTGTTACAATTGGTTACGACCCAGTCCAATACGTGAGAGCTCAGGCTGAGATTTATCGACGCTACTTCGACTTTGTTTAGCCTTTACTCAAACATTAAAAATCATAATTTTTATTTGAAGAAATGTCGTGTGTAAATGTACTGATAACGGCGATCAGCTGCGCTACTGGTCACGTTTGGCACGAAATATAAACGCAAAATGTTATTTAAATGTTCCACTCACACCATTGACAGTGACTATTATGGGGTAGTCAAGCAGTATCTTCATTTCTATCCAACTAACTTTAATTACATCAATTAAATCATGCTCAATAATGATTGTTAAAATGTCTAATTTGTTAAACAAATACCAACCATTATGCTTAACCATTAAATACTTTAACTTACCATCCTCTTGTAAATCGGGCAAATTTTCATCTACAATTTCAAAATCACTTTTCTTAGGTTCACCAACAAATGGATTGACAACTATGTACTTTTTAGCGATAACCATTTTGGAAAAATATTTCAGTTAAGTAAAACTAAAGTTTAATTATAACAGAATTTACATTAAATAATTTTGAAGAGGTTATAAAACAATCTTCCTCTAAAAAGTCTAAAGAAAACCCGTTTTATCTACAAGTGTTTTTAACGATGTCATATTTGCTATTCGGTTTATCATATCTGCATAGACAGAGTATAAAAACAACTCATTCGTTACTTGCGTTCATTCTTTTCAATCAGTTTTGTGCTTCTAAATAAATAAAATTAAATGAGGTATGGACTAGTTATTTTATCTAAAATTAATTGACAATAAATAGTTTCATTTTAATTATTTGCCACGTCTTTAGTGAATAATTATGTAGAATTATATAAAATACTTATCCTACATTTTATCACATATCTTTATGAATTATTGGTATTATCATATAATATTTCTAGTACTAAACATTACACAGGTATGGTACTGGTATTCATTTTAATAGCTACTATTATTAAACAAAGATCACCTTATCTACTTGATTCCAATACGTATTGCTGGCGAAAAATGTTTGATTTTTTTTGGAAGGTGTTGGTTGCACTTCTCTCTATACAGGGAGAATATTAAGCATTCGATTCGAATTCCAAATATGTAATATTGACTATACTTTCGGTTAGCAGCGCTATGTTCGTGTAATAATTTATACAAGCAAACGTTCCACTTGTCTAATCGGAACTATAGATGGCGTGAAAATGAAATGCAAGAATATAAAGGTCTTTTTTAATATTCAACTTTTCGTAATTTATCTAAGATTTAGATGAACACCACAGCTGAATGAGTTGATTGCAGGACATCTAACATAGTGTATAGTCTTCAAATCATACAATTGTATCCAAGAGTCTAACCTCATTTATAATAGATTCCATCATGTGAATTAACAAAACAACTTTATAAGAGCGATCTTTTTTTTTTGGTAACCCGGGGGATTAACTTAACGGACCAGGGGGCGGTGAGGGCCGTACCCCGGTGTGTCGGACTTGCACCGACTAAAAAACCCCTGGCACCCGGCGAATTTGCACATCAAGTGTGCTGCCCATGGCGTCATATTCGGTTTTAGGTAGGATAGCCACGGACGTAGACCCCCTCCGGCGTCGTTCTGCGTGGGCAGCGGATTGGGTTCTTGGGGGTGGCTATTGCCTCCCGGTCCCGCTCCGCTGCCTCTTTCACCTTCATTGTGTTCTCACTAAATGCGAGTTATAAGAGTGATCTGCGAAATGAACCAAATAAATAATAATAATACAATCTTAATTTTTATTTATTTCCTTTTATTTTTCAATAAGATTTGATTTATTGTAGCGTTACAAAAGTACAATATTCAATCAAAACGCTTGCTTGCTGTCACTGGATTACCTGTAAGAAAACAAAATAAAAAAGCTGAAAGATAACTGCAGAATGTTTCAACTTTACATCTATCTGTTAAGAAATGTGGAATAGTTTATAAGGGAAAACAAAATTGTTATTTTTACCATATTCCTAGCATTTTTTTCTTATTTACTCGCCTTTTAAAACTTCCATGGACTTCCACAAATAATTCAAAACCAAAATTAGCCAAATCTGTTCAGCCGTTCTAGAGTTTAACGAGACTAACGAGCAGCAATTCATTTATGTTATATAGATAATTTATCAATATGTGTAAGTCTTGTCTTCTTAATGGGTGCTCTTTTTTAAACCGGGTGAAAATCCTGCATAGGATCCTTAGAGCCACTATGAGAGCGGCTGCCGCGGTGTCAGACTCCTACTGACTAATCCCCCGGTGTGTCCATCACTCAAATCGCTGCTAGCTGAGCCTGGAGATTCGTTATCCTTCAACAACCCGGAGAGCGAATAGCCTTTTAGGCTCAATTTTTTGGAGATGGTGAGTGTAAAGAGCCCACCCCTCAAGACAGGCGGTGCGCAGGACACGTATCGCCTCTGCCTCCTCCGGGCAGCTGACACCCTCAAGTCTAACGCCCGATCAATATCAGTGAGGGATGTCTCGCCGATTGTGTACGGGCAATACGTAAGGCAAGATCATCCATTACGATGAATCTCTTACCTTATAACCGCATTTACGAGAAGACATTTAATGAGAAATTTCACTAAGCCGATTGAAACAAAGTTAGAAATCGTTCTAATTTTACTGGATTGTCGTTGTCAGCGGCTTGATTATGGCTTGTTTGTATTTAAAGTGCCGATAATGGCTTGGCATAGTGAAATCACTCATCAAATGGCATAATTTAAAAGTGAGCACGGTCGCAATTGATCTTGGATTGCATTGTACTAATCATCAGGTGCGGTGGAGTCGCTTTGCCTGGGGCACTATAAAAATAATAGGTAGACTAAAGTATATGGCAACCATTTAGAATAGATAGTGTCCTATCATGAGGCCATGTAGATAAACCGTAGAATAGAGATGAGAAAAACGAGAAATTACTGGTAACTAAAGTAATAAATAAAAAACAAACAGCCAGAGAACGAAATAGTACGCGAAACTACGCGTGCGAAAGAGATGACGCTAATATCAGACACATTCTCTATTATAATTTGTTCCATGTTTACCATACAATAAATCAACAAAATCAAAATTTAGGTAACTTCGTTGGTTTTATATGGACGTTTCATGATTTAAGCAAAATACTATCAGGTAAAGATTTGTTTCATCACCGCATTGCTCAATTGAGTCTAAGGATAAACTGATTAAGGACGTACTTACGGTGTTGGGGCAAGCATTGCAGCTGAAGTCAACTGAGATACGATGCTCCCCGCCACCAGGTTCCCGTAGTATGCCTGAGCCGCAGCGGCTGTGGTGCCAGCCGCGATGCCGGCACTGCCAAAACCGAGCATTGGAGCTACTATAGGGGTCAATAATCCTCCCGTGCCATAGATGACGGCACCTCCAATCACATTCACTGCGAGAGCCGCTAAGAGACCCATATTATCTAGTTTAACAAATGAAAAGATTAATGTGTATCTATTGCTACACTGATATTATAAAAATGTACAATTTATTTTGCATGTTGGAGAAAATAAGGTACACAATTTTCAGTGTCCCATCGAAAGTTCCGGTTCAACTAACGGAAACTTCATAACTATATCTAACTAAAAAAAATGTGGGTACATTCGGTAAAACTATCAATGGTAGCTAACTTAGATTATGTAGCTAATTAGAAAATAGAAAACATCAATACCTGAATAATTTGAACAAAATAATTTATAATAATATGAATTATTTTTGATAGTGTCACGAGCTGTCACGAGTTATTTTAATATATGTAGATAGTTTTGCTTCGATTATTAGCTGAAATGGAAATAATTTATATGACAGAACCTTAGATTATAGACAGAACAAGGATCAGAAGACAAAGAAATGTGACACGAGATGCTATATTACTTTTAAAATAGTGGATCTTAACGTGTCTGTTCTAGTTATAATCGATATAAAATAATTTAAACAATTTTATATTCTTACCTTGTATTTGCTTCCAAAAATTCAAAAATAGCTCGTTAGCGAATCAAGCGTAGTCAGCGATCACAACGGCTTCTGAAATCAGAATGCAGAAAATAATTTTTGTCTTGCTTTATAAAGTACAGTAGGGATGGGGCAAAGTGAATAATTACCTACATAAATAAATGCTATTTGATTGCAATGGTAACGAAAATTTTATGAATTCTTTGTGTAATATTTTGTATGAAAAATGTTATAATAGGAGAAGACAATCAGCGTACCCAACTCCCGTAGCCCAGCGCACCTTGTGAATGGAAAAACACTCCGGTGGTTTTAGCCAGTCAGAGTATGGCACACTGGGGGGTGGCCCTCACCGGCCCCTTGAGGGCCCATAAAAGATTTCCATCAGGTTAATAAAAAAGGGTACCCTTTTTACCTCTACCTTGTCAATATTACGAAGTCCAACAACAGTAACACAATAAACACAACTTATAACAATTATTTGAACATACATTTTCTATTCTGATATAAATAGTGAAAAGAAATATATATATCGATTGAGATACTAAAATAACATTAAAACAAACTAGAATCTAAATATTTTTTTTTCACAAACAAATTTAACCATTTCTTTTGTCTGTCCTGGGACACTTCGTAAAATTAACGAGGTATAGTTATTTCCATTTGCTTTGGATTCCGTAAGCTTGGTTCAGTTCAACAAAAGTAAATGTTGTGTTTATGTAAACTATTACTATATTTCAATTGCAAGAATTACATTTTATTTAGGAATAATTTAAAGATGCCGGCTTATACAACCCTGTAAAAATAAATATGGCACCAAAATAAAACTTCTTAAATATGTAAAATGAAACAAAATTATCTTAACTTCAAAACAATTATTTTTAATTTAACCTTATTTGAATAACTGGCTTATTTTCAATTCGAATGAACACAACACTATCTCAAAATTCGACTTTACAATAGTTACTCACTCGATTTTCACTCCTGAGAAAATTCTAATGAGATTCAAGAATAATAAAGTATTCTTATGTGTCGGGATTGGTAAAATACTAGGTAGGAGTTTGAAGTCATTAATGTCAATAATAAAATAATGGGTTATTAAAAAATTGTGAATGACGGAGGATTCGAAAAAGAATAACCATAAATCATAATGTTTGCCAATAATATTTAGAAATATGTATATCTTTTTTGTTTGAACACGTAACTAAATTTTGTTTGAAAACTCTATACAATTACCAGTAACGATAACGCTAATACAAACGAAATAATGTATGGAATTGAAATAAGCTTTCGGAATATCACGTCGTCACATTATTTCGATTTCATACATGCCGCATTTCCCTCTGTCGTTATCGTTTATCGATTGTTACTTAATCTAGGTCAGCCAACTGCCCAAGCCCAGGTAGACTAGCTAACGTAAAGGAATGAAATTAGGAATCCTGAATTCAACTCAATTAAACTGGAACTCTTCGCTTTCTTAGATAACTTACCAAGTAATTCACTTGGTCACTAGTTACCTGGCTTCACTCACGGCCTTAGAAACTGATGCTTTATGCAATAGATGTTCAGGTAATAGTAACCGTCAGTTATTAGAACAAGTTTCAAATAATATTGTATTTTTTAAACGAAAATCCAGTGAGTTTGTCTGGTTCCTGTAGTTGCGATGGTAGGCATGCGCACAGTATAAAAACTTTATATACGTGTGCAATGAGATCTATATAGTAGGTACAGTATATTTTTAGAGATCCATAGCCTAAGAAAACTTCTTAATGTTGGTACAAAAGAACAAATCATCTCCGGAAATAAATATGAAATATAAACTGCCAGAGGAATAACAAAAAAAAATGTACTTATAGAGTATATTTTATCACCAGCCGTATTAATGGAAGAATGTAATAAAAGAACTAATATGTAATAATTCAAATGATCCCAATGTTCAGGTAAAATTTAATAATTTTCGAGATCTTTCAATTCTAAAGTTTTTTGTTAGTGAGCCCAATTTCAACTCTTAAAATCTAAATAGTAACGAACTACAGATTATATTTGAGCGTAATTGGATAGCTGATACTATAGTTATATTTGCACTACGGCTAGTAAAACTCCAAAACTCTATCATAATCTAAATTTTATAATCTTTAAGAGAAACAGATAGGAAGTATTATTTAGTTTAAAAAAAATACTATGATGTAAAATCTCCTGCACATCTAATAAGTTATTTAGAAAGGAATTAATGTTATAGTAAAATATTATAAAAAAGTATAAATATGAACGTAGGTGGGAACAATACTTCAACTATGTCACCATACATATTTACTTCTGTTTTACTTCTGTTATCTCTGTGTCTGTGTGTGTTCTATTTTCATTATTCATGTATCAAAAATGACCCTTCTTTTCTGATCGGTGTTTATTATTTTGTACTCGAATTACATCTGGAACGTAGTCTGGAAACTCATAAAACCAGTCTTTCACGCCAATCTGAATCGCTATCGTGTAATAACCAGCTTAAATCGCTGAATCTTGTTATGATTTAAAGTAAATGAGAACATTTGCTACACACAACATTAACAGCCAGTTGAAAAGTATATATTTATTAGAGAATAATACTATAAAATTATTTTATAATCTGGGTGAAGGTGCCTAGTTTCAACACATCCTCAAAGATTTTTCAAAGTAACTTAAATTTTAATATATCAAGATATTGGTTTCATATTTTACTCTACCGCTGAAGTGTAAAACTAAGCACGGAACACTAAACAATTTTTATATTTTCACCCTTGACATTTTAGGTTAGCTCTGTCTGTAATTCCCCGTTAAGAGACAAGTATGCTTGGATCAATACGCGCGGCGTAGCGTAATATACTCTTTGTAAAAGATTCAATTGTCGTTGGTAGAATGAAATAGTAATATATTATTACACATTGGTATTAATTTTATTATTAAAACATTTATGATAACAGAAGGCTCTTTTTTACTACAAAAAGTAACATTGTGTTAATTTGTGTTTATAAAAGTACAACGCCATCTAGCCTCTTTGTTGAAAAATACAGCGTTACCTTTTGTAAGTTGTCGTAAGATGTCACTACAAAAGTAAATTATTTTTTGTACTCCATTAAGTGAATATTTAATGAAATTAATATTCATTTGCTTGCTATATCCTTTAAAAATAGAATCAAATTGAATTTATACAAGCAATACAGATTTCATATTATATAAAAAAACTACTATATTATGTCACTAGATGGCTACATACACTAAAACTGCTGCAAATGATTAATATATTTATTTACAAATCTACAGTATATTTACAGTATATTTTATTTTATTTATTACAGTATATTTACAGTATAATTTTATTAATACATGAAAACAAGCAAAAAACCAGATTAATCAAAATGATTTGTATAACAAGGTTATATGAGAGCATTAAATGCGATTCAAAAATTTGTTGTGAAATAACAATGTAAAAGTTATATATGAAATGTGTAGTGTGAAGTGTGATTGTGTACTTTGTGTATGTGACTTAGTGTGTGTGTATAAATGTGTATGTTGACTGAAATATCACACGGATATATACCTAAGATATTATAATATAAGACTAGCTTCTCCCCGCCATTTCGACTAAGTTTCCGATTACAAAAAGCTTTTTTTATTAGGAAAAAAAATATTAAAGGATTGTGATATCTAGATTATTACATACCGGATAAAATTCCTAAGGTGATTATTTGTCGCAGAGATTCCCAAACTTTTCTATTTCGTAGACCATTTTTAAGATTTTACTGATTTCAGTAGACCCCATAAGGCTCAATTTCTGCGTTATTTGCATAATCATATTTATTTATTATTTTTACCACATTTATTTCTAGCGCGTCCGTTTTGAAACGCGTCTTCCTATGGTCTCTTCGTTTAACTATGATGGCGCTGGCATGTCATGTCCATCGTATGAAAGGGCATTCCGCGCTAAAATTGGTACACAAATCGTCAGCGAGATCAGCTTCGTCCAATAGGGCAGCAACATATATCTAGTTTATTTGATTTGAGAATGTCGCCAAGGCTGAAATTGACCAGGACTCCTTCATTATGATCATCACCTACCTGGAGACCTTTCGTCGTGGTATATGTGGGCTGACAGCAATGGAGACTCAAACGATTTTTATCCCTTGGCGGTCGTTGCTGTACTTGGGCTACACTGTACTTTCCAGCGGGTACACTGGAGTCACTTTGTCGAGCCAGTATAAAAAAAATATCACCAAAAAAGCCTGTTAAATATCACAGTAAAATACGGCTTTATTTTTTATTTTGGAGCAGTTTTACAAATATTCTGTTCTTTGTTATCGAAACCAGATACATTTTGTTGTCAGATAAAGTTAATATAAACACAACTTTAAGTTTGCTAAAACATTGCAATTTATATTAATCAATGAATGTCAAAGGATTTTGGCAAGTCACCGATTTTGTCAACATGAACTTGGATCTGCGAATACTATGATTATACTCAAGTTCCTGTTATATATTCAGTTTTTTAGTCAAAACGAATTTATTTTTGGAGAACTTTTAGTGTCCGACCGAAAGTTCGGTTTCGGTTTCGGTTTCGGCCGAGTTTCGGCCAAAAATCAAGTTTCGGCGGCAGTTTCGGTTTCGGCCAAAATTGGCCGAAACTTTTGCCGAAACCGAAACTGATTTCGGTAGTTGTCGTACATGCTTGCCTAACTTCGTTTCTCGCGGCAACGCTTTGGCGGACGCTGGCGGCCCTGTTCGGGATACGTGCGCCGTTCGCATTACTTTTTTTTTCGAATTTACGCGTGTTTGTTGACCGGGAAAGGTCTTCACAACTTAACCGGGTGGGTGGGCGAACACTGAGGGTGCTCAGCCGGCAATTTATGGGTTGGGTGGCAATGCAAGGGCACCCCTGTGGGTACGAACCTCGACTTGGACCGCCAGCCAAAAATACGAAACCTAACGGTGATCTACTAGCGTTTCGGAAGCGACTACCTTGAGAAGAAACGCCGAAGGAAACTCAAGGCTGCGTCGGAGTGTAACTGCGTCGTTTAGAAGACAGTTGACGGATCTAATTCGCATTGCTCTATAGCAACACAACTTAGTCAGTGCGTTATCACCCGACGTAAACATTCTTTAGAGGTTATGTTTTGATGGAACTGATTACATATAAGTTTTTGTTTCATTTTTTTACTTGACCACGTTGACTTTTATACTTGACCACGTGAGTTTCGGTTTCGGTTTCGGCCGAAACTGAAGCCACGGCCGAATATTCGGTTTCGGTTTCGGTTTCGGTCGGAAAACCAGTTTCGGTCGGACTCTAAGAACTTTGCTTACCAAAGTCGAAATAGGGTCTATAAATCTCAGCCTTACAATTTGAACCCCATTTTTTTCACGCCAATGTAAACTCTTGTCAAATCTTCCGTAAGGTCCATAAGGTCCAATGTAGGAAATTCCAACTGATTAGGACACCCATAAGAATTTTTTTATACAAATCACATTAAAACTTATATTTTAGTGAAAAAAAAAAAACGGCAATACATTTTAGTGCTAGAATTTTTTTAGAAAGCTTATTTTAGTAATAATTGACAATTATTAAAAATAAAATATGATGTTCGACCTTATTAGGTTACTTTTGCACATAAATAATTATGTTTAGGGATAAAATAAAACGTTTTACGGGCATAAAGTTGAATGTAATTTGAAACGTAAATTTTACAAATAAATAGCGATGCTATTGCCAATATTAATTTATATCTGACGGATTGTTAAGGTTTTAGATGAATTGTTCCAAGTATTTTATAAACGTAATGTCATATATTACTAAATATCAACCTAAAGTGTTCAGTCAACGCTAGAAGTAATCAAGGTATAAACACGGAAGTTTCAATTAAGCTCTATGCCTCGGTATATCTTTGAACATTCGCGAGATAAGAAATATTGCAAATTCATATATTTGTATTTCTAAGGAAGAAAATAATGTTTCCTAGAAGTTTAGAAAAAGCTCGACAAATTATGTACATCTGTGAAATAAAACGATTTGGGTTGGAACCGCACATACGATCTTATGGAACTCACATTGTAAAATCTCAGCCTTAGACTGCCGATTAATCATACGTTATTGCGTTATAATAAAATTATTACAATATTCCTTTATAAACGTGCAGGTCCTAATTATTCCATTGTTATTGCTCATTGTTTCATTCATGATATTTTAAACTGAACGAAAATTTCCAGGAAAATCTTTTGTAATGATAATATTAATTGAGAATAAAATAATGTATCATACGAAGTAAACGCGTGTGTGATGATGTTAATTATTTACGCATTTGATAAAAAACAGAGTCCCGATTACCAGTGAACAGCTAATTATCAAACAAAAGTAGGAAGCTAGGAGCAGCCTTTGCAACTGACCAGTCGGGAATCAAGCACTGCCGGAGCCAGACGTTCCAAAAGTACGGCGGGTCGCTCGCACCTTGCTCTTATCTCTACTATAAAAATGATACACCAAATTACCTCACTAGTGTTAAGATAAGGACACTCAAGAACTGATAACCGGATCGCGATTACAGCTTTCATTCGAATTTTATTGTTAATCAGAACCCGTGACTTTTAGTAGATCGTGTTTCAAATTAACAAATAATGTGCAAGATATTCTCGTGTATTCGGAAATAAGAAATCATAACAATGTGGAAGTTACTATTTTTAATCCATACCACATTGATAGGGCTTTCCTATTGTAAGCCGTGCAGCGATGTTGAAAGTTTGGATATATCTAATGGAAGACTTTATGAAAATGGATCGGTTGTGCACAATGGAATCGAGTATACTAGTGCGTCGTGGTATGAGGTTGTTAAAGATGAAAAGGTTGTACGCTATGGCTGCCCGTGTATAACCCGCAAATGCATTTGGAAATGTTGCGGCCCTGGACAGGCGTTTTTCAACACTACTTGCCAGGACGCGAGTTTCGCTGCAGTAAATCCTTTTAGTCCCCCTATATACAAAGGCAGGGAACTTTCGAGTGTGGTTGCACATGAACATTTCTTCTACATGTACGGGCGGCCGTGTAACGACAGTTACCTTGTTGACTCCGCTTCATCCACTGAACAATTATTCCTTCAAGAGGTGAGTAATCATCGTCTGTTTATACCATGACGACCGTTCTAAACAGTTGTTTAACTTTGTTTCACCCTCTCCCTTCCCTTAATACCACCACCACCACCACCACCACCACCACCACCATCACCACCACCACCACCACCACCACGCCACCACCACGCGCGCGGGTTTACGAAGTCACAGATATGCGGTAACTCACACCTCAGTTAGGACTAAGAAGTTCTCTAACTCTTACTTTTGCCGGGTCGTTGGACTGTGGAATGATGTTCCGGCGAGCGTTTTCCCACCAACCTATGATATAGGATCCTTTAAGCGTAGCGTGGAGAGATTTTTGTGCAGGCTGGCATAATTACTGCGACTATCGATGGGTTTATCTTAACTGTCCATAGTAGTTTTTTGGACTGCACCATGCTTACCATCAAGTGTAATGTAGTTACTCTTTCGAGTCAGGAAAATATAAACACATTTAAAAATAGTATTAATTTATTTATATTTCTAAGCGCAATATGACACATGAAAGTTGTATTAAAATAGTATTGTTTGTAATAGAAGTGATACGAGCATTTCGTATGTTTGATAAACATGAAAACCGTTTTAAAAATGTTGCATACTTCACAATGAATCAGCACTTGTCGATATATTTTATGAAAATTCTACAACCTGTATTAATAAAAAAAACGACTGCCATGAACGGGCAGTTCGCTAAACCTATATGCGATAAAATTTTATATATAAAAATCTCGTGTCACGGTGTTTGTGGTTGTACTCCTCCGGAAGGGCTTTACCGATTTTTATGAAATTTTGTATGTATATTTGTTTGGTGTGAGAATTTCTCACTGCTTTAATTAGGGCGTCGCTTTCCAGAATTTTTGTTTCATTTTTATTTGGCACTTTTTATTTTTCAATGATTTTGATTAAAACACCCATAACCCTAATTGTAACCCTACCTATACCCTTCCATTTTTTAATTTGATTTTAGTATTTTTTACAAACAATATCCAAATAATTAAACCGTCTTATTTCAAACAGATCGAAATTATTGATATTGTTCAAAACCAGATGGCGCAACATCCGCCTCAGATTCCATGCCTCACAGGCACACACAATACATTCGTTTTGTTCGTTTTCATTTAACAACCACAATATTCACTACAAATAGTTTCTACGGCACAACAGCGTTTGCCGGGTCAGCTAGAGTATTGATGTTTAGCTGTTAATTCCAGTTATATTATTATGGTCTATAGTGTTCGATCGAAGCTTTGGTTTTAGCCACCTTTTGTCGAGTTTAGAGGTAATTTTAATAATATCTTCATGTAGTTTATTTACATCAATATAAACCTCACATTTAAAATTTGTAAAAATAATTATATTATTCAATTTTAGTCATATCAACATTATTATTTAGGATTTTAGTAGCTTCGACACCGGTTTTGGTCAAGGGCTGTGGCAATGGCCGGTCAACCAGCTTGGGCGTTGGTTGCAGCCAGACATCTACCTAATCGGATACTTCTTAAAAGTAATTTAACAATCGGACATAGTTTGACATTTTCTAGAAAACTAAGGCTGAGATTTATAGACGTAACTTTAACTTTGCTTAGACTTTACTAAAACATTATTTTTATTACTCAATGAATGTTAAAAGATTAGTTAAGTCACCGATTTTGCCAACACGGACTTAGCTCATTAGGCTATATTCAAGATTTTTTGTCAAAACGAATTTATTTTTTGAGAACTTTGCTAAGCAAAGTCCAAATAGTCTCTATAAATTTCAGCCTAAGATCATCATAGACACGGAGCATTGCGTGCGTTGCGTAAAAATGTATCGGAAAAGATTATACCACTCTGACATCACAACGCTTTCAAATACTCCGTTTCGTCTTGCAAAATGCAAGTCCAATCCGTATGCGCTGCGATCTACCAACGTATATCTGCAAAACGACGGAGCCACAACGTTCCGGCACCGCGCCTTAGCCGCAACACATCACGCGTCCCGTCTGTCAGGCTTTAGCTTAAATTTCCGTTCATTTAAAAGTTTTTTCTAATGAAGTTTTGTTAACCGAAAGTTGCCGTAGCCGGAGCCTTTGGTCGGAAACTATTGACACATAATCCTTGACCTCAAGCACACCTGGTGGAAGGTGAAGAAAAGACGATGATGAAGCAACTTACCCAAAATGTTAATAGTTTGGCTTGCCATAAAAAACGTACAGAATAAACTTCTTTTCACGTAGGCGCGCATGGTTCAATGTTCATTGTGATAAGTATTATTTATAAATATTAGCGTATTACTCAGTACAGGAATATGAAAAACAGTTTTATTTACATTATTACTTATTCTAATTTCCTCTAAAGACTTTTAACACATTAAAGGGATCTTGACGAAAGTATACTAGGTGACCGCTCCGCCTCGTTTTTCGTCCTAGAGCGGGCGATATTTTGTGTAATCATAAAAACAATTTGACTTAAAAAACTTTATTTAAACTCTTAAAACTACAAGAAAGATAATATAAATCGTAGTACTACGACTCCCGCCTTTAATGTGCGTAATTAATATCTACAATAATAATAGTAAAACCTAATTTTTCCAAACTTACAAAAATAATTTTCATTTCAATTATACACAGTCTTTTTTGTATTATAGAAATGTTTATTTTTGTGAAATTATTTATTCCTATACAGGTTCTGAAGTTTACATCCCCTTCTGTGTAAACGCCTCCTCAAACTTATGCCAGGCATTTTTATTATTTACTATTTTGAGCAATCTTTTCCTGCTTTTACTCTTAAATCGTCAGCCCATCGTTAAGGTTTGCTAAAATATCTTTTGTCAACTGCTCCCTTCTAGAGTGGTTAATATTGTTTTTTATCTTATAGAAACATGTTTTACTTTTTGTTTTTCCTGATTTTCGAAATACTTCTTTTCAAGGTTCTTTGTATTTTCAAGGAGAATTTTCCTCAAATAGAAAAGAAGACCATCGTGATAATTTTACTATGTGATATTTAAAAATATTTCAAATCCCTGAAAAGTCCATTACTCAAACCTCAAGGAGCTTGCGTGTTTACGAGCATTTAAAAGCTTTTCATAATTAAAACCAGTTGTAGCATACAGGCATGAATAAATAATTATTTTAGTGAATCTATTACAATAAAAGTCACTGTTCCCGTGAATTGTTAAATTATGAAGTTCAATAACATTGAGCCGAACATTACATTAAAAAACAGAATTAAATATCTAAAATTAAAAGCACTGAAACCCAGAGGTAAAGTTACTTAACTTGATTGATTACATATTTGTTACAATTACGCTTGCGTCATGGATACATTTGAAAACACAAATTATACAAGCACATTCAACCAGCCTAGGAAAAAAATATCTTTAACTGGGAATACGAATATTTATTCCATATGGGAATTAAATCCTCGACAGCGCATAAATCAATCGCTCTACCAGTGTGGCAATTAAGCCGCGTATGTGTATTTGTATTTATACTTAGTCTCACCATAAATATAATATTGTTACAAAGAAAAACATTTTTTTTATTGTACGTAACATTTATTACTATTAGAGTGTGTTAGTTTAATATATTAATATAAAACTATTAAAAATATATAAAGCTTATTCGAAGTGGTCTCAATTGTCTGCAATATAGTTCTTTAAACGTTGAGGCCAGTTATCAATAGCAGCACGCACTCTTTCTGTAGGAAAATTCTTCACTGCCAATCGTATGGATTGTTTTAGGGACTCCAAATTATCATGGCATTTAAAGTAAGCCTTACTCTCTAAAACTGACCATAAATGATAATCCAGTTGTTTAAGATAAGGACTAGATGACGGCAAGTCTTCAGCTCTGATGAAGTCCGGAACGTTCGTTTCTAACCAAGATTGGGTGGATCGAACTTTATGACTTGGCGCCGAGTCTAGCTGAAAGGATCGTTCTTGGTTATTGAACATTGTATTGTTAACTTAACTACTTTCTCAATAATGGTACCTTGATACACTCGTGCTGATGTTTTGATATCTTTTTCACAAAAATATACCTCAGTCACTCCTTCATAGCTTACAACCAATCAAACCATCACTGAAGTCGGATAATGCCCATGTTGTACTCTGTTGACCAATTGGGAAGCTTTTTTAGAGCTTTCAGCATATTAAAGATCATTTTGTTTGATAAAATATTGCTCAATTGTAAAAAAATCTCATCCGTAAACAAAATTTTTCTGTGTCCTTCCTTTGCGTACTGCTTAAGTAATTGTTTTGATTTTACCACCCTATTCTTTTTTTAATGATTAGTTAAGAAATGACCAGTGCGTGTCTTACAGACTGCAAGTCCTAAGTCATCTTTTAAAATACGCGATATGCTTCTAGGTGCTATCTTCGAAGTACATTAATCACGAGGTGTACTTATATGCAAAATTTCGTAATGAGTTTTCTATCCACGCTTTCATTTTGTTTCGTTGACCGGTGTTTGCTAATACTAAATACTATTTGCCTACTCAATACTCCATAAATTACATTTATTATCACTAGTTAACTTCCAATTTCAGATGCACTTTACAATTTGAAGACGATTTTAACAGTAAGGAATCATTGTTTGTCAAAACGATTCATTGGTGTTTTAAAACGTCTTTTTTTATGTTTTTAGATATTATTCATATAAAAGTAAAGATTTCTAATATTTATTTTGCAAGCTTTTGTTCGCGGCTCCTTAACTGTCAACTCTGGATTGCGACGATTTCTAAAATTTTGTTACAATTACCACCAGGTCGAAGATGACGGTAGATTGACCGGCAGTCGACAGTTTTTCACAACGGTCTCAGTAGTAAATAACCTATGAAAATAGTTGAGGAATACCCTGGAATTTTTCAAATGTTTATATTTACAGTGCAGAATACCTGTAGAAAACAAAGAATAATATTGTTCTAATTAGCGTCAACAAACAGTTTCATCTGACACATCCATTCATTCGAGTCACCAGTCCGTACCAGGGCGAGGAAAGAAAAATTGATGGGGAGTTCAGAATTATATTTTATATACATACATGGGAAACTCTATTCTGGGAAGTGTATTCTGTGCCGTACGGAACTCTAAAATTAGCAATTAGATTGAAAGGGTTGACAAGTTTATGTACACCATACAAACCTATAGAAACAAGCCCTTGCGTCCATAAACCAGTATTGGAAGGGTTAACGTAGAATTTTGGCCTATAAAATCTGCTAACGACCTAATGAAGTACACACACCACACAAATGTGATATTTTAACTTGAAGCTTATGTACCTGTTAGCTTTTAACGACCCAATCAATTTAAAGTTGATTTTTGTTAATCAACAGTCTAATTAGGTTATTCTAGGTCTACTTTACAGTTTTTTTTTAATGTTGACCCATTATGGTATTAAGTTCTGCGTCTTGGAAGCGTTTACAAACATAAACTTTACATCCTTAACTGACTAGACCCGGAAAAACTACCTGTAGGTAATACAAATATTTGTTCTATGTGGGAATCGAGCCCACAACTCGACCCACTGAAGTCGTTCACACGCCACTGCGTTTATGTGAGTTATTCTTGTAGTGAATATGATTCAACATGGATTTCAACATACACACAATTCATAAATCATATTTTTTACAATGGTTAAGGGCTCAAAAATTTATAAGTAATGAATAGTAGATATACACATATAACGAGTAAGGGTGAATTGTATTATTTTATTGTTTCCGATTTCTTAGTATCTAGGCAGGTTAGGAGGTATTGCTCTAATAACAAATTTTTTTTTATTAACTCAATCACTAAATTCGTATCATGTGGTTTTGATATTTGTATCCAGAAAGACCGTTAATAATTATAATTAATTAATTTTAATAGTATTTAAATAATAACTTTAATATTAAATGGTTCCTGTGATAATTGAATGGAAATAATTTATAATGTTTCATTATCCATGTTAATTATTTATTCATCTATATGAGTCATATTTATGCTGTTTGTTTTCATTAGATAGGATTTGTAAATATGACAATTTTATACATTTTGTTATGTGTTATGAAAAAAGGTATGTAATGGAATAGGAATGTAGCTAATATAAACTTTATTTATATTAAATCTGTGTCTATGGTACATCATTATTTTGAAAAGCGACTAACAGAGATTCTTTATGCTCTGCTCGGTAGATCATACATTCTGGGTATAAATTTATAATATTCACTAATTTGTTAACTGTTTATCAAACATGTTATTGCCGCAGCTGATAATTGCCCGTTTCCTGCTATTTCGCGATTGCTTTTATTTATATTGCATTATTATTATAATAATCAATAATATTAGGTCCTTACATATGAAATTGGCGTTTTGTATGGGAGGAACAAAAAGTCGAATATTTTTTAATATAATATATTTAATTAATCAAAGTATGAACCATTATTTTCTATGCACTTTTGCCATCTCATAGGTAGTTCATTGATCCCTTTACTAAAAAAACCAGTCGGACGGGAATCAATAAAATCTTTGAAGGCGATTTGGCTTGCCCCATCGGAGTTGAATTTTTTCCCTTGCAAGAAGTTATCCAAATTTCGAAAAAAATGGTAATCTGTTGGAGCAAGGTCCGGGGAGTACGGAGGATGTCTTAGACTTTCCAATTGAAGCTCTTCTAATTTAGTAGCCGTCTGTTGCGCAGTGTGTGGTCTAGCGTTGTCGTGAAGCAGCAGTTGCGTGGAGTTATTGACCAGCCTAGGTTGTTTAGCCGCTAGCTTTTCCATCATAGTTTGCAATTGCTGACAATAGACATCAGCCGTAATAGTCTGGCCAGATTTGAGAAAACTGTAATGAACAATACCGGCACTAGTCCACCAAAGGCTTACAAGTAACTTTTTTGGGGTTAATTTTCGCTTGGGGCAGGATTTGGCTGGCTGGCCAGGATCCAACCATTGCGCTGAGCGCTTCCGATTATCGTAAAGAACCCATTTTTCATCACAGGTAATGATTCGGTTTAAAATACCTTCATTATTGTGCCGGTTTAGTAATGTAACGCAGCAGTCGACGCGCGTTTGCCGGTTTGCTTCAGTCAATTCGTGAGGTACCCACCTTTCAAGCTTTTTAATCTTCCCAATTTGCTTCAAGTGAATTAAAACAGTTTTATCACTAACATCGCAGCCTGCAGCTAACTCGGGCGTGGTTTGCGATGGATCCGCTTCCACAATAGCCTTCAACTCTTCATTATCAACTTGAGTCTCAGGCCGTCCACGGGGCTTGTTCTGCAGGTCGAAATTTCCAGAACGAAAACGTTGGAACCAAAAACGAACTGTGTTTTCTTTTGCAACACGACCGCCATACACATCATTCACCCTTCGAGTTGTTTCCGCAGCACTAGTGCCACGGCGGAACTCGTATTCGTAAATAATGCGATATTTTAAGTTTTCCATTTTGTAAAATGAGTGACGCAAACAGAAAAAAAACAGAAGAAAAAAACAAATGAATGACGATCATCGAAGCACAAATACATGAGTCTATAGCTGTACAAATTTGAATTTGAAATTCCTTACCAAAGAGGAGAAATTTGTGATTAAATTGGCCAGTATGAAAAACGCCAATTTCATATGTAAGGACCTAATATAATATGATGAATTTTATAATTCATCTGGTATAAACGATCTCTTGCTAAGAAGTATTTCTAAATGGGTCTGGTTTAGTTATAATTAAAAAAAAGAATAACATTATAAAATTAGAGAATGTGTGTACTATACTATCAGTAGACCGGAAACTCCTTTTTCAAAAGAGCCAGATATAAGCTATAATACTTCGGGTCTCAGCCTGTCATGTCTCGGGATCAGCTCGTGTCTGTGTACTTTCTTTTCTCCCTCCGCCTTTTTAAAGTCGACAGCATGACAGCGATATTTCTAAAATCAGTGGCTACTTTCTATCAAGTGAAAATCTATAACTATATATTAGGTCCTTACATATGAAATTGGCGTTTTGTATGGGAGGAACAAAAAGTCGAATATTTTTTAATATAATATATTTAATTAATCAAAGTATGAACCATTATTTTCTATGCACTTTTGCCATCTCATAGGTAGTTCATTGATCCCTTTACTAAAAAAACCAGTCGGACGGGAATCAATAAAATCTTTGAAGGCGATTTGGACTGCCCCATCGGAGTTGAATTTTTTCCCTTGCAAGAAGTCATCCAAATTTCGAAATATGGTAATCTGTTGGAGCAAGGTCCGGGGAGTACGGAGGATGTCTTAGACTTTCCAATTGAAGCTCTTCTAATTTAGTAGCCGTCTGTTGCGCAGTGTGTGGTCTAGCGTTGTCGTGAAGCAGTAGTGGCGTGGAGCGATTGACCAGCCTAGGTTGTTTAGCCGCTAGCTTTTCCATCATGGTTTGCAATTGCTGACAATAGACATCAGCCGTAATAGTCTGGCCAGATTTGAGAAAACTGTAATGAACAATACCGGCACTAGTCCACCAAACGCTTACAAGTAACTTTTTTGGGGTTAATTTTCGCTTGGGGCAGGATTTGGCTGGCTGGCAAATAAAGTAGAAAGTGAAAACGAAACAACAAATGTTTACCCAAAATTACATAAAATGAACTTTATCTAGTTACCAATCAATCGTGCACCACACGCGCTACGTTGTCTATACTTTTTACAGGTCAATTCTTATTTCTTCATTAATTTTTATTTACGTTTTGTTAGGGTTTATAATATAGTGTTTACATTTCTAGTAGTTGCCAGAAGTAAAAACTATTGTATTTAGAAATATCCACCTTGTCTATAAAATCATTCTATATGTATATAGATTCATCTATATAGATATTTATATATAATATTATTATACAATCAAATCTGTTTATGGAGCATCATTTAGAACAACATACCGGTTATATTGACACAGAACAAAAGTATTGACCAAAAAAATAGGACTTCGTATCTCGACAACATCACCGGTTGTTACGACTATCTGTTTTTACGACTAAATATGAGTAGTCTTTTTGATGTCGTTATAACAGATTTTTACTGTATATATAGTAATAATAATATCCTTAGTTAGGACGCCTATGCCATAAAAGGAACCCAATGTAAAAAAAATGTTTGTGGCTTTAATAGTTTAGCTTGAAGACTAACAGAAAAGATTGTTGTCTAGGCTCCAGGAACAGAAATTATTAGTATTTTAGCGGTTATCGTTAGGAAAATATTCCACTTAGTCATTTATGACAAAATTAATATTTTATTAGTGTTAATAAATTAAGGGGAAATAGTGGCGTTGGGTGTTAAAAAGATAATTAAATATGTTTATTATATGACGCATTCTAGGTTTACACGATCTCATGCTATTGTTAACGTAACTAATAATGAATTATGTTATCGTCAATTCTTCCATATGACCTTGATTATTCGTAACGTAACCACAAGAATACTAGTACAGGCGTTCTTAGAAGAACGCTTTATATTTGTTTCGTGTCGCAGCTGTTATAACCAGCGTTTATAAAAATATTTTTTAACAATAAAACCGTAATGTTGGCCTTGTTTTTATCTGGTCTAATTATAATAATAATATTGTCACGCTATGTTCCTTCTGGAGTGAGCAGAGATAGATTAGTGGCTGTATAAATTTTACGCTTATATGTCGTGTCCAACGTGACCATCAACGCAGCTGATTGCCGTGAAACAGTAAATTCAGTAACTCTATTTCGAAAATATATCAAAATAACGTGTAGGTCTTTACAGGCAAAGCTACGATGTGATTGTAAGAGAATTAAAATATCCTTGTTATGAAGATAAAATTTAAAAATAAAAATTTAAAAACAAATTACCATAATTTATAAATACATTTTTACAATATATTGGATACTTTATGATGATTTTCGTTTTAGAAGACTATGTATAGAATTAAATTATCTTTCCATTTGGTGAATATTAGGTCCTTACATATGAAATTGGCGTTTTTCGTACTGGCCACTTTAATCACAAATTTCTCCTCTTTGGTAAGGAATCCCAAATTCAAATTTGTACAGCTATAGACTCATGTATATGTGCTTCGATGATCGTCATTCATTTGTTTTTTTCTTCTGTTTTTTTCTGTTTGCGTCACTCATTTTACAAAATGGAAAACTTAAAATATCGCATTATTTACGAGTACGAGTTCCGCCGTGGCACTAGTGCTGCGGAAACAACTCGAAGGGTGAATGATGTGTATGGCGGTCGTGTTGCAAAAGAAAACACAGTTCGTTTTTGGTTCCAACGTTTTCGTTCTGGAAATTTCGACCTGCAGAACAAGCCCCGTGGACGGCCTGAGACTCAAGTTGATAATGAAGAGTTGAAGGCTATTGTGGCAGCGGATCCATCGCAAACCACGTCCGAGTTAGCTGCAGGCTGCGATGTTAGTGATAAAACTGTTTTAATTCACTTGAAGCAAATTGGGAAGATTAAAAAGCTTGAAAGGTGAGTACCTCACGAATTGACTGAAGCAAACCGGCAAACGCGCGTCGACTGCTGCGTTACATTACTAAACCGGCACAATAATGAAGGTATTTTAAACCGAATCATTACCTGTGATGAAAAATGGTTTCTTTACGATAATCGGAAGCGCTCAGCGCAATGGTTGGATCCTGGCCAGCCAGCCAAATCCTGCCCCAAGCGAAAATTAACCCCAAAAAAGTTACTTGTAAGCGTTTGGTGGACTAGTGCCGGTATTGTTCATTACAGTTTTCTCAAATCTGGCCAGACTATTACGGCTGATGTCTATTGTCAGCAATTGTAAACCATGATGGAAAAGCTAGCGGCTAAACAACCTAGGCTGGTCAATCGCTCCACGCCACTGCTGCTTCACGACAACGCTAGACCACACACTGCGCAATAGACGGCTACTAAATTAGAAGAGCTTCAATTGGAAAGTCTAAGACATCCTCCGTACTCCCCGGACCTTGCTCCAACAGATTACCATTTTTTTCGAAATTTGGATAACTTCTTGCAAGGGAAAAAATTCAACTCCGATGGGGCAGTCCAAATCGCCTTCAAAGATTTTATTGATTCCCGTCCGACTGGTTTTTTTAGTAAAGGGATCAATGAACTACCTATGAGATGGCAAAAGTGCATAGAAAATAATGGTTCATACTTTGATTAATTAAATATATTATATTAAAAAATATTCGACTTTTTGTTCCTCCTATACAAAACGCCAATTTCATATGTAAGGACCTTATAAAACCATTTTATTTTTAACCATATTTTCATTAAATAATTAGATATCCAACTATATTTATCGCGAAATCAATATAAATGAGTTATTTCCTGATTGGTTTAACTTTGTAAGACATGGTTTACTGCTTAGACGTAAACGCTAATTGTTAATATTATACAAATTAAGCTATGAAGTAACTCTTTGTTATAAATATAGGAATATTTATAGTTCCTCGGCGCAAGTGTTTGCATAAATAGGTGAACTGTAGACTTGCGCCCAAACATAATGAAATAATATTAGTACATTTTGAAACGCTGTTCCAGTAACTTATGGTTTATTTTAGAACTTGTATCGCATAAAATATTGTGAATTGTCGTATATTATTTTTTACTGGGTACTTCTGTTAGCGAGAACAAGAACACTATTGCAATACGAATAAGAAGCAATACTATTCTTTGTGTAGATGGAATTTATTTATAAATACAAAGAATGAAACTATTGGACATGGAGACTGACTTCTAACATCTAGATTTAAAATATAGCCTTCAGGGCAAATCAGTGCTTTTTTTTTCGGCAAGATATGTGTTGATAGCCGAGATAGACCTTCACAACTAAACCGAGCGAGATGGCGAACACTGATATATCTATCTATCTTCTTCTAAATATATATAATTCAAAGGTGACTGACTGACTGACTGACATAGTGATCTATCAACGCACAGCCCAAACCACTGGACGGATAAGCTGAAATTTGGCATGCAGGTAGATGTTATGACGTAGGGGTCCTCTAAGAAAGGATTTTGATAAATTCCACCACTAAGGGGATAAAATAGGGAACGAAGGTTTGTATAAATCTTCTTAGATTTTCAAGAATTGCTGTCTAAAGTTTATCCAGACATTATTCATATACATGACAAGCCTATTGAATGGTTATGTGAGCGTGCCATACTTACTCCAAAGAACGATCAAGCAGCAGCTATCAACGATATCCTGCTCATGTCGTTTGAGCAAAAACTATACATAATTAATAATAGTACTTCTTAACGCGAGTGTAGCCGTGGGCAAAAGCTAGTGTTGTATATACATGATAACGCAGATCAAATTTTGTACCCAAAAATATTTTATAAGTAACTATGAAGGATTACTTTACAAACGGAATGTTATTCCCTCGGTTATGGCGCGTCTCTTATGTGAATTGCCATATGTCATGGTGTGGCGCCTGTGGTTGCTTAGGGTTCCACACGTGATTATTAAACTCCGTTTTTATAATACTTGATTAAAATCTGTTGCTCTGGAAGGGTAAAAAGACTTAGCTACGAAACTCGTTTATATGTAACAACCCGGTGAATATACGTATATAGAGTTATTTGTAACTCACCGTATTAATGTAAGTATGTGATAGAATACCCAAAATGAAACAATTTAAGCCACACCAAATTCAATAACTTTCAAGATATTTCAATTTTAAGTTTTTTTTTTGTCAATTAAATGTAAATTGTAAAATAATTCAAAATATATGGATTTTATTTGAATATATTTCAATAGCAGACACTATGATTGCGTTACTACACCTATAAAAACTCCAAATCTCTTTCAGAATCTAAAGTTACGACCTGTAAAAGAAAGAAATTAAATAGCTTAAAATGGATATATTTTTCCAGCAATCTGTAGACTTTGTGTCATAGTGTGTTTTTGAACTAGACGACACTTTCTCTAACATAAATAGTAATTTCAAATGAAATTTGTTTGTGTTAAGCGTCATAGATTTGGATTGTGATAGAACTTTGGACTTTTAAAGGCATAATATCTCAACTAAAGTATTAGCTATCCGATCACGTTCAAATATAATCCATGTAATTTCAAGATATTTTACACTTTGGATTTAAATGTCGAATTCGGGCATGCTAGCAATAAAACCTTTAAATTGAGATATCTAAAATACCATTAAACTTCACCCTTACATTGGACGGCATAAATTGTCTGATTTTAGATCATCTATCACATGTTTTAATTTATACAGTGAGTTTCAAATAACTCTATATATAAACCAATCAAAATATTTTTACTAAATTATGGTGAATACCACATTAAAATCGGTTACGTAGCTTAAAAGATATGAAAGGTCACACATATATACAAATAAAAATAGTTACTTGAACTTGTACCATTAGATACAAATGTTTTAAACTCACAGTCGCCGTAAAAATGATAATCTCATTTGAGTCAAGTGAATTTCTATATTTAAACTTGTAAAATGTGTATTAATAGAAGTTACGAAAAGTTTTTTAATACTGTACAATCATCAGCGGTATTGTTAAGGCGGATGGAAGAATATAAATCATGAATATAGTCAGATCTTTCAAAGAAAAACAAACCAAGTTTTGCTACATTTTGCAAGTTGGTATACGAAACATAAACATGGAGATGTACAAAATATATAGCCTAAACAAGTATTTTAATCTAAGTTACAAGTACTCGAAGACACGGAGTTTTATTTTCTGCGGAACTCTCATCGTTCTTGTTTGAAACGACCTTTTAAATCATCATTACTCACTTTGTAAAAAATTGGCGTTTCACACGTAATGTTGATGTAATACGAGTATGCGATACGTGGTATCAACTTTTTCGTGGTTATTTATACTTTGTACATGTTGAAAAGATAATTATTTGAATGGTTGCACTCAGCAAACAATAATATGTAATATAGGCCATCGCAGACTCGCCATCGAATAAATTATCTGTATTGTTATAAATAAAAAGGCGGTTTATGGATTCTGTAATTTGCTGAGGTTCGGTTACCTGTATTTTAAACTTGCCTTAAATACCTTAGCATTATTGACAGTCTTTGGTCACTACAATGATGTACCAAGTGCTTGTAGTAAGCTAAATTATAGCCACAAATTAAGGATATTGGCTGAAGGAGGAAATGAGGTTTTTAATGTTTTTTTGTTTAATAATTATTTTATTGAATTATTTGTATTTATTTTTAAACAGCTTGTATAAATTAAAGTTAATTTCTGCTACTTGGCACGAAAAGTAAACAGTAAAGAATTTTATAAATCTTATAATAAAAGTCTCACCCTTAAAAGTACTAAATTCAATTTTCTTCGTGTTGTTTTATTACGCTTGGAGTTCACATCGAATTATGATGCGCTTCGGAATGAAATAATGTGCCACACGATGGTTATAATAAGGAAGAAATATTGCGGAAAGAATATATTGCTTTAATTACCTATAGCATAATAAATTACAGCTTATTTTGGTATATTTACGTATGCTAGAAGACAATCTGTATAATACAACATAAGAAATTACGTTTAAAAATGTAATCATTTACTACTTAAGCCGCGACTAGATTTATATTAATGTTTTGATAATGTAATAAGGTCGAATTAGTAGTATACAATTTGTAAATGTAGCTTACAACTAATTAGTTGGTAAAGATATTTTTATATTACAAATTTTATTCAATTATTATAAATAATTGCAGGTAATATTTGATAGCGTATAATATTACAAGGAGTTAAAGTTGTGTTTATAATTATATTTATAAAAATGTGAAAGCATACAGATATAACCCTAATTTTATTGACCACCCACATAAATGATTGCATATGATGTATTATCACGAATTCGTTAAATATCACAGGTATTACAGAACCCATCATGAATTCCTATCCAAATATTATAATATCCTATGTTTTAGAAATGAAAAGTGTGGAATTATTACCGCGTATTAAAGCGTACAGTCTGGACGAACATAAATAGACAAATATTAAAAAATATATTAGATATATTTAATACGGGAATCTTCAAGCAACGAGTGAATCTGTTTTATTTGGGCTCGATCATCGGCTTCTTCATTGCTTTCCATCAAGTTTGATTTAGATAAAGCGTAAACTTGATTTTAATGAAAAAGTTTTATTTCAAGAGATGTTTATTTTAAACTTTTTTGCAGAATGGTACACTTCAGGAGATATCTGAGGGGGGTTCCCAATGGCATCTACCTGCACGGTACTGCGTGGAAATGCTGACGCGCGACGTTTCTTTAGAACCGAGGTTTGTGGCTGGCGTTTGTTACCCAGAAACTGAATCTGGGGACGACAGTACGTTGCTCTACACGGCTTATGCTGTCGGTAAGTAAATATAAATTGTAGAATATTTCATTTTTCCTTGCTTATCTGGGCACTGGGTGCTGTGAGATGTATGTTTTATAATTGCGTGATAATTGATGACTTTAGGCTGCTAAAACCAGAGTGGCGTATGTTATATATAATAATAATCATCATATTTACTAACAATTACACACATTGACCTAGTCCCAAATTAAGCTTGCGCTTGTACTAATGGCAATAGTTAAAGATATACACATAGTGACTCGCTTTAATATTCGGACACCATTACATTACAAATATGATTGCCCTGTACACTTACTTCTAGTTGGGTTACAGATTTCATACTTTTTTTTTACCAAATAATATACCTCTTCTAGTTAACAGAAACGTTATATTTATTTAAGCAACATCTATATATCATGAGATAAATAAAATAATACAAATTTCCCGTTCGCAAAAATATTCGGACATCTAAGAAAACTATATTATTAATGTAACAAAACAAAATTATAATGATGCTCTAGTATTTTGTTGGATTCCCCTTTTCATAAATGATCTGATGTTATGTTATTGCCCCAAAATAAATAAAATATTTTGGTCTAGTACACTGAAATTACGATGATATAACAATAAGAAATTCTAAAATCTATTAAATTTAGAAAACTCCAATCTGGCCTTAAGATATTTATTTACATAAGAGCATTTTTTTTTACAGCAAAGCATAAAATGTTTACTTGGGCAACTTTGGCGCTGGTGGCCTCAATTCATAGTGCTAGTAACAAAGCCCTTTTCAGTTGACGACAATCATGTAATCATGTAAGGATTTGTAATCTCTCAATGCTCTGAAGTCAAAAGTGTTTTATGAAACTTAATATCAATTCTTCAATTTTTCTAATGTCTTAACAAAGTTTTTGAGTGGGAGAAACATTACTTTGCAGTAATATTAGTTTCATTTGCTGTCTTTTGTAATAAATATTCAAATAAATGCTTTTATTTTTGATATCACATAGTGTAATATTTATTTTTAAAATGGTATCTAACATCTTTCATAACCGCCCGAATAGTCATGTTCATACGGACGATATTTCCAGCTCTAGATGTCTTTAAACTTATAGATGATTGTAGATGCAGATAGATTTCTAGAAGTCTTAAATAGAGTGGTTGAGTTTTGTTGGCTGTATGTGCGTTGGTAAACAATTATTAACGATTATTAAAATGCATTTCCTGTCCTTCGCATATGAATATCCTTATTTACAGTAAAGAAACCGCGTCTTTGTACAATAAATAATTGCGTCATGTAATTGTTACTCGCCAAGCATATGTTAATAAATATAATACTACGATTTATATTACAGATTATTGTGTTTGTTATTTACTATGTGTAATCTATTAAGGTTAATATGTGCTTATATTATACAAAGTACATTTAATATATAAGTTGTAATAAATATATTCAATAAGATTTTATTGATTAGCTTCTATTACCTTTACAGAATTAATATTTTCGTTACTTAGAAGCATATTTAATCAATCCAATATTAACCTGGAGTCTATGAATGATATTGGTAGTATTTCATTATTCAAATTATCTACTTAGCTTGTATCGTCATCATTTTAAATTTCATGAGCTATTATTTTAAATTCCACCTCAAGTTTAACGATCTATCTTTGTTTAGAATTTAATTATAGTGTAACTGTATCATCTTCCATTTTAAAGGCAATAAAACTTTACGACTTCGGCATCAGTCACAAGGATTCGATGTTTGCCAGCAAGTGTATTTAATGGTTTTTTATAGTATTGGGCCCTGTTTGCTCCAATTATTTATTTAAAGTCAACGAAATAATTAAATTGCTATTATTATTTGTTTATCCACATTGAAAATAGCTAGTTATCTATTTCAGTTAGATCTCTCGTCACGCGTGACGGACGGATGGTGCTCTAAAATAAATGTTAAATTTAGATAATAAAAATGTTCAAATTGCTGATATCGTTTGTGCTTACTAATTACGTGGATCAACTAGTTAAACATAATAAATAGCATAAATAAATAAATTTGATACAAAGATATAATGGCTTAGTTAATGTTCAGACAAGATAGTCTATCAGCCGTCGATTCTATCATTATTAAAGTCAAAACGTGACCAAAAGAGTAAAACCTTAAAAGTGGTTAATGAGATATACTAATTAGTAGAACATATATACATTTTGACATATACACGTTCTCAATGACACATACAACAATTTTGCTTGATGATGACTGCTTTTTTATGTTTTCGGGTTATCTGTTACTTGTTTTTCTCATTTACTTTTAATGATTATCATTGTATAATTGGGACATCATATAGAACTTACACTGTGTGTAATATGTAGTATTAATATGTTGTTCAATGATAACGAACAAAAAAATCAATAAATAAAAAAAAAACAAAAAAAAAGAATTTAAAGATCATTTAAAAATCAGCATTCAGTTAATAATTTATTTGTAAAAATATAAGCGCTAAATTCGATTTTTTTTCCAGGTCTCATGCTGTCAGTTCCATTTCTCCTAGCGACATTCCTTGTCTATGCCTTGATACCTGATTTGAGGAACTTACATGGTATGTGCCTGATGGCCTACTGTGCTGGTCTCATCATCGCATACCCTTTCCTGGCCTATCTAAAACTGCACGTCGGACAAGTGGGTGTTGCTCAGACTGGATGTTTGGTTATTGGTGAGTTTACACTTCTTATTCAAAATTTTTCTTTTTTGTAATATAGTTTTAAAATAAAAGTAAAGTTAGAACATATTAAGGTACGATTCCGATTCTGGCAGTAACTGCTCAGCAGTGATTTCCAGATCATCTGTCACGATCACAAGCTTGATACGCTGCCTGACAGCGCTGTACTTTTAAGTCGTAAACACAATTGTTTATATCGGTAAAACTAAAAGCCGTATCAAAGAATGTTGTAGCAGTTAACATTGTAACCATTTTTTTTGTAACCCGGGGTAAAAATCATAGGACCATCAGGATTACTGTAAAGGAACCCGGTGTGTCAGACTGACTAAAAACTCTCGAGGTGTCCCTGTAATTACTCTACCCAGGCCTGGGAAACCAAATTCATCCAATCGTTCGGGGAGCAAACAACCTTATTTAGACATCCTCTTTGGGAGAGTGGGTGTAAAGAGCCCACGCCTCTTATACCTCTAACTCAGCCAGCGCGCCAGACGTTGCGTACCGCCTCCCTCTCTTCCGGGCAGCAGCCTCCCTCAAGTCTACTGCTCGGCTATTGTCACCGGAGGATGTCCGGCTCGCTCTGGGCGTTGTAACCATTATTTATTCGCATTTGACAGCAGTTTGAAAAGGTGTAATAGTGACTGCGCTATATAAAAACTAGGCTTTATCCCTGTTATTGCAACAAAATTTGATCATCAATATTGTTTCTTCTTGCTTGTAGTACGACCGCAGTACAAGTTGCAATTTCAACAATCTTATAATAATCGGTTTATGTAATGTTTCCACGTTACATACAAAGGAATATGTGTGCTAGGTTTATTTAGGCCTGTATATATTCAAATCATCATCCAATGCTAACGCTTCCAATCCCGCAATATACAGGTGTCGGTATTCCGTGATGCGGTGCCATTTCACAGCGCGCGTGTTGTAGGATTACGGGTGCGAGACTTTGCGGAACCGTGAAAAAGCGTAGTAGAATACAGTAGCGTACAGTAGTCGCAAGACTATTTGACAGTAAGCATAAACAAACATCAAAAATGAACTATCATCTGAGTTAAGTATTCTGCAATGTATGTAGGTGCAGTGAAATTGAAACAAATGACTCTTTATAAATACGAAAAAATATGTAACATTTAAAATTCAAGGACCTAGATGGATAAGGGACCAATATCCATCCGCGATAATGCCAGTAGTCGTAGGTTCGAATCCCGGCATGTACCTTTCGGTTTTTCCTGATTAAGTACGGATTTAGGTACCAAATGTTCACCTGTGAAGGAAAGAAAGCATCGTGAGGAAATCTACATAGCATTTAGAAAGGTGCCGCTTAAATGTCTCTGAGAGCGGCGATCAGCTACACTACTGGTCACGTTGGGCACGGCACATAAGCGCAATGTGGATGTAGTTACTAATGTGCTAACTCCGGAAAAGGATATTATTTATTATATTATTTATATATATATTTGATCAGCCTCATCATCACTTTCCAGCAGGTGAGATTGAGGTCAAGCGCAAGCCTGTACTTAAAAATACTAATAATATCATTATATTTTAATGTATTTGTTAATGATTGTCACTGTAGTATTATTTTTAATGTATCGGCCACTGGTTGCCCTATAAATAAATGATACCGCCGACTAGTGTGCCTACTGAAATCCATTGTTTTAGAAAACTATGATTTCAGGAGTATTAAAAACTCTTTAGCAAGTTAAAAGATTAGATGTTTTTAGAATTTAAAAGGTTAAAGTTGCTAAAGAAAACATGAATTTCGTTTATATATGAATATGAATGCATTAGTAGGTAATAAACGCTGGAAAAAGAATTGAAAGGAACTTATCTTTTTTCACGGACAATAATACATATTATCTAGTCCATAACTAAGCTTGTACTATGGGTATTAGACAAAGATATACATACTAAAATACATATGCACACCGATGACTAGCGACAAACTATACTACTCATCACAGAAAAGTTTGTCACTACTGGAACTCGAACCCAGGATCTTAGTATTGTAACTAGGGTCACTACAAACTGCGCTATCAGGCCGTCGTATGTCCGTCATTCTTCAATTATCGTTATGTCAATGTTATTAACCTTACAGTCTAAAGCAATCGCTGCAATTAAAAATGATTAGCCAAGTCTTGTATAATTCCCATAAATCTTTATATTATTTAAAGTTTAAATATTTTTATTTATTTATTTTATTTAATATACCAACAATATATACACGAAAAAAAATTAAAAGAAAATATACATGCTTTCTAATACAGCGTGTTATATACTTACGGTCTTATTCATAAAAAATGCTTATAGAACGTTTATAATGTTCATTAGTTAAAATGCTCGATAGGCTTATGAAACGTGAAAGTATACTTAGATATGCACAACACAAGTATATATATATATATATATATTAATTATATTAAGTATAGTTAATCCTGTGATACTCAAGAAGAACCAGATGCGTACAATGTCATCAAAGTCGACCAAAATCCTGGCAGGGAGCAGTAAAAGATGTCACTGACGCTGTTATTTGTTTTTTCTATAATATATATAGTATATAAAATAGATTGTCGACGGTGGTCTAACAAATTTATTTTATAATACAAAAAATACAATCAACAAGCTGGCGAATATTAAATCGAAAAAAGTTATTTCCAAATAGTTTCCCTAATTAGAGGCTCCAATGTTAATGATTACTGTCAGTATTACCATTTTGCTTAAAATGACCCGTGAACCATTGGTTTCTTTGGGAGCGATGATAATAAGGCCGACCTCACTAATATTTCTTATAGTTAGTTTTTACTACCTAAACTTTTTTCCGTTGTATTCAACTGGTCGTGCTCACTTTATTCTCTCTCTATGTAAGTAGTGCTTATTTCCGGCAGAAATCTTATTACTATTGAAATAATAGAATATTCCACTTTTAGATAATGGAGCTTCTTAAGTAATTATTAAAACCGGATCAGTAATGTTAGCGTTTATCTTTTTAAGAATTTATTGCATACGTTGCATACGTAAAAATAATTTGAGCTTTTCTACACTATTCAAATAGACATTTTCGGATATATATAAGTATAAAATATCGTAGATGACCTAAACCCAAAAAGCGATAAGTTGAATATGTCACTATGATGAGCATTCCACCCGCGCACGACTCGTTTAAAATAAGCAGAGGGTTACAATATATTGATTTATCTTTGAACCACATATTGGAGAGTCTACCTTAAAATAGCTACTTTTAGAAACAAATTACTTTATTGATATTAATGCGATACTAGACAAAGTAACATTCGATAAACGATAACACAACGAAAAGTGCAAAATGTTTGTATGAAATTGACATACGAGTAATACAAAGACGCGTTGCCACATGATATTTTGGGAGTCGAAACCACAGTACATGGGTGTAAAGCCCGTCATAGTGACCAGTTTCGCCTTGTCGTGTTTTGGGATCAGCTTGTATATCCAGTAACTCATATACCTAGAAACCTTCAGTCGTGGTATATGTGGGCCGACATGACGATGTAGACTATCAATGGATTTTCATCATTTGATAGTCGCTTTCGTTTTTGGACTACACTGTACTTACCATCAGGTACTCTGTAGCCACTATGTCGAGCCAGTGCAAAAAAAAATTGAAAGCTTATGTCAATTCCAAACATTTTTCACTTTCTATTAGCGATATCGTATATCGAATTTATTGTCTACAGAGTCTGATATTTTGTTTATTAGTTTTTTGTAATATTTAAGTAGTTGTTGCTTATTAGGCGTACTATTACAGTGGTTATGAAAGGTTTTTTTTTATAATAAGTAAGGCTGATAATGAAAGTCGGTTTTTAGATACAAAGGCTGCGAAAATAGGTTACAATCTGCGTACAAGACATAGTTATGTGTAAAAGTCCTGTAAAAAAAGTGTTATATAGTTAGTCTGTAAGAACATTACTGTTTTGTTTCAAAAGATCGTCATTCATCGTTATCTTCGTATGTACTATAATTATGTTGTTTGGTTTTATTTGTAGTCGCTTCAAACTCATTTGCCTAAATGACCATTTTGTGTTTTTGTTTAAACATAAAGCATGGATGTAGGAATATAAGCCTTTTAAATAAAGGTTTGTATTTATAAAAGAAAAAATAACATCTACTATAGAATTTACAATTGGTGGACTAACCATATAAGCACTAAAATGACGCAGTACTGTACACGGAACAGGAGTTTTCATTCAAATTATAAAATATAATAACAGCAAAATTAATCAGCTCCTACTCTTGTTTCAATCATTTAATACTGCTTTTTCATTACTAGTGAACGTTTTAATTTATTACAGGAAGTAAGCAAGTAGTTTGTGTACATTTTGGACAGGACAAACTTTGCTACGCCGCTTTACAAGGACACGCCTATAAAAGCTATTAAACCTAATTAGTATTAGAAATAATGTAATATTCGTGAGATGATATGCACGCATATAGCTTGTAAAGTGAAAGGCGCGGTGTTCATTACTAATTACAAAATTAGGTGTAAACTAATCGAGTGAATCATGTAAATTTCCTGAAATATTAAAATCAAAAATGGATTTAAATCTAGATAAATCTTTAATACAGGCACAAATTATTCCAATTTTTTATTGGATACAGAGACTAATGTATCTCTGCTCACCTCATAAGATATACCATGACAATATATTGTTATTAATATATTTTTAATGGTTTATTAAAAGATAAATCTTTTTGCAATAACTAATTTGTAATAAGCTTCGAATCGCATGGTCAAAAAGGACAAAAACAAAATTCATTATGATATACCGTTCGCTTATAGCAATTTTGTTGTTTCTAAAAATAATATATCGTCACGTTATACTTGTTTTGAGATAAACAGATATACGCTAGGAACTGTAACTCCTGGGCAATAGACTTGAGGGAGTCTGCTGCCCGGATGAGAGGGAGGCAGTGCGAAGTGTCCGGCGCGCCGCCTGAGTGTGAGTTTTGGAGAGGTGGACTCTTTACACTCACCCCTCCTAGAGAGGTAGCTTCAACAAGGCTTTTCCTTCCCCGGGTATCTGGATGAATTTGGTTTCCCAGGCTCGGATGGAGCAATTAGAAGGACACTCCAGGGGTGTTTACTCAGTTGGAGTCTGACACTGCCCTCACAGCGTCCCTGATGGTCCTATGCAGGATTTTACCCCGGGCTAAAAAAAAAAACTTGTTAATTTTACTTGTACGTCGTGCTCAATATGACCAACTGATTGTAGTTTTTAAAAAGTTTATAACGTTAAGGTATTTGATGGTATTATGCGGATTTCTTCACAATTATTTATTTCACCGATGAGTATATAGATTTTAAGAAAGACTTTGAGGTATGTGATAGGATTCAACTTTTAATATCCATTAATACTCGTATGTACTCAAATATTCAACGCTACAACTATTTAGATTTTAAATCCTGAAGGTCAGTTCGGTACTAAACTAGCCACCGCAGTTTATCATTTGTTTCCTGATATATTTTAAAAAGCCAGGCAATTTAAACTAAGTACTTTCAATATTTCACTTCGAATCAAGTGTTCGTACGGGTTTCCTGGTAGCCATAACCTAGTAGTTGCAAGTCAATCCGTCACTTACGAAATAAAATGACCTTACGTGGCAAATTTCAAGTCTATAGGCCCTATAGTTTACTAGACATCGTGATGATTCAGCGTGTCAATCAATGTATTTTTCTTTTCTATAAGTATTTTATATTATTTGTTTTTATTCTATTTATTTAGGGGACTTTTACGTGTGTACGTATGTCAGCCCCATCGTACCCTAATAAAGAAATACCTAACATTTTACATATGGGGCCATTGATGTGAAGAGACCAGACGCCTCATCAGATACCAGTTCTTTTAAGACTTTGTTAAACATCCCGACGTCAAGTCTGTTCAGACCAATATTTTATATTATAGAATAGATACAGAGATTTGATCTCAAACTTAATACAGCAGTTTATTCTCAGAAGTACGAGTTGTGAAATAACCTTGAAATTTAATTTATACCCGGTATTTATTCAAAATGCCACATAAAAATTGGTTATGCCATTTCTAAGATTAGTGGTCACAAAGGCGTCCTGATATGTGCGTATTGATTAACGATATCAATATATATTTTTACTAACCTACATCGCGCAAGTGAATTTGTTTGCCTACTCTTATATATAAAAGCTCTTGCCGATCATTTTATTTTTTTCGCTCCGAGGCGCAGTTCCGCTCCGACGCAGACTTGACTTTCTTTTGGCGTTTCTTATCAAGGTAGTTGCTTCCGAAACGCTAGTTGATCACCTTAGGCTCTTTTCCTGGCTGGCCGCCCAAGACGAGGTCGTATCCACAGAAGTGCCCTTGCGTTGCCACCAAACCAATAAATTCACAGACTGAGCACCTTCTGTGTTCGCCCCGTAAACTGGGTTGAGTTGAAAATATTCATCCTTAATAAAAATAATTTTATTTATGAAATGTTGGAGAGGTGGCTAAGGATGTGCTGATTACATTCGAAAAAAACATCTTACAATCGAATGTTCGTTGATGTAAAACAAACATTTAAGCCGCTTTTAGGTTGTTTAAAACTCACCTTTAAAAATATATTAATTTGTTGGTGATTTGAATCATTGGAGTTTCCCTACTGTAAATTTACATGAATGAGTATATTATGCAGAATCATGTACTAAAAAAGAAAATACCGGCCAAGTGTGAGTCGGACTCAAGCACCGACTGCTTTATGCCAAAAAATTAGATTGTTTTTTTTTTTTATAATTTGGATTATCGGTGTTGCCCAACAGCATATTTACAGGAACAAGTATGTATTATGTAGATTCGTGTACTAAAAAAGAAAATACTGGCTAAGTGCGAGTCGGACTGGAACACCGACGGTTCTGAGCCAATATTGCTCTATCTAGAGATGGTTGGAATAGATGAAACCCGCACCTAATCAACCTAATACTAATATTTTAAAAATACCTATTCCAAATACCTGGTCCTAGTATTAATTAAGTAATGTATGGACGACGGACCTGTTACCGATATTATACATTGTTTGTTGATGAGGTAGAAAATCTTCGGCACTGATGTTTTTTAGTAAGGTGGGTTTTCGTTCGTTTTGGTAATAGCTCCAAAAATTAAAAGGGAATTAGAAAGTATTTCTACTTTCTATACGTCAGGTAAAATATTAAAAAGAACGTCAAGTTTTTGCCTGTCCACTGAAAATCGATTTAATATAGGCAACAGCCAACTAAAGACCATTATTTGTATTTACAATTGAGATTTAATAGATTGCTCTACGTTTATTTGGTAGTAATAAATTAACTACCACAATTTAAATGATCATCAACGTGGGACGTAATAAAATCACATCTCGGCGCACCTCCACAATATGACATCGAGCTCATAGTCATTGACCTAATAATTCTGACAGACGGCATCAGTCGCATATTTTTCTTAATCCGAGTGTATGTCAACACTTTGCTTTCGTATTGATTTTCAGTTTTCCGTTTCTTATCTGGTTCAATGGTATATTTGTTTTTTTAAACTCTTTTATGTTTTTCCAGCGTTCATCGTTTACTACGCCTTCCAATCGAGCTTCTTTTGGCTGAATATTATGTGTTTCGACATATGGAGGACGTTCAGGTAACTGTTATGTTTATATTAACATGTTGAAATAATTCTCATTATTCCGTTCATACATATAACATGATTCTAACATCAGCCGAAAGCTAACTGACCTATTACATATATATATATATACAGTCAAAATCTGTTATAACGGCATCGAAGGGACTACTCATATTTAGTCGTAAAAACCGATAGTCGTAACAACCGGTGATGTTTTTGAGATACGAAGTCCTATTTTTTGTGCCGGGGCCATTGTTCTGGGTCAATATAACCGGTATGTTGTTCTAAATGATGTTGCCATAAGCTGTTTGACTGCATATAAAAAAATTACATTATTGTTCATAATTTTATGTTATACTAGCTGTCCTGGCAGACCTTGTTCTGCCCTATTTCTCTAAAACAAAGTCACATTGTTTTTTTTAATGTTAATAGCTTCCCCGTCAGATTTTATTCTGCCAAAACCTATTGGCCTGTCGGCTGTTTTTTAAAAATTGTTTGAAGGAACCTGGCCTTAATGCTATATGTATAAAAATTGACAAATATTGACATTAATATTTATACGTCACTCAATAATTGTTTTGCCTTCCCGGAACCCGTCCACTAACATTTAAATTTTATAGTATGGTGTTAAAGTTCAAATTGACTTTTAAATATTATTACGAATTTTTTGTATGAGAATATAGAAAAGTGATGTTTTTAGACTTTTTCAGACAATTTTTTTAATTTTTCTCTCTGTAATAACCTTCCCCAGACTTCAATAAACGCAACAAAAAAGAAATCAGTCAAATCGGTTCAGCCGTTCTCGAGTTTCGCGCTTACACACATTTAACGATTCATTTTTATGTTATAGAATATAGTATAAAATTATTTATCTAAAATCCTACATAAATTATTTATCGTAAATACCAAATGTTGAGTGTTTCATGCTAAAAATTTAAAGGAACAATACTGACTTGAGTAAAATGGCGTTCGTTCGATTCTAAATAAATCCAGTTGTGATAAATCAAACAAACATAGCTTTATAAAAAATGAATCAATACTGATTTTGTTAAAAATAGAATCACATCATTGTTTTGTTTACTTCCCGAGACAGCTGGTAAAAAGTGATAAATATTCTTATCTACCCCTCCCTTATATGCATGAAGGTAAAGTCCAAAAAGAATGTTCTAGATAAGATTAAGAAATATTACACTGCTATGTTATGTTTTATATATTATAATATATTGAACAAATACCTATAACATGTCAACACCTACTCACCCAATCTACTTTCCATTTAAAAATAAATTAATTAAAGGTATAAAAATAACTAAAAATAGTTATCTACTGTAATTGTATTGCTTAATTACCTACTATTCATTGGCATTATCGGAAAATATAATACATTACCTACATCTTCATGCTTAAAATTGAATATAAAACTTTTTATAGTTCGTAAATAACACCTTAGCTAAGAAATAAAATAATCTTTAGTATAATATATATTCTATATATATATATATATATATATATATTATTTAAGAGAATGCATAAGTGGAAAATCAGAAGTATAGTTTATAGAACATAAATCTCTATATAAAAAAGAATGGGATTTTATTGCCATTTTCCAATTTTATTTTATCACACCAACACCTACTAAAAAGCTATAAACACAGATTGTTTAACCATGTTGTCAGTGCAATAAAATAAAACGCTATAATAAAAATTTCCGAATGTGCCTCATTCAAAATAGTAAAAAACATATAAACATCGTATCTATGAGATTCCTGGGCGAATATTTCTTTAGTAAGACAAATTGTATTGTAGAAAATGTGCAAAAATAAAATAAACAAAAAATGGCTTACAGATCGTCAACGACGTGCCTGTGTGATGACAAATTCAAATTGTAGGTCCCATGTGACTGTCGTACAGGTTGATGTCACTAATAATAGCATGATTTATGTTTTCCATTTACTTTGATGTATCTTTAACGAAATGACGACTTTTATTCATACGATATGTCAATTTGGAGCATGACACATATTATTATATTTTTTTGAACATGGGTAATTTTTAATACATTCTGTACATAGTAAAGTCTATTATTTATTTCTAATAGGAATTAAAAGCATTTTCTTGGCTGTAACATTGATTAATTTTTGTCTTTTTAATCAACTTAGGAACATTTGTTAATTGTTAGAGCCCTCAGTTATATTTATTAACCTTTATTAAATATTTTTATTGATAATATCTATTATGGCGATATTCAAAACTGTGACTAATTAATGTTAAACAGTGCGGAACTGCATAATTACGTCACCAATGAGTATAAACTATTGTCCTACGTAATAAATGGTAACGCGATGCGACACGACACATTACAAAATATTAGGAGTTGCTTGTCTTCTTAGATAGTTAATCAAAGCTTGTATTATAATACGTAGTTTACACTGTAGCGAAGACCCATTTTGGACACGTTTCCAACTGCAATTTTTGACACACCTCACCTGTAGTATTCTGTTTCAATAAGTTCCATTAGATCTCGTCTTGTCGCTTCGTACTAGTCACCCACGTAGGACAATGTATTATATTTAATAGCAGCTAATAGACACCTTTGAATATACTTTATGGTGTTCAGGTAAGTATTTATAAACGTCTATTATAATGTTTAAAATTACCCATACCTCTTCATTAATTATCGAATAGTTAGCCCTTCCGTAGAAGTAAAATACTTGTTAAATCGATTAGTTTTTTGCGTGCTAACTATTTCAGTCACAGACATTCTTTCACCTTTGTTTGTTGGGTCGTATGAAGGAGAAATATTGATTTCAACCTAAAATTGTTTTACAAGGTTTTCATTTTTAGAAAAGTCATCGACTAATAATTTGTCATGACAAAGAGAAAATTCAACAGGATTATTTTATTGAATGAAATAATTAAGCTAGAAATTATTTACTTTTCAAATTATATATCACCTTTTAGCAGATTATAAAGTTTTTATTTATGTATTAAATAACATAATAATGTTATTAGTGCTTGAAGCTGCAGTTTTAGTAGTAGTATTTTATTGTAGTGTAGCGTATGAGATATTTAGACTTTAGATGCGTGAGTATCATAATTGCTTAATAGTTAATGGTAACAACTCATTTCGCGAAAAATCAATACATTGCAAATAAAAATGCTTCAATCACTCATTAATTTATATTTTTAATAAAAAAATATTTTGCGAAAGCAATTTATATTTAATATCACATAATTATTAAGTACATACAAACTATAACTTTAGAAATAACAGGATTTAATTGAAATGCTACAAACGAATTAAATTGGAAATGTTTTGTCAAATCCATGTTATAAGAAAGGCATGACACAAAATATAATTATTTAAGTATAACGTCTGATAATTGTATACTTGTTGAAGTTAAATTAAAATATAGCATGAATTAACGTGACAAATAGTGTTTGTTCAATACTAATGCATTATTTTACTGCTGGATGTTGACTGAATTGTTAGAATGCTTACACGTTAAACGTTATCGTATTCGTTGTAAGCCGGCGAGATTAAATATACCTACCACACTATACAATGTTATATATTATTTTTACATCAATCGTTCTCCATGCTAACTAAGGATGGGCACATTGCCTTCATCGAAACATCCAAAATGGTAAGATAAATATTACCTACATTTATTACAAGTTCAGAACAATATGATACAAATAATATCATCACTATGTAATAGAAACATTGTTTCATTATATTAGACGTTTTTGAATAATATTAATTTTGCTTTGAAGATAAGGCACTGGTATATACATAGATATATTTTTTATATATAAAAATTAATTATATGTTATAAGCTGCGACTTAATAAACATAACATATATTAAATAATTTGATCTAATTTAAAGATATTATAACTACTTGAATAAGTGTTTTAACAAATAACCTAAAAGCTTTAATTAAATTTTATAATTATATAATAATATATCTTTTATAATTATAATGCTTACAACTTAAATTACTAGAGTCACCTACATTTTCTAGTATTTAATACACGTACGTGTAATGGCGACTGTATAAATAGTATTACCCTTTTAGTACTACCATAGAACACAATAATATTTCATAATTACTGTTATAATGTTTTATATGACGAAAATAATTTGAAAGATAATTTAGAACAAATATAGAGGTATACAATACACTGCTCGTGTCATGAAGTCAAACAGGACGATGATACCGTCAAAGTTAAATTGGATATGTTGCTAAAAGAGTATAAAGTTACACTTCAGATTCTGGCAGTGAGTGCTGGAATCCGCAGTGTCCTTCAAGTTCCTTGGTTCGATTAGTTATCTATAATCCAACAGTAACTGCTCTCTTACTGAGGTGACAAGAGTTGATGTGATATTATATTAGTGCTGAATCATTAATATGTTACCAGACAAATCTGTGCTATATTTGATGTCTTCTTGTAATTGAAGTGTTGGTACAAACAAAAATGGAATACTACTTTAAGTAATATTAGGCATGATTTTTGGTGACTTGAAAAGTTATATCAATAACAATATAGATACATTACATATTAGAATAAATTTTCAAATTTTAATAAGATTGATTTCAATAGTATGTAAGCCATGCGCTACGCAGATACTACGCTTCGTCGCAATGATAATTTGCGCAGTCATTAGCAACAATTTATTGATATCATGTTTATTGTGGCTTTTTCTTACTTATAGTTTATCCACATTAATCAAACTGCACTAATTATGAGTTAAACATGCACAATAATAGTTCATTTATATTTAAGTCCTCACTTTATAGTTTATTCCATAAAAATATAATAGGTGCATTGTAATTTTTTTCAACGCTTTGTTATCACTTGATAATTTATTATTAAAATAAATTATATTGTCAGAACATCTGAAATTAAACCCTTTTAATAAAGATGTTAAGTGGATGTTAATATATCATCATGCTATTAAGTATCCATTCCAGGGTGTACAGGAATACAATAATGGCTGTATATACTTCACGGTTGTTCATCGCACTTATAATAATAGCACAATAGATTATCATTCTCAGAGTTGAACACATGGCAAATGACAATGTTTTATAAAGATATTATAGCATGTTGTTGTACGAATGTAATATTATAATTTACTGCACAGTGGCTACCGTGGTGGAAGTGCAAGCAAAAGACGGGAGAAGAAACGGTTTATTTTTTACGCCATTTATGCCTGGGGTGTCCCTCTGGCTCTAACAGCATGCACAGCTGGTATGCAGTTCAGCCCAAGCCTGCCGGACTCCATAATAACACCCGGCTTTGGAAGTAGAAGGTGCTGGTTTGTTGGTAAGTACTCGTATACAAATTTGACGGAGTTGGAGTGATTCTACTTTATTTTAAATTCAATATAGATATGATGATGATGATGTCCTAGCCGGATTCAGCCACGGCGACTGTTTCAACGCCGATTAAGAAAATCGAGGTCCAGTTTTTGGAAACAGTCAATTGCGCAGGATATGTTTAAGTGCATAACTGGACGCGCAGCCAGAAAAGCACTCTCTCGTCCGAGCTCCCTCAGGCCCGATGGAATGGAGAACCAGTACGATCGGGAGGGAGCGGGATGCAGGTTTGGTCGAGTTTTCCCTTCTCTGAACACCTGGTTGAATTGCGGGGTTAAAGAGATACCTTAGTCGCCTTTTACGACACCTCGGCAAGAAGAGGGGGGTGCTATTCTATTCTGCCGGCAGCCACCACGGCACAATATAATATAAATATATTATACACATATACTATACGGAATATCATAGGATTAAGAAATATAAAGAATTCACAAACACACATACGCGCTTAAAGTGAAAACAAATATGTTCTTGCAACAAGAAATATTGACGGTCTTACGTGAGTTGACGCGTTAAAGTGTCCTGATATAATTTTGCCGTTTTTGTGTCGTAAAAATACTAGGAAATATGTGCTTTACATCAACACATACTTTTTGTACTAGATTATACTCGTAGTGCCATGCATTTATTAATTCCTTTCGGAATATATGTGCTAAACGATCATGAAAACTGCATTAATATTTGTTGCATAGTTTCGAAGATATAAGACATAGCCACTTTAATATATACTATGTAAAGATGTTGACCTCATAGCTTAGCTTGTAGTGCCCGCCTGCGATACTGAAGATCATGTGTGTGAATCCTGGTATCAACAACGTTTTCTGCTATTTTGATTACTTTGTCCCAATTCATTGGTGTGTACACATTTATACACAATATTTATATACAAGTAAAAGTAGTACAAGTGTTAGCCTAGGTTAGGACCTGGCTAATGATAATTTGAATAACCCATTAGACATAACCATGTGCTATTTGTAAATTTTGGTTTCAAATGACACACATATTTATTCCCGTAAATTGTATTTTTTTATCCATTTATGTCCAAAAATAACTTAGTAAGGTCGAATATATATTTTTTTAATAATTGTTTATAATTACTAAAATAAGCTTTTTAATCAAATATAATACACAATAAAAGGTATTACAGTTTAAAACGCCTAAGATCAATTTTGTCACTAAAATATAAAAAAAAAAAATGATTCTAATGTGTTTTTATCAAAATTTATTTTGGCTCTTCTGAAATTTTGCAATTTTACACATCCGACCTTAGGAACTTACGTCAAGAAAATATCTTTATTATTAATTTATACAAAGACAACATGAAAAGTACATGTGTCATAGTTGTATTGTGCGTCAATACAATTTAATTTAAGGGGTAAATAGAAGACAATTTATTTACTGCAACGTGGTAAAGCCAGAATTGTCTATGATAAAAATATGTTGTAATAAACACTAGCTAACTTTTTAACAATTTTTTTAAGAGACGTGTATACATTTTTTTTAAGATTTACGTCCGCTCCTAGTTTACCTTAAATAATTTATTGCATTTACAAAAAAAAAAATCAGATTGAGTACGGATTTAGGCAACGCTCACCGGTGAAGAAAAACATTGTGAGGAAACTTGCATGAATTCTTATAGAAATGTCATGTGTAAGTGCTTTGAGAACGGCGATCAGTTGCCCTAATGGTCACGTTGGTCACGACACATAAGTGTAAAATGGATACCACTACCAATGTATATCTGCTCACCCCGAAAGGGACATAGTGTAATGATATAATACTATTATTATAAATTCACGAAAATAAAAAATAATCAATACATTTCTTAATTCATTAATGCTTATTATTTTATTTCTTACTACAAGATGGCCATCCGTGTAATATGCAACTTGACGAACAGTTGGTACTGTCGCCTATAACCGAATTCAAAAACAGGCTTCACCATCAAGTTGCCGACCTTGAAAACGACTTAAAAGACCTGAATATATATGAACTGATCCAGAAGCGTGAGCGGTCGAAGCGAGTCACTATAACGCAATTCAAATATTGATGCAATTATTCGGAATTATACTTTTAATCGATATTTTCCCTTCCGGCAACATTTGTAACTTTAATATTGTTCTAAGGGAGTTCATATTTTAATACAGATTGGCTGAGCGAGCTGGTTTACTTCTTCGCACCAGTTCTTGTACTGGTTGTATGCAATGTGACGTTCTTCTCGATAACCGCGTATCGGATCCGCTCTATACGACAAGAAACAGCCATACTCAAAGGTTCTGAATCCTCTCGGAGCGACAAACTGAAGAAAGATAAACAGAGGTAATTTTGATATTATTCCTTCAGTTATAACATAAATATTAATTTGTTTAGACTTACTTCCATAAATTCGTATAAACACTCTTGAAAATCTTGATATGTGTGTCAATGAAGAATTTTCTAGAATTTTCAATGTGTCAGTTTTCAGCGCCCATCATTTTATGTTTGTTTGATGCACAATAATAAGATTATAATAAAATATTTATTGATATAAATCACTTAAATTTTTGGAATGTCATTTATTCTATCCGTATATTTAATTTTTATCGCTTTAAAAGAAATGGTTAACGGTTATAACGTGTTTTTTATATATGTATGTACTTATTTAAGTTAAAATATACTAGGAAGGTTTTTGGATTATAAGTTAAATATTATCCATATTCTCGCATAGCCGAATTTCAATTTTTCTGATGCTTTATAAAGTATTCATCGCAGAAAAGAGTATAATATGTTAAAAGAGTATATATTCTGTATAAAGTTGCTTAAACATTGGCGTAGGCGGCATGAGGCGATTCGTGATAAATTGTGTACAGCGGGATTTCGCATTTCCGATCAAGATTTGATTAAAATCAATAACCAATTGAGGTTTAAATATTATATGTCTAAACACATAAGAATGTATTAACGTAGTAAAATAAAAAAACGGGTTTAAGTTTGGCTTAAATTTTTTTACGACGATACAATAATAAAAAAAAAGCAAAAATAAAATATTAAAAGTGAAATATATTTTTCCCCCCAAACGCATGTATGGGAGACACCTTAAAATTATAGTTTTTTGTTTTTTACATTAAATATCATTATTGGCTTTGCATCAAAGGTTTATACAGTATCTCCTAATTTTAAATCGTTATCTTATTTGGTTTAAAAGTTATAGGTCTCTGTCTGAGGGACAGACAAAGTGCCAAACTCCCCAATTTTATTTGAAAACCTCGCTTTGCTCGATCAACAATAACACGGTTGGTCAGAAATTAATAAATAATTTTTATTAATAGGTACTCATTATACCTCAAGCTGTTCATGGTGATGGGGGTTAACTGGACAGTGGAATTGATCAGTTTCGCGGTGGGCGGCTCCAACTGGTACTGGATAGTCACCGACATCTCCAATATAATGCTCGGGATATTCATTTTCTTCATATTCGTGTGGAAGAACAAAGTGCGCAATCTTGTACAGAAACGGTGAGTGTCTTCAATTTTTTTACATAGTGTAAATTGCAGTGAGTCGGCAAATGATACCTCCCGGAAACGTGGAAGAACTTGTGAAAGTCGTGAGTAACTGGATGAGAAATGCCGAGGACCGGGCTCAATGGCGCTTATTAAAAAATCCAATGACGATCACATAATGTCATAATGGCATTATGATAATGGATGATGTATGGTAGACTAAAGAGATTTGATAAATACGATTATAATATAAATGAAAATCGCAATTTTTATTTGCCTATTCAAGTATGTTTTCACTAACAAATAATATTCAAGTAAAATATACTGAAAAATAAATCTTTATATTATGCAAATAAAGTTTTCTCTAATATTCTAAATATAAAAACTGCTTTAGAATGCTTAAAATATGTTTTGCATTATTTCTCGTATAACAAGTAAATTAGGTTAACACAGACGCAATGCGAAGAAACAAAAGGTCATATTCAGAAAACTTCTTACTCAGGGGAAATATATGTATGTATGTCATACCCAAAAACATATACCACTACTATAATATTACGTTTATTTCCTACGTATTTACTGCATTTGAAAACAGATTACGAATGTTCTAGAAATGTAAGTCTACAAACTATATTTTCACAGTATTAATGCTTCACTTATCTTGTATATTTATTGCACAGAGGTATTATATTTGTATACCTCTGTAATATTTTGAATGTTTCGCTCTACCAGTGTAATATACATTTGTTTTTTAGGACGAACTATTAGGCAGTAAAGGTTTATCATTACGAATTAACAAATCTTTATTATATCAGCTATAGGACGTACATTGCTGGATTTTTTTTTACACTGGCTCGGTAAAGTGACTATAGTGCACCTGCCAGTAAGTACAGTGTTGTCCAAAAACAAAAGCAACTATGTAAGGATGAAAATCCATTGGTAGTCTTTGTCGTCATGTCGGCCCACATCTACGAGTACCACGACTAAAAGTTTCTAGGTGTATACCTGAGTTAGTATATGAGTTTCTGGATATATGTATACAAGCTGATCCCGAAACGCGACGGTCAATGCGAGTCACTATGACGGTCTTTACACTTGTGTACTATGGTCATAACCCAGTTCGGATAATCGCCCTACCAGTAACTGAATCCACTATGCGCTTATATGTCGTGCCCAATGCGACCAGCCATAATCTTATTTATTTTTCTATATTCCTGGAACAATTAAAGCAAAAAGACAAGAGTTGATTTGATAACTCTTTATTATCGCCAGCCGCAGATAAACAGTTTTCTAAATGTCCGTTGTATTACGGAAAATTACTTTCAGAAACTTTTAACACGACAGCTGAAAAGAAAAATATGTGGCTTTTCCCTTCGTTCAAGCAAAATAAACGTTCAAATTGTTGCGATTAATGTATAAACAATCTGTAGTCGTGCAGGAATTGCATAAAAATCAATAGTAAGGTTGTCGACAGAGAGTAGTATTCACAAGACTCAGGTATACGCGAATATTAACTATCGTACTTAACTAAATGTGTTGGTTATGAGTTAACATTTGTCAATAGTCGGCCACACTCATGTTATTTGACAAAGATAAAGCTTAAACAATGAAGAGACCCCAAAACATACAATATCGTCCTCAGTATGTACAGTCGGCCAGATTAAATTGTGACCCATTCTGTGTCGAATTTTAAATGACCGGTAAATACTATTTATAAATAAAATATATCATAATAATATATATTTTATTTGTAATAATAATATCCCGGAAAATAGTTAAAATAATGAGATTTATAACATATTAACTAATGGTTTAATAATTACGTTGTGGTCTCGGCATCTTCTTCTTCTTCTTCAACTTTAAGACACTCAATCCTGAGTGAAGGTCTCTTCCATTTTATTCCACTCCTAGTTGCCTTTACCAGATCATCGGTATATCTGGCCGATTGTCTCATACTGTCTCCAACGACCAGTTCGTAATGTCCGCTTGAACACTTTCTGTCTCCACTGATTATCGTGTCTGTGATTTGTGGCCCGCTTACCTCCACTTTATTTCTTCAGTCATCCTTGTCCTCGAGCGAATATCAGTGTTTCACTCACGGTTACAAAGAGAAATGCCCGACATAGGACGTTCTATGGTTCTCTGAATGATTTGCATGCGGTGGATCTTCTGTTTAGTGTATGTTAAAGTTTCGGCCTTATGTCATGACCGGGAGAACGCATTGCTCAAATATCCGATGTTTCAGGTTCATGGCCACCCTTTTAGATTTGGTCTGAGTATAGTTACCATACAATTATATACATACAGGCATGGGTGTGAACAGCCCACACCTCCAATACCAATCTTATTTTAATATTATATTTTTTACTTTTTAAAGGTTCAGACAAATATTTGGACGAGAGCCTACTTCGACGGACTCGCGTACAGCAAGATGGACTACTAGCTCAGCCCCCACTGAGGACACACGTGTCTATTCCGATGATACCACGATAAGACTTAAAGACATGCATTAACTCATCAGGTACCCATCATACAAAAGCTTTTAAAACCAAGTGTTACTGAAAGATGCACTTAAGGTTCACTATTAGGTGAATTAATTGCGTTGTTATTATTGCTCACATGGTTGATTTTATATACACTTAGGACTATCAACAGCAACATAGTAAATAAAAATATATGTATTTATAAAATAAAAAATAATATTATTGTCATAATTATTAAATCGCCTCGTGGTATGTCCATAATGCTAATAGCGGAGGAGTGCAATGCGAACTTACAACTTGGCATCCTTCAGTAGCAAAAGCATACTCGGCCTCATTTTCCCCTCGATCTTATATAATTAAGTCCTCAAGCGTCTGCCTATCCTTGATATAATATGTATACTTGTGTAACACTCTGTATATTGTGGAACATAATTCCTTGCTGCCCTTTGAAAATACATTGATATGGATTTTTTATTTCCTTTTAAAATGTTATATATTATTATACTTTATTATATTACTTAATTTAAAATGTTATATATTTACTTTGTGATGAACTCTATATCATAATCCTTGGATATATCTGCTACCAGAATTCAATATTTTCAAGGACCATTGCATTGTTGGGATCTCAAATAAACTGTGATTCATCACATTTTGAAAACTTTTGCATAGTGCTTGTGATGAATATCAGTACATAAAATAATCCCATTCCGCAGCCACTTAAGTATTTAACATTCCAAATTATATATAATTATCTATTGATTATAATCAGTATTAATAATTAAAAAATGTCAAAATAAAGCGTAATAGGAGCTTTTTATTTAATTCAAAAGAAAGTATATACGGTAGTGCTATCTGTCGCCATTAATCAAAACTAAGTTGGAACTTAGTTCACCCCTCAATTAATATACATACATCTGTGCATAGTTGTCTCCGCTAAGCTTGAAAACGCCTTGACCGATTTGGATGCAGTTTTCACTAATGTATCGTGGAATACTTCACTTAACTTTTAGCGTTAATTTTATTTCACACATTTTATAATTTAAAAAATATGTCAGTTAAAAAAAAACCACGTCGAACATTAATTATATAAAAATAACCGTTCAATTTGGCTGAAATACAACATTAATTAATGAATGCACTAACGACACCTAGTGTCGCGTATTGTAAATTATTAGTACTAATTAAGTTCTATATTTATTATTATTGTAATAATTTATATAAGAAATAATTGATAGCATTTATACAAAGGTTTCAGGTTAAAATAATTATTATCATAACAAAAGCATTACTTCCACGCGAGCGAAACCCCGGGCACAATTAGTAACATATTTCCGTATGTAGTACCTTCTAAAGAAGACTGAGAATTTAACATAGATATTATTTAACATAGATATTAGTAATAATACAAACTTAAAGATTGCAAATCACTAACAATTTATGTAATGGTCAAAATTGATTAAAAGCATTTTATACATAAGATAATGTATACGTTACACAGATATAATATGACATAAAAATTGGCATTACTTAATATATTTTTAATTTGAGGTTGAAGTCAAAATACTTGTATACAGAGATGGGCAAAATGTAATCTGATTAATGATTAACGATTACAAAATGTCAAATTTTAATTTTCTTGCTCTGGGGTCATGATTAAATCCATTTAAAACAATAAGAAATCATAAATATGTATCCAATCTGGGATTCTGTAGTGTTTAAAACATAGATGAGCAAATCGCAGTCATATTAATGGTAAAAAACGTAAAATGTAATCGTATGTAATCATTTTTATTAATCTGATTACATTTTGCCTATCTATGCTTGTGTATTGCACACATTGGCACCGGAACTATTAATGATTCATAGCTATATCTATTACTTTTGTAAGTATTTAGATATATGTATTTAGTCGAAATTACGGTCAACGTCAATTGAGTCACCACCAAAATGGTTCTCATTATCTTATCTATTCTTGCTATTTACAGATTCCGTAACACGTTAAAGCCAAAGAATTTCATGACTGTTGAGAGGAGGAATGAAGCAAGTTACAACGTTAAAAAACGACGAAAAATTGTTTAGTATAGGTATTTATTGTTATACAGCTTTAAAAAAAATCGCCACCTAGTTTTAGTATTAGTTTGTATAGTGTTTTAGTATTAGTAATTAAAATTGATTATTACAAATAATGATTTATTTGTGATCTTATTAAAAATAATAGGTAACAACCATAATAATAATATTGTCACAAAATAATTAATTTGAACAAAATTATAGGTAAAATATTGCCTTTTGTAAATCCGTTTAACGCCATAGCATTTAATATCTAAAGACATTGTTTTTTAATAACGTGAAACTATGTAACCATGAATTCGACTAAAATTTGAATGTAGAATAATAAAACAACATTAGGATATGATTTAATCTATGTTACCAATTTTTAAAGCCAGCTTATAGGAAGTCATCTACACATTTGATAGTGCTCATGACTTCCGTGATAAAAAACAAATGAAACCATTAGAATTCCAGATGATTACATTAAAAAAGCCTGTGGTATCAATTTTTTTCTTGATTTCTCTTCTTTAGATAGTGCGGATCATAAGGAATAATGTTTCTAAAAAAAACTTGATCTTATCATGGATTATCTTGGGCTACGTGTAATACCTACGTATTAGTCATTAAGTTAATAGGTAGGCTTGCCATACGTTTTAGTTTCACTGGGATTATTCAGAGTTTACCAGAAATGTCCTGATTTTAGGCGTTAATTCTGATTTAGGTAATGTTCTCGGCTAGTTGTCTATTTCGTCCCGATATAGTACCTATTTGTTTCTATTTGATTTTTCCTATTTTGCCATTTTTTTGTTTAACTTGTTGCTGCTATTGTTATCGCGAGCTTCTATTTGCCTGTACATATTCGAACATTTTTACTTACACATTGTAATGTGGTTTCTAGCACTGTTACTATGAAACCAGTTCTTTGGGTATTTTTTTAATATTAGAAAATATATTCCAGTGCTATCTCGGTTTAAAGCTTCATGATTCTGTTAAGCCTCAGAGTAATAATCTAAAGTATTCAATAACAATGATTAATGATATATAAACCCAGGAAGTCAATTTTGTAAGTGTATTTTTTTTTAATTAGGAATAATTGCGCATTTATATTCATATTTATAATTAAAGTTTCCATTATCTCTTCTGTGACCTGTAAAAATACCAACGATTAAATTTCACTATCAATTTTCTATTAGTGTGTGAGCTTTAAATTATTGTTAACTGTAAATGAATCATCTTAGTTGGTAGGTAGATTATATTTTGAATTATTGAATATCATTAAAGTAGTGTAAGTACTAGTTAATTAGATTTTTTATTTAAGAGTATGTTTCTTAAACTATTGTTTTGTATATTTATGTAGTAATATCGATTGTACTGTAAACCAACATTTGTAAGTTTAATATATTAATTTTAACCTATTCACAAAGTTTTAAATTAAAGCATTAATTATACTGTAGTGACAATGGTCCATGGTGGTGGCTGTTTCTGGTAACTTAAGGCTTAATCTGCACTGCGAATGTTTACCGCGGGATATTTTTCCACGCTGAGATTATTCATATCGCGTTTCCTTCTCTGAGAAATTTTTCGCTTCAATCTTTTTCCTCAATACATGTACTTTTGCATGATTCCAAGTGTTACTCGAATTACAGTAAAATACCGAGCGCGCGGATTATATTATTTTATCGTATTTTATTCTATTATTATCAAGCGGTTTTTTTAGCCATGAGCATGCTTCGATACTGTCCAAGTGTTACACAATTTGCGGTAAAATATTGCGCGGTAAAAATTGTAGTGTGGCCTAGGCATAAGAGATACCTGCAAGATACACTGAAAGAGTATTTAACAGTTTTAGAAGTTTTATATGTTGTGTGTTTATATGTTTACATCACACACAGAAATTACTGAACCGTTGTTGAATCAAACCAAGCTTATTTTTGGAGTAAGTGAACCTTCTCAACGATATACATACCGCATTTATACTTATGACAAACAAACCAATCTGTTCATTATAAAAGAGTTTGCTGTTACCTGAATTAGAATATAGGATCCTTAGTAAACGTAGCGTCAAAAGTTGATCCAAGGTGTAGCTGAAAATTACAAAAAATATTTCTGTGCGGCCAAGGGTATTATTATTTCTGAACCCACCCAGAATGTTGGTTACCCATTCTGTAAATGTAGCTTATTATTTATTGATTAAAATAATATCATTAAGATTAACCATTTGAGTGCAGAACAAATTTTTTAAGTATATGCCAAGAATGCGGATAAGTTTCTGTATATATAAAACAAAATGTATAATAGATAACTAATTAAAACACAAATTGTGTTAAAGAAAAAAATATTAGGGGAGAGTCCCCTAGTACCGTCACCTTAAGGTTTATCAACAAGAAAATCGAAGTACCTTAGGTTACGTGCTTAATAACTTCTGGTATGTGTGAAGGAACTCTTAGGCTATGAATAAAAATAATAAACTACATGTATATTTAGATATAATCAACTTTATTACTGCAATTTGAAAACTCGGAAAAATCAGTCTCAAAAAAATTGGCACCCAGTACCGGCCAGCAAAGATATGACCATTCATACCATGCAATAATCGAAAATATACAGATTCGATAACTCTGATATATTCGCACAAGCTTCGTGAACCCAAGCTTTGTGCTTCCTGCAATCTTCTTCATGAGAATCACGGCACAAAGCAGTCACATTGAAATTGTCCCCGGGTTGGTCAATGACAAGTTTATGTTGAGAAAAAGTTAAAGGTGTCATCAAACTCGTTGATTTGGGAATCCGCAATAATAAATCACTGTCCCTTTTCATAAAAGAATAATAGTAGTCCATTCCCGCAGATTTTTTTTCTTTATTAAATTGGCGAATTTCAACTTTTCTTTTCTGTGTAAAGATATTAGCCTATATGCCAAGTCTTTGACGTGTTCTTCTAAAATTTTTTCATGTTCAGGCGAAAAGATATTGTGAAAATGACACATAAGCTCAATGGATATCTTTTTGTCATGTCTCATATTACTATCTCTGTCATTTAATGTAGTTCGTGGCACCTTATAGCGATCTGCGGCTTGGCGTCCACTCATTTCGTTACTTAGGATCTTTTCTACGACTTTACGCATTTTCGCAGAGCACCTGGTGCCCTTTTCCTTTTTGTTACCATCAGTTTCAACGTTTGACATCTTTGTGTATTTGTTAGCAAATTAAACTACACATAAATGAACTTAGTTAATGGCCGGTACTGGGGTCCAACTTTGTGGCCGGTACTGTGGGAAACAGAATAGCATATTAAGTTCTACCACAGACACGAACGAATGAATAAAGGTTGATTTGAAACATATACAGTAATAGTCATATAAATAGCCAATACACACCAGGTTTGACTTATTTCAAACTCAACCTTTAACTTCGAAAAATTACACACAAAATTTTAGTTGCGTAGCGTACGTCTACCACGTGTTTTACAAATCTTTCCACTGTTAGTAAACTGGTCAAGATAGATCGACGCCGCGCGGGGAATATACTTGCTAGAGTATATCACACTAATACCGATAAAAGTCACAGCGCGACTCATTATAGAATACTGGATCTAGCAACTGGCCGGTACTGGGTGCCGGCCGGTACTGGGGGACTCTCCCCTACATAAAAAGTGGGATTTATCAAATTTATTATAAGGATTATAAAATAAAACAACACATTAAAAAAAGCTCTAACCACCTTAGACACTTCAAACGAGAAGTCGTATGCTTCGCTAGTGCAATAAGCTTAAATTCCCACCAAACTCCGGAAACAAATAGCAGCGCAGTTACTGGGTTCGCAATTTTGAGATAAAACAAACAAACAAAACGCTATCGCGCAACCCCTACTTTTGGCTTAGAATCAAAGTAGCTCGATAGCCCACTTAAATATTAAGATAAAATAGCACATTTATCAAATAAAATATTTTCATTACTACTACATATAAATATGCGTAAATAAATCTTCACTACATAATGATGTATTTTTATTTGATTTTCCGTTTTAAATGTCATAAAAATATCCTGCCATAATTTCATTTTTTTTTCTTACTCTTAGGTCTGACTCGTTTGGGGCAGGCTCGACCCAAATTTATTGCCCTTTTTAGGACTCTTCAGATATGATTCACCACCAATTTAAGGAACGCTTAAATTTTAAGCCGCTTCTAAACGCTTATGTATTATTTTATATGCAGGGTGAACGGTAATGCGATACATTCCTTGATAGACGTTGTAGTACAGCTTATTTGGAGTCATTTAAGTCATATGACACCATGTCCGAAACTTGTTAATTTCTGAGATATTCAAGATTTAAGTATTTTTTTAAAAAACTCCAGTTTTTATGTTAAAATGTTCCCTTGTAGTGACGAATACAAAATAATGTTATTGTTTATGCCGTATTCGTATAGCTAAATAATAATAATCTCATTTTAAATTAAAATTTGTAAGAAGGAATCGTCATTACTTAAGTAAAAGCTAAAAAACCAAGTATCATTTTGCAAAAAAAATTGTTTTAGGTAAATAAACGAAGAATTTCCAAGAAAATGTGTATGGAATGTTTTGTACAAATTACATAATTTTGTTCCTTGATTCATTGGCTATTCTAAAAAGTACAAATGTCATGACAAAATACTAAGAGGTTGATTTGCAACCCTAATAATAGACGAAGTGACCCGTTTCCTAGAAATCCTCTTCATTATGTTACCGCGCACGTGTGCAGTATTTGTTCGTTTTATGACACCGCCTTGCACTTGACACTGCTACAACAATAGGATTTATTGATATGAAGGGCAATTTGCTCGTAGATATTTTAGTTATCTGTATCAGTTAGTTACAACTGTCTTCTGAGTACAGACCTATCGTTGCTTTTTAACTACGTCTCTCCTGATTAAAATCTTGAGAAATGGCTGCCTTCCGTAATGAAGAATACGCGGACATTCTGTACGTTTACGGATTATGCGACGGCGACGCTGCAGCAGCGCAAAGAGAGTACATGCTGCGTTTTCCTGACCGACGTGTACCAAACGTAAAAGTGTTTTCGGGAACGTATCGAGGCGTCCGTGAAACAGGGCGTTTCGCAGCGCGAACAAGCGATTCTGGTAGACCTCGAGTTCAACTTCCTGATGAAGAAGAAGAAATACTTGATTTATTTCGCAGAAATCCAACAATCTCTACAAGGATTGCAGCTAGAAGCCTTGGATTATCCCAGTGGATGGTTTGGTTTACCGTACATACAGCAAGATTACATCCCTACCACTACACACCGGTCCAAGCTCTAGAAGAAGGCGATCCAGCCCGACGAATGGAATTCTGTCGTTTCATGCTAAATGCCGATTTGGAAGATCCTCATTTTCTCGAGAAAATTCTGTGGACTGATGAGTCCAAGTTTGACCGTGATGGAATCACTAATTATCACAATTCACATTATTGGGCACCGAAAAGAGAGAATCCAAGGATGAAAAAAGAAAGGGCACATCAAAGAAGATTATCTGTGAACGTTTGGATGGGAATAATAAATGGCCAACTGATTGGGCCGTTCTTTTTTTCTCAAAATTTGAATGGGGAAACTTATGAACTTTTCCTAAGAAACCAAGTGAATATTTTATTGGGAGACGTCCCTTTAGCCACGAGAAGACATCTTATCTACCAACATGATGGCTGTCCAGCTCACTTTCGGCTCAGTGTACGCCATTGGATGAATCAACAATATCCACTTCGTTGGAAAGAGCGCGGTGGACCTTGGCCAGCCAGAAGCCCGGATCTGACCCCTTGCGATTTTTATTTATGGGGTCACATGAAGGATCTCGTGTATGTAACCCCCGTAAACAACGAGCAAGAGCTTCGTGAGCGCATTCAGAGGGCAGCTCAAAATATCCGGCAAAGTTTGACAACAAGAGTCACAAAAACAGAAATGAGAAACAGACTTCGAGCTTGTATTAGAAGACGGGGCTCACATTTTGAGCAGGACTTGAAATAATGTACCCAGATAATTAGCCAATAAATGTATTATTAAAATACTAAGTTTTTCATTTATTAGGGCCCAAAAATACTAGTCGTTTGTGTGTCTTTTTATTTATTCATTTTTTTATTAAAGTATCTACTAGACATTTAAAATTCAAATAAAACAATATGTAGTTTTTGTTGACACCTGTACCTTTTTGAATAGCCAATGAATCAAGGAACAAAATTATGTAATTTGTACAAAACATTCCATACATATTTTCTTGGAAATTCTTCGTTTATTTACCTAAAACAATTTTTTTTTTGCAAAATGATACTTGGTTTTTTAGCTTTTACTTAAGTAATGACGATTCCTTCTTACAAATTTTAATTTAAAATGAGATTATTATTATTTAAAAAAAAATGATGTTTATTTTATAATCTATCAGTTACAAGTAGTCTATTTAATTTATTTTCTCTTATACGTTTGCTCTTGTTTTAGGTATTTATACATTTGTGCTATGGTGTCACTAATACATTTTGTAGTCAATTTGTTTATTGTATGTAATAGTTTATTTTAGAATTATTTATTTTTGAGTGGGTGTATTGTTATTATCTATACTTATTATTATACTTTATATTTAAAATTATTTAAGCTGTATGTTATCCTATTTCTTGTTTTTATGTTTTTTATTGCTTAGTAAGATGTAACACGACCGGGGCCCTCCACGAAAATCAGCGCTGCAGACATCCTCTGTGGCTTTAAGCTGATGGAGGTCCCATTTTCGCCATGTTAATATGTTTTTGTTTTTTCTTTTGTTTTTGTATGTTGTTGTCTTGTAACATAAATGTTGCTTTTGAATTTCTAGTATTTTGTTAGTTTGTGGTGAAAATAAATATATTTTATTTCATTTCATTTCATTTAGCTATACGAATACAGCATAAACAATAACATTATTTTGTATTCGTCACTACAAGGGAACATTTTAACATAAAAACTGGAGTTTTTTAAAAAAATACTTAAATCTTGAATATCTCAGAAATTAACAAGTTTCGGACATGGTGTCATATGACTTAAATTACTCCAAATAAGCTGTACTACAACGTCTATCAAGGAATGTATCGCATTACCGTTCACCCTGTATAATTGTCGATGGAGTATTAAAAATGTTTTTCTGAAAGTATGCGTTAATTGTTCTTATATTGAAAGATATATGTCGCTAAATTATAAATTTATTTATTCGTCCTTAAAGTTTTCATTTTAATAATCGTCCGCTAATTGACTAACGCAATGCCGTTTATAAAGTTTTTCTTTAAAAATGTAACTAACTACTTTATTACATTTTGTTGTGAAATATTATTTTTTCCCCCAAAGGAGATTCAAAATAAAATGATTGCGACATTTGGAATATCATTGACGTCTACTATCGTAATTAGTAATGTTAATAGATTAGTGACAAGCTTGGAGCGTGAGCAAGCGGTTGTATTCTTCAAGACTCTGTGTAGTACATTGAATACTTTCCGATTTGTCGTTATTGCGATGATCTGGACGTGTTCTTCCTGTTGTCTGGATAGGTCTCGGATAGCAAAGTACTCTTGAAAATCGATAATTTTTCTGACGGATGTGGTGGAGGATACGTGGCTTGGGTTATGAGTAGTGGTAATGAGTATTAAATTTAATGACGATTGGCTTAAAAAGCTTTGTATTCAGGACCGTAAAAGTTAATTAAAATAAACAAGTAAAGACAATAATGCCACTCGTTCAGAGGATTGCCGGCAAAACTTCAAGCCGGAGCGATAGCATCTTTTTGTGCACTCTCGTTGAATAATTATTTTTTTCCTGTTGTAGGGGTCGGGTAGGTGTTCAATTGCTGCCTGAGCTTTTGTTGTTGGCTTGGGCAACAGTGGAATGCTCGGCCGACAGTGTGCGATGGGGAATTAATGATTTTTTAGCGAGACGCTAGCGGAGTGACTCCTTCCTTGGGCCTCTGCGTTTTTCCGCCAAACTGCATTGTCTTTCTTGCTGCTTATGTTGTGTGCAAGCGTTTTGAAATTGTGCATCAAACAAAAAAAGCAGGCGGATAGGAAATTGAAACTATATCAGAGATATTAAAATGTGGCGGGAAGACGTGACAGAAAATTTAATAGAAATTCTAAAGAAAATACTCAGACATAGCTGTGTGGCGTGAAAACCTTTGCCTTCTACACGAAAAGGAGAATAAAACAAAAAAACTTTAGAAACTGCGTCGGCCTTTACAAAGATGAATACAAGATGAAGAAGAAAATATCTCAGACTTATACCTCTATAAAAAAATACGATGATTAAGATATCTCAGACATGGCCTTTATAATTGAAAATATTATGAAAAAAAGACCTCCAATATGGCTTAATGGCATGCAAGCCTTTGTCTTCCCCTCATGTGGGTGGGGGGTTTAATAAAACAAACAAAATGTCACTTGTGGATTGGCGGCAAAGCTTCAAGCCGGAGTGGTTTCATCTCTTCTACACTCTCGCTGAATAATAATTGTTTTCTTGTTGTGGCGGTCGGCTGGGTGTTCAGTTGTTGTCTGAGATTGGGTAGCAATGGAATGCTCGGCTGACCGTGTGCGATGGGGAATCAATGGTTTTTTGGCGAGACACTAGCGGAGTGATGCGTCCCTTGGGTCGCTGAGTTTCCTGTTAATCTGCATAGTCTTCCTTGCGGTTTATATTGTGTGTGTATAGAAATGGTGTAATAAACAACAAATGAAGATGGATTATATTGAATTGAAACTACGATACAGATATTGGAACGTGGCGGAAACATTTAACAAAAATTTAATAAGACTTGAAAATAAATTACCTCAGACATGGCTGTATGGTGTAAATGCCTTTGCCTTCCCCATAAAGGGGAAAATATAACTAAATAAAAAAATGTCACTTGTACGTTAACATATTTTTAATTTGTTTTAAAAATTTCTCGAATAATATTATTTTTTAATTGATTTATTTATTTTTGTGACTGATATCAAAATAATAAACATATTCATCAAACAATCTTTGAATATATGATTCGCTTTTAGGTAATAAATACTTCTTTAAAATATATCATTTATATTTACTTTAATAAAAATCTATAACTATTACTTTTTATAGATATCATATTTATTATTTACGCATTAATAATTAGTACATTAAATGCGTTACGAAATAGTTTTCTATATGTGTATGCTGTTAGTGGTTGTTTAAGACTTATTATGTATTTCATGATAGATTTAAATCGTAAATTATAACCTTTGGAATTTGAACTGTCATATACAATGCAACACATGTAATATGAATGTTGTTATCGGTGGCTGCCTTGCAGTAGTGCTGTCATTAATTGTATCGTATTTATATGTCATTAATCCTGCAGGTGGGTGTTAAATATTTTACAATAAAGTATTATTTTGTAAACAAAATAATGTTTCTAAAATACATTTGTATAGTTTCCAAATATAAACAAATATTAATATAAATATGTCCGTTAAATATCTATTACAATATGGAAAATATGTTTTATTAATCACAATTATTTAAACACCAAAAGTCTTAAGTAATAGCTATACTCATGGATACTAATAGTCCCACTTTCAATAAGCTGCATTAAAATAGAGTTCATCTTCACTATTTTGATCTGCTTAGTTCTATTTTTCTGTCTTTGTTGTTGTATTATTTTTAAGTTGGATATGTGTTAATTTTCATATCAATTTTGGTTTAGTTCTCCATGAAGTTTAACAGTATTATGTTATAATGCACACCTTAACAAAAAGTAAACAACATAGAGTAGGATCTTGTACTGGTATACTAATCAGCTATAATATAAATTCGAGCATTGGTTATTGTTGTTTGTGTTTTAGATATAATGGCTACCAATGGTCTACTTTTTATTTCAAATGCAGCAAAAGTCCACAGCACTTGCATAAAAGCTTCAAAATATGTCTCCAAAGTTCTTTACGTGAAGATAAAAGAGATAGAAAATAATTTACCTGTTATTAGCAAACAAATTTCTAGTGTCTATTCAAAGGTATGTCAATATTTTTATTATAATGTTTTGTTCTTTTTGAAATATAATATTATTTTGCCATTTTATGGAATTTTAAACTATTAATATGATTATCCAATAATATCCGAGCAGCTATTAAGCTGACGTTCCTGTCCAAGCTGGTGTGTTCAAATTTTTTTATCATATATTGTTTAGCATTGTGTTAACCACACACAAAACTGATTAAAATGACACCCATGTATCCAGTATAATTTTGAAACTATAAGTTGATGGTGCATCAATAAGTTGTCAACAATAACTACTTTGGGGCTTATAGCAGGGATGTAACGGAGTTTTTAAATTTGATTTATCGGAGTCGGAATTGGAGTCGGAGGCAGTGTCAGTAATTAGAAGTGGGGGCAAAAGAGAGATGTTTTATTTAAGGTCAAATAAAACCATTACTAAATGAAACTTTAATTTTAATTAGAATAAATTAACATAGATAATGAAAATAAAAATTGGCATGTTTTCTATAACATTTTCCCATTAACAGTAAACAGATTAAATAAAATTTGCTCCAGGGTTGTTTTTGTGTTGATTTTTATTTTGTTTTATTTAATGTATATATGAAAAATTCTTGTAGTAATAATTTTAATGTGTATTGAGTTTAAAGTTTAATAATTTTAATCACTTTTTATTTTAATCAAATTTATAAAGATTTCTTCTTCAAATTAAGTAGCATTGATGTTTGATTAATATTGTTTCAAGGACATATAAAATTAAACTAAATGAACTGACTGTAAAAGTGGTAAATTATTGTTGATAAACAACAGCTTTTAAGCTTTGTCTCCATCCAGTCTATTCCTTAACGCGTCGTAGATTAGGCCAGTGCCACTAAAAAGTTGTTCGCTTGCTACCAAGCCTGGGGGACACGACAAATATTGGCGGGCGCCTTGACACTGTCTCCCCACGTTCCCCTCTTCTACTCTGTTGTACGTATGTTGTAAATATTTTTATTTATAGGATATGTATATATAGCACATACGGTTTGTACATTCTCTGTTTAGGTAGTTATAAGTTGTTATGTTCCCTAGATATAAGTTTCTATTGTTAAACTAGTTTTAAGGATACAAACTTTATGTAGGATTGAATAAATGGCTCATCACAACCTTTTCAGTGTATGGATGATTGCGTGACGTATGAAAGAAGGTTTAGAATGTGTGATGATGCGAAGCATATTGGCGGGCAATTAATTTAAGTGGCTGGAATTTTATATTTCCATTTACTTGCACCAACAATAACGGATCGTCAGTTATTGGAATATGCTTTTCTCTGTTGTACTTGTTCAGTAAACTTTTCATTACAAGAAATTTGTCAAGAATGACATTTTCTGTGGATGTGGAATTTTCATCGTCTTCATAGCTACTTAGCAGTATAGTCGATAAAATTGTTTGGACATTAATATTGATAGTTTTAGTTGGTATTTCTGTTTTAGCTCGTTTTTTTTTGAGGAAGGTAAATATTTTCATTCTCATAGTTAGATCTATTTGCATCGTGAAGTAATGTCAGTAAATCAGTTTCAATCTTCTCTTTAATGACGTCATCAAAAATGTTTGTTTTATAGCGAGGATCCAGATGTGTTGCTATAGCAAAGAAATTGTTCGATTGAAGGTCTCCAAATCTTGAGTTTAATTGGTCGATGGTGCATTTTATTATAGCTTTAAATTTTTCATTTGTGTCTGGTTTACCATCTTCGATTTGTAAGGTATGCTTTAGTGTGTATATTAATGGAATTACTGATGAGATGCTAGTGTTATTATCACTCATATTACGGGTAATCTCTTCAAAAGGTCACTATTTTTTTGAGCTGCAGCCATTCTTCAGGACATAACTGGGAGAAATTATATTTACATGAGTACAGGCATAAAGAATCCTGTATTTTAATCATTCCTTCTAACATATAAAATGAACTATTCCATCTGGAATAAACAAATTAATATTCTTATTAATGGTTAAAATTTCTAATTCGTTTTTTTCTATATTCAATAAATTAAATAAATATCAAATTCAACTAAACTCATCTATACTAATATTATAAAGCTGAAGAGTTTGTTTGTTTGTTTGTTTGAACGCGCTAATCTCTGGAACTACTGGTTCGAATTGAAAAATTCTTTTTGTGTTGAATAGACTATTTATCGAGGAAGGCTTTAGGCTATATAACATCACGATGCAACTATTAGGAGCGAAGAAATAATGGAAAATGTGAAAAAAACGGGGAATATGATTCATCCTTGAGTGCTTCCATTGCGTGCGCTGCGAAAACGGTTCAAGATACCAAAAATATATGTATGACAGAGTTATTCCTCTTAAAATGATCTAAAAAAATGTCCGCGACAGTATATGTCTATCTTTCAAGATTAACTCACTAGAACCGTTTTTATGGTAATCAAATTTGGTCGAAATTAATGCATTATTTGTTAAGAGTTGTATCAACGTAATAATATTAATCATTATCCAAATAAATGTGTTGTTGATTAAGAGTATTTAATTGTGAACAAAATTGTCTTTGACATCACTTAATTTCAATGAACATCTTAGAAGATATTACAATAACTTATATAGCAAAACAACGTTTGCCGGATCAGCTAGTGCAATATAATTCACCTGCGTATTGGTGGATTGCTTTGGTAAGCGAGATATTGAGAATGATTAGTGGTTAAATCTCCACGTTTAGTAAACAGGCACGCTTTCAAATTTATTGTATCCGTGTAGATAAATCAATGATTGGAAAAAATCCCGAAATTTACACAACTGCACAAAATATTACAAATAAAAATTATTAAATTTTAAATATTACTTACCGCGTACTACGCTCCTGTATCACATTTAAACGTTCTTGGTTGAGATGTTCCTTTTGTATTTTATGCAATTCAGATTGAGCTATGTGGGAATGATTAAAATGCGTCGAAATTTTTTTGCATTTCGATAATAAAGCTTTGATTTCTTCATCACAATCTAACAGTGTCCGTACATATACAGTATACACTCTATATAACGACCCTCAAGGGACTGTGCATATTTTGGCGTTATAGAGAGTGGTCGTTAAATGGAGAGAAGAAAAATCTGTATTAGAAAAAAAGTTTATTTCAGACTAGTGTTAGTAATTACATAAAAAACAATTCTCATTTGATCGCTATTGAGTGTAGTCTGTTATTTTTGTCTGACGTCTTTTGCTGCACCAGTAATTTTGTTGTATTTTTTCCATTATTTTATTCATATCTTGCGATATTGAGTCATCTTGGTGATAATGAAAGTACTTTTCCAATATTTTTGCTGCTTCCAGGGCTTCTTTAATGCTCGGTGGTGGCTCAGGCTCATCCGTCTCGTCTTCTTCATCTCCTTGGTCTTGATACTCGGTTTTTCTCACCGAATCCAAAATTTCTTTGTCTGTGAATGATGCCATTATAAGCAGGCAGTCGTCTACTTCGATGTAGGTTTGAAGATTTTCAGTAAATTTTCCTGCCATGTTGAACTGTTGAATCCACTCAGTTAATGGAAGGGCGTCGTCGTTATTAAACTCCAGTTCCGTTTCCACCTCATCACTCATAGAATTTGTACAAAGTCCAGCATGTCGAAAAGAGTGCTGTATAGTTGTGGATGTGACTTCTTCCCAGGCTTTAGATAAAAAATTTACTGCATGCAGCATATTAATAGAAGTTTTACCCTCAGATTCGACTAGCTCCATCAATAATTTCTTTCTGTAGTGACCCTTGAGGCTTTTAATCACGCTTTGATCCATTGGCTGTAAGACACTAGTCGTATTTGAAGGAAGAAATACCAACTCTTTGTTTTGAAGGTTTGTTGTAAGAGGGTGGGCAGGGCAGTTGTCAACAAGAAGTAAAATTTTTCGTCCCTTTAATTCTGCACTTTCGCACTTCTTCTTCAAAAAGTTGACTGGTCATCCTAGCTGATTTATTAGCTTTATACGTCACTGGCAATTTTTTAATGTTCTTAAAACACCGCGGATTTTTTGATTTGCCTATTACCATTAGCTTTTTTTTTCTGTGCCATCCATATTAGCAGCCACAAGCACTGTAATACGCTCTTTGGAGAGCTTTCCTCCCACACACTTTTCCCCTTTAAATTTCAGAGTTTTATCTGGGGTCAACTTGTAGGAAATTCCTGTTTCATCAGCATTAAAAATGTCACTTGGGGTGTATTTTTCTGTCAATTTTGACCACACTCTATTAATCCAGTCATGAGTAACATTCGTATCAACACTTCGTGCCTCCACTAATTTTACCGTAGTAGATATGATGACGTTGCTTGAATTTTCCAAGCCACCCTTCTGATGCTTTGAAAGAAAGTAAACCAAGTTCTTCAGCAAACTTCTCCGCCTTAGCTTTCACGATCAGCCCCGAGATAGGCATATTATTCAGGCGCTGTCGTTGGAACCATGATAGTATAGCTCGATCCAAATCTTCGTATTTAGGTTTCTTCAATTTTTTAGAAAATTTTCCATCCTCCTCTGCTTGTAGAATTTTTTCTTTATTTTTCCATATTGTGGACACTGTAGAGCGACTAAATCCAAAGCGTCTGCCAACATGACTTATCTTCTCTCCTGCCTCTATTGCGCGTATCAGTAAAACTTTTTCATCAATACACAGAGATTTTCTCTTATTTGCCATGTTTAGAGTTTGAAAGTTTCTGAGCAACTAAGAATATGATAACGTATAGATAATTCATAACTCCTACTAACAATAGTCAACACGTGCAAGCAATCCCAATTTGTAAACAAAATAATGGATTTCTTATAAAGTTCTGTATGTGTAATGCCGACAGTCGAGTTTATTACGGGCTAGGATAATAAAGCGACAAAAGAACGTACACAGCTGCGCAGTTTTTACTAATTTTGGCAACTTCAAAAGTACTTTATATTATTAAATTTCTGTCGTTATATAGAGTGGGTGTAACGCTATATAGAGTATATCATTGTGTGGGAAACAAGCTAAACCAACCAAAACCGAGTGATATCGACGCTTTAGGGAGTTTGACGTTAAATCGAGTGACGGTATATGGAGTTTACACTGTATTTGTAATTGGTGTACAGTGCAACTCACATCAGGTATATCGCCGAGTTTCATTGCTGGTATCATATTCGATCCGGAATCACGAACAAAACAATCCATTTTCGAATTTGTGATGCCCCATTCCATCAACATACTCTTAATTTTTTCTTCAATAAGGTTTCCTGTATGTCGTCCGTCAAATGTATGGCATTTTAAAATAATTTTTAACCTTTTAAAATCTTCACTTATGCCAAGCGCTGTCAGACTTAATAACGACACATTCGAACTTGGTTCTGTCCAAATGTCTGTTGTAAATGATATCTTCTCAAATTGTGTGAGCAAATCGTTTATTTTTTTGCTAATGTTGAATATAACTGACTACAAATATAATCAGTAAAAAATTGTCTTCCCCTTAACTGATAATTTGGAACAATGAACTATAGAAGTCGCCGAAATCCAATACCTTCAACAAAATTGAAGGGATGATCTTGGAGAGCAATCATTTCCGAAATTAATCTGTCAATTTCCATTGATTTAGCATTAGAACTACACCATTTTTGATTCTTCATTAAAGTTTCTTTTAGAGTAATTTGTTTTTTAGTGTCTTTAAGATGTGTTGAGGTCGAAGTCTGTGCTTTATTTTTCTTTTCAGTTTCTAATTTAATTAATTCTTCGTACTCAGTGGCATGCATAAATTTTAAATGTTAACTTTTAACGAAGTTGTTGTCCCTCCCTTTCTTGAATATGTCTTCATGCACAGTTTACACCTTGCCGAATCTGAACACACTTCAATGAAATAGTTCCAAATAATTCTTAATTTTGGTTTCATTATCCAAAACAAAAACAGCCGCAAATAACAAAACAAAATGACCATACGCAACACGTGCGTAAAAACAAGTAAAAAAATATAACCTACGATAGAATGGACGCGGGATGCAGGAATGACGTGTTTTGGCGCGACACGTATGAACCTGTTTGTATCAGTTAAGGGGGGAAACCGGTTTAGGAGGCCGAAATTTTAGTGTTTTTCAAGAATTTTTTGAACAATGAAAAAAAATCACAAATTGTTTAAATTTAGAGGGTATTTTATTTATATTTGTAAGTACAATTAAAAAAATTTTTAGGCTATTTCCGCTGGAAGTAGTGGCGTTAAAAGCTGCTGTCGATGGACGATCGCCATCCGAGTGTCTTGCTGGTGGAAATTCCTGAAATTGCAATTTTTGTCTGAAATCAACGAATTTTTTTTTTATTATTAACAACATATTTCCTAAGAATATGAACCTAATTGTGATAAAAAATATTGAAAATTGCATGTTTTTGAGGCGCTCGAATGCAATGTCAGTTTTTTATACCATATTTTTTCATCTATTTTGCTTAGAAAACAATATTTTTAATAATAATATAATCCCAGAATTGGGTTCATATAAATTAGAATTGAATAAAGAAAAACCCCAAAAAATTTTATAACGATTGGTCGATAACTTTTTAAGCTAGAATGCCCACAAGTTGAAAAAGCTGGTTTCGAGAAAAACGCGTTTGAAATATACCGCGCGCTACGGTGCTAAACTGTCGAGCGGTCACTTAAGTGCTCATAGCATCGGGAATAATGCGAATTTAGCTTTAAAATTTTTACCACATATTCTTGAGTAGTTATACTGACGATTTATGCAATAAAAAAAAAATCGATATTTTTGATCGATCTAAACCGGTTTACCCCCTTAACGCAGCCCGCGCCCCCGTTTTAACCTCCGATTAAAAACTCCAATTTCAAAGTTTCGGAACCGAAGGTGTAATCACAATCGGAAGTTCCGACATATCGGAGTCGGAGTCGAAGCTCCGTAACATCCCTGGTTTATAGTACTCTTAAATAAATCCTACAATGATTTTGTATTTTTTTTTTCTGAAAGGAAGGCAAACAGTTCGACTGATGGTAACTGTTAATTGTTGTTTATGGACATCTGAACCACACGAAGTGTTGTTATTGCAGTGCTTACCATAAAGAAAAATTATTAAAGCTTTCATGAGTCAGTAAATATTTCCATTGCCTAGTTTTTCATATCCTGATACATTTAACAATGATATTTCAACTCTTGTTGTTCATAGATACTGCATATAAAATTGCAGATGATGAATGGATATGAAAATGTATATATGAATGTACATTTTTATTTATAACAATAGCTATAGCTGACAAAATTCAATACTGACATTCAAGATAAGGCAAAGAAATCTTTGGATCGAGGAAGACTGTTAACTCATTCAATTACATTTTTATCAAACAGAATCCCTGTTATGAGAATGCTGACCTTCCTGACACTATCTCTTCAACTGCAACTTGTTTATCCATAGGTGGCATTGATATCATAAATTTTTTAGGCTCCAAGTAATTTAGATATAAGACTTATGTTACGACAAAATGAAAGCATCAAAGAAATAAAAACTTTCCATCCAATAGAATTAATATTGTATGATAATGACCTGGTGGAGGATTTAGAAAAATTGAAAAAGTCTATAGTAAATGTGAAAAGTGGATACAGAATACAAAGTATAGGTATGTTTAAAATTATGTCTTATCTACTTTTATTGCATCATTGTAATTTTAGTTTATTTTACTGTTTCCCTATGTTTAATTTTTATTATATCTTGAGTGTGTTTATAAAAACAAAAGCAAGATATATAAAACCCTCAACAAGTAGACTTACGAATAGTTGTTCTCGGTGAGTATCAAACATGGAATCCAAAGCCTTTTGATTATAAATTAAATACATATTTTAGGATATATTTTTACTTTCAGTAGTCACTTTTTTGTAGCCATAATTGTTTGAAACTTTTGTTAATAAAGAATAATAGTTCATCATATGAAAACATAAATTCCTTGTAATGTGATAAGTTGAAGGTGAGTAGGGGATATAATAATGAGTATGTCTACTTTGCTATTGTATGTTCTATCCAAAAGGGATTTTATGGTATATAGAGTGATGACGCGAAATAGTAAACACATTTGTTCAATTAAGGCATATTCAGTTCAAAAATGACAATGGATTTCTATACAGACGGCTTTAGATGCTATATGTCACTCAGACACTAAGAAATTGTGATTTTATTTAGTGAAATCTGAAATGATTAATTATTAATAGCCTTTCATTTCACGCCAGTAAGGCCACAGGTCACAGGTTGATTATACCTAATATGTCAAGAAACGGAGCTGATGCACAATCTCAGGTCACTACGTAATACATATACTCACTACTTTCTTTTAACTCTTTCTTTACTATCTGTGACTATAATCAACAGCTATAAAACGTCGCCTACGCTATGGGTGACTATAGTCCCCGGCTGAAAAGATACAGCTTGTACAGGATGGGGGACTATATTGTATTTTTTTTTTTTGGAAATTAATTATTACTATTAAGCCAAAACTTTGACGCTAAATGCTGAAGACTGATGCGTTTGATATATGGCACATTCAGCAAGATACTCCGTTTTCTGCAAAACACTTTGCAACGAGGCCTGCCTATGGCGAAAGAGTTAAATTATGGGCCTTTTGTTTGCCTTTTCTAAACATTGAAGTGTACAATTGTTTTAAAAAAGATTTTAAATCACTATTTTATAAAGGATAGCCCACTGAATTTCAAATAATACTGGCCTTTGGTTTGTTAACTCAATTTTATTGCTTTGCCATCTTATCTATCTACTATTGCCCATTATTGTTCTCAATAACTATAACTCTCTTTAGTTAATAACCCCTTTAATGTTTGTAATTAATGTCTATCGAACAGCTTAAAGGTATATTAAAGATATAAAAAATATTTTATCTGATTTATATATATAAGGATATTATATTTTATTACTTTATATAAGGATATTATATTCAACAGGTAGGTGTATTGTACTTCTCAATAAGATAAAATGAGTTAACATACGGGACTTCACCATTCCTCGCCTCTTAAGCGATTGTTCTTTCGGATAAAATAATAGGTACTTGATAATAAATTGCAATACAATGATTAGTCATCTGGACATGATCATTTTTTCATGTTACTCTATCTTTTTCTTTGTCGGCAAAGCAATAAAAGTTGTCCTTAGACAGTGGTAACTACTTGCCTTCAGGTGAAACATCAGTTTGTTTGCCCACAAAGGTTTAAAAAAAATCAATGACAAGTGTGACACTTTCAATATTAGAGTTTAAATAAAATGAAATGTATTTATTTCGCCACAAACTAATAAAAAACTAGAAATTTAGATGCAGTAACACAAACAACATACAGAAACAAAAGAAAAAACAAAACATATAAATATGGTGAAAATGGGACCTTCATCAGCTTAAAGTCACAGAGGAAGTCTGCAGCGCTGATTTACGTGAAGGACCCGGTCGTGTTACATCTTATCAGAAATATCTATAAGCAATAAAACACAATAAATAGAATAACATATAGCTTAAATAATCTTAAGTATAAGTATAATAATATGTTTAATTCTCCGACATATATTTGATCTGTTACTAAATATATGCAGATACACAAAACTTGCCACAAGATCACAGCGAGGAGCCGGTGAAGACTTACGAATATGTTGCGATGGGTGGTACATTCGACAGGCTGCACAATGGGCACAAGATACTGCTGTCTCAGGCTGTGTTGCGCGCTACGAGAGAAGTCACGGTGGGCGTCACTGATGTTAATATGATTCAGTGTAAGGATACACACTGCCAATTAAAATGTGCTTGCAAAACATGCATTATCACCTGGTCTTGTGTCCGATATAGCAATATGTTTCTAGGCATATTTCATAAATATTATTAATTATAACATATAGGTTTAATCGAATTTATGATAAGAAGTATTACCACATATCCTACTAAATAGTCAATGAAAATAATAAAGTATTCCTAGTATTTTACAATTAATCAAGTGGTGATTAAAATATTTTTATTAATATATTTACATGAATACATATATGAGACTAACATTACCTTTCAAAATTTAAAATCGTCACGTTAAGGCAATCTCATACATTTTGCATTTTTCTACTAATGATATCGCTGACCAGCTGTTACTTTATCTAGACCCCTAGGTAATTTAAACTAAATGTATGGTTCTATTTAAAGGTTTATCGAATTCATGTTTTTTTTATAATGAAATCATGAATATAATTTTTACTTTTTGAGGAAATTATTATTTTTGCTTGTGCCAATAGATATTTTTTAAACTACTTCAGTAAAAATTTACTTTAAGGTAGTTGTATCTAATATTTATGTAATATCATTTTACTAACACCATAATTAGCGCTTTTCATTTCATTTTTAAAAAAATAATGCTTTTCTGTATTAACGTTGAGTAGCCATTAATACTCCATATTACTTCACATAAATTTAATACAAAAATTTTCTTAGATTATTACGCAATTTTAGACATCTATAAATGTGTTATATAATTATTATGACAATATTTACAGCTAAAAAATTATGGGAGTTAATAGAGCCTGTTGAAAAGAGAATTCAGGATGTATTAAACTTCTTGACTGACATCAATCCTGATCTAAAATACAATGTGTTTCCATTGAAAGATATATATGGGCCAACCAAAGATGATCCCAAGTTTCAGGTAAGGGTCAGTGAACGTGTCATTCAAGAGCCTGTATCTATTTCCAATATTTCTACCTAATGACCTACCTACCAATACATAAAATAATAATTTAGAAATATTTACAAAAAAATAAAACTATGACCGGTGGTCGTGGGTGTGGTTTAGTAAGACACGAATTTGGTGTTTTACAGTTTATTTGCACTTTAAGGCACACCGAACTGCGACGTACACGCACGTACTCCCGCCTTGGGTCTCGGTAGTCGATTAACTTCTAAGCGTCCCGTGCGCGCGCGCATCCTCTTACCCCGCACGTCTCGTAACACCCTAACGACCCTTAGGGCGACAAGAGCGTATCGGGTTACGTCTACATGCTATAAAACCTTTTTTTATAATTTATAGGTGGACGCTTGCCCTGAATAACACCTTGTGGAAGGTGAAGATGAGTACAACGATGAACCACGTTCGCCTAACAAATACCTGTTCACTCTTCTCTTAAAGACACCCCAAGTCCCAAAATCGTGAAAATATGCTCGCTGGAAGCATATTCCACTCTTTAACTGTTCGTATGATGAATGTAGAAGCGAATCTTTTCGCGCGGATATAAGGAACGTCCACCATATGTGTCTAGTGGTTTTAAGATGAAATGGGGCTGGCAGAATTAGAGAATTTAGCCCCTGAGGAAACTCCACTGTGCTACCGGTAAAAGACTGCAAGGTAGGCGACTTTACGTTGAAGCTCGATGCTCTGCATTTTAGTCTCAGTCAAAGAGTCTGTTCAGGCGCAGGGCATGAGTATAAAAAAGGTACTTGACATCCTTTTCTCCCTTACGCCCCATTCCACGCTCGGTCCTTAACAGTGATACATGTGTACGCACGGCGGTATTGCTACACTTATCATCGGCGGCGAACTCGGTCACACTACGAAATAGTCACTTGCTTTGGACAATACGGCGGAACATCTAATTAATTGTATACGGTGAACGGTGCGTGCCAGGTGCCAGGTGTTTCCAGGTGAGTCCCGTTTGAAAATTTCATTGTCACTGTGCCTGAACGAACTCTTTGTTTCCTAATTCTCTACGCGGAAATCCAGACCAGCGGCGCTCTACGGCGGCGACATAAATTTTTGGTTCCTTCGAGACCAGCGCTGTCCTGCACTACCAGAGTCATTTCCAATAAGTCTACGCGGCCTACAATCAATTTATAATTATTGAATGTTGATTATTAAAAGTTTAATATATAATGACTTCTCAGTTGATAGTTGTCAGTGACGAAACACTTCGGGGTGCGGTGAAAATAAACGAGAAGCGTAAAGAGAATGGTATACAACCTATGGATGTGCATATAATAGGACTCGTTGCAGACTCGCATCCGGAACGATCGCATGAAGAAGAAGAGAAAGTCAGCTCTAGCAACCAAAGGATGAGGTTGTTAGGAACGTTACTCAGGCCGCCTACGGTGAGATATTCACAAGTATTTAAAATTTTATTTAAATACTGTGCCATAAACGCACATGATATAAATGTATATATGTGATAATAAATGTCAGGTCATGAATAGTCGAGTGAAAATTACTATGGCGACTGCCAGAGTGATCGGACGTTGTGTGCAGACTGCACCTTAGAGCTGTTTCATTTTTACTAATTACTATTCCAGATATCACCAGCGAATTTTACAGGTGTAATAACTATTTTCTCTATTTTTAGGAATAATGCGCTTAACGCTAATCTGATAATGAATATATAAAAATATCATAAGGATACAAAACATGAATACATATTTCATGACATGTAAATGTGAAATTTGATATAAAATCACGAAAGAGCTTGAATTTATTCAGTCAATTATGCTAACAATCTCATAAGTTTTATTACTACCGCCAATCTATTTAATATCTCTCATTACTTTTAAAAAGAGATGTTGCATACAAGCCTACAATAGTATAGATTTTACACAACATTCTAATATGTGGTAATGAAGGCAAGTGTGCCTAAACAAAGATTTAATTGCTACATATTATGTGTCTTGTCCTTTTTATATGTTTTCTTTATTGTAGCCAAATCCTGACATACCTGACTGGCCATATGTCATTGGATTAGCCGGAGGCATTGCTAGTGGAAAGAGCAATATCACGGAAAAATTGAAGTAAGTAGCCTTGCTGGGTGATGGAATTCATACTAACGTTATAGGATCCTTTAGCACCATTAAATTCAAATCGGTTGATTGTACATAAATTATGAAGAGGTCCTTCATTCCACGTTGATTGAGAATGTCTACATGTGTGTCGAAATTCTGTATCTTGGCAAGACAGCAATGACAATACATTTTGTGCTAGTAAAATTATTAAATTTTAGATCAAATGTTTAAAATATTTATGAGAATTAAATTTAAGTGAATAATTACATCAAAAAGAAAAATGTTATATTGAGTGATAAGTACTAATATTAGTATCTTTAGTAAGCTTACATTAGTTTTTTATATTTTATTTTGTTTTGTTGTATTTTCTATTTTTGTTACTCTTTTTGTGTATACATTGTCTAATAACTAAATATGTTTAATGTAGTGAGAAATGTTTTGCGAAAGAGCAAATAAAAAAATGAAAACTTTAATTCACATTTAGAACAAAGTTTACACGACTTTTCGCTTAAATTGCAGCGTTAGGTATACTTCTTACTAGCTGATCCAGCAAACGTTGTTTTGCTATATAAGTTATTGTAATATCTTCTAAGATGTTCATTGAAATTAAATGATGTCAAAGACAATTTTGTTCACAATTAAATACTCTTAATCAACAACAGATTTATTTGGATAAAGATTAATATTATTACGTTGATACAACTCTTAACAAATAATGCATTAATTTCGACTAAATTTGATTACCATAAAAACGGTTCTAGTGAGTTAATCTTAAAAGATAGACATATACTATCATGGACATTTTTTTAGATCATTTCAAGTGGAATAATTCTTTCATACATATATTAGGTCCTTACATATGAAATTGGCGTTTTGTATGGGAGGAACAAAAAGTCGAATATTTTTTAATATAATATATTTAATTAATCAAAGTATGAACCATTATTTTCTATGCACTTTTGCCATCCCATAGGTAGTTCATTGATCCCTTTACTAAAAAAACCAGTCGGACGGGAATCAATAAAATCTTTGAAGGCGATTTGGACTGCCCCATCGGAGTTGAATTTTTTCCCTTGGTGGTTTGCGATGGATCCGCTTCCACAATAGCCTTCAACTCTTCATTATCAACTTGAGTCTCAGGCCGTCCACGGGGCTTGTTCTGCAGGTCGAAATTTCCAGAACGAAAACGTTGGAACCAAAAACGAACTGTGTTTTCTTTTGCAACACGACCGCCATACACATCATTCACCCTTCGAGTTGTTTCCGCAGCACTAGTGCCACGGCGGAACTCGTACTCGTAAATAATGCGATATTTTAAGTTTTCCATTTTGTAAAATGAGTGACGCAAACAGAAAAAAACAGAAGAAATAAACAAATGAATGACGATCATCGAAGCACAAATACATGAGTCTATAGCTGTACAAATTTGAATTTGGAATTCCTTACCAAAGAGGAGAAATTTGTGATTAAAGTGGTTAGTACGAAAAACGCCAATTTCATATGTAAGGACCTAATATTTTTGGTATCTTGAACCGTTTTCGCAGCGCATGCAATGGAAGCTCTCAAGTATAAATCATTTTCCCCGTTATTTTTTCACATTTTCCATTATTTCTTCGCTCCTAATAGTTGCATCGTGATGTTATATAGCCTAAAACCTTCCTCGATAAATGGTCTATTCAACACAAAAATAATTTTTCAATTCGAACCAGTAGTTCTCGAGATTAGCGCGTTCAAACAAACAAACAAACAAACAAACTCTTCAGCTTTATAATATTAGTATAGATTCTTCAAATTGTCGTTTTTTCCTACCACTCATACTTTTTTACTCTTTCGGTCAACAATAATTCCTATAAATAATATGAATCCTATGTTATCATATGACGTATTATTTGATTTATTATTAATAAATCACTAAATAAAGTTATTTCATTTAATTCTTAGGGCCAAAGGCGCGGTCATAGTGAATTGTGACACGATAGCTCATGATCTGTACAAGCCCGGTTTACCTTTAAACCGAACGATATCAGAGACATTCGGTGCCGACGTTATCACAGAAACAGGCGAAGTGAACAGGAGGAAACTCGGCCAGATAGTGTTTGGAGATCCGGTAAATTATAATTAATTATAAAAGATTATAATGATATATCATTACGCTATATACCTCTCGGGGCTATATAGATTTACTAAATTAAACTAAGAATGAAGAAAAGAGAAACTAAAAGATTTTTACATATTTGTTAAATAAATCACTATTAAGATTGTAAAAAAGTTAATATTGTTAACATGATAAAATTCCGTTTATAAAACTATCTTGATCTCTATATAAATTATAGAATGCCGATGATACCTGATATGAATCTAATTTCAGAGCTAATAAGTTTCGCCTGGATACAGTTAAACAAATGAGTTATCACAAAAGTTAACATTTAGGCCCATTTGACACGGATTTGCGGGCCGCAATTTAGCCAATCCCTGATGGAAACTGAGTACCATGAAACTCAGCTTGGGAAACACTGTAATAATATACTACTATTTCGTGATAATTTTACTATAACAAACGTTTTATATGAAATACTGTTTCAGAAAGAACTGGAAAAGCTGAACTCTTTGATATGGCCTGCCGTAATCGAGGAGGCCGAAAGACGGGTACGTGCGCTGGGGGACAGCGGACATCGGGTCGTGGTCATGGAAGCTGCCGTGATGGTGCGCGCGCAGTGGTACCGCCGCTGTCATCAGCTTTGGGCTGTCATCATACCGCCTGAGGAGGTATATTCAACCAATTTGAAATGCATGCCACTGAAAAAACATGTCATACCAACAAATAAATTTACACCAAACTTATTTTAATTTCGTATACAGCGTGATCAAGTACTAGTAGCAAAAGAAACAGTACTAATTAACAATATCTCGGAATTTGAATAGAAAACGTGTGAAAAAAGTTTTGGTTGAATTTGATTAACTTACGATGTTCATGTTTCTTTCATTTCATACAAAATAATGATCCTCGCAAGAAGCTAGGTCCATTTCTATAAACAACATTTGTGAGAAATATTGTTCGTTTTTGTAGAAAGCTTGACCAAAATTTTTAACTATGCCAATTTTCAAACAAAATAAGACTTTTTAAAGATTTTATTATCGTATCTCTTGTAATTTAAGATTTCTCCATACTGTCCTCGTTAAAAAAAAAACTGTGTAGTATAGATTTTATACTTTCAAATCAAGGTTAAAAGTATTTTTTTCTTTCTAATTACAACTATCGAGAAACTAGATAATGTACATCGATAGTAACTATGATCATAGCAACATGTCCAAACTCGGTCCGCGCTTATTTTGAAGGATTCAATATCAACCAGTGCGAGGGAATACGCACACACACATAGAAGTAGAAGTTGCAAAACTTTTTAATACTTTTTTCATTGCGATGAATTACTATTAATACTTCACTACTTTACAGGCCATAAAAAGACTCCAGGAACGTAATGGACTCTCCGAAGAAGAGGCTAGACAGAGAGTCGAAGCCCAGCCTTCCAACGTTGAGCAAGTGGCACACGCGAATATCGTATTCAGCCCGTATTGGAGCTACGAATACACACAGTCGCAAATAGATCGCGCCTGGAAGCATTTGCAGGATTACTTAGATAGCAGAAAGTAAATTTATAAACAGCTTATAACTTAAATCACCACAATCCCACTTCTGATTTTCTGCATCCACTACATGTATAAGTTTTATTTACAGCTAGTTATTATAATATTCAAGTTTTTCTTTTTATCTTAGTGCATTTTACTGTATACTTTCAAGTTCATTACAAATTATATTTATAACGCATAACCTTCACATAAAAATATAATAAACATATTTTTCTATAGACAACTCTAAATATATATACTATTTAGCAGTGGCTTGCAAGCTCGGCCATTTTGTTATTTTTAGACTGATATTTCCTTGCCATATTTTAAACTAAAATTTCTAATTTTTATCTTCTCTTGGCTATATTTTCTATATCAGACAGGTACTCATATTCTCCATAATTACTGTGAATGTGAGACCGATTGACACATTTTTTTTATATTATCCTAATATATTTCTTTTAGTAGTAAATCTTATAGTGGTTTTTATAGTTTATGTCATTTTTTAAGTTTATTTACAGCTTATTGTCATAACATAAATACCATTTTAACTTTACGGTTGTGTACGGGGAGCGTAATGGATATTATTTAAGCAATTATACTTCAATTTATGCAACATTAGAAATATTGAAACAAAAATTAACTAAGCTAATCGATGATATTTTATACATAACTATATGATATTATGTTTATTTTATTTAAGATAATGTTAATTGTTTGAATATGATTATATAGAACTTTTATTTCGCAGGCTATTCGACCTACACAATAATTTTTGAAAATATTGATTTTGTTCCTAGATAATGAATAACTGTATAAGTACCCGCAATACAATTACAAATTATTTTATGAATAGTAGTAAAGCTGTAATAATATTGCGTAGACGCTAGGTGCTGCCAAAATTATCAATTCATTTATATGATAGTGATTAAAAATGTGTGATTTTAATAAAATATTTATATTTTTTGTTTGTATTTGTTTTTTTTTTCACCCTACTATAAATACCTATATACTCGAAAGTGCGTTAAATTCAAAATATTGTTATGTGTAAATCTATTAAAGTGATAGTTCGTGGGATGCGGTAGATGGCACTACAATGCAATATTGATTTGTATAAGATTGATTCCGCCGTACAACTGCATCAATTTATTTAATTTGCGTAGAAAATAGTTGATGAAAATGCCCGGGAATTTTCCCAAAGTGCCCAAAACTTCCGAGAACATTTCGTAAATTCCCGGGAATATTCCCAGGGAAGTTTTTGGGCACTTTGGGAAAATTCCCGGGCATTTTCATCACTAGTAGCAACATTCGGCACTCACGCGCGTACTGACACTTTACTGCCGTTAAAGTCATTAAAGATGCTCGTGTTAGTAGAAAAAAATAAAAGTATTTAGGAGGTGGTAGCCTGACTGGCTAATGTCCACCGAATAACAGTTCAAAGACCGTCATGGTTATTCGCTTTGGCCTGTTGTTTCTAATTCAGCTCTGTACGTCTAATTGTTCCTACACCTAGATGCCTTTTGTCGTGGGTGAGCATGACAATGGTGACTCAATCTATTCCCTTTTGCAATAAAACTTGCAGCATTTGATTACGTATAAATGTACTTTGAAGACACAATTACAAGACAGTAATTCCGCGAAGTATTTAACTGTAGCATCTACTGCCGGCTTCAAAATCTATTCTATGATAACTAAAGCTTGGCAGTAAATAGTGTATGCCGTCTGCCGCATTTAGCCGAATGCTACAGTAAAGTCTTGGATACATTTGACGGCTGAGATTCACCATGTACTTGTTTGCCTTAGGAGGGGATGACTAATCTAAATCGTCGTTTGAGTTGAGAAAATATTTAACAAATTATTTGATTTAATTTTTTTTATTAATTTATTTATGTTGTGGTTTTTTTATACTAGCTCGATAATATTGACTTCATTGCACCTGAAGGAAAGTACAATGTAGACCTTGGACTTGGTTCTTGAACGGGAACGACCGTCAAAGATAAAAATCCGTTAAGAATTTCCACCGCTATGTCGACCACATATAGTATCTGCACCTGGATATATATACATAGCTGGATATATATATACACAAGCATATCCAATTATGAGACAGACCGTAGCGAGTCATTATGACGGTCAAATTCTAATTACCTGAGGTTATTTTAATACTGCATGTGTTAATAATATTTTAAAAATAAAATCTGTTTTACTTGCTACTCCAAGTAACAATAAATTTAATACATACCATATGCAAATATGTTCTCAAATAAATTAGTATCCGAGAGATTAAAGTGGAAGCAACATAAAACCTAACAAAGCAATACTGTTCGGAATAGAATAAGATAGATTGTAATAATAGTATTAAGTTTGTAAAATATAATTAAATTAATAAAAATACCCGAACCCCGTAGGAATCCTTATAGTTAAATCTAGAGGTCTGTGACCCTACGGCTGTCGTAGTGTAATAGGTAATCCTAATAGAATAAGTTTATTATTAAATTGTTAAGTATAGATAGTATAAAATAGCCATAAGTGTCTTGCCGAGAGGTATAGAAGCTTTGTAATTCGATAGTCGTTTGACCTCTCGAGCGAGACACACTTACATGTTAGAATAGGATAGCAGGTTGCTCGGACCATATAAATATGAGCCCGTAATTTGGCCCGGCCTCTTTTGCTCTTTTTGCTCCTTTGCTCCATCGCTCTTTGGCTCGTTGCATTCGCAACCCTTTCGCATTCGCATTCATAGATAGATAGACATAGATACGGTGATAGAGAGGCTTATCCGACGCCGGTCCCAGTTACGACGCAATAATAGTGAAGAGCAGCCTGCGAGCCTTGTATAATAGAAAATAGGAAATACAAGTATTCAAGAATCTGCTGGTCGTTTGAATTACCACCATACACGCTGCCTTGACGCCAACGACATCGGCCAGGTTGAACCAGGTGAGATATCAGCGCATCGCAAAAGGTGTACGAATAGCCCAAACACCGCACCGTGCTACTATAGATTGACAGTGGCACGTAATAGGCGGTGGACGGGGACGCACATCTTTTTCTGGTCCTTATCGAGCCGAATTACATCCTTTTGTGATCCTTCAAGTCGGATCACATCTTCATCTGGTCAACCACGAAGATCAAGAAAACAGCATCATGGTGATAACTAGGTCGACGCCAGACAGACAGCAAATTACTCAGGAAGATCGGCAATCAGAGCCTATTATTGCGTCACAAGAAACAGGGATATCGTCAAATATAGACCGGTCCCGAGGAATATTCTCGGTCGAGACCGCAGCTTCACGCGAGAGTCTACCGCTAGGCTCTGCAGTGGTAGTCGAAAACCCCACTGCCGGTGCACATATCGTCGCCGCGAGTGCACCCGCGACCGTATATAGTAGTGACCTCGCGGTCACGCACGCGAACGAACGTGATTGGATGTCATTCGTAAGTACATCCACCACACCCGCGTGTATTTTCGCGCCTAGCAGCACTGTCGCTGCTAGCCACAACGTGCCTTACCACGTGTTTTCAAACACATCTGTGTCTGTTCCCGGCAAAATCGAAGTCAGTTCAAATTTTGCGCCCATATGTGGCGACCCATTCCATTCTCTGACCCCGCAAAAAACTGTCCCAACCGCTTGCAATCGGCTACCTACAGTAAGGTCAAGCTTCACTCAGGCGCCGGCACTTACGCATAGAATTGGAGAAACAATGGATACGGCGTGCAACCGATGTTCATCTCCGTCGACCCGAAGTAATTTAACACGCTGTAGCAAAAAAAGGGATGCCATAAATCAACATAGACTCGCTGTACTACGACAAAAAATGTTGAAGCTCGAATTGGAATATGCCCGTAACCGACTTTTAATTGAAGACATTCCAAACGCAACCGCCACCGCACTTCAACATACAGCAAAAAGCATCGTTTGCACCGGCGGGAGCATTCGTCACACTCCAGCCTAAGCAAGGGGCAGATCCGTCACGCGAGTACTTCAGTACTCAACATCGAATGGTTCCAGCATCACAACAGTTCCTCAATACACAGCATCCGACACAGTTTATACCGGCGGGAGAAGTATATAGCGCTTTACGGCCTGTTCCCGTGGCTGCAAATATAGAATCGACGCCCGAGTATAGAATGCCCGTGCAAATAGAGCCACATAGACTTCCGGTATCAAGGAACAACGTAATCGCGCTGCCAGAATTTCACGGGAACATTGAAGACTGGCTGGCCTTTAGGGCCGCATACAGGGAAACGGCTCCGTTTCATACTGAAATAGAGAATAGAGGGCGAATTCGATCTGCTTTAAAAGGTGAAGCAATGAAGGCCGTTCGAAGCATGTTGTACACCGAAGTGGACACGAACGTGCTGATGAAAGCACTGGAGAGCCAGTTCGGTAAATCGGATCGACTAATTAACAACGCGCTTCGCGATCTTCGATCTCTGCCACGAATTTCAAACCCAAGACGAGACATCCGGGAGTATAACTGTAGAGCATTAGACGCAGTATCTACAATAATTAGCTTGAAAAGATTTAACCATCTTCATAATCCAGACTTGATTGCATCTGTCTTAAAAAAGTTTGACGAACAGATGATTTATAGATGGACACATTTCTTAGGACGACAACCTGAAGATACTCCTGGATTAGTTAAACTGCAGCTGTTCTTGGCCGAGGAACAAGAGCATTGGGATCGGGTAGACGACGAAGACCTAAAAATAGAATACAGTAAGCAGAGATTTCAGCAAAAACGTACGGAACAAAGGTCGTATAGCGTGTCTACGAAAAAGGACACCGAAAAATGTGCGTTATGCAATATAGAGAGCGGCCATAGTATTAATCGATGTCCCAAATTATTACAGACCGAAGTAAACGCTAGATGGGACCTAGCGAAAAAGTACAACCTGTGCTTCAGGTGTTTAAAGCCTAGAATTAAACACCATAGCTGTAAATATAAGATATGCAACATAAATTCGTGCACAAAAAGTCATCATCGACTTCTTCATTATGAGAAGAAGGAAAATAGTTCTGAAGCGAAGCCGGAAGCAGTAACATCGACCTGGACAACGAAAACGCACGCGTTTTTGAAAATAGTACCCGTGCGGCTATCTACACCCCGGGGAAAAATAGACACACACGCGTTGCTTGACGACGGCTCCACGGTCACGTTAATAGAAGAAAGTCTCGCAAATGAAATAGGAGCGAGCGGACCTATCGACCCGCTTCGCATAGAAGTAATCGGCGAGCAACAGTTTGAAGCTTCAACTTCACGGCGCGTCGAAATAGATATCGCAGGCGTGTCCGAAGATAAAACTTATAGAATTCGTGCACGAACGATGAAAGACTTAAAACTCTCGTCACAAAAAATTTGCGAAAAAGACATATCGGGCTGCCGACATCTGGTCAAAATAAAAAATAGACTGCAATATGCGGAAGCCAAACCTCGTATATTGATAGGACAGGACAATTGGCAGCTTTTATTAGCAAAAAAGGTCTGCAAGGGACGAAAAAATCAACCGGTAGCGTCACTAACGACGCTCGGTTGGGTGCTTCACGGAGCGCACAATAGAACAATAGGACAAAGCGTTAATTTTGTCCGTAACGTAGCGTCCCTTGAGGAAAGTATGGATCACCGGCTAAAAGAATACTTCGACATAGAAAATCTTGCTGTTACGCCGAAACGACCAAAAAGTGATCCAGAACAGCGTGCACTCGACATCCTCAATGAGAATAGCATTGTGTCAGAAGACGGGCGGATACAGACTGCTTTACTGTGGAAGCAACAAAATATCGCCCTGCCAAATAACTATGAAAACGCGCTCAGACGTTTAGAAACAACAGAAAGAAAAATCATGAAATGTCCGAAGCTGAAACAAAAATATATCGAACAAATGGAAGCTCTTATATCAAAAGGTTATGCAGAGCGAGCTCCAGAATCGAAAACCACGGGGAGAACATGGTATCTTCCCCATTTTCCGGTTATAAATCCTATGAAACCGGAAAAGGTCAGAATAGTGCATGACGCCGCAGCTAAGACGAGAGGCGTTTCGTTAAATGATTTTTTGTTGACTGGGCCCGACCTTTTACAATCGCTACCTGGAGTAATAATGCGCTTCAGACAACGCCCCGTCGCAGTAACAGCCGATATAGCAGAGATGTTCATGCAAGTGAAAATACGTCCGGAAGATAGAGACGCGCTGCGGTACTTGTGGCGCGGCTGTGACGTCAACACGAAGCCCATAGAATATAGAATGACGTCACTGATTTTTGGAGCCACATGTTCACCCGCTACCGCGATATTTGTTAAAGACATGAACGCTGCAAGATTTCGTGATAGTTACCCGGAGGCAGTGACTGCAATTGAAAATAATCATTACATGGATGATTATCTCGATAGTTTTGAAACAGAAGACGAGGCAATAAGGGTAGCAACAAAAGTGCGTGAAATTCACAGCATGGGGCACTTCCAGCTGAGACAATGGGTTTCGAACTCGCCTCGAGTAAAAAATGCGCTCGACGAGACAAAGGAACAACCAAGTATCATCGCGTTTAGTGAGAAAACATTATCGGAACGCGTGCTTGGAATAATTTGGGAACCTGAGTTAGATCAGCTGAGATTTAATCTCGATTTGAAACGGATCCCGCAGTTCGTATTAGATAGTCCGGCACCTACCAAAAGAGAGGCATTAAAAATAGTAATGTCTTTATTCGACCCGCTAGGCTTTGCATCGCCGGTAACGACGCGAGCAAAACAAATTCTACAAGAAGCTTGGCGAAGAGGAACCGGCTGGGACGAACAATTCGAAGCGGACTTAGCTACACAGTGGCGCGACTGGATGATACACTTGCGGAATCTGAATAACATCAGCATACCGCGTTGTTACATTAATCTTAGTATAGCAACAGAGAGACAGCTGCATGTGTTCGTGGACGCAAGCGAGAGCGCATACGCTGCAGCGCTCTACTGGCGTACAGTTTCTGCGGATGGCTGCGTCCAGCTGTCTTTAATAATCGCTAAATCAAGAGTTGCGCCGCTGAAATTAACATCGATCCCGAGGTTGGAGCTCCAGGCTGCCGTCATGGGTAGCAGAATGGCAGCCACAGTAATCGAGGAGCACAGCATCAATCCGTCGTCCAAAACATTTTGGACAGATAGTAAGACTGTCCTGGCGTGGCTCAAGACAGGGTCACGATCGTTTAAACCCTTCGTCGCCCACCGCATCGCCGCAATAGAAGAAAATAGTACAGTCCACGAATGGCGATGGGTACCCACGAAGTTGAACGTCGCTGACGACGCCACGCGGGATGTACCAGAACACTTTGATAATTCGCACAGGTGGTACACAGGACCGTCCTTTCTTCGAGAAAACGAAGATTCTTGGCCCCTAGATAAAAACAACATCGAAGACCCGCTACCGACGGGTGAAGAGAAGGTTCATGCAGTACAATCTATTCATATTCGTAAACTAGGCAGCTGCATACCTGACAACGCGCGGTTTTCCAGTTGGGAGCGTCTACTGAGAACAACAGCTCGAGTACTACAATTTATCGCGCTATGTAGAAGAGATCACCACCGAACTCATTACAAACGCACCGCCAAAACCTTAGAGCGCGACCCTTTATGGACACGTAACAAGTCCAAAGGTTTTTCTAGCAAGAAAGAAAAAACAGATATAGTACGGATGGAGTCGCGATATTTTCCTATAGAAGCGGATCTTCTCCGTGAAGCAGAAAATATATTAATCCGGTCTAGCCAAGAATCGTCATTTGCACAAGAAATCTCGAACCTACAGAATAATAGACCAATAGACAATAATAGTCGCCTGCGTTCGCTCGCTATTGTGTACGTAAACGGCGTGATTCGTTTGAAACCCCGAATTGCCGCCGCGCGGGATATAACAGATGTACAAAAAAGCCCGCCTATACTAGATGGAAATGATCGAATAACCAAATTATGGATCGAGTACACTCATAGAAAGCTAATGCACGCAGGTGTTGAAACAACAATAAATTAATGTCGACAGCACTACTGGGTGCTTAGACTTAGACCAGTTACTCGTTTCATTGTTCACAGGTGTCTCGCATGTATATATAGAAAATCGTTGCCACCGCAGCCGGCTACGGGCAACCATCCGCTGAGCCGCGTTGCACACCATCATCGCCCATTCACCTACACGGGCCTCGATTACTTCGGCCCGCTTACCGTCACCGTAGGGCGAACAGTACAGAAGCGCTATGTAGCCCTCTTTACATGTCTGACTACAAGAGCAATACATCTTGAACTGGCGAGCACGCTCAGCGCCGGCTCCGCCATTATGGTGCACCGTCGCATGATCGCGCGACGCGGGTGTCCTACAGAAATCTGGTCAGACAATGGGACGAATCTACGTGACGCAAACATCGAGCTTCGCAACGCGATCGAGGCAACAGGGGAAGAGGCGAAAAAACAAACAATTAACTGGCGTTACGTCCCTCCTGGCGCCCCATTTATGGGCGGGGCGTGGGAACGACTAGTCCGCTCCGTTAAGATAGCACTGTCAGCTGTCTTAACTGAACGCCACCCTAGTGAAGAAGTCCTGCTTACTCTGCTGGCTGAAGCAGAGTATACCGTCAACAGTCGTCCACTGACACACGTATCAGTGGACCCCGATGATCCAGAAGCTATCACGCCGAACCACTTCCTGCTTCTTGGATCGGCGCGCGTCCCACTACCAGGGACCTTCAACGAGCAAGACATAATCAATCGCTCACACTGGCGTGCCGCACAACGCCTCGCTGACCTCTTCTGGCACCGGTGGGTGCGAGAATACCTGCCGGACCTCCAACGTCGTCGTGATCCACACAGCAGAGGCACCGCGATCAAGAAAGGAGACATCGTCTTAATCGCTGACAACAACCTACCCAGGAACACCTGGCCGCGTGTGATCGTCGTGGCCACGTACCCTGGACCAGACAACATCGTGAGAGTAGTGGACATCAGGACTAAGGGTGGAGTTCTACGGAGGCCGACAAAGAAACTCGTGATTTTACCTACAGACAGCGACAGCGGGATTCCTCACCGAGAAGAAGATACTTCACGCTGCGAGTGAAGTACGGCGGGAGAATGTTCGGAATAGAATAAGATAGATTGTAATAATAGTATTAAGTTTGTAAAATATAATTAAATTAATAAAAATACCCGAACCCCGTAGGAATCCTTATAGTTAAATCTAGAGGTCTGTGACCCTACGGCTGTCGTAGTGTAATAGGTAATCCTAATAGAATAAGTTTATTATTAAATTGTTAAGTATAGATAGTATAAAATAGCCATAAGTGTCTTGCCGAGAGGTATAGAAGCTTTGTAATTCGATAGTCGTTTGACCTCTCGAGCGAGACACACTTACATGTTAGAATAGGATAGCAGGTTGCTCGGACCATATAAATATGAGCCCGTAATTTGGCCCGGCCTCTTTTGCTCTTTTTGCTCCTTTGCTCCATCGCTCTTTGGCTCGTTGCATTCGCAACCCTTTCGCATTCGCATTCATAGATAGATAGACATAGATACGGTGATAGAGAGGCTTATCCGACGCCGGTCCCAGTTACGACGCAATAATAGTGAAGAGCAGCCTGCGAGCCTTGTATAATAGAAAATAGGAAATACAAGTATTCAAGAATCTGCTGGTCGTTTGAATTACCACCATACACGCTGCCTTGACGCCAACGACATCGGCCAGGTTGAACCAGGTGAGATATCAGCGCATCGCAAAAGGTGTACGAATAGCCCAAACACCGCACCGTGCTACTATAGATTGACAGTGGCACGTAATAGGCGGTGGACGGGGACGCACAAATACTGAAGATTGAACTTATAAAATAATTAGGTACCACCTGATAGCAGGAGTTGAGGTGTAGGCCCTTTGCATCTACCACTCCCAAAATTGACGGCTTTACAAGGCTGTTTATTCGACGGATCATGGCCAGGAATACGGATTCCAAGGTCTGGCTTGCAGCGAGTAGAGAAGCACCCTGGGGGTTTCTGAGGCTGCTGTCATCATAGTGACCCTGACAGTCCTATATAAGATTTTACCCCGGGACTACCATACTTATTCATTCAAATTTATTATTGAATAAAATAAAATTAACGTCAATTAAGAAAAACAAAAATACCAAATAAATGCAAATACTAATACATATATAAATGGTGGTAAGAAATAAATAACTATTTGAGATTTAATTTAGTAAAACCGTACCGAAAACATGAACTCAATACATTAGCATTTCTAATAACACAAATGAGTACCAGTAATGGTCTGTCATCACGTTTAAGATCTTTATCTAACAATAAGTAGGCAAGTATATCTAAAAAGATCTAAAATATTATGAGATTGGTCAATAAGATGTAATTTGAATAGGTTTTCTAGTTATTTTCCCAAAACATTAGAAACATATTGTGTCATGAAGTTATTCAATTTGATATATTTTTTTAGTATTGTTTCTCATGTATTTTGTGGGCAAATTAGTCCAGATTTACACAAGAATGTAGAGAACATCTTTAAATGCATTGTAGGTATACCGTAATCTAAATTTAAACCTTAATGTATAACTTCGTTTATAATATCGAAAAAAGTTAAATCTACTTTTTGAATATCATTGCTTCAGTCTTAGATTTGAATCATTTTACTGTCATACTATTTAAATAATTATAATACATCATGACCCTATATCCTTTTTGGAGTGAGCAGAGATACCTCAATGGCTGGGTCTACCTTGTGCTTATAATTATTATTTTCAAATTATGTTAAAGTTGTAATAATAATACTAATAATAAATAATAATATAATTATATATAATTATATTATATTATATATTATTATTTATTATTATTATTATATTATATATAATTGTAGTTATAATAATTACTATTCCGATAGAAACCCTTACATCGAGACTTATAATTATTTTATATAGATACGAGTTTAAATTTACTGGAGATGTATCAAAAAATAGTTTAAACTTTATTTAAAAAAAAAACTCACATAATAAATACTGTAATAAGAGTCATTATTATAACTACCGTATAAATCTTATAGTAAGCTTAAAATTCCTGTTATAATAAGATCAAAAAAGCTTTATAAACTAATTGAGGTTTTTCAGGTTGACATAATAAATTTGAATATAAATCTCAACGGCTGGATCAACATACTTTGTGTTGGAAATTTACCAGATGTATTTTATAAAGAAATTCAAGATCTTTCCTTCACATATGTAGTTATGGATGCACATGAAGATGATTACGACGTCATCGATGCTGTTCCATATTACCCGAACTTTGTTGTGATTAGCTGTACAAACTTTGACGAATTCGAAACAATTTTAGAGAAAGTGGTTCAATCTATTTATTGGTATCCCCTTACAAATGTTATTCTACATTATAAAGATGAGAATAATAATATTAATATTGCTAAGTCCTTCTTTATTTTGTGGTATTATAAAGTGAGCAATGCCATAATCGTCGAAATGGGAAGCAAAATGAATTCGTATTTAGTGTTTACATTTACTCCTTATGTAAGTGGAGAATATGTATTACAAGATACTTATGGTTGCTGGACCATCAAACCATTAGGATTTCCGTTAGAAACTGTTAAAAATGGATCTGTATGCGTTGATAATTGCAGAAATGTTTCTATAAACTCAGATTACCGCGCTGAAAATCTTGGTACATGCATTGGAATACGTAAAAATGAAATAACCTATGGCGATCGTGAAGTGATATCAAAACTTAATTTGTTTGAAGACAAAGCTAAAAATTTACACGGGTTTACCTTACGATCTAATGCCTATGAGGAACTGCCTTTTCTTACGATAGACGAAAATAAAAATGGAACGTATAATCTCGGCTCTAGAGATGGTATGATATGGAATACATTATCGGAACTTATGAACTTTACTATTGATCTGTCGCCTAGTATAAATGTCCTTAAGAAACCATTTAATTTTGATTCTAGTTTTCAACAAATTTTCGCTGTGAGTATTAGAAAAGCAGACCTATATTTAATACCACTTTACCAATTCGACATAATACTTGTAGAAATTGATTACGTTTTCCCTATAAAAGATAGTGGAGTGTGTTTTGTGTCTCATCGTGCTAATTTTGAAACTTTTCTATTCGATATGAATTTGTTGAAAGCAAATCTTAGTTTTTTTCTACAATTCTCCGTTTGCTTCGTAGGCGTATGGTTTGTATTTTATGCATTCAGTGTCTTTGAAAAAGGTCGTTGTACATTAGATCAGTTAGGAAGGGATTTTTTGAATGCTTTCAGGAACGTTTTGTTAATAAATCTTCACAAGCCTCCCAAAGGTCAATCGTTTCGTATTTTCTTAGCTACTTCGATATGGAGTTTTTTCGTTTTGAGTTTTTCATCACAAGCGACCATAACTGCACTATTTACTGCAATTAAAAGAGGAAAAGAAGTAGAAACATTTGAGGACATTATTGAAAAAGGTTACCCTATTGAGGGGATCGCTTCACCAGATCTTGTTCTACCAGATACGGAAGAAAGATTTCGCAAAATAAATTCAAAATTAGCACCAACACAAAGTTCATTCGGGTGTATTACGAAACTCAAAAACGAAAGCCATCGATTTTGTCTTGCAGACTGCGCGATGAGTCGATTTTACGAAAGAAATTTATTGAATGACAAGGGCGAACAATATTTACATATATCTCAAGACAGAATCCATAATTACTATTTAAATATCATACTTCCGAAGCATTCATACATGCGTGACGTATTTAGCAAGCATGTCATGAGATTTTTTGAAGCCGGATTAATAAAAAAATGGGAGCAATACAGATACAATAATATAAAGACTGATGTTTCAGTAAAGCCGTTAGGAATGGACGATTTAATAGGACTATTCAATGCTTATTGCTTTTGTTTAGCTACTATTTTTGTCATATTTTTAGTTGAATTAGTGTTGGGTAATATAAATAAAGTAAAAATTTGTTAATGTAGAAGATGTAACATTAAAATATGCTACCAGAATATAATTGTATGTTTCTTTACCTAAATATTTTTAATTTAAACACTTGTTATAAATACATATTACCGGTCAGCGTAAATGGACATCTGGTACAGCGAAAAGTATTACCAAGTCGATATTTTAATATCCTTTTGTATGTTTTTTTTATTTTTACGGAATAAAGAGTAGTACTTAGTCGACATATTGAGCTTATAGTGTATCTTTTAATTATGTAGCTCTAAATTAAGACCAGACACACACCAGTAAGTGGATAAAGCTCCTAATGTATCGCTGGTCACCCCGAAAGGGCATAGCATGGCGATATATTTAATTATAAACTACGAACTTAAACTTACAAATTAACTAGTTTCACTGTGCCGGCTTTCGTTTTGGACGATCACTGCACGTAAAATTAAAAATATTATATCAGTACATTCACTTTCTATATCACTTTCGAGAAAGCACAAATGTTAGTTACTATTTAAAAAGTAAATAAAACAAAAATATCTATAACAATTAATGTCTTTTTTTTATTATAAATATAATGACTATTAGTGATTATGCTAAAGCGCACATAATGATAAATAAATCTGCTTACAATGTAATAAAAAGACCGATAACTTCTACAGAGATCTGAATCCGTTGGTACTCTACGCAATTATCAGCCGAAATTATGAAATCTGACTGTAGCACAGAATATGTAATCATAGATGGGCAAAATGTAATCTGATAAATGATCAACAATTACAAAATGTAGTCATAATTTTAATTTTCTTGCTCTGTAATCATGATTTAATCCATATAAAACATTAAGAAATCATAAATGTGTATGCATTCTGTGATTCTGTGGTGTTTAAAACATAGATGAGCAAAATGCATTCATGTTAATGGTTAAAAACGTAAAATGTAATAGTTAATCATTTTCATTAATCTGATTAGATTTTGTCCATCTATGTATGTAATAATATTTCATATTTGGATGGCGAGTTAAACTTAATTTCTTCATATTTCGTTTAAACTTTCGTACGTATTATCAATATAAGACAGACGGGTAACCAAGTCCAAAAGTTCGTGAAATAATTGTCATGATGGTGGTTTAAGTCATTCATGTAGCGAATGGTAAGACCGTAAGACACATTAAGATACTTGATATTGGATGTAGTACACGATCACGGAATTGTGGCTGAAAATGTTCCAGGAAACAGTGGTTAATCTCGGTACCAAACAGGTTTATTTCGAATAATAATTTAGTAGAATAAGATGTTTATAACAACATGAAGAGAAGTCTTATTCTTGTCTTATTATACCCTGCAGTATTTTTCTTTCATTATCACTGAAACGAAACTACACGACACTATAGAAGCACGAAGTAATTTAACAATTGTAAACTTTGTCGTGCAGTTCTGTCGCTGAACAATGATAATTTTCTTTTATGTGTAATTTTATAGGTACCTAATATAACTACAACAAATTAATTATAATTTAAATAATTCTGCGATTTCTGTCACTGCGTAAATAATAGTGACGTGTGGTCCTATGTCCTATCTTAATTCTTTTGTCTATGAGGCATGAAAATCCATACCTAAACAATCCTACAAGATCTGAGTTGCCATACTTTCGAGATTCCTCGTTCAATTACAAGTTATGTGTGAAGTATACTTTCATAGGAAGTACAGAATATCGTCGTCTTCGTACATTTATGTAGTAGATGTAGACATACGGATATTTAGATATATGTATTATGGATATTTAGATATATATATATTATATGATATTGCGGAGACTTGACCTCAATCGCATCTGGTGGAAGGTAAATATGAGTCCGATGATGAACCGCGTCCGCTCACTAAATACCTATTCACTCTTCTCTTAGAGACTCCCAGGTAATAAGATTGTGGAAGTATGGTCGCTGAAAGCATATGAAACTTCTTAGCTGTAAATTATGCTTAATTTTTTATCATTACACAGTATAAATTAATATTTTTTGTACGTTAAACTTTTTGGGTAATTTATAAGAACAGTCTATTTTATTTTATGAAGCGAAAGAAGTTTGCAAGAATAGAGAGAAGTTATACTACGTTCTGTCTACCTACCCCAATAGCCATTCAGCGTGATGATAGATAGATAGTATATTTTATCTAACAAAACATTTATTTTATAATGCCTAGTGTAAAATGTAAGATATTGAGATAACAATTATTACACAGAACATCATTAGCAACTTGGGCCAAATTAATTCATGGTGTTCTGATACCGCGAATGGACGCGGTCAAACGATTTAATAGTAAAAGTGTGGATAAGTAGAATTGAACTGTAGTCGAAATGAATAGTTGTAGTAGTAGTTTGGTTTGATTTTACAAAAACCGGTTTAAATAAATTTCTTCATGCTTATTTCATTTAAGGTTCATAATAAACATCCGAGTTTTAAGAAAAAAAAAAGGATTTTTATTTGCTTCTCAGAGGAAAAAAATCCAAGCATGGCAGCACTTTATAAAAGTCATCTCACAATTTGAAGTGAAGCGTTTTGTTGGTCTGTGGCAGTCTCTGGTTTCTAAATAAGTTTCGTAAAATGAAATGAAAATATATCAATAATAGTATTTTAGTAATAACAGACTAATTTAATGGGCAATACGCATAATAAAAGTATTCAGGACGAAAATAAGAAGCATTCTGTACGTTCAAATAGGGACGGGCAAGTTTTTTCCAGTCAAGTAAGTGATCAAACGAAAACTTGCAAATGTCATTCTCAGCTGAACTCACGTAATATTTGTGTATAAAAACAATATAAATTCTTTGTGTTATTTTGTAGAGTATACGCATGCGGTTCGATTTAATCATTTTTGTGTGATATTTCGTTGTTATTGTATTCTTCATTTTCATTGTGCAGTTCAGTTTGTCGCATTTCGTGGGCAACCTCAGCGGGCGTTCTTTCGCCAGCGTAACTAGCACTCAATCTGTGTACAGTGCTTCACGGCCTTGGTCTCGAGTTTCTAGACGAAGGTGAGTTGTATAATGTCTTCTTTCAAAACAAACACGTTATGTGCGTATTTACATTTTTTCTACGATAACAAGTAAAATAAAGGACCTCTTATTTCCGTTCACCAGTCATAATTAAAAATATAGTATAATTAACATGAAATAATCACTATCAAATAATGTAATAATAATACATTAAAAGTGAAATTAAATTGACATCATAAAATTTAAGAAGATGTAAATTATGTGACAACATTGATCATGTCTTGAGATTTTTACTATGTAAGGGACTAATTAAATCAAAAACTTTTCAGATGGAATGATTCCACTTTAAGAAATCCTTTAGAAGCAAGTAAAACTGCATGGCCCGTCGCTCATAAAGAATCCATTTTTTTACCTGAATTTCCTATTACAACTGATTTGCATCAAAAAGATTTTGAAATAGAGACCACAATAGCAAAAGGTGCATTTGGAGAAGTTTATAAAGTAAAAAAAGTCAGTGAAGGCAAAAGTTATGCTTTAAAAGTTCTTAGTAAATCACAGGTAAAAATTAATTACTTTATTAAGATCAATAAAATTATTATGTTATGTTAATATTTCTTTATGACCACACACAGACACAAATATACATTGAATATTTGAATATGAATTTATTTTATTAATTAGTATTGACTCAGGAAAACAAACTTTGCTAATTTTTTTTTAATTAATAAAATTTTCTAACTGAGATTTTATTAATGCAAAAAACAATCATATTTCAATTTAATGTCAAGTTTTATGTTTGGTTTATTTAAAAAATATCATTTTAGCCACAATTACTACCATCCATTATTCCCAAATTGAAGATATATATTTGTTAACTGATTTAGGTTGTTGCCTGGTTAGGGTAGTTGTGTATATCGAGAGTATAAGTGAGATTTTTGGTGATATAGTAATATATATATTTCTGAAATTAAAAAACGCTCATTCCGAATATATATATATATATTCGGAATATATATATATATATATATATATATATATATATATATATATATATATTACCAAAAAATGTCACTTAAACCAAATAGCTTTTCACTCCTCGATATATAATTTATGCTTGTAACTGCACCTAATACTTTGGCAAAACCTAATGTGTGGCTTTTTAGTATTCATTATATCAAAAGGAAAAAGGTACCCTATGTTGTCAATCTATTTGTTAAGTCCCTTTTTTCTCAATAATATGTACTTCTACCAGTATCAATCAATATTAAAGTTAAGATTCTCCTCTCTTCAGTTCTTTTAAATAGAGCAATGTTCAGTGCTTTTATAGTTTATTTGTAGCACACCCTCTTTACACTATGGATTTTTCTTTATTATTACAATGGCACAGGTAATTCAAAGACTCAGTGTTAACGAACCCAAAAGAAATTGGCTCATAAGTTCACTTATTGTATGTTATCACTAATCATTTTATCAGGGTGACCCACATTTGTATTGAATAATGAATACATAACTAAACAGACTTTGTTATGTTTTTGCAACACTTTTCAATTGTAATATTTTAATGGTACTTCTGTATTTTAACCTTGTCTAAGTATTGTTTTGGTTATGGCTTTGGGGTGCTTTCATAAAATACTCCTTCTATGACATTATTTTCATAGACAAATGATGAAAATGGTTTTGTGAAATAACAGCAGGGTATGAATTCCACTAGTGTTAGTTTTGGTGGTTAATCTGTAACAATCAAGACTTGGTTGATTATTGGCCAGTGTTGGCCATAATTTCGCTTGCCCATATTTTTTGCTTATCTTTTAAACTTTACAACAGATTTTAATGTGGTTTTTAGCGTCATTTAGCAATTGCATTCCAGATTTTTGTCTCTATTTATCTAATAAAAAAAAAATTGTAGAAAAAAAGCTTCCCTTAAGAGGAAACCATATTCTTTAGTAATAAATAATAGACAATGCCTCAAAAGGATAAAGTAAATGATTAAGTAGATTAAGTTATTGATCTTATGTTTAAGTTTAGATTTTAATCCTTGATTTAATGGGAATTAAATATCATTATATATGTTTTATTACATAATATATCTACTTACACCAAGAAAATTCCTGTCTCCCAGAAATGTTCTAAGCTGTAAGAATAAATAAATAAAATAATACCACTTCAGATCATAAGCGACAATGCAGTGAGACAAGTGAAAGAAGAGGCCCGGATACAGGCTGCATGTGGACATCATTCTCTCATTGCTGGTGCTGTCTCCCGTTGGCAAACTAAGAAAAGACTTTATATAGGTAAACAAAGTTTTAATTTTTATTATTTCATTAACTAATAAGATGAAGGAGAGTTTAAATGACCATTTTAGACAAAGCTTGCAGGATAATAAGATCCAGTAGAAAAAGTTAAAAAAGTCCTTTTCAGGAAGATATTCTGCCTTACTTGATTTGATATAAATAATAAAATGGAATAAAATACTATTTATTTATTAGTTTTCATTCAAATAATAACTGACAAGGAAATCTGGTAATTACAGAATTTTAAAAATAATCATAGTGAGGACAGACCACTGGAATAGGTGTAAAATGTGGGTAGGGTTAGATGGGATAAATGTAAAATGGAGTTAGATTGATTTGTTAATAGTGATTTAGACAAAGAAAACAATTTTTAGGGGGAGTACAAGCACAATAATACAATTCACAAAAAAATCGCGTGTTGTACACATAACTATAAAAGTCCAGCCAAGTTAAAAGTAACTTTTCATTGGTAAGATGCATAAAAATATTTATAATAAACATGATAGTTTAGTGACATATTCATACTAATAAGAGATATCTGTATATGAAATGTAGAATGTCTTTAAAAATAATTTATTGTATATAAATGCACACATTTTTATCATAATCTTATCACAATGGCTTTCCGCATTATTATTAGATGATTCATATAATTATTTAAAATATTGGACTTATTTCCTTATATTGAATACATGCAAATAATTGTTCCTTCAACTTTCATTATATTCAACAAAAATATTTTGTAAAGCTATAATAATATTCTGTTCCTACTTGATATTATAATTTGTATTTATAATTTAATTGTTATAAACTATATCTTATACTGGATCATTAGCCTTTTGAAAAACCCATTGAATATGTTGCATTAAATGACATTGTGCTCCCATTTATTCATAATATATCCAATTAATCGGAAACAAGATTCCCATAGGCATACATGGTGTCCATTCCAATAGTGTCCATCTATTATATAAAAATAAGTCCGGTTTTCCTTCCTGACGCTATAACTCCAGAACGCACGAACCGATTTCCACGGTTTTGCATTCGTTGGAAAGGTCTCGGGCTTCATGAGGTTTATAGCAAAAAAAATTCAGGAAAAATTTCAACAGAAAAGCAGGAAAACGGGGAAAATCATTTTACACATACAGCGCCATCTCTGATACATAGCATGTACTACAAACCAATATGGTTTTGCATGGTGGTGGAGCAGATCGCACCAGTATTTTAAGAAGATGGCGCCGATGCGTTATACATTGTTTGACAGCTACTCATTGTACTCTGCTCAGTTAATTTCATGTGACATTTATTATGCGCACGTTCTTTCAAACGCTAACTAAAAACAAGAACGAAGCCATCTGGTGGAGAAACGAAGTTCGCTGGGTTTTCTAGTACCATATAGGAGTGTTTATTGCGTCTGTAGCAAATGTTTCGTGTTTCACAAAACATTTGCTTTCCTTTTTCTTTCTTGTGTATTTGTAATTATTTTTCTCTTTTCTGCATGCCATAGACAAATGTAATGCTTTCGTACACAAAACATTGTGAGAAAGAGAAAAAAAATTGCGAATTTAAGAAAAAGACAAGCACATTTTTTGTGAAACAGGAAACATTTGCACCATAGCAATGTGCAAGAAAATTAATTTAATATTAATTTTACGTTAGTGGGAGACATGGCATCTATGTAATGTATGTATTATTATTTACTGTGTGCATATCACCTTTCTAGAAAGTTCTTGGATTTGAATAAAATAGGTTATTTTGAAATTATTAACAAATGTAGTAATTGACATGTTGAAAGTGTATTTACAATTTTATGGACAAAGAGTATTCCTGTGGTATTTATTTTCCTTTACCTATTTTCATTTGTTTCTCTAGTAACAAAAGAAGCGAACTAAAAGTTAACACAAAAAGATATTTCAAAAGCTTTTGGTTATTGCATTTTAGTTCCTATTATAGTTAGTTATCATTTTCATCTAAGAACTTTCCATGCCTTGAGTTTGGCAATCGGCGGCTGTACCGATCGCGTTAGGTAGGACATATAAGCTCAAAGTAGGTACAGCAATTAATGTGTTTTTGTTCACCCCGAAATAAATATAACGTGACGATATATATTCCTATTACAACTTTCCGTAGAATTTTGACGAGTGATTTGTGTAATCAGTGAGTTGTTATTATAATTTTTTGCCTTACAAAAACACATCAAATGCGCCATATCATCCTGACATAAAATGGCGCTTTTTTTGTACATAAAAAGTATCAATATGTAAAGATTAATTTATTATACCCATCTTCTTACGGTATAAATAGACTAATCAATGTATGTAAGGTTCCATGACCGGGCTTTCTCAAGTAGTTCTATTTATATCAGTTATCGTGTAATAGCATACTGATTTCTGTGTGCAGTTTACTGTTGATACCTTTCCTGGCAATACTTCCACTGGGATAGTCCACCTTGATGCACTGTTTTTGTATTGAATACAAGCAGTGCTCTGGCTCTGTTTATAAATTTATTGTAAGTTAAACATACAGCAATAATATGAGTATAAAGTGGATCTATGAAATAGAATTACTTTGCATAGTTTCCACAAAAACAATGTCGAAATAAAAATCAATATTTAAATAAATAGTACAAAAAACAAAAACTTTATACAGTTATAATAGTGATCATTTTAAAATAAAGCAAATTAAAAATAAATAATCAACAAACAAAGGTACAGATTTTTGTCCACCTATCACAAAAAGTGTTATTTCTACCTGAGAGTTTTTTTTTTTTTAGAAAATTGCCATTATGTAAGAAGCTCCTTTTCATCCTGCCTTTGTGGATAACTTTTATTCGATTGTTTATGCTATGTGAGGAGTAAAGCTTATGGGACTTCTTATTTGAAATATAACTTTTGGCTTAGGGTGGCAGAAGCTTTATGAGCACGACAATTTGTTGTATATTTTAAATGTGTGTATTCTGGATGTCGACCCGAGTAGACGTGATAGTCATCCGTCTGTTGTGTGACTTCATTATCTGAACGTAAAATGTATAGACGTATGTATATAGAGTCACGGTCGCCAATACGCGGACTGAATTGACCTATAAAAGTCAATATATAGCTGCATTGTTTATTTACAATGCTTTTAACATCGTACGTATTATTTGAACTTACTAATGTTATTGTCGTTTCTTAATTACATACCATATTCTTCTAAAACTAACTAAAGTAAATATGATAAGTTTTGAAAAAAAAATAGTTTCGAACAATCGGATGGTCAGAAAAGATGAGCGAGTTAATAAAAATGCGGTAAATAGGAAATTGCTTGTATAAATATTTATTATAATATATTGTATTCATATTATCTGGATAATTTTGCGGCTGTCTGGCAAAACGAGGTCATATCAGGTGCGTTTAGTGCGAATTTAATTCCTAATGTAGAGCAGTGTAAAGGTCATTGTCGCTTGTATTACTTGCGTTGTATTCGGAATAGTGCACGCGATAAAATTGTTTACAAAAGATAATTTGTTTCCTATTTGGAATAAAGGCTCTAAATATATCGCCTACGTAATTAGGTAACAACAGTTTATTGCAAATGAAAAAATATTTTACGATTTTGTAGTATATTTTTTGTTTATTATATGTTATTTGCAAAACTATGTTTTATTGTTAGTACTCGCAGGTACAAGAAACATGTGCAGCGATTACACACTTATAATTTTTACTGCATCAGTGTCGTAAATCATAACCTTCTGTGGTGACCTATGATCATCATCTAAAATCAATAAGTTTTGCCTTTATCGGCTTGGACTTAGGTCAAGTTTCAGTGCTATGATGCATAAAGCGCAAAAAGTCTTTCGACAATATGGCTGAGGTTTATAGTTGCAACATTAAGTTTGCTTTGACTTCACTAAAACGTTACAATTTATATTACTCAATGAATGTCAAAGGATTTAATCACAGATTTTGTCGATATGGACTTGCTCTGGGAATACTATGGCTATACTTAAGTTCCTATTATAAATTCAGTTTTTTGTCAAAACGGATTTATTATTTGAGAACTTTGCTAGACAAAGTCGAAATAGTGTCTATAAATCTCAGACTTACTCTTTTAAAATTATTATTTTCATTTTAAAATTTCAAATATTATAGTTTCAGAATACATTCCTGGGGGTGAGTTGTTAGCTTTACTGGAAAAGTACGGAAAGTTGCCGGAAGAGTTGGTTAAAATTTTGATTGCTGAAATTGCCATTGCTATTGGTGAGTTTATTTTTATTATATTAGCATCAGCTTGTGCGTCTTCGTCAGTTTTAACAATGATGAAATAATTGTTTGTTTTGACTTAGACACATTATTTTCGTTGATAAAATAATTGTTGCAGCGGGGTTGTTTTTGACAACGGGCAGAAGTAGTTATCTTGAGATTTTTAGCTAGTATAAGTGGCATAGCTCGGATTTCCTCAATGTGCTGCCGAGACGGTACTATAAGGATTTTCACCATTAAAAAATTTATACTACCATATTTCAACAAGAACTGAATGGTTTGATAGAACGCTCTAGTTGCGCATGTTAAAGCTGTGGAATTTGCTCGCTTCGATTGTTTGTTCCTAAAGCTATGACATGAGTTTCTACAAAAAACGAGTGTAAAACATTTTTCAAAGTGGTCCAACATGACTAATGCTTCTAGTATTTCAGTTGTCCATTAGAGACAGTAACCACTTTTCATCTGGTGGGTTATCAGCTTACTTGCCACTAAGGGAATAAAAAAAAATGATTTGTTATATTAACTTTTTTTCTTGATCTACCTAGTGGTTGATGGCTAACAAAAACAAATAGTTTCGCTTTATATCAGATTGTGCTCAGCCCCTTCTCCCAGTCAATAGCCATAGCACCTTATCAGATGATTCGTTGAATTGAATCTTCTTCGGTTGGAGAAATATGAATTCCCAGGTGTGGCTGGCAGCCATTTGAGGTACCTTGTAGGATTTTTAATTAGTAGGAGTCTGTCACACCGGAGTCTCTGCCCTCACGGCTATCCTGGTTGTTCTATGCAGGATTTTCTTAACATTTTCTACTCAACCAGTCTTGAATTTCGGTTCTGTGATGGAAAAACACACCAAATAAGATCTTTTATTAGAGATATTCTACGTCTACATATTTAAGTACATTTTATACTTGACACTTGTTTTATAGGTCCTGAGATTGAAGTCATCTAAAAGATTCATACATTCAAAAGGTTGGGGTCACAAGTCAATAGGAAAATCTTTAAAAATGTCTAAAGAAAAAATAAATTATACTGTGTTTTTTATTTATTCATTTACACTCGAGTTATAGTCAACTATTCGTGACTTTGCATCATTAACACTAGATCTACCGGCAACTATTTATATCTACTGTACAAATAGGTATAAATGGTTTATTTTGCTTTATTATAAACTAAATTCATAATATTTATCAATATCTGGTATTATTAAAAGACATGTTATGTTTCAGAATGGAAAAATATTAGAGAAGAAAAATTTCTAAAACAAATATAGAGACTGGTCATTTAGAAGGATTTCGTAACTCTAGTGTTAAGTTTTTTTTTTTTTAAGAAACAGTTATTAATTGTCGATTAAATTTTGCAGACTTCCTGCACAACGCCGGCGTAATATACCGTGATCTGAAGCCTGAGAATATACTCCTAGATTCAGACTACCATATTAGACTGATCGATTTCGGATTATCAAAGTGGTTGTCCATTGGATCTAGGACAACCACTGTGTGCGGTACACTTAAATATATGGGTGAGTTTTTGATATTAATAGCTCATAGTACGCTTGTTTATTCCACAGATTCTAGACACGCTTAATTTATATGATAAATAGTTATCTGTTCATGAAAGTGATTAAATATTTGTATATATTGACGAAATAAAACTGAAGAAACTACGACTGGAACTAAAACAGTCATTCTTCGTTACAGTGTGGGAATTGATGCGTTTATTATAAAAATGCCACAACACTCGGCTCACTTCGCTCTCGGTTCTCTCTACAAAGTCGACAATTGTTTGTAGCCATAGTGAATTTGGTGATTATGCCATCAGCGACGAACAGTGAACGCGCGTCGGCTCACTGACGCCGCGAAGATGAACGCTCGTACAATACCCTTCGAACTCTCCATGGAAGGCAGGCAGGTGGATGAGGTCGTTGCGAGCATCTTCCACACGGTCCTGTTCCACCGCTCCAGTGGCAAATTCACTTACAATAATGAGGAGAGCTACTCGATACGGACCGTCAGTTATATCGATGTCGATTGCGACTTTATCGATTTCACATACGTGTGCTGCGAGTCAGACGCATTGGGTAGAAACGTTAAGAGGGAGATATCGGGATTTTCGGAGCTGCTGCGGGCGGTGGATGCGACGTCTGCGCCTCCTCGAGGGTCTATCAGCCTGGAATTCTTCCAGAAGCGACGTGCACGGTGGCCTTTCCAGCAGCCGGAATGCGTGCCGTGGGAAGTGTGGACTGTGTACTGCGAACTGACCGAGCGAAACGAGCACGACTTGCACAGCAAGCATGAAAATGTTGTTGAAATGCTGCAAGACAAAATTGTGTTCATAACGGAGATCATCAATCGGCACGAGTACGTCCCTAAGATGCCGAGTCGGTCGGACGCCGATTTGATATTCGATACATCGTATACCGATATTCAGCCTTACCTCTTCAAAATTCACTACAATCTTTCCGGTGCGCCGCCGACTTCTGTGAGCAACACTGTTCGCAAACTCATCCGTGAGACTTTGTCCTTGTGATGTACGCTGTGTTCATATTCATTGAATTGCTTTTGATTGAACAATTTAAAGATGAGATTTATAAACGCTATTTCGACTTTGCTTAGCAAAGTTCTCAAAAAATAAATTCGTTTTACCAAAAAACTGATTATATAATAGGAGCTTGGGTATAGTCATAGTATTCGCAGAGCCAAGTCCATGTTGACAAAATCGGTGACTTACCAAATCCTTTGACATTCGTTGAGTAATATAAATTCTAATGTTTTAGTAAAGTCTAAGCAAACTTAAAGTTGTGTCTATAAATTTCAGCCTAACTGCTCTTACTTTGTAAGTTATCTTATACTTCGGTCTTGCGCATCACTGGTAGTTTGAATAAGTTTTATGTGTCACTAAATACTATGTATTATTTTATGAGAATTTTTTTAATAGAAATAAATTTATTTTATATCAGACACATGTGTAAATAGTTATGAATATTTCCTTATATTAATATAGGAATAATTAAAATTATTGATAAAAATTGACAATACTTGTGTATTCATGATTTTAAAAATTGACATGTCACTTTGAACTTACAAAAGCTTTGTTTATTGCACAAAATGTAGGATTTTTATTCTAGAAAACAGAAATTGAAACAGCTAGAGCTGTTTTAAAATGGCAAATATTATTATATATAAATTACAAATTGAGGTAAAGACACGATATTCTGAGGGATTTTGAAATTAAGTGCAATTTACTAAGTTTTTACCGAAATGTTTCCTATTACTATTAATCGAGGATGTTCATCCCTTATTATCATAAAAAAACATTTTACCTTATTATACTTGAAATTTAATAAATACTATGTTACTCAAACATTTGGTAGTTACTACATTATAAATTGCATAATCTGGTAATGACTAGATTTTAAATCTATCTAGTTATTAGATGCCCGAGAAGAGTAAGGTAATGTTTTTCATACTTCAATGGAATGAACAACTACTAATGAGGTATTGTACTAAAAAAAGATAGTAAATTACCTAAAGTAAATTAATTAGTAAGTTAGCATGTCATTGGCATTTTTCTAAATGCCTTGTTTGAAATATTTATAATGTCTGTTCAGAACCCCTAGGAGTATGGTGCCTTTATTTTCTGTATTTTTGACTAAATTTACTTTGATTTAAAGGTTGGGGGTATTAAAATTATAGTCAATAAAGTGATTTACTAGAAATTATTTTGTCTGTTGTAATATTAGTTGTACTATTATTACTTATAATTGATTTCGAGTAATGACTCGATGAGCTGGTTGATGAGTCCATTTGTTTATATTATGTTTAGCAACTATGTCTGTGTAACACTAAATTTTTGTGTTTAATTACAACATGCTGATGTACTTTGATATATCAGGCCGACAGATTCATAGTGGCCTAAATAATGGCAAATTGATTGTAATTCACATTTATGGGTTACTCTCATTATAGTTATAGTGTATAAAATAAGAAAACTCTATTATATTGATAAAAATAGTAATGTCACATCAATAGGAGTTTTTAAGAACATTTTTCTGGAGCAAACTTTTGAAGAACAATCACTTGGGCCACTATGACTCTGCTGGCCTCATATAACGTATAGTTACCTGTAAAAGTATATGTAGGATAAATTATTATTTATTAATTATGTATGTCTTAACTATTGGCCTTAAATTTTTATGCCCATTTCTATAAGTAAATATAATGATCTTTCTATAGAACGGTGTCTTAAATATATTATTTGACCGTTTGTAAAGTGTCAATTTTATATTATATTCAGTGTGCAAGTAAGAGGAAGAATTGCGGCTTGTGTGAATAATTGTCCTTCGTTTTGAAGAGTTAGTTTTCTGTTAGGTTAGTAATAATGTTGTAAATGTGTGATCTAATATTATACATACCAGCTATAATAATATATGATTCTAGAAATGAAATGGTGGTCATATTATTCGGGTCAGGATTATTTTTTAGAGTATTGTAATTAATTTTCTTATATTGTACCTATATAGAATGATCTAGATATTTGATGATGAAATGGTTGAATCCATGAAAGCTTTATTATACTTTATGCAAGGAAGATTTGTAGTTTAGTTACATGTATTGTAAAGTGGTGTATATATATATAAAGTGAGCCGAACGTCTCATAGACAAAGAGATTTAAAAAAAAAATTCTTTAATCATTCAATAGGCTTCGCTAATTTTCACGTGATGTGATGAAATTTTACTTTTACGTAGCAAGGCAAAGAAATATGCTAGAAGAAAGATAAATAAAATTTTTAGTTGAATGTTTTATCTAAGGTTTTTTTGTGAAATTTTGTATGAGCTTTAGATATACGCTCATAAATTATGAAATATGATTTTATTTATGCAATTTTATTAATAAAAGCAATTACTTGGTACCAGAAACGCCTTCTATGATGTGTGATGTAAGTACTAAAGCAATAATTAAATGTATATAAATAGTATATAGCTTTTTCCTTGCCGACTTGTAGTTGATTATTTTAAATACTCCTAAAACGATTTTCTAAAAAATCCATGACTTGGAGATATCGTATCGATTTTGCTGTTTTTTACAAGTGTAGGTACTAGTTTTAGGTAACATAAACAACACGCTTTTTAGTTATATGTCTTTTTTTGTTTTATTTTGACTATAAAATTCGTCCATTACTATCCCTACCTCATTATGTGACTAGACTAGCATATTATATAAAACACTTTCGATCTAAAAACTATAATATCGAGGGGTGAAAGGCTATTCGGCTTAAGCGACATTTTTGGTGATATATTAGGTCCTTACATATGAAATTGGCGTTTTGTATGGGAGGAACAAAAAGTCGAATATTTTTTAATATAATATATTTAATTAATCAAAGTATGAACCATTATTTTCTATGCACTTTTGCCATCTCATAGGTAGTTCATTGATCCCTTTACTAAAAAAACCAGTCGGACGGGAATCAATAAAATCTTTGAAGGCGATTTGGACTGCCCCATCGGAGTTGAATTTTTTCCCTTGCAAGAAGTTATCCAAATTTCGAAAAAAATGGTAATCTGTTGGAGCAAGGTCCGGGGAGTACGGAGGATGTCTTAGACTTTCCAATTGAAGCTCTTCTAATTTAGTAGCCGTCTGTTGCGCAGTGTGTGGTCTAGCGTTGTCGTGAAGCAGCAGTGGCATGAAGCGATTGACCAGCCTAGGTTGTTTAGCCGCTAGCTTTTCCATCATGGTTTGAAATTGCTGAAAATAGACATCAGCCGTAATAGTCTGGCCAGATTTGAGAAAACTGTAATGAACAATACCGGCACTAGTCCACCAAACGCTTACAAGTAACTCTTTTGGGGTTAATTTTCGCTTGGGGCAGGATTTGGCTGGCTGGCCAGGATCCAACCATTGCGCTGAGCGCTTCCGATTATCGTAAAAAACCAATTTTTCATCACAGGTAATGATTCGGTTTAAAATACCTTCATTATTGTGCCGGTTTAGTAATGTAACGCAGCAGTCGACGCGCATTTGCCCGTTTGCTTCAGTCAATTCGTGAGGTACCCACCTTTCAAGCTTTTTAATCTTCCCAATTTGCTTCAAGTGAATTAAAACAGTTTTATCACTAACATCCCAGCCTGCAGCTAACTCGGACGTGGTTTGCGATGGATCCGCTTCCACAATAGCCTTCAACTCTTCATTATCAACTTGAGTCTCAGGCCGTCCACGGGGCTTGTTCTGCAGGTCGAAATTTCCAGAACGAAAACGTTGGAACCAAAAACGAACTGTGTTTTCTTTTGGAACACGACCGCCATACACATCATTCACCCTTCGAGTTGTTTCCGCAGCACTAGTGCCACGGCGGAACTCGTACTCGTAAATAATGCGATATTTTAAGTTTTCCATTTTGTAAAATGAGTGACGCAAACAGAAAAAAACAGAAGAAAAAAACAAATGAATGACGATCATCGAAGCACAAATACATGAGTCTATAGCTGTACAAATGTGAATTTGGAATTCCTTACCAAAGAGGAGAAATTTGTGATTAAAGTGGCCAGTACGAAAAACGCCAATTTCATATATAAGGACCTAATAGTAATATATATATGTTACTACAGGACCAAAAAATGTCGCTTAAACCAAATAGCCTTTCACCCCTCGATATAATAATTCTATTAGTGTATTAGTGGGTCTAATATTAGCCTGAGTTCATGTAAAGATATGCCATTTACGAGTTATTCAGGCTCCATTAGGATTCTGGCAGTATAAGTGCATACATGCGATACATCGGGACTTAGCAGCCATTGACGGGTCGTTGTTGCCGTGCAAGCGAATGCAACATTCGAATCGTACCTTCGGATATATAGTGTAAACTCCATATAACGTCAAACTCCCTAAAGCGTCGATATCACTCGGTTTTGGTTGGTTTAGCTTGTTTCCCATACACACTACACACACACTATACACTCTATATAGCGTTACACCCACTCTATATAACGACAGAAATTTAATAATATAAAGTACTTTTGAAGTTGCCAAAATTAGTAAAAACTGCGCAGCTGTGTACGTTCTTTTGTCGCTTTATTATCCTAGCCCGTAATAAACTCGACTGTCGGCATTGCACATACCGAAGTTTATAAGAAATCCATTCTTTGGTTTACAAATTGGGATTGCTTGTCCGTGTTGACTATTGTTAGTAGGAGTTATGAATTATCTATACGTTATCATATTCTTAGTTGCTCACAAACTTTCAAACTCTAAACATAGCAAGTAAGAGAAAATCTTTGTGTATTGAAGAAAAAGTTTTACTGATACGCGCAATAGAAGCGGGAGAGAAGATAAGTCATGTTGGCAGACGCTTTGGATTTAGTCGCTCTACAGTGTCCACAATATGGAAAAATAAAGAAAAAAATTCTACAAGCAGAGGAGGATGGAAAATTTTCTAAAAAATTGAAGAAACCTAAATATGAAGATTTGGATCGAGCTATACTATCATGGTTCCACCGACAGCGCCTGAATAATATGCCTATCTCGGAGCCGATCGTGAAAGCTAAGGCGGAGAAGTTTGCTGAAGAACTTGGTTTACTTTCTTTCAAAGCATCAGAAGGATAAATCAACGTCATCATATCAACTACGGTAAAATTAGTGGAGAAGCACGAAGTGTTGATACGAATGTTACTCATGACTGGATTAATAGAGTGTGGTCAAAATTGACAGAAAAATACACCCCAAGTGACATTTTTAATGCTGATGAAGCAGGAATTTTCTACAAGTTGGCCCCAGATAAAACTCTGAAATTTAAAGGGGAAAAGTGTGTGGGAGGAAAGCTCTCCAAGGAGCGTATTACAGTGCTTGTGGCTGGTAACATAGATGGCACAGAAAAAAAAGCTAATGGTAATAGGCAAATCAAAAAATCCGCGGTGTTTTAAGAACATTAAAAAATTGCCAGTGACGTATAAAGCTAGTAAATTAGCTTGGATGACCAGTCAACTTTTTGAAGAAGAAGTACGAAAGTGAGATGCAGAATTAAAGGGACGAAAAATTTTACTTCTTGTTGACAACTGCCCTGCCCACCCTCTTACAACAAACCTTCAAAACATAGAGTTGGTATTTATTTCTTCAAATACGACTAGTGTCTTACAGCCAATGGATCAAAGCGTGATTAAAAGCCTCAGGGGTCACTACAGAAATAAATTATTGATGGAGCTAGTTGAATCTGAGGGTAAAACTTCTATTAATATGCTGCATGCAGTAAATTTTTTATCTAAAGCCTGGGAACAAGTCACACCCACAACTATACAGCATTCTTTTCGACATGCTGGGTTTTGTACAAATTCTATGAGTGATGAGGTGGAAACGGAACTGGAGTTTAATAACGACGACGCCCTTCCATTAACTGAGTGGATTCAACAGTTCAACATGGCAGGAAAATTTACAGAAATTCTTCAAACCTACATCGAAGTAGACGACTGCCTGCTTACAATGGCATCATTCATAAACAAAGAAATTTTGGATTCGGTGAGAAAAACAGAGTATCAAGAGACGGATGAGCCTGAGCCACTGCAGAGCATTAAAGAAGCCCTGGAAGCAGCAAAATTATTGGAAAAGTACTTTCTTTATCACCAAGATGGCTCAATATCGCAAGATGAATAAAATAATGAAAAAAATACAACAAAATTACTGGTGCAGCAAAAGACGTCAGACAAAAATAACAGACTATACTCAATAGCGATCAAATGAGAATTGTTTTTTATGTAATTACTAACACTAGTCTGAAATAAACTTTTTTTCTAATACAGATTTTTCTTCTCTCCATTTAACGACCACTCTCTATAACGCCAAAATATGCACAGTCCCTTGAGGGTCGTTATATAGAGTGTACACTGTATATGGAAAAAGTTATTTCCACGCAAGAAACTTATCATTGGTGGCATAGATGGGCAAAATGTAATCAGATTAATAAAAATGTTTACGATTACATTTTACGTTTTTCATCATTAATATGACTGCATTTTGCTCATCTATGTTTTAAACACTACGGAATTCCAGATTGCATACACATTTATGATTTCTTAATGTTTTAAATGGATTTAATCATGATTACAGAGTAAGAAAATTAAAATTACGACTACATTTTGTTATCGTTGATCATTAATCAGATTACATTTTGCCCATCTCTGATTGGTGGATATTATGTGTTTATTTTTATATTAGCTCGGCAAAGTATTTGCACCATACCGGAAGATAAATACAGCGCTGTCCAAAAATAAACAGCAATTGTCAAGAAATAGGGGACTGTTCGAATATAGCTGTCGTGATCATCCCGGCCAGTAAAGACTTTTGTAATTATTTACTTTGGCCTTTCGTGTTTCGGTATCAGCTTCTAAATATTCAATTCATATACCTAGGGATCTTTTGTGTATGATGTATGTGGCGGAATAGGGACAGCGGCTGTCAACCGTTTCTCATTTCTTGGCAGTAGCTGCCATTTATGGACGTCGTACTTTTTACCTGGTGCGGCTACAGTCATTTTGTCGCGCCAATATAAAAAATATTTTCTCTAATTTTTTTTTTGTTTTACTTTTCGCTGACTCTATTCTTAGTAATTATTATTTTAATACTGTGAATATTCATAGCCAAATACACGAAAAACTGCGTATTACATATATGATAATTTCTATTGCTACATCTTCAATATGTGCTTTAGAATTAAACCTACATAGTAACTAAATATATTTTTAGTTTTAGACCTTAAGTGAGTGTTGCTATGTTTTTGTGTTATTTGCTTCGGTTATTTTATAAATCGTTTGATAAAAGTGAGAACAGGCTAATATTGGATGTCTGCTACGCCTACAAACTTATCAGATATCACCAAAGATGGAGCTGTATAGGATGGCGCCATATGTTAGTATATTAATATTATGTCATAAATGAGACAATTTGTAGTGAATATTAATTTATACTCTCGTGATTATCATATCAGTGTGGTACCTTAAAGAAATACATTTTTAAATATGTATTACTATTTCTGGTGATGCGGTGATGTTTTTTTTTTGTAACTTTATGTGCCTCTGATATGAACACATATTCGGAATGAATACAATATTATTAATGAAGAAAATATTAAGGAGTTATTGTAATTTATGAAAGCTGATTTGTCTGGTCACAGTTTTTAAGAGCCTTGAAGGTTGATCTCTCTTGTGTACAAATAACTACATATTTACTGTTACTTTTTTTAATGAGTACGTAATTTTCAATGATTATTAAAGAGCGCCAGCATGCTATGAGGATGTTGAATTTAATTACAAAAAATACAAGTCCAGCGTTTCTTAACCAAGAGACTACATTTTGCTGGAGGTCTACAACCGTGCCTAAAATGTTTGAAAAATTGTATAAGATATACTAATTAGTCTGAAAACAGATCTTTTTTTTATGATCGTTCTCTTCAACTACAAAATTACGTACTTTTTCATTAAAGCATTATTCTATTTTATTTATTAAAGGGCCGTGTCAATCATTGTTTATGGGTTTGATATGGGTTTACCTTTAAAGACTTGGGAAATACTAGAGTAGTATATTATGTTAGTTTGTCTTTGGTCGGGAAACGGTATATTAATACGATCTATATTATATTTGGTATTCAAAAATATTATCATTGCCCATTGGTGAAGTTCCAGGTGTAAGTATAAAAAGATTGCTTATTCACGTTACACAAGTACTGTACTCTATGATTTTGTTTTTCGAAAATACTGTGATGCGAAAGAAAATATTTTTTTACTTAATTTTTTTACATTAATAATACAAAAAAAATTGTAGATGTATTATTGAACGCAAGCTATTTTGCCTTAAGAAGTGTGGTTAATTATGCGTTTTTTCAAGCATGTATAATAATATCTGTTACATATTAGATTATATTAATGAAACAGGAAGTATGTATGTTGTGATGTATAAGTTCAAAAAAAAGTGAATATCTTAGTCTTGTGATAATATAAATTATATATAAGAGAATAAATGATGAAGTATTTTTGTATTTTTTACTACAATCCTAAAAGTCACGTTAAAGGGATCCTTTATAACCTCTTGTCCGTGCTATCTCATTACAGGACCCTGAACCTGGTTTTCTCTAAATCTAATTGGAATATTGTATAACTCCATTACATATACATATACATTTTATCAGTCAAATATATTTTCTATGTAATTTCTTACACTACACTTGACTTTGAATTGCATTGCAACTGTTCTATATGAGAAATAATATGAGTTACCCTTATCTTAATAAGGACTTTACACAGTATCCTGTAATGGGACACGTCACTGATGAAAGGATTAACAACATACCGTTTGTTACTCTCTTAACTTTTACTCATAAGGAGTAGAGCATCGACGTAAAGTCGCCTGCCTGGCAGTCTTACCGGTTGCGTAATGGAATGTTCTCAGGAGCTGCGTACTCTAAATCCACCAGCCCCATTTCACCGTAAAACCACAAGGCGCCGTGTCGGATGCCACCCGCATGAGGTGGGCGTTTCTTGTATCCCCACGGAGAGATTCGCTTCTACTTCCATCATGCGATAAGCTAAAAAGCAGAATATGCTTCTAGCGACCATATTTCCGCGATCTTATGACTTGGTAGTCTTTAAGAGAAGAGTGAATAAGCATTTGTTGGGCGGACGCGGTTCATCGTAGCACTCATCTTCTTCCATCAGATGTGATTGAAATCAAGCGTCTGCCTGTAAATAATAATAAGAAAAAGAAAAAAAAAATATATAAAAAAATTAATCACTTCTAGTATATACGACCAAATAGTGCCATAGACAAAATTATATAGATAAACCACCCCTTAAGTGTTTTAGCCAGGCAGTAGACTTGAGGGAGTCTGCTGCCCGGATGAGAGGAAAGCGGTGCACGGTGTCCGGCGCATCGCCTGGGAGAGAGGTTTTTGCAGGGCTGGGCTTTACTCCTTCCCTTCCCAGAGAGCAATCATAGGGACACCCCAGGGGTTTTTAGTCAGTAGGAGTCTGACACACCGGGGTCACTGCCCTCACAGCGTCCCTGATGGTCCTATGCAGGATTTTTCCCCCGCGATAAAAAAAGCCCTAAAGTGTATGTAGAAAAAAAAATCTTAAAAATGTTGTAAAGAATTAGATCTATACTGACGGTAACGTAAAGAAACGGGGCTCGTCTATTTATTCCTAGTAACTACAAAGCTAACGTACGTGTTGCCGTTGCTTTCAGTAGAAGTTGTTACTATGTTTATTACTATAATTTGCATTGACCTGGGGACGTTCTGTCAAACAAATTGCCCTAGATGAGATGTGTCTGGACCTAACATCTAATCTGTACTCATTGAACGACTGTCTGAACTTATTACACATCTAAAATGCCTGAGAACTTCTATCGTAAAATTTTCTTGTAGACATAAGGAATAAATAAATACGTGATTTATTTTGTAACTCTATATTGTACTTGTATTTCATGTGGTGGGAATATAACATTGAAAAAAAAAAATGTATGAAATCGTATATGAATATTTAAAAATTACGGGTATATACCGGACTTTATTGTATCGTATTGACTTTCAAGATTTCTCTAAAGATTAATATAATGTCACTGCTAAACAGTTGTATATTTTGTTTTTTATTATCAAAACCTGTTTTTACGACGTTTTGTGCATTCAAACAATTACAGGACGGAGGCATCTTTCATTTGTATAGCTGATAACACAAGGAGAGTAAATTCTATTTGTGATCTTCCTTTGCATTTTTAAATCAATATAACTTTTTAGAATTTTTCTAACGAGGCAATTTCCTCGTGGTATATTGTGCATGCCGAACCAATGGTGGATTAGTTTTCTTAAGGAATTAAAAGTGATATATATATATATATATATATATATCCATCACAATCACAATAAATATCAAGAAATATATATATATATATATATATATATTAGGCGTTTAAAAAAAAAAATTCTCGGAACCACGCTCAAAAGATTCGTTTTAATGCCAAAATGGGCCTCTGAAAATATGAGCCCTTAATATTAATATTTAGGTTGTCCGCATCGCACTTTTCGATTTCCCATACAAATAACACAGTATTGCAATACTCAGTCATTATTTTTGTAGAGAATTTAACGCTCTACAAAAAAGGTCTGAAGTCAATTTTTGATAAATCAACTCAGTCAAAAGTTATTACCGGAAAACCAAATAAATACAGACGCCAGGGGAGCGAAAAACGTTGTTGAGGCTACCTCTCTGTGAGGGGTGGGTAAAGAGTCTAGCTATTCGAGTGATTGATATATTTAAAACAAGTTAACTTGACTATTTATTCTCAGAGTAGGTTCACAACTTACTTACCTTCAATATGATCCATAATTTTATAATAATATTTTATGATTGGTGATGTGGAGTTAAGTGAGGAACACACGTTTACCCATCTTTCTCCAGTTCCTTTCCCAGAACTCCATTTAATTGTACGATGTAAAATTATTTAGTTACAATATCGATAAATCAAAGATGCTTATTAATTTTGTAAACTAAAGTGGATTCCAGTAAACTTCGTGTGCTACACGGCATCAAGACGTTCCTTCAATCGTAAAGTAATTACAAATTTATATTTTACTGGTGAATTATTAATGACAGAATGAATGGGGGAATGCTAGTTACGTAGAGCACAAGAAGTGTATGAGTGGGATATGTCGTAAATTGATATTTCTTAAATATTTTAATGAGATATATTTTCGACAGCTCCTGAAATTCTGAGTCGAGAGCCGTACGGACATGCGGTGGACTGGTGGTCACTTGGTGTCATCTTGTGTCAAATGCTTACTGGAGAGGTAAATTAAATATTTTCATTTATTACTATCATAGAATTCGAAATATATGCAAGGAATATCTAGTACGTTGGCGCAGTGATCGTGCGTGCAACTTCAGCGCATCGAGTTGTAGGCTTGATTCCTACACGGAACAAATATTTGTATGACATAGGTGTGTTTACGGTGCTATTAAAAACGATATTTTTTCCAACGTCACAGAATCATCTACAACCTGTTTAAAACTTATAATCTAAGTTAAAACTATAGCATACTTGAATATGTTGATATTGCTAAAAAATCCCGGTATGAACAGTTTAACTTTAAATGTACTTTTTTTTCAACTGTGAATTTTCTTGCTTTTTAACAGTAATCAGAATCTCTTAATTTTTACAATATAATTTTAACTAAGATATATGAAATAATAATAATCATAATTTATCGTCACGCTATATCCTTTTCAGGGTGAGCAGAGATACATTAGTGGTTGTATCTACTTCACGTTTACATATTGTGCCCAACGTGACCAGTAGCGCAGCTGAACGCCATTCTCAAGCCCTTTATACATGAAATTTCTATTAGATGCCATGCGTGCTTCCTCACGATGTTTTCATTCATCGGTGAACATGTGGTGCGTAAATCCGTACTTAATCTGAAAAAAAAACGTAGACTTATGATCCGGGTTTCGAACCTACAATCAGTCGCGTTGCCGCACGTGGATAACGGTCCATTATCCACCTTATCAAATTTCCATCTACAAAGGTGGCTTAAAAATTGCTTGACTGATGATAGAAACTCCATAAACGGTTTGACATTTGGCATTATTAGCAAAATTGACAAGTTTGATGTCCCAAACTTCCGCAAACAGTATTATTTTAACCACTGCCGAAAATGTTTAGCACCTTAAACGTACTACAGATTGTTGAGTGATTTTTGTAGATGTGAAGCTCATATTTTTAAATGCATCAATGATATAAGAGTAAATTCTGCTCTGGGGCAAAGTTAATTTTTTTAAGTACAAAACTTGTAGCTTAAAGTAAATCAACATATTTCCTATTATATGTTTTCGTTAGCTGATTATGTTATATCGTGTTTTTATTTTATTCCTTAATACAAATTCGACACAGAAACAGCGTATTGTAATTAAAATGTGGCCACAACAATCCATCAACACTGATGGATTTTCGAAGATGTTCTACTTAAGAACATATTTTTGGAGCGTGGTTTCTTTATATTTACCTAATTCTCTGATTACTTCCATTTGAAAAATTATAATTTTATAGCGCTTTGTTCGATAAAATTATGAGTACATACCCGTATGCGCTTAATTTTTTTGTAATAACAATACACACAAATTCTGTTCCAACGATATAAGTTCGCTTCCCTTGTCTGTTTTTCCAACATTATGTATGTAATATGAAAGTTTATATGAAGCGAGTTTGCTTGTATCTAAGTCTCATATGGATAGTTAAACAATAAGGAAATACTGGAATATATGAAAACTATATGTATATTTTTAACAATACTCAATTCATTATGTTTGTATATTGCAGAAGATATATATTTACCTTATGATTATTATGGTATAATATTCGTTAAATAAAAATCGCATAATTATAAAACATGTTTTATTACTTATAGTACCGGAAATTCGATAATTTATTTTGACAAACAATAATTACAACATAGGTAATTTTTTAGTTTCGGCTATTTAAATAGTCTCTAAATCTAGTGAATAGTCGGGTATATTGACGCCAACTAGGCATGTCGATACCACTTGCACGCACGGTCCATACACACATCACAACAATCGGCAGGACGTGCCGGTCGCGGCTCTAAACGTCCGCTGAAGGCGGTGGCCGCGTGTCGAGGGACGTCGACACACGCCCGCCGCTCCATGTTTACATATTCCTTATCTAAGATTTGGGCGCTCCGCTTTCTTTCTTCTCTGAGCTCTCCTCCGACGATGAATCTTTCTCCGCGCTATCCTCTTTCTTTTCCTCAGAGCTTTCTTCCGAACTGTTAGGTGCAGGTGCATCGCCAAGCATTTCTTCGGGTTTTATTTCAGGCTTTGGTACATCGGCAGGCTGAGCGGGTTCAGCTGGAGTGGGGGCTTCTTTTGCCAAATCTTTGGCAGGTTCGCTAGATTTCTCTTCCTGGACGGCTTCAACTGCCTTTTCACTTTCTTTAGGTGATTGTTCAGTGGGCACTGCTGATTTCAATTCTTCTTTTGGTGCCTCGATTGGTGTCTCTTTAGCTTTGTCATCGACTGTGTCCCGAACTACACGCAGACTGTCATCAACTGCGACAGTTGATTCTGCAGATTTGGGAGCTACGGATGGAACAGGCGTTTCTTCTACTGTCTTTTCTTCGGGTTTCGATTCAACAGGTTTTACCTCCTCAGGTTTAGGTGCTTCAGGAATAATGGCAGATGATTCATCGCTCTTAGCGGTTGGTGCAGGCTCTACATCTTTACCAGCAGCAACTGGTAAATCAATTTTCTTTTCGGGGGTTGGAATAATTGCAGCGGCATCCACGACATCGTCAGCTACTGCAGCGTCGGACTTGACTGCACTTACAACATCAATGGCATCTTCTTGTATGGCAGATTTAGCAGAGATATCGTTGGGGACTTCGTTCGAGGGTGCTGGTGTTTCATCTGATTTAGGAGTAATTTCAGCTGCGGGTGTAGGTTCTTCGGGTTTCTCCTCTGATTCCTTAGATTCAGACGAAACATTGTCGGATTTTGCTTCTGGTTCTGAAGCCTCTGGGGCTTTTTCTTCCTTTTTCACCTCGGGTACTGATTCGGGCTTAGGCTCTTCAGGTTGCTTTGCTTCAATTTCCACAGAAGAACTTTTTGCTTCTGGTTCAGGTTCTTTATCGCTCTTAACTTCTGGTGTTGGTTCGGGTTTCTTTTCTTCTGTTGAAGCGACTGATGCATCAGCTTGAGGCTCTGTTTCGGCTGCTTTAGGTTCAACTACGGGTGCAGGCGGGGCCGGTACTTCAATTTTCTCTTCAGCCACCGGCATTGCCAAGCTCACAGCCGCAAAGGCCATGCATAATAATAAGACCTTCATCCTGGAAAGACAAAACATGCTATTAGTGGTTTTTAGAAATAATAACCGAATGATTATCGTTATTCCAAGCGCACGTCTGCAAGTCGTGAGCGTGGTAAGGCCAATGTTACGCGCCGGCCGGTCGCGCCGATTTGATGCAATTTATCTATTAGGTTGAATCATCTAAGGGTCCGCATGCTGGAGACCCCAGTGCCTATATTCTAGTTGATTCGAATTGAATTTAATAAAGATAAGTAGGATGTTAACTATTAGTGAAAGGGGACATAGATTATTACAACTTTCAATGAAAAGTGCTTATGGTATGGTATGGTATCTGGTAGTATGGTATGTATATATGGTATACATGTGTCACATGCACTATTATATATAAAATATTTGCATATAAATAAATATCCAATCGTTTAGCAGAGCAATTTATACACTGTGTAGTTAATAAGATTACATTATCTGTGTGATATTTCTCGTAAAATTATAGACTGTTGTAGATACTATTTTTGTCGTGACTAGCTAAAGATAGGGCATTAAAGCGTTCTCCCTGCTCCTGTAGGAATGTGGTTTGGCGCCGTACTGCAAATAGATTACAGCCTTCGAACCAAGTTATTATTTTAAACCATATAGATGCCAGAGTTCTCATGCTACCATTAACTCTGTAGAAATAACCATAAATTTGTTATACACCATCTATAACTCTAAATATTGCATAGGATATTAAAAAGGATTTATTTATAGTTGTAATAAATATAGCTTACAATATTTAATATGTATAATTGTATTTATGTGATTTCATAGTAAAAATAGTAAAGTGAGATTTGACTTTTTTTGTGTTAGGAGACTTTTTTTTAGTAAAATATCGAGACATTGATCATGAAAGTTAAAAATTTTAGAGAATACTTTATCGTAGATGTGTGTTAGCTATTTAATATGTTTACTGCATGTAATAGACTTCCTAATGCGTGCACTGAACTACGCAGGATACGAAATGCGCGTCAGAATTATGGATGATCCGGCCAGACGTCGACAAAACATTATCTGAATTTAAATTAACTCATTGAATTGAATCGGCAACTAAAATGCGATACATGAGTTCTCTGTGAATGATTCACACGCAGTGCTAATAATCTGCCACTGATTTAATAGTTCCTTTGGATATTTTTATTTAAACATCACATTATGCTTGCACTTTATTTTTTTAATGTAGCCTGGTATGGATATTTTGTTTTTGTTGCGAGATGAGATAGCCCTTTGACTTTTTGTTTGTATCAAGTTCAGTGCGTAACGAAAGCCGGTTTCGTAAGTAACTCGATAGTTACCTGTTATTACGAACATGGATTTTTCTTACTTCACTTGTAAATTTTGTTCATGCCGTTATTTATTTATACGATGTAGACGATCTTATATGGTAATAAGAATGCTTCGACAGTTTTACAGGAGTATATTGTAATAAGGAATTTATTGTTTTACTTATTTTTCGTTTGTAATCATCGATTAATTATAAAATGAGTAGTGTTTCTACGTCTTATCTTTACTTTTCTCCTTAAAAAGATTGTTAAAAGTGACGATAGATACATTCAATATCTATCAGATACAAAGGGGTCATAAGTTTTTCAGATCATAGAAAACTTTAATCAACCTTTAAATACGTAATGGTCATTAAATATTTATGTAATAATAAATTTTTACTGTATTAAGATCAAATAGTTTTCATGTTGAAATAACATCTTAGTTAAATGTCAATTTGAATCACAGATTTCATTAAAAAGTGTTTCGAGTTTATCGTAATAATGATTCTCAGTTATATAAGACTTTGCAATACACTCGGTAAAAAAGAATTCGAGAGATAAGGCGATTGCGAGCATCAATTTCACGAAACTTGTTCCGTCGGCAATGGAGCGCTGCGCAGGGCATTGCCTTCACAGCCTTGTGATGCTGTTTTGATTGCTTTTAATTTCGTGTTATTACTCTTGCAACGGCCGCTAAGCACACGTTTCGGAAATTCCTTATTAATTTTTTATTGCAATCCTGGAATTCCAGTACGTTATCCATGTGTATTGTTATTATAAGAATGAATATATTTAACGGTTTTAATTTACTCATGAGTAAGTCATTGTTATAATTTGTTAGAGCGCAAGTATGATATTAAAATAATGATAACGTGTTCAAAGCATGTAGTAAAAGTTCGATTTTTCTCGTGTAAATCTCTAGTTTATTTCTGTTTTGTATTACACTTTTGTTATAGAGTTTTAGATAGTAAATAATACTGCTAATAGTTATTATTATGATTAGCACTAGTGGAGATGATTAATAAGTCTTCTATTGAGTATATAAATATAAAAGTTGAGTAGGTTTTCAACTATTGTGGTCCGGTGAAGATGGTTACTATATAATACATTAGTGGTTACAGTTTTAATGCATTTCTGCTTACCTCGAGAGAGAGAGATATGATGATAATATATAAACTTGTTATCTGTTTTAATTAATTCTAATGATAGTTGGGAATAGTCAGTAATCCATTGTGGACTTGATTTAAAATCAGTTTTAAAATTTTCCTACAGTTGTGCTTCTGGGAGTAAAATATAACTGACAAATCTTTTAACTGCAACAACCAGAAATGTTTACTCTCTTATATACTCTCTTATATTATAATGTTTCCCTTTTGTCTTTTGTATGTGTCTTATTTTTCTGGAAGGATATCCGCGAATGACCTGAGGGCACGGATTGTCGGCTTCCCACACGATGGGGCAATCTTTCAATTGAAGCATAGCGAATGCTCTTCATTGCGCCAATGAAAAAAATTGCCCCTTGTCAACGGCTACATACATTTTGATGCGAACACAGACTGCGGAATTCCTATGTTATATAGAATTCTGTTATCACTGTCTGTCATTTTATTGCACATGATTTAAAAATAGATGTCGATATTACAGTTAAAGTTTGGTTGCGCTTTTTACCTAACAAAAACAAAGATTTCTGACCTCACAGTAAATAAATAAATACAATTAGTATCTAGTACAAAAAAGACTTCTGCTTAGTATAAAGAACAATAACATTGTCAATGTGTTTGCTTACTCTACTTTCGAGTCCTAATTTCTCATCGATGCCTGCAATAATACTCAACCTGATTTTGTAGGCCTTGTGGTATTATTTAATTATATTGTCCACTATTATGAAATTAACGCCCAGCGTTACGGTCGATCGGGCTTCTTTGCGAAATACACATATTTTACTTGTTTCTCTCTTAAGTTTTATAAGATTTCAACCGTTTTCTTGTATATTTATATTTTAATAGATATTAAATAAGTAATAGCACTCATAAATTTCGATTTCGCGAAAAAGCATTAGTATGATTACCAAAGTCAAAAAGCAAGTTATGGTTACTAAGGGAATTAATTTTAAAATTGTTAAACCACAGTTTTTTTTATTCTATTTATTTAAGGGACTTTTACGTGTGTACGTATGTCAACCCCATCATACCCTTATACAGAAATACCTAACATATTACATATGGTGCCATTGATCTGAAAATGCCAGACGCCTCATCAGATAATAATAGTTCTGTTAAGATTTTGTTAAACATCCCGATGTCAAGTCTGTTCAGAGCAAAGGCACTCACAAACGCCTCTCTCACAGATTCAGATCGGACACATTCCATCAAACCACAGATAAAATTTAAAGGTCGAGTTGAACATATTTTACTATGCATATTAAGGCAAACGTGCTACCGGATAAACTTAGAAATAAGTACACGATAATCGTCTTTGAAATGTAATGCGTTAGTAAGATTTACTAGATGTTAGATTTCATCAAATGTTACGAGGACAGTACTTCAGCAATATGCATCGTAATGACTTTAGTACACTCGTGATATTTATCTACCGAGTGGATTACATCTAAGTTATAAAGTAGGTAACGTGTTAGAGTCTACTTAAATTTACATGTCTTTGTTATTTTTATGCTAGAACAAACAAGATAAGAATAATATGATACGACCTATGTTCCGAGTTTCATTGAAGGATAGAATAAGTAATGAGGTATTTCGGTAGGGAACTGAGGTCAATGATATACGAATAGCTCACAAAATTAGTAAATTTAAGTGATAGTTGTTGTAGTATTGATAATGGCTAGGTACAGATAGGTACTGTTTGAGCAGAGCTGATGAATCGACCAACGTAATTAAGAAATTCCTTACGTGCTGTGGTGAACTGGACCTGAATGCATACGTAATGTCTATCAGTGATTGGAACAGTTGAATATAATGAAAGATTACGCTCAGTGAGGAATGTTAAAAGAATACTAGAATGACGCTATGCCTTAATGAAACCATGTATAAAAAAACGCCATCATAAATCTATACTAATATTATAAAGCTGAAGAGTTTGTATGTTTGTTTGTTTGTTTGAACGCGCTAATCTCAGGAACTACTGGTTCGAATTAAAAAATTCTTTTGGAGTTGAATAGACCATTTATCGAAAAAGGCTTTAAGCTATATAACATCACGATGCAATTTTTAGGAGCGAAGAAATAATGGAAAATGTGAAAAAAACGGGGAAATTTATTCATCCTTGAGGGCTTCCTTTGGGTGCGCTGCAAAAACGGTTCAAGATACCAAAAATATATGTAAGAAAGAATTATTCCTCTTGAAATGATCTAAAAAAATGTCCCCGACAGTATATGTCTATCTTTTAAGATTAAGTCACTAGAACCGTTTTTATGGTAAACAAATTTGGTCGAAATTAATCCATTATTTGTTAAGAGTTGTGTCAACGTAATAATATTAATCTTTATCCAAATAAATGTGTTGTTGATTAAGAGTATTTCATTGTGAACAAAATTGTCTTTGACATCACTTAATTTCAATGAACATCTTAGAAGATATTACAAAACCTTATATAGCAAAACAACGTTTGCCGGATCAGCTAGTATCTTATATGACAAAAATTCTGTGTCTGACAAGTATTGTAAGGCACAATACGGCTGTGAATGACAGACAGAGGCTGATTATTAAAAAAAAATGTATTTGGTTATATCAATACCTACAGGTATTTATATACGGCAAAGGATATGGAATATATCAGTTTTCTGGCATAAAAAACGGTTTCCTTAAATTGAATGGGCAATTTCAAACAATGCTGTATTGTTATCAATAAAGATGATGATCATTTGGTCCCATTATCTGTTTAATCTGTCAAGTACAAACGATTTTAGCAATCATTGTGTCAGACTAAATAAGTATAGTTTTTTATAAGGAGGCACGTTTTATTTGATAACTTAAGTTACTTAATATTTTTTTACCGGTTTCTGTAATTCTTTGTCGTGATATCTTGCTTACAAAATCGTTGAATTTGAATTTATAATTAGCAATTATTTGTTTTATTTTGTTGCGACTAGCAAAAATAATTACATTTGTTTTGTATCATTGGTTTTTGTAAGATATTAAAAATAAAATTCTGATCCTTTTCTTCCCTTTTAGAATTTGAATTTAGGTTTAAGTTTCCATATATTAAATCTTATTTTAAGATTAATTATCGCCACAGTTGCAGGACAAAAGGTGTAATATATGTTTTAACAAAAGGTAAAGTAAATTATATGCCAATATGTTATACGGGTATAATGTTGCGTTTATTATGCTTAATTTACGCATATTGTAATAATTAAAATATATCGTCGCGCGGGATATTGCGGATTTTGGTGTAATCAGAGGTATGTTAGTGTCATTGAGGTATAAATGGCTAGCTATATACTGATATAAAATTAGTTCGTTATGAAAATAACAGTTTCCACACATGTAAAGTCGCGGGGAGTATTTAATTATAAACTTTACGTATTTATATGAAAGTGCGACGTGGGACTTGCGTAAATATCTGTTATTCATTCTCCAAACTTGAAAGTAACTGAGAGATATTATTGTTCAAGCTCTTCCGTGGGCGGAAATACGAGTATACCTGTTTAATGTAACAATTCAACAACAGGATAAACGATATACGAACTTGATAATCTTGAAATTTAATTGCGACGTATTTACCAGCAATTCCTACATCATGCTTGTCATTGTTCTCACGTAAATGCAATTGTAAAAATATGTTAAGTAAAATTATTTAATTTTGTGACGGAAAAATGTATACTAGACCTTTACTTTTATCTAAGCAAGATTAAAAGATAAATGAGTTGATATATAATGATGATAAAGAATGATAAATGATGAGTTGTATGACTTGGTAAATATATTTTTGTAATGACGTTTCATAATTTCACAATGTTTTAAAGTTTTCCATATATTTTTAAACTCATGTTTCTGCAATTTCTGCTGCTTCTAGAAAATGTTTATTTGTTTTTGTATGTGTGTGAGTAAATAAATCTATTGTATATATAACGTGACTAATACTGTTGATCCTGGGAGTAAGGGTGTCATCTTTCAAAATACGAAATGTGGACTCGTAACTGCTTAAAGCCGGAAATTTTCCTCTAATCGGACATCACCTTTAATAGCAAAAAAAACATAGCTTGAACGTTTATATTTAGAGATGAACTTAACGTTGGTAATAAAAAATATCTGTTAATAAGTTACATAGGGGTTACAATTATTCATTCATCACAGTTTTTTTACAACATGGATTGGACAGGTGTAGTCGACAATAATTAAAATAATCACTTGTATACCTATTATAACTTGGCAAAAAGAAAGCCCGCGAAAAGATAAACAGATCGGACCATAAATAGTTGGTCGGAGACGACCAAGAAAAGCCAAACATGTCTGGCTAAAAACAAATAGATGGCAACCCTATTTCTCTGAGCTTTTACAGTTTCAAAGACGAGAGTTTATAATAATTAATCTGCCAATTTTATGGATTTTCTTGGTAACGCAAAAGTAGCTCTATGGGCATGAACCGTGTATTTACAAACTTAACTTAACTTAACTTTTTGAACTTTAACAATAACTTCAGATCACAGTAAAAACTTCGCGAAATAACACCGTGATCTATTGCGTGACCGACGAGTCACATTTAACAAGCAAAGGTTACGAATAGTTACGATTGTCACGTTGTAGTCTCATTCTTTTTAACTATATATTTATAATACTTACTTATGTATACATATGGTGAAAAAAATAATAAGCAATTGCAGAATACTCAAAGAGGTTTATCTATATCTTTATATATTTACGTAATGAATGCGAAAACTAAACTAATTGTATTTTTAAAATTATTTTACACAACATATGCGAAAGTGTAAAAATGTTAGGTAGAATTGTGAAGCTAATTAAAAAAAAACCTTGATCACATACGTATCATTGAAATAATAATACTGTCTGTTTTTTATGGTGTTTCAACAGTATGATCACACCGCATTAATGGCGTGTAGAGTACCATACTGTCTTAAAAATGACGGCGACCAGGAAGAAACGAGAATACATTGATAGTCTTCGTCATAATGTTAGCGTGAATATACAATGACATATACCTTGGAAGGTAATTCTGAAACTTGATAGTAAGCCTACATTTTTGTTGCCAATTTCATCATTGAATCTTGCATTGTGTTCCTTTTCTAGATTGTAACAAATATTTGCTACACGTCGCGAAGGCCATCTATAACTGACGCATTATTATTTTTAATAACAGTAATATATATATATATATATATGCTGTGCTAGGTTTTATCCAGAAAGAAGAGTAAGGAGTTGTATGCGGTATTGCTATTTATATTCCTAAACCATCGTATATCTAAATATTGCCAAAACGGTCAGCTAGCCTTAAAACATAAATTTTAGTCTTTGGACCTTAACAAAGTTTCGACAGGGAATTTTTCATATACATAAAAGTTCTTGCAACGACTAATATTTTATAAATGCTAATAGGTGATGGATATGAAGATTTATTCTATGATTCGGTAAACAATAATTGATTGTATCATATCCGATTGTAATTTGTACGGAAGTGTGTCCAATACGTAAACAATTTATAAATCTTTAGTAAAATATTGTACTTGTATTATTATAATATGTACTGACAGGTGGATGTCTGTTACATTTACAAGTAAGACGTGAGGCGTAACAGTTATTGATACTTGTATGAAATATTATTATAATTATACACTGTGTTAATTGCTACATTTTAAATATTTATATGTTGTTTAATATGATGAATGATTATTTGCATTGAATCATCTCAAAACTTTATTGTATGTAGTCTGAATTGTACGGAGTTTATGTTAGTAAAAATCTATACAATTCGTTATTTGGACATGGAAATTAATTCGGCACGTTTTGTACCTAAGAATTCAATACTTTGGCTTAAGATCTAAGTGGCTAGTGTAGACAAGGTTAAGCTAGGTTAAGTTGTTAGCCGGACAGTAGACTTAAGGAATCTGTTGCCCGAATGAGAGAGGTTTTGGAGAGGTGGGCTCTTTACTCACACCCCTCCCAAAGAGGTAGCCTCAACAAGACTTCGCACTCCGGGCGTCTGGATGAATTTGGTTTCCCTGGCCCGGGTGGAGCGATTAGAGGGACACCACGGGAGTTTTAAGTCAGTAGAAATCAAAACACACCGGGGTCGCCACCCTGAAGTCAGGCTTAACAGTCGTTTGCAGGGTTTTCCTCCGGGATACCACAAAATAAAAAGGTTAAGTTGTTAGGGTGTTTCCAATTAGCAGCTTGCGCCTGATTTTAAAATTATAAGAAGACTGATTGGCGTTTCCGTAAATTTCTTTCTTTATCTGAAAAATTGGTATTGTAAAGTTTAATAGAAAATCGAGTGGTGCTAACTATTGAATACTGTTTTTAAGTAACTGTTGTTTGATAAAAGAGTTTTGGGAATGAATATTGATATCAAATAGAGGAAACTAATTATAATCTTTCGATAATATTATCCTCTCCACTTAGCCAATAATTTTATTTCTTATAAAAAAGATGTAATGAAATATTAAAGCGCAAACAATGCAAGATATGTACGAATCGTTTGTACCTATCGCTATTACGAGTATGTTTATTTATACTCGCGAATTTCGTATTCACAACGTCTAAAAATCGTGTCTTGAATTGATAGTCCTTACAATCAACAACGAGATGGTACCAGCTCAGTTATTTACATTTTCGATTGTTTTATTCGTATCGGAAAATCCGGACGGCCTGGAATATATATTTTTTTAAATCACGTGTTGCTTTCTGCAAAAATACTAGGGCCATCGGATAAATACTTTAGTAATCCACTTTCTATTAATCCAATGACCGTATTCGATCTGTGATGATTCTATATTTACTTTAGGTCCGATGTTATGTATTTTAATCTAGGTTGCCTAGTAAGGTTTTTTTATTAAGAATGACAGCATTTATATGTTGTTTTATTAATACCGTTCGTACACAATACTTTAAGTGTTAATGTAATATTTATAAAATAACTATTTATTAAAAATATTATGATTTTATTGCTGTACCTGATTCTGTGCATTTTAAATTGGCCTAATGAAAAGGTTTCACGGTATCTTTTATACTTTCCAATATCTTATATAAATATTAGTTCAAGGGGTCAAAGCCCACTAACATAGATTGATCAATTCCGTGACACTCTGAACAAAAATTTACATGATGCTATCCACAATAGCAAGAATAGAGAGAAGTGGCGTTTCACCATACGAGTACGACATTTGACATTCTAGGGGGATTCACGAACTCTAGCATCGAGAAAAGAGATGCCAGGACGAAGTGGATATATTATAAAATTTGTTATTTATGCCGCCTAGTTAATATTTTTTAGGGAACAATATTAAATTAATAAAATAAAATAGCGAGGTCATCGTGTCAACTTGGGGGTCGTCTTTGAGAGGTCTATAACTTCGAAAAAATGTAAAATAACGCCTTTAAATTAGACGTAGTATTAGTATGTAAATATTTGGCCCAAAATAACAAAAAAGAAATTACAAAATCTCAGGGGTATAAAGGGGTAAAGTTTTTTTTATACTGTCTAGTTGTTTGGTAAATTAAAAATATTGCGTACTTGTCCTTAATAATATATTTTAAGATGCAAATAACATAACTGTTTACTTACTAAATAACATAACTGTTAACTTTAACTGTTGCCAAATCTTTATGAAATACTTTTGATAATTTATTGTTATTTAATGGTGTAATTCAGTCCGCACATTCACAGACACATACCTGTTTACAGTCGATTATTTTACTAGTAATGGGACCATCGACTCTCTGTATTGACAATGACATCTTAATCTCATTTATCAAGTTGAAATGGCAATATGATAACATGAAATATCATAACAAGGTCGTGGGAGCTTTACTACACTACAATAGACTTATGAAGCAATCACTGCAATGTATAAAGATGATGAAGTTGCACTTGATGGCTGACACAAAGTATTGTTTCAAAGAATTATTGTAATTTATACTATGAAAGTAAGCAAAACAGTTACGAATAATTAACTATATATTTTTGATAAACAAGAAAAAATAAAATAGGGAACTTTGTCCAAAAGCGTCACTGTTTGTCTAGGTTACTAAAAATTATGTTTTCAAATGTTAGAAAACGTTGGCAAACAAATTGCATAACGGAAAGTTAGTATAACTGTTGATTTATCTTCGATAATATATTATTGACACGTTTAATATCACAGGTCAAATTAAAGATATGATTTTTTTTTGGTTTTATTATAATAAATTGGGAATTACCAATTGTTGGAATTTTTCACTTTACGTCTCTTTGTAAAAGAGTATACAACTAAATGAGGAGATTTTTTTATTTAATTATAGCCGTAAGTTATGTAAACCTGTATGACTTTATTATTTGTTAGGATGACCTCTTTAATGTAAGTGACAAATGTCGATGGATTAATAAAAATACACTTCGATTCGTAAGTAAGGCTACATAAAAACTTAACAAAACAGTTATGTTTATAGCTTACGAAACATTTACTCGTTGAGAAATATAAAATGTCAATGAATACTTAAGTACTAAATTCAAATTTTTTTAGAATTGTATACTGTTACATCAAAAATAAATAAACGTATAACGATTAATGTATCTATTTTGTAGAAATAATGGGTTTATTTCTAATTATTGTAAACAATATCTATAGTTTTACTCTTCCCATTCTCATATTTTAACCAAGCATAGAATTTTAGTTTATAACGCCCTGACATGGTAAATATGTACAGAAATTACTTGGCCTTAATTAGTTACAATTCAGGACACCTTTCATACACAAACAATTATTTCCTAAACCAAGCAGTAATTTTATAAAATCACTCGTCAAACCTTTTGTGTTAAGGGTAATAATTTTATTGTTTCTAATAAACTAAAGAGTTATAGGTATCAGAAATTTTTCAATATATTGACATATTTACTTATGAAAAAAGTCTACAAATAGAAGAATAACTTCACATTTTCAACTTTATTTATCCACAAATACCAAGATTGGCCTTGCTCGTCCGAAATAATTATATATGCTACTTGCAGCTATGTTTGTGGCTTAACATCCATGATCCATGGAAATTGTGATCATTATCTCGAACTGAGCAGGCTGCCTTGTCTAGCGTTCCTAACTGCCCACTTTGCTTTATGCAAGTCGCTACTTCTCTAATAGGGTAACAATGTGTTTCCGCGGATACTTCCGTGCCTGAGAACTATGAATTTAATAGTGATAGTTTATATTCGTAGTCACGTGCCACGGAAATTTACTGCGTAAATGTTATTATTATTCTTTTGTAAACAATAGCTGACAATATGGCAAGCATATGTGACGCATGATCACAAACTTATGGAAAGTTGGCTGTGATAGGCAAAGACCTAATTAAATAGCCTATTGTTTATATAAATTTCGCTATTTTTGTCTATCTTTTATATGTTTAAGCACGTCTTAATTATTATTTTGTATCGTTTCGATATCTAAACGCGATCGTTCAGGGTTGAGTCATGAAAATGATTTGTTTTTTTGCTTGCGTATTTTCGCTAAGCGGTTTGGATGGTGAGGTGTTTTTATCGTAGTTTTGATTCGCTTCAGTCCGTTAGCAGGGTCACGAATAACGATTTATTGTGACTAATTTAGTCGTTTTAGAAGCGGTTTAATTATATAATTTATTTCTTTTTTTTATCGGCCCCTTTTAAGACAGACTTCTTTTATTTTTGCGTGTGGCAAATCGATGATAAGCCAATTGTTGAATCAAAATATATCGAGCTTGAATTTAAGCTATTTCGTTATTTTATCACAAATGGGAGTTAGTTTTGAAATTATTTTTTATTTATTTTGTAATTAATTTAGAAAACACAATATAGGTCGTTTAATAAGAAGATATTCAACGTCGTTGTATATTTATAACTACTTTAATTCAAAAAGTATGTAAACGTATTTGCACGGTTTGTTGTTAATCTCTAATAAACATAGTGAATTATTATGTTTGATACATACAGTAATGTAGCTATGTAGTATATTGTAAGCGTTTCAGTCGTCAATTTAAAAGCAGCGCATCGATGAAAAATCAATTTGCTTCGGATTTGTCTCGGATGACGGTTCGGCACATGTTTTTTAGATATCGCAAGGTTTATTACAGGAAATTAATTAGGAATTTCATATGATTGTTTTAATATAAAAAAATTTATCTGTGCTGTTTATTAATCTACCGTATTTTTTTGTATAATGTAATACTTTAATTGTTTATGTCTAGTATCAGAATTTATAAAATAATATACACTTCTCTCAAAAAATTAAATGCAGATTTTATAACAGATATGTATTAAAAGTTATTAATTACATATTTAGTTGTTAATGATATAAACTTAGAAAATATTGATTGACAATATTAAGATCGATACTGGTGTATTATAAAGTGGGTTTAGGTTTTTAGAAGTTAATAATAGTGTGATTTGGATAAATAATTGGTAGAGTTGTATTAAATATTAACTTCATTAAAATTTTTATGATGATCTAGTTAAATAAATAAGAATATACTTTAATATGCACTGGCTTTGAAACTGCCAGATTAAACTATGTAAAGTACAAAGGAAAGTATATTGAACTCAAAGTATTAACATAATTTTGGCAATACAATATCTTTCTCGAAGGAGAAGATTGTTTACACGAAATCATTGGAGCGTACGTAAATTGCAAATCCTCCGCGACGTGTTCAAGTTGTTTCCACTGTCCCACGAACCTGATTTATCCTGGCTACCCTAGCGTGAATAATTTTACTGTCGTGCTTATTTTATTTCAGTACGGGTTGTATTACTGTAGAAATTTTAGATTGAACTCTTGCTTATTTAAATTAATTAAATGTATTATCAATATTTAGCGTAGGGACATAACTTATTGTATTTATTTTATATTTAATTTAACAAATTTCTTTTTTTATTTAACTTAAAATTTACAATGTATTTTTAATAGATTTTCTTAGACGTAGTGTTTTAGAATGCACTAGAATTATTTTAATTTAAGTTTTCTCTCGGTGTTGTTTATATAAATATTAAAATAATTTTATAATATTATCATATAAGTGTATTTAAAAAAAATAGATATATAAAAATATGTATAAGTAAATATAGAAAGATGATATTTTCAAATTTATAAATATTGTTTATTCGGGATAATGTATTGTATATAGTAAATATTTTTTATACTTACGTAAAATTTCGGTCCTGTGACGTAAATGTTAAGTTTTGAAAAGGTTTCAAGCACTGACACAACTATTAAAAAATGTTTGTTTGGAATGTGCGATCGCAGTGACGGCCAGCAATGTATTGGTGGTGGTTTGATAATGTCCGTGTTTATATAGCGGGTGCAGGCGCGTTGACACCGTAAGTGCCTGCGTATGACCATCTCAGCCATGGAAGCTCTGCCACTGCGGTACTGCTTGCATCTTTGTTGTTATTTTTCAATATCTTATTTTATGTTATATTTAAATAGAATAGTCCAGCCAAAATTGTTAAAGTATGTTTTGAGTTTAGTTACTTTTCTAAAAACGATTCAGTAGATTGGTGAATACACTTTTGTTAAATATTTCGGAATAACAGAATTTAATTCGGAAATTTTTATGATAAAGTAATTTAACGACCTAATATCTTACTCGGTAGGCCCCTGCCTGCGGCTTTAAAGATTCTGGTGTCAAATCCTATTATCCTATTTGTAGAGTATGTACGTGAATTTTAGTAAGTATATTCTATTGAATTTGAATATAGTCTAAGCAAAGTTAAAGTTGCGTCTATAAATCTCAGCCTTAGTTTCAACCCGTAGGTCCCCAAATATTTATGACATGAGGGTAGAGAACCTACGATCTATCATATCGAGGGGTGAAAGGCTAATTAGTTTAAGCGTCATTTTTTGGTACAATTATATTTTGCGTTTTTCATCATTAACATGACTGCGTTTTATTTATTTTAATAGGCTTTCAAACAGAGTTCATATACATTCACAAATAATAATAGAAAACATGCCTTATACCGGAGATGGGCAAAATGTAATCTGATTAATGATGAACGATTACAAAATGTAGTCGTAATTTTAATTTTCTTGCTCTCTAATCATGATTAAATCCATTTAAACATTAAGAAATCATAAATGTGTATACAATTTGGGATTTTGTAATGTTTAAAACATAAATGAGCAAAATGCAGTCATATTAATGGTAATAAACGTAAAATGTAATCCTTAATCATTTTCATTAATCTGATTACATTTTGCCCATCTATGTATAGTAATATTACTGACAATACTGATTCCGAAAATATATAGATTATATTTTCGGAATCAGCGTTTTTTACCGATTCCAAATATATATTCATATATTACTATATCACTAAAAAATGTCGCTTAAACCATATAGCCTTTCACCCCTCGATATATATCAGAAGTCTATAATTCGATCGCTGCTATAAATGGTTAAAATAAAAATTATTTTAAAACATTAATTATTTCATATAGTACGTATTTAGTTTGTTTCCGTCAATGAGATATTGTTGCTAAAAACTAAGAATACTAATAACGTCATTTAATAATATTGCTTTAAAAAATGAATAAAACCAAAGCTGTTAACATTTCTTAGATTATTATTTGACATGTATAAACTTTTAGCCTTAAGTGACTAATTATATAGAAATAAGAGACTAAAATATTGATTTATGTGAAAAACTTGTTGTTTTAAGCGTGCATTATCTTTGTTTCTATTATTCTTCTTTAAGAACTTTAAGTAATTGACTGCAAACAAAATTAATTGCAGACGAAACCCGTCGATTTAATCTTCGTAGCATTTCCTAATAGGCTAAATTGGTCTAGCACATAAGCTACTTTTAGTCTGAGGGGAATTGCTATAAATAAAAAAGTTTTTAAAAATCTAGTTTCGATCTAATCTCAATCTCACATGTAATAAAATGGACGTTATTTTATGAAGAAAAAGTAAAATACGATATATATTAAGCTAAAAATATATAATATTCCTGGCTGATCCGGCCTGGTATTGCCCTAGAGTTATTTACACGCAAAACTCATGCAATTTCAACTAATTTTTCAACCTCAAAATTACTGTTTTAGAGATGGAATATCAAAAAATCCGCCCTTATTGGGCGCCTATGTTATAAAAAGAACGCAATGTAAAAATTTAATGTTTCTAGTGTTGGTAGTTAAGGCAAGTGTTTATACAACTAAAAAAGAAATACAAAATTAATAAACAAATTAAAAATGGATTACATATTTTCAGGGTTCTACGGCCAATTTAATCATAGTCCCCTTGTACTTTAAAAACTGTATATATTATTTTTTAAAATACAAAAGGACTTTGTTGAATTTTGCCGCAATACCAGAATGTGTAATTTATCTAATAATTAAGTCTATTTTTTATTTTATTTGTATGAAATTGCTATAACAAGTTTAATGATGTATTGACCAAAATTTCAAAGTATACACTTTTTGTAATAATATGAATACCCGAAGTGTTCGATGCAAAGAAGATTTAAAGAACATTTTTAACGGTTAGAAATGTACTGTAACAAGTAATTATCCATTGATATGATTTTGAAGCATTCTGTCTCAAACAATAAAATATTAAACAAGAACAATCCACTGTTTGTGCGTTAAGTAAAAAAGAAACAAAATTTTGAACAGTCATCAGCTATTGAGCGGTATTTTAATTACTCCTATATTAAGCGCTAAAAAAACAATACAAGTACTACAATAATTTTTCTTCCTAAAGCAAATTCTTAAGATTTTTTTACACTGGCTTGACAAAGTGACTACAGTGCACTTGATGGTAAGTAGTATGTAGTCCAAAAACGAAAGCGACTATCAAAGGATGAAAATCCGTTGATAGTCTGCCGACGTCATGGCAGCGCACATATATCACAACTGAAAGTCTCTAGGTATATGAGTTACTGGATATACACCAGCTGATCCCGAAACGCGACAGGCCAAAGCGAGTCACTATGACGGTCTTTACACTTATGTACTGTGGTCATGACTCAGTTCGGGCAATCGGCCTACCACCATACTAGATCAAATTCTCGTCCGTCGTTGTTGGGAACAAAGGTGTGGAATATCTCACTCTGAATTCGTAAAATGACAAGATGTCCGTTTGCACGATATAGGACGCTGAGGATGTTTTACATGTATATATGCGAACCGATATGTTTTGTAATAAAAGCTAGAGGAAGAGTCTGTAACTAAATACAGCGAATAGATGTTACACGTAATTTTTAGTGTTTTTTACTGTAAGAATGTAAACGATTTCCTGCATGCTTTTCGGAGTTACATATCTACGTTAGTCATAGATATGTACTAATTACAAAATCTGGTCATTAATCCTAGAACATTTTGGTTGGTCTATGTTTGCGTGATTGAAATGTAAATTAACTCGAAAACCAAAAAATATTCAAGGAAGTGTTTAGATTTTTAAAAATTGTGGGATTATATAGTGTACCACTTCAATATATTGATCTTATGCTGGTAGGAAATTAATTTTTGCCACATAAAAATAGTCTTGAATAGGTCAAGTGCTTGCCAGAATACACAGTGTAAAAAGTTCCGTAGTTTAAGTGGTTACATGTTTTCTTTAGATTATGGTCATGAATAAGTTACAGAGAGTATATGGCATTTTAATTTAATGGTAAAGTATAGTCGAATATTGTCAGCAAATTTATAACGCATAATATAAGGTACAATTCGGATCCAACAGTCACTGCTCGGCTGTAGTGACGTAGCAGTGGCTGGCAGGTCGCGATGTATCACTCTGTATGCATTTATATGGAAAGGCGTCCGATATAGCTGCGCAGCGCTGTCAGGCGGCGTGAACGTGACAGTGCGTGCATAGCTGCGTACTCCGGACGCCTTTCCATATAAATACATTCATCATCGCTGCTGGGTCATCGAAATACACTTCATACAAAGATTCGACACAGTGACCGCATCACACCTGATGGTAACCAAGGTGCAGTCCAAAAAATTACTATCGTTAACTGACGACCAAAACTTAATATTTTATAGAATTTTATTTAAAACGAAATCATCGGTCACGGCACTTCTCGTTCCTTGGGGGTTCGCTGCTGTTCCTCCACTGCTCTGTACTTTATACCAAACGCGATGTAGTGTTTATGTTGAGCCAGTATAAAAAAAAACTTTGTAAACGTTACAAATATTTATTACAATTTTAATTTTATAGTACGGTCCCGTGGCATGTACAGACGAACAAGAAAAACCATAAAAAATTATTTTTAATACGAGGTCCTAAAAAATATGTACCCTTTACCGAGAAACTTAAATGATAAAAAACTGCTCGCATTTTCTAGAAATCGAACTCAAACGTTGCAGATAAATACGCTTCTTCCAAACATAAATAAATATGTATGAAAATGAGTGGCTTTAACTTTTTAATGTCGATCAGTGAGTTTACACACGAATGAAACTGTCTGCTGTCTGTATCACTTAATGGAACCTGTGTGTTATGAATATTATGGAAAACTTATTAAAATTAACCTCTATATTGGTTCAGTTCAGGTCGTGCATCTTCAGATCTAGAGCCTTCCATTTAGGCTTAACTTTGAAATTTGGCATAAACTTTTAATAGCATTAAAATTTTACTTAGCTGGAACTTTATTGTTTATTTAAAATATTAGGTGCCTATCGTCAGTATTCAGGTATGCTCCTTAGACCCCTTTAAACATTAATTGAAGATTTAAAAGTGTTTAGATCGCTTTTAAATTTAAAAGGCGTTGGTCTATGTCAAAGCTATTTGGGATGTCAACATTGGTCATGTAATTTCATAATGCACTATTTGCCTCTTCACTGGATATATTATCACCAATTAATAATAATATTGGTTATGGAAAATTGTGAAAGGATAAGTATTGTATTGGTTAAAGCCAAGAATATTTAGCGTTACTTGCACATCTAATGGACGAAGGAAGAATTGTTTATTATAATCACTAATACTATTACAACACTATAGCCTTTTCGAGGAAAGCCAGATGCATTAGTAGATGTAGTTAGATGGTGTTGGTGTCGATAATAAAGAATGTAGTAATTTAATTATACAAAAGAGAATTCTGTTTACGGATATGGATGTGGGTAAAGGAAACCTGAAGGTTTCTACATTGACGAGGACTGTCAGCCATAACAATCCACAGTTTCTCCGCGTTCTGCCGGTCAGGTACGAGTTTAAGACTAGGCGCTGTCTTCCCGGTGACCTCTGCAAAAGAGTGGGAATCCGTTTCGCATATGGCAAAACAAACGTAATGTTACTCAAAATTAACTACTGCGCAATACGTCATAGAACCCAACTTGCAGCCTGTATACATCACGGCGTTTTATCGAAAGAGCGCACCACCCTTTGTTTTTTGTTAACCCAGAGGAAATCCCTAAGGGACCATCAGGAGAGTGGTGAGGGCCACTCCCCCGGTGTGCCGGACTTGCACCGGCTAAAACCTCTGGGGTGCTTCTTCAGTCGCGTATGCACCAGCCCCCGATTGCAACGAGGACTTCAAAAGTGACTGGTGCGCGATTAGCTCTGTGGGCTACTCCACAATCGGGAGGTGGGAACCCCTCTACCACCGCCTAGTGGTGCGTTAGAGCACACACGCCACCGCTGTAGCTTTCATAACAGGCAACGGCCAAAGAGCACACCACCCCGTTCTATTGACTTGTATATATTATTATTAACATATTTCACATGAAGCTTTATTCACTGCGAAGCATGCTGTGTGTATTAGTTATTAAACTCTAAAGTAGCAAGGGAAATATTTCAACCAACGTGAGTATGGTAGGTTAATTTTATTTACATTTTTAACCGACTGTATAACTTTTTTAATGTATTCCTATAACTATAATATACCTATAACTATAGTATACCTATAACTCCGTCATTTATTGACCAATTCGGAGAGTGCTTTTTGTCATGATAAAATATGTTTAATATTTGATTTTTTATACAGATCTAAAACCCGACGAGATCACGACCATATTTGACAGAAAGCTTGTTATAGTAATACGAATTATATTTTTACGAATAACTTTATTACATCTATTTTTCTAGATACGATTATTTCCCTATAGGGAGGGAATTCATTGATATTTATATCTTACTGCGATGTATAAATATAACTATGTTGTTGTCTGATCGAGCTATTAGATTTTATACATTATTTGTAATGTACCTCTAGTAATCACAAAAAGAAAACTTGGCGCAATATACACGGAACGCGGATCCGTAGGTAATTATCCACAATATATCAGATAACCCAAGTAACATTTTAATACTAAATGCTAGAGACATTTTTTAGACTTTTTTACAATTTAATACGATATGATGATACATTTTCGAATAATGACACATGTTCAAAGGAATGTTTTAATGAACTTAGTAATCTAGTCGTTTCCACTTATTTTGTTATAAAACATAAACTTTATGTTGAATAACCTTGAGTAGCGGTTGTTTAATCGAAGGTCGAATCTTCATGAATTGATGGTAAAGCGAGTTGTCTAATAACATTGCATTCTACACACTAAGATTTATGTGCGGAATGTTTCGTTTTGATTGTTTACGTAAAATTATTCGAACGCTTTAGATATTACTTCGATAGTAGTTTTGTTACAGATGTTTTTTATAGCAAAAAGTACCGTTGAAGCAGTGTTTTGTACTGTTTAGTTCAAGTCCAGATTTCGATTCGTCTATTTGATTTTTTTTTGGAAAATAAAAACTCTATACAATTTGACATTTTGAATGTAAATTGTAGCGAAAAGTAAATATTTTTAAAAATTATACTTAAATTTTAATTTTGTATAGAGGGATTGAGAAATAAATATACACATCAACAAAATGTAAGATTCAGCCCGTAAAAAAAAAAAACGTTTTCTTATAAAACTACTTGAAATAATGTACTGACCACTTATAACTTAAAAAAGTTCGTGATATTCCGAAATAATATTCTGAATTTAACTTTTTATTAAAGTTATCTTCAATGTTTGCGTAAATTTGCGATAAAATGTTGTTGCGATTATTGTAACTGTTTCATTTTTTTTTACTTTTTACTCAGCTTTGTTCAACATTAATAAAATTTTATTTTAAATTACCAACAAACATAAAATTACGCTTCAAATTTTATGACATTGTTAATTTAAAAAAAAAAGAGAAATATTTTTTTTAGGTGGCATTAAAGTGTGTCTGAGTTTTAGACTTTGTTGATGTGTTTATATGCTGTTGTAGGTTTTTTGTACCTTTTTAAGACCTACTGTGCCGCATATGACTTTTAAATAAACTCTTAGGACTTAGTGCACGCTATAAACTTCCAGATTCTCTACTATTTCTAAAAGTAATTAAACTAACAAACCATCTGAAATAAATGTCCTTAAAGATGATGAAAACTTAATTAAGGAATATTGTATGGCTTAAAAGATATGAGTGTGTGGATAGGCGGAAATTGAACGAAAACGTTAACATCTGACCAATCACATCGAACTTTGGTCGCACTGTGTTGCATCGTGTATTTCCGTTGCTATATATTGCGTTTTTAAATAATTGAAATTACGCTTGTATGATCACCAACTTTACTCCTGAATATGAAAAAGTGTTTAAACTTATAAGTTTTACGATTCCTCAAAACAATAATAACTCAAGCCTTACTATAGAACGGATAAACCGCTGGAGGTATAATATCTTGCCCTTTCGTTACTTGCGCAAATGTCGCGCCAATACGCCCCGTAGATATCTTACTTTTCAGCGGCTAAAAGGTTGCAAGAATACTTTTCTGAAGCAAATCACTCGGTGTGATGATTAAAACAAAATATTCCCAAGTTAGTCTAACTAAACTGAACAATTTCTTTTTAAACCAATAATACAAACTCGTTCTCCACGTTGCCTTCTAACCTTGACACCTCCAGTAATGTGAAAGTTAGGTATGTTTAGAACTACCGTTTATCACTGTTAACTCTTAAGTAATGTTACGTGTCTTTTTACGACATCTCGGGCAATGTTCGACCATAAAATGCCACCCATACTAACTTTATGAAGAAAGGTCATTTCACGTATAAACCTGTTATTTATTTAGATTGGATTTATACTGCACGTTTTACTCTGTTGTCTTTATTATATTTTTTTTTTTATTTATAGGCGGACGCTTGACGTCAATTACACCTGGTGGAAAGTGAAATTGAATTCGATGATGAAATGCGTCCGCCCAACAAATGCCTATTCAATCTTCTCTTAAAGACTCAGGTTATAAGATCGCAGAAATATGGTCGCTGGAAACATATTCCACTCCTTAGCTGTTCGCATGATGAACGTAGAAGCGAATCTTTTCCTGCGGATATAAGAAACATCCACCACATACGGATGGTATCCAACACGATGTCTAGTGGTTTTATGATGGAATGGGGTTAGTGGGATCAAAGAATGTAGCTCTTGAGATCACTCTTTACTTTGTAATTGGTAAAAGACTATGAGGTAGGCGTCTCTACGTCGATGCTCGATGCTCTGCATATATCCTGTATTTGTGTCTGTTCTGGTACCAACAAAAAAGATATTTCATTGTGATACATTTCGCGCGTTAACGCATATCGCGGTATCTATTACTTGTTGCGCTACTGTTATTAATGTATGTCGACGCATCAACGGGAGCAGGCAGCTCACTGCTGCTGCTTTCTTTGAGATATCCTCTGTAGTATTTGCGAGTGTATGTACAATGGGGATAACGACGCCCCATGTATACGGGTAGTGCACGCGACAGTATTATAAACCGCAGTTTAGAGCTAAGGTATCTATATTCTACTACTGGGTGCTAGCAAATGACATCAAAGCACTTTTGTACGGTAGTATAGTGCATCGCCTTTACAGGCTATTTCTACTAAGAGGTTGTCCATCAAATACATTAACTTTGCGTTCACTGCAATATCATTAATACAGTAAGTTTATGAGGTGGTAACTTCCATAATCTGTACTAGAATAAATTGTGACCACAATAGATAAAGTAATATTCGATTATCGATATGGAATTTATCGATCCTATATTTTACACTTTTCTACTAGCGTTATCATTGATCAAAAGTTCTTAACATGGCGCTCAGGCAGTGACGTGCATAGGATACTAGGACAGGGTAGGCAGAATTCGTGTAATAATAATTAATAAATGATTCGTTAATTTGAATATTATATTATGATATTAAATATTACATTGCTTTCATAGGAAAGATAGATGTCTTGAATATAGAATAGATATTAATATAAATGGTTCCTTTATTTTTTGTTTTATTTTAAGCAATTTATTTCAGACTTATTTATCGTAAGGGCATGCAATGCTTTCATGCATCTATGAAATGAACGCTACTGCGCTCCGGCTATTTCTCGTCATAGGCACTCGTTTTAGAATGTTGTGTTTCGGGATCATCTCGTATATTTACAGCCTATATATCTAGGTACTTTCTGTCATGGTATATTCAGATCTATAACGAAGACTATCAATAGACTCTCAGCTTTTGGCTGTCACCGACGTTCTTGGACTGCATTTTACTAACATTTGCGCTGTCACTTCATCGAGCCGCTATATAAAAAAAATACGTTCAAAGGTATTATCATGTGGTAAATTATGATTAATTTCAATACGGTAACCCTTAGTTATTCTTAAAGAAAACTTTTTACCACTGACTAAAATCAAGTAGCGATACTTTTTTTTTACAAAGCTTTGAATGCTTTGGCTTTTTTTTATGGTTTACAGACAAACACTTGTCAATTACTCCTAGAGGAAGTGAAAGATAAAGCCGATGACGGATCGGTTATATTATAATATAAAAATTGTTAAATTATGTTTAATTCCATAGTATTTCCTCAAAATCTTAACTATACTTTATACGGTTTACTTCGTTAATAACGTGGAACTAATTGGCTATTGTTTATTCAAATAAAGTTTTGTAGAAACCACAAATGTAAACAAAAAATTTAACTCCCATAGCACAAGGTGACTTCATTTTTGTAACGATTTGTTGTTCACGCAGGATTAACACTTCGCGGTTCGCAAACGCATTTTAAGTTGATTAACAAAAAAAGAAAAAACTCCAAAAATCCCTAATTAATAATGAAACAATTTTTTTGTCTGTATTAAAAACGATGGTTATTCTATGTTCCGTGTCTGAGTAATATCTTAGCTCAATCAGCGGATATCGTTTTTGAATGGACATTAAATGATTTTTGTAAATTATTAATGACAGTTAATGTATAATGGTATTAAAAATTTACCATTAGATATATACGTTCAATACACTATCGCTGCGACTACCGATGGGTTTTTCTTTAATCCGGGCAGTAGACTTGTGGGAGTCTGCTGCCCGGATGAGAGGGAGGCGGTGCGCAGTGTCCGGCGCGCCGCCTGAGAGATAGGTTTTAGAGGGCTAAGCGCTTTACTCCTACCCCTCCCAGAGAGGCAGCCTCAACAAGGCATTTCGCTCCCCGGGCGTCTGGACGAATTTGGTTTTCTAGGCTCGGGTGGAGCGATTAGAGGGATGCCCCGGGGGTTTTTATTCAGTAGGAGTCTGACACACCGGGGTCGCTGCTCTCACAGCGGCCCTGATAGTCCTATGTAGGATTTTACCCCCGGAACACAAAAAAGGGTTTTTCTTTACTGTTGATAGTGGTTGCCGTTTTTTGGACTGCACCATCCTTACCATTAGATTTGGTGTGGTCGCTATGCCAAATCAGGATAAAAAACATGTCACTAATGGTAAGACTGGTCTATAAACTAAAGGTTGACCAGCAAGCTTTGGAGTTTTGAGCAGAGTATGCTCGGAGTATCTCTGAACGATAGGAGTCGTAATAAGATAATTAGACAGAACTAAAGTGACCCGTGTAGCTAACAGAGGAAGCAAGCTAAAGCGGTAGTTCACTGGTCATATAATATTTGTCCAAGAAAAGATAGCAGTAGGGGTAAATGCGCTCTGAAGTAAATACCGAAGAGTCTCGGCAAACATAGACGCCTAGAAAGAAGGCGGACTGACGGCTTAGGACACTGGGTATTTATGAATGCGAACAGCCCAGTACATACATAGATCATTGGGGAGATTTAGTAGAAATCTCCCCAAACGTTGAAATGATCGTATTTTCTTTATATTATAGTGTTTAATTGTTGTCTTAGTGAACTATGATATTCAAAGGATTATCAGTCCAGCTATTAGGCTGAAACTTTAAGTTTCCTTAGGCTTTACTAAAACATTACAATTTATATTACTCAGTGAATGTCAAAAGATTTGGTAAGTCACCGATTTTATTAACATGGATTTGGCTCTGCGAATACTATGACTATAATCAAGTTCCTTTTTGTCAAAACGAATTTATTTTTTGAGAACTTAGCTAAGCAAAGTCGAAATAGCGTCTTTAAATCTCAGCCATAGAACCATATTACAAGACCATTACCAACAGTAATGAGATACGATTGAATGAAACGATAATCATTGATGAGATGATATCGGGGGGTGAAAGGCTATTTGGTTTAAGTGAAATTTTTTGGTAATATAGTAATATATATATTTTCGGAATCAGCTAAAACCTGCTAAAGTTTTCTATGGAAAGAAAATAAAAATTAGTCAAGGCTACGAGTCGATGATAGTAATTTATAGAACACCAACAAGACATTAATAGTAATAATAATACATTTGGAACATTTAAATATTTTATTACTTTTTTTACGTTTTCATTGAACGTAATGGTTATAAAGTCTATTATGCAAATATTTTATTCATTAAAAATACAATTTTGACAATGTAAAGACAGATAATCACAACAGATAAAATTATAAATTTGTATAATAAAAGATTTTTTCTTGTACACTTCTCATATTGTTTACTGCGAATTTTTCCTAAGATAAACGCGAAATTATTCCTAGTCTCCACTAAAATAATTACTGTGCCATTATGTTAACTGATTACAATTATTGAACATTTTCAGTTAAATAGTATATTTTTAGCGCAGACTTGTCTTGTTTTTGTGAAAAACTATTTATATACATTTTGCGGCATTGGAAATAGAGTGTAACATATGATTGAGATATTTTAATTGGACGGGATATAGATAATAAAAAAGGGTACATTAGAGTTTAAAAATGTATTATTGTTACGTTTAAAACGTTTTCATTAAAATCCTATCGGAACATAACAATTATGATCACTACAAACTAGACGGCGCGACAGAGACGCGCCATATTTGTTTGTGTATGGTCAATTTTGTTTATACATTCCGATGCTTCATGGTACGGTTTTATATTTAAAACATTTTATAAGATAATTTCAATATTATGTTGATAACTATTTTATTGGATCAAGTGAAAAATGGCGATTACTTTCGGTTAGAGTCCGACCGAAACTGGTTTTCCGGCCGAAACCGAAACCGAAACCGAAATTTCGGCCGTGGCTTCAGTTTCGGCCCAAAACGGAACCGAAACTCACGTGGTCACGTATAAAAGTCAACGTGGTCAAGTAAAAAATTAAACAAAAACTTACATGTAATCAGTTCCATCAAAGCATAACCTCTAAAGAATGTTTACGTCGGGTGATAACGCACTGACTAAGTTGTGTTGCTATAGAGCAATGCGAATTAGATCCGTCAACTGTCGTCTAAACGACGCAGTTACACTCCGACGCAGCCTTGAGTTTCTTTCGGCGTTTCTTCTCAAGGTAGTCGCTTCCGAAACGCTAGTAGATTACCGTTAGGTTTCGTATTTCTGGCTGGCGGTCCAAGTCGAGGTTCGTACCCACAGGGGTGCCCTTGCATTGTCATCCAACCCATAAATTGCCGGCTGAGCACCTTCAGTGTTCGCCCACCCGCCCAGTTAAGTTGTGAAGACCTTTCTCGGTCAACAAACACGCGTAAATTCGAAAAAAAAGCAATGCGAACGGCGCACGAATCCTGAACAGGGCCGCCAGCGTCCGTCAAAGCGTTGCCGGGAGAAACGAAGCTAGGCAAGCATGTACGACAACTACCGAAATCAGTTTCGGAACTTTCGGTCGGACACTACTTTCGGTTAGATCAATTTGTATCATAGATTCTACCTAATAAATAATGACCAAACATTGATGGAGTTTAGTTAAAAATACCTACGTGTTAAAATTGCGAAAGTCTCACCAAACTGACCCATTAGTGCCTACACTATATTTAAACAAAAAAAAAAAAAGATTTTATTAGGCAGTATGTAGTACAAATATCTTTTTTTTATATGAAATCACTATTTTGGTATGAGTCGATATAGATTTAATTTCAAACTATGTTACAAAGCATAAAAAATATTAAAAAAACATCGAACCCAAGTGTTTCTTTCCTGGAAAATATGATCAACTTATAATCATAGCGTGGATATAAAAAAGCTATAAAATACATATAAAAATTATATATGATCTCACAGAATATAATTTGTCTGGATTCCAGTCAGACAAAATTGCGTCTTAACGGTTTTTTTCATTCATGCTACGTGCTCTTGCTATCTTGTTCCGAAAGCTAAAGAAATATGTTAACGCCATGTAAAGTGATGTTTGTATGCAATACAAATACAAATTTTTAACTTAGCTATTTACATGCAATGCGCGCAGGCTCTGCGTCTGTGCCGAGCACTGCTGACTCACCTTATTCATAAATTGACATTACAACTTACGCAAATAGATAATCAACGTCATTAGATTTACTCCTGAGCGTACAAATGTGAAATTAACTATCTTGACGCCCCTTTTAATAATAATCGTTATTTGAAAATCACACGATACATTTTTGTGGGAAACTTAATGAAACACCGAAAATAACTAACTTACGTATATTGCAAGAAGTTCAAAAGATAGAGAGACAAGTAGATGCGCACAGAGCAGACACTAGCGCCACCGACGACAATAAATGTAAATTACAATAAGTTTATGGTGTGTTTAACATTCTTCCAACAATTTTTTTATACTGTCTCGACACAGTGAGTACGGCGCACCTGATGAAAAGTATTGTGTAGTCCAAGAATGGAACCGACTAATTATGGATGAAAATCCGTTAACACTCGCCATCGCTATAACGGCCCTCATATACCGTGACTGCTGGTCTAAAAGTTGAGAATTATAGACGTAATTTTAAGTTTGCTTACATCTAAACATCACAATTTACATTACTCGATGAATGTCAAAGAATTTGGTAAGTCACCGATTTTGTCAACATGGACTTAGCTTTGCGAATACTATGGCTATACTCAAGTTATTATATATTCAGTTGTTTGTCTCAACGAATTGATTTACTGAGAACTTTGCTAAGCAAAGTCGAAATATCGTCCATAAACCTCAGCCTAGGTATATAAATAATTAGAGTACACAAATTATTGCCGAAACGCAATGGGCTGAAATAAGTCACTACAGTATTATGGCTATATGTAAAGGGAAAAAAAATATAAATTCGTATGTAGTTTTTTTTGCTTTGGATAACACGTTCATCTAGACAAGAAAAAATCTTACTGTTATGATGATTTGAGAATATCGCTGGAACTTGTCTTGTTTAACACGGTTTAGATGAGGTCAATAGGTTACATATAGTATTGGGAACATTTTAAATTCCAGTTCTAGACGGAATCCAAATGATATCGATAATCAGCTATGTTTCATTTATAACATATGCGTTAAATATCATCATCAGTGCCAACGAATCCCCGCTTGCATCATCTTTAAATTAACTGGACCTGTCGACACTAACGCCTAGTTGTAGAAACACGATGTTAAGCACTATTAAATTATAATCTATATCTAATTAACGATTTTTTAGTGTTTAGTTTAGTAGTGTAACGTTTATAATCCGAGTTTTAGTCTGTTATTGAAACGAGTCCGCTAAGCCAAGAAAGATGTGATTTGATTTCTCTAATTTATAAAGCTTCGTCCTACAACATAATGGGAATAAAATATGAACAATTCTCACTATAAACTTACATTTTGTGGTATTTTACTTCAAAAAGAACTTGTATTATTTTAAATATTAAGATATGGATAAAGACCTTAAAGTATATTACAACAGTGTAAATTTATTCCTCACCTTTTATGACTATATTTGCGCACAAATTATATCGATAAAATTATATTAAAAGCACTTGTTTCTTTATCAGAATAATTACTTGCACTGAGCCAGACTAGCGCGAGCCAGACGAAAGTGTACTAAAATATATCAATGAACGTCATTTCTGCAAAAATAGCGACGTCAATGAAAACTTTTCCAGAAAATTTTGTTAGAGTTGAAATCTATTTTGGACAGAATTCTACATCAGATATACATAACAGATGTGCATTTTTGACCAACAGATGTATTAAATAGAAAAACGTTTTTGATATTTTTGAATAAAACAAACACTCTTTCGGTCTTCCATCTAATTATATGCCGTTACTGTTACTGTTTTTTGGACTACCCTGTACTTACCATCATGTGCACTGTAGTCACGATGTCGAGCCATTGTAAAATAAAAAACTACCGCATATGGACGGTACAGTCACCAAAAGGATGTTGTCATTTCGTTTCCTACTTTGAAAAACGTTTTTTATTTCCATTTAACATGTTAAAATCTTGTGTGAAAACAATCCCACAAATCCAATATGCCTTATGTTTTCTATCTAAAAAAACTATTATCGATTGATATACAAAGTCCCAAAATTCCTGTCCTGTAATTTTTTTTAACAAAGTGTTACAGATTGTTTATGTTAAAAACTAAATCATGTTTGATTGCCTCTGATTATAAATAACTGCAGTGCGTCCAAGAACGACGGCGACCGCTAAGGAACGGTCTAATGACACTCACTGTTGTTACGCCCATCTTAAAATATCAAAAAAGACAGTCTGTATAAATAACTAACTGTAGATATACGATCTGACCCCGACATTTTAAAGCGAATCGCTAGGACTAAAATGTTATCAAATTATTGAAGTATAGAGTTTAACATTTGTTTGTTGACTTTCTTCAGAATTAAATTAGTTATCAGTAAAAACATGCATTTATTCTTACCCATAGGCTTTTGCAGATTATAAAATATCTTGTAAAAGTCAAGGAAAATTCAACAAAGTTGTATTTCTTTACTGTTCACAAATGATTTTTTTTTCTTAGTTAATTATAAATAAAATACTACAAAATAAATAAATATGGAATAGCAAGGTATACACGGTCGTTAAATATAAAAACAGCTTTGACACGAATGATGGTCAACAAAGATCGTAGAATTGCGCACATCATTACAACGCATGAAAGGTCATATTACAAGCAAGGAAACGCTCAGCAAGAACCATTAAATTTACCCTTAATGTTCGTAACACCTGTTCCTGTAACTAAAGGAGCCTATACATTACACTACTTAGTTCACCAGGCCAACAGAAACAGTGTGGCCCAAAGATCGTTGTCATAATGATAACAGCTCTAATGAAATGGGCTATATTGCTCTAGTGTAAGTATAAAATTTAAAGTGCTATATATGTATATAGCATATATGTATATAGTATATGTTCATGTGAATGGAGAATCTATAATATTGGTGGAGATTCGTTCCTCGCGTCTATTTTTCCAGCGACATACGGGAGTCGTCCAGTTAAAGCCACATTTACATAAGGCTATTTGATAAGACATTCCACTTGACAAATTTGTTAAAAAAAAGTAAAATTTCTCATTTTTACGAGTTATTATTATTAATGAATTGCTTGCATTCATACAGTAGCAATAATGGCTTGGCTTAATGGAACATCTCATCAAATGACCCCGTGTAAATGCGGCATAAGAAAAAAGCTGTTTTAATTGTTGGGCTAGTACAAATCCATCATTGGCCTAATTTTCTGTTTGCATTAGATTAAAATTAAACATAAGACTTTATAATGTGTATAATAATCCTGTATAATGTGTGATTGTAAATATACTTTTAAAGGTATTATTGTAGCAAACTTCAAATTAGCAAAATTTTTATTCAAGTTATTAATTTGTTCTGGATGGCCTGATATAATTTTTAAATCGATCTAGGATTTCATCTAGCTGAATATAAAAGTAAAAGAATATATTTTTGATCCACATCATTTTAAAACATTGACCTACAGTTTTTACAAATAAATATCTATCAATAATCGTTGCAGTCATGAAATACAAATTGTTCTAAATGCTTTATTTCCAGAACTCATTATCAAAGGACGAAGTGAATACATTCACCTAAAATTTATTTCAAGGTTACACGACAAATTGGAGAGAACTTATTAATTCTTACCATGGTACAGAGTGAAATAATAATAGGAGACACGAACTAAAAAGTTCTCTAATTACGTCTACCGTCTTAGCAGTCTGCGGGTTGATTTTCCATCCAAATCAATGTGTTTTATCCCTGTTATGGTACTAATTATTTTAAAACAAATCTGAAGATACTTTTTAAAAGGCGTACACGATTGGCGTTTAACGACAGACAGTACGCTGTGTATAATCATCAAGAGCTGCAGTTTGGTTATTATACAGCGTTAGAACAAAAAAGGAGATGCTTTCTATGTAATTTTAATAAACGATGGCATGTGTAAAATACACTTAACCTAAGCAATTATTTAACAGTATGCTCAGACCGAAACAGCCAGCATTTGTGGCACTAAACTACATGAATTAAACACAAGTTAAACAACAAGTAGACATTAACCCGCCGGCTAATTATCAGGATCCGGTTTACCCGTTAAACGAGAAACCGTTAAGGTGACTTTATCTATTTCTGGTCTGACTTAGGTCATGTCTTTTAAGCTATTATATGGAAATTATTGTAGATAATTCATGTATCAGCTTTAGATTGTCTAGAAAAGCTTGCTTATGATTGGTGTCGTTTGGACCAGTTAAATTCGAAAGTAACTGTTTCTGTCGCGACAACAAAACGGTTGTAGTTTTCTATCACCATTGTGACACATTGGATTATATTAATTAGATTGGGTGTTTGGGGAATTTGTTAATAAGCTATCGCAGAACTAAGGAGACAAAATGTAATCAAAACAAATTTCTTCTTATGAACATGATATTTGATAGTGTGCTATTTTAATTGAGACAAAATATGTATATACTATATGAATTATTACTATATTACTTTGTAGGTAAAATGTTTCACGAAGATTGTCGAATAGATAGTTATGTTTCTTTATTATGTATTTTTTTACAAAATATATTTAGTGTAATGGTTATTGTTGTTGTTTATGTATGTTACTCGTATTTTCAGTTTTCTTTTCTTCTTAGCTAGTATTCGTCACTTTTAAATGAAGTCGTATTTGGGATGTGTCTCGTGCAATATTTAAAATGTATATCCTGTTTAGACAATGACGTATGTAACGATATTCCAAAATATCGGGCTAAAAAGCTAAATCTGCTTTTTAAACAGCTCTTTATGCGGCCGATATCATATTTTACGCCTCATCATCATTTTTATTTCTGACAGAATTATAGAACTCTTATATCAGCTACTTCAAAGCTACAGCCACCGGTCTTGGTGAGTGGTTCCGCAAATAGTGGATAGAGGCCTACTAGTGATGAAAATGCCCGGGAATTTTCCCAAAGTGCCCAAAACTTCCGAGAACATTTCGTAAATTCCCGGGAATATTCCCAAGGAAGTTTTGGCCACTTTGGGAAAATTCCCGGGCATTTTCATCACTAAGGCCTACGCCGAAAAACGTGTGACAGAGATAGAAAGAAGTATCATTTATTTGGCATACAATATGGCATACAACACAGAAGGATAGATTAATAAAGATAGAAAACAACAGAAGCAAATACCCTGAGCTGTGATTATGCACCAAAGGTCAGTTCCGCAAATGCTAAGTGACCAGCTGAGCCACCCAGAGTTAATCTTCAGCTGACACCCATTTATAGTGTCAGCGCGAAGGAAGCAGGGATCCATAAAATTTTAGATATCATAGAATCGTTATGGGGAAACTCTGTCCATGGATCCCTCCATTGATGCTAAACAAACACCCGCAGGTAGTCAGAGTTGATTTATTGTCTCTTTTCGCGGGTCGATTACGGTTCCTCAAGGTCTTCGGTCGCAACTGTGTTTTCGTTGGACTGGTGCATCGAGTATAGGGCCACTGAGAGGCAATTGGACCGAGCCGTCAGCTGCCTGAAGCCTAAAACCACCCAGAGGGCCCAGATAGCATTCTTGGTCTTGCTTGGCTTTGCTCTGGCCGTTCTGAACGATAGATTGAGAAAGCTTTTTCATATCTGCTTTCATTCTGGAACCTTCCTTAGGGCCTGGAATTTGGCCGAAGTATTCCTCATAATGAAGGATGGCAAGACTGCTGAGTTTCCCTCCGCGTATCGACTCATATCCTTGATAGATGAGAGTGGCAAGCTTGCAGCTATCGGTTCTGGGCCCCCTTTTATGGAACCCCGTATACGACGATATCTTATGATTCGTCCGGTGAAGTTATAAAGGCCTTTCCCTGCCAACAGGAAATTGTCCTGCCGAAATAAAAAGACGCGGCCTTGTGTACTGAGCTCTCCCATGGTGCAGCAGCGTTTGTTATGCAGATGACACGTTTTGACCATTGGAGAATCTTTTGAGGTCACTATCGAACCGAGCTGAACTTGGGGTAGCAAAGGTTGCATCCAAGATCCACGAATTAGGCCTACGGATAGTGCCTCACAACTGCGAGGTGTTGAGCAACAGTGGAGAGACGGTGTGCGGCGAAACTTAATCCAGATGATCAGACACGACTTCTCCCTGCCGATTGTAGTATCTGACATGTTGGAAGGGTATAACAACTGGAGGCGCGTGGTGTCCTGTGAAAACGTCTTATTTCAAAAGTTAAAAGTGCTTATCTTTCCCGGTGTTGTAAAGGCCCGCCCACGCCAACAACATAATGTCCTGTCAGAAATGATTGAACGCAAGGAACGTTACAAATATCGAAATAAAGTATCTGTAAGATTTTATCAATTATTTTTTTATTGAAAATCTTTAACATTTACCAATAGTCTAACGGCTGTGCATAAGTATATTTTAAAAATTTCACGTGAATTATCCATTTTGTAATAACTAATCTAAATGAGTTCCTACACATGAGACGCATATAAATAAAACTTTATTATTATGAGTTAATACAAACAATAAAATTAAATAACTTCTGGAAGTTAATGTAACAATCGCGTAAACATTAGATGGTAGAATAGATATACAATAATACGTGACACATTTATATACATCTTTTCATCATGAACGTGCCCTGCATATAAATTTGTGAAAGATACACTAATATATCTATATATACTTCATATCTAGCGCTTTTGTACATATCATATCGAATAAGTTGCTGACAAACCGGCAATAATTGTTAATGAGTCAATTAAACTGAAAATATTTATAAACCATTAAATGCAGAGCAGATACTTGTCGTGACACTATAAATGAAATTCTTTAATAGAGGAAAAACGACGTGAGTAGTATCAATATTATATCATCAATCAATTAATATATATAATAAATCCGTTCCGCAGCCACCTCTCCGACGTTCCTCCGTAGATACTGTTTTTTTTTCGACAGGATATGGGTTGATAGCCGGGTAAGATCTTCACAACTAAACCGGGCGAGAGGGCGAAAACACTGAGGTGATTAGCCGGCGTAGATACTACGTTTTTCTTTTTTGAAGCGGACTACCTAGTGAGTGTCAGGAAAGGCATTTACAGTTCATCCGGGCTTAGGGGGCGAGCACAGAAGGTGCTCATCCAGCGAGAGATACTACAATTTGCAACTCCGTGTTTACATGCGAATGGTCAGAAAAACGTCACTTGCGCGATGTAGGTTAGTAAAAATGTATAGGAATCGTTAATCGATCCGTACATGTTTGTGCCCTCTAATTTCTGAATCGACATAACCGGTTTAAATGTGGTTTTTACTTGTGTATTATGGAAAGCTGCTTTTAACATAAAGTGTAAATTTTATTTCAACCATTTCATAAATAAAAAAGTTATGTCAGTTTAAAAAAACACGTCGATCATTTATTAGAAAAAATGTGTTGAGTAAAATGGATCGCAACTCATGTGTCAGTTATTGTCATTAAATCTTTCTGACGTATATAGTTTGTATTTATAATATGTTTTCGTGAGTTACTGTTGAACATTAAATATATTTGCACAAATTTGTCTATTCGGTGGGTAGTAGCTGTAAAATAATATTTATGTACACTGATTTGTATTAGTAGTTATTAATACGTAACGCCATTCCAGGCGATTAATTGACAATTAATCGATATTCATAGAAGGGTCTAATTAACTTATTGGTAACCAACTTATGTTAGAGTATTAGACAAGCAATCAAAGCATAAAACGTTTCTCCTACATTTTTTGTTGATACCCATTTCCATTGCATTACATTCGCAAATTAACATTATCTTTTGACTTTGTCGGTTCGTAGAACGCTGAGTCTATTAAAATCGTCGGATATACTGCTTCCTACGATGTTGACATTGTTGGAATCAACTCGTCCTTCAAGTGATTCGCAGAATCACTTTAGCAGACTGGCATGACACGGTGATTTTCTGTATTTTTGCTGTCATAATTTTTTGTATTATTAAGGGTTCCATTTGAATTTTCCCAACTTGTAGCTGAGGATAGTATAATGGGTTAGGATTATATGGCTTATTATAAAATTTGTAGTTTAGTTCTTTGAATGTATATTGTTTTAAATTTAAAAAAGTGAAATGTATTTTTATTTTAATAAACGAGAACTACACTAGACAATAAAAATTACAACGCAATTAATAAATTAATTTGTTTGCACTTTTTTGTAAGGCAGTAAGGCGTGAGTATGTCAAAAGAAGCATTAAAGTAGAATTAATGCAGTGGAGATGCGATCTCCTCGTTCTAAATCTGGAGTAACTCTTGAGGGTTGCGTTAGGAAAGAAGAGATACGCAGAATGGTTAGTTTGTAAGATTGTGTCATCAATAGCATGTAAAAAACATGCTTCAACGGTTCGGACACGTATAAAGGATGATTAAAAATATATACAACATACAAAATGAAAGGTGGAAGTAAGAGCCGAGGCCGATCGATAGTTACCTACAAAAACCAAATAAAGAGAGTTCTGATAGAGGATAATGTCAAAAGTGTACAAAATCGGCGAGAGTGCATGATTGGATTAATTAATGTCAAGGAAGCGAAAGAAGTTTCTAAATAATAGAGAAGTGGGACACCATTCTCTCTGCTTACCCCAATAGAGATTCAACGTGATGCTGTCATCTATATAGATAGATAGGTGATAAATGAATGCGAAAGTTTTTACTTAAGCTCGTAATTCTCAGTGTTATCAGAAAAAGCTTCTTTACATCATAGCATAAATTGATGTCGTTATTTCTGTCTATCTGTGTTTGCTTTATCTTCTAAATTACGCAACGAACCTTAATTTATTTTTCTGCATCATTTACTAAATGTATCCCTTTTCGTTAATAGCTTGGAGGATATCAGGGTATTGATAAAAAGAATTGCCCCTGCAAAGCCAGATGCTAATGAGAATTAAAGAAAAAATCATGAAGTTACAGAAATGTAGTTAATGTGAACAAAGTCGTATAGGTAGCCTTGTTTAAGTTATTATTCATAACGTTCTATTAAAATTATAATACATATAGTACGACAAGGAAACGTCGCTGATGTAGGCACATCATTAGTACGGGTACAATCATAATTAGGTATTTCAATAACCATGGCCATGGAAGTTTTATGTTTTTGTTTATTGTAATAACCATGTACCTATATAATGTGTATACCTATACAATGTGGTAATCGCTATAATTGTACTTTTTGTAGTTTTTCTAGATATTTTCGCGCGAAAAAGAACATTGTTTTTCTACTCTTAAAAACAGTTTGGCGACTAAACGATATTTCAGACACAATACAACAACACCAACACATAACATAAAACAGGAACTTGAAGCCTAACGCTAAGATTTAAAGACGCTATTTCGACTTTGCTTAGGAAAGTTCTCAAAAAATAAATTCTTTTTGACAAAAAATTGAATATATAATAGGAACTTAAGTATTGTCATAGTATTAGCAAAGCCTACTCCATATTGACAAAATCGGTAACTTACCAAATCCATTGACATTCATTGAGTAATAATTATAAATTGTAATGTTTTAGTAAAGTCTAAGCAAACTTAAAGTTGCGTAAATAAATCTCAGCCTAAGCATTCACAGAGCCAAGTCCAAGATGAAAAAACCATGACTTACCATAGATTTTGACATTAACTAATAATACAATTAGTAAGCTTTGAGTAAAGTTTAAGCAAATTCAAAGTAACGTTTAGAAACTTTAGCATTAGTACCGGGAGTAGCCGTTCTAGATAAATATAATACATTATCTGTACATGTATTTCACAGTGCACAAACCACGTACGTGCGTAAACCACGCTTGGCTTCAATCATACCTAATGTAATTTATCAAAGAAAAGTAATTAAATCTATATACAAAAATTGTACAAAATAATTGAGGCGTCTAATTTCAAAACTCGCTAAAACGATTTTTCGTACAAAATTATTTAATAGTCCTAATAGTAATTTGTAATGTTTTAACAAAGCAAATATTATATATGAATTTTTTCGTTTTTGCTTTTTCACTGTAGAATAATAATTTAAATATTTTATAAGAATGTGATTGTTAATTATAAGTTTTTATAAGTATATGGGATTTGAAAAAAATGTGTTATAGTGGGTTTTGAAATTAGACTTCTCAATTATGAATTAATATAGCAGATGATATTGTTGTGCCAAATATTGGAGTGAAAAGGACTATAATAACGAAACCGCAAAAAGCTATATTGACGTGTTTGCGATGTTATTACTGGGTTTACCCAACTATCTCTCGGAATCGGGCCGCATCAACAATTACCTTTTTTGCTTCGAAATTAGCTATACTCAACCCCGTTCATTGTTGTGCAGGTTTAAACTGTTTAAGTAGATATTGGATTATAGTATTATCTTACACGAAATAAAATTTTACTAATCTTAGAGCAAGAATAGAGACTGCTGACAATCCTACTAATATTATAAATGCGAAAGTTTGTGAATATGTTTGTTAGTCTTTCATGATAAAACTACTGGGCACATTTGCATGAAACTTCTACAGTAATATTATACATCGGAATAACGTATAGGCCACAATTTGTAATTATTTTATGTTATTTTGGTCGTAATATAACAATACATATCATTTAAGTCGGAAGAAAATCTGGCCTCTGAGAGCTATCTTGGCGTACACTGCCTAAACCATTGGAGTTATACAAAGATGATGTACCGTAGGATTGTTTGTCTTGAATAGTTCTAAGAGTCCGCGACAGCATATATTTACCTTTTATGTGGAAGCCACTATGACCAAAATTGTGAACCATAAATTTAATTTAATTTGATACTATTTTACAATCCACATTTTATATATTATAATATAAACCTGTACCTATTTAAATAATCAATTGTAATTAATTTTGTTTCATCCTTACACGGTAGTGACCACACCAGGCCTGATATAAGCTTGGTGCAGTCAAAAAAAATGACGACTAGCAACAGTAAAGAAGAACTTGTCGACAGTTGCAGCGATCTTGTCAGCCTACAAAAATATCTCTTCACGCTTCGTTTAAATGATTCCATGCCATTGGACGGTAGGAATACGCTCACTGGAAGTCTATTTCACAGCTCAACGTCTCAGCAAGTAAGAGCTAGAGAAATTCTTAGTTCCTGCCGGCATGTAAGTTATTGTATTATCGAGCGGTTATTTAATTATTTTTTTTACACTGGCTCGACATAGTGACTTCAGAGTACCTGATGGTAAGTACAGTGTAGTCCAAAAACGAAATCGACTATCAAAGGATGAATATCCATTGATAGTCTACATCGTCATGTCGGCTCACATATACCACGACTGAAGGTCTCTAGATATATGAGCTACTGGATATACACAAGCTGATCCCGAAACGCGACAAGCTGAATCTAGTCACTATGACGGGCTTTACACCCATGTACTGTGGTCGCAATCCAGACGAGCACTGAGGCTCTACCACCTCGCAAAAATGGTAGAGATAGGGTGGAACAAGGTTAAATTACCCTTCAGAACACTCACCGTGTTACAAATGGTCGAAAACGCTTGGTGAGGCCATATCTCTGTAGCCGCTGGTCGTTGACGAATCTCTACATTCTAAAGTCAGAGAATCATGACAACGCAGTAGTCCCCTAGAATATTTTTGTCGCGCATTTTGTAGTTATGTTATGGCTGCCGCATAAAGTTTTTTTGTAAAGCAGTAGTAGTAGGGATTCACAGGTTCTGGCTCACCGCCTTTGGCCGCCGCCACTGATCACGGCGGCAACCCTAAAAAAAAAAAAAAAAAAAAAAAAAAAAAAAAAAAAAAAAAAAAAAAAAAAGTTTTCAGGGTCGCTGAATCGAATGCAAGTATTTAAAATTGCGTAGCTTTAACCGTTTCAGAGATAGCATAACATTAACTAGGCTATAATAATACAAAAGCAATGGGGTACAGTTAACAATGGATCATCCGAGCAAGGGTCACCTATTGTTCGGCTCGAACGCTATTGTTGTGTTACGGTCGGGGGGTCTCAGGTACTTTTTCTATGTATAATAAAAAGCCGTCTACATTCCTTCATTAGTCATATTCATTTATTTTAAAACAGTAATTAAACAAATTCCATAATAACATATCATTGTACATGGTATCGATGTCAAATTGATTAATAAAGTAATTCATTGTACAGTTGTGCAACTTGTAGTACAAATACATTAAACAGTATTGACCACATACTGAAGTCCAATTGTTTTGCAATATTTTTTTATTGAAACTCCATCGGTGGCTATTTCTCTTTAAGAATGCATAGTGATATCCAGAAGGTGGTCGTCCATAGGAGTCGAAAAATTCACCAAAACCATTTTTGTCTATATGTAGTGCAACCCAATGTGATCCAGGTTTTGTATCGGGGTCCAAATTACTAATTAAATAAGTAGGAGTTTCCATGTATATCGGTAATCTATTTGCAGCATACACATTATACCGCAAACTTGGATGTATTTCGTTCAAATATTTCTGTAGTTCTATTGTATTCATATTTATTTAAAAATACAACTTTCCAACCCCAGAGATCGCAAACATGTGTGCGATTGTAATTACAGTAACTTATTATATATCGAAAGGGTGATTATTAAAAATAATACAAAGTAAGTTCATTTTAATTAATTTATTCAAAAATGTACACACAAAGAGATACATACAAATATTACAAAGTTAATATTTTTTACAATATATATATATTCAACTATTATAATCGACGGATACATTGCGGTTTTTATCTATCTCAATAACATTATCAAATTCGGCGTAAACAATACAGTTAATAGTTTGTACAAGCGTTGACTCAAATCGAACTTCTAATCTTACAGTGCCATGTCTTATAAGATTCCAATGACCTGAAGAGTTGGCTGATAAATCCGGAGTTAAATCAAAAGCTAACAAACAGTAACCGTTCGAATATTGTTCTCTCGAAATTCCATTCCCTTCATTTAAAAAATGTATACCCGTACCCGAAAATAATGTATGATAAGCCGTGGTGAAAATATGGTTTTCAAACGAAGGTTGTAAAGCTTTCGAAGGTATTTGTTGACCATCAATATATAAACAAAATGTGTTAATGTTGTAATTTTCGAAATTAAATGGATTTTTAGTGAGATTACCGTTAAATGCCCCGTTATCAACAAACCCAATAATACATCTTTTTGGGACTTGCCCCAAAAAAATGTTGTCAAGTGTTTTGCCTTGAATCCCAGATGGTATAGTTAAAACTTTCACTTCAGCTCGAGTGACGGGATATTTTGCTGTAGAAAAAGCCAATGCTTTTTGATGTGCAAGTAAAACAGTTGGATTGATTCGTGCTTTACGAACGATAAGTGTTGCATCTGTAATGCATACTTTAAACTTTGAATCACTTGAAGGGGCCATTAAGTTAAATGTTTCTCTAGAGCGAACTAATTTAACTGACATTTCTACACCATTGATCAAGAACTTTTCTTGGTTAAATATATCGCCATGTAAGTGTCCAATCATTTCAATTTCTTGACTTTCAGAAGCTAATTTTTGTCTTTTAACAAATCCTCCATTTTCCTCGCCGGTTTCATTCATTTTGTTGGCTGTATCTTCATACCAAAGGCCACACGTAAGATGAGATTCTTTAGCTGGTTTAGCATAATTCAACAAAGTTTCCATGTAGGCACGATACGCATATGTATTATTTGGAGGTGATATAAGTTTTTGATTTAAATAGACATCAAGTTGACTGAAGATTGAATGCAACCAATTATTAACCGGAGCCACTACCGTTGAGGCAGCTACCTTAGAGGAATCTTGATGCAATATCCTGGCTTTTATATGAATCAAAGTATGAGACAGATCTATATAATCTTCACCAGTTCCTGGTACTTGAAATTCGAGGGGCCCATCATCAGCTAGAGATGATATAGGTTTATAATGTATCCATATTCCATTTTCTATACTAGTTTGTGTTGAGGGTAATGCAAATAAATCTAACTCTGATTTAATGCACTCACATGATTTGTTATGTAGAAATGACATTTTATGAAAATATGTCTTTGATTTTAGTATGACTTGACTTTGATTTTTTGATACCTTTCACCTTGACATTCGGTGCTGAAATGAGAGAATTCAAACGGTTCCTCTTTTTTATATATCCTGAACCGGACATGTTAATTCGATTAATTTTATCTTGAGCTTTTTTGTGTAAATTTGAGCTGGCCTCTTTCAATCTAGTTCTTATTGAATCTTCCATGGGGCGTGCATTAACCATATCCGATAATAGACCCACACCGGCATTTAAAGCCTCTTTACCCACTACTTTAGCACCACTAGAGAGCAATGGTAAAACAGATCTAAATAAGCCTCCTAAAAAACTACCAATTCCATGTCCACGCTGATACGGTGCTCCTCGATAAATCACACCAATACCGTGACCAGCTTGATGTGAATAATAGTGCTCATAAGGACAAATCTCATTATATTCTTTGGAATACATTATAGTTTCATAAAGTGGAGTTTAATACACAATGTCCCAAACTGGAATGGTATTTTTTGTCCTGTGCCTGATCTTATATTTATTTCAATCGTGTCAAACTCCCTGCGCATAACAGGTATGTAGTGAGGTGGTGAGAAAACATGCATTTTATTAGCTCCATATATGTATTTTGAAGGGTCTAGTGGTATTATTCTTAATAATTGTGTCATCACATCCCCAACAATTTGCGGTTCAATAATATCACTATAAACAAATAACTGGGATGGTAGCCCTAGATGTAAATTCGCTGAACATTTTCCAAAACCACCCCTGTGTGCTAAGTTTCTAGTTGGTTCAAATCCTAGTTGAAGACTTAAGCTAGGTGCTAACGTAACTGATCTTATTGATTCATCCATTACAGTTACAGATACAAACTTTGAAATTTCATCATATCGAAATATAACTTTATCATCAATGCTGTTTAATGCTGTTAAAATTTGATTAATATCATCATAGTTGGTGGCTGGTATATAATGTTTGTAGTATATTAGTGAAGGTTTATCCTCATGGGGCATTACAGCCCATTTTGTTATATAAACAATATTTTCATGTTCCTGAACTGTAAACATCGTGCATGGATATTGAAATTCAACGACACCAACAGACCATCTACCTTCAAGTATAATAGGTTTCGGTAATTTGGTTGAAAACTGGGTTGTCGTATTTTCTGGGAAGTATTCCATGGAGCTATTACTCAACAATGTTAAATAAAAACTTTCCTTCATCATATTTTCTTTAAACTAGAAGCCAATATCCAACTATTAAATTTATCTGGATAACCTTTCCACTTGACCAACACTTGCTTTCTGTTACCGGAATAGCGGGAACCGATAATTTTATCTATTTTATAACTTGAAGTAGGATCATAAGATATTTTTTGTAACTCTTTCTCATAAAAAGTTCCTGTTATTGGTTCATTTTGTAAATCTTTTAATGTGTATACTACCCACGGTGATCTATCTATTATAGAAGATATAATAAAAATTTCATCACTCCAATTGGATTCATATCCCTTTTGAAAGATATGTTTGTGTTTGGTGATTCTTACATAGTCACCAATATGAAATTTTGGAAGTGGAATATTTGTAGGTTGACTAACTTTTTCTCTGTCATACAAATTATTCCAAACAGTCATTATATTATCAAAATTTACATCGCAAGGACACATCTTAATACTAGAATGATAGCTATGGTTATATGCGTATATTAAGTTCTGTAGGATATCTATATACCTATGGGTATTTTTGTGAGTGAAATAACGCCACATTCTCATTTTTAGTGTCCTTTGGAATCTTTCTACAATGCTGGCTTTAATATCAGGGTTATTTGTTGTATAATAATTTATATTTTTACTCTTTAAATAACTCTTTACATCTTTTGAAAGGAATTCACTTCCTTTATCAGATTGTATATGTGTTGGTGTGGTATTAGCTTCACTAAAAATACTATCAAAACATGATTTAACTGTTTCAGAATTTTTATTTTTCATAGGTCTAGCATAAGCATATTTAGTAAACACATCAATAACACAAAGTATATAATTAAATCCGTCATTATGTGTAGAATAAGATCTCATATCACTTAAGTCTACCTGCCAAAGTTCATTTAGGTTGGACAAAATATATTTGTTTCGAGGAAATTTCCTATGTACTGGTTTATGCAACGTGTATGTTTCTTGTAACCGTAGCCACTTTTTAACGTCTTCCTTAGTCATTTTACCTTTCATAGCTTTCGACAATTTTTCAATACTACTGTAACCAGCAGGATGTGATGGATCATAATAAATCTTAGTTATCTCTAGTATGGGGTCCATTTTTCCCAACTATTTTTTTTTCTTATAGGTTTTTTTATCTTTTCTAGATTGTTTTTTTTATCATTAAACTCTTCATCTGTAGATACTTGGTCAATATCCTTTAATTGAAGCCGGTGTATGTATTCACTTCTAGCTGGATTCCCAACGTAAGTCAACGGTACTTTAATATCCTTCAATGCTGTTGCAAACTTTTCCCAACCTATTGGATCACTTTTTTTTAACGGTCTAATTGCATCATTTAACAAATCTACTATATTACTTCCAAGAATTTTTTCGTTATCTATAATGACTGTACCATCATCATTCCAATGAATTTTATTTGTACTTAGAGTTAGCAATTCCAATAAAGACCCACCTTTCTTTACATAGGTTTTTGGTATTAAACTAAGAATTTGATCTTTCGTGTAAGGAAGTTTTTCATAAGATATAGTACTCTCCTGATTTTTATCTTCAGTGTTTGGTGGCAGAGCTGTAACTAAACTTTTGTCGTCGGTATAATTACTTTTATTAGATGTATTTACTTTTACTTCTGGAGTGGTAGTATCAATACTTTTAGTTATTATTGGTATTTCATGAGGTTGACGGTCTTCTCCAGTAAAGTGTAAATATCTTTGTAAAATTTGTAGATATAGAATACATTTTTTCCTATCATCCATATTACTATTCAAAATATTTTTCATCTCAGCATCTAATCTAGAAGTGGGTCTATCAGGAACTTGGTTGTATTTTAGTTTGTCCATCAAACTTGGTTCAATGAGCAACATTTTCTTAGCTTGCTCCATTTTTATTACATAAAATAATTAACTAAGCCACTCAAAATTGAACCCAATATTATTGGTAGAAATGCACCACCTTTTTGAATAATAATATTTTTTCTTATTTTATTAGAACTTTTATGTAACAATTTCCGCAGTATAGATTTATATCGTTTAAGTTTTTTTTTCTCTTTTTCTGGTAGTTCCACTTTACCTTGGAGGACGTTATGTATACATTCACAAATACAGTTAATTTCCTTTTCGTCACACGATTGTAAAAGAGCTTTCTTATATTTAGGTTTAAGCTTATGTAGTGCTCTCAGTAAGTCTTTATGCGTGTTTAGACTTCGCGGCATTATGTGTAAATGACAGGAATTTGTTGATTCTTGCTATATTTAAAGCCTTTGGTGGGGACATAAACAACGCAATGTACATCTGGAGGAAATATTTTTGTTTTAATTCGACACATTTCATCAGTGTTTTGTTTAAGATCTATCATTAAATACCCATGTGCTTCCATAGTTGCATTACGATAGGCATCTTCAAGAAATTTTGGATTTTCTGGTGATACTTGGCGTGCTAAGTATCGTATTTGAGTTTTATCTCGGGGATTTTTAAAATAAACAATATAATTTGAATTTAAAGAAATGTCTCTTTGTCCTTTACCTTGGTGAAATAAATTTTGTGTGATGTAAAATACACTTAAGTTTCTATGGTGGCTTCCTTTGGTAAAAATATCAACAATGCGACCATCAGACTCTCTCATAAGATCATCAATTATTACAAGGTTTGCATTCTTCCCATCAAACATATTAAGATCTGGTATACCTTGATGATAATTTACATTTGACAAGTTATATAAAGGTTGCATTTCATCAAAGCACCAAGTAATTTGTGTAAACTCCCTACTACATATGTCATTAATATATTTAATGAAGTTTGTAACAAAATTTGATTTTCCACAGCCACTTGGACCTGCAACTATTGCAGTAAATGGATGAATAAAGTGAAACATCACGTTGCATGTGTGTAAATGCTTGAGAGTTACAGAGAGAAATAAAACATTTCGTTCAATTGTTGGTTTATATATTCACTTACTACATGCATATTAAAAAATAAACATAAGAAAAAGTATTTACAAATATTAACTATTTATTGACAATAATAATTGAATAAAAGATACATCTTAAGACTAGTATACAAATACAGCAGTGTACAGCAACATATTTACAAATATTATATTCATAAACTAATCGAAATACATACATATTTTAGTTAACATTAAGGTACTTAATTAGAACATTGAATAGAAATATATATTAAAATTATATTAACAAAGAAATATTTACATACAGATTTTTCTATAATCTATTTTAATTTGTAATGACCCCACGCCAGTGTATCCATATTATTGGGTAGAATATAACGCTTTGTGTCGTTATAAGACAAACATCTTTTGTTTATTTGCTGGGTGAAAATTGTGTGTTTAATTGATTTGAATCTGTACATGTTGCAAAATTGGATATTTTTAGTGAAGAGACAAGTCTTATAATTTTCCATGGTCATTTTTTTTGTAACACATTTATTAACACCCTTTGCTTTTGCTGTCAATTTATTTTCGACGTCAAATGCATACATTTTAGATCTTAGACCTACAAACTCTTTTAAAATTTTTCCATTATTTTCATCTTTGAAAAATCCTAGTTTCTTTTTATTGATTTTTGGATAACCATATGTATTATCTGATGGATAATCGGATGTATCAAATCGATAAACGAGGTCGGTTTTAATATCATTGTAAAAGTTGTCTGTAAAAATCTGATATATTAAACTATCTGTGTCAGTATACAATAATTTTAATTTATTATCAAACTTCCTCATCATGTAGTTGTAGTGAAAGTCATACATAAGAGTTTTTGAAATATCCAATATACAAAATCCTAAATAAATGGGTTTATTATGAACCAACTTTGTTTTTCGCAATTGTACTGCAACTAAGTTTTCTGCAAAAATCGATAAACTGTGAAATTCCGGTTTTGCAATCAAATCTTGTACACCTAGAGTTTTACCGTTATTTTCCCAATGCGTTAACAATTTCACATTAACCCTTTTTTCAATGTTTTCCATAGTTTTCCCAAACACGGAATTATTCATTAATTTATAAAAATCCTTTTCAAAATCCGAGACTGCCTCTATTCTACGTTTTGTATTTAAATCAATGTATTTTTGCAGCCATGAGCTCTGTCTAAATTTTAGTATTCTATGAACTTTTGTTATTTTCATTCCCATATTCAGACACTGTTTAAGATTTCTATAATGAATTTTATATCTGATCTTATTATAAAGATTTGGTATTAATTTGGTTTCTTTAGAATCACTACTTATACATATTTTCTCAGGGCAAAGTGGAAAATCAGAGTGTAAATCGTGAAGTTCAACTGGGTACTCTAAATCTACTTCTAAAATAAAACCGAATTCAGACGTGTCGGGTATATCAAAACTTGTATTTGGACTGACCCATTCAAATCCTCCTTCAGGTAAATATTGAGACATAGCCCAACCGTAAAGGTTATTTGCATCGAAATAAGCAAGATATGATGTAGGTTTATTTTCATCATAATTATCTAAAAATTTATTATTAGCTTTAGCATAACGATTGCTGCATTGTGATACTCCCCCTCTAATACCTGCCTTGATGAAAGCAATTTTATCAAAGTCTGTTAATAATTCTAACTCTATTTTTGTATATTTTAACATAGCATCCCAGCTCAAGCCCGGTGCTGTATAATAATGAGCAGGATCTAATCCATAAGTTGTTATACAAATATTTCTAAAGTTTTCGAATACATCAGTTAACAATATAACATCTGTTTTCAGATATAAGTTAGAGTAATCCAGCATATTTTGACAACCAAAATGTTGCCAAACATTCTGTGCATGATTATAATCATCATTAGATACATTTGAATCAGCTAATGAACTGTAAAATTGATTTTTAGTGGGAATAGATGTTAATTTTAAACAGTCGTATGATGTCATAAATTCATAAGGATAAATACCTTTTCTCCTAACATACCTGAAATCTTCATTTCTTGGAAAACTATTTTTTAAAGTAATAAATTGTTCATCGTTGAGATTTTTAGCTAATTGCTCAAGACTACATGGTAAAAATTTTAGGGAATCAAGAAATCTTAAATTCAAAATTTGGCTATTTATTATTAATGTTTTAGAAAAAGATATGTATCTTTCTTTGTTTTGGGGAATGACATCCACATCACCCTCTACAAAGTTTAATGCATGAACAATGAAATGTGCATCATAGTGGCTGAGATTATGTAGGAATACTGGAACATGACGTGGTATCCTAAATTTGCTTATACAAACATCGTGTGCAACACCTCTAAAATTACCTGTATACCAATCAAAATATGAAATCTTTTTATCATCAGAAAATTCTATTTCACATATACAACAGAGTTTAGAATTCGCAATTTCCTTTTCATTTTCTGCAGTCAATGGTTTGGGGCATTTTTGAAAACTATTTTTCTTACTTATTATTTTTAAATCATCATATAAACGATTCATAAATATCTGTACACAATCTGGACCGCTATACGTTACATATTTTGACAAACTATTATCATATGAACATTTAATATAATATCCAAAACTATAAACTTCATGTTTGTGGACATTTTTAGTATACGGTTTATTTGGATCGTTAGAACACGTTTTTATTGGATTTAAAAAGGCTTCAAAATCTGCATATATAACGAAGGGTATCTTTAACTTTTTATGAAAATTTTCAAATTTTAATTGAGTATTTGACACTAGTTGTCCAAACCAATTTTTATATCTTTTATCTATATTTGGTAGTTCTACAGTAATATGTGAACAATCATATTGTTGATGGTTATTCAACCTTTCCTTTGTGGGGAAATGCAATAAACATCCATCGCATATATAAACCGCATGATTTTGATTTGAAATTTGTTTACTGACCAATCTTGATAAGTTTTTAATATAACAATAGTGGTAAGTCCTTTCTCTATTTATGAGTAATAAATTAATGTGACTATTTCTACGACATTTTGTTAAATATAGTGGACCCACTACACTATGCCTTTTCATTTCTTTATTAAATTCTAAACCGAATACATTGATACTAATATTATTTAATTTTTCAACTTTTGATATATCATTTAATTTAACGGGAAAAGATACACCATTAAATTTTAGTTTATTTACATGCATGCTATAGGACGATACTCGATTTGCGTTCTTACTCACTGGATATAATGCCGAAAGTAATGCCCATTGAAAACATAAATTGTCAGAGTTTTTTACGTTTATCACAGCTTTTTTATTACTAATATCTTTAGGTAAATCAATATATGACGTACCACGTAGCGGATTAAATTTATTAATATTCATGTCTAAGCAATTAATTTGTTTAAGACTCCACCCACTGTCTTTTTGTTCAAAAGCACTTATTTTATTTGTTATAGCATCACATAATGAAGAAAAGAAAATATTTAAGTCATCACCTCGAAAAATTATATAATTACATGTTTGAAAATCAAATGAATTTAGAATATCTTTAGTTTGTTGTATAAAATCTGCGTGTAGTATAAAATTTACTTTAAAAGCAGTATGTTTCTGCATAGATTCTTCAATCAAAAATAGCACATCATCTTTTATAGAACTTAAAAACAATTCCGGCGTTTCAAAATCTAACATAGATGATAAATCAGATTTATTTTTAATTTTATATGTAATTATTCTATTTCCAAAGGCTGTTTCAGCAATTGATACATTTTTAAGAGATGTGTGAGAAGTTAAAACATTATTATTATGAATTTTGCTTTTCAAATGATTGGTAAAGTATTTTCTAGTTATCAAAATTTTACACGTGTTACATTGCACCTTGTCGACATCGAGGTCTGCTGATATCCCGATCGATGATAATGAAGTTGATGGCCTATCTTCATATCTAGTCTTTTTCTTATTATTGTCATCATCCTTCGTACAACAAAGTTTCTTAGACCCCATCCCGATTTGATATGATTGTTTTGATTGTCTAAAACAAAGAAGAAACATATTTATAGAAGAAGAACAAAATAATTCTTTAAATTTTGAGATAATTTAAGAAGGCATACTCACGCTATGTTTTCCTCAACTACTGCACAAATATTGTACAATTCTTCATCATATGTGGAGTCTTTCAATCCACTCTCTGGAACTATTCCCCACAAATTATACATTCCATATTAGATTTGCGTTGAAGAAAGGTACAGATATAATTTTAGATTATGTTTCAATAAAATGGAAATATATGACACGAACTTATTTAAAGAAAGTACTAATAAAAATTTGTATTTACAAAAATAGTTTTTTTATATTCTAGCTATAAAATACACATGATTATTATATTCAGAAACTATAAATAAATAATATATACACGAATATTAATTGAATGGAATGCGTTTATTACTTATTACTAAAGTGAGATTTTTTACAATTTTCAGTCTTAGAAATTTCTTTAGTTATCTCGTAAACAATGTTTCTAACGTTTGCAGAATTTTTGTGTTTATCATTTGTGTAATATTTAACTCTAAAATCTGCGTGCTTCCAATGTTCTGTGGAGGCTATTTTTGCAATCTTTTTCATGTCATATATTTCTATTTTAATAAGTTTACTTGAGCTGGAACCATCATCAACGTTTGTTGATAAACAGACGGTATTACCTTCTTCATCGATTCGAGATACAGTGGATGAAAGTTTTTTTCGTTTTATTATAGGACCTTCAAAGAATTCATCTAAATTCTTGGTAATAATATTTTGCTCCCTCTTTTTCTTTAGTTTTGATTGTAAATTACTAAGTAAATCCTGACTACCTTCATCCGATAGAGGATAGTAGTAATTTTTAAAAGTATTTTCTTCATCAATAATTTCCAGTGAGTTCTGTAAAAATATTTTATAAATTTAAATCTGAATTGATGGATGTTCGTAGTGTAGCGATGGTTTTTTAGTGTATATAAGTGTGGTATAAAGTAATAACAAAATTACTTACATTCATTGTTTTATGAATCTATGTCACTAATACTTTGTAAATTAAATTTATACTTGTATTTCACTTCACTTAGAAATACACGAAATATAACAAACTAAATGTTCACTATAGAAAAGACACTTTCACAATGTAACTTAAACAGTTCCAACCCTATATATATAGGAAATATCGCTCCTACACCATGACTCATGGGTCCAATGCACAAAAGGTTTGTGATAATGAATTCCGGCTTCGATATGAACAAAAGATATGAATAGGTTTATAACATTTTGTAAGGTGTCTTTGTTAGTCATCTTTCCATTAAACTATTGTTAAAAATATTTTGACTCATTGTTTAGAAATTTTTGTAATACTTTGGAACTTTTTTCTGTTATCAGACAATGAAACAAGTTGTAACATGAAACTGTTAGAAATGTTTGAGTCATAACTAACAAATTTTGAAATGCTTTCGTCAAAACGGTAAGAAGATATGAAGATTATATAGATCTGTCTCATACTTTGATTCATATAAAAGCCAGGATATTGCATCAAGATTCCTCTAAGGTAGCTGCCTCAACGGTAGTGGCTCCGGTTAATAATTGGTTGCATTCAATCTTCAGTCAACTTGATGTCTATTTAAATCAAAAACTTATATCACCTCCAAATAATACATATGCGTATCGTGCCTACATGGAAACTTTGTTGAATTATGCTAAACCAGCTAAAGAATCTCATCTTACGTGTGGCCTTTGGTATGAAGATACAGCCAACAAAATGAATGAAACCGGCGAGGAAAATGGAGGATTTGTTAAAAGACAAAAATTAGCTTCTGAAAGTCAAGAAATTGAAATGATTGGACACTTACATGGCGATATATTTAACCAAGAAAAGTTCTTGATCAATGGTGTAGAAATGTCAGTTAAATTAGTTCGCTCTAGAGAAACATTTAACTTAATGGCCCCTTCAAGTGATTCAAAGTTTAAAGTATGCATTACAGATGCAACACTTATCGTTCGTAAAGCACGAATCAATCCAACTGTTTTACTTGCACATCAAAAAGCATTGGCTTTTTCTACAGCAAAATATCCCGTCACTCGAGCTGAAGTGAAAGTTTTAACTATACCATCTGGGATTCAAGGCAAAACACTTGACAACATTTTTTTGGGGCAAGTCCCAAAAAGATGTATTATTGGGTTTGTTGATAACGGGGCATTTAACGGTAATCTCACTAAAAATCCATTTAATTTCGAAAATTACAACATTAACACATTTTGTTTATATATTGATGGTCAACAAATACCTTCGAAAGCTTTACAACCTTCGTTTGAAAACCATATTTTCACCACGGCTTATCATACATTATTTTCGGGTACGGGTATACATTTTTTAAATGAAGGGAATGGAATTTCGAGAGAACAATATTCGAACGGTTACTGTTTGTTAGCTTTTGATTTAACTCCGGATTTATCAGCCAACTCTTCAGGTCATTGGAATCTTATAAGACATGGCACTGTAAGATTAGAAGTTCGATTTGAGTCAACGCTTGTACAAACTATTAACTGTATTGTTTACGCCGAATTTGATAATGTTATTGAGATAGATAAAAACCGCAATGTATCCGTCGATTATAATAGTTGAATATATATATATTGTAAAAAATATTAACTTTGTAATATTTGTATGTATCTCTTTGTGTGTACATTTTTGAATAAATTAATTAAAATGAACTTACTTTGTATTATTTTTAATAATCACCCTTTCGATATATAATAAGTTACTGTAATTACAATCGCACACATGTTTGCGATCTCTGGGGTTGGAAAGTTGTATTTTTAAATAAATATGAATACAATAGAACTACAGAAATATTTGAACGAAATACATCCAAGTTTGCGGTATAATGTGTATGCTGCAAATAGATTACCGATATACATGGAAACTCCTACTTATTTAATTAGTAATTTGGACCCCGATACAAAACCTGGATCACATTGGGTTGCACTACATATAGACAAAAATGGTTTTGGTGAATTTTTCGACTCCTATGGACGACCACCTTCTGGATATCACTATGCATTCTTAAAGAGAAATAGCCACCGATGGAGTTTCAATAAAAAAATATTGCAAAACAATTGGACTTCAGTATGTGGTCAATACTGTTTAATGTATTTGTACTACAAGTTGCACAACTGTACAATGAATTACTTTATTAATCAATTTGACATCGATACCATGTACAATGATATGTTATTATGGAATTTGTTTAATTACTGTTTTAAAATAAATGAATATGACTAATGAAGGAATGTAGACGGCTTTTTATTATACATAGAAAAAGTACCTGAGACCCCCCGACCGTAACACAACAATAGCGTTCGAGCCGAACAATAGGTGACCCTTGCTCGGATGATCCATTGTTAACTGTACCCCATTGCTTTTGTATTATTATAGCCTAGTTAATGTTATGCTATCTCTGAAACGGTTAAAGCTACGCAATTTTAAATACTTGCATTCGATTCAGCGACCCTGAAAACCTTTTTTTTTTTTTTTTTTTTTTTTTTTTTTTTTTTTTTTTTTAGGGTTGCCGCCGTGATCAGTGAGCTAGAACCGATGAGAGAGCCAAAGGCGGTGAGCCAGAACCTGTGAATCCCTACTACTTAAAGCTTTGATATGGTAAAGAACGCAGTGAATGAGTGAGTTTCTTCTTGGTTGGCAACGCAATAGCAACATTTCTTGCATTGCAATCGTCCACGGGCGACGAAAACCACTTACTATCAGGTGAACTGTAAGTCTATTAACCGACTAAAGTTAAAAAAATTAAAGGGTGGTTTCGATTTCGCTTCATCTAGCGACCCCACTGTGAATATCAATGGTCATGAGCTCTGGGGGATTAAAAACTGCCCGGATATTAAAATTACTGAGAACCGGCAGCAAACATATTTTTTTAATTAATCGTCATATTACCGCTATTTATTATAATTCGCCTTTTTAAATACAGATATGGAATATTAAAAAAGCTTTTATAGATAATAATTTGTCATTAATATTCAAAAGTTCTTAATATAAAGTTTAATGACCACTTCCTCTAGGAATTTACTGTTAGGCTCTAAACTTCTATAAAAGTAATTTTTAGGACATTTTCGTAGTTCTAATACATTTTTTCACCAACTTATAACCGTATCAATATATTTGCTAATGAGTTGCGCTTTCCCTAACAAATAATTGCCGTCATATTAAGATAATTAAAATAACCCGGTATTTGGCCGAAACGGTCTTGTTTCCGCAACTCGAGTAAGCTATAAGTGTGCCTATTTTGTGTAAACTAAAGAATATATTGTCCTAATTTAAAATCATTTATTAATGAGTGAACAAGTCTAAGGCCTGATTGTTCGGTTAATAGTTAACTGTTATATATTTGTTGAGTTATTAAATACTCATTGTTTTTAAGCGTTAATTAAATTAAATTAGAAGGCCAAATCTCATAATTCAATTATTCTGCGAAGAAAAGCCAATCGTATTAAAAATATATCACGAATTAATCGATCGAGTGTATCACTATTTGCTGGGTGAGCGCGCTCCAGCGTCGCCCTCATTATCACTTTCCGATAGCTGAGATTGAGGTCAAGCGTAAGCCTGCTAGTAGGGATTTTTTTTGTTTTTACTAAAAATGGTATACTCTTAATTTAAAGTTCAGTATATCTTTAGTATAACTTTAATATATTTAAAATATCAACCAATCGAAATTTAGCAAATAACTTTAATATATTTAAAATATCAACCAATCGAAATTTAGCAAATAACTTTAATATATTTAAAATAACAACTAATCGAAATTTAGCAAATAACCAAATTTGGTATAAGATCGGCGTTTTGTTAATTTTTGATAGAACTATAATATAAGTATATTTTGACGTTGGTTTTGGTTAAGAAAACTGTCAATTGGAAAATTAGTTATACTTAAAATATATTCCAAGTATACTTAAAACGTTTTTAAATACGAGAATTGCCCTTCTGTTCAGGTAATGAGCCATCCTTAAATATTAGAAAAACCTATATTTAATAACTTATAGCTTATACTATTTTTTATCATTAATCTACTTAATTATTGATCCAACAATGATACCTTAGTTAACCTATAATATTTTCTCATAAATTTAATGTGATTGCGGGATGACGTTTATCTGTAAAATTAATAATATAATGATTAAAGTAGGATTGCCCGAATTGTGTCATGACCACAGTACACAAGTGTAAAGACCGTCTTAGTGACTCGCTTTATCCTGTCGCGTTCCGGGATCATTTCGGGAGACATTAATTCGTGGTATATGTGGGCCGACATGACGACGGAGAGTTTCAACGGATTTTCCTCCTTTGATAGTCGCTTTCGTTGTTGGACTTCACTGTACTTACCATAAGGTGCACTGCAGTCACTATGTAAAGCCAGTGTAAAAAATAAGTATCAGATCTAACAAATAATTATAGATATTCCTATAACTGTATTTTTACGACTCATAAATAATTTTATTCAAGTTTATGACCTCTATTTATATGCAAACCACACCACAATAAAATATGCTATCCTAATCGTCGATAAATTACAGATAATCTTCATAAATGTGCTAGAATTAGATACTGGCTACTGCTATCCTGTTTCACCATTATCTGATATTTACGGTGCAATTGATCGAGAGCATCAATTAGGGATTGTTTATTGGCCATGTTTGTGTTCAGTTAAGAACATAAAACTGCTATTTGTATCGTCGTATGGAACATGTCTCGGTCGTCCACCGGCGCCGAGGCACACAGGTAATGCCGATGAATTTACGCCCTAATGACTTGTTAGTGATCCTACTAGAAGATCTCGATCGATGCGTTTTCTGAAATTTTTATAAATATCTTATTTTTTCTTAATAAGTTCTCCCTGCCTTTGGTCATGTCCACAGTACATACATAGAATTAAAAAATATAAGGAAACCACAGACATCAAAATTGAGCCAAGTATATGTCTTTATTTATTTTATAGGGTTACTAGTGGCTCTATACAATCTCGAAAGTATCTCAATCTCTAGGCCCGGCGAAGGCGAAGATTAGGCAACGCTGGCACCCCGGTGGTTTTAGTCAGTGCAATCCCGAAGGGATATCCAACGGAATAACAAAAAAAAAAACGAAACAAAAGTGGCTCTATATAGTTTTTTTTTTTCACACAACACATACACAATTACAATCAACAATGTACAGTTCCTATTAAAGCATCCACAGCATACATTAGAGTGGCCTGTTTATTTATATTGTATCAATGGTAATGAAAGTCAAGATTATTAGTGTGTGCATCTCTCAACAACCCGAAAACCTTTCTCTTGAATCTCGGTATGGAGACCGCGAACAAATCAACCGAATCTCCAAGAATAACAAACTATATAAACAACATGCATACAAAATTCTATCGCGAGTTGACGCTTCGTGATATACTATTTTAATTACATTATGCTATTTCTAATTGTGCTAAAATAAGCTCGCTTTTGATAATAAACTGAATATATATAATACTGAAATTTGAGTATAGCCTGAATATTCGTATGCCACGTCCAAGTTTAAATAATCGATGCCTTTCTAGAAACATTGACATTAATTAAATAATTTGCAATGTTTATATAGAGTACAGGAAAAGTCAAAGTACCGTCTATAAATCTCAACCTTAGAAAGTACATTATGTAGATCACTTGGGATCATAATATAGACGTCACAGAAAGCAACTAAGTTAGTTATATGAAACTCGTTTGAAAACTAAACCTTCAACAAAAAATTCGTATTGTAAATACACAATATTGAAGATTTGAATAATCGATACGACTTTAGGCAGGTTTAAATCTAGGGAGCTATCCATGGTAATTCAATAGATTCTAAAAATATTACTCTCGATAGCCCATCAAGAGTTCCAGGAGTAAACAAACTAGTCTAACAGCCAGATTATATACTCCAAGCTTACATCTAAACTTTGTAGATGTTAACGACTTGTAATAACAGGAAGGTTGTTTCCGTGTATACATGTTTGCACGACGTGCATGCTCCAAAATACAGTTTTGGCGTTCATCGTTAAAATTTGTTGAATAGAGGTTGGTCGGACAATTATGCTTGATGCTTCATAGCTATTAATTTTTGTATGTACAAGGTTTCGAGATAAAAATGTGTAAAGTGGGAATGATTGGGTAAAAGATGTAAATCTGTAGAAATAGCTATATCAACACAGTAAAACCTATACTTGTCAAACCAATCTGTAACTCATTGATGGTTGTATAAAAGAGTTAGATTGAAACAACTGTAATAAAATTCGATGAGGAAAAGCCTGTATTTTTGTGTTATCGACGTTAGACTGTTTTAGAATCGTGATTTAAATTTGGATGAAATGAAAAAATACTTATTATTATTTTAATTTTGAATAGGTGTATTGATTTATGCTTTATATGTTTTTGTATTTATTATATATTTTTATTGTTTATTAATAATTCTGTTAAGATGTAACACGACCGGGGCCCTTCACGAATACCAGCGCTGCAGACTTACTCTGTGGCATTAAGCTGACGGAGGGCCTATTTCGCCATGTTTTTTTGTTTTTGTATTTTCTTCTTTTCTGTATGTTGTTTGTGTAACTGTTATTTAAATTTTTAGTTTTAGTTACTTTGTGGCGAAATAAATGTATTTAATTTTTTTTTATTTGCACAAAGAAGAGACAAAAACATAACTCTATATGTTTAAGACTGCAAGAGAATGAGATAGAATACATTATCGAGTTTCACTTCTACCTCATGTGAACTACATAAACACACGCAGTCTCATTTTATTATTAAATTATTTGCATATCATTACCTTCGATTCGTCTATTACTAAACCCGCCAGTGAGCTTAGACAAAGTAACATTTAACCAGCGATAACGCTAGTAGAAATGTGTAAACTGTATGAAATTGAGGTGACGAGGTCATATTTCGAAAGATTATGTCAATCCCGTACATTCTACACTTCTGTACTAACATTATCGCTGATCGAATGTCACTTTGGCTAAGCCCTCAGATTGGTTTTATGTTATATAAAATGTAAATTTGAACTTGAGAATTAATTTCGAAATACAATAAACAACGATATTAGCGATGGGGTCTTTTGTATTCACAATAGCAAGAGTTTGCAATGAATTATCTAAATATAAACAAACATTTAGAGGACACGAGTGGCAAATTCATTGGTAAGTTCACACGATTTCCATCGTTTAAATAAATCAATCGTAATAAACTAGAAACACGTGACTTCATTGTATTAAACGCTGATAATTATGCGCGGTGTCAAAGAATATAAATAAGGTGTGAAGACGAATCGACTACAATGTCAAGGCCGATGACCGCGCAGCGTCGAGGACAGAGGGCCTAGACAAAGTAACGCTCGATTAGCGATTAGGTACGCTAATAGGAAAATCCAAAATGTATGGAATTGGCATAACGCGTCGACGCGATGTGATATTTCGAAAGCTTTATTTTACCCTGACATGGCACAGTGACCATACCACACTAGATGATTAGAATGGTGCCATTAAAAAACAACGACCACCAATAGCAATAAAAACCATTGATAGACGTAGCGCTCATGCTGGCCTGCACAAATATCTCTTCATGCTTCGCTTAAAAGACCCAATATCATAGGACGGTGGGAACACGCTCGCTGGAAGTCCATTCCACAGCCGAACGACTCGGCAAAAGTAAGAGTTAGAGAACCTCTTAGTCCTAGCCGGGATGTGAGTTACCGAAAAGCTGTGACTCCGTAAACCCGCGCGCGTGGTTCTGCTATGGAAGGGAGAGGGTGGAATAAAGTTAAATAGCTCTTCAGAACACTCGCCATGATACAACTTGTGTCAATCCCATACATTTTGTACTTTTTTGATGGCGTTATCGTTGATCGAATAGTACTTTGTCTAAGCGTTTCGGACGCAATGTATAGAGCAAGGAAGAAAAAAGTCAGATGGTCCCATTAGTCAATGTGAAAAAAATCACTTTGTCCATATTTTACTACAAAACTCTGAAAATAAACGATACGAAACGATAGCAAAATCAAAACCCTGTGTTGTAATGATGCGCTATTTTTTTTTTTAGTAAACCGGGGGTAATCCTGCATGGGACCATTAGCACGTGTGAGGGCAGCGACCCTGGTGTATCAGACTCCTTCAGACTAAAAACCCCCGAAGTATCTCTCTTATTGCTCCATTCGAGCCTAGGAAACCAAATTCATTCAGACGCCCAGTGAGCAAAAAGCCTTGTTGAGGCTACCTCTCTAGGAGGAGTGGTATAAAGAGCCCATCTCTAGAAAACCTGTTCCTGAGGCGGCACGCCGTATACTGCGCACCGTCTCTCTTTCATCTGGGCAGTAGACTCCCTCAAATCTACTACCCGGCTAATGATGTGCCAAAGGTAAGTTAGCTCAGCATATGCTAGGTGATCAGTAAATCATCCAGCACTGATTTTCAGCTGACATCCTGATCAATAATTAGTTAATATCTCTGTTTCTTCTGTAATATCTGGACAAATCTGACTTTTGGACTGTTTTGGACTTAATTTCTTAGTTTTGACCGTCTAATAATGCTCCCATTTTATGCGTTCTTGTTCTTTTACGTAATTACTTTAAAAAATATCTTTATATCTGTATTTCTCAATGTTTTTAGGGTTCCATACCTCAAAAGGAAAAATGGATCCCATATAGGATCACATTGTTTTTCGTCAGTCTACGGTAAGCATTCGTATCGGCCACTGAATGTTGTTTTATTTTCGTGCAATATTACTCCTTAAGGAAGAAGGAACACTTAATATAATTTCAAACATATTGATCCTTATCGTAATGTATGGCATTGTCAAACACTATCACAAGATCGCAATCCGTCATACCTTTGAATTTTTATATTGGAATGACGATGCATCTTGGAATAACTTTTTATGAAACCTCACAGTTAGTTTAGAGTGTTCTTTTTAATGTAAAATGATACCGTTCGAAAACGTTTGTGACAATGATAAATTTTCCAATACCCTTCATTAGGATTAATGAAGGGTATTAAATACTATATTTTCAAATGGAAATTTAGTGTATGTATTTTTTACCTAAAGCCCTAAATTCGTATTAGTATTTTTATTTTAAACAATTTGTAACCAAGTTCACCGATCAATTTATAGTACATTGAATAAAACAGTTTAAGATTAACTAGTTGTAGATTTTTAATGTTCTTCAAACTAAATTTTTGCAGCGTCAGTTCAGGTTCACCTATAAAGATTGTAATTATTTTTATCAGCATGACAGGTTGTTAATAATTTTGTTCTTCGTGATGTTACATTTTTTTGGATTTATTTATTATTGTGTCTATCTAAGGATAGCTTAATACTCTTAGGTAAATTAAAACTGATTAAAACATACTCTAGCCTCCAAGTATATCAAAATAAATTTTTTCTTCTTTCTGTTTTTAGGGCCTTTGTGCCCCGTTCTTTTAAACTAATGGCAATCCACATCGCCCATCTAGGTCGTCGTGAGGTCAGCGACCCCGGTATGTCGGCCTTTAATCGACTAGCACCACAAGCATGTTTCTCCTCCCGTCTGCTGAGTGCTGAGGGAAAATCAGAGCCAGCCCAAGAATTCAGCGCAGAGCCTTTGTGTCTAGGCAATGGCTTTTTTTGTGTCGGTCGATACAATTCCATAGTAATCAATAGAACTCAATTATGTATAAAATATGGAAAAGGAAATCTTAAATTTTATATTATAGTCAACTGTCATATCAAACATATGTATTTTAGTATATAAGTAGACTTCAAGTGATTACGCGTTTTCGGAGGTTTATTTAAGCGAGCGTAAATTTTGTTTTATAATTTCCTCTTTAATTAGAAGTACGCCTCTGCCTTTGTAGTAGGTATCTACTAATCCAGCTAACAAGTTCACTTTTTTTTTGTAAATGATACCAACATACATTCCATTCTGTAAAGAAAAAGTATGGTAACTACGAAATGTAATATAATTGCTATAAATAATTTTATCTAATGTCATAAAATATATTCATGTAATGATTTTTTTTTAATATTAAAGTTAATTATTGTGTATAATGTTAATCATATGTAAATGTTTTAGATATGTTTTATATACTTACTAGCTGTCCCGGCAGACCTTGTTCTGCCCTATTTCTCTAAAACAAAGTCACATTGTTTTTTTTTATGTTAATAGCTACTGGCGTGTCGGCTGTTTTTTGAAAATTGTTTGAAGGAACCTGGCCTTAATGCTATATGTATAAAAATTGACAAATATTGACATTAATATTTATACGTCACTCAATAATTGTTTTGCCTTCCCGGAACCCGTCCACTAACATTTAAACTTTATGCTATGGTGTTAAAGTTCAAATTGACTTATAACAAATCTTTTGTATGAGAATATAGAAAAGTGTTGTTTTTAGACTTTTTCAGATAATTTTTTTAAATCTTCTCTCTGTTATAACCTTCCCCAGACTTTAACAAACACAACAAAAAAGAAATCAGTCAAATCGATTCAGCCGTTCTCGACTTTCTTGTCCAGTCAAATAACTTTTTAAATCAAAATTTTGACACTCAAGTTTGCATTTTTGATATTTTGTACTTCTAATAATACAAAAACGATCTGTAAAGGTTTTAGTGTCTGAAACCTCCGGCAAGAGTTAAAAAAAAATGATTTAAAGTTTTTTTCCACAAATACTCGAAAACGGTAATAGTTAGAGAAAAAAAATGTAAGCAAAATATATAGAGCTTAAAATTATACATAAAAAAGGTAGTATGACTTTTTTTCCTCCGACCTAAATTAACCAAGTTAGGGAGGTTTTTAAGTTTAAGGGTTTTTAAATTCCGCGCCGTTGCATAAAGTCACGAGGCAAAAAGAGAGGGACTATTGCTGTCTCGCTTACTCCCATTGATTCTTGACAATGAGTATTGCGTAGCCGTTCACTATAAAATGTCCAAGCAGGGATATAAAACACACTTACACTATAAGGTGGTGTGAGTTAATGTATTATTAGCATAGCAGTCGGTTCGATTAAGGAAATGTTATTAGGTATAGAAAAGGAATTAGTTTGGTAATAGTAATCGAGAAAAGTGGATTGGTGGAAAATTAATGATGATTTTAATGAATATAATTCTTGAATAATAGTTTAATTGGAATAGCTTGCATTTAAGGATTGGAAGAAGTTGGTTGATGCAACTTGTTTTTTTTTTTTAAATGAAGTGGCTTTATTATTTTAAATGTAGTTAAATGATCACGATGTTGCGTTAGGATGTGAATATTTTCAGGCTTTTAGGTGGGTTTTGAAAAAAACTTAATCTTCTTGTAACATAGTTTATCAAAAATGTTTAATTTAATTTTTTTTTTTTTTTTTTTTAATAGAACTGAAGATTAAGTTACTCTCTAGCAGAGAGTATTCACAAATTTGTAAAAATGTTGTTTCCCCACATAGGTAGGATAGTTGTTTTGTATTGTATAAAAAATTTAATAGGATTATCAAAAATTTTTAAAAGGAAAGGGAGGATAATGTTGTGATTGTATGTAAGGAGTGCATAAAATTAGGTAACATATCTATGATAAATATTACGTTTAGTAAAAATATAATATTTCGTATGAAAGAATTGGAAAATAGGAAGATCGTTTTGAATTCGAAATTCGAATTTTAAAAAGGACTTGATTATTCTAGAGATTGTGTATTGAGCTTTAAGAATCAAAGGTTGAAAAAGTAGAATAAACAAATAATGAGAATATTATGTAAATGTATTAATGGTTTACTAAATTTATAGTTTAAAGTGATATTAAGAGTTTGACTGAAGAAGGAAGAACTCCACAATATCGGTCACACAAGTTCCCCTTCCACAATATATTAATATTTATCTATATATATATATCTTACAATTAGTTATTAAAAAATAAACATTAACGTGAAGTTCTGTCTCAAACTTAAGTTTTTACTATATCCTTTATGTCGCTTATGTTTTTAGCAAGCACATAAAAGTGGAGAAATTTTGCAAATTCCAAATAAACATATGTATTTATTAATTTACTTTAAATGATAAAATAATAAAAATATAGCTTGTCATAGAAACTAAGGATTTTAAATAGAAATAGAATTTTTACTGTAAAATTTAAATTAAATATAGACCTTCAATTATTATATTTCAAATATTTTTTTAGATTCGAAAAAATATTACTATCAACGGAATTTCATCCTTGGATGGTCACTTTCGTTTTTGTACTACACTGTACTTATCATCAGGTGTACTAAAAATAACTATGTCGTACCACACACCCGGTTGAGTTCACCGCCCGGTTGAGTTGTGAAGACCTATCTCGGTCAATCAACGCGCGTAAATTCGAAAAAAAAAATCTATGTCGTACCAGTGTAAAAAAAATAACTTGTCATATGAACAAGTTGTTTTCAATTTGCAAACCCAATATTTATGATAAAAAAGTTCAAAATTAATCCTAACATGTCAACTAAGATAAAGATGGCGTCCGCTCGTACATCGGACATAAAACTTGCACGTGACTTGGCCTATTAGATGCATTGTGGCAGATGGCGCCACCAGAAATAAAGTTGCGACATTCACCCTAAGTACCCTTAAAATTAATTATATATTTGGGAGTCGAAGCTGCTCGCGTCCGTAGGCTTTTTACCCTAGTTTCCCTACACGTGGCTCCTGGGTGGTGCTAAACGAGCTGCAGCGAGGTGGTAGGGCGTCGGTGCCCGTCTGGATCGCGACCACAGTGCATGAGTGTAAGGCCAGTTTTGGCTGATCGCGTTTCGGGAATAGCCTGTGTATATCCAGTAGCACATGATTGGCGACCTTTGGCACAGTATTGGGGTTCTGACTTGACGTCTTCGCTTGCTCCCTTATGGGGGTACGTTGAACTGCCGGCCAGGGAGACCCGTAGAAACAGTTGTACTGCTGGCCGCCCGCGGTATAGTACAGGGGCCCAATCATAGCTAACCACTATGAGAGGCTGCTACACCATGCCGCGCATAATCTTGGGTAGGATCGTCGTGCCGGATGGTGACCGGTTTTCGGGACCCGGCGACCTATTCCGGGTGGGTACGGGGGCCCTTCCGTCCGTTGGTTCAGCTTACGTCCTCTGGGGGTTTTGGCGTTGGCCCAGTCTGGTCTGTTCTCCTTTTGCTGTGTCGAGGGTCGTTAATTCTCTTCACGTCTTCTTAACTTTTGCTTCATGTCAGCGCAATATAATAATTCTGGTAATTCAGCGGTGTTGAATCCCGAAAACACCTTCTTTATGGAGTTCACTAACATCCGTGGACTTCATTCTAACTTAAATGCTGTCCACCACCATCTTGAGACAGTCCGGCCTGCACTTCTCTTTTTGACGGAAACTCAAATACACCGTCCGGCTGATTTATTTTATTTGCATTTCCCTGGCTATCAGCTTGAGGAAAACTTTCATGCAAAGGCCGGGGTCTGTGTGTTTGTGCGGTCGGACGTGTGTTGCCGTCGGTTGCGCTGTTTGGAGAACCCCTCTTTTTCTGTCCTGTGGGTGCATGTGGATGTCGGCTCTCTGAGTCGTGTCTACGTGTGCCTATACCGATCTCATAATGGGGACTCTGAGACCACTCGGTTGTTTGATTACCTCAGCCAGGCGGCTGATGTCGTTCAAGAGTAGTACCCTGCAGCAGAACTGGTAGTTTTGGGGGATTTTAACGCGCACCATGAATTATGGCTGGGATCCTCCAAGACTGACCATGCAGGAAGGTCTGCTCATGCATTCGCCCTGCTTCATGACCTCTCTCAACTGGTTGTCCAGCCCACCAGGCTTCCAGATGTTGTGGGTCATGCTCCCTCTTTGTTGGACCTTCTGCTGACGAGCCATCCTTCCGGGTATTTTGTGTCGGTAAATGCTCCTTTGGGTAATTCTGACCATTGCCTGGTTGGTTCTTTGGTGCCCCACGCCCTCTCACCATCTCCTCGTGAGGTTAAGCGTAAGGTATGGCATTACTCGTCAGCAGATTGGGATGGATTGCGTGAGTACTTTGCTTCTATCCCGTGGCGCCAACGCTGCTTTAATGAGTGTGATCCTTCTGCGACTGCCGATGCGATTGCCGACGAATTCAGGCTTGGAATGGATTATTACATTCCATCTTCTGTAATCGTCGGTAATCGCTCTGGACGCTCTTGGTTCAATCGCGAATGCTCTGTCGCTGTTAGTCTGAAGCAGAATGCATATCGTGCTTGGATTAAGGGTTGCGCAACTTGTGATCCTGATGTCAACGCTCTTAAAGCAGCTTATAACAAGGCTACCAAGACTTGCAGGAGGGCGTATCGCGGGGCGAATGCTCAACGTGTTTCGCGGATTGGCCAGATCTTAGTAAACCACCCGACCAACATTCGAGCTTATCGGAGACTGGCCAAGGCCGTGCAAACGAATTTTTGTCGCCCATCCTTTCCGCCGTTAAGATCTCCTGACGGGTCGCTGGCCCATGAGCCGCTGGAGAAAGCCAATCTGTTGGCTCACATCTTCGCGGCTAATTCCAAACTTGATGATCTCAACACCCAGCCGCCCACAATTCCTTCTTGCGGCTACACGATGCCTGACGTTGTGATAAGGCAGCGTACTGTATTACGTGAGTTGAGGTCACTCGATGTGCGGAAGGCTAGTGACTCTGATGGTATCCCAGCGGTGGTGCTGAGGGCTTGTGCAGCCGAGCTTGCGTCTCCTCTTACAAGCCTGTACCGCCTGCCTTTCTCGTCCGGTGTTGTGCCTCAGGCTTGGAGGGCAGCCAACATTCAACCGATCCCCAAAAAGGGGGATCGTTTCGACCCAAACAACTACCGCCCCATAGCCGTCACCTCAGTGCTCTGCAAAATCTTAGAACGAATTGTAAATGTTCAACTTGTCCGTTACCTAGAGGATCACTCTCTTATTAACGATCGTCAATATGGTTTTCGACCGAATCGTTCCACAGGTGATCTTCTAGCGTACGTCATGCACCGCTGGGGTGAGGCTATGGATAAGCATGGCGAATCTTTGGCTGTTGGCCTGGATATAGCCAAAGCCTTTGATAGGGTCTGGCATCGTGGTCTTCTCTCCAAGCTTCGAGCGTACGGTCTTCCTGACAACCTGGGTGCGTGGATCTCTGGCTTTCTGCACGAACGTAGAATTCGTGTCCTTGTTGATGGTCACAGTTTGCAGTTCGTGTCAGTTAATGCCGGAGTTCCACAAGGCTCTGTACTTTCTCCCGCCCTGTTTCTTCTGCATATCAATGATATGCTGTCTTTGGGCTGTATTCATTGCTATGCAGATGACAGCACGGTTCACGGGGGATATTGCAGCAGGCCCACTTATGGTCGGGAGGAAACCATTGGGAATCGAGAAGATCTGGTTATTGATCTCAATCGGTCCTTAAGCCTCATTTCTTCTTGGGGCGACAGGAATTTGGTTGAGTTCAATGCCCAAAAAACCCAGGTATGTGTTTTTTCCTCCAAAAAATCCCCATTTTCTCCTCTTCCTACTCTCAAGAATGTGCCGCTTGCTGTGCGTGACAGCCTTAGTATACCAGGCATGGATATTCGCTGTGATCTCAATCTCAGGGATCACATAGGGACGGTCATCTCCTCGACTTCCCGTAGACTTGGTATCCTTATTAGAGTGCGTCGGGTTTTTCACACCTGATCTTTTGTATCTATTGTATAAGGCCCAGGTCAGGCCTTGTATGGAATATTGTTCGCATCTCTGGGATGGTTCTGCCCAGTACTTGCTTGATGCCCTGGATAGGTTGCAGCGTAGGGCTGTCCGCATAGTGAACGATCCAGACGTTTCTGAACATCTTGAATCGCTCCAATTGCGTAGAGATGTTGCCTCATTAAGTGTTTTCTACCGTTTGTATTATGGCAAGTGTTCTGAAGAGTTGTTTAACCTTGTTCCACCCTCTCCTTTCCTGAATAGAACCACGCGCGCGGGTTTGCGGTGTCACAGCTATACGGTATCTCACATCCCGGCTAGGACTAAGATGTTCTCTAACTCCTTCTTTTGCCGTGTCGTTGGGCTGTGGAATGGTCTTCCGGCGAGCGTGTTCCCACCATCCTATGATATGGGATCCTTTAAGCGTAACGTGAAGAGATATTTGTGCGGGCCGGCATGATCGCTGCGACTACCGATGGGTTTTTTCTTACCTTTCGATAGTCGTTAGCGTTTTTTGGACTGCACCATGCTTACCATCAGGTTTGGTGCAGTCACTATGCCGTGTCAGTGTAAAAAAAAAAATTCCAATACGGAATAATACTAAACTTCTGTCAATTATACTATTTTTTCTTTCGAATCGTCTTGAATTAAAAACCATTTATATAATTAATACATAAAAGAAATATAATATACAAAAAACGTATTAACGTAATTAAACAAAATAAACTACATATTCATTTAATTTATGAACGTAAAATTAAAATTAATCACTGTCTGATGAGTCCATAGTGGCTGTCGTCGTAGGTCGACTTTCTTTCACAAAAAATTGGTCCAATGTTTGTTGAAAAGCTTTTTTTCACAACGTAAAATAAATTTCATTGTAGCAATTGATATTAAGTTTGTATAAAATAAGTATAAAATTGTATTAAATTTGCGTTGATTTTTAGTTAGAAAGGGAATCCCCAAATTTTGATGGCATGGCGCAATTAAAAATAAAGGTGTTGCCATATTTTAGGAAATAAAAATTCAAAAAAACATTAAAGACTCGAGTCCAAAACAACGCAACTTCGAAAATCTAACGACGCACAGTGAAAATCAGTAAAAATTAAGCAGCGACACAACTTCGATAAAAACGCCAAACGAAACGACCCAAAGCGAGGTATTGGTGTACTATATCTAGTATCTTAGAATGTCAAGTAATTTTTTCGAAACTTGAAATTTACAATCGATATATTTATTACCAGAGATGGGCAAAATGTAATCTGATTAAAGATCAACGATTACAAAATGTAGTCGTAATTTTAATTTTCTTGCTCTGTAATCATGATTAAATCCATTTAAAACATTAAGAAATAATAAATGTGTATACGATCTGTGATTTTGAAGTGTTTAAACATAAATGAGCAAAATGCAGTGATATTAATGGTAAAAAACATAAAATGTAATCGTCAATCATTTTCATTAATCAGATTACTTTTTGCCCATCTAAGTTTATTACCCTGATCTATTCGAATGAACAGATACTTAAATAGAAGAAATAATACAAGAAATAATTATCCGATAATGCTTTCTCACTCTTACTCGGACATTTTATAGTGAACGCCTACGCAATACTCAATTGTCAAGAATCAATGGGAGTAAGCGACACAGCAATAGTCCCTCTCTTTTTGCCTCGTGACTTTATGCAACGGCGCAGAATTTAAAAACCCTTAAACTTAAAAACCTCCCTAACTTGGTTAATTTAGGCCGGAGGAAAAAAAAGTCATACTACCTCTTTTATGTATAATTTTAAGCTCTATATATTTTGCCTACATTTTTTTTCTCTAACTATTACCGTTTTCGAGTATTTGTGGAAAAAAACTTTAAATCATTTTTTTTTAACTCTTGCCGGGGCTTTCAGACACTAAAACCTTTACAGATCGTTTTTGTATTATTAGAAGTACAAAATATCAAAAATGCAAACTTGAGTGTCAAAATTTTGATTTAAAAAGTTATTTGACTGGACTATTTCGCGGTTATCAAGACACTATAGCTGATCCGGCAAACGTTGTTTTGCTATGTAAAGTTTTGTAATATCTTCTAAGATGTACATTGAAATTAAGTGATGTCAAAGACAATTTTGTTCACAATTAAATACTCTTAATCAACAACACATTTATTTGGATAAAGATTAATATTATTACGTTGATACAACTCTTAACAAATAATGCATTAATTTCGACCAAATTTGTTTACCATAAAAACAGTTCTAGTGACTTAATCTTAAAAGATAGACATATACTGTCGCAGACATTTTTTTAGATCATTTCAAGAGGAATAATTCTTTCTTACATATATTTTTGGTATCTTGAACCGTTTTTGCAGCGCACGCAATGGAAGCCTCCAAGGATGAATAATTTTGCCCGTTTTTTTTACATTTTCCATTATTTCTTCGCTTCTAATAATTGCATCGTGATGTTATATAGCCTAAAGCCTTCCTCGATAAATGGTCTATTCCACTCAAAAAGAATTTTTCAATTCGAACCAGTAGTTCCTGAGATTAGCGCGTTCAAACAAACAAACAAACAAACAAACAAACTCTTCAGCTTTATAATATTAGTATAGATTAGAAATTCCTTCGTGAAGATAATAACAGGAAATAATGTGTTCGTTTCGGTCAATCATAATTATGCATTTTATTGTTGTTATACGACCTAAAAGTAGTTAAATTGTTTCACGAAGAAGCTCATCAAGACACAAACATCAGAGCGTGCAAGACCATACAAAAAATCAGGTGCCATTGCCCCTTAAAATAATAGACGAAAATATAAGTACGACAAAAAATTTCAATCCGTTTAAAAGGAAACAATATGTTTTTCAATTTAGCTTTCAACTTCAGCATTTAATAATTATAATTATAATAAATATTTTGCATGTATTTTTCTTACGGATGTTATAGATAAGAATTACTAGTGTATATTAGATGTTTAGCATTGTACATCAATCATATGTAGGAATGTATTTCCGTTATATATTTAATTATTTCTTTAAAAAACACATCGAAAAAATACTAAATATTTATTAAGACATAATTAATTTAACTGCTTGCTAATGTATTGGGGTACAGTTAAAAATTAGCAAGAATTTTAATAAAACTACGAAGACATCAAGGTTATTCAGATATCTTTTGTCCAGTCGCCTTGTGCTCGCTGTTAATATTTAGTTAATTTAAAGCTATCATGGTATTTAAATTTAACAACTGTCACTTGCGAAATATTCTTTTTACAATTATAGCTAACTGTGAATCGGTAGTTAAATGATTTTATGAATAATTTCGTAACAAAATAACCGACTGGACAATGATTGTCAAAACTTAAAAATGATTCTATCAATGTGTAAAGTACGACTGACTTGCAACATATTACTGTAGAAATATCATTATGTAGGTACAATTTATAACATACTACTTGAATTAACAATCCGTTTGTTTATAAAAAATATATGATATTCATGTGTAATGTCAAGATTTTTAATATTATAATAATGTTAAATATCTATTTTATACAAAACTCTAAGGCTGACATTTATAGACGCAACTTTAAGTTTGCTCAGTCTCTACTAAAAGATAAAAATTTATGAATTTTACTCAGTGAATGTCAAAGGATTTGCTAAGTCAACGATTTTGTCAACATGCACTTGGTTTTGCGATTACTATGGTTATACTCAAGTTCCTATTATATTCAGTTTTTTATCTAAAAGGAATTTATTTTTTGAGAACTATGCTAAGCAAAGTCAAATAGCGTCTGTAAATCTCAGCTTTAGATTATCAACTTTTTTGCATTTGAAATATAACCGTGACCCATTTAGTCAAAAATAAATTGCTCGAGAATTTACTGTGATTTTTTCGATAATGGATTATGTAATAATCTAATAATGCTAAGGGGTTAATGTGATTTTTTCTGAAGATTTTATATTCATCATTAGGGCATAGGCTAAATGTCATAAGAACTGCCGTAACCTGTTTTATCGGAAGATTTTTATAGTACGCAGATTGCGTTAAGAAAACTTGTCATTAGAATAAAATGCATAGGTCACGTCTCCGTCCTGCCAGAGAACCGCTGGTAATTTTTCCATGTGTCAAGGTCGGCTGTGGCGTGTCATATAGGTTCTTCAAATTGCGTACTTCATTATAAAAAATATTGATACTATGTGGAATGTATCTAGCATTCCAAGGTATATTTCAACATTAATATGATCATTTATGAATTGTCAGACTTTTTTATATGTCCAATGCCATTGGTGTAATGGCTATCAATTTATAGCTACTAGTGTTGTGTATTAGTTTCTTTGTGTTGTAAAAATAACTTAAGATGTCCAGATGCAAAGTAAATAAAACTTTAGATTATAAAATCGAACTTTCAAGATTAATTTACATTCTATGGTATTAATTTTTTTATTTCTTGATACAGTTTAACTTTTAGTGTGTAACTTTTTGAGTAGTTAAGCCAAACATATATACCTATGTTGATATTATTTAATTATTTACAAATCTACAGTATATGATTTAATTTATACAGGAAAACAAGCTAAAAAATCAAATTAACCAAAATGATTTATATAACAAGGATATATGACAGATATAAATGCGATTCAAATATTTGTTATGAAATAATAATATAAAAGTTATATGTATATGAAATGTGTAGTGCGACTGTGTACTTTGTGTATGTGTCTTTGTGTGTGTGTATAGATGTGTATGTTAACTGTCGTTGTCCGGAGACGGCCCGATAGTCTCGACTACCTTCTTCCTGAAGGACCCAACTATATTATATGAAACATATAATGTAGTTTCATTTTTTCTTAAGTAAATAATTATTTTATTAATTAAACCTCAGTTCGCGGGTCGCAAAGATATAGCAACGAACAGCAGGCTGATCACCCCTGGTCTAGCACTGTCATTCATTTATATTAGGTCCTTACATATGAAATTGGCGTTTTTCGTACTGGCCACTTTAATCACAAATTTCTCCTCTTTGGTAAGGAATTCCAAATTCAAATTTGTACAGCTATAGACTCATGTATTTGTGCTTCGATGATCATCATTCATTTGTTTTTTTCTTCTGTTTTTTTCTGTTTGCGTCACTCATTTTACAAAATGGAAAACTTAAAATATCTCATTATTTACGAGTACGAGTTCCGCCGTGGCACTAGTGCTGCGGAAACAACTCGAAGGGTGCATGATGTGTATGGCGGTCGTGTTGCAAAAGAAAACACAGTTCGTTTTTGGTTCCAACGTTTTCGTTCTGGAAATTTCGACCTGCAGAACAAGCCCCGTGGACGGCCTGAGACTCAAGTTGATAATGAAGAGTTGAAGGCTATTGTGGAAGCGGATCCATCGCAAACCACGTCCGAGTTAGCTGCAGGCTGCGATGTTAGTGATAAAACTGTTTTAATTCACTTGAAGCAAATTGGGAAGATTAAAAAGCTTGAAAGGTGGGTACCTCACGAATTGACTGAAGCAAACCGGCAAACGCGCGTCGACTGCTGCGTTACATTACTAAACCGGCACAATAATGAACGTATTTTAAACCGAATCATTACCTGTGATGAAAAATGGGTTCTTTACGATAATCGGAAGCGCTCAGCGTAATGGTTGGATCCTGGCCAGCCAGCCAAATCCTGCCCCAAGCGAAAATTAACCCCAAAAAAGTTACTTGTAAGCGTTTGGTGGACTAGTGCCGGTATTGTTCATTACAGTTTTCTCAAATCTGGCCAGACTATTACGGCTGATGTCTATTGTCAGCAATTGCAAACCATGATGGAAAAGCTAGCGGCTAAACAACCTAGGCTGGTCAATCGCTCCACGCCACTGCTGCTTCACGACAACGCTAGACCACACACTGCGCAACAGACGGCTACTAAATTAGAAGAGCTTCAATTGGAAAGTCTAAGACATCCTCCGTACTCCCCGGACCTTGCTCCAACAGATTACCATTTTTTTCGAAATTTGGATAACTTCTTGCAAGGGAAAAAATTCAACTCCGATGGGGCAGTCCGAATCGCCTTCAAAGATTTTATTGATTCCCGTCCGACTGGTTTTTTTAGTAAAGGGATCAATGAACTACCTATGAGATGGCAAAAGTGGATAGAAAATAATGGTTCATACTTTGATTAATTAAATATATTATATTAAAAAATATTCGACTTTTTGTTCCTCCCATACAAAACGCCAATTTCATATGTAAGGACCTAATATAAGGTGCCATTGGACAGAAAAGGCTTTTTTATTTTAATCTGTTTAGTACTGTCCAAGTTATTACGTGAGAATTTTAAATTTAGCGTAGTATTGTATTTCCAGAACAAAGTTGGTTCCAGCTGAAATATGGCAGAATATATATGTCATACTTTGTAATCGATATTTGTTTAAAAAACGAATGCATAAGAAGGTAGAAAAAAAAGCCGGTCGTAATTAAATTTCTAGCTAGATCATTTGGACAACGGTTTTTTTCCGGACATTTAAGACGCCTATGTGATACAGGCTCGATAAAGTGACTACAGCGCACGTGATTGTAAGTAAAGTATAAAGTATAAGAACGGCAGCGACCGTCAAGGGATGAGTATCTACTGACAGTCGCCGCCGTCATATCGACCCACATACAACACGACTGAAAGTCACTAGGCATATAAACAACTCAACGTACACAAGCTAATTCAGAAACGCGGCAAGCCGATGCAAGTCGCTATGACGATCTTTGCACTTTGTACTGCTGTCACGAAATAGTTTATACAATCACCCTGCCATCTCAAATAAAACATTTTTATATGTGAAATATTACTGAAATATATTTCAGTTACATATGGTACGGCCATTAATTTCCATTTAATCATTAAATAAGGTGAGCTTGAGACAGAGATGGGCAAAATTAATCTGATTAATGATAAACGTTTACAAAATGTAGTCGTAATTTTAATTTTCTTGCTCTGTAATCATTAATAAATCCATTTAAAACATTAAGAAATCATATATGTGTATACAATCTGGGATTTTGTAGTGTTAAAAGTTAAAACATAAATGAACAAAATGCAGTTATAGTAATGGTAAAAAACGTAAAATGTAATCGTTAATCATTTTCATTAATCTGATTACATTTTGCCCATCTATGGCTTGAGAGAAGTAATATTGTACTAGAAAATAAAACGTCCTCACTAACCTTATTACTTGAGACTATTAAGGATATAATATTATATGCAAATTATTATAAATACTTTATAATTTCATTGTATTTACATATCCTGTGCAACAGGAAATGAGTCGTAGTTCTCGTTACCTGTCATATGCTTTGTATTTATATTGCTTGCTAGGTCCATTGCCTTTTAAAATAAAGATGGAGTTTTATTTGCTCCACTCCTCTATGAATGGTTAAATAGAAAGACAACAGCTTATCAGTAGGCTTCCATTTTACTTATCTAACACCAACGACGCGGAATTTATTCGCCTTCACTTACTTATTTTGTTACATTTATACACGGCTGAGTCCATATTTTTTATTAGTAAAAAATAAGTTAGTTATTATAATAAATGAAATTCTTAATTCTATTATTTATATAAGTTAATTATATAAAATTATTATATAAAAATAATATTATTTAGTCCCACAGAGAGGAGGCGAGGGGTTTAAATCCCCCTCCACGAGAGGTGGCCTGCCCAAAGGCCAACGCCCGCCGAGCCGTCGGACGTATTCGGATTCCCAGGCTCGGCGAAGGCGAAGAGAGGGCAGTGCTGGCACCCCGGTGGTTTTAGTCGGGGCAGGTCCGACACAGCGGGGGAAGTGGCCCTCACCACCCCCCCTGACGGTCCGTAGGGATTTACACCGGGTTAACAAAAAAAAAAAATTATATAATTATTCTTAGTTTGTTTCTCAATCAGAACTTAGCACGTGGATTTATTTAGTGAAATTTTATAAAAGTATACTACTATTGTTAAAACATTATTATACTTTGATAAAGGAAAATAACCCAAGTTTTACCCGGTATCGAGTTCTGCTTCAGAGAAAATAGACTGCAAAAATATGTTTGAAACAGGCGAAGTCGAGGCCAGACCTTGTGCTTCATATTATTTTTATTAGTGAAAACTAAAATTCTTTACAAGTATATAGTAGAGGCATAGCATTTTACAAACTACACCAATCTCTATTGCGTTCAAAGAATAACTTAAAGATAAAGTATTGCATATCAATATTATTCTTGTAATGGGATTCCTGTTTAGTAATAAAACGGTACGATTTACAAGTATCAAATCAACCAAAGTAACCAAGTAAGTAAACCAAGTAAAATAGCGAACTATTATAGTTTCTAAACAGGTACAGATTAACAAACTCTACTTTCTACGTGTGAAACAGAAATGGCTTAAAGTGGTAAATTCAAAAACCGTCCCGTGCGATCCCATAAAATGCAAAATTCAAATCACAAAAACATATGCGTGCATATAAAATTGAAACAACCTAGACTTAGGTTTATTTATATTCGTGGACAGTCGGCGGCGGCATCGCTTTTTTAGCGCACTATAAATCACTAGTTCACCATTGTAGAGTGTGAACCACAAGTGATTTTGCGATGGTGTACGAAGCAACGAGACTGTTACTTCCACCCCGATACACATTAAATAGTTTGCAAACTCTTACCTCTGCCATACCATCAAGCTTTGGAATGATTTTCAATCAGTACCTATATTATTATTAGGTACTCAAAAAGAGGTATGAAGACAAGACGGTATATCTTAAGGAATAATCTGTCGGCAGTTTCGGTCGATTTTTGGACTATACTGTGCTAACATCAGGTACAGTAGTAACTTTGCCAAGAAAATATAAAAAAATTAAGTAAAAGCTATACATAGTCCAACGAGGCTATTTAGACAAAAGTGGAGGGATAATGTGTAGCAATTGAGCAACCTACTTATATCATATAAGTTATATGGCCGTCCGACGATTTTCATTCCTGGTAAGATGTTCATTTTGTATAAGGCCCAGGCTAGACCGTGCATGGAATATTGTTTAATCTCTTGGATGGTTCCGCACAATATCTCCTTGACGCCCTGGATAGGTTGCAGCGTAGGGCTGTCCGTATTGTGAATGATCCGGACGTTTCTAAACACCTAGAGACCATTCAGCTGCGCATGTGCTTGCTTTTTTAACGTTTATATCATGGATACTGTTTTGAAGAAATATAGACTCATGTCATTCTCTCCCTTTCATAATCAAACGCGCTGGATCGTCGAGCCTTAGTTTTATAATGACTTCTGTTTCTGCTAGAGCAAGTTCTAGGTGAACTGCAGTAACTCTTACTTTTGTCGGGTCATTGGATTGTGGAATGAATGGTCTTCCGGCGAGCGTGTTTCCTTTGTCCTTGGATAGTGGCTTCTTACCCATTCTTACTACCGACCTGTTATAGTCACTCGATGATAGTACTCGGTTTTTGCATTGCCCTCTGCTTTCCATTAGGTATGGTGCAGTCACTGTACCGAATCAAATTTAAAATATATATTTACAAGATTTGGCTCCCAGTAAGTTCTGTCTTCCAATTTCAATAGAACTTACCAATGGTTTCTGTTTTATGTGTATGTTATTTTATATAGTGTTCATTTTATTTCAATCGCTTCATATATAAAAAAGTTATGTTAGTGTAAAAACACGTAGAACAATTATTGGAAAAAATGTGTTGAGTAAAATGGAATGCTACTCATCTGTCAGTTATTATTGTCTTTAAATCTTCCTGACGTATATAGTTTGTATTTATAATGTTTTCGTAAGTTACTGTTAAACATTAAATGTATTATTTGCACAAATTTGTCTGCTCGGCAGTATATACATATAGTAGCTCTAAAATAATTTTTATGTGCACTGATTTGTGTTAGTAGTGAGTATTCATTGTAAGTAACGGCATTCATGGCGGTACGAAGTTCGCCGGGTCAGCTAGTTTTAAAATAAATTACTTCATTTTTAACGGATATTTAGAATGTAATGGAATGTATAGATATTGGTAGAAAAAAATTGTAATCGTATATATTGTTTTGAAGATTACCAATTTACTACTTCCACAAAAACCTTTTTTATTAAGCGAAACAAAAGGCGTCGTGCGACTTGACCGAGTCAGTTAAATATCTACTTCTTATGCACAAACGCGGTCGGTTCGTGACCAGACCGAAATATTTACCTACATTCATTCAATGGCCGGTTCTTTGATAAAGATAAGGAATGATCAGTAGTCCGAGCGCTAGGAGTAACGGTCCCATGTTCTTAATTTGTCGTTTGAGCAGCGACATCGTGTTAAATGCATATTTGAAATTGTATTGAAATATCGTTCTACATTGTGTCTTTTATTTATGATTTGATATGACGGGTCACTCGCCGAACAGAACATATGTAGGTAATTAGGTGAATGTTTTGAAACACGACGTTTTCGTTGATCGACTCCGTTGTCTTATTAGTCTGTTGTACCAGCGGTTCTCCAAATACTTTCTACTTATTCAAATCAACAAGTAGCTAAATTTATATTAATTTTAAATTCTTGTGTTATTTTGCTAGCAAATTTTTCAATATTTTCTTCGCAAACACTAAATTTTTGAGCCGATATCGACCTATACGACACGTTTTCTTGGGTAATTAATCATTATCAAGATATTTTTAATATAAACTGTAAATCTCGCTCAAGATCGTTTACCGTATTCCTTAACTGAATTCCAATGTAAACCTGTACAATGGTTTTTTGCTGCAAATTATGAATTGTTCCTGGGGATATTTCATTTTAAGTTCGTTATCACTTTCGGGTTTATTCACTTAAATTTAAAGAAACGCGATTATCTTATCGTCAAGTTCAATATATTTTATCATACCGTTTGATTTTGATCAGTTACTGTGTAGGTATAGAAGTGTATTATAATTATTTCTTTTAATTTATATCGTTAGGACTAAATGTATGAATTTTCTCCTTAGGTTGGAATTCAAGTAAAGCTTTAGTTTTGAATTAGAAACAGAAAAGAAAAAAAAACGTTTTTTTTTTATTTGGCATATAACCCACAAAAGGATAGGTTATTCAAATTAAAAAAACAGCAAAAGTATATATCCAGTGTTGTAATGACGCGCCAAACGAAAAAATACACTGAAATATTACTAGTTTATATTATGTTTACTTTCGTAATATACGCCATATAGTCTTAATTATTTTGCCTCTTGTGGTCAATAAATTTCTTTGTTCTTATAAACTATAACGAATACAATGCACAGTACGTTTGTAATAATCCTTAGTATTTAGAATGAGTGCCTAGAAGTTAGATATTCCTCGCTATCAGGAAATAAATTTATCTTAAAAATAAAAAGGTGACCTTATGGTGATTTTAGAAGATAAATCGTGCGGAAGACACACAATGAACTCACTTAATTGGAAAAAAAAAATGATAATGCTGAACAAATGATAATATCTCTTAATGATATTAAACAGCTGAAAAATATTTAACATAGAACGTAATAATAACGGAAGATAGAAAACGCTCTAAACAATGAAATAGCTTTTGTTACAATAGTCTTACTTTGTTTAAAACTTATTACAAGCTCGTAAAATAATTAATTTTATGCACTTACAATTACCAACTTAACAATTAACAATGAACAAAGTAGAATTTCAATAATTACTTGTACATTTCCTTGAAACGAAATAATTAAGCAGCTTTATATAGATTCTACTTTGTCGTCATTTCCGAATGACCTTTTGTTTCTCGTTTATCATTTAACTTAAGTATGTCTGCAAAATTACATACTACGTAGGTAGATACAGTTTATATAATCATGTATAACAAAACTTCATAGTCTTTGGTTATCAACATTGTCAGTTTTCTTATAATTGATATATAAGAAAAAATAATCATAGGATGCCTAGTTGGGTGTCCTGCGGCAGCTTTGACCGATGATGACGATAATGACGATCATCAAAAAATCATTAAGCTATAATTATGCTTAATTAACATTGACTTAATAACAACTTCTTCCTCTACGGTGTGACAGTAAGGTTAAATATTAACATTAAGGTTTTTTAGCATCTAAACATCAAAGCATTTTTAAATAATCATCGAAGCTCGGTTATAATTATTACATTTAATCGTTTATTCAAATTTTTCACGCATATTAAGTACGCACAACTACACGATTACTATTTGGCTTTTAGTTATTATCTATCCTTTTTATATAATTTGCCTTCAAATAATTTTGTTTACAGAAACGGGTTCGCTAATACACTTTAAGCTCAAACAGACAAAAGTATAAAATAATCAGTGATTTAATTTTTTATTCTGACAGTAAATTTATAAATTTTATTAAACTGATTATTATTGTTTCAAAATTATTTGCCTCATACTGAAAGAAAAACGATGAAATTATCGCCATCGTCTTGTCTTTATGGCTTCGTAGCTAAAAACTTACCGAACGGGAATGAATTCCAAGAACAAAGCGTAAGAGCGGTGATTAACCGTCAGCTGGGTGGTCAGACGATCTAGCCAAAGTAAGACGTAAAAAATTGCAAACATTAGCCTAACACCGAAGCGAATAATGCGGGAAACTAAACCCAGTAGTGGGTGAACACGGGTCGCAGAAAAAGAAATTACCTAAAACTTATGTATATACCTATGTAAATAGGATTGCATATCACACTACCATAAACTCTATTTGTACACTAATTAGCACCTTTCTAATGTTCTCGAAACAACACTCCCTCTCTCATATAAACACAAAACAGTCATTAAATTGTGCAGTAAATTCCAAGTGTGCAATTAAGGGGCGAGCTCCCTATTTTTAGCCGGGCGGGTGATGTTTTTTTATTTCCAAAGAGGTTAAACGGGTTGAGATGTCGTTCCCCCTAAACCTTAAGGCTCTGTGGTGAGTACACTTCTTTTTTCAGTGTGTATATCTAAATATACATATATTCGTACGTATGTGCGTACACGTATGGACTTTGGAGATTGTTTCGCCTGATTGTAGATTAACTTGCATGCCTTCGTTCACGATGAACTCAGAATTACCATAGCATTTTGTTTCGTGATTGATGGAGGGATCTTTCACAATGTATTTTTCTGCTGTTTATATTACGTATAATTCTATTTTATAGTCAATAAAATGTCAGGGTATCATACGTATCTTCAAGTTTATCAGAGCTTGTAGTTACAATGTGTATTCATTCAAAATTAATATTACATCTGAAGGCCAATTCTTTTATATCATTTTCGGTTATGACGAAAACTCGGAAACTATAAGACTTAAAATCTTGAAATTTAGCATGTAAATTCGTTTTAGGTTGTACCTTCAACTTAAAAGATAAGATCATAGTTTTGAAAATGAAATCCCTAAGGGTCTGAAATACGGGGTTTGAATTTGTATCTGTCTTCGATACCAATTTAGATGCAGCTACAAGAGTCCGTATTACGAATTACGATACCATTAAACGATAGAATTAAACAATACTCATTTTATTACTTTTTTAAATCTGTGCCCGACGGTTGTATAGGTTTATGCTTTTTGCGGGTTTAGTTATTTTTTATATCAGAGGCGTAAAAATTGGGATATAGGCCTATGATTACAAATTAAATATACTTATTTCATCTGAAAATTTCAAATTCAATTAAAAAGCAAAAAAAATGGACATTAAAGTTCCTTATTTGAATACCGAGTTAGATGTATATAAAACGTATATTTATTACTATTTAATAAAAATTCACGCCAAAGGGATAATATAGCAAAATATGGTAGTTTTAATTTATGTAGGTTCTCCGACATACCTATATTATCTTTTTTTTTTATTCCACCTGTAGGTACTTATATGGCAAGAAAATTTACTTTAATATCTATTTTCTTACAATGACACAATAACAAAAGAAAGGTTTACTCTAGAGTAAAGGAACCTAAATGTGAGGATTTGTATTACAATAAATAAATGGAAACGAATCTTAAATCGTTCATATATAACAACTTTCTTGCTTTACATGTAATAAATGCCAGCGGAGCTGCGGGCAACAGTTAATTATATATAAAAACTCTTGTCCTGTCTGGCATATCATGTTAAAAAGCAGGACATTTTTACATTTGATTATTTTATATAATATATGCATCTAATCAAGATGCGGGACGCGTAAAATAAGGCATGAAAGAGTATTTGAAAATCTGCCCGTATTCACGTTAAATCAAGTGAAATAATGCAAACTGGTTAATGTTCTTAGTTAGGAACTTTCTAGAGCACCAATAATGTCTAACAGTTTTCTACTATTAGCAGAAATACGAAATATCGTATTTAAAACATTTTCTTAATACGAGCTCAACTTTTTATATTTATTTTTTCTATGCTTTAAATAATCATGTAATTAAGTTTTTGCTTTAGTTGCCGGCGCCTGCGATTAATATGAGAGCAACGACTGGTGATGAAATAAGTCCAATGATTAAGTCAGCCGCAGATAATTTACCTCTATCGAGCAATGACAGGTCAGTAACCATAATAAAAGATCACAACGATATGGATTGATTGGTTTTAGTAACAAAAAATATTTAGTTTTGTCGGACACTATTTTGATTTTAATTAAACGATCACGAGTGCTTTTTATTTACTTTTATATTTAATTTTATACACTAATAAATATTTCATTTGCACTTATTGTAGTTAACAACAAGTGTCGTGCGGATATATCGTCAGCTATCAATAACTAGGGTGTTTTGTGAATCCACAGAAAGATTTGACTTTTATTTGAACATTCTAAACTCTCGAGACCATTATTCTAAGTTTAGGTCATAAATTAATGTAGAAATACTTTAACTACTACTCCCGAGATAGAGATAGAGTGCGAGTCTGCCCCCACGGACCGACGGCTTCTAGGAGTTTTTAGTCGGTAAAATTCCGACATACAGGGGTCACTGCCCTCACGAAAGCCCTGACAGTCCATGAGGATTTTCTCATAGTAAAAAAAAACTTAAACTACTTACAAATACAAGTAGTATAATACTTATTAAGAACTTTATTGATGTAAAAATGCTTAAAATGATACAATCGTGCTCTAATATCTAAACAATACACATTATGTTTTTCAGTTCTTTTTGATAATAAAAATATACAATTTCATATGATAATCTAAATAAGTTATGTAGGTATTCGATGTAATTTTTTTAACAGGAAAACATATTCGGGAGCAATATTTATTATTTTAAGCTTAATTTCAAATCTAAGTACCAAATAAACTTTTCTGTGCTGAACAGAATTGTTTGTTGTAAGTCGTGAATGTTTATTTGTATATATGTATATATTTTACTAAGCTAAATATATAAACTAATAATAAATAATATTATATTAAACTAAGACACACATATATATATATATATATATATATATATATATATATATATATATATATATATATATATATATATATATATATATATATATAAATACTCATAGAACTTTTATTAACTCGGAGGAAAATCCTGCATAGGACAATTAGGACCGTTATGAGGGCATTGACCCCGATGTGTCAGACTCCTACTGCCTAAAAACTCCCGGGGCGTCCTTTAAATCGCTCCATCCAAGCCTAGGAATCCGGATTCATCGGAAGCCTCGTTAACGCTTCTGGACTTCTCACCCACCCAGGTGTAAAGGACCCATTCTTCCAGAACCCTCTAAGGCGGCGCGTCAAGTACTCATAAAACAAGCGTATCTTAGCCTGGGGGAAATTGATGGTATATGTCATGTTCTGCTACAATTTTTTTACTTTAGTTTATTAATAGCAAATTTCTTATGATTATTTGATTGCCTCAATATAATTTCATCCCGTTATATTCTTTTATTGCTACATGAAACCTGAATCCATGAATCCCACAGGAGCCAAGGCGCAGGCACAGTTATTTATTTATATCATTATCAAAGTTCCAACACTTATCTATTTCATTTAACTTGTTTCAGTAATAATTTAGAAAACAAGAGGCAATCTCCCCCGGGGACTTTACCCAGTAGTGTGAATTCATTATCCAGTGCCGCTAGAGGGCTGCTCGTCCGCTTATTAGAGCGTGATCCTCGTGTACGAATGAGAAATCTACGACAACTACAACAATCAGCCTTCTACATGAATTTTAATTTTGAACATGTTAAAACCAAAAAGGTATGTCCCCCAGGGTTTGATGTATATTATATTCTTAGGAGTAAGCTGCTAAATTCACAACAGCGACATCTATAAAGTCTATTAAACGATATTTAAAAAATAACGTACTTGTAACGAATAGAATAAGTTAAATATTATTACCAATAATGTGAAGTTCAGTTGACTTATTCCCTATTAATATATCTTATACATATTTATTTACACAAGATTGAAAGCTAACCAAGAGTAATCTTCTGGAAATATTGTGGACAATAGTGCCATCTATTGAACATAATTTTTAAACAAGAATACAATTTAAAATACAGTGTACACTCTATATAACGACCCTCAAGGGACTGTGCAAATTTTGGCGTTATAGAGAGTGGTCGTTAAATGGAGAGAAGAAAAATCTGTATTAGAAAAAAAGTTTATTTCAGACTAGTGTTAGTAATTACATAAAAAACAATTCTCATTTGATCGCTATTGAGTATAGTCTGTTATTTTTGTCTGACGTCTTTTGCTGCACCAGTAATTTTGTTGTATTTTTTCCATTATTTTATTCATATCTTGCGATATTAAGTCATCTTGGTGATAAAGAAAGTACTTTTCCAATAATTTTGCTGCTTCCAGGGCTTCTTTAATGCTCAGCGGTGGATCAGGCTCATCCGTCTCATCTTCTTCATCTCCTTGGTCTTGATACTCGGTTTTTCTCACCGAATCCAAAATTTCTTTGTCTGTGAATGATGCCATTGTAAGCAGGCAGTCGTCTACTTCGATGTAGGTTTGAAGAATTTCTGTAAATTTTCCTGCCATGTTGAACTGTTGAATCCACTCAGTTAATGGAAGGGCGTCGTCGTTATTAAACTCCAGTTCCGTTTCCACCTCATCACTCATAGAATTTGTACAAAACCCAGCATGTCGAAAAGAATGCTGTATAGTTGTGGGTGTGACTTGTTCCCAGGCTTTAGATAAAAAATTTACTGCATGCAGCATATTAATAGAAGTTTTACCCTCAGATTCAACTAGCTCCATCAATAATTTATTTCTGTAGTGACCCCTGAGGCTTTTAATCACGCTTTGATACATTGGCTGTAAGACACTAGTCGTATTTGAAGGAAGAAATACCAACTCTATGTTTTGAAGGTTTGTTGTAAGAGGGTGGGCAGGGCAGTTGTCAACAGAAGTAAAATTTTTCGTCCCTTTAATTCTGCATCCCACTTTCGCACTTCTTCTTCAAAAAGTTGACTGGTCATCCAAGCTGATTTATTAGCTTTATACGTCACTGGCAATTTTTTAATGTTCTTAAAACACCGCGGATTTTTTGATTTGCCTATTACCATTAGCTTTTTTTTCTGTGCCATCCATATTAGCAGCCATAAGCACTGTAATACGCTCCTTGGAGAGCTTTCCTCCCACACATTTTTCCCCTTTAAATTTCAGAGTTTTATCTGAGTTCAACTTGTAGAAAATTCCTGCTTCATCAGCATTAAAAATGTCACTTGGGGTGTATTTTTCTGTCAATTTTGACCACACTCTATTAATCCAGTCATGAGTAACATTCGTATCAACACTTCGTGCTTCTCCACTAATTTTACCATTTTATCCTTCTGATGCTTTGAAAGAAAGTAAACCAAGTTCTTCAGCAAACTTCTCCGCCTTAGCTTTCACGATCGGCTCCGAGATAGGCATATTATACAGGCGCTGTCGGTGGAACCATGATAGTATAGCTCGATCCAAATCTTCATATTTAGGTTTCTTCAATTTTTAGAAAATTTTCCATCCTCCTCTGCTTGTAGAATTTTTTTCTTTATTTTTCCATATTGTGGACACTGTAGAGCGACTAAATCCAAAGCGTCTGCCAACATAGCTTATCTTCTCTCCCGCCTCTATTGCGCGTATCAGTAAAACTTTTTCTTCAATACACAAAGATTTTCTCTTACTTGCTATGTTTATAGTTTGAAAGTTTGTGAGCAACTAAGAATATGATAACGTATAGATAATTCATAACTCCTACTAACAATAGTCAACACGTGCAAGCAATCCCAATTTGTAAACAAAAGAATGGATTTCTTATAATGTTCGATATGTATAATGCCGACAGTCGAGTTTATTACGGGATAGGATAATAAAGCGACAGAGAAACGTACACAGCTGCACAGTTTTTACTAATTTTGGCAACTTCAAAAGTACTTTATATTATTAAATTTCTGTCGTTATATAGAGTGGGTGTAACGCTATATAGAGTGTATAGTGTGTGTGTAGTGTGTATGTGAAACAAGGTAAACCAACCAAAACCGAGTGATATCGACGTTTTAGGGAGTTAGACGTTAAACCGAGTGACGTTATATGGAGTTTACACTGTATTTATATTGTAAATATTTGAGTTGGAATGACCGTTGTTACTTGTTAGTTCATCCTTTTTATAATTTGACTAGCTGATCCGGCAAACGTTGTTTTGCTATATAAGGTTTTGTAATATCTTCTAAGATGTGCATTGAAATTAAGTGAGATCAAAGACAATTTTGTTCACAATTAAATACTCTTAATCAACAACACATTTATTTGGATAAATATTAATATTATTAAGTTGATACAACTCTAAACAAATAATGCGTTAATTTCGACCAAATTTGTTTACCATAAAAACGGTTCTAGTGACTTAATCTTAAAAGATAGACATATACTGTCGCGGACATTTTTTTAGATCATTTCAAGAGGAATAATTCTTTCTTACATATATTTTTGGTATCTTGAACCGTTTTTGCAGCGCACGCAATGGAAGCCCTCAAGGATGAATAATTTTCCCCGTTTTTTTCACATTTTCGATTATTTCTTCGCTTCTAATAATTGCATCGTGATGTTATATAGCCTAAAGCCTTCCTCGATAAATGGTCTATTCAACTCAAAAAGAATTTTTCAATTCGAACCAGTAGTTCCTGAGATTAGCGCGTTCAAACAAACAAACAAACAAACAAACTCTTCAGCTTTATAATATTAGTATAGATAAGCAGTTTCTCGACTATTATTTGATTTAAGATAAAGAATAAGTTATAAATAAGTCATATTAGTAGGATGCATCGGAAAATTTAGATACTGCATTCCTTAACAATTTAGGATAATTTTAATACTATTATTATTATATAAGGTATAGTACGTCCGCAGCAAATGATTTGTGTTCCGCAAAACAGCCACTTGTATTATTCCCATTTATTTGTAATTACTTTTCACATCCTCACACCCATGGACTAACGTTTTGCTTATGCAAGCAAACCATTGCAAGAAAGAAAATAATAATAAAATAAAATAAAAAATAATTGTAATTGTAAATAAAGGAGAAAGGAAAATACAAGCAGATGTTTTTGCAAAACATGAAACATTTGCTGCGGACGCACCAGTAGATACAGTGAAAATAAAGTGATCAAAGGAAAAGTCCAGCGATTGTAAGTCTGAATTCGAGTAATTTCGAGATAAATTCATAAATTAAAGTGTTCATAAAGATCATTTTTATTATACTTAACGTTTTTTTAATCATTATTTATCTTGTATGTATATTAAAGTTTTCTTATATTCATCAGGTCTTGCCTTTGTCAGTTTTGAAGAAATATTTTCCGGAAGGTGTGCCAGAAGCTTCAAAAAGCAACATCGAGAATTTCGAATTCTTTGATCAATCGACCTTTGTCTGAAAACTATTAAAATAATTACTAAACCTATTAAAATGTAAACAGTAGTAAATAAATAATCTCTTACTTTTTAGTAACACAATTTATGACATGTCAGTGGTGCCATGTCTTATTTAACGAAACAAAGAACAAAGAATCTCATTTTTGCAATAAATTAAGTTATATTAAATGACTTTTGGTTTTATTATATGTATTATCTGATATTATTTCTCGCAATGTTTTGCGTATATAAGCAAAACATTTGTGTATGGCGTGCGAGAATGATAAAAATAATTGCTAATACACAAAAAAGATGAAGTTTTGAACACAAAACATTTGCTGGAGATACACCATTAAAAAAAAATGGTTTTTATATTTTTGCTGTGCTAATACAATTCTGTTGCAAATTTGAATCAGTGTGATTAGATTTAAAAAGATCCTGATATTTAGAAGGATTTGGCCTCTAATTTAGGATTTATTTATGATGATAAACGTTGCAGCGCTACCCGCTTGTAAGCATTTACTAGACATAAACACAAGACAAATACTAAAATGATTAAAAAAAACAACATTTTTACTATTTATATTTCCAAAAATCATAACTGCGGTTTTTACTAGACATGCGCAAAACAAACCTTTTTACAGGTAAATCAGTTTTTTTCAAGTACAATTTTTTTTATACATATTTAATTTTATATTAATCAATGAAAAATAAACCTTAAGTCTAAAAGAAAAAGAAAGGAAAGAAAAAGTTTATTGAGGCAAAGGAAACAACACACAACAAACTTATTTATATAAAAACAACAATGAAAGAATACATAACATCACATCATGTATCCTGTGTGCTGCTACCCATCTCAAAGAGCACTCAGCTCAGCGTATGCTGGGCGACGCTGCATTCGCCATCCAGCGCTGATTTTCAGTCTACGCTCAGGGGAACCGATTGCGCGGACGTCACGGTGCTATTTAAATATTAGAACCAAATATACAAAAACATACCTTATAACGTACAACAAACAAGTATGACAATAAATACATAGAATACTTTTAAGTAGCATAGAAAAATGTAGAATACTAAATAAAATATAATAGAGATAGGGTAGATTGATAATAAAATATATTTACATACATACAGGGTGTTCCATAAAATATCAAGTCAAATTACAGAAATATCTAAAGTTACTTTTTCGTATTTAATTTGAGATTCAAGCAAATATTTTTTCAATTTATTTTTAAAAGCATAAATGCTGAACGAAGATCTTATAGGTGGAGGTATATTGTTCCAGCATTTACTTGCATTATATTTGAAACTACCTCTAAAAGCAGCAGTGCAATGACGAGGTATAGCAATTTGTAGTGCACCGGTTCTTGGAGCACTCCCTCTTTTACTGCCCACCCAACTGAATTTATCATAAAGATATCATGGAGTTTGAAACTTGATAATTCCAAATAAAAGACATGCCAGATGCAGTTTCCTTCTAGCTTTCATTTTCAGTAACCGGCATTTATTAATGGATGGCGTAACATGACCTCTAGGTGGTATATTACAAAACCGGGTACATGCAAGTCTAGTGTTAGGGTTGTATATTGAAAACAAGATTTACCATTGGAATATTTTTTTTTTCATATATTTCCGTTATTTTTTTGTCTTACGAAACACTATTATATTGCTCTCAACCTAAACAGTTTTTATATGGATCAATGATTCAAAGATTTATTCAGGAATTGTATGGTTTACTAAGCTGAAAACATTTTTCTAGAGATTTACATCTTTTTACGCAATCAATCCGGATTTGAACATCAATTGCTTTTTTTCGGCATGTCCTACGTTGGTGGCCTGGGAAAGACCTTCACAACAAAACTGGGCTTGGTAGGCGAACGCAGAGGGCGCTGAGCCAGCGAAATTTATGGGTTGGGCGGAGCAACATCAATTACTTTTCCGATGTCTCTATAATACTTTTATTTTTGTGCCTATGATATGTATAGCAAATGTTCTTGTGATATCGATATTGTCTTGTACATATGGTCCCTTAAAAAAAAGGTGAGAAAAAAAATGATAGCATAAATTTTTAATTATATTGTTTGTTGTAATTGTTTAGTTTTATTAATATAATTAATTAGTTAGTTTTCTCTTATTCTTTATGCCTCTTAGCTTGATATTCGTGTTGTATTTTTTGTAAAGAAATATTGCTAGCATTTTATTTTTTGTGTATTTTTTATTGTTTATATAATGCGGTAATTCTTTCCAAAAAGTAAAAATAATTTTGGCATTATTTCAATCACTTTTACTTGAAGCTGTGGTGGCTTAAAGGATAAGGGATCCTTATATATGTACGGCTATGTGAATAGTCGTAGGCTCGAATCCCAGCACGTATCTTTGATTTTTTTAAATTAAACAGGGGCTTACGCACAGAGATGGGCAAAATGTAATCTGGTTAATGATCGACGATTACAAAATGTAGTCGTAATTTTAATTTTCTTGCTCTGTAATCATGATTAAATCCATTAAAAACATTAAGAAATAATAAATGTATATACAATCTGGGATTCTGTAGTGTTTAACACATAAATGAGCAAAATGCAGTCATATTAATGGTAAAAAACCTAAAATGTAATCGTTAATCATTTTCATTATTCTGATTACATTTTGCCCATCTATGCTTACGTATCACATACTTACGGATTAAGGAAAACACTGTGAGAGAACTCGCATTGCATTTAATAGAAAGCGATCAGCTGCGTTAATGGTTACGTTGTGCACGACATATAAGTACAAACTGAATACATCCACTTATGTATAGAAACACATTTATGTATGAGTATGAACAGAGGCTCACTCTGTAAGGTTTAGTATGACGATATATTATTAAATACTTTTATCAGTATTTAGTCAAGCAGCTAGCACGATACTGCAGGATTTTCAATTTAACTTTGGTAACATTAACAATGTGTATTTGACAGTGACATTTCCGTTTTGACAACAGCAATTTACGAGTAAAATTTTATATTGATTTGTGCTAAACGGAAAAATGGCATCAATTCTACGGAAAGCTACTCTTGAATACCTGAAAAATAATGCTCGTTCTTCTACCCACGCTGCCACAGCTGGTGGACATGGTGGTAAGAGTGTTTTTTTATTTGATAAGCCAAAAATTATGTAACCAGATAACCTATATTGAAAACCTTATCTTTCCTTTTAAATCAAGCCTACTTATGTAGTGATAAAAATACAAAACGGGGTTTGTATTTATTTAAAGGTCCCTCAATAAAACTTATTTTATACTAGCCTTACACCTTAAAACTTTCAGGTGGCTACAAACTATGGAAAAAGATGTCATTCTTTGTAGCACTACCTGCTATTGGTCTCGGAATGCTGAACGCCTACTTGGCTCACCAAGAGCATGGTCACGAGCGCCCCCCATTTGTTGCCTATGAGTACCTGCGTGTTCGTACAAAGGTACAATAACAGTTGTAATATTTTCAAGCCTTAATTGTGTCATTAGATATCAAAAATCTGTATGTCCATTTTAAATAAAGTCTGAGAAATGCAACAAAATGCTTTAATAAATGAATTAGTTATGAATTTGTACATTGGATATGTTATTTTTGAACTTGATTTACATTATACGGACTAAAAATAAAATAACTATTAGTAATTTCAATACAAAGTTATTTAAACCTTCAATTTACTGGGGTGTGACTTACTGGGATTTGATTTTTTAGTTGACACAATTATGCTTTATAATTTATATTCTAGCTTTGTTCACTGTAAAAATGTTTATAGTTAATATAAAATAAATATTTGTTTTTAATTGTTAAACTCAAAAATCCCTGGCCCTATTTTAATAATTCTTGCACAGTTAAAAAGCTACATTACCCAAAGGGAGCTTTTTTTCCACATACATACATAATAATTTTCAGAATTGACAACTAAATTCATAGTTGCAGCAGAACTTAATCTCATCTATATGTGATGTTTGTGGATATTGCAACCATATAATGTCATTTTTCAATTACAGCTGTCTAAGAGAACATGATATAATTATCTATCCATGAATTAAGGGTTGAGGAGTTATTAATTTCAGATATTGTTAATGCAAAAATACTTTCAATACTCTGCCTGTGTTTGTGGCGGCCTAGTGGATAAGAAATAACAAAGCTTGGAAATATAAATGTTCATAAGTTAGAATCTTTATATCATATAGGTTTTTCCGTACATTAGGTTAGGTTTTTTGATAGTGAAGAGTAAGTATGTACTTAGATTACACATGCTCACCAATCAACTACAAAGTAATGAGAAAGCCCACATTGTATGGATTAAAAATTTCCTGTTTAAGTGGCTTGAGAAAGGTGATCAGCAGATACAATAAATAAACACAAAGTGGACAAGGCCACTAATGTATTTCTGCTCACTGCAAAAATGATTATATTATGACAACAATTAATATGATTTTTAAGCCTTGGATATTATATAAAATTATATTTAGATGTTGCATTTTTAATTTTTTTTTTAACTTCCATTAGAATATGTCCCAGTAATAGATTTTATATCCTATATATTGTAATCAATTTTTATACCAAAAAATTCCTTATATTCCGAACTTTAATAAAATTTAACCTTCTTATTGACATTTTAACTTCTAGTTTTTTTTTTATTTCAGCGTTTCCCATGGGGTGATGGTCAGAAATCACTTTTTCATAACCCCCATGTGAATGCCCTGCCTAGCGGCTATGAAGATGACCACTAATATGTGTATTTAAACCTAGAGGAATGTGAGTTTTCATTGATAGTTTCAAAAAATTACTGAGTATTGTGATAAGTAAATAAAGGCTTACAAACATATTTGTGTAATTATTTATTTCACCATATTAAACAATACCCCTTGAGACAGTATAATTACATGTTAACAGTTAAAGAAATATTATTAGCATGTCGGTATTCATCTAATTTAATTTAAGCAGTGATGTTTTAAAATTACTATCACAAATGAAGTTGCGGGTAGTGGCATGTAATATTGTAAATCTCTTATCATTGTGTTTTTGTGATAATTGATACTAGTTGAATTGGATAGATATAAATGTTCTATCCTTGTTATTATATTTTAATAAAATATATTTTTAAAGTCTAACTATTAGCCATTAGATATTTGTTTATTTATAATCATGGGTGATATCAAAGGTAAATGATATTTTATCTACTTATTTCCAAATAGGCTTTAGCAACTTTAAATAAAATAATTATTTTCTCCACCCTGACATACCTTTGAGTCTCTTTCGGTGTTTCTTCTTCCGAAACCGAGTGAATCGAGATTACCGTTAGGTTCGTTTCCTGGCTGGCCGCCAGGTCGAGGTACTTAACCACAGGCATACCCTTAGCTTGCCACCCAACCTATAAATCGCTGGCTGAGCATGTTAAGTGTTTGTTCTCTCCTCTGGTGAAGTTGTAAAAACTTTTCCCAGCCAACATCAAATTGTCCTGATGTAATATTTTTATTCCATCATTTAATTGGCCACTCTTAATCTAATTAATTGTAGTAGGTGTTATTATTTTATTTATTTATTATCAGGCAAGAAGTTGAAATAACTGACAAGATGCTACTCCATTATAGTTCTTTTTTTGTATTGTGAGAATATATAATCAGGTGATTTTAAATTTGTTTTTATTTTATTATTAATGTTTCAGAATTTATTTGGCCAAAACATAAAATAATATTTTTTAGAGTAACTGGTAATGGTATCAATTTCGACATTAAGAGTGATGGTCCTGCTAAAATAGGCTTAACAGATCATATAGACAAGGAAAAGGATAGGTTGTGTTCATCAATCTGGGTAAATAACGTTATATTTACAATTTTGATTTTCATGTTTTTATTATTCAGACAATTTACATTGTTATTTACACGAGAAATCAACTCATTTGACAGTGGTGTAATGAGTTGTAACATATCATTTATGTAACTTGATGTTATTTTATTGATTGCTATTAATAATTTTTTATCACTAAGTACATACAGTGGATACAAATTCACTGACTTCCGAGTGGTAGCTGCACTTTTTTAAAGACTGACATTTTGTTTTTCTTAAAAATCAAACTATGTTATTGTAATTAATAATATAAATGATCCTTTAGTTATATTTAACACATTTTTTCCTTTACATAAGGATAATAATGAGTGTCCGATCTCCTGGATATCAAATATACTCATTTTTTGTTGAACAGTATGCATATATTATGGTTTATTGAAGTAATTAAATTAAAGGGCAGTTTATTTCATAACCAAATTATAAAATATTTCATACTTAGTTAATGATCATCTATATTTATTCTCTGACTAGAACTACATTTATAAGACTTTAGTTTTCACCACTTCTGTTTTTTTTCTCTTATATATACAAAAAAATTACTAATGAGTATATAATATATTTATATGTTATGATATCTATAAACTTACTAAAAGTAAATAATAATAATAGTATATCACCTTGCTATATCCTTATCGGGGTGAGCAGAGATACATTAGTGGCTGTATCTACTTTGCTATATTTTGTGCCGGAAGTGGCCAGTAGCGCAGTTGGTCGTCGTAATTACAAAAAATAACACTATTTGTAAAAAAATATAAAATTTTAATTTTTGTAATATCTAACGATATTTATTTTATGGCATACGTACAAATCATGATAATTTTAAGGTGGTTATTGGTAATGATGAAAATGCGTCAATAACATATTGTGATAATAAAACTAAATCTGTTATAATTCCAAATATCTTAAGCAAAGAGGAATATAAACATTTTTGGATATCATGGGCGGATAATAATGTAGTCTTGGGCTACAATGGAGGAGAAAAGACAATTCTGCAATATGAATGTACATTACCAGAGATTAAGTATGTCAAATTTGAAATGATTTCTAGTAGAAATAATCCTCCAGTACAATGGAGGGTACAATGTGAGTATTGTTTTTAAAGCTTGTATTTAATTAAAGTGGGTTAATTCAACCTTAAAGATAATTTAAATTTAACATTTGTTAAAATTGGACGATATTTCCATCCAAGACTTGTACAACTTAAAATAAAATAGGATTTTGTATAATTCGTTCTTAAAACTCAATTAATACAAAGTACTTACAATATTCCACAATAGATGTCGTTAAAGCTTTCTTACAGTTTTTAAATAGAAAATACTTTCTTGGGATAAAAAGCTGGCTAAAATATTATCCAGAATATAAGTACCTCTATGTGAAATTTTGTTACACTATATTCAGTAGATTTAGTGTAAAGCCTTTACAAGGAACAGACAGACAAAATATTCTAAAAAATGTTGATTTGGTATTTAATTATACAAAGATATTTAAAAGCCCTTTTACACGTATATCTTGTTGGTATCGGTTGTGGTTGGTATTAAGTTGTCTCGTCTGGACGAATTTGGCTTCCCAGGCCCAGGAGGAGGAATCAGAGGGACACCCCGGGTGTTTTTAGTCAGTAAGAGTCTGACACACCAGGGTCGCTGCCCTCACAGCGTCCCTGATGGTCCTATGCAGGATATGCCCCCGGGACACAAAAAAAAAATGGTATTAAGTTGTCTGAAGTGTTAAAATTTCCTGCACAATTTACTTAATCTTTTATTCCGCTAGATACTTCTACAAATTATTAGACAACATTAAAAAAATATGAATAGAATCGGTTTAGGGGTTCTCAAGTTGTGCGTTTTCCTGGGAAATAGAGATTCATTTTTAATATATTGAATATGGTTGCCATTTAGAAAAAGCACAATTTATTTAAGTTTGCTAGTTTTAGTTTTTCTAATAATAATGAATATAATCATGTATAAATATTTATTTACTACTATGTGTGTCATATTTTTATTTTACAGTACCTCCTATAGTCGAGGAACCGACACAGAAATTATTATCAATCGGGAAATTGAAATGGGTACAATATGATACACGGTTACCCCGTGATGCTCTTATAGGGGGTTTCAGTAATGAAACTCTGTATATTATAAGAGCTAAACATAATGGCTCTCTAACACCTGGTATATACGTGCCGTCTGAAGGGTGTGGTTCTATAATTTGGGAAGGTGAAATTCACAAAAAGACAACTTTTGAGGTGGTCTATTTTTTATTTATTTATTTATTTGTTATCATGTATGCAGTTGAATTAACGGATAAATGATCTTATTCTACTATTGCGCAATTTAGTCAATTATTAGTTTTTGTGATTGAAAAAATATTAGTCCAACCGATTTTTAATCCCTTTTTATGTTGAACTGACACAATAAGTGAATCTTCTGGGAGATTATTCTATGCTGTGTTTTGTTGTTTACAAAGTATTTGTCAAAGATGCGTGCTGCTACTTCGTGTGACAATGTTTTTACAACCTTCAAGCTCATAACGCTCCTTCATGATCTAGTAAGTCCTTACCAAATTACCACAAACTCTGTGGCCTTGAACGTTGTGATCTTCAACATCGTTGGACGCTCATAGAACCGTCGCGTTTCTTCAGTGCTGTAGGTACCTTGGTAAAGCTGCGTTGGATCCTCTCTAGGAGCTGTATATCTTTTGTAAAATAAGGGTTTCATACTTGAAACGCGTATTTCAATATGAGCCATATAAAAGTTTTGAGAACCTGTAAATACTTTGATATAGATAAAAAATCAATGGCATTTTAATAGAGAAATACAATTAGAACAAATTAAAATAATATAAAACACACTTGCTAAATTTGCAAATATTTGTAATTATGATGGTTTTATACATTCACTCTAGAAATTATAATAATAACGTAAGAGAAGTTCACATCTTGACTATTTTTTTTGAAAGCAAAGCTATTTCTGCAGGTATATTTGTAAATTATTTGTGGATAAAAAGTATGATTATACATATAAACTATGAATAGAAAGCTATAATACTTTTTACAGGTACTCTGTGGTATTGATTGTGTATGGGTACCAACAAGAAAAGACATAATCCCTATAGGAGCAGTGGAAGCTGGTTACACTGAAGTTAATGAACCTCTTTATATAGGAAGAAGCATATATAAAGGAAATATTATTCCAGGGAAAGTTGTACCATTACATAAAGTTTGTTGTATACATAGTGGTACTACACAAATAGCTACTGAGACCTATGAAATCCTAACAGTTCCTGATAACCAACGAATTCAGTTATTGATGCCCCCACCACTACAAACTCCTGTAATTAATTATTATCGTATGGATCCATCACAATTTTATGATGAATGATGTTAATATTTAGGACTATATTTATCGGAACTTCCAATAGGTCTAATTTGGCAAAGTGACATTGTTTTTGTAAGTTCAAAGTGCTTATTATTCAACGTGTAAATATCTTAATTTACACGACATCATTTATTGGACAATCTTTGTCGATATAATATGCTTTAGGTAATGTATTTTTAGGTAACAAATAATGATTATGTAAAAATTTCTAAATAGCGTAGTAAAAACTTCATTATATGAAATCAAAAAATATTGTATGAATACATCAAAACGTAGACATATCACATAATAACATCATAATAATTATAAGGTTAATTTTTTTTTACATTTTTGGAACCTAAAATTTTGTGCTATCGGCCTATGCCAGGTAGCTGATAAGTTGAATCACAGACTAATAAATAAATGAGTTGAATTACTGAGACTAATGTATTATGTTTGTGCAATGTTCACGGATATAAAAATTACATTAAACAATAAATTGTGGACCTACCAAGTCTGTTTTGAAGTGCTTGAAACTTACCATAGGTACTTATTATCCTTGGTGACACTGTTTATCATTCAAATGAACAAACTCATAAAAATATGTAGATAATTATTATTTAGGTATTTTATTGATGTATGTTAGCGATTTATTTAGTCGTAATTCATTTTAATGTCAATTTTATTTATACTACCAAATTAATTTTCATGGATTAAACCTTAATTCTGTGTTCTTTTTATTAAGGAAGAAACAATTTTTATTTTGGATATTCGATAGCATTTTATTTGATTGAAATTTTTTCATAGTTTATCGAAATGAATTTTTGAGGTCGTTGATTACGATTCCGCCCTAAAAATTTATTACCAAATATCTTGCGGTTTGATTTAATTTTTGCATTTTCGGTCGTCATATTGGATCCGCCATTTTGAATTTTGAGGGTGGAATTGTAATCACCGCCCCCGAAAACCCCCGAGTACTAAATTTCAAGCCGATGGACTAAGCAAAAAATGCGTGACACAAAGAGTTAAGTTAAAATATATAATTTGTACATGTGTATATATTATATTTCTTATAATTTATAGTGATTCATTTATTTAGTAAAAGTAAAAAATGTATAACAATAAAAATACGTAGTTATGCTAAGCCCCTGTGGCGAGAATAGATTATTGATACATTACTGCTATATTCATTTAAGATTAAATAGTTACATAGCTCTAAATAGGGATTAAGATGATAAAATCATTTTAAACAATCTATCACTTACAGAACATGTTCGATAGTTATCATTTTACGTTTATGATCAAAGTATATGTGTATGAGTATAATTACGAGAAAATATTATTCCTACCTGATGAATTAATAATTTTCAAATATAAATATAGATATATAATAATAATTATATTAATGAAATAGCTGTGGCCACGACCTCGTTCGCGTAGAAATAGTACTTTTATTATGATAATATATTAATTATTTCAAGCTGAAATCTGTGTATAAATGATATGTACCTACGTATATACATGCCATAGATCCTTTTTTTTTATATAAACTAATACAATTACCTTAACTTTCTTATTTATGAATCGATTGAAATAAAATTTAAACAAAATGTTAAATCAATCTTTTCACAATACTTAAGTTAAAAGCACATCAAAATTTGTTAAGCCATTTCTGAAATTTGCGCTCACAAACGCGTACAGATTGATACAGACGTCTATATTGATTAAGGATTTCGATATATTTTTACCAAAATACATCGCGTAGGTTAAATTTTTCTGTAAGGTTGTATATATAAAAGCTCTCAAATGATTGTTAATCTGATTATATTATATAGGTGGCTGAGGAATAGATTTAGTATGTGTATTGACTATTATCTTTTCGTATTTTCATGTATAAATGAAGTACTTTGTGTCTGTGTGTTATTTGTTTACATTTATAAATATAAGATTTTGTGTATATGTCCTAGAAAATATATTTATTCTTTTCATTTGTTTCTTTTAACAGGGAAACTTTTGGTGAATATATTGCTTACACTCTACCAAGTATAACATATAATATATGTATAGATGTACTAACTTTGGTTGATGAGCACACTTATATTGTTGTTAACTCAAATTATATTTATTACGAATTGTAAAAACATTCGTAATTTAATAATGTTCACAAGAATAATCAGTACGTAATAATAATAATTTATAAGCACCATAATTTATTAAGTAATCAGTAATAATTGATGTTGGGGATCCCCATTATTTTTACAGTAGGTATATTCCAAAAAAAGGATGACAAATTATATGATATAATTAATCACATTTAAAGAAATTGCTGTAACAAACTAGATTTTTAATTCATACTTATTCGAAAGCGATAAAAAAAATGTAGAGAAATCTCTCTGATGCAGACTAGAGTTTCTTTCGGCGTTTCTTCTCAAGGTAGTCGCTTCCGAAATGCTAGTAGATCACCGTTAGGTTCATTTTCACTGGCTAGCTGCCAAAGTCGAGGTCCGTACCCACAGGGGTGCCCTTACGTTGCCACCCAACCCATAAATCGCTGGCTGAACACCTTCAGTGCTCGCCCACTCACTCCCAATATAGTTGTAAAGGCCTTTCCCGGTAAGTAACGAACGACACTTAGAAAAAAAATTGGCAATAGTGATAAACATATATTAAATAAACAATTTAATTAAACATTTGGCTTAAGACGTATTTCCATTATCATATATCTTTTCAGTATTGAAACATATATTTTTTTAAATTGAAATTTTACGAAACGAGTGTAACTGTTCTTATTTTCACTCAATAATAAAACAGAATATCAGCTAAAAATGTGCAGTTAGTAAATATTAACGTATAACGATATATCACAAAAAGAAATAACAAAAAAAAATGTGAAAAACAAATAGGATACTTATCACTTTTTTGAATTGCTAGCCTAAAAATAAATAATAACAAAAGTATAACCCCCCTGCGCACGAAGTCGCGGGCACATTTAGTATTCTATAAATATTAAATACTTGTGTTTTATAACTCCATCATCTATATTACAGTATTCTATGAGTGCCATCTCGCGTGCATGAAAGAGATGTACTAAAATGAAGTATTAGATATTTATGTAGTTAAGAAAAACGTAATTCAACTATTTCATAAATACCTGTTCTGTGTACTTAATCTAATATTTGTGTCTAATCTCTACTATAGATTTACTTCGTTTATGTCAAAGAGGATGTAGGTGTTTATTATTATTATATTCCCTTTGCTATACAGCGTGGATTTTACATATACATATTTAAGAAGTCGATCTGGATTTACACTTATATACTTTGCATCGCTATTAGTATTACTGTCCAATTGATTCACTTATTATATTCACTATTTTTTAAATTATTGCTTGGTTTTAAAGTTGATACTTTGTAGAAGATGACCGTAATATCTCAGATATAAATTATTAGATCTATAAAGAATGTCTAGTGTTTCTGTGAAAGAATTTGGAAAAGCTTGGTGGTCAGAAATTTACAATCGTATTATTGGTGCAGTTGTATTTATAGACGATGCTAGTGCCGAGTGCTTACATTGGGATGGTGGCTTATCTAACCTACTGGAAGGCGGAGCTGTTGCCGTAAGAAGTTTGTCGCCATTTGAAGTGAGTTCTAATGTATAAATACTAGTTTTTTAGGTGCTATGTTATGAGCACGAGTGATGAATTACTGCATTTGGATTGAATTTAATGAAAGTGGTTTCGATTTAATTCCTACCAACATTTTCAAGAAAATCTGCTCGAGATTGGTAAATCTATATAACAACAATATTTTTAACAATTATTTGTTAAAAAAAATTGCTATATAGATATACCTGTATACGTTATAACTTTGAAATTAAGGGTGGCGAAAATAAACTAGTTCAAAAGTGTAATGTGTGTAAGAAATGAGCAATGGTTTTACTTTCCTCAAAAGCAGATGATAGATGACAAGGCCATATGGCAGGGTAAGTTCTATCATTGCATTCAGCTAATCCAGCGCTGTACAGCAAGACTACATTACATTTATCCAATCTTTATTATGTCACTGTTGAGAGCTCTTGATTTGTAAAATAAAATAAAATAAATAATTTATTTTTTCAGTGTGCAGACCAGGAGTACAAGAAAGCAGTCTTTATAACTCAGGCCACTTCCACACAATTAAGCACAATAAAGCAGATTATAAACCACAGTGATTTCTCACATTGTACTCTGATCTCATGTATAAGTTTAGATATAGTTTATTTGGAGTTGAATGAGGGCAAAGATGTGAGTGATGTTATTGCTGCAGGGAGGGGGCCACCTGAGGCCACTAAACACTTAGAAGAATTACTCATCAACTGGATTGGCAAAACAGTAGGTATATTGTATTTTTTATAGGTTCATACCTTGTAATGAAAAAACAGAACCCTCCATCCATCTGTCTGTCTGTTCAATAAACACAAAAACTACTAAACAGATTTTCATGCATTTTAACCAAATGTGGAGTGATTCATGAGGAAGGTTATAGTGTATCAGTTGTTAAAATTTTGTTGAATTTGTAATATTAAAATATTGTTGACAAAGTTGTAAACATTCAAGTCACCTGCAAGCTTTTATCGAAAATGCTGCCTAATTCTCTTTGAGATATAATAAATCTATGTATGTCAGGATTATTCCTTTTTTATAGGTGTACAAAAAGTCCATGAGGACATATATTTATCATCTTTTTTACTATACCCATTCTAACTTCTAAAAAAATTTGTCACTTTCAATGCAGTCATTGTGGTAATTTAGGTGTCACAAAGAATATTAATTAATAAACTTATTTCAGCAATGTGCATCACAAGTGGTTCACATACCAATTTTTACAATAGCACCGACAAATGTAGTGTTCCTTACTCCACCATATCAACAAGTTTATCCAATGTATGAAGGAAATTTGACAACAGATGTGTCATCTGTTGATCTATACACTTTATCTAATGGGGAAAGATCCCTAGTCAGAAGACTGGCAAGTTGCATCAACAGTATGCTAGATTCTATGAATTTAAAGGAAGATGTGTACTATATGGGGACATATAGTTCCTTGCTTGCTGGTATATTAGAAAATTCCCCTGTGTGCTTATCAAGGAGAAAGGTAAATAATTCATTTTGATTGTTACCTAGCTATGAATAGCTTGAAGTTATGATCAAATAAGCCTATTTGATTTGTGGTTTAAATTAATAACCTACCTTACTGAATATCTCATGTTTATCTGAGGCACATATCGTTGGGTGAAAGACTACTTGGTTTAAGCAACATTTTTTGGTGATATAGTAATATATATATTCACCCAATGATATATATGTCTGAGTTTAATTATTTTGGCTTTTAGAATGTATTACAATCTTTTATGTCATCATTCTAAAGTATGATGGCAAGTATTAAGAAAATTTAAGTTGTATTTTAGGACCAACTCTAGTAAATTGTGAATAAATAAGAAAATTAGGAAATATGTATTAGAGTTGAGAAAGATTTATCAAAATCAATACCAACTAGTAATTTATGCTTATGCAAATACCCTATTTATGATTTCGTGATTTATTGTAGATATTGTTTGCTCCAAATTCTCTGGTAGCTCATAAGCCTAAGAAATGGCTTATAAGCAAACAAACAACACAAACATATGACAAATGGTTGTGGTCTTTAAATTGCGATTCTCCTTTGTAACTTAGAACTAATAAATTAAAAAAAATATATATATAAATGAGATTAGTTTATGAATGGTTTTCACAATATTTGCTAGGCAAAATATTTGTAATTTTATTTTTAGTTATTGTCTTAAAATTCGCCATATATATAATTACTTTGTTTAATTGTTTTTAGAACTGTTCCAATCCTACTGCTCTAATTATAGTGGATCGTACTCTCGACTTATGTGGTGTGACAAGCCATTCAATGGAAACTGTACTCGACAAAGTCATAGCTGTATTGCCCAAATTTCCAGGCCATTCTAATGAAGTTGCAGTTGATATGTCACCTATTTGCGAGGCAAATGTGTATGTATTCTGTTATAAAACCATGAAGTTATATTCTAAACAGTTGTTCTGTTAATATGAAGTGGCTGTTTATATCAAGGAATTATTATTTGCACCAACAAAATTGTGATCCAATCTTTCTGTTTATCATTAAAGTAACAAGGTGTATTGGTGGTTAGATATTGAAAAATAAGTTATTATTGTTTTCATTATACTGGTTTGCAATTTTAAATTGTAAAGAGTTTAAGAATTTATATTAAATGTATAGTAAATTCTTCTAAAGCACTGTAAATTATATGTTAATCTTAAGTTAGTCTCCAAATATTTAGAACCATTTCATAAAAGAATAATATAACTTATTAATTAGTAATTTATTAATTGATGTTGGTAGTTTATTTGTATTATTAATTGATATAAGTAATTGGTGCTAACTTTGGCTAAAAGATATTATATAAGATCCTTATAGTTATGCTAAACTCAGTTGAATTTATTGTTAGCATTAGATCTACCGAACCAGTCAAAATGACCAGTCTTTATACTTATCTTAGAATTTATTTTCTTTTGTAATATAGTTTCATTCTATAAAACTTTACTACTATACATACAATACATAACATTTACTACTATAAAATCGTGATAAATATTATGAATTTAATGTTATTTATAACAAAGCAAAATATAGTATATCTTTTTCTACAGTAGATATAAATTGGTTCCTGGTAGATCTAGCCTTAAAACTCCATGGATTATCAAAATTAAGAATCTTATTTTTTTTTGTTTATATTAAATAACACAAGTTAAAGGGGTCTTTCTGCATTAGTAATAATGCATCAAAATTATGATACTTTAACAATATGAATAGCAACACCTATTATATTAGTGTTAAAACTAAGAATTTTGACAAAAAAATCACTTGAATTACTCTTGCTTGTCCCAGCATCTTATATTTCTTCATAATTAAACAATGACAATATATCGTCACGCTATATCCCTTTCGGGATGAGCAGAGATACATTTGTGGCTGTAGTGGTCTAGTAACGGACCGGTTTCCATGCGCGGCAAAGGTCATAGGTTCGAATCCCGGCACTTACTCCTGGGTTTTTGAGATTACGTACGGATTTAGACTCCACAGGCTCACCGGTGAAGGAAAACTTGGTGAGGTAAACTGCATGACATCTAGTAAAAATGTCATCTGTGCCTTGAGAATGCAATCAATTACATTACTGGTTACGTTGGGTACGACATATAAAACACAAAGTGGATACAGCCACAAATTATCTCTCTTAATAATGATTTCAGTCTTAATCATCCGGATGACATACAGCTATGTCCAGGAAACCTGTACCACGCCAATGACGAAGCCTGTGTTCAAACATTTGATAACATGATAAACAAGTCACAGAAAGAAGTAATGTTTGATCTCTATAACAAATTGTCAAAGATCGAAGTGCAGAAGTCTCCAAGTCCCAAATCATTGTTAAAAGTCACTCCGCAGAGTGTTGAAAAGATAGTTTTTGCATCAAAAGGTAATCAATTGTCCATAGACATTATAGTTTGGCTCAAACTTATTTAAAAACAAAATTTTCCTATCTATCTATCTATTTTTTTTCCATTTTTCTTTTCTTTTTGTTTTCAATTTTTTTTTTATTTTTCTCTTTTTTATCTGTTCTTTTTTTATTATCTTTTCTTTTTTTATTTATTTTTCTTTTTTTTTCCATTTTTTTTCCTTTTTTTTAAAATTTATATTAATCCTTTAATACTTTAATTTTGTTTCATTAGTTATAATCAGATAACTAACGTGTTTTTAGCAATGTTTCTTGTGTGATTTAAAAATAAATCAATATCTTCAAAATTATGTAACCAATATTTTTATTGGGCAAAAATTATAAATGGTTTCGTATTGTTTGATGTTTTTATTCCTGTTTGTAGATGTTGTCATTGTTTGATGGTTGTTTTCTCTTGTTATTGTTGTTATCATTGTTTGCCGTTACTGTTGTTTTTAATGATTTTATTCGCTTTTTATTCTTATTAGGTTTAAAGGAATGTAATATGATGAAAATTAACATACAATTTATTATTCGCAAATTAATATTGTTTAGTATTCAAGTATTATAATTTTTTTATTGGTCTTTACAGGTAATTATGAATTAATTGGTAATCACCTGGGACTCATCCAACAGGCGTTGGCTGTTGTACAAACATTAAAGTCGCCTCGACGAGCACAGATGGAATTGCTGATGAGTTTGGAAAGGCAGGTGGTGCAGAATATAGCCGCGAGTCGAGAATCAACAAGCGTCTTACAGCAGGTGAGAATTTATAATATAGTCTACGTACGACGTAATCGGCGTACATCCATAGAAACATAAAAAGCATTATCTTGTTAAATTTGACACATAATAAATATATTTAGTTAAAATCTAGTAGATTAGGTACCTCGGGATCCAAGTTGAATTAAAATTTAAATCAATGTATACAGGGTGAATTTATAGATGAGGTAGATATTCCAGGCCACAATAATATGTACATTCTTGCAACTAATAAAAATGTAAATAAACTATATTCCCAAACAAATCATTGTGAAAATGTATTAACAAATAAGAATTGATCCGTAAAATGTGTGGATACCGTAGCGCGTGTGGTGCATGATTCATTGGTAAGTAGATAAAGTTCCATTTACGTAATTTTAGGTGAATAGTTATTGACTCGCTTTCCTTTCGCTTTGTATATCTTGGCTTAGGACAGGCAAAAGTAATTGCCCCTTAATATGTTGACTATAATTTTCTTTATTTTATTGGAAATATTAAGATATCACTATTCCTATGTTTGGAATTAGAATTGAATGCTGAATATCCTCCCTAAATATCTCCCTCGTCTATAAAATCAGCCTGTATATACTTATTAATAGCAACAGTGTTACTAAAAAGATGTATTGTGTAATTCTAGTTATCAATTTTAATAAAATCACGCAAAGAACGTGACCTGCCATTGGAAAACTTGCTAGCTTTGATAGTTCACGTGTATTCTCTCTGCGGAACCGAAGTGTCCTTTCCCAAAGCGCATGAGGACGGCCTAACTGAAACTCTGAGTACGGCGATACTCGAAGATCACAAGACCTTGCTAACCGACGGTGATTTACGGGTGATATTGCCGGAGGAATGTGCTGAGATATCGAAGAAGATTATGGCTCGTTTGAAGGAGATTGCCTTGATGAGGAAAACTTTGCAGAAGTAAGTATAGTTTGAGCAAAGATAGCTCTTTACCTTTAGCTACCTCTGTCTCAGTCTGCGTGATTTTCATTTAAATCATCAGTGATTTCACGCGTTTCCACTTGTCTTTAGTCGTGGTCTATGGATTCTCGTTTAATGGTTGCTGTTATTTTGTACTAAGCTATACTTCCCGTCAGGTCCAATGTAGCTACCTTGTTGAGCCAGTGTAAACATTTTTTGTTCATTTAGATACAACTCGATCCTGAAGCCGTGTGAAGTCGGAGTAGGTCACGAGTACCGAGGATTGCTGCAGCAGTTGGTGGATGATCTGGTCGATACAGAGAGACTGGAGCTCGCTGACTTGAGACATAAGAACGAAGGCATCAAGGAACTGTTTCGGAGCGGTCTCAAGTAAGAAAAAAAAAACTTTACCTGTCCCTCTATTTTAATAATAATAGTCACGCTGTAGCCCTTGTGGGGTGCGCAGATATACATTATTGGTTGTATCCATTTGGCGCCGTATGCTCAGCTATGAAGGAAAACATTGTGAGGAAACCCGCATGTCATAATAATAGAAATATAATGAGTAAATGCCCTGAGAACGGCGATCAGCTGCGATACTGGTTACGTTGGGCACGATATATAAACGCAAAGTGAATACTCCCAGTCATGCATGCTCTGTTCACCCTGTAAGGAATATAGCGTGAAGATATGTTGTTGTTTAATAAGTGTACTTCCAAGTACTATTGTCTAGGTCAAAACTCTCTATATCACGCATGCAAGAGCTCTCGAGTCTAATGCTGAGATTTATAGATGCTATTTAGACTTTGCTTAACAAAGTACTCAAAAAAAAAAACCTTTTAACAAAACTGAATATATAATGCGAACTTCAATATAGCTATAGTATTGGCAGAGCCAAGTCCCAGTTGACAAAATCAGTGACTTACCAAACTTAAAGTTGCGTCTATAAATCTTAGCCTAAGCTTGGGATGACCTACGGGTCTTGTAACAACGGCAATATTCCTGAGCGTGACTTCACACGGTAAATTCTTTGTTTCAACAATGCGATAACGAGAATCATTTAGGCCACTTTGCTGTTTAGAGTGCGTAGTGCAAAATACACGTTTGTTTATGGGATCGTGTTCTGTTCTAGTATACTCACCAGCAAGAAGTCTCGTGGGGTGAAACACCCGTTCGACAACCCTACGGTGATACTCTTCGTTGTAGGTGGTATCACTGCCGAGGAGTGCAAGCGTCTTCACCGCAGCATCATCACCAGCGGCGTGGACAACACGGTTTTAATAGGTTCCACGAAGTTCGTATCTCCTGTGGACGCCATGAGAGATGTCCTAGCACTTTAATCTTCCATCGACATCATCCATGGTCTTTTTCAGTTTACTAGTTGAGGATATGCCTCATTTACACTGAGCCTCTATCCTCGATTCTGTGTCTATTACATTCAGGCACGCACTGCAATCTACCATATCGCCAGCCCATCTCGCCGTCGGATTTTAATCTTTACACCGTAAAAATTAAAGTCGTTTTTTATGTATTGCCGTTTCTTCGCTTATATATTATAACCTATGTAACGGATTTTGGCTTTCCTAGATATTTAGTTAATGAGGACTATTGGGGGAAAAAATTATCAGATGTTATCAGGTACCGGGTACAGTCCCCCAGGAACTGTCCTGGACGTTTGGGATAGTTGGTATAAATAAAAAAACAGTATGGCGCGAGCAGCACGACTCTTTTGATTGCTCTGTCGTCCGCGGTAAGAATGATAATAATTAATTATAATAATATTAATAACGCGGTAATTTGTTTACTTAACCTTTTTTTTTCGCCAGGACATTTTGTTGGTGACCGGGACAAGCTTCAGGCTTCTACAACTTCACCAGGCTTGAGAGCGCGAATACCTAAAGTGCTCAGCCAGCGATTTATGGGTTGGATGGCAACGCAAGGGCACCTCTGTGTGTACGAACCTCGACTTGGAGGGCCAGCCAGGGAAACGAACCTAAGAGGGATCTAGCGTTTCGGAAGCGACTACCGTGAGTAGAAATTCAAGGCTGCGTCGGAGCGGAACACCTGTCCACTTATCGTGTCCGCCACCTGACATATATTGTCTCGATCACATTCGAGTGTGTGTCACACACGCACGTACTTAGGTTTATACGCTACAGTAACAAATTTATTATACGCATTATATTTTGTCATGATTACGGTCATGTTTAAATATTATTAAAGTTTTAAAAATTTGACTTTATTATTTATAAATAATGACATTTCTTGGGTTTTCCCTGTAATCTTCAATGTATTTGTAGTACATATTCAATTTAAAAGTTGAGAAAAACGCTTTGGAAAAAAATTTGGAAGAAAAATCCTTTCGTCCAAATCTGTACCAAGTGGACTAAGTGGATAAGTAAGAGATGAAAAAAGACAAAATGCAAGAGTTCCATTTAAAGATAAATTTAGGTTAAGGTTAACGTTATAATGTCAGTTTAAGATCTATCCGGGTTTTTTTTATGTTAATAAATAATTTAATTAATTGAATTATCATAGATTTAATATTATCTCATTACATTATAATTATTATAATAATAGATTATTTATGAATAATCAATAATAATTAATCAATTATTAATTTATAATATGGCATCTAATAGAAATGTCATGTGTAAGTGCCGTGAGTATGACAAACATCTTCGCTACTGGTCACTTTGGACACGACACAAGCGGAAAATAGATGGAGCCACTGAGATACGTGCTCACCCTGAAAGGGATAAAACGTAATGATATATTATTATTATTTACAAATAAAGCTTATTTAGCATACGTGTGTATGCCATAAACATTTATGTTAAGTATTATTTATTTCTAATTTTTTGTTGTCTTTGTCTTCTAGTAAATTTACATTTATTGATTAAGAAATTAATATATTTATTTCCACGTTTTATGTCAAAATAAATATAGTCATAGAAATAATTATTGTTTATCTTTTGTTATTTAATTTGGTAATGGGACATATTTGAGGTAGTATGGCGATTGCCCGAACTGGGTCGTGACCACAGCATAGATGGGCAAAATGTAATCAGATTAATGAAAATGATTAACGATTACATTTCACGTTTTTTACCATTAATATGACTGCATTTTGCTCATTTATGTTTTAAACATTACGGAATCCCAGATCGTATACACATTTATGATTTCTTAATGTTTTAAATGGATTTAATCATGATTAAAGAGCAAGAAAATTAAAATTACGACTACATTTTGTAATCATTCACGATTAATCAGATTACATTTTGCCCATCTCTGGACCACAGTACACAAGAGTGAAGGCTGACATAGTGGCTTGCTTTTACATTTCTTGTATCGGGATCAGTTTCCACCAGTATTTCGAGGACAATCCTGTTCAGGCCACGCACCGCTTCTACGCGCTGCTACTGTAGGACCGGTGTTTCCGATCGCAGTAGAAGATCGTTTACGTTTGAAAAATTATACCTATAGGCATTTATTCAACACGTTACGCGCCAAATCAGTTTATTACAGTTGTTGGCTCTGTGCAGACAAAATCTGTGAATAGCAAGTCTAGTATTAGCCATCGCTGGCTGACGTGGCGCTCAACGTGTTAACATACCTAGAGACCTTCCGTCGTAGTATATGTACATAGGCTGACATGGCGATGGCAACTGTCAAGGAATTTTCTGGTTCTTGGCTGTCGTTGTCATTCTCGGACTATACTGCACTCTCCATCGGGTGCAATAAAGTCACTCAGTTGAGCCAATATAAAAAAATATGTAAGGATAATAGTACTGCAATGCAATAACAATGCAATTAATAAAAATTTGAATACAATAAATTGTTGTTTTATTTATTTTTAAATAAGTTCGAAAAAGTAATAAGTTAATTCGCGCATAAAACCTGTTACATTATTCATAACTGCAGTAAAGTTAAATGTAATATTGGAAATAAAAGTGATGTATTATTTAAATTTATTTCACCAAGATAAAATAATAAGATTCCAGACATTAAAATAACACAGACTGAAAATATAAATAAATTGTCTGTATTATGGTGACTTGACCCAAGAACCCAATGCATAAATTTTGGTTTTGATTTATGATTCTAAGAGATAGGTGACAGGAATATAAAAAAAATACACATTTAAACATTAAATAAAACATTTATTAAATTTTTCATTTTTTTTTTATTTTGTGATAGTATCAGGTTAAACCAATTTTCTATTGTCCATTCTCTATATTCAATTTATTGTTATGAAATACACTGAGCTCAAAAATATTAGCATGTAATCACAATAAAACTTAGATATTGCCCTAAAAAATGCCTTGTTTATTGTGACATAGTGGTTATAAAATTATTCCAGAATTGCTTAGTTTAACACTAGATCTACCGAAACGGTCAAAATAACCAGTCTAAAATTTGTTTTTTGATGTTTTTTCATATTAAAAAATACAAAATATCGTACTGTATTAGTATCGTTTACTAATACAAAATAGTGATAAATATTATAGATTCAATTTTATTTCTAACAAAATCCAATAAAACATGTTACCTTTTTCTACAAAATTAATAAATTGTTCGCCGGTAGATCTAGTGTTATTTAATAATTGTCCTCGTGGAAAATATTATTTACTTTTAAATTTAACGCTGAATTAATAAGCTGTGTTTGATTTTTAATAAGAACATATTTTTTTTAAATAACATATATTTTAATTAAACCCCGTTAAAACCTACATGGAAACGCTCAAATGGAAAGTCCTACCTCCCCCGTCATTATTCCTCAGATATTGCGCCGTCCGATTATTACTTTTTCGTTTGATGGCACATTATCTGGCTGTACCGTACATATGAAGACATCAAAAAATTACTTGATTCACGCATAGCCTCATAAGACGAACATTTTTATTGTAACGGAATAACGGGCAATACTTTGAAAATATAATACATATGTAAGCATTTTTGCACATTTGAGTTGTATTTTTATTAAAAAAATAAATAAAATAACGAGTACTTAGTTGCGCACCTAATAATAGATTTTATTATTCATATTACAGTATTATAATTTTTATGTACTGTTACTAGATCCGATAGAATAGCCCATTCAACTAGTCACTATCATTTTTCGGCAACATTGGAGCCGGTCTGTTGTTAGTGGACTGATATATAGCGAATATTAAAAGTTTACTTGGGGAAATCATTTTCTTCATTGGTTTAACGATTATTTAAGAAGTTGAAGAATCAGCCGAGGCAATCCTTAATTAAGAACATCAAATTTTAATTTATTAAATATCAGTACCTAGTGGTTTCTTTGGAGTATAATAATTAGTATTTAAATAAAATATTTCTTACATATCTTTGCTATTAGTGAATTGCATCATCCATTATATACAACGTTATTCACCCCCTCAGTTGTGTAAATCGTCGGCTAAACCCACTTTAAGTACTTTAAACTTTAGCTATGGTCAATAGGTACTTATTTTGGTTTGCTTCAGTAAGCCTCGGTCAACTAGTCTAAAATATTTTTCAAGGTTTTTTAATACTAAACCAATAATGTTTTAAATGCATTTAATCAGATACTCCTAAAAGTAAATAATATTTATTATAATATCCTACCTATCTAATATTACATTTACGTCACTTATAAAGAAAAACAAATTAGCTATTAGCACTAAAGATTAATTTATTTAGAAAAATAATGATTCATGAATTGTTAAGATGAAGCACACTGTGTGAATAATTTGTCTCTATTAAAATATTTTTAAACACTATACTTACATATTATAAAATATACAATTATGTAATATCTACTATAAATAAATTGTCTACATTGAAGCTAAAATTGCTATAATAAAACAAACACACCTAAATCATCAAGTGGAAAATAAAATTAATTTGCATACATTCGGATGGTAATTTCAATAAATTAAGGTGGAATAATTGTATTATATAAATGTAATTATTTTATGAACGAACATTGACCTAGTCTCAATGTAGGTTTACACTTGTATTGATACTAGACCAAAGTATATGATTTAAATACACCTATCGTTCATCAGGAAACGCGACAAACTAATCTACTAAAAGCTTACCAGTGCCGGGGTCGAACCAATAAAGCTAACAATCTAAGTATACTACATTATACGTTTATATAGACGAAAAATAATTTATAAAAAATGCGTATGTCAAGTTTTTTTAAAATAAATATTACTTATATTTCTTTAACATTTAACATAAATAGATTAAGTAATAGATTTTTTTTTAAGATTTACAGTTGCACGCATGACTTCAATTATACCTGGTGAAAACACGTCCCAACGAATGCCTATACACTTTTCTCTCAAAGGCTCCTAAGTCATAAGATAGTGAAAATATGCTCGCTGGAAGCACATTCCACTCCTAAACTGTTCGCATGATGAATTTAGAAGCGAATCACTTCGTGCGGATATAAGGAACATCCACCACATACGGATGGTATCCGACACGGCGTTTAGTGGTTTTTAGATGAAATGAGGCTGGTGGAATTAGGGAATGTAGCGTCTGAGAACACTCTCCACCATGCAACCGGTAAAAGAGTACAAGTCATGCAAATTGTAACAAAAGTAACTATAAGGAATATTTGCATGTCATTTTCTTAAAATATATTTGTATCTATAATATAGATATAATACACATATTATGTATTCTGAGATAACGGATTGATCCAAGCAATTAATAAACTTAAAACTAAATAAAGCAATAATTTGTGACAACACTTTAAATATATTTGAGATATTTTTTACTAGCGCTAAGTAAGCAAGCTAAGTCGTCCAGAACATTCTTGAAGTATCACAAATTACATTGTCACACGTAGTAATAGGCACAGTAGTTTATATTGAAGCAGTTTAATTCATCCCAGCGACATCGCCACCTTTTCTGAAATCTGCATTAGCGTAAATGGCCGTTCTGTTTTGGTAGAGAGCGCAAACGATTGAGCCACGGCCTGCGTAGCGGACTGTGCCGTGTCCTTTTCCCCTTAAACCTTTTAATATATCCTGAAAAATACACGATTATCATTATTTTATAGGTTGTGTTTAGTGATGAAAATGCCCGGGAATTTTCCCGAAGCGCCCAAAACTTGCTTGGGAATATTCCCGGGAATTTACGAAATGTTCGCGGAAGTGCTGGGCACTTTGGGAAAATTCCCGGGCATTTTCATCACTAGTTGTGTTGTCATACTACCTACGATCACTCAGCATTAATGTTTCCATCATACTTTTATGTTTGATATTAGCCGGACGAGGGCTAAAAATGGTAGCTCGATAAAAATTGTACTATGTCTCGTTTAAACAAAATCACTAAGCAATATTGTTTCGCATACACCGTGTTATAAATTAAATTCTGATGTGTCTCGCCTTGTGTCCGTGTGTATTGTATATTTATGTATATCTGTCTTTTATTCTGATATCGATCTATATATCGAGGCGTGAAAGGCTACGGTAACGGCTAAGGTATTTAGTTTAAGCTACATTTTTTGATGATATAGTAATATATATATTTTGGGAATCAGCGTTTGTTACCGGTTCCAAATATATATATACCAAACAATGTCGCTTAAGCCCAATAGCCTTTCACTCATCGATATAATAATTCAAGTGTAAAAAGATGCTTTTATGGGATGCACACCTCTGGTTTCACTTGAAGTAAGGGTTGTAAATTTGTTTCAAAATCCATCAATTTAGAATGTAAATTGCACCTGGGCGAAAACAGGTCAGAACTCCTACACAAAATATTAAACATACATGGGATTGTTGTAGGCTTTCAAAATTTCACGTTGACACTTATTGCCAATCTCACCCATGAGCATTTTTCTACTAGCGTTATTGATTAACGAGCCTCTACTTTGTTTAGGGCTCCAGGTCAGCTAGTCGATATGTATATATTTTTTTTTACATTAAATGTAAACATTTTACTATATTAAATAGGAAACCGTGGCTCTTAGCCAATATAAGAGAGGAAACATTCAAGGAAAACAATTCTTATAATTCACGTCTCAATGTCACTTATTAGTGGAACGAGGAAAAGATTTAACGTCTTACTTCAGTAATTCCGTATTCGTACTCGACGTTCATTGGGAAGATCTGGTGATGAATTCTCGCCTCGTCAACGGCTTCTTTTATAGATTGGCCGAACCATAGTTTACGCATTGTTACCTAAAAGCAGCACAAAAACACTTAAAATTAATTTTATTGTAAAGTATATATTTAATATGAAAAGGACTATGTGCGCAGGTTTACCAGAGAATACATAATAATATTTCATATCGAAGGAGAACTCTCTGCTCCCCATCAATTTTTCCTTCTTCACCCTAGTGAGGACTGTTGCGTATATGTGTGAATGGACGGTACTTTATGATTTGTATTTTGTTCATTTTTGATATTGAAGTAATACAATATAATTGTAATTATAACTGTTACATGAATACCACATATTAATAATTAATTGTTACTAGTTTTTATTATTATCTGATTTATGTTTGTGTGCGCCGGCACAATAGACGTACTCTGTTTTTGGAATGTACTGTAAGTTGATACTTTACATTAAGTGTAATATTGTCATTGCGCCGAGATAGAATAAAAGGGTTTGATGGGAAATTGCTTGACTGGGTCATGAGCATAGTACACAAATGCAAAGACCGTCAAATGAACTTGCGTCGGCCTGTCGTGTACTGAGATAATCTTGTGTACAATTAGTTGTTCATACGTATGCCTAGAAGTCTACTGTCTTTGTATATATGGATTCTCGTCCCTCGGTGCTCGATACTGTTTTTGGATTGTATTTGTATTTACTATCGAGTACTTTGTCAATCGAGTATAATAAAAATTATTTAACGATAGAAGAAAAAGGTTAAAATATATAACAACTTCTTAAAGATCATACCAAAGCGACTGCAGTGGTGATCTTCGTGCCTCCAGATGCTCCGATAACCAATTTCGCGTTGCCATTCTTGTCTACGATGATGCTCGGGCTCATTGAAGAGAGCGGCCGCTTGCCCGGAGCAACCAGATTTGCTGGTGAAGGCTTCAGACCGAAGTAATTTGTCACGCCCGGCCACGAGAAGTCATCCATTACGTTGTTCATTACTATCCCGGTGTTTAAAGTTGAGAATCCGGCTCCATAACTGTTGAATTACATTGAATATATAATAAAATCTAAATTATCTTCATCTAATCTATCTATACTAATATTATAAAGATGTACGTACATACAATTTGTACGTTTGGATGTAGGAGAGGTAATTTTCCATACCAGCCATCCAATTTTAAAGATTTCTTTTATACCTATGTTTTAGAATGTACCTTCATATTGGACTTTGCGAGGGATGCTCATACCAGAACTGCTGGCGACCATCCTCATAACTGTTAGACAACAAGCGATAGGGGAGTCCGTAGCTACTACCGCACTCGGTGCTGGCATGTAGCCGGTCTAAATACCTGGCGTCAGATTTGCTAGTAAAGTGATATTGCTGATTTAAAGACTACAAGCGATCGACTCTGAAGGCATGGGTGGGTATGTCCCAAGTTTGTTGATACAGGATTGTTGTGTAGGGAGGTAAGGCTTATCATAGCGTAAGTAGATCATAAGTTCAGTGTAGGTCAATACTCTAAAAAAGTGAGTAATAAAAAATCCAATAATACATCTTTATTGGTTTTTACTTATCGACATTATAGTTTTTTTTATTAATTACTAGATCAGCCTTTCGCAGATAGTAGTATTATTCCGAAAAATTAAAAAGTAATAAGGGATATCATCAGTGTGAATCAAATTATATACGAATTATGACGTCATCAAGCAAAAATTGTGAATCGAGTGATATCAGCTAAATATTTCCTCGACTCAAAAAGCTCTTGAGATCGATCAGCCACGTAGCTGACATAGTGTATATATTATTCCGTTTAAATAAAAGGTGTTTTCGTGGAGATATATTTTACAATCGTAAGTCGACGAAAAATCGGACGAGCGAGCGTTTCATACGTACGTTGCTTTGATGGTAGGAGAAAAATGGGTTTACTAATAAGTAATTGTATTTCATTTAATTTGACTAAAACAGGGTTATTTTAGATTGCTAATGAAGACAAATCGCGGGTAATGCCTAATAAATTGTAATAATATTTATAATTATAAGCATTTTTAAATCATAGAAAGAAAAAGAAAATAAATCTATCACCGGTTCAGAAAACGGGATCTACCGGGAAGAGCTTCACCATATCAATAATTTCATAAGTATTACTATTCTTTTGTATAAAATAAAGACAATGCAATAGCAATCAAATTCTAACAACTTTTTGTAAAACAACACAATATTTGCAAAGTGTAAAGTTAAAATTACAAGGTCACAAAAGAAAATGAAATAGTGGGCGATATAGCAAATTAGTTTGGGAAGTTCTTGCCTTACTGTTCATTGAAAATCTTACGAATTATCGATTTGCAACAACGATACGTTTCAATACTAACTAGTAGTTAATGGAACTGGTTACAGAGACGGCGTCCCCATTGTTGCCGATGATCGAGATGTGTGCGGTGCCCGCATCCGGTTGATTGTACTCGGAGGCGCCGTAAGTGGCTGTGTTGTTGCTGGTCATCGTGTCGTTGATCTTGAGACGAGTCTCCGTGCCGTATTCTGGCGTGGTCACCTTCGCGATTAGCTGTGGGAATCATTAAATAATATAATTTTAATCTTAAATAGACATCAATATGCAAAAAAGCGCTTTAAGCTTTAAGGACGGAAAAAGCATTAAAGATTAATCATTTTACTACTTTGAGAAACAAATTAGTGACTCATTAAGGTTGTCTTTAATTTTAAAGGCCATTAGTTATACTGAGGTGGAATTTATAAGGAACTGGGGAGTAGACTTGAGGAAGTCTACTTGGATGAAGCGAAGATGAGGTTTATGTGTCTGATAGAGAAGTCTCGAGAGGTGGATTCTTTTCCACCAGTCCTAGAAATGAAGTCTGAGTAAGAATATTCGCTCATTGGAGGAACATGGATCCCAAGCCAGGTTGGTAGCGGGATGAGGCACCATCTATATGTTTTTAGTTAGTAGTAGTGTGACACACCGGGGCCAACATCCTCATGGCAGCACTCATGGTTCTAAGCAGGATTATTCTCCAGGATAAAAAAAACTCATAAAAATATCGAATATAAAGGCTGAAATGCTTCTTCACCTCTATATAACTAAAATTAATAATTTATACTTTTATAAAATCGTAATTTTGAATCGGAAACAATAGGCAAACCGAGCTGTATGAGTGGAATTAATCTCTGAGGCTGGAATAATAAATAAATTAATATAAAAAAATCATGACCGTTATCACCAACGCAGAATATACTGTTATATAAAAACAGCCATTAAAAAATTAAAAAACATAACAAACTTAATTAAGAAAGTTAAATTTAAAAAGTAGTTAATTTTGAAATTACACCTTACACATTGTTTAATAGAAAGTTGTTTATTTTGAAAGACAAATCTTTTATGATGATTTATTCATGATATAAGAAATGGATTTATTTTTGCTAAATAATTCTAAAACTCCAAAAAATCCTCTACAGCTGTATAATTTTGCCAAAGCGATAGTAATTCGTTTTAGCAAGTACATTATTACTTAAAAATCTGTATATGGTTTTCAAAGGAATAAACTCTACTATCGTCAAAAGTCCGAGTCACACTCTACTTTCTAGATCCTACCTAAAGAATTTATTAGATGAACAGGAGGTTAAAGGATTTCGCTATTATCTATTTTTATTATTTCGCTAAAAGAGGTAATTTAGTTAATTACAATATCTATTGAGCTTATGAATATAAATCGAATGATTTAGTCTATTTTAAATTAATAAAATAGTGACTAGTATATTTACCTCTTTTAAATCTAGAAAGTCCATATCTCCAAGTTTAGTCCTGGTTGCATAAGCATACTTAAAGGCTTCAAGTATTCTATGGTACGTGAGTATTTTATCTTCTGTTGTGTTAATACTAGTCGCATCGAAGCCATAACCGCTTAGGATGTTGAGGATGTTCACGAGAATCAGCCCACTGCTGGGCGGCGGCGGTGTGTACAGGGTATCACCATCACTTAGAGGCACTGCTAAAGGTTCTGTGATCTTGGCTCTGAAATGTATCAATTTACATTATATAAAATATACATATACAGGTGATTTTATAGACGAGGGAGATATTTCAGGATATAATAATTTGTAACTTCTTTTAAGGAATAAAAATGCAAATAACTATATTCCCTAACAAATCATAAAGAAACATTTGTAAACAAATGAGAATTGATTCGTAAAAAGTTGGGACATCGCAGCGCGTGTGACTTATGATTGAGTGATAAGTAAATAAAATTCCTTTTACGTGATTTTAGATAAACAGGTAATTGACTTGCTTCCCATAAGTACTTTATCCTGGCTTAGGAAAGATAAAATACATACTTAATAATTAATTGTTATTTATTCTATCATGTGTGTCATTGCTCCTAAGTATTGACTATAAATAATTGACTATAAATTACTTTGTTTTAATGGAAATATTAAGATATCACTATTACTATATATTTGGAATTTGAATCGAATGCTGAATATCCTCCTTGAATATATCCCTCGTCTATAAAATCGGCCTCTATATATATAAAACCTTTTATATTAACGAAATATAGTTATTAGGTATTAAAAACTTAGGTTCCTACATTATATTTATGTTCACGCTTTGGCGTGGATGCACAAACAAACCAATCCTAACAAGAGGGCTTAGACAAAGTAACATTCGATCAACGCTAACGCTAGTAGAAGAGTGTAAAATTTATAGGATTTACATAATCTTTCGAAATATCGACGACGTATTATGATATGAAAATTCCATTTTGGACTTTTCTACTAGAGATAACAATAATCGAGTGTCTAAGCCTTTTGGTCGTAACTTTAAGCCAAATATAAGTCATTTTTGTGTATTTATAATTTGTATAAAACGATAAAGTTTAAAATATATTATATTTATAGTTATATAACAGTTTTGTTTGTGGACGGAATGGTCTGGTAATGGACTGAGTCAAAGACTTTTTTTATAAGACTGATTAGATCGTAGAAATCAGTACAGGACACCCGGGATTCTATTTTGTGCTTAAACCTTATCAGATAGTGTGTTGGAGCATTTAATAACTAATCTAATTTTAATCAGCAGAACTAAAAATACAATTATACGAAAAAAAAAACATTTTGTGATATTGTCTATCACTTTTTTTTCCAATACAAATTAATATAATTACTTTGCCCGCCAGAAGTTCAGATAGTACTGTGTGTTGTTTTTGATATGAATTGGTGACGATATAAAGTATCGCGATGACCGGAGAAATAGCTAGTACTCGGTACATTTCCACACTGAGAAATAGATAATAGGTTCGTTTACGGTGCTATTAATTACTACACTTTTGCCATCGCCACTTCCTATTATTTACAGCCTTTTCAGGGAGCTATAGTTCCTTCTGTCAAAATTGATAAAAATGTAAGCTCCTTGAACAGTTTGACAATTCATGTCAGTCACTTTATTTCAATCAATCTCAATTCTGGATTTTCAGATAATTCAGAAACATAGTTTTGATAAATGCATTAATTTCGTGCATTATAAACTATTCTTGCACTTAGAGCATTTAAAATCTATCCGACTGACATATCATCATAAAATTTGAATAATTAGATTAAAAATTGCGTAATTTTTGATATAGTTATTGGTAAAATTGTCTAGTTTGATGACATCATATGATTCGGTGAACAGTGCTATTTTCGCCACTGGCGAAAACGTTAAGCACCGTGAGCACACCTAATAAATAAAATTGGCGAAAGCAGTCAACATTGCATTAATAATAAATCGATAAACTCGGAGAGGTCTGCCAATAAGATAACCACAAATAGATATTTGTTACTGCTTCAAAACGTAAGGACGAAAATTGACAACAGTTAGTTATACGAGTATCCCATAAATGACTATTTAAATTATAGAAATGTGTTGTTATAACGTACCCAATTAACTCACATTCATATGGTTGTGTATTTATTTATAAGAACCGTAATGTATAGAATAGTGCCATATTTTCTTGCTGGTTCTTTTAGGTAGAATTTGCAATCCAAACTGGCAAAAGATTTATTATGTTGCTATTTGTTTTGACGATTTAAAGTCCTAAGTTATAAATAGGTATTTAATGTCATTTGCTATGTGTTGCAACCTACGTTAAGTAATAACCACATATACATTCCTAGCACCAAACACTCGAAAACAGTATTGCTACATATTATTATCTATGCGAGAGTAAGGGAACTGTGTTTACGTGCACTAAAAAACATTTCAGTTCTACTATTCCTATGCGCCCACCCATAGAATAGATGAAAAATAGTAGGGGTTTCGAATATTATTAGAAAAAGTGTACACATAAATAATTGTACAATGCAATTTGATCACATTGGTTTAGTTTTTCAGTTATGAAATTCTTTTAGGCAATAAATTGTCACGAGGTTTTATTTTGACGAGTTGTTTTCGACGGCGCCTGACATTGAGCATTTAGCTGTTGTATGCCTACCTTAGCCACAAAGGCTATGTTTAAAATTTTCAACTCAAAATTTGGATCTATATATAATTAATTAACTATGCAAAATAGCTATAAAAATAAACTTTATATAAAGAAAATATTATCAAAACTTGTAAATTCCCCGAATTCATTATTACTGTGAAATAAAAATAATATTCTATATACATTTTTAATGAATGATATCACCTTATTTTTATTGAAATAAATGAGTCATGTGTGTATAATTTCTAAAATTGACTCAGGTGCTAGTGTGTCATTATTTTAAAACAATGACAGCACCTAAGTTGTGAAATATCAACAATAAGCAATTATTAAAATTGTATAAAGCATCTAGAAAAACAAACTTTTATCACACCTTGAATATTTAGAAAATAATAATGAACTCTGGCTTGTTTCTTTTTAACTGTCATTTTATAAATTTTTATGTTTATTGTATCAGTAGTAGGAACAGATTATAACATAAATGGATACAGAACTTATTTTCGTAAAGGTCAAGGCTTTAAGGTACGATTACTGTAAGAAATATGTATTGAAAAATACAATTTTACTACGATTAAAACATTATTTATAATTTAAAATCGATTTCTACATGTATGTATATGAGAAGGTTGCCTAGTTTTAATCATAAATAGCCTTCCCTCTATCTACTAAGGGCAAACTGATGGCCCTGTAAGCGCAGACAAAGTAAACAGAAAATTATCAGTTTAATAAAAAATATACGAAATGTTTTTACCCACAATAAAATTCATATCTTACTTTGTGATAGACGTAACCTAATTTGGATGTGTACGAAATACGAAGATATTAATGAAATAATTTACCTTAAATTGAAAAAGTTATCGACAAAAGTAATAAAACTTATCGCAGTAGGTAAAGAAGTTAAACCGAGTGCAGTAGCATTAGATATAGCAAACATAACAAATTTTACGTATAAAAAGAGCCCTTATCAGTAGATAATTGATTTTCAATGGAATTATATAAGTTTTTTAATAACATTTATTTTAATAAGTATTATATTAATAAAACCACAAGTTTAGATATATATTACTAAAACTATTACTTTGTTTTGGTAATCCGGGGGAAATCTCTACGAACCGCGGGGGGCGGTGAGGGTCGCTCCCCGGTGTGTCGGACTTGAACCGACTAAAACCCTCAGGGTGATTCTCCTAACCGTCTGCTGCTGCTGGGGGCAAGGTTGAGCCACCCTCCCAAGCACCTAGCAATGTCTGACCTTCTGCAGGCCAAATCTCAACGTTTCTAGGAGTGGTGTAGAGTGCCACCCCCAGCTTTCCTCTAGTCTTTGAGTGGCGTGAGCGTACACATCCCACACCGCTCACACCCGGGAAGGCTTCTGGCGAAGACTTTTCTCCTTCGGCCTGACTTGGCGGGGCGGCGGATCGGGTTTTCGGGGTTAGAAATAAAAGCTATTACTTACACCTTAACTCGATTATCATAAACTTTAGCTTTTTTAATAATTATGATATTTTTGGCCATTAATACAGCACGCATATATTTCATTATACCAATCATTTTAATCCATCAATAATTATTTTAAAAGAATAATCATTCTGCTAGGCTATAAGTACATGGGAAGTCCATTGTTTAATTATATGTTTATAGAACAAAAGGATGCTAGAAAAAAATATCAAAAACTAGTGTTGTGTCTCCAGCAAATGTTTCGGGTTTCGCAAAGTATCTATGGCTCTTTTTCTGTCTTATGTATTTATAATTATTTTTATTTTGCTCGCACACCATAGACAAATGTTGTGCTAGTGTATGCAAAACATTGCAAGAAAGAGATAAGTGTTCGTAAATACACGAGAAAGAAATAATCAAGCAAATATTTTGCGAAGCACGAAACAGTTGATGTAGATAACCTATAAAGCTACGAATTGATTATGCCCAGACGAGAATACCTAATCAATCAAACAGAGTCTAGTAAACAAAAGTATGAAACAGTGTCATGAGTGTTTTATCATATAATGCTCATTTTCAGAACCGATAAAACGTTACCGTACACACGTCAGCTTATACAAAGTGGGATTAATTTGTTTTTCGTATAAGTAACATTTCTTTATGATATTCCTACGTGAGATAGCAAAAACTATTCACGTGAAGTAATTGAGTGACAAAGTCTTTAAATTACAAACAAACTGATAACGGATATTCTGTTTATTGTTTTCATTTTTATAATTCATGGACGTGCGTCAATCTAATGGTGCTGTCTCAATGCGCGTGTTCTTCTCGAATTAAATTTAAAGTGATGCAACTAAATGGTGTATCCGCAGCCAATGTTTTGTGTTCCACAAAACTTCTGCTTATCTTTTTATTCCTCGTACATTTGTTATTATTTTTCTCTTTTTCACAATGTTTTATGTACACAAGAAAAACATGTGTATATGGCGTACGAGAAATAAAAAAAGGAAAAGTAGAATGTGAAACGCGTAACATTTGCTCCGGACTCACCATAATAATTTTTACTTTTCTTAACGATCTTGAATGTAAAAAGGGAACATTGAGGTTATAGTAACCTATAATCTCAATTATTATTATATGGGTTTAGTTTAGTTTGTTTTGTAGGGTATTAACTCTGTTGAGTTGTTGTTGAGACTGATTTCTGTTCTTATGGACAATTGTTTGCAGGACCCACAGTCCCGTCTATATGCAGAAGTAGTCACCTTGGGGTTTTTAGCCAGTACAAGTCCGGCACGCCTCGACTGTGCCACCCCCTGCGTGCGGCCGGGACAGTCCAATGAGGATTTTCCCCAAGCAAAAAAAAAAAAATGAGACTGTTTTCTGTTCTGTTCATTTGACACAGCAGTCATATTGATTAGTAATTATAAAAGTCAGAGAAGGGTTACAAACTATAATCGACTACTGGAAAAAAAAAACAACTATTATAACAGTCAATCAAAATACTTAAGACTCAGTTTTGTTGTAAATTGGTATTTAATTGATAAATTTGATACGGTAGCAATGTTTTGGAACATTTGTAATATAAAGATATGGATTGTTTATAAACTCTGTAAATCATTTTTATCACAAATGAATACGTGTGTTGTTACATAATAGATATATTCAATCACTTGTATAAAAAATATCGACATTACATTGTAACTCTTTGAGGGTTGCAGTCGCCTACTAATTCAATACATTATATTTTTTTAAATAGTATAAAATGCCTGAACAGATTGTATGACGGAAACTCGGTTGTTTTTAAAAATATTTTTTAAATTACTGTTTGTGGTATTCTAAATAGACGCAAGCCTCGAAAGACTTATATGGAAGTATAGTTTGGTCTTTGGCTATTATTTTACAAACTCACTAAAAAGTCTCTTATCCTAGTTGTCAATATAAAAAACAATTGAACACCGAGGTAAGGAATAAAAGAAACAGATTTTTTTATTTAAAAACTAAAGTAATGCGTGTTGTCGTTGCTTCAATATATCCAAACCTTCGGTTAAAAAAAATACCTTCACCAAAAATTTCGGCTTCGGCCAAATTGAGCCTTGGCAGAAGCCGAAAGTTAAAGTAAGCTGAAAAAATTAACGAGTTATTACAAATACGTGCATTATTTCAATTTTTTTTGACAATTTGCATGTTACTTTTAATCATTAGTAAAAGTATTTTTAAAACGGTACCATAAAATTATAATTTTATCATTATATTGTTAACATTTAGTCAAACATGGACTTTTTTTACGATTTTTAAACACTTCGTTCCACCTTCAGCTAGAAATCGACCTTTGCACGGACACTAAGTATTTTTGAAATTTTATCTATTAGGAGAATTAGAATTCAAAAGAAACTAACTCATAATTCTGCAAATCCTCGGCCGTGATGATACTGCCAACATTCTTCAAGTCTTCTGCGAAGTCGACGGCGAGGCTACCGTTATAGAGCTCATCGCCACCTTTTGCCGCTATCCTTTTGAATGTCTCGCACAGAGCTTCGCTTGGCTTCACAATCGTGCCGGGTCTATGAATACGGCCTTTAGAGGAACTATAATAGGTTTTTCTGGAAGAAAATATAAATATCATTCTCGTTATTTTTTTAATTCCCTAGGATATTCACTTCTTTTCCGTATATACTACACTTACTAATGAAATGATAAGTTTTGTTTACTTATTTTCTAAGTCGTTTATTTGACTTAGATTTATAGATGCTTCTTTGAATTTACTTAGACTTTACTCAAACATTACAAATTATGTTTTTTAATCAATATCAAAGTATATGACAACTTTACGATTTTCTCAACATGAATTTTACATTTCTATGAATGAATTTCTGTAACATTTCTATGAATGTTTAAGCTGTACTCTTGTTCCTATCATGTATAAAATTTCTTTGAGCGATGTCTGACTAATATCAAAGCAGTGTCTATAAATATCAGCTTTAATTTACTCAATTAAAATGCGATCTATAGTTTCAGAACAAAAAACTACATGGCACAAAAAGTGTCAAGTTCCGTTTATCAAAATCCTAAATATCTCTAATCTACAGATACCTGAAAAACTAATCCCTTTGCAAAAACACTAAATACGTACCTTGAATTGGTTCTACTAAAGATTAACCATAGAAAGTCACTGTATCCAAACGTTTTAATTCTTATTAATTTTTAAATTATCTTCTAAAATAATATTTTTTCAATTCCTTTTATTAGTTGTGGTAGGCAATACAAATTGTACGCGTAAAATATTATAAAGAATTAGGCTCTTAATACAGCCATAATTTTGATATATCACCAATGTCTACATTAAATACATCCGAACTCATTAATTATACCGAAATATCAAATTTATGATTTATTAATGATGCAAGTAATATGACGAGAAGTAAAAGAAATTATTTTGAACCTCAACCACCGACTATTTTGATGTAATCGACGTATATAAATAAATATAGCACGGATTTTTTTGGCAACACTTCAGTGGGACATCACTAATGGTTTTTCACATCTACTCATGCCACCTCAATAATCGACAACTTATCATTGGTTTATAGACATAATTAGATCAATCTACGAGTATACTCTAACAATATATATAATCAATCTATATATTTTATTGCTAGAATCAGCCCTCTGTTTAATTATACGACATGAGCAGTCTAAAAGTCTATGATTATAACTTACCCCAAATTGGCATCGTTCTTAATATGTGATGCGACCAGCAACCCATCATACATAACTTTTGATATAGGAAAACCATCCTTGCAAAGCTGCAACGTGGGCGCTATCAAACTGTCCCAGGGCAGTTTTCCCCAGCGTTTGTAAGCTGCCCACATGCCTCGGAGCTCTCCTGGGACCCCGCTAGCCATGGGACCTATGGCAAATGATTTAAATGTCTAATATTAAAAAAATGTCACAAGGTCAAAACATGCTATTTCTAGATATCAAAATATGAGGACTTAATAATTTAGAAGACTATGAACACGAATCAATTAATTTTAAATTCGTTTGTCTAAATATTTGTACGCGCATCACGCAGAAATGACTAAATCGATAATAGTCTTTTTTTTGAACGGATAAATTTTCACGGCCGGGACAGGCCTTTAGAACTCAATCAGGCTAAGAGAGCGAGCACAGAAGGTGCTCAGCCAAGTGAATTTATGGGTTAGATGGCAACGCAAGGGCTCCCCTGTACAGGGTACAGACCTCGACTTACTACTTTACTAGCGTTTCGGAAGCGACTACCTTGAGAATCGAAAATACTTTTATACATATTTTCCATCTCAAAATATGTTTGGTTACGATTGGTTTGCCAAAATTTGAGATAGCTTGACTATTGTATAATTGAAAACGTTGTAAGTATCTGTAGTAAGTATAAATGGTTAAGTATTTATAATCTCTACGTTAACAAGTTTCATTAAAACTAATTGTATATAAATAAAATTGTAGCTTAACCTCTTCGTAGTAGCAGCTATCCTTCTCTAGTAAGGCCCAGTGAAATAATTTTACTTCGTAACATTAAACTTCATTAATTATAAAAACGCATTTAATTTGCCTTAAGCCATCTCATTTCTAACACAGACGAACATGCGAGTGGTATTTCTAATACAAAAAAAAAACTAATAAATAAATATGTATGTCATTAATAGGTACATGTAACAAGTCGCTTGATGTGATACAAGTATATACAAGTATTTAATCATGAGTCTCACAATCATTCCAAATCAAAATAAATTAAAGTACCAAGTAAAGCAGGTTCTGGACTTTCGAAAAGCTAAATAGCCGTCAGCATATTAGTACAAAGTAAGTGAAACTGCTGGAGTATTATCTTAGGTCTTGTCACTGGACCAGATATAAGAGAAAGCCTTAGAGAAATTTTGCGCGTGTGCATCAAAGTGCTTTCCGTTTCGCTCTTTAATGTCATTCGGATATTCGATTTCTTTAATAAAGTTATACAAGAATCGTATAGCTTTAATCAAATCTCCCCATATCCTTGGTGATAAACAGCGTTTCAATAATAATTAGTGCATTACACTTATTTATAGTTTTATTTCAGGTAATGCTCTCTTTACTCATGCAAATAACCTAATGGACACTTGTAAAATTTGGAATTAAATTATTCTTTATCAACGATTCTTAAAACCTTTAAATTGTTTATTTAATAATACCGTCTGTTTTAATAAATATTATTTTAAATTTATTGAAAATAGTAAAATACAAATGACAATATAATTTTGAAGACATGTCATGCTAGAAAGTCTCTTTAAGATAGTGGGACTACACGATTTTTTTTTATGTAATATAAATACATACTTTATACGAGATTTATTTTCTAGTAATAATCTATTTACCGCAATGCTTCTTAAAACAGATAAGGAATTTCTGTAAAAAGTTTTTGAATTGCAGAGATATTACGGAATATGAAAATATCACGGAATATAGTGCCAATTATTAAATGTCGATAAATGTTAAATGTAAAAAAGATAGTTGTAATATTTAAAGCTTTAGATTTCTTCCAAAACCTTATTACACAATTTAATATTACTGATACGTTGCAAAATTGCGAAATAGCTTGCCTATGTTTGAATAAGTAAGACAATTACTATTGGCATACAAAAGATGTTGCAATATAATAATAACAAGTACGCAGTACTTAGTGACTCATCTAAACCATATGTGTTTAATAATTAAAACAGTTGTTGCTTAGTTCGGTTTTTATGAACAAAAGGTTGTATATTTATGCTTCATTTATGATAAGAGATAAGTAGAAACGTAACCTCATCTATCTTTGGGTTTTTCAGCTTGATGACGCTCTTATCAAGCGGTTGGCAGTGACGAAAACGTTTCAGCGAAACTCTTGTCGAGTACATTTGATTTTTTTTAGAAAATTACAATTTCCGATGATAAAAATTCTTTATTAACCATTTAATGGGGATAAGCTGCGCTACTGGTCACGTTGGCTATGATATACGAGCGCTAAGTGAATACAGTTGCTAATTTATTCGTTCACCCCGAAAGAAATATAGCGTGCGGATACATTTTTATAGGCATTAAGAGAGAAGAAGTTTTTGCTGACTCAGTTACAATTTCTTCTCTCGGCATGACAAAAAAAAAACTCTAATTTTCGGGTTTTGATGTGTGGATATATCTGTCGCTCCGATAACCAAAATTGAAACTTCAGTAGATTAGGTACATACGATTATGTTCTAATTTATAATTATGGCGAGTGTATATTTCTTATGATGTATTTATTAATTTATTTTAGGCTCAATGTTGTAAACGCGAATACTACTAGAAGAAGTTTAGAAGTTAGAAGAAAGTTTAGTCAGTGTATTATTTAATATTCCAGAAATCGTAAAATACTATTTTGTTAAAGAATTAATGTGACTCGAAAGAAAAAAATGGACCTGTTTATGCGTTCCGATTTACTAGCACTTATTCTAATAATAAAACTATTAATTGTATTTATAAAATTGTAACACTTTTATACTTGCTTTTCAAAAATAATATTATTTTAAACAATTTAGTTTGAACAATTGTTTTAGACAATATGTTCGATTAAGTTTGCTTTATTGATAACACGATTATTTTGATTGTTTTCAAAAACGATCGGACGATAAAACGGTTATAAATTGTAACGGATTATATTTCTGGGTCACTAAGATAGATGTTTAACAAAAGCTATTGTATTTTCGTTGCCTTGAAGTTATTATTAAGAAATACATTTTTCTTTGTTATTATAATACATTAATAGATTATTTACGAAGTTTTAGGTTTTCTTTTATATTGTTTATGTTCCTCTTGTGTATAGATCCAGTGAATCTTTCTCACGACGGTTTTTGCACTTCTAATCAAGAAATACATAAAAACTACGAGGCTCTTCTAGGATTTAAACCTACAACCAATCTCTACAAACTGACCATGGCTCTTTCTGATAAGCGAATCGAGAAAAGTCAAGGAAAAGTGATAAAATAATGATAATTACGTGTTTGTTCACTTATAGGAATCTTATCAAAATATTAATATCTATTTCGAAATTTAATATCGGTCTCATAAATCATTTTAAAATTTGTCTGAATCACGTATACATTCATTACATAACATGTAGAGAAATAATAATCAATTCCAAAACATTAGACAAAATGTCAATTATCAATGTTTTATACATACTGATGTACTTATTTACTATAAAATTGCTCTATGTATTACTAGTGCTATATAATGTATGAACTTGTCCAGATATCTAGATTACTGGAACTACAAATATTGATCCTGAAAACGACAACCTTAGTTCATTTCTGCCTAAATCTATACTAATATTATAAAGCTGAAGAGTTTGTTTGTTTGTTTGAACGCGCTAATCTCAGGAACTACTTGTTCGAATTGAAAAATTATTTATGTGTTAAATAGACTATTTATCGAGGAAGGCTTTAGGCTATATAACATCACGATGCAACTATTAGGAGCGAAGAAATAATGGAAAATGTGAAAAAAAACGGGGAAAATTATTCATCCTTGAAGGCTTCCATTGCGTGCGCTGCAAAAACGGTTCAAGATACTGTTGTGTAATGAAACGACCGTGTCCGGTAAACAACTGATTTATTAACATTATATACATATATTTATGAAACCACCCACAACACCTTTCCCTTTAATAAGTACTACATATACAACTTAAATAAATATCTTAAAGTATAATACAAATTACAAAGTTAAAATGAATCCCTGTCTTTAGCTTTACTGCGAGTGAGAGGTGTTGAGTATGTGTTAAGACACCTTTTATTTTGATACATACATACTCTCCTCTCCTCTTTGACAATAGTAATCTGATCATCCTTCCCCATCCTGTTACATGGTTCGTTGTTTTCAGGAATGCTAACTACATGTCAGCGATTACGCCAATAAATAATTTTATTTATATTTTTATTTATATATTTATATTTTTTTTATAATATACGAACGTGATGCTTTTGACAAATCAGTGTGAACCGGCAACCGACTGTTCAATCTACGATTCATCATCAGTTGTGTAGGACAGCCTACACCTTCCCGCGGAGTGTTTCTATAGCTTAATAGGTTCAAATATAAATCGGTATCACTATCAATCGACTTTTTAATAATATTCTTAGCAGTCTGCACTGCTCTTTCATTTTTAACATGTGACTGAGCATAATACGGTGATGAAGTTACATGATTAAACTTCCAATCATTAGCAAACAATTTAAACTTACGGGAAGTAAATTGTGGGCCGTTGTCACTTATGACTGTTTGTGGTATACCATATCTTGCAAAATTTTCTTTTAATATGCTTATTACTGACTGTGAGCTCGTGTCATTTAATTGTGTAACTTCAATAAACTCTGAATAGTAATCTACTAAAATTATATATGTTTTTTTTGTGTATTCAAAAATATCTATACCTATTTCATTCCAAGGTAATTTTAAAGTGGAAACTGGAATCATTGGTTCTTTTGGTTGACAGCCCAATTCATTTACTAAATGCTCATTATTTGACATATCTACTCTATTTATTCTTTTTATTAATCCTAAATCTGAACATGTCTGTCGACCCAGCACGCTTTGACATTTTATTTTTGCTATAACAAATTTTAATTCGTAGCATACATCTTTAAACCACCATTTTAATGAACAAATTCCTTTTATCGGAATTTTATCTCCGCTATGTGATAGTAATCTTACATTTTGTTTATTACATATTATACTCTCTTTATATCCTAATTTTATAAAACGTTCAAAAGCTAACACATTAATATCCGCACCCGTATCTAATTTAAATTTCTCATTATAACCGCCCTCACTACGGAGAACTTCGAACCAGTCCTGTGACGATGAGTTAATTTCGCAATCAACCAACATGGATACGTAAAACGACTCACAGTTATTGTCTTCATGGCAGTTGTCCTTACTTATACTTATCTCGTGCACATCGTTCACATTTTTCTTGACTTTACACATCCTAGCATAATGTCCATAATTTCCACACACGTAGCACTGTGTAGCAATTGCCGGACACGACTCTGGTAGCGCGCAGCGTCCTCCGCATCTGTTGCAGGGGCCCACTGCACCCGGTCGCATAGTATTGCGCGCGGCGCCTGCACTGCCGTAGCCTGAGCTGTGCCTGCTCAACCAGCACCGGCCGCGCTCGGGTATCCCGCGCCAAGCCGGCTGGTCACTGCGACCCGTAGCACCGCTCGCACAGCGTACGCCGACCACGTCCACCTGCGTCGACCCCGGTCCCGTGCCGTGCGACTCCATTATGTGGCTGCTGTCGGCCGATATCTCGTCAACCTGACATATCTTTATGGCTTTATCTAAAGTCAGATCATCAGCACGCAATAAACGATCCCTGAGGGTACTACTCCGTATTCCACATACAATTCGGTCGCGAATTAATTCTTCCTGCAAGTTTTTAAATTCGCAACTTTTACTTAACAACCGTAATGCAGTAATATACTGATTTGTTGATTCACCAATCTCTTGGTTTCTAGTAAAAAAAATGTATCTACACAATGTTATATTTTTCTTCACATCAAAGTATTCATCAAATTTTGCCAACAAAATTGTAAGCTTTTCACAATCACCCTCTTTTTTGAATGTAAACGTTTCGTAAACGTCGAACCCCTCCGGTCCCATAAGGTTGACGAGACGCCCAGCTTGCACACCATCCTCTTCTTTATGCACCCCAGATGCTTTTAAAAATAGCTGGAATTGCGTCTTCCAGCGTTTCCATGCGTCAGCCCGGCTGACGGAGCTGCCTTCCAAACTCAGCACCGGTGGCGGTCGTGCGTGTTCCATTACGGCTCAAACACTTTTATCACCTTTTAATATAGATTAATAACTGTTCGAAACTCCTATACAACACAAAGTCACTTCTTAAACTGTCTATAACTTTTTAAACCACCGCTGCCACCATGTTGTGTAATGAAACGACCGTGTCCGGTAAACAACTGATTTATTAACATTATATACATATATTTATGAAACCACCCACAACAGATACCAAAAATATATGTATGAAAGAATTATTCCTCTTGAAATGATCTAAAAAAATGTCCGGGACAGTATATGTCTATCTTTTAAGATTATAGGTGCCTTTCATGGCGTCCTATGTGATCCGACAGGGAATACTATGAAATTGTTGGTGGACATGGCAGCACTGACTCATCAGCGACTCTCTCAGAACTGAGGTGTTATTCACCGTATTGGGTACAATAGGGCTGATATGCCAAAATGGCAAAAGCCCTTATAAACAATAAATAAAAAAAAAATCTTTTAAGATTAAGTCACTAGAACCGTTTTTATGGTAATCAAATTTGGTCGAAATTAATGCATTATTTGTTAAGAGTTGTATCAACGTAATAATATTAATCTTTATCCAAATAAATGTGTTGTTGTTTAAGAGTATTTAATTGTGAACAAAATTGTCTTTGACATCACTTAATTTCAATGAACATCTTAGAAGATATTACAATAACTTATATAGCAAAACTACGTTTGCCGGATCAGCTAGTTTCCTTATAAAGTGTCTTCTGATCTAGAGCCTATCAAAGTTTAGAGATCCTGCAGGCGTTGCTTATTTATTTATCTGATTAAATTCAGTTTGCAGACAACTAAACTGTATTCGCGTTCAATATAATGAGTTGAGTTAATTTCTTTAGCGGTTGGGTGGCGTCCATTTAATTGGACTCAAATTTTTTCTCTGCCTTTTTCCACTTTCAGGCAGTTAATACTGAATGAAGATTTCTTCTAATCTTTACCACACTTTGCTATCTAAAGCTAAGGCTAAGGTTTTGACTAACCAGTTTCTCCAAGTTACCGTTACCAGATCATTGGCCATCTAGCCGGCCATCTCCCCAGAGTTCTATGGTAGGTTCGTGATCTCCAGTATCGAGTCTACGACACATGTGGTCTGCCTTCATCTACTTTTTAATTGCTAACACTTCAACTATGTCAATCATCCTAGTTCTCAAGCGACTCTCGCAGTTTCTCCAATTACTTAGGGACCACCTTAAGTACAGGCTTCCATGCATGATCTTTCCTATTACGTTATACTTTTGTATTTAATTAGCTAAGTTGCAACTGTAAGGCTGAGATTTATAGATGCAGCAATAAGTTTGCTTAGACTTTACTAAAACATTACAATTTATATTACTCGATGAATGTCAAAGGATTTGGTAAGTCACCGATTTTGTTAACATTGACTTGGTTCTGCGAATACAACGGTTATGTTTAAGTTCCTATTATATATTCAGTTTTGTGCCTAAATAAATGAATTTTTTGAGAACTTTGCTAAGCAAAGTCGAAATAGCAACTATAAATCTCAGTCTTAGTCTACGAACATCCCTTGCAAAGAGTAGTTTTATGACTAACCTTTATAAGATCTAGGCATATCTATTGTTGCAGCGGCGGGTGCCTTTTCCCTCGCTATGACAGTGTATGCCTTGCCTTCTTCTTTGATGTACACTGTCATGAAGAAGCCACCGCCAAGACCCATGCTCTGCTGGTTGAGCAATCCGTTGCAGAACATGGATGCAATTGCAGCATCCACTGACGATCCATTCTTTATTAAAATTTCTCTGTAAAGATGTTTTTATTGTTAGGTAAATAATTTTTCACATTTATTATAACATATTTCGGGAAAAATATAATCGTGACGCTGTTTAAAACGTCTTTCACAGATCCAAATACCTTTGATTTGATTGGATGTTTGTTTATATGTATCTATAATACAACATTTAACACAAACAAAAAACTTTTGTGTGTGATTGTAGTAAATATGTATTTTAATAATCAATATCAATTATATTGATTTTCTTTATAAATATTTTACTTTGTGTAATGTATGATATCTTTAACGATAATACTAAACATTATATATAAACAAAGGTGAAATTCTGTAGGAAAAAAGCAGACGGCAGAGGGAAACGTCGAGGAGGTACCAAGACGACAGACGGCAGTACTATACTGTATTAATTTTATGAGATCGATTCTGATGTAAGGCGACAATTTCACTGACATCTGTCGCGTACTACAGAATTTCACCTTAAGCTAAAAGACACCTTAGACTATTGATTTCGTATATATATATATATATATATATACACAATAAAAACGTCGCTTTAGTGCTTATTTGTCCAAATGACCATTTTGTGTGTTTACCCATTCTCTATTTAAAAATATACCCTAATCTATATGAACTGGGGTAGGTATAATGAAAACTATAAAAGTAAAGCTTCAAAACATATCGTCAACTGATGGACTGAACAAATAATCACCAAGATGATGAAAGCTATTGTTATTAACTACTAAATATATTTCTTACTTTAAATCTTTTAATAGTTTTAGTAATATTGATAATCGTAGTATCTAAAAGCGAATCTATCGCTCCTATCGAACCGGTTAAAATATTATATGCGCAATGTAAACGAGCTATGCTTGTTTTAAAGTAAACAGTGTGACGAAATATTCTGTTTATATTAACGTATACCTGTTGATATTTCATGATTTGAGTTCTTGAATTATATATTTTATTTCCAATACGAAATTATATGATTTTGGTCTAAGGCCATACCACAGATTCTTGGCAGCGGTATGGTCAGCATCATACGTTCCTTTTTGATAGCAGTTTGACCTAGTTCTCGTTATTAAAACACAATTCATTTATTAATATTTTTAGCGAAAAAAGTTTTTTTTTCATAATTTTCAATAAAAACAATATGTCTATTTAGTAAGAAATTGCTGGTAACTTTAGATCACGATAGCAAATCTATGTGCGATCTTCTACAGCTACAAAAGATGAAGTATTGAATCAATTTAATTAAGTAAATTGGTACAACATAAAATGAAATAAAGATGTAACTTAAATCTAAATTAAAAAATAATGTAGCAATAATATGATGTTTTAGGCTATTTTTTTTTTGTAATTTACAGGCGAACGGTTGACTTCAATCACATTTGTTGGAAGGTGTAGATGAGTCCAAAGATGGCAAAGATAGGCAAAAAATGCCTATGAACTCTTCTCTTAAAGGCTTCGAAGTCATAATCGTTGAAGTATATTTGCTTTAAGCATATAAGCATCATGCGAACAGCTATGGAGTGGAATACCACTGTTCGCATGATGAATGTAGAAGCGAATCTCTACATTCTCTACGACACAGCGTCTAGTGGAAATGGGGCTGGTAAAATTAGAGTATGTAGCCCCTGAGACCATATCCATTGTGTAATCGTTAAAAAACTGTAAGGTAGGCGACTTTACGTCAATGCTCGATGTTCTGAATTTTAGTCTCAGTCAAAGAGTCATCGCCATCATCATCATTAGTCTAAGAGCCATACGATTAATCGAGTCCAGAGCGACCAAACTATATTTATTAATTTATAATTGTTGTAGGCCACTACATAGCTCAAAGCTTCATAATAACAAACATGTTTGTATAAGATTAGTTTTATCAAATTAGCTAATGAAAAAACTTCCTGATAGTATGTTTTATTTTCAATAAATCAACTAATAATAAACCTAATTTTGTACGTTAATGTTCTATTTATACTTGAACACTGACATATAACTACTGTTCCACTTTTTCTCACCAACTGAGAATATTAGGACTAATTACACTTTTATTATATGTAGATTAGTTTCTTACATTTTCTTTTGAAACAATTGATAAACGTCTTTAATTAAAATTATCTCATACAAATATTTCGTTAAGACGAAGTTTCTAGTAATGGATCGTGAAATCATCGACGGAAATGGAATTTGAAAAAAAAAATCTCGTTTTACTATAAATAGATAGTTAGTTTGAGGTCTAATCAATAAAATAATATCTATTGGGTATATTTTAAGATACGAGGATATATGACCTAGATTTCAGTGCCTGAGAACCACAAATTTAGAATAGGTAAATTATATCCTCCATACTAAGCGATTCATTTTCAATTTTTATGTTTTATTCATCATATAACATAAGATTTAAGCATAAAGTGATTCATTTAATTCATTGAGCAAGGGCGATGTACCACAAAATTTAGTTTCAATTTCAAATATGCAAGATTGTGATCAAGAGTAATACTATTTATAATCAAAATAAGGAAATAAGGTTTCTTGACACGGGCTATGAAAAACACAAACAACTGATAAAAAATAACTTGTCTTTGCTACATAGACGTATATAAAAGACTGCCCATATTGTGTAATCACACGACATCTCCGTCAAAATATTATAAATAGTAAAATATTATTCACTATTAAAATATTATAATTCGATTAGTTAAACTGGTAGAAAACTAAACATTCGCTAATCCAATCATCTGTCAGGTATCAATAATTGGTCAGTTACTAATCACATAGGCGAACGCGAATTCACACTTATGCTACTCTACTGAAGTGATACCAGAAAATAGGTCCGTCAAGTTTCGTTTAAATAACGCAGTTTCACTCCGACGCAGTCTTGAGTTTTTTTCGGCGATTCTTCTCAAGGTAGTCGCTTCCGAAACGCTAGTAGATCACGGTTAGGGTTCGTTTCACTGGCCGGCTGCCCAAGTCGAGGTCCATATCCGCAGGGGTGTCCTTGCGTAGCCGCCCGACCCATGCGCTCGCCTACCAACCCTGGCTAAGTTGTGAAGGCCTGTCCCGGCCAAAAATAAAGTCATTTCGTAAAAAAAAGTGATACCAGAGACATCTGTGTCTTGTTTAACGTAAGTGTTTTGTCTTTGAGTGGTCTGTCCTTTACTGTGTTAATATTTAAATATCAAAGTGTAAATGATTTCATTAATTCATGGTATCGACGACAAAATAACAGCATTTAAATGAACTTATGATGATTAGTATCATGTTGTTTGATTATAAAAAATAGTAACTGTACGGCCTTGGAAACTGCTATCAGTTCCGAGTGGATACAAATACCTAGAAGAAATATCATATCATAAACCAACCTAATTTTTTTTGTTGCTTTTGGAATACAGATATTTATTTTTTTAATAATTGCTTAAATATATTCTCGCTGTTACCGTATTTTTGTTACAAATCATATAATAACAAATTAAAATCTCAGTTATTAAAATCTAAGTGGGATCGAATAAATTTACCGGCATATATGAGCAAAATGTAATCTGATTAATGAAAAACGATTACATGATTACATTTTGCGTTTTTCACGATTAATACGACAGCATTTTGCTGATCTATGTTTTAAACACTACGGAATCCTCTTTATTTATCCTTAATATTTTGAAGAATTTAATCATGATTACAGAGAAACAAAATTAAAATTCTACATTTTGTAATCGTAAATCATTAATCAGATTACATTTTGCCTATCTCTGTTTACAGCCAACTGAACCAATCATTTTTAGAATTTGATTTAACTTAGTTGTGCGAGGGGCTTTCAACCTTTTGTATTGTATTCCAGCGGATAATCCTGCATAGGACCATCAGAGCCGCTGTGAGGGCAGCGGCCCCAATGTGTCAGAAACCTACTGACTAAAAACCCTCGAGGCGTCCTTCTAACCACTGCACCCGAGCCCCACCCCTTCTGATTTTCAAGGTCAAATATGAGTACTTTAATTACTGTTGGTCTTAGAATGTCTTTACAGCTTTACTAAGAAATTATTGATTTTCTCAACAACGTAAGGACTATCCTTATGAGTACGGAACTCTGTTTGGCTGGTATCGGGGGAATTTGACAGTTTATTCATTTGTATGCGCATAATTCAGAAAGTAATAAATAGTTTTTGATTGGAATTTCACAGTTTATATAGGATTACCATTACCATTATTAGGATTTTTACCATTTTGATATGATTGCTTGTATAGGTATAGCTTAACGAATCCATAATACATATTAACTATTTATTAATGTTGGTGGTCAATATAAAAGACGATGTACCTATTTATACTACTATTAGAACACAGAGACTACCCGATACCACCTGTATGTGGTAGACGTTCCTTACATCCGGACGAAATGGTTCACTTCTACAATCATCGTCCGAGCAACTAAGGAGTGGAACATGTTTCCACCAAGCATATTTCCACGATCATATGACTTGGGAGCTTCAAAGAAGAGTGATTGGGCATTTGTTAGGCGGACGCAGTTCATCATCGGACTCTTCTTCACCTTCCACCAGGTGTGATGGAAGTCAAGCATCCGCTTCTCAATCATGCTACAATCGATTGGATAGAAATAGAGATACTTATATAGTTCTCCAGACTAGTTGCAACCCTACACTAGGAAAATCAAGTATAATGGTATTTGACAGTTGCTTTACTAATTGTCAGTATAAGTACATGAATAATGTGTTTTATTATCGCTACCGTAGACAACATAGCTGTTTTGATTACTTGTATTTTTTTACTAACACGTTGGTAATTTTCTATTTCTGTTTCCTGAGTTTGCTATAATTTTTATTTATTTTCTGTTTTCATTTCTCTTGTGTCTAATATAATTCTTATGAAGATTTTGCTAATAACAAGTATAATTTGAGGCCCGTGTACAAATTATCAAGTCTTCGCGAACAGACAGGCCAACGACCGTGCTTTAAGACATGGTAACAAGTAAAAAATAGTAATAAAATTACTAACTCCGTTATTAGATGTGCAGATTAATACACTATAACTTTTTTATTGTAGTATTAAAGGAGTTTTTTAACCCTTGGCCCAAAAGAAGGCTCTTATAAGTTTACCGTGTGTATGTATTTGTGGAATATCGATCTAGTTCATTCGATCTAGTTTTTTGCTATAAACAAGATATCAAGTTTTCTCTAGAAAATGCAATAATATAAACCACTTCCATTGGTTAAATCTATCTTAAATTTACTATCCTGTGACTTTAATGATAATTCAATAACATGATATCCTTGACCTGACGCTGTAGTGTCATGTGGAAATAAGAGGATATTAAACTCTACACTACCTTACAGCACAGGTATCGTGATTTACCTCATTGGAATATTCTTAAGGAATAGGCGATAGATTTATAGTATAGTGATCAGGGTCTGAAGACGGAACAGCCAAGAATATCGAGAAAAGCGGTCACCCGACTTTGGATATTGTCACCCTTGGATATTGTATTATTGTAATTATTTCTTATAACATGCTGTCATTTACTTAAAGAGTCAATAGATACATATATAATTTATTTTTTTACTTTTTAGAGATATTTGAGTCAGGGCTTTTTCAATTTAAGTTTTATGTAATCAGTAATATTTTTACAATATACAAACTAGTGCATTTGTTTTTAAAAATTGGTATTTTTTTTAAAGGTAAAATAAAACGGCCAAATTTACAGCTCACCTGATAGTAAGCTACTGGACTGTTGCAACGCAAGAAGTGTCTTTATTGAGTTGCCTATTTTAAAGAGCTTTTTCACCTCATTTTAGAGATGTTACAGTCGGATATTATATAACATTTATTCTTGTTTTGTGGAACAAACAAAAAGTCGTTTTTACGTTTAGATCTGGAGCTAATCTGGATACATTTTTAGACCATTTAAAATCGGGACGATCGGTGAAAATCATGATGGCTGGCAATTCACATTCATATTGCTTATTTATAAAGCAACTAGCCCGCAACTTTGTTGCTTGAAGATGTTTCAAATTAAGTGGACTTCTTTAGCGTATGACATTAAGTACAACGACGAGGTAAAACTGAGTCTCCGGTTCCACTTCATTAATTCAACACACGGTCTCAAGAATACCTTTCAATATTAATACGTAACTACAGTTAGCTATGCGGAGACCTGAGATCCCAGCCGACTACCTATAGAAATAAAAATGGCATCACGTGATTAAAGTCATTATTGTTTTTCTTACTGAAATAGTTTTTTACGAATATTCACGTAACAAGGAAATAGAAAACGATTTCTTACGTCAGATATTTTGTTATGCGAAGTCACGAAACTTCATAAAAATTACGTGTCAAAATTGAAAACACGTGATGTATATTGATCACAACATACGTGTCTAATGAATAATTTTTATGGTCTATAGCAAATATGTCTAGTGAAAAAGTTTACACATTTAATTCTTATTTTAAAAATCAGTAGAAATAATAATAAAACTTAATAATCTTTAAAATTATCGTTTTTTCTTTATATAATGGATTTCGATATGATTTAGATAGAAGCTTAGATTATAGATAGAAGACGTTTTTCAATTTTCGTTAATCATTCATGTGAGCATTTATTAGGTTGACAAAACTCCTTATCTGATATATAAAAATATTGAAAAAGTGCCAATCATTCCGCCGGCTATATAACAGTTACGGTCGTCAGCTGAGCCAAATCCGTTCAATATTTACTGCGACGCAAAAGAGTAAGAGTGAGAAGGCAACAATAAACCGATAATAGTGCGACAAGGCCAACCACCTCGCAGTCTGCCTGTACCAATGAGCATATTAAACTATTTGTACATTATTCAAGGTTGTTTTTGTGTATAAACATTGGTCTCCAACTAATATGTGCCACGTTATTATACACCTACAAGTAAGATCACATAAGGAATAACCTTTATCTGACATTGTAACAACAATAAAACGATAGTATACCATAATAAACTTATAATTTTTATTAACCTTAAAATAATTATTACAGTCCATTCATGCACCTACTGATACACAATTAACTTATAATAATCTTACTAGGAATAATAACACAGTAGTTCTGAGCTTACAAGCCCAATAATTCGAGATCAAGCACTGGAACGGTGGTGGATCCAAAATAAACGTTACCGGTTTTATGTAGGTACCTTGCTTATTTCAATTGTCACGTACTACATCGTTGTTGTGGTGGGCGACGTAGGAAGCCTTTGTGGGCAGAAAACGCGTGGGATGTTCCATGGATCTCTTGAGACGAGCAGCAACCCGCAATTTCTTCGGGTATCCGCCATAACGTCCTCCTTTCGTTAAGCAAAACAATAATAGTCCTTTAAAACCAGCCTTTGTCGTATTAATTTATTGCTTAAATCTTGCTTTAATGTTTATTCGACTTCTTGTTATTTTCAGTGTTCACCAACTTCGTGACGATCTTTCTAGAATGTCCGGACGGGTCGAAGTGGTTTGTATGTTCGGTGGCTTCCCTTTTAGTGCGCTGTTTACCGCCATGTCCGGTGAATATGTGCTTATCGTGGTCGAAATTGTAGTAATCGTATTCGTCAAAGAAAGCTTCTGACATATTTGTAATTACTTATGAAATTATTTAAATAAACCGCAGGTATGCTGTGACAACGTCACTTAGGAGTAACTTATACGATTTTGTGTGCCCAGCCGGCTTGCAATCGATTTTATACTCGAAGTGACACACGTCACTGACCGTATGCGCGTCGATAATATTCTCGAAATGTGATTGGCTGACGCAACCACTATGAAGTTGCTTAGATAAGAACGACCCAATTACGAAGAATGTTTTGTTTATAATTAGACATTTGCTTTGTGTGAGTACTTTTAAAAGGTTACCATAAAATATTTTCAATTTCTGAGATTTTTCTGTAAATCTAATGTTTTTTTTTAATTAACTTATTAACATATTATATATATAATTAACAATCCACGAATGCAACAACGTTTTAAAGTGAATTAACTTTTGTGACAATAGTGTTTGATAGTAATCTTGTTCTGTACCTACTTCTTTAAAATTAAATTCATCGTTAGTTTGTGATTATTACAAGCAAACATCAAAATAGTATCCGAAAAAATGTTAGCTATATAATTCAATAATACCGTATGCTTCTGTATAAATAATAATGTGGCAATATTGTTGTAATCTACAAATGTGTGACCTATGCAGGCTATATTAGTTGCTTCTGTTGTATTTAATTAAATAATGACTAATGGTTAGACTGTATTATTATAGTTTAATAAACTTTGAAATTGTGCAATGTGCATATTTCATCATCTCTTTGGTTTTTTAATAATACTTAGTAATTAGATTGTAAATATAATTTTGTTACTATGTTAAATATTGAATTATTTATTGCATATGGAGTAAGTAACGCCATCTGTATGTTACATGTATGTAACTTAATTCATTCGGTGAAACTTGAGGACTACATAATGTTTTTTTTTATGCTGGATTAGCAAAATGGCTACAATACACTGGATGAAAATGCAAACTAAAGGGTATTCCAAAGACGGCGGCCTAGGCCAAGAGTCCAGAAGCCATTTTCCCTCGCAACTATATCAATGTGTGTAGCAACATTAGAACATTCCTGACGCCATTAACATATACATAGTTCTGCTAATACCGAAAAGAAAAAACCAATAGCGCAGCTGATCGCTATTTTGAGGAAATTTACATAATACATTTTTGTTAGGTGCCTTAAATATTATTAGAATAAATTAAGATAAATATAAATTTATGAAATCATGAATAATACAAAAATATTTAATAATGCCTTATGTTATTAGTAATAACTTATTTCCTACTCATATTTCGACAAGTATAAAATTAATTATGATAATTAAGTAGCGACATCTATTAGTGAATTCGGACTATATTAATGTGAGCTTGAAGACTTAGAGGGCGTTATCTACCAGTACACAAACGTGGTTATGATCTAGGATGACGTTATGATCTAGAATTCTAGAGTTTTCTATTCTACGATTAACATAATCTTGTTTATGTTACTGGTAACGCTACACATATTAATATTGTCGCAATTATTTCAGCATTAAAAATATCAACCAGGTCCGAGCGTTCTTTCTGTCGTTTAGTTGAGCTGCCATTCCTTATTTTTTTATTTTAAAATTGGCACACCATAAAAAACTTTACTTTTTAATATTTAAAGATCTTATTAAAAAAACAAAAGAAAATCATTAGTCGATTTTTGCAGACGAAGTGACAATATAATGTATTTCACACTAACCTTCCAATTTCTGAACATTGTGGAGCATCTGTGCATACCGCGGCCCTTTGAAACGTGTGCAATCGTGATGCTGAAGGCTTGAGCGGCTCTACAGGATCAGGAGGTTGTGATATTCTTTTGTTCGCGTTGTATTCGTATCCACCAATCAAATATCCCGCAAGTGCAGATAAAAACACAAGCACTATGAAACCACCGATAATTATTTTCGTCCGCCGTTTATAGGGCCTGTAACAAGAAAAATAAATTATAGTTGATAAAGTTATATATTAACAACCAGATGTACTAAACTTTTAAAATTCTAAAGGTGATAGATATTATGTCGACAAAACAGCGGTAGCAAGTAACACCAGCACAGTACCAAAGCTGACACCTAATTAAACATTTTAATTTGTTGTTTGTAATCACTGTTAAAAATAAATTTGAATTATTTAAATTATATTATATTTTACAAACAATTTTAACTATAAAGATATACCAAAAATCTTTTTTTTAACCAGGAAAAAAAATCGTTGTGGGCCTTCAGGGGGCGGTGAGGGCCGCCCCCCGGTGGGTCGGACTCTCGCCGACTAAAAAACTCCTGGGTACTCCTTCACCCACGCTGGACGCCGGCCGTAAGTGCGAGCTCGCAATCTGCCACGACCAGCGCTCAGTGAACCTTGTTAGGTCTTCTCAGAAGATATAACAACAATTACGTTATGTTACTTAGTCAATGCTAATATCACTTTTTTTATAGTTATTTTTAAGAATCATATAAGCAAGCGCTCAGTGAACCTTGTTAGGTCTTCTCAGAAGATATAACAACAATTACGTTATGTTACTTAGTCAATGCTAATATCACTTTTTTTATAGTTATTTTTAAGAATCATATAAGCAATTTGTTTGTTATAAATTAGTTGCCTTATTGATGGTATCTAAAGGAACTTGTTTTAAGAAAAGTATATAAATCATATAGATAAATAAGTAATATAATATACCTCCTACTAATTACTCACTTTGGTGGATAATCATCGTCATAATTACTAAAATGACCTTGAAATATTGTAAATCTATTAATAGGTGGTACCAATCGAATTGTGTCTAAAGGTGTATCCTCACTATTTGTGCTTATAAAGTGTCTTTGATGCAAGCCAGCACGCAACGGGTTGTCCATGTTTTATGTTGTTTTAAACAATTACAGCTTGTAACCTAAACACATAAAAAATATTCGAACACTGTTTTACAGATTTTCAGTGATTTTCCTTTGAAGGTTTGATGTTAATTTTCGTTGTAATTCGCGTATTCTTTCGAAAACGTCGCGGTTATGAAGTATGTGAAAACTGACAGATGTTTACGCAGTGAACTTGCTTGCGGGTAACATGAAAATCGATAAGGAAAAACAGCTGTTTACGTTAAGACGCGTTAGCTCCGCAGTTTCACACTTTTGCTACAAGATGGCGTTTCATACAGTTTTATTATAATATACAAATTTTTGGCGAGTTATTTAAATTATTCATGAAATTTAACAGTACAATCGTGGTAAACTGACGCGTCAGCTAATAAGCACGCGTCGAACGTTCTGGTTATAACAATACACAAAATCTTAAGACAAGCTTTTGTTGTTTTCATCCTTCAGTGAGTTGATGTTTTTATAAATAGTCTACAAAATGTCATTGTTTGATTCAGTTTATTTGTCAACGGTTAAAGAATAAAGTGTACGATAAAATTACCAAGCCATAATAATTACTCATTTCATTAAACAAATTTGTAATGTTTGAGTAAAAGCTAATCAAAGGCAAAGTAGCCTCTATACATTTTAGCCTTAATTCGTTGACAGGATTTTCCTTTATCGCTGCTTAAAATAATTCATTCGGTAAGACTCGGCTTTTACGAATTAAGCCAAGGAGTATTCTAGCTGCGATCAAACTGTACAAATTATTAAAATTAAAACGAACTTATTGAGCGTATGGTGGGCCAAGCACTAAAACTTGTGAAAAATTATTATCATCGCAATCTAATCCAATTTGTATGGGAATTTGTTTAGCGCCGCGTTTGTAAAAAGAAATTATATTCTGAGTGAAAATTTTTTTACTTAATATTTTCGATAACATCAAGTGGTGAAAAGGTTTTTGCTTTAAGCGAAATTTTTTGAACCAGTCTTCGACTATAGAAGCATTCTCTATAGAAAATGCTTGCCTTATGCAGGTCAATTTAGTCACTGGATTGAGTGTAAAGAATACTTTGCACTTTAGTTTTTCATTCGTTATAAATATATAAGGAGTGAAAAACGAATCCAAACATATATACGCCAATTTCGCTTAAAGCTGACATCCTTTTATCTCTCAACATTATTATAAGATTGGGTCTACGGTTGATGCAGTAAGATTTTGTTTGTCATCCCATACATTTTTGGACGGCCTACTAGGGCTGTCACACAGAATATATATTAATATTTCATAGTTCAGCCTTAATGTCTATAAGTTACCTAAGCTTTGGCTTATAATACTATAATAATACATACTCGTACCTTTAAATAAATATTCGTAAATAATATCTTGCACTTTATTAAAAATTTATTAAATTCTTCAACAATACGGTTTCGACCGTCACCGTGGTCTAATAATCAAGGTGTAAGACTATTGCAGAAAAAAAAATCAAAGGTCGTGAGTTCTATTCCAGGTAAGGCCATTTTTGTAGATCTTTTGTTGTGTCTAGTTTCTAAGTATTAAATTATAATCCATATTTAGTATGTTCGGAACGTCGGAGAGATGGCTGTAGAATGAATTTTTATATGTATTGATAATATAACATATATAACATTAAAAAATATTCAATTCCTTATTCTAAAAAGCGGCAACAGTCTGCCAGCTCACCTAATGGAATATAGCTACTGTCGTACATAAACGAATTTAAAAATCAACACCAGTGTTGCATACAGCCGATATATGTATAACAAAAGGAGAAGAAGAATTGGACGTAAAAGTACAGATCTCAAAACGCGACAGTTGGATGTGAGTCACTATGAAGAACTTAGCAACCTTGTTTTGTCACGATCCATTAATGATTCATAGTCGCAAGTCAGATTTATAGTCGCAACTTTAAGTTTGCTTAGACTTTACTAAAACATTACAATTTAAATTACTCAATGAATGTCAAAGGATTTGGTGAGTCACCGATTTTGTCAACATGGACTTGGCCCTGCGAATACTACGAGTATGCTTAGGCTTACCATAATTACGAAGAGCCAAACCGGGACGCAGAAGAGAAAGAGGCTTATTTTCATTTTGCTTTTCGCTTAATTTGTGTTTTTGTTGCTCGCTTTTGTTTCGTCATTGGCGCTTGTGGCACGGGCGTCGCGGCGGGGCGCGGGGGAAATATTGGTTGGGGTGTCGGTGCTGTTCTAGTTTGATCGGGACGCCGGGACTGGGATCTCAAACCGGGACTATCCCAGTCAAACCGGGATGTATGGTAAGCCTAAGTATTCTTATACTCAAGTTCCTATTATATATTCAGTTTTTTGTCAAAATGAATTTATGTTTTGAGAACTTTGCCAAGAAAAGTTTAAATAGCGTTTGTAAATCTCATCCTTAGATACAGATAGCCTACGAATCGTTACTTGTAAAAATATAAAGATAAGAAAATATATTATTTAAACTTGGAATAATTTATTTTCATAGTAGACTTTCAAAAGGTTTATAAGCCCGATTAATATTATTACTGCGAATAGATATTTAAAACGTGTTAATGAAATCCTTTTAATATAAATTGTATTAAAATATGTCAATTAAATTATATGGTTCAATACTTAGAAAACAGAGTACGTAAAAATGTCGACCGAAATCAATTGATTTTGATAGATAAGTTATGTGTAAATACTACAGATGCATTAGTAATAATTTACAGACACAAGTTTGATGTCTGTTACACCTTGGGTGGTAGAATGATTGCTCGAACAGAGTCATGACTAGTGATGCCACGAATAGTGAATTGGCCGAATACCGAATACCGAATATTCGGCAACGCTGTCGGCCGAAGCGCCGAATATTCCTGGAAGTAGCGTGCTTAGTAATAATAATAATAATCTTTATTTCAACACAAAACTTATGCATATACACAGGGTGATAAGTGTCACCAATTAAGTATATCTTGTCTCTGGTGAGATTCGCACTTCCGTTCGGGTTATTCAAGGGTGTTTTGTGTTTTTATATGGATATTCACGGTATAAGTTTATTAGTATGTGTGTGAGTGAGAGGGAGAGTGTGTGTGTGAGAGATTATTTTCTGAGGCTGGTAACATTTACGATGAAAAGCATAATCGTTTGCTACCAAAAAATGCTGAAAAGCTTATTTTTATCCATCACAACTTACCACTGATCAATTTTAATTACTAAAGTGTTGTAATTTGGAAATAAATACATAACTTTGAGTAATATAACGTGTCTTTTTTACATGATTTGGTATATATATTTGGTATATTCGGCCGAATAGTAGGTATTATTCGGGCGAATACCGAATAGCAAAAAAAGTGGCCGAATAGGTCGAATACCGAATAGTTGCCGAATATTCGTGGCATCTCTAGTCATGACCACAGTACACAAGAGTAAAGACCGTCATAGTGACTCGCCTGTGCCAGTGTGTGTAGTGAAGCGTTTCAGGATCTGCTTGTGTATATCCAGTTACTCATATACCTAGAGATTTTTAGACGTGGTATATTTGAGCCGACATGACGACGAGGACTATCAATGGATTGTCATCCTTTGATAGTCGCTTTCGTATTTGGACTACATTGTACTTACCAGCAGGTGCACTGTAGTCACTTTGTCGAACCAGTGTAAAAAAGCATCTGGTGGAAGGTGAAAATGAGCCCGATGGTGGAACGTGTTTGCCCAACAAAGGCAATTCACTCTTAATGGCTCCCAAATCATAAAAATATAAATAAGTGTACACAGGGAGCGTATTTTAGTTCGTCGCTGCTCGCATTATGAGGAATTTAATTTTTAGCGCTGATATAGAGAATATCATCCACTTAGGGTGACATCCAAATCTGCATTTAGTGGTACTATATGCTGATAGCTTTATTTATCTGAAAATACTCTGATTCTGTCAGAATTATGTATATCGACATAATATTATTTGCAGTATTTAATTTAAAGTTGAGTACGGTATACTCGTATGTCGAAACAAGCTAAGTGTTATAGTTTCATATGTAATACAGTGTACACTCTATATAACGACCCTCAAGGGACTGTGCATATTTTGGCGTTATAGAGAGTGGTCGTTAAATGGAGAAAAGAAAAATCTGTATTAGAAAAAAAGTTTATTTCAGACTAGTGTTAGTAATTACATAAAAAACAATTCTCATTTGATCGCTATTGAGTATAGTCTGTTATTTTTGTCTGACGTCTTTTGCTGCATTAATATTGCATAAATGCATAATTTTGTTGTATTTTTTTTCATTATTTTATTCATATCTTGCGATATTGAGTCATCTTGGTGATAAAGAAAGTACTTTTCCAATAATTTTGCTGCTTCCAGGGCTTCTTTAATGCTCTGCAGTGGCTCAGGCTCATCCGTCTCTTGATACTCGGTTTTTCTCACTGAATCCAAAATTTCTTTGTCTGTGAATGATGCCATTGTAAGCAAGCAGTCGTCTACTTCGATGTAGGTTTGAAGATTTTCTGTGAATTTTCCTGCCATGTTGAACTGTTGAATCCACTCAGTTAATGGAAAGGCGTCGTCGTTATTAAACTCCAGTTCCGTTTCCACCTCATCACTCATAGAATTTGTACAAAACCCAGCATGTCGAAAAGAATGCTGTATAGTTGTGGGTGTGACTTCTTCCCAGGCTTTAGATAAAAAATTTACTGCATGCAGCATATTAATAGAAGTTTTACCCTCAGATTCGACTAGCTCCATCAATAATTTATTTCTGTAGTGACCCTTGAGGCTTTTAATCACGCTTCGATCCATTGGCTGTAAGACACTAGTTGTATTTGATGGAAGAAATATCAACTCTATGTTTTGAAGGTTTGTTGTAAGTGGGTGGGCAAGGTAGTTGTCAACAAGAAGTAAAATTTTTCGTCCCTTTAATTCTGCATCCCGCTTTCGCACTTCTTCTTCAAAAAGTTGACTGGTCATCCAAGCTGATTTATTAGCTTTATACGTCACTGGCAATTTTTTAATGTTCTTAAAACACCGCGGATTTTTTGATTTGCCTATTACCATTAGCTTTTTTTTTCTGTGCCATCCATATAAGCAGCCATAAGCACTGTAATACGCTCCTTGGAGAGCTTTCCTCCCACACATTTTTCCCCTTTAAATTTCAGAGTTTTATCTGGGGTCAACTTATAGAAAATTCCTGCTTCATCAGCATTAAAAATGTCACTTGGGGTGTATTTTTCTGTCAATTTTGACCACACTCTATTAATCCAGTCATGAGTAACATTCGTATCAACACTTCGTGCTTCTCCACTAATTTTACCATTTTATCCTTCTGATGCTTTGAACGAAAGTAAACGAAGTTCTTCAGCAAACTTCTCCGCCTTCGCTTTCATGATCGGCTCCGAGATAGGCATATTATTCAGGCGCTGTCGGTTTGAACCATGATAGTATAGCTCGATCCAAATCTTCTTATTTAGGTTTCTTCAATTTTTTAGAAAATTTCCATCCTCCTCTGCTTGTAGATTTTTTTCTTTATTTTTCCATATTGTGGACACTGTGGAGCGACTAAATCCAAAGCGTCTGCCAACATGACTTATCTTCTCTCCCGCCTCTATTGCGCGTATCAGTAAAACTTTTTCGTCAATACACAGAGATTTTCTCTTACTTGCCATGTTTAGAGTTTGAAAGTTTGTGAGCAACTAAGAATATGATAACGTATAGATAATTCATAACTCCTACTAACAATAGTCAACACGTACAAGCAATCCCAATTTGTAAACAAAAGAATGGATTTTTATAAAGTTCAGTATGTGTAATGCCGACAGTCGAGCTTATTACGGGCTAGGATAATAAAGCGACAAAAGAACGTACACAGCTGCGCAATTTTTAATAATTTTGGCAACTTCAAAAGTACTTTATATTATTAAATTTCTGTCGTTATATAGAGTGGGGGTAACGCTATATAGAGTGTATCATTGTATGGGAAACAAGCTAAACCAACCAAAACCGAGTGATATCGACGCTTTAGGGAGTTTGACGTTTAATCGAGTGACGTTATATGGAGTTTACACTGTAATTAATTATGTGTTTCCTTTTTTTAACACAGTTAACACATAGTATATTTATAGACAACTACACATAATGCCGAGCCTACCTAGTCTCAAAGACCTAGGCTCAAGCTAAGCATAATCTTGCACTATGGATTTTTGGCAAAGATATAAGTATTTATATAAATATACACATCTGTGACTCGCGATAAACTTATCTGTTCATCACTGAAAAATATGCTAGTACCAGGACCGAACCCATGACCTTGATTGCCGCAGGTAGGGTTACTGCAACCTACGCTTTCAGGCAGTCCATTTTTTATAAAGACAATTTATATTACGATACGAGTACTAAAAGATTTCCTGTTAGTTAGGTATCCCAATTTGTTTTGTATTCGTCAGAATCCTGTAAAACCTTTTTTGAAAGGTTAATAAGCAAATAAATGCCAGTAAGAAGGCATACTGTATAAAAATTGAAAATATAATATATTTTTAATCCAGAAACGGCTATTTTTAAGTTTTTTTTTTAAATATCTTTGAGACACACCCCCAATACAGTTTTGTACTAAAATAAAGTAAAATTAATATAAAAAGAGGAATTTTGAACACGGGAATACACACCCATCGGCATCATCTGGTAGTTTAATGAGAACATGTTGATTCTTCCTCCGCACCCTTGCCCTCCCGGGCTTTTTCATAGAACTTTCTCGCAGCAGTTGTTTATCACACATCGTTCACTTCAATACTAATCACAGTATGGCACTCCGCTTTGATCGTAACGATGAGCGTGGATTGTAAGCTGATAGTGACAAACCAAATAAAATTACCTACAGCGGACAATTACCCGCGGAGCTAAGAACCTTTACACTACATTATCTACGCTTTTTTTATTTATACAAATTTTCTTTCCTTAATGATAATCACGTTGAAAATATCAGAAGCCTGGTTCTATACCTTAATTTTGGTCTCTTTAAGATTGCATTTTAACCTAATGTCACTTTTGACGTTTCTTTTGTATAAATAATATTATTTTTGAAAATTACGATACTGTATTTTAATCTGAACTAAATTTGGAATATTTTCAGTTGCGGGAATAACACATATGTTTTGTATCAATCATTTATATTAGAAATCCAAAAATTCAATAAAATATGATATTTGTTGTTTTATTGGTTTATTATGTAAAGTATTTATTAATGTTTATTAATTTATTTAGATACTTATGCAAAACCAGAAACTAGTTTGAATAAAAATTACTTCAGCTCTAGGACTCAATAACCTCGTATCATATTATTTGAAGTTCCGCCAAGTGAATAATTTTTGTTTACATTGTTTGTATTATTTTTATGTTTATGACAGGATGGAAATATGAGAACAACATGACATGTAATATGGGTGTTGAAAGCGTAACGCAACATAAAGAGGGTTGACAATGTTACAATTACATGCTATGAGTTTTGTATGTTTAGGGAATTCGCTTACGAAAATGCTTAAGCGCGTGATTTTCTCTGTGAGATTAATTCCGAAATGAATTTATCCGACAAACAGCAAAAGTTCAATGATATAGCTCTCCGCCACTCTCCGGATTAGCAAGTTGAAGCGACAGTGGTCCGGTCGGAAATCAGCAATATCAGCTGTGATTTATGCAGATGCTGATATTTGAATCAATGCTGATAATCAGCAGATGCTAATAATTATATTCGCTACATCTTTGTATCTATCCAATAGAAGTATCGTGTTTGAGTTTTATAAAACATAGTTTTAATGAATAACTTACAGATAGATGAAATCGGACTGGAGATCTTTTAAATTTTTATTTTAATGGTTATTCATCCTTGAAATTCCGCATATACGAGCGGAACTTTGAGCATTTACTGCAAGATCATACAAAATACACGTTCCGAGTCACCTGATTACTAAGTATGGTTGACCGCTACGGTTCACGTGAACTTTTACTACTTTACCTTATACAGTATCAAAAAGTTGGCTATAAAACATTTTTTTCTTTTTGTAGTTGCGGGGTTAAGTGACTGCATCGAATCTATTTCTGAGTATAGAAGTCCAAAAATGACAGTAACTACCAAAGTGGGATAGTCAAATGGCAGTCGTTATAGTTATGCTGACCTAAATATACCATGAAGGTGTGTAGGTATAAGGATAACTGCATATATTAGAGACAATTCTGAAACGTAAAAGGCCAAAGCGATAATAAGAAAATGAAGCGAATATAAGTACCATAGATTAATTAGTAAAAAACAGTATTAGATCTTTATTAGGAGCAGGGACATTTACAGGAAATAGCAGTAAAGGAATTTCTAGTATATACATTAGGCCAACGCTGCGTTTTTGATATATATTGATTAGTTTTATATATTGATATATACAAAACGCTGATTCCGAAAATATATATATATCGAGGGGTGAAAGGCTATTTGGTTTAAGCGATATATTTTGGTTTAGTAATATATTTTTGGAATCGGTAAAAAACGCTGATTCCGAAAATATATATATTACTATATCACCAAAAAATGTAGCTTAAACCAAATAGCCTCTCACCCCACTATATATATTATATGTCCATAAAATCACTTGTCCAGACTTACATATCATGGGGCAGTAGATTTGAGGGAGTCTGCTGCCCAGATGAGAGGCGGCGTGCAGTATCCGGTGCGCAGTATTACACACCGGGGTCGCTGCCCTCAAAGCGACCTAGATGGTCCCATGCAGGATTTTCCCCCAGGACACCAAGAAAGCTAGTTCATTAAATAAGTATTAGCTTTCTCGCTGTCAGTCAGTTGAACATCAAGCGATGATAAATTCAGTCGAGTCTTACTACACATTGGTCAGTTTCTATTAGTGTCCGACCGAAAGTTCGGCTTCGGTTTCGGTTTCGGCCGAGTTTCGGCCAAAAATCAAGTTTCGGCGGCAGTTTCGGTTTCGGGCAAAATTGGCCGAAACTTTTGCCGAAACCGAAACTGATTTCGGTAGTTGTCGTACATGCTTGCCTAGCTTCGTTTCTCGCGGCAACGCTTTGACGGACGCTGGCGGCCCTGTTCGGGATTCGTGCGCCGTTCGCATTGCTTTTTTTTTCGAATTTACGCGTGTTTGTTGACCGGGAAAGGTCTTCACAACTTAACTGGGCGGGTGAGCGAACACTGAGGGTGCTCAGCCGGCAATTTATGGGTTGGGTGGCAATGCAAGGGCACCCCTGTGGGTACGAACCTCGACTTGGACCGCCAGCCAAAAATACGAAACCTAACGGTGATCTACTAGCGTTTCGGAAGCGACTACCTTGAGAAGAAACTCCGAAAGAAACTCAAGGCTGCGTCGGAGTGTAACTGCGTCGTTTAAACGACAGTTGACGGATCTAATTCGCATTGCTCTATAGTAACACAACTTAGTCAGTGCGTTATCACCCGACGTAAATATTCTTTAGAGGTTATGCTTTGATGGAACTGTTTACATGTAAGTTTTTGTTTCATTTTTTTACTTGACCACGTTGACTTTTATACTTGACCACGTGAGTTTCGGTTTCGGTTTCGGTTTCGGCCGAAACTGAAGCCACGGCCGAAATTTCGGTTTCGGTTTCGGTTTCGGCCGGAAAACCAGTTTCGGTCGGACTCTAGTTTCTATCCTAGTATCGACATAAAAACCTGCCATTACTTTTACTCTTTGCATTGGTTGGTCGATGGACGAAGTTAGATAAGTTATAATTGCCTCCACTTGGGCACCGTGTGAAGGAGTCTTTGTATTTAAAATTATTTTTAAGAGGATATATCATAGTTTAAAAAATTGCTTTAGTTCGATAAAAAATATTGAGTTTATGAGTAACAAAATACATTTAGAATGCTGTGTATTTTAAATTCGATCGAATTAAGATCAAGTTTACCTTGCGTTTTTATATACTTCATACGATCAGTGGTTTTTTTATCGACAAACTTGTATAATATAGCATTGCGTCCTTTTCGAGGCAAATTGAACACGACTTATGAAATGTATGTCATCGAGCATATGGTCGACTGTACGACGCTTAACTTTCCATGAGCTGTCATCAACTAATTGATTCGCGTCTTCAAACCATTCGCATGATAACAGAAACTAGGAACCACTGAAGTTAGTGATATAAATAATTTTACCAGATAGGGAGATTTTAAAAGAATACACCTTTGATTACATGTAAATTTGTAATTTTTTAATAAGAATACGGATGCATCTTTGCTATTTCAGGTAAAAATAGCAATCACAAACTCGTGACGTCATTTTTGCGTGCTATAAAATAAAGCATATATCGATATATAGATTTATTATATATACATGATGACAAGTATTTAAAAATGTGTGACGTCATAACTATGTTAGCATTTCGGACGAATTTTTAATTAAGCTTTAAAATTAAAAAGGTCAGTATATTTAGGTTTTGCAAAAATAAGACGTATTTCGTATAAAGCGGGTTCGTTATATCATCGTAAAGTACTTTTCCAAAATCAGTCATACCTCATGCTTCTTGCAGTGGTAATAAATATGAGTTTAAATAGTCTACGGAGATTCATTTGTCTCTTCTATATGACTCTTATCTATGTGAATTTAAAAGTAGTGTGCGTTAATATATTTTGTTAAACAAGCATTGCAAATTAATAAACCCTTAACGAATTAATGGTGTAAATGAGACCACCTAAAGCAGAGTGGATCCAATATACAAGTCTATTTTGCGACTACACGTTGTCTATTCATGTAACAGAATAACTTTCATTAAATTGTTAATTTATCTTAAAATTCTATGCCTGTTGTGTGTTTATTTAATAATGCTCGTAACAACATTGTATAAATACAATTATTTACATCGTTAGTAAATTTCTCACGCGTTATAATATTTAATTAGCTACCTGAAACGATGAAGATTAGTGACAAATTATGAGCATATTTATGTATTCTTTTGTATATCTAATTATTTTTGAGAATATATGTTATCAGGTAGTAAGATGTTTACATTGACAGAGATCACATTCATACATTAAATTCACACACTGTAGTGTGCGGTGATCATTCTAAATGTAAGCCGCAACAGTCAAACATGTCTACGTGTACATTATTAGATTTAGCTTTTATTTTAGGGCTAGATAATAAATAGCGTACCATTGTTAGCCCGTCCGGCCGAATAACTCTTTCACAGACATTATAATTCAAAAGAAGTAATATTGCAATGAACTGTAACTAATATAGTTTCTTAGGCTTATTTAAAAGCAGCTTTGAGTCGTAAAAAAAGAAAAATAGATCATATACCCGTTGATAAATCAGAATCTATCGAGAAGATCCGGCATGGAACTCCAGTAGTTGCTCTTTTTAACATGTTGAGATACAAATAAATATAGTAAAGAATGAAAGTCTCGTAAGATAATTGAAAACATTATAACCATGCAATTTTATCAATTTAAACAGTCATTGAGAAATAATATTGTCTTCTCTCAATGTCCCAAAAACATAAAATACACATCTATTTTACGAACGGAGACTATGTATCAGGAGTAGAGATGAGATTTATAGACGCTATTTCGACTTTGCTTGACAAAGTTCTCATAAATTCGTTTTGACAAAAAACTAAATACATGTATAAGAGGAACTTGAGTATAGTCACAGTATTCGCAAAGCCAAGTCCACGTTGACAAAATCGGTGACTTACAAAATCCTTTGATATTGATTGAGTAATACAAGGTGTCTCAAAAGAAAGTTCACATTTAAATCTTTTTTTTAAAGAAAAGTCTTAGCTTTATTGAAAAAATGTTTATTTTATATTGAAGTACACTGTTTGGGAATTTATTTTTTAAAAATAATATCGTCCAAATGTAAACCGTTGCGCTCTCGGCATTCATTTAGTCGGGCACTAAAATTGCCTATGACAGCTCGGCAGGTAGTCTCCGTGATGGCTGCCATTTCATGACGGATATTTTCTTTTAATTGTGCCAGGGAAGTCGGTTTATAAGCGTAAACTTTTGATTTGACATAACCCCACAGGAAAAAATCCATAGGCGTTAAATCGGGACTCTGTGGAGGCCAATTTATGTCACCTCGCCTGGAGATTAATTTGTTCGGAAAAATTTCTCGAACTCGAGGCAGAGATCTGTTGGACGTGTGTGAAGTTGCTCCATCCTGCTGGAACCATGTTCTTTGGTTGTAACCAGGAAAGTTTTGCAGTTGGGGTACGAAAAACTCGTCTAACATCTCCACATAACGCTCTGAATTCACTGTGAGTGTGCGTCCCCTTCCATCTTCAAAAAAGTAAGGGCCGATAATTCCTCGCGCCGACATCGCTGTCCATACGGTGACTTTGGGTGAATGTAGCGGTTTCTGATGTTTTTATTTTGGGTTGGTTGCACTCCAGTAACGACAATTTTGCTTGTTTACATGCCCATTCAGGTGAAAATGGGCTTCATCGGAAAACAAGATGTTGGTGAACGTTGGAAAGCGCTCAATCATGTGATTTACAAAGGCAAGCCTCTGACCAGCATCTTGCGGCTTCAGTTCTTGCACTAACTGAATTTTGTACGGGTGCAGCTTTAAATCTTTGTGTAAAATGCGGCATAATGAAGATCTGTGCACATTTAAAGCAACAGCACGCTTCCGAATCGAGAGGTTTGGATCATCTCGAATAGACTGAGTAACACTGTCCACGTTTTCGCCTGTTCTTGATGTTCTTGGCCGCCCAGATTTTGGTTTCTCCAGAGTTGACCCAGTCTCTTCAAACTTCTCAACCCATTTTGCAATGAGTCGAGTGCTAGGCGCATCATTTAAGTGACGAATATGTCGAATACTGCAGAATTTTCTACGCGCTACAGTCGCCGAATTACCGTTTTTGTAAAACTCACGTACGCACAACGCACGGTCCGCACCAGAGAAACGCTCCATAGCGACTAAATTCCCAAGAGCCAGACTACCGACTGACATACCCCCCGTGCCCCTCAGAATAGTCGCTTTCGCGTAATAAGATAAGCAAATGTGAACTTACTTTTGAGACACCTTGTATAAATTGTAATGCTAAAGCATTTTATACAGGCTTAAACTAGTTTTAATTTGTTATTGCAAGCCGTCGTTAGTAAAGTCTAAGCAAACTTAAAGTTGCGTCTATAAATCTTAGCCTAAGACTTGAACTGCAGGTGATCTACCTAAAGATTGTTAGACTATAAGGGATTGACTCTAGGTGCAGGGACCGAGATGCCGCGAGTATATGTTACATGTATAGCATGTAGACGCCGCCCGATACGTAATTGTCGCCCTAAGGGTCGTTAGGGTGTTACGAGACATGCGGGGTAAGAGGATGCGCGTGCGCACGGGATGCTTGCGATTCAGTCGACTACCACGTTGGGCGCCAGATATGACCGGTTTTTTTTTTATGTGTTAGGTACTAATATGAATGATGTAAAAATGATTCGTATTGTTAGAACTCTGGTGTTAAATATATAGAAACATGTAGTAAATAAAACTACGAGGTCTCATGTTATGTAAAAGTAGATACATTAATAAATAAAAGCTTTGATATATCTACTAGCCTCTGCCCGCTACTTCGTCTCCGAAGCATTGAGGAAATGAATTAGATCAGTACATATTTTAGTAGAAACTCATTTCACTTGACTTCCCTAATGTTAGGCGGGGATTATAAGATAAAGTTTATCTACTCTTTTTCTTTCCAACTGTTTTCTGTCCAACGGATTTTAATAAAACATATGATATATTAAGACTCTAAATATATCTTCAATTACATTTACCTCCGTGATAGAATATCGTTTATATTCATTATTTAAGTTAAATCTCTGGTTATGGCCATTCAGTCATAATCAATAATAGGTTATGTTCTATGTTGAAAAATATGTATTTTAATATTGTGAAAGTTCCGTCAAAATTAGTTCAGCAGTTTCAGCGAGGTGTGTATATAGACACAGAAATAAATAAATATAAAAACTATTCAGTGTTCAGAATTCTCGAAGTTTCAATATCTCGAAACAAAATTCGAACTTACTTGTAGTCTTAGAGATTTATATTGAAAATAAATCATAACAAGATCATTTTATTATAGATATAAAACAAAGGCAATATCTAACACGGACGTTTAGAATGACAATGATTGTTCTACATTATCATCATAAACAGTCTCAGAATGACCAGGAAAGGACATGTCAATCGATTTATATTAGCAGTTATCGTTTCCAATAACAATTTAAATCAATGTTGCAAAGTCATAGGTATTGTAATCATTGTGTTAAAAATAGCTGCTCATTTTAATGCAATGTGTTGCTATACAGTATGTTATTAAAACCCTGTCCGTCTTGTGGCGGCATTACTCGGTATCGATATTGGATTATCTTTTTTTGTTAAAAAGCTAAAAGTCGGTATAACATTAAAACAACAATTTATTAAATGGAAAAACTTAAACGGCAGCTATGGGTGCGTGCGTAGCTTGTGAACAAAGGGAAAAAAGGAAAGCAAAGAATCATGCTAATAAATCATGATGAGTAAAGGGTCACGATCCCCGTTGATGCCGAGCACCGTTTACCTATTAAATTGTTTAATTGGTCTTTAAAAGGATTTTGTAAGTAATCGGAGCATAGATCGCAATAATTCAATTTCATTAATTTGTCATGACAATAAATTTCTTATGTACAATATTTTGGTAACGTTATCGTGTCACAAATACGCCCCTCTCGGGTCGGTTTTTAAAACACGCTGAAGAGGGACGAAGTAATAAATATACATTTTTCACATCTTATGATAATTTGAAACATGCTTTAAGAACAAACATCTTCATGCTTACTTTAAAATATTGTCTAACACAAGCCAAGATTTAGAAACGTTCCTTAAAAAACGCTTTTAAACATTAATAAATTGTCAACTACATACAAATGTATGCTTTTTTAGTTTTTAAAGCATTTTAAGTTCAAGAAGCGTTCATGAAACTCATATTGTAAATTAAAGAAAAGCGCGATAAAAACACCAGGTGAAGTATCTGCTGGTAAGAGGTAATTAGGAACTGTGCCTGCAATTCTAATAAATATATAAACTTTTAAAGTTGATTAAAATGTAGGTAAAATATTCCTATAATTTATTATCATATTGCTATTAAGGATTAACCTGATCATACAATGACAGTACTCATTAAGCATAAACCGAACTAACAGAAATGATTAATGATGTTGACATCAATTTTAATTCACGAATTATCAAGAGAATTGGCGATATCAGAGATATGAGGCGCCGAATCATGTTATTATTTCATAATGTATTTTCAATATGATGTAAATAATTATAAGTCAAAAGTTCATCAAGTTTGTTATTTTTCCTGTTTCTTTTTTTAATTATCAGTAAAATTCTTATCGCCTTTGACTAACCTACAGAGATCCAATAAGATAAGTTCTGGTGGTGGGTTAAAAGGTACCAACAATAAGCGAAAGTGCAGTGGTAATTTCGTTCAATTTTTTATTCCTACTCCAATAGGGGAATCAAGATGATAATAAATAGATGGATAGCAAATAAAATTATAGATTGAACTATTATATATGAATTAAGCAGCATACTCGCTCACTATAATTAATTTATATATAGCAAAAAGGCTCTTAAGCTGAGATTTATAGACGGTACTTTGACATCGCTAAGCAAAGTGCTTAGAAAAGAAATTGATTTTTGACAGAATACTGAATATACAACGTTACTGGTAGCTAACGCCAAGCCTCTTAAAGGTAACTTAGGTACATCAAGATTAAAAACGTTTGTTCTATGACTTTTGTCAAAACTTAACACATCCTAAGATATTATATATATTTTTTGGTTTTAGTCGGGATTTCTATCAATCGTTAGCTCTATGTTTAAAGTTCAGTCAGCAGATGCTACGAAATCGTATGACCCAGTTGCATCGCGCCGCCTTTCAGGGAGTTAAGAAGATCTGAACAGCAAATTTGATTTAATAATTTTTTGTATGGGGAAAAAAGATTAAATTATAAAAAGTCTTAAAACAAAAGTCTTGATATACCAAAGTCACCGTTAAGAGGTTTTGCGTTAGCTACCTGTACCCCTGTATAATAGAAACTTGAGTACAACGTAAGTATTCGCAGAACCATCACCAATTTTACAAAGTCTGTGACTTATCCTTCGATATTCTTTGAATAATGTACATTGTAATATTTGAGTGTATTCTTCGCAAAGTCAAAGAAACGTATAGAAATCTCAGCCTTAGTCTTTGGCATGACAAAAACACTTTTAAAAACAATTTTAGATCAATTAAATTATTTTTGATAGTAAATACACGGGATAAAGTTTTGTTCAATATGCAATGTCATACATTTTAGTGATAATGACCAAATTTTCCGGAACGGTGATGACAAGCAGATACATCGATGACGAATAGCATAATGACGATATGATTAAACTGCGTGATATTAACTTACACGAGTGTGTCAGCTCTAACAAAAAATTAAGGAAATACTACGTTTCGTGATATTTCCTTACTAGGAGGATTTAATGCTAAATAATAGTGTCCGACCGAAGTTTTTGCCCGTGTTTCTGTTTTAGCTACCTTTTGGCAATTTATGATATAATTCAAATAATCTCCAAATGTCGTCGGCCATCGACATAAATATTACATTTGAACTTTTAGTCAGTAAAAGAAGAAAAGATAAAACGATCGGGGCTCTTCATGAAAATCAGAGCAACGGACTTGTTCTGAGGCATAAAGCTGAAGAGAACATATTTCGTCATAATTATATACTTGTAATTTTATTTTTTTACACGTTTTTATATTGTTGCAAAACATTTATTTATTTATTTAATAATATTTTTCTTTTAGAGTATGTTGCGGACTTGTAAATAAAATATTAAATAGTCACACCCCACTTGATGAGTAAAGCGTAGTCTCAAAGCAGATTATGATAACCATGCTAACCATGTAACCATATTCTTTTAGAAGGCGCTCACAAGGCGAAACGCGTGGCTAGCCAGGCAGTGCGCCACAGCAGTGCCATCGACCATCGGTTCTTCGGCATACATGGCCTGCCTTACTGCCACTTCAGCTTGCTCATACAGAGAGATATGTCGACACCTTTGGTTCTCTGTCGGATAACCTTATTTCGGACTTTATCCTTCAAAGAGATGCCCAACCATAGCACGCTCCATCGCACGCTGGGCGACCTTAAACTGGTGAACTAGCCCAACCGTTAGTGTCCGCGTCTCGTAGCGAAAGGGATGTGCCGTAATGATATATTAATAATAAGAAAATATACGAATGTATATTTTGTGAAAAATATATAAATATTTTATCTGATGTTTTTTTTCTGACATTTGATTGATAATATTTGTAATCGATTAGTTTAGTAATTATTACTAGTTTATGAATAGCTAGACAATGATTAGGGTGGTGATAAAATAATTTTCGAGATTTTGTCATTGTTGTTTAAGATGTTTATTCGGAACACAGTCGTATAACGATGCGATTCATTACAGTTTGTATATGTAAGCAGAGATGGGCATATTGTAATCTGATAAGTGATTAACGATTACAAAACGTAGTCGTAATTTTAGTTTTGTTGCTCTGTAGTTATGATTAAATCCCTTCTAAACATTAAGGACTCATAAAGGTGTATGCGATCGAGGATTCCGTAGTGTTTAAAATATAGACAAGCAAAATACTGACATATTAATGATGGAAAACGCAAAACGTAATCGTAATCATTTCTCATTAATTTGGTCACATTTTGCCCATCTATGTATGTAAGATTACTGTCATTTTTGTTTTGTCGTTACAACTACATGATCCAGACGTTACGTATTCCTATTTATTTTCTTCCTAATTATATCATTTTCTCCAATCAATCGCGCTTACATAACATTTCCTTTTTCCTGTTTATTTAGTGGAATAAAAAGGAATACGACAACATATGTGAAAAAAGTTATAATCTCGATATATGTACGTGACAGAAGAAGCTTGTTTACTTACTTCCTTTGTTTTAGACATAATAAAAAACGATGAACACAGAACTGTGTTATTTCCTGAATTCTAAAAGTTTTACACAAACAAAGGTCGCCCTTAAATTATTCTCGCAAAAATGTTGGGTATGAGTTATTCGAGGTATGTTTTTCAGTTGATAAATTTTCATTTTAATTCTGGCGAATTACGTTATTTACGTAACAAACAAAAGTAAGAAGTCAAAAAGTCAACGAATATCAGAGGGCTGGAAATCATTGATACTTGAAAGTTTAGCGATCTTATGGCTTTAAAATATAAAAAAGAAAACATTGATTTAACTAATTGTAAATTTCGAATATAGACCTGAAAAAGTATGGAAAGAAAAACCATAGACGCCATAAAATATCCTCTTCGCTTAGGCTGAGATTTATAGACTCGATTTATAGACTAGAGTTCTCAAAAAATAAATTGGTTTGACAAAAACTGAATAAATGGTATAACAGGGGCTTGAGTATAGCCGTAGTATTCTCAAAGCCAAGTCCATGTTGACAAAACTGGTGACTTACCAAATGCTTTAACATTCATTGAGCAATTAATATAAATTGTAATGTTGTAGTAAAGTCTAAGCAAACTTAAAGTTGCGGCTATAAATCTCAGCCTTAGACATCTTTGTAAAACAAGTGCTTAGATTGATAGACTGTATTACTATTATTTCCTGTTTACTGGGCATGTACATATATAAGTTATCGAGGCTTTTTATTATCTTAAGTTACTGTGCGGTAATTATTATGATGTATGTTTTGACATTTCAATGCCAGCAGAAGCCTAGATACAAACAATATTGTATTATCGCTTATCTACGTCCTTCAGCAATGAAAGGTATATATGGTGGGAATAATTTTTATATTTTATAATTTAAGTGACATATTTCTGAATGTCTCATTCAAGAAACAGTCAGTGTAGATAATTGCATATCGATTCAAGACCTTTTGTGGTATTATGTGTAGACCGGCTCAACGAAGGATAACGAATGAGTTAGGAGATTATTCGGGCCATGAAGTGATAATGCCAACATATTAATTGGAACATTCCGGGACTTGCGTGGATAGTTTCCAAAGGCTAACGAACAATGCTTATTACAATTAACTATAGAGTATAGTGGTGGGATTTTTTTATAAGTAACTTCATTCTTATTCACTTACAAATTTATGCTATGCTAGTATACCTACTCTTTTTTTTGGCATCTCAAGGGAAAATCCTGCATAGGACCATCAGGGATGCTGTGAGGGCAGCGATCACGGTGTGTCAGACTCCTACTGACTAAAAAAAACACCCGCGGTGTGCCTCTGATCGCTCCACCCGGACCTGGGAAACCAAATTCATCCAGATGCCCGGAGAGCGAACAGGCTTGTTGAGGCTATCTCTCTGGGAGGGGTAGGAGTAAAGAGCCCTGCCCTTCCAAACCTCTCCATCAGGGGGCGCGCTGGACACTGCTCACCGCCTCCCTCTCATCCAGGAAGCTCTAATCAATACTGAGTAACCTTACTGAATAGGACATACTAAGCGTACCTTTGTTAAGTATTTATTTAAGCTAAAGAACTAAATATCTTATTATTACTTAATCATAATGTCAATAAGCTTTTGTTATTATTATTACAAATATAAATATATGGATTAATTATTCCTACAAAATTCACATGAAGTAAGTAAACCAATTCCAGTGATTTGAAGAAAAAAATTGTCCTAGCGGCGCATTGTTAGGAAATATCATGCTCAAAGTTAAAAAATCATATTCATATCTTAATTCATGTTAATGAAACCATTGTGGATGTTCCGCAGAAGCTAATAAATGAGAAATTGCCTACATCCAACGATACGATACGTACGGTACTGTGCAGTAATTGTATTTTTACGCTTACATTTTCATCTTAAATTATGTGTACATCGGTGAACTGCACGTGTATGTTTCAGTTGCAGATTATACTATTTTACTACGCAAATCAATTACCTCGTTACCAGCAACAGGGTTCGGACGTTACAATAGAAATTACGTGTTTATAATTGATTAGACACGTTTTTAGAAGATAATATTCTAGTAAAATTACTAGGTTTTAAAATGTGTCCTGTTACTCAATATTTATCCGAAATTTTAAGTCGTAACTTTCAATAAACTAGGGATCTATCCAGTAGGATGAGCTAGTTTAGCAAATAACCTAAAGTTAAAATAAGTTTAATAAATAAAGTTAATTAAAATAACAAATAATTTAAAGTTGCGTAATGATCTGTGTATGAAGCGAAAAATAATTATAAAATCTAAGATACAACTACATGACATCTACCAGCCTCTAAATAACGAAAAACTAGGTATTTGTTCGAATTTTTTACAAATTATTATCAGCTTATTATCATTTTTCATCAGGTGAGATTAAAGGTAAACATAAGACTGTTAATAATAAAAAAATGTAGCCAACATTACAAAAAGGCGAAAATCGTTTTAATAAAATTAAAACAAAATAATATTTATAATACTTTGCTCAATTATTATTGTGTCTAATATAATTTACTTTGAATAGTTTCAAAAGGTAATTAAGGGCCACTATTTTTATTTATTATTTTTTTAGTTTACACAGTAATATATATAATTTGTTATAATCCCTGTCCTCACAGATATAATATATTTACTACGCTCAGACTTTGTTAACTCACTTTGTACAAATTAATTTTAATTAATCAGTTAAGATAAATCACAACACTATTTTGTCACAGATTAGAAATATTATGTACAAAACACACGGTCATCTGATACGGCTCATCGTAAGTAAGCCGGATAGTAAACTGGCTGTGTTAACGTAATATTATGTTTTAAATTGACCGGTTGATTTATGTAAAGTAGGGTTGTTGTATACATTCAGAAAAACCTCAAGGTTTGAATGTAATACATTTACTCACATTAAACTTTCGCATTTTGTACTAACGAGTACAAATTGCGTGATGTAATGACATCACGCAAAAATTTATTTTCTTAGCGAATAATAATAAGCGATAATCTTGAAGAATTTAATATATTTATATGCTATTTTAATATTATTTAGTTATTTAACAAAAAAAAATACAAATTAATACTATAAGGGTGTTAAATTCTCTTAATATAATTATCTTAACCACGGGTTATAACTCTTTTAGAGTGATCAGAGATACAGTTTCGGAATGATGTATTATAATTTTATAAGCAAAAATAGCGACGCTATATCAGTTCATTTTTTCAAAAGCTTTAGATCAATTATTATAATATATAGTATATGAGTATTAAAAAAAATTGTTAGTACTTGTAAAATGTAAGTTATTTCAAATGCACCAGTTGTTCGAAAAATAAAAGTTAGCTACCGAATTTGACAACCCTACCCAACTACGGACGTTATTAGATCACGCGGTTATGTGGAAAATATCTCCATAAAATCACGTGAAAAATATTGTAACAATGGAAATTACTTGTATGTTCGGTTCCAGTAGAAATACTATGTTTCATTCGTTATGAGTTTTTAGCTGAGCTATTTTATTTCTCGTTTTCTATTTTTTTTAATATTAGTGACAGAATATTTACATGGGTTTTTAACATACTTTTTTTTCTCGCCCGAGGGAGAGTTCTGCATAGCACCATGAAGGCCGCTGTGAGAGCAGCGACCTCGGTGTGTCAGACTCCTACTGTCTAAAAATCCGCAGATTACCCTTCTAACCACTCCAGCCGGGCCTGGGTTCCAGATTCTTCCATACGACCGGGGAGCGAACAGCCTGTTTAAAGCCCACTTCTCCAAACCTTTGCCACGGGCGGTACACTGGACACTGCATGCCGCCTCCGTCTTATCCGGGCAATAGACTCCGTCAAGGTCAAGTCAATTACCCGATTAATGTCACGGGGGGATGTCGCCCTCATTATGAGCGAACACGTCCCTCCGGCGATGGTATCTGGGCCGCCGAATGTTCAGGGAAGTTGTTCGCTCCCTAACCCATTCGGCAACCTCCTTCTGCCTCATGACTGCCTGGCAGAAGGTTGTGACTTCTCTCAAGGCATCTTCACTGCCGACCATGGCTTTCACCACCGCCGGCACCGAGAGTCTTCACCAATGCGGTCCATGAGGACCTCCCTCTCTGAGTGGATACCCCCTTATGTTGCTTTGCTCACCCCGACAAGTATATAGCGTAACCATATATTATTATTATTATAAGAATATCACATCACTTATAATGTAACATTATGTTTAACATTATCAAACGTTAAAATATTCTAAAATTTTGTTTTATTATAGAATTCTGCAGTTCTTTATAACGTGATGAAGGACAATCAACGTCTGATGAAGGATTACACTAAATATTATATAGGTAACAGAATTAAATATAAATGTATAGGTTTCTACAAAGATAGACTATAGATGGACTATAGTCCACCATCCATAGATGGGCAAAATGTAATCAGATTAATGAAAATGATTAACGATTACATTTTACGGTTTTTACCATTAATATGACTGCATTTTGCTTATTTTTTGTTTTAAACACTACAGAATCCCAGATTGTATACACATTTATGATTTCTTAATGTTTTAAATGGATTTATTCATGATTACAAAGCAAAAAAATTAAAATTACGACTACATTTTGTAATCGTTCATCTTTAATCAGATTACGTTTTGCCCATCTCTGTCCACCATCCTCCATCCATTTTTAGAGCCCCATGTAAAAAACAATAGGTGGCGCGATATTCCATACATACTTTTCTAATCAACGAGTAGCCGCTTTTTGTTATTATATTAATTTACTCTAACTACAATGTTCGGATGATAAACGGGATGTATTACATTTAAACGTTACAAGTTAGTCTCAACTCATAAATAATACTAAAGAGACGCTTCGGATTCTGCCAGTCGCAAGATGACAACCCCTGCTGAGCCGTGACTGGCAGAATCAAACTCGCACCTATAATGTGTAAAACGCCTACTCACCCTTGGTAGCAATGTTTCTTAGTTGCGTCTTGCACATCTGTGACAGTCATACTTTGTATCGTCATGTTGAAACTGCAACAATATAACAAATAAACCTTAAAAGTAATTAAACCAGATTATTAACAACATTTTTGATTAAACTAGCTGTCCCGACCTATTTCTCTACATTTTATAGTCTAAAACAAAGTTACATTAATTTTTGTATGTTAATAGCTGCCCCGACAGATTAAGTTCTCTCAACAGTTATTGGTCTGTCCATAGCTGGGCAAAATGTAATCAGATTAATAAAAATGATTACGATTACATTTTACGTTTTTACCATTTATATGAATGCATTATGCTCACCTATGTTTTAAACACTACAGGATCCCAGTTTGTCCAGATCCCACATTTATTATTTCTTAATGTTTTAAATGGATTTAATCATGATTACAGAGCAAGTAAAATGAAATTACGACTGCATTTTGTAATCTTTAATCATTAATCAGATTACAATTTGCCCATCTCTGGGTCTGTCGTAGTCTAATAGAAAAAAAATATAATTGAAAGACTTTAGTATCTTTTTTAGTATCTATGGTGATAATATTTTTATTGTAATACCTTTTTGTACACAATATTTTTTGTTTGATTAGATGACGCGTAAATTTTTATTTTCATTAATGACATGCAGTTTTTAATCAATTTGAAGGGATACAAAAATAGGTACTGCTAAAGCACCTTTGTTTTGATTGACATCAAATGTTTGACAGCTGGGGACAGAGTGGTTTGTATGGGAAAAGAAAATTGTTGTTTTTATTATTTTCCGCGTATTTTTCTCTCCATAAAAACCTTCTTCAGACTGTATCAAACACAACAAAAAAGAAATCAGCCAAATCGATTCAGCCGTTATCGAGTTATGCGCTTAGCAACACATTTTGCGATTCATTTTTATTTATAGATATTACGTAAAAATATTTACTACTTAATATATATTTTATATTTACTTTTTATTAGTATATACCGCGAGGCAGGCGACTTCTTTTCTACTGTTAGATTTTTTTATCCTGACATGGCATAGCGACCACACCACACCTGATGGTAACCATGATGCAGACCAAAAACGACGACTACCAACAGCAAAAAAAAACATCGATAGCCGCTGCGACCACGCTTGCCCGCACAAATATCTCTTCACGCTTCGCTTAAATGACCCAATATCATAGGACGAAGGGAACACGCTCTCCGGAAGACCAATTCACAGCCCAACGAGTCAAAAGTAAGGGTTAGAGAAACTCTTAGTCCTAGCCGGCATTTTGACCGTAGACCCGCACGCGTGTTTCTGCTATGAAAGGAAGATATAAACAGTCTTAAATGCAATAGTTATTTCTGAGTCGGACTCAGCGGAAACATTCAATTTGGTTCGTGTATTTAATACTAACTGACCCGGCGAACTTCGTATTGCCATGAATCTCGTATTAGATCTACTCCTCTCCAGCTACTCTGTCCTGCCTTTCCCATCTTCCCTTTCCTACCTTACCCACTCCCTCTATCGTTTATATTTTATCTTCTTTTCAAATTATATTAAATATCTAGTAAATAATTTATTTTTATTTAGATATCGTCATCGATTTGAGAGACCCCTTGAAATATTTACCCGCGGTTGTTTGTATATTGCGATTCCTAAGATATTAAATTAAATTATATGGCGTAAAGGTTTATCCTAAAGTGCATGTTCATGTCTGCCAACATGGAGATTTGGACTTTAGTTACCTTAAATAGAAATATTTAAGGTAACTGACGCCCTAATGACAGAACCGTAACTGGGATTGCTGGAGACCTAACTGATTCTTCACAGAGAATAGGAATTCAGATGCATATGGATAAGACGAAAATCACGTATAACTGCCGTATTACCCCGAGTCCTATTATTGCTAAGGGCTTTCTACTTGCAGTTATCCCAGTATATCTGGGGTTAGCATTGCAGTTAGGTAGGAAGCACTTCGAGAGGTAAAAGAAGAATTAAGTTGGGTTAGGCAGCATTTATGAAATTACGTCAGGTTTTAATATAAAGGGATAGTGAAACAATAGTGATTGGAACAATATGAGTCCATTGTTTTCTTTAACAACACGTTGTTTCTGACTTTTATCATAATAATAATAATTAATATATGTATGTATGTGTATGTAGTAGTCTATTTAATTTATTTTCTCTTATACGTTTGCTCTTGTTTTGGGTATTCATATATTTGTGCTATGGTGTCACTAATACATTTTGTAGTCGATTTGTTTATTGTATGTAATAGTTTATTTTAGGATTATTTATTTTTGAGTGGGTGTATTGTTTTTATCTATACTTATTACTATAATTTATACTTAAAATTATTTAAGCTATATGTTATCCTATTTCTTGTTTCTTATGTTTTTTATTGCTTAATAAGATGTAACACGACCGGGGGCCCTCCACGAAAATCAGCGCTGCAGACTTCCTCTGTGGCTTTAAGCTGATGGAGGTCCCATTTTCGCCATGTTAATATGTTTTTGTTTTTTCTTTTGTTTCTGTATTTTGTTGTCTTGTAACAGAAATGTTGCTTTTAAATTTTTAGTATTTTGTTAGTTTGTGGTGAAAATAAATATATTTCATTTCATTTTCATTTTAGTGATATAATTGAACAACACTCATAAACGTATTACGTACAGTATAGTTCAGTCAGTATTATCACGTTATATCCCTCATAGGGTAAGCATGGTTACAATAGTGGCTGTATCCACTTTGCGTTTATATGTCATGCTCAACGTAACCAGTACAGATCGCTGTTTATATCTATCATTCTTTAGATAATAAAAAAGTTTTAAAAGTATTGTGGAAGATACCCTCATTTTAAACTACGTTTGGAGGATATTGATATATAATATGTAAAAATAACACGAATCGTTTGAACTCAATATTGCTTTTTCTTAGCTGATGTTTGTTCAAATATAAAAAAGCAGTTTTGAATAGTCAAGATAAAACAAAAATAATCTACCACCGGTTCGGTCTGTAGTGTCTACCGAGAAAAACCGGCATGAAATTCTGGTAGTTGCCCTTTTCAACAAGATTAGGTACAAATATATAAAATACAAAAGAATGAATGTACCTTAAGAATGAATTGCATACATTAAGACCATGCATTCTTATCAATAAAACAGTCATAGATAAAATAATATCCTTTTGTAACAATCCCATTTTTTTTTAATTTTAATGGTTTATTTTCATACTGGCTCGACAAAGTGATTACAGTGCATCTGATGGAAATACAGTGAAGAGCAAGAACGATAACGATCGCTAAGGGACGAAAATCCGTTGATAGCCGCTATCTCTAAGTCGGTCAACATATACCACGACGGATGTTCTCTAGGTATATGAAAACTGGATATACTCAAGCTGATTCCGAAACGCGACATGCCGAAGCGAGTCACTATGACGGTCTTTGCACTCGAGTACTGTGATCACAACCCAGTTGGGCCAATAGCCCTACCATCTCAAAAACTATTAACTCTAAACTGTGTTTACATATGTTAATACCTATATTTAACTTACATAATTTTTACATGAGGCTTACTAGAAATTATTCTATAGACGTACAAGAATTGTGAATATTTTAAGAGTTGTAGTTTTTCATATAAAGAATTTATACAATGTTGGTCTTGACCTTGCATAGCATTAAAACTTAGACAGCATTAAATATGATTGCGGAATTTGATTCTCGTGTTACACTTTTAAGCATGTACATACGTGTAAAATGAATCATTTCGTAGAATATTCATAGAAATACCAATGAGTGTTTGTTTTAAATGTTAAGGTAAATTAACTGCCTTTACAACAACATTTATAGTAGTCATTGCAATATTTGAGGGAAGTACAATGTTTACGTCATTGTTCTTGTGGGTTGGTTAGGTTTAACTAAGAATGATATAATAGTTTATAATGGAAAATCCGGTGACATATTCAGGCAAATGGAAGAAGAAATATAAAAATTTTCAAGGAATTTACAATAATTCAGTCATAAAACGGTCATAAGAAACTTATTAACGAAGATTGGCAAACCCAAAAAAGTATAATTAAAATTAATACAGTTGGAACAATAGCGATATAATCGTAAGCGGATAGTCTGTCTTTTAAATAATAAAACGTAAATATGTAAAACCTTTTATTCATTACAATAGAAGATGAATTAAAAACAGAATAGTTTAATTTTGTAGCGTGGTAGGTATGCAGGTGGATCAGTCGACCTGGCTTAGGCTATAGCGTAGAATAGCGTGTAAAGATGATAGAAATGAAGAAAGTCCACACAGCAAGTAGGTAGATATGAAGTGTGTTAGTATGAAATGTGTAGATAAAATTACTTAGATAAATAAGTGAAGATATAATAATGTTATTTAAAATAGTTGTTAGTTATAGATTAGTATAGTACAAAGAACTAGAAAATAGATAACGTTAAAGACAGAAATAAATAAATAGATAGTGTGCCACAAGTTTATACATAATTATTTATTTACAGATTAGTATCTAAATTAAACTTTGCTAAAAATCCATGTCCGCATTTTATGGTCATTTTTAATAATGGTTGCAAAGCCCGTCCGGTCCAAGCCCGGAGGCAGCAAGTCTTGCTGTCATGATAAATGTTTGTGAGGCATGTATAAACGTGTATCTATCTATTTATGTATTAAATGTGTAGAGATTTTAAGTGTCACTGCCAAATCGTTATGTAAATGTGAACCTAATTTCGGACTAGAATAGCTTGACCTAGACCAGGAGTCGGCAAGCTGCGGCTCGCGAGCCATATGCGGCTATTTGGATGTAAAGCTGTGGCTCTTTAATTCTATACGCAAATATTGTTTATTTTATTAAAAAAAAACATTTAATAATCTTTCTGAATAGATGAATAAATATATTTTTATCAATATATTTTATTTATGCAAGTACTAATCATTGTTGGCAAGAAAAATGTTTGTGGCTCTTTAAAACTAGGAAATTTCATATAATGTAATTTTTTAATTTTTCTACTGAAAAGGTTGCCGACCCCAGACCTTTTTTTTATAGCCTGTGGGAAATCCCTAAAGGACCTCAGGGGGCGGTGAGGGTTGCCCCCCGGTGTGTCAGACTTGCACCGACTAAAACCCCTGAGGTGTTCCTTCTTCCCGTCTTTCCGGGGCCAGAGCTACAGTGTCATCCTCTTCTCCGACCCTCGGCAACGTCTGGCCTCTTGTAAGACCGCATCTCCGCGCTGCGAGGAGTGGTGTAAGGAGCCACCCCTCGCAGATCTCAATATTTTGGAACGGTGTGCGGAAACACGTCACACACCGCTCTCGACTAGATAAGTTGGGTGGTACTCTCCTTCAAGCGCACCGCCCAGGTGTCTTATCCGATTCTGAGGAGGCTGACCCCAGACATAGACCAGTTAAGCTGAAGTACTGTATACTGTTGTCATCATATAGATATAGTTGATGACAACAGTTTGCACTACCCTATTTTTATCATGATTCGACTTAGTTACCACATCATGCAGGATGATAAGCCTTGTGAATTCCAAAAACCGACTACCATTATCAACAGTAAAGTAAAACCAATCGCTAATCGCAGTGATCATGCCGGCCTGCACAAATATCTATTCGCGCTTCATTTCGAGAACCCAATATCATATGACGGTGGAAACACTATTCCACAGCTTATCGACTCGGCAAAAGTAAGAGTTAAGGAACTTCTTTCTCCTAACCAGGATATGAGTTACTATATAGCCGTGACAAGTAATCTCGCGAGCGTGGGTTTTTTAAATAAGGGAGTGGGTGGAAAAAGATTTAACTCTTCAGAACTCTCGCTGTGATACTGACGGTAGAAAACGTTTCGTGAGGCAATATCTCAGCCAATTACAAGTTTATAATAATAATTTGTCGTCACGCTATAGCCCTTACAGGGTGTGCTGAAACACATTAGTGGCTGCATTCTGTTGGTTTATGATTAATATGAATTCCAAAATAGCTATTAATTTACTAGGGTAAAATATTACAAAATTAATGTAAATATACTAATTACCTGGAACATAAACAGTAAATATTGTAATTTAATTTAAAATATCGTCATTCCTACTAGGTTCTATTAAATCTTATTTATTGAAAAATGGTTGTATTCATGATTACTTTCATGAATCCTTACTTCCATTTGATTTTGATTTTCTTATAAACTGTTTCAAACAGACCGGCCACTCTTGGACGGGTGTTTATATAATAATATGCTATTATTTCTAGCGGACTTGCGAGTTGGGCCGTTTCTCATGAAGGGGTTTTTTTTCAACTTGTTATTTTTATCTGAGGATTTAGTTTAAATTATAAAGTTCACGAAACAATTTTAATCTACATTAAAAGCCTTAAAGTAACTACACTATTTAAATGGATACGAATTAATATACTTGTGTTTAAAAGAGCGTCGAAAACATTTGGATGATTAGGATTAATTGATTTTTTTAATATAAAAAATGTTGTTCTGGATCCACCTTAGGAGATAAACACATGATATGAATTTTGTGGAATTTTTAAAGAACTAGAATAGTATAGTTCATTAATTTCATAGTTTTTTTTTATGATTTACAAGAGGACGCTTGACCTCAATCACACCTGGTGGAAGGTGAAGATGATAGTGATGAGATATCTTTTTATTTAGTCAGCGAACGCTATACAATCATTCTAAAAACGTCGTTTCATCGTAAATATAAAATGCTCTCCGATAATTTTACATATAAATAATCAAAAAAAAATTGTAAAGGATTGTGAAAATTACATTAAAATCCGCTATGTACTTTAGAAGATATAAAAACACAGACACAAAAATAGCGACTTCAATGATTTATACTGTGAATAAATATTAGCAATAGTTTAATAAAAATGAAATATATATTCAACTTACTTATCAGAACTGCTACCACGTCACACTCGATTTGAAGCGTTCATGAAGGCTAACCAGTTCGTTGAAGCTATTGCACAAATAAATAAATTTCACTTTGAAAAAATAACCTTGAACATACCAACACTATTTTATCAACAACGATATCACTAACAACACTATTAGAACAGTTGGTCTTCTTACTGAAGTTGCCCTTTTTAATTAATAATATATCTTTACAAATCCCGATAGAATTTTTCCGATTCGAGACGAAGTCACCTCGCGGCGCGTCCGCGCATATTGTGTTTGTAAGACCACACTGCTCGGAGTAGGCTGATTCCGTAAACCTTTTTATGATCACATCCTCTTTAGGGTTCAATAGGTCGTAAGAACCGGAGACAGATGAGCCCGTAAGCGTATTTGATGACTACGTCACGGAACACGTAACAATTGAGTTTGTTAAGTTAGGTGTATCAGTGGTAATAATATTTCTAAGTTATTTTATTTCTTGTGAGGTACATAAAAAATAAAGGCTGTTTAGATTAAGAAGTTTTAATTATATCGAAATTGAAAAAAGGTAAGCACTTAAGTAATTGTGGAAGATAAATTATAAATGGTATTTTAACCGATTTCATAACAAAGAGGTTCTTTGTTCAATAAAATTATTCTTTTATAGTTAAATTCACTTATTACCCAGCCATTTATTGATCAATTTAGACATTTATTATTCCTAATAAATCAGTCATAAGGTTTGATAATATATTTTAAAATGTTTAATAAGATACTTTGAGGTATATGGGCTTAAGTTTTAACCATATTGACTTTCAAAGAAACCCTACGTACTTATTATTATATTTTAGTACAATAACATTCTTGATTACCTTCAAAAATAAAAACACAAAAAAATGCGACGAGAAATATGAAGAATGTTATGTCAACTATTTCTAAGTGAACAAGCACAAGTTATCTTTCTTTCTAAGCACAAGTTATAATTTAATTACAAAGAGAAATATGTTAATTCCACATTCATTTTATTTGAACAACTTTTATAGTAAAAATTCTCCTCTTCAAACATACCCACCCAATATCACATTATGTTTGCCTAAGACTGTGAGAAAATTGTATGATAATTTATTTGCATAAAATAAGCATAACATTTGACGTAGAGATTTAATATTGACATTGTAAAACGATCACATATTGACTTATACAGTTTTGTTAATGTTTGATTTATACAGTATACAGTCAAACCTGGATAAGTGAGAGTTCAAGGGAGCACAATCTCATTCTTGCTTATAGAGGTATTCTCACTAATCTGAGTTTCTCGCTAAGACAGGTACATGGGTAGCGTTTCTCTCCTATAGAGGTACGCAGCAATAACAAGTCACAGCAAGTACGAATGTATTATGTTCATATATATTTTTAATAGTGTGTTATATGTTATGTTCATTAGATTTCGACATATAACTACTTTATAGGGGTAGGTATCAAGATCCTTACGAAAGCAAATCAAAAATTCAAGCACTATGTAATTTTCTTTTATTGAGAATTTATTTACACTTTAAAAAATCCGTCAATTTCATTTGGGGTTCTGTTTTTGTATTTTGAATGTTTTTCTCTAACTCATAAATTTTGTCGAATTTTCCACGAAAGTTAAGAATGAGTTATGAAATAGCAGATGTTAAATTTGTAATTTGTTTTGTCAATTGTTCCTCCTAAATAATATAAATAAATAAAGCTCGACTGTCGCTGATAGAGGTATAGATAAGAAGCAGTCTCACTTATGGAGGTCCATGAGGGAAAAACGACTCTCTCTTACAGAGGTTTCTGTTTCTCGCTAATAGAGGTTTTGGGAGCTTAAAGTGACTGGTCCTGGCTATTACTCTCACTTATAGAGTTTTCTCACTTATCCAGTTGTCACTTATCCAAGTTTGACTATTATAAGGACCCCGTCCGTCCCGTGAATGCCGTACTTGATATCCTTATTAGATTAGAGCAAAAGAAAACCGACTAAAATATAAATAAAAATTAATTAAATGGAGAAATTACATGGCAACATTGGAAGCGTGTGTATTTCGGAAAGAAAGTAAAATAAAACACTTCGATTAGGTCGTGCCGTAAATAGGGTAACAATTCTCATAGATCCCAAGCGCAGTCAATTCATTTGTTTTTTCACTGATTTTTACATGTAGTCCGAGCTTAGATCACATGTAACATTATTCAATTCCTTCAATATGACAATAAGATTTGAATTTTCATGAATAATATTTCTGAAATATTTCGTTAATGTTATCGTGATATCAATATGACCCTTTTCGGGCGGATAGATTTTTTATAACATATTGTATAGAGCGCGTTGTTTGTATACAAAAGATTTGTATTTCACCTATTGTGTACAAGGGACCGCAGGTACCTCGTGTTCTGTGACGAATATCTGTAATAGTACATTTTAAGCCTGTTTATGCTGATGGAGTGTGCCCGGAACGAGACAGAAAGGAAGTCGCTGATGAGCAAGTTGAAAATTAACAAACCAAGTTTTGGAGAATTGCAAGGCATTTTGAAGAATCCTTTGTCCAGTGAAACCAGAATGCTGTGCAAGATGGTGACGCTTGCTCTTCGGCGACTCCTCTAGGATGTAAGGACGTAGGTTAGGTCACAATGGAACTGATATATTCACTGGAATATAAGCCCCTAAATAAAAATAAATTTTAAAAAGTCTAGCAGATTACCACACTTTCGCACAGAAGGTATCACAAATATTTGCGATAACTTATGGTAAATCTTATTCCAAGAGGCTCTAAAATCCAAGTGAAATCCAAGTAAAATAGTATCTAATTTAATTTAATTTATGGTTCACAATTTTGGTCATAGTGGCTTCCACATGAAAAGTAGATATACGCTGTTGCGGATGACTATTTAGAACTATTCAAGACAAACAATCCTACGGTACATCATCTTTGTGTAGCTTCAATGGTTTAGGCAGTGCACGCCAAGATAGCTCTCAGAGGCCAGATTTTATTCAGACTTATTGACGGGTATCGTTATATTAAGACCAAAATTACATAAAATCATTACAAATTGTAGTCTATATGTTATTCCGATGTATAATCTATATTACTGTAAACGTTTCATGCAAATCCGTCCAGTAATTTTATCGTGAAAGAGTAATAAACATATAGACAAACTTTCGCATTATAATATTAGTAGGATAGGGTATTTTTCATCTTGGACACGCCATGCATTAGTACAATTCTATTATTGTGTCCATAAAACTTTTGTTCGTGTATTCTGACTGCAGATTGCATGTTATCGTTGAAAAAGGTCACTATGTATTTCACATATACAATGTATACATTGTATATTCGTTTTTATAATAAACCTATGTCTCTACGTTTCAGCAGGTACAGTCTGACCACATTTAAGTGTCATTAGCATAGATCTTAGCGACCTAGTCTTGCTGATATTTTTTATACTGGCTTGAGGAAGTGATTAAACTGTACCTATGGAAGGTACAGTGTAGTAAAAGAACTGCAGCAACAATCAAGAAACGGAAATCCATTCAAAGTGGTCGTAGTCATTCCGTCCTATATATACCACGATGGAATGCCTCTAAGTATGTGAAAAACTGAACACACACAAACTAAATCCCAGTGACGTGTATAGGGTATTTGGACAGAGTAGGCAAATTCATTAATGAATTTGGATATTATATAATAATATTAAATATTATATTACTTTCATAGAGAAGAAAGATGGCATGAAAATAGAATAGATATGAATATAAAGGGTTCCTTTCTTGTTTAAATCAAAGGAATTTATTCCAGACTTATTTATCGTAAGGGCATGCAATGCTTTCATGCATTTATGGAATGGACGCTACTGCTAAGTTCAGAACGTAACAGACTGAAGCAAGGAACTATGACGGTTTTAGCTATTGTATACTTTGGTCACATACAGACAAAGCTTGAAGTCACACACACACAAACCGGCATGCACATTCATCACGCATGTCATACACACAAAGGGCGCTGAAGATAACCAATGCCAAAGGCGATCGAATCTCAGCATTTATCCTGAGTTGGCTTCCTATTGAATACCACGATAAGCGATTTGATAAGTTAATTCGGACTGGTTTTGTGTATTTTGTTTGATACTAATAAATAATTCTTCTTCTTACTTTATCACGTCGAAGAAATATTTAAACATTTTAATTATTACTATTCTATAAACCACGTGCATCCAGCCTAGGCTTTTAATGCAACAAAACATATATTATTTTTTATTAAAGGGCAGGTCATATACCAGTATACTGATATATAGTATAGTTATATAGTATAGTTAGTTGCATCTATTATAGGTAATACCCATAGCCTACAAAATTGCAATAACAGGAAGTTTTTAGGGATTCCCTTGACAAATAAATTTCCCTAATAATTTGTACAATAAGTATCCGTAGTGATAAAGGTGCTCGCAAATAATTCCCAATATGAGCAATAAATACTAAATTATAACGTAGTATTAATCATCGTTTTTCTTGGATTTTAATTTTGGTATTTCTAGAATATCAATTTGTTTTGGAATAAAAACATTGAAACAGATCGCAGATCGCAGATGGAACTTAATTAATCGATTTCGTCAATTTGTACTTGGCTCTGTGAATACAGGCTATACTAAGTTTCTAATATATATTCAGTTTCTTGTGAAAGATGAATCTATTTTCTGAGCAAAGTGTAGGTAAAATTAGACTAATATCAATAAATCTCAGACTTAGTTTGTCCAGAAACAAAACAGTAGGAGATGTGTTCTAAATATATATAATCATAATAATTTGAGTAAAATAAATGCAATAATGTTTAATTAAGAGGCGCTTCAAGTATTATACGAGTACATAGCTTGTCACCTCTGGGAGTAATTACTTTACTTAGAAACTGTTAAGCCGACGAGTTGAGACTACTAAGAAGGGAGTTCTGCTATCGGGAAGCGTGGAACAAGTTTCCATTTTGTCGACGGCTCAAAGGATTTTACCGACCGCCTAGTAATATTTTACTTTGAAATACTTTTTAAGTACCTCTTTTTCCATATTATGATGTTGGCTTTCAAACTTTGTAGGATTTTAAACGATAGATTTATTACATCGAAGCGGTAATAAATAATACGTTTAACTTTACGGGCATTTAACGATTTTAGAAAGTAAACAATGTTCTAGCCCTATTTAATCCGGGCAGTAGACTTGAAGGAGTCTGCTGCCCGGATGAGAGAGAGGCGGTGCACAGTATCCGACGCGCCGCCTGAGAGAAAGGTGTTGGAAGGGTGGGCTCTTTTCTCCTACCCCTCCCAGAGAGGCAGCCTCAACAAGGCATTTCGCTCCCAGGACATCTGGATGAATTTGGTTTCCCTGGCTCGGGTGGAGCGATTAGAAGGAGACCCTGGGGGTTTTTAGTCAGTAGGAGTCTGACACACCGGGGTCGCTGCCCTCACAGGGGCCCTGATGGACCGTTGTAGGAATTCTCCCCCGGGACACCAAAAAAAAAACCATTTTTAATAGCATAAATTATTAATTTTATATCATTTAAAGTATAAGTTTTGAGTTAAGATTGGAGCTACGCAGCGGTAATAAACTGTAACAAATTGTGTGAAATGTGCTGACATCCAAGATACAGGTTGTCCTAGTTTGGATGTCAGCTGATTTTAATGTAATGCTTGTAATTGTTTGTCTAATAAATAACTTTACTATTATTATTTATTAATTGTTTGTTTTCCTTTTATATAAATAAAAGAAAATGAAGATAAAACCAAGTTTTAAAGTAATCAGCGCAAAGTTGGTTATTTCCAGAGGGATTCGAATCTAGTACGACCTGTGCTTGTGGCTAATTAAGTTAAACTTTGTTTAACGAAGTAAAGGCAAGTTAAGTAAAGGTTAGATGGACATAAAGATTTTTTTTTCTCGGGACATAATCTTGCATAATCCAGTTAGGACCGCTGTGAGGTTGGTGACCCGGTGCGTCAGATCCGTACTACTCCTTAACTCGCTGCTAGCCGGGCCTGGGGATTTATATTCCTCTGATGACCTGGAGAATGAATAGTCTTTTCCAGGCTTTATCTCTGATAGGGGTAAATTTGCCTACCCTTCAGGATCTTTCTCAGGCGGTAGATAGGACACAAATGCACCGCCTCCGTCGCATCCATGTAGATAACTCTTTCAAGTCAATATACTACCCGGTCAAATAATATGATCTGCCCTATTGACCAACTTTTTTTATCTGTAATTAATTGCAAATCTAGAATGCTTTTGAAGTATCATCAGAATTTGTTTCCAATCACAGTATTTACTGTGGATTTTCGTAAAAAAAAGAGAAAAATATGCTCTTCAGGTTCGGCACCGTAATAACAACACTCCTTGAGGTACTTATTGGTGAAAATAATCTCTTAATAAGTATGTTACCAGCATTTTTACTATACTTTTGCATAAAGAAATTATTAACTTAAGCACTCGGTCAAAAGTTTGGGTTTAGCTCTGTTAGTTTCGACATAAAATTAAGCCTCTCGGTTACGATGTAGTATTTGTCGGAACTTCGCTCGAAACCGAAACTTTATGAATTGCAAGTTGTAGCGGACGCCACAATGAGCAGCCAGAAAACTTTATTATCTTTACTCAACCCCGATCTTCTATAGAACATTCGGCGTATTTCGTTTGTAAATTTTCTAAGAGCAATAAACTTATACGAACAATAACTTTATTTAAACAAACCTATAACAAGAACTCACAAATTGCTAATAAAATACATCTATAACCAGCTAAGGAAAACAAAATTTATCGTGGTGGACCGATAAGAAGCTCAGAGAGCTGTCCTTTTCAACTATATTATTTTACATCGAGAAAACAGGATAAGGTTAAAAAGTGGTAGAAGACACAACACTTTTCCAGGCAATATGACGCTTTTTTCACAATATAGATCTTGAAACTTCTGCTTAGCAGTATAGTCAGGCCGATGACATAGAATATAATGTGTGTAAAAAGCACAGCAAGCGTATGGTGTGAGTGTGGTGATGTGAGGGTATTTCTTACTCTGGACTCCAAATTACCAGATTTTTAAATGAATATTTCTGAACAATTACACATCTATTAAACAAGATCTAAACTAAGCTAACGCTTGTACTATGGATACCAGACAAAGATATAAATACTTAGATACCTCTACTCATTCATGACTACCGAGAAACGAATCTACTCATCACAGAAAAGTTTACCGCTACCGGGATTCGAGCCCTGAGCCTTGAGCTTCGCAGGTCACTATAAACTGTGCTATCAGCCAATCATAATTAAATTAGACCATACAGGACTCACTCCGGTGCATCAAAGTCAAATGTCAAACTATCTTAAACTGTTCCGTATGTAGGAGTAATCAATATTAATTGATTCTAAACGATGAATGTCTGAACTGTCCTTAATAAATTGGGTTACTCGAACAGACTGCCTACACGGCTGACTATTTATAGTGCGATTTTTTTTTATTATACCGGTTCTATAAAGTGATTACAGTACACCTGATGGTAAATGATGATGATGATGTCCTAGCCGGTTTCGGCCACGGCGACTGTTTCAACACCGGTTAAGAAATTCGAGGTCCAGTTTTCGGAAACAGTCAATTGCGCAGGAGATATTTAAGTGCATAACTGGACGCGCAGCCAGAAAAGCACTCTCTCGTCCGAGCTCCCTCAGGCCCGATGGAACGGAGAACCAGTACGATCGGGAGGGAGCAGGATGCAGGTTTGGTCGAGTTTTCCCTTCTCTAAACACCTGGTTGAATTGCGGTGTTCAAGAGATACCTTAGTCGCCTTTTACGACACCTCAGCAAAAAGAGGGAGGTGCTATTCTATTCTGCCGGCAGCCACCACGGCTAAAATACAGTACGGATGGTAAATACAGTGTGGATCTAAGGATAAAAATCCGTTGGTAGTTTCCGTTGTCATATCAGCCCACATATATAACAACTGAAGGTCTCTATGTATACGATTGTCCACTGCTGCTATCATCGAAACATTTCTGTAAAAGACATTGCGTGGTGATAGGTTTTCTAACTAACTGGGTGGCGACCAAAGCCTAATTCTCTTGGCAGAGTGGTCGACGACTCGTGATAATGTATTTACGTGAGAGTGTATTTTATGGCTTTATTCCAAAGACTGCTCCTTTGTGACTTCGACTATGTGTTTTGGCTTAAAAACGAGGAAAGTTGGCCGTTTATGATTTTCCATATGTGTTTAATATATTGGTCGGTTATTAACTTGTACTGTTTGTATTTGAGATATTCTTGTTCACTGTTCACTTGACGTTTGCAGATTCCTATGTCATAAGATGTTGAAAACACAAACGCAGAAATTGAATTCCACACTTTGTTTTACAAATTTGTTTGTACTGAGCCTAAACTCATTGATACATTTTAGATAAGCGTAGTATAAAAATACTTAACTAATTTATAAAAGTTACACAAATATGAAAAAAAAAATATTTTGCTAAATTTAAAAATTAGTAAACTCGAAATTCATTATGCCAAAAAATTTTAAAGTATTACTCAATCTGAAATAATAAACAGGAATTAAAATTTATTAGGAGTCTTATCAGAACAAGGTTTATTTGCTTCCTCTTCCAAGAGTGCACGGCCCATCTTTAAGATTTTATTGACGAGAACACTAGAGGCAAGTGCTCCATTGATAGTACGTTTATTTTTTACGTCTTCCGTTTCCATTACTGGCAGGTGAAGGATTTGGAAATTCGTTGATTGTGTTATGTTCCCTGTTGACAAAAAGCAATACATCAACTTCAATGAAAAGATAATTCGGTTTACGCTCCATTGTTTATTAATCTTAAAATAAGTTTATACAGAGTGACCAGTAAATAGAAGTCCTTTTTTTATCCCGGGGGAACTCTCTAACGGACCTCAGGGGGCGATGAGGGTTGCCCCCCAGTGTGTCGGACTTGCACCGACTAAAATCCCCGACTAAAATTCCTTCTTCCGCCTGCCCAGTGCCAAGGGCAATGCTAGTTCATCTTTCTCGGCACCCGATGAAGTAAATCGTAGACCAAACTAAAGGGGTGATAGTAGCGCTATTACTTAATATAGACATAATTCTGCGATTTTTATTCATTTGGCAGACTTATTTTTTTCCGGAAAATCCGAAATTAGCTTGTTTTCAAGATTTTTACAAAAACTCATGAGTTTATTATTTAATACTACGCTTAGAGATAGTATTCCATATAAGTAAATTATTTTGCTCACGTATATCGCAGAACTCGTAAAGTTGTTAGCTGAAATTGTTAGTTATTATTATTAGCCAGTTTTAGCCCACTACATGGCAAAGGCCTCCCTCCCCTTTTTTCACTATATTTGTGGAATTTATGAGTTCATGGTTTTGGAAATTTAACACTCCACGCTTGTCCAATACGGGTTGGCAGGTGTGCACTATGTAAAGAGAAATTACATGCAGCAGGTTAGATGTAAGCAATTTGCGTGCAATTCATCATTCTATATACCTCGTCGGCTTTCACAACACCTCAGTATGATGAAGACAGATGCACTATTCTATTCTACCGGTAAACCTCACAGCATTAGTACTTGTAAGTTACTTTGACTTGTCCGAATATTTCTTACATTTTAAAATATAATATCTCAGAAATAAATGTGTGACCATAAAGTGCCTTGTAATTTAAAAAATCACTCTATGGCTTACTGTCTCTGAGTCAGTTTCTATCATATATTTTTTTATTATAATTTTTCAAGTCAAAAACGGAAGAGCAAGCGATTTATATAGAGAAGTTAACCTGCTGTGATTCCATTCTGATGTTCGATGTAGCAGTATGTGTAACCGATAAACACTCCGATCGATATGGCAGACACCGTTATCATGAGAAGGCCTGTGGTCAACACCAAGCATGTCAACCAACGCGGCTTGCTGTGAAATAAGAAGATGTATTTGGAGGTGGGAAGGTGTCATTGTCTGACTGGACACAGTACATTGAATCAACTTTTGTCATATTAAGATTTATAAGCGCTACTTTGATTTTGCTTAGACTTGACTTAGACATTACAAAGTGTATTATTTAATTAATATCAAAGTATATGGTAGCCCACCGATTTCCTCAAACACTTGGCTCTACGATTACTTAGTCGTAATTAAATTCCTATTATAAATTCCTTTTTTGCCATCAATACGTTTATTTTCTGAGCAAAGTCTAAGCAAAGTTAAAGTAGCGATCAAAAATCTTAGCCGTAGTTACTTGCATCTGCCTGTAGCGTTTCAGGATCTACTTGTCACGACACGTGTGTGTGGTCACTACAAGCCATCGTTATACACAGACATGGGCAAAATGTAATCAGATTATTAATTAACGATTACAAAATGTAGTCGTAAATTTAGTTTTTTTGTTCTGTAATCATGATTAAATCCCTTCAAATCATTAATGAGTCATAAGCTTGCGTGCAATTGAGGATTCCGTAGTGTTTAAAACATAGATGAACAAAATGCAGTCATGTTAATGATGAAAAACGAAAAATGTAATCGTAATAGTTTTTCATTAATCTGATTACATTTTGTTCATCTAAGGTTATACATATATCTAGGATAAGGTTCACAACGAGTGACTAGTGACAAGGTGAGTCGCTAGATGCTTTATCCAAACAAACAATTAATTACATTCGAGATCAGTCACACTTGACACTGGTATCTGGTGGTATAGATGCATAGTTCTATAGTGACACAACTCATTAGTTTCCAGTCACCTTGCAAGTCACTCGCACCTTAAAATTAATATAAAGGCCAACATAGTGACTGGCTTTGGCCTGTCGCGTTATAGGATCAGCTTGTGTATATCCAGTAACTCATATAACTAGAGACCTTCAGTCGTGGTAAATGAGGGCCGTCATGACGGCGGAGACTATCAATGGATTTTCATCCTTTTGTCATTTGGATACTTGCTTGCGTTGTTGGACTGCATTGAACTTACTATCAGGCGCACTGTAGTCACTTTGTCGACCCACGGTAAAAAAATCTTTCACAGTGATTTTACACAGATTGGTTAGTCTGTTGCTATCTGGCAGTAACTGAATACCTGATTCTTATTATTGGTAACTATCAATGAATTCTCGTCTTTCTACTTTCTCCACATTTTGGAGTATATCCCTCGTCAAGGCAGTAGACTTTCTATACGTAGACCTTTTTCTGTACCATTTTATAAAACAAATATTGGCAAGCACTCCCCCTTCAGTAGAATTTTCTCTGGTTATAATGGTATCTGTAAATCTTTCGATATTTTTCAGCCTCCTTCCCCTTAGCTAAACGTAAGATTTTGCAGTGCGTGCAGGTGTAGCGCGTTTTTTCGTTTTCTGATGATTCTATGTGTCTGATTTATTTATCATAGCATTATTTACTTTGCTTGTTGTGTTCACTTGTAAAGGACACACCTTTTGTATTATTTTAGTAAGATTCGTTTATGTTTTGTATGTTTTTGTGTGATGCCCGGTATGTGAACCAAATAAAAAAAAAGAAAAAAAAAGTGAAATATTATTATTAGCCAGTTTCGTTTCACTGTATGGCAAAGGCCTACTTTTTCACTTTCCACTATAATTGTGGAATCCCTGGGAAGGAGTTTGGACATTTAATCCACCACGCTTGTCCAATACGGGTTGGCGTGTGTGCGTTAAGTAAAATATGCTATCGTTTATTCCAATCCACTATAAAATTGTTGATGTTCCTGAGCAGTTTACAGTTCTCACAAAATCGACGTTAGAGGATTAAAATACGAATAGAAATCGTTGCCGTCCAACTCAGTAAAAGATAAGTATTCTATCGTTGCTCGTACAAGTTTTAAACAAAGTTTTAAACTGCTGCTGGTAGCATACATTTGCTAGATGAGTTTTGTTTGCATGTTAGGTCAGTTTGAAACAGAGTGAGGGAACTTACTTTTTAAGCGCTTCTGGCATCTTCTCCATATCTAAAATTGTATACACCATGATACCTGTATCTTGAAAATTGTAAAATACATAAAAAAATTGACTCGCTATAAAATGTAAATAAAACGGCAAAAATATTTTTTGATAATATGAGTGTTCATGAGTTTTTTTTTATTTTTATCATAAAGTTTTTATACTATTTCTGTTTGTAGAGAAGTGTCGTACTAATCTTTGACACTACGTTTATTATAAAAGAAATGGTACTTGGAGCTTAGGAATAATAGAATTATGATTTTATTAGATTACTCTATTAAAACATACATTGTCACAGTAAAACACAATAAAATCGATTTTATTTATTCAACCTTTGCCTATTATACCTATACCTTTAAAATTTTACACTGTTATCGATTGCTAGTGAGTCACTTTTAAAAACTTATAATAAATTATAGAATTTCACTAATACAATATCTAAAATTTAAAAGTTATGTAATAAAAAAATCAACTCATGCCCAACGTGACTAGTAGTGCAGCTGATCGCCATTTTCAGGGCACATGACACGCATTTCTTGTAGCCACTATGCGGGTTTTCCACGAAGGTTTCTTTGGTTAGCCTGGTGTAAAGATGTTGCTACTTTTAACCAAAAATTATCGCAACTTGTAGTTACAAAAACATCGCTATGCTTTCTGTGGTGTTCCATTCATTGAATCCTTCCTCTTTTGTTATTATACATTATTACAGAGTTATATTTAATCTCACGGTATTAAACATGTGGCTTTAAGTCTAGTAAATATTGATCTTCTTAACACATTATAAACTTTTATCTTTTGTATGGTCAATACTATAAATACATTAACGGGTCTTACGTGCAAAATGATACGTTTTGTTAGAAACAGTATGTATTAGATTAGCGCATTTTAAAATAGACCAATACTGATAACTACCTACAACTACAACCTAATGGCTACTTTACACGCTACTTCACAATACCAAAGACGGATTTAAGCGATCTCCAGACTTCCCGTTCCGATCCGGTATATCGGATAATGTCGAATGAATATTGTTATTCCTTAAAATTCTGAGATACGACGTGGTCCGATAGCGCTACACAATATCAAATTTATCAGATCGAATTGGAAGGTCTGGAAAACACTTTACTTGCAGCCGGCCATATAATAATGAATTGTACAGATTATAAATTAGAATAAATAAGATATAATCATATACGCTTCAATAGAAATGATTTCTGTCAAACTCATTCAATCAACGGCTTAGTTTTTATAAGTTTATTGTTTTTTTATACATATTTTATATATTATTTACATATTATAATGTGTTGCTCATGTTCTGATTTTTATTATCCTCTGGGAAATGTAACATATATTATAGAAAAGTAAGTTACTTCCTAATTTGACTCTACGACTGATGAGTACCTAATATAAACAGTAAAGTATAGGGAAACTTAAAGATGCATTTATAAATATCAGCCTTATATTATAATCTAAGAAAATCTGGCTACAATGAGAAAATAACCATTTCAGTAAGAATTAAGAAATTATCTTGAGGAGGTAAGGTGATCGCTCGAATTAGGTGGTAACCACAGTACAAAAGTACGAAGATCCTGATACTTCGGCTAGTCGCGTTACGCGATTTGTTTGTGTACATTTAATTGTTTTCATCCCTAGAGACGTTCACGTGTGGTGTATGAAGATATTAATTGATTCTCGACCGTTGCTAATCGTTCTAGTTCCTGGACTACATTGTACTTTATATCAGGTGCATGATAGCCGTTTTCTCACGCTATTATAAAAAAAATATTATTTTGTAGGATAGCGTCATGCTGTGCATTGGCAGCGGTAGTAACCTGCATTGTTACCACACTGATGATCATGCTGGGAGTGGGCGTGGGCCTCGGTTACAACTACTGCTTCGTTGACTTCAAGACTGAAGGTATACCATCTTCATTATTCATATAATTTGATCATCAATGTTAAGGTTAGTTAGGTGATAAGAGATTTTAACTAGAATACCTTATTTAGTGAGTTTACCTAGTGACTTGTGGTCTTGATTGATCTTGACTAGTGATGAAAATGCCCGGGAATTTTCCCAAAGTGCCCAGAACTTTTTTGGGGATATTCCCGGGAATTTACGATATGTTCTCGGAAGTTTTGGGCCCTTTGGGAAAATTCCCGGGCATTTTCATCACTAATCTTGACCTTGATTGATCTTGGTTTTGGGTACATTATTATCTCTCGTACGTCACGTAGTAACTAGGCATGGAACAAATTATAACGAAGACCACGTCTGCTATTAGTTTTATCACTTTCGCACGCTTGATTTTGTTATAGTGCTATCTCAGTCTCGGATCGTATGATTATCATTTATCACTGTTAAATCACCAGTAAATTCAGAGTTTTTCCATCTCTATTAGTAACTAGAATTTAATTCTCTCCGTAAGCGTCCGTTGTAGGACGAGCAATAGCGAGCTTGATAGGTAGTCTGGCAGCATTGCACAATCGCCTATGTCAAACGCATTTTGTTAAGTTTTGAAGGTAAATTGAGGGCACAGATGAAATAAATAAAAGTGAAAGTAAATGATGTGTTTTAATTAATACTATTTCAGAGATAATGACAACAACAATAACACCGAACACAACATCCTCTCGACCTCCGCCGTTGAGATACGGTGAAGACATAGACCAAGAACAATTGGTATCACCAGATACACACAGAAACAGCCAGAAAAATGAAGCAATAATTACGCCTTTTAGGCCTACAATAGTAATACCGTTTAGAGAACCCAAAGATCTTTTATTGCTAATATCTAAGTTACAGAAAAGCAGGAAAAATGTAACTATAGAATTAATAACGTGACGAGGTCTGGGTTTTATTCTTAATGGTTTTATACTGGTTATTATGTACTCTTATACGAAGCCTTCGGGTAAATATTTAATTATATTATTTTAAATATCGATTTTTGAAAAAAAAAAAACAATCATTAATAAAGGTTTTACATTATTTATTGTACATATTTTATTCAATAGCCTTTAGCGTAGAACTAGGATATTATAAGCTTTTCGTCTTTGTCTAATTAACAACTTTATTTTTTGGTTTTCGGTATTTTCTCTTCATTGTATGTTTTTTTATTATAAAATACTACACTATTTTTAATTAGAAAATTTGTTAATAATACTGTTCAGTATACAAAGTTTTAAATTTCTTTTTCTTTTTTATTGTGTGTGTAGTTTAGCTTAGCAAAGCCATAAAAACATGTCAGTTGCATTTTTATGGAGTATTTTCTTAACTGTTTCCTATTATAATTTATTTGATCATAACAGAATCCAATTTAAAAAAATGGGTGATGTTTCAAACGGTATGCCACGGTATCGTATTTTACAGAAATGTATGATTCCTGTATCTAATTACATTTTTATAATTACTAAACATTTCAATATATCAGCGCCGGTTTTTAAGTGAAAATTAACTTTTCATCTTAAAATATATTCTACTTGAGCTCCTTGTATTTGTTTTCCTGTTCATATTAATATGATTAACCTTCTTCTCAGATCCTCCTCGTTATAATTATACCGGTTGTTCTCGACGTTGCTGGTATAGATCGGATTGTAAAAATACAGTTGGATGATCACTAAAATCCGATCAACAATAATATCTAGGACACACATCAGCCTTTATTTCGGAAACAACGATTTCAATATTAAACGCGAAAGCAGTCGAGCATACTACGTCTCGCTAAGTTCTGACAATGGATCTGTTCAAATAGAAATTAATAAAACAACGCCTTCAGATATAGATAGAGAAAGATTTCGTATTAGACTGAAGCAACTGATTCAAATCCACTTAAAATTATAATTCCGATAAACGGCTTAGATTTAATAGCATTGTTGTCGAAACTGAGATCTGAAAATAAAAACTATTTGCTGGATATTATTACTTGAAGATCTCTAATAATGTGTTTAGATATGTTTTACGTTTTAGATGCATAATATTTTTGAGATACTTTATTTTCTATTTCTATATTATATCACTCTCTTTCTATTATTTTCTTTTTTATTTTGAAAATTACAATACTGCTATACAAAATTTTAGTTATTGATACGTACCAATGACATGTAGCTCTAATACTTGTTGCTGTTATAACTAGTAAGACAACAGTACCATTCATTGTGTTGGGCGTTCCTTATATCCGCATGAAGAAATTCTCTTTTACATTCATCCTGCGAACAGCAACAGCTGAGGTGTGGAATATCTTTGCAGCATGTATATTTCCACAATCTTATGACTTAGGACCCTTTAAGAGGAATGAATAGGTATTTATAGGTCGGTCGTGACCTATCGTTGAACTCATCTTCACCTTCCACCAGGTATGGTTGAGGTAAAGCGTCCGACTGTGATTCATTAAACAAAATTGCTACAATCGATTGAGTAGAAATAAAGATACTTGTTGACTTCTCCAGACTAGTCACAATTCTAGTGAAAAACCATTTAATCGTATTTCCCAGTTATAGCATGTAGACGCCGCCCGATACGTAATTGTCGCCCTAAGGGTCGTTAGGATGTTACGAGACGTGCGGGGTAAGAGGGTACGTGCGTGCACGGGATGCTTGCGAGTCAGTCGACTACCGAGAAGCAAGGCGAGAGTACGTGCGTGTAATTCGCAGTTCGGTGTGCCTTAAAGTGCAAATAAACAGTAAAACGCCAAAATCCGTATCTTTCTACAACCACACCCGCGACCACCGGTCATACAATTCTTTTACTAAGTATAAGTACACGAATGTGTTTTATCATTGCTACCGTATATTACCATTATATTCATACCATTTTATAGATAGGAGTATATTGTTTGCAAAATGTCTGTATCCATAAAAAGTAGAAGTATCGATGAAGAGAGGATGTATCATTAAAGAATAATGTATCTTTGAAAGAAGGATGTATCTATAAAGGGAGGTGTAAATGTGTCTATGATTGTTTTGTGATCTGATAGTTTAGTTATCGATTGTAACTTAAGACATTAGTGACAGTTAAATTTCCTCAAAATGAGTAGTGTTCGTAAAGTTTCTATAAATACCTAATGGATCGTACTTGCATGAGTAATGGTGCTGATGTGCCATGTTTATGTAAATTATGTGGTTAGTAAATATATAATTCATACCATAATATCGTAATTTCAACAATGTATATAAAAGTGAAAATGAACTGAAGTCTACACAAAAGAATGTTTATAATTAGACAAATTACTACAAATTACTACAAATTTAAATAAAATAGAACCCGATTATAATAGCCCTCTCCATTCTATACTATTCCGTCATTGAATGTAATCAGTTTACGAGAAATCTCCCCCGATTACAATAACACTTAGTTTCCAAAGGCTTTACATAAGGGCTCTTATCAGCATGATTGGAAGGAAGGACGATAAAGTTGGGTATTGAATAAATGTTAATGAAAATCAATTCTTAACCACCTCTGTGATTTTGTAATCGTATGTTTTAAAACTGAATATATAATTGGAACTTGAGTATAGCCATGGTATACGGCAGTTAGAGCACTGACTGGCCACTGCTGTCTGAATAAACATTTGTTCAGTATTGCTGGCCGGAGCACTAGACATTGCAGATTCTGCGAAAGTGCGGACGAAACGCCCAAGCTCCTCCTATGTGAATGTGACTTACTAATGCCCAAACGCAACCGTATCCTGGGCCGCCACGTGCTACACCCAGGAGAAGTTCCAGATATCTCTGCCAATAAAGTATTACGATTCTTTAAAACTCTAGGCCTTGACAAAGAGCTCTAGGTGGTAGGTGGCGATCACAATAGATGTTGTAGGTCGCAGTGATACAGGCTGAATTAGACTGCATAGCCCCACATTGCATAATAATAATAGCCACGGTATTTGCACATCCAAGTCCATATTGACAAAATCGGTGACTTACCAAATCCTTTGACGTTTATTGAGTAATATAAATTGTAATGTATTAGTAAAGTCTAAGCAAACTTAAAGTTTTGTCTATAAATCCCAGCCACAGTACCTCAGGTCATATTACTTTTATCTCTTGACTGTAATATAAAGATATAACTACATGTTTCATAGTTTTTTCTCAGAGTTGCTAAACTCTAACACATTTTATTGTGGGTCAGAATGTTACTAACAATCTTTGTTATCAGTTGTGGTAAAGACAATCCAGAAAAAGAGGCCTTCAAATAGTTTGAGGCTTGAATTGCTCTCTTGTACTTGTATGTGCAACTCTGGGCGAGCCATCTGAGAGAATCTATCACTAAACATTTCCTGGCGTGAACGATGCATGATATGTTTCCACGTACCACTCCAAGATACGAGGCAAGTGGGGGTTCCTTTTTACGCACCACTTCGCACACACAAAAGATGAGGCCTGACTAAGGCCAGACGTCGTTGTGTTGCGGAAGAAGCTGACTCTGCCTTTACTTCAGCACTCGGAACGGGAGGAGAAACACCCTAGTGTTTTTACTCGACAAGAGTCCAATGTATCGGGGTCGCAACCTTCACGGCGGTCTTGATAGTTCATGAGGTTTTCTACCGGCTCAAAAAAATAAGGGTTGTTCTTTAGGTTCTAAGAATGCCGAAGCTATAAAGTACATCACCGAACACCGAGTGATTTTTCAAACTAAAACTGAGGCCTCATTTTACAGTTTTATGTCACAATAATAACTAGTATCTTTATTATACTTGTAGTCAGATATATATTTCTTCTAATTTACGTTTACGTAGCATCCAGCAAAAGTTTGAATGTAAAAACAACAGGTAAAGGTGTCTGGAGAATATTTCTTTACCAGATCTTTATCATTATTTTCTTATCCCATTTAGATAATATTCAGATCAGAAAAATTAATTATGATTACATTAATTAGTTACAAAGATTATTGTAAAAAAGTATCTTCACTTAAAATAAGTGTTGCCAATTTACGTGTAATGGTCCTACAAAAACCCGAAATACGCTTGTTAACATTTGATACGCGTCGTAAAGTTATACGTTTGTCTAATAAAACCGTATTACTCGCCCTGCTTTGCTTCTTGAACATATTACTGAAACTGTTTCTATAAAATTATAACAGCATTTATTATATTATAAAAGTTGGCTAACTGTTTTTGTTGTATGATAGTTGATTATCTTCATGAAATGGAATAAATAATGGCAAAATAAATAAATGGAATAGAATCACAATGGAATATAATTCCCAGCGTTCATATTTCCACGTTCATGATATGAAAGCCATGACATAAAAGAAGAATGAAAAGGTATTTGTTAGGCAGGCACGTTCCATCAATGGCCTCATCAATATCCACTAGGTGTGGTTGAGGTCAAGCGGAAGTTTATTCAAAAATAGCTATATGAATTTTACAGTTTTCGCAATGTCCTAATCGGTGGAGGCGGTGGCGGCGGCGGCGGGTGCTGTTGCGTCCCTTGCGAGTGCTGCTTCCAGTGCTGTTGCCAATGCTGCGCTCAGCTGTGCTGCAAACTTTTATGTTGCGTCCTTATTATTGCTTTGATTCTCGGGGGCCTTTATTTACTCGCTGAAGCGTTGTTCTGTAAGTGCATGAGTCAAATTATTACTTTTAAATAGTTATATACGCAGTGTTTTTATTAAGCAGGACAGTTTAGCAAAAGCCTAAATTGCAAGGGGTTTTGTGCTTTTTTATTTTGTTAACCCAGTGGATATTCTCACGTACCAATAGGGTAGTGTTGAGGGCCACTGCTCCGGTGAGGGAGACTCTTACCGACTAAGCCGGAGTGCCAGCACAGCCTACTCTTCGCCTTCGCCCGGCTTGGCTATCTTGTATACTTTCTACGACCGGCGAGCGATTGCTCTTGGCAGGCTTCCAGTCTGGGAGGGGGTATGTAGGTTACTCCTTAAGGGATTTGTGCTGCTTACATGACAAATCATCATTAAATGGCAAAATAATAGACAAACAAACAGTCATAGAGTAAAACATTACTTTATTCTTACAAAATTATTTTAATCTCTGACTGCTCATTAGGAAATTAAAGAGTCGTTTAACGTCATTTTGTAATTATATTTTTAAAACCTGTCGACTATTATTATTTTTAGTGAAAATTGCTAAATCCACTGGAAAATACGTGAAGATTTGTATAGAAAATGTATGTAAAAGCTTGTCATTGAATTTGTTAAACTACTGTTGTTCCGTTTTTTTATACCATTCAAAATAATGATCCTAGTAGGAAACGGAGTTTATTTCTGGAAAAAAAGTTGGTCCATTTTGTAACTATTTATCGAAATTCACGCTTCACCACAATTTTGTTAAACCTAATTTTATTTTTGGACAAAAAGAACTAAGACTTCCTAAGACGTTGTCGTATCATTTGTATTGTAGAATTTCTCTACTCCTACTTAAAAAAATATTGTATAAGTAGTAATTTCAAAATTTTTCTAACTTAAGCCGATTTACGCTACAAAGACCTATTTTTAAATTTCCCTAACGTTGGGTTAACATTTTGTAATAATTTTATTCCTTTGGTAATTCTTTATCTTCCTCCACATTTGCATCAATATACAATATGGATATAAGATATATTTCAAAGATTTCTTTTACTTCTTTAGAAAATTTTGCTGCTATTGTTGTCGAAAATCCTCTAGGTAAATCGCATTTATCTTTAGTGCCTATAAATAAACAAAACGTATAGCAGTATCCAGACAATTGCAAATAAAAGAATGTATGTGATCTTCGAATTTAGAAAATTCTATATGAATATTGGGATGAATTACAAAACATATTTTTTTACAAAATACTTTTATTTAGAGCGTTATAAGGTTATATTTCCCCTGATACTATTTTTCACCCTGCATCGTGCCAAAATCTTGAATGGGTCGACATAAATCGTGGCATAAGGAAAATGTTAAAATTAACATTTAATTCAACAGGTCCTTCGGATTGAGAGCGGTTTGAAACAGGTAAGCTATGTTTCTTTACCTATTTTCAAAGACAATAAAGAATAATTAATAGTCATGTTTGTAAACTTGAAGTAAAACGTCATTTCATTTCAATAACCTATGTGATAAAATATAAATATTTTCAAAATGGATTATATTTAACAATTGGTTATGTGGTAAGCATACCTACTTATTTAATATTAAATATTTAATTACATTGCGAGTATATAATATACGTGCTATTTTTAAGGACTCAAAGATTTTAGCAATAATGAAAGTGCAATTATTGAGTAGAACTCAATTAATAATGATTTATTTCACATTGCTGAGGTCTCATATATAGAAATGGAAAACTCAAAAGGCTAATAGTTATTATAGGATAGGTTCTTCCATTTGATAGAAACAATAATGGTAAATGATAAGTAAATATTATATATTATTTTGTATAAATGCTTAATTTACTTTAAGCTAACTCAAGAATTACTTTATTACAAAAATAATAAAAATCATGGACGTCCATAGATACGAATGGTATAAGTATATAAAAAAATCTGTATTCTTCGTAAATCAGATTAAGTGATCAGATTCTAAAGCGGATATTTATAGACACTATTTCGACTTTGTTTACCAAAGTTCTCAAAAACAAAATTCGTTTTGACAAAAGCTGAATATGTAATAGAAACTTGAGTATAGCCACAGTGCTCGCAGAGCCAAGTCCATGTTGCCATAATCGGTGAATTACCCAATTGTTTGACATTCATTGAGTAATATAAATTATACAATTTTAGAAAAGTCTAAGCAAACTTAAAATAGAGTCTATAAATCTCAGCTTAAGACAATTCAACAATATGGTAAAATTATAGTAACGGGAGAAGCAATATTTGTTTCGCATGTAATTTGATATAAACATTAAACAAAATAATCTTATTTCAAAACAAAGTTTAACATTAGTACGATTTTGAGACTAAAATACCAAGGACGTCAAAATAGATTACTTAATCGCAACACGTTTACACAAAAAGGGGGAAAAACAGAAAAAAGAAAAATAGAAAAAGAAAAAGAATAAATTAAGCGCAATGTTTTAGAAGAGAGCTCCTTAATAAGGACATATAAATCTAATAATAAGTTATAGACAGAGTTAAAGTATCTCTAATATAAAGTTTTATTGTTTATAATTTATACAATTTATATAAGCGAAGTTTAACTTGGTGTAAACTTACTACAAATAAACTATATTCAGTGATATCCAGATTAAATGCAACTCGCATCAACAGATTAAATCTAATTTAGACTTGTATAAAACGACATTTAACTGAACACATTTAATTCTACCTCAATGGTGATTTAAATTTCACAGTTTTTAAAACTGAATAATGTTTCTGTGTAAGACAATACATTTTGTTTAAAGCTAAATAGTGTTTTATATAATTTTAAACTAGATTTAATTTGTTAGTACAATTCGCCCTTACTGTGGAAACAGTGGAAGCAGATTAAATATACATCTAATACCTAAACGGTGGTGTATGAAAGTAATGACATTAAAATATTCGTGTTACAGCTGGCGGAACATTTACGTAAGCTCAGACGCGTTGAATGTCGCCTCACAGGTTGTGATTTGGATTGTTTTGAGTATTGTGGGCTTGATTATCCTGGTGGTCTTGCTCGCCACTGATACCATTTGTAAGTGTTTCAAACAATGTATTATATATATATTTTTTTTATTCTGACTCGACACAGTGACTGCACCAAACCTGATGGTAAGCATGGTGCAGTCAAAAAAACGCTAACGACTATCGATAGGCAAGAAAAACCCAACGGTAGTCGCAGCGATCATGCCGGCCTGCACAAATATCTCTTCACGTTACGCTTAAAGGATCCCATATCATAGGATGGTGGGAACACGCTCGCTGGAAGACCATTCCACACCCCAACGACACGGCAAAAGAAGGAGTTAGAGAACTTCTTAGTCCTAGCTGGGATATGAGAAACCGTAAAGCTGTGACTCCGCAAACCCGCGCGCGTGGTTCTATTCAGGAAAGGAGAGGGTGGAACAAGGTTAAACAACTCTTCAGAACACTCGCCATGATACAGACGGTAGAAAACGCTCAGTGAGGCAATATCTCTGCGCAACTGGAGCGGTTCAAGATGCTTAGTCACGTCAGGATCATTCACAATGCGGACAGCCCTCCGCTGCAACCTATCCAGGGCGTCAAGTAAGTACTGAACAGAACCGTCCCAAAGATGCGAACAATATTCCATGCAAGGCCTGACCTGAGCCTTATACAAAAGTAACAGTTGATCAGGCGTAAAAAACCGACGCACTCTGTTCAGGACACCAAGCCTACGCGATGTTGTGGTGATAACAGATCCTAAATGATCCCTAGGATTAAGATCACAGCGAATATTCATACCTATATTTAGGCTGTCGCGCATTGCAAGCGACACATTCTGAAGAGAAGGGAGAGGGGAAAAAGGGGTTTTTATATATTTTTGTTCTAGACTAATTCTTTGTTTGTCTAAATAAAATCACATATTTATCAGTTTTGATCACAGCCAATAAATTAAAAACACTTATAAAAATAAGTTTCTATTTCATTGTTTTGTGTGCGAGCAAGCTGGAAATTCAGTTCAAGCGCTCACAGTCAATAAAACAAGAGTAACAATAAATATGATTAAAAATGCAAACATTACTTTTATCTAAAAAATGTGTTTATTAGATGAAATGTGCCCCGCACCAATATATTCATAATATTTGTGGCCCTTATATAAGAAAAGGTTGCCGACCCATTGTCTAAAGAAATGCTTTGGATTCTGATAGTCACAACTCGGCAACGGTCGCCATGTCGCGACGTACCCCTCTGTACATTTATATGCAAAAGCGTTCTATGTAAGTGATTGTGCATACAAAATAGTACAAAGCGACCTGCCAGCTACTGTTGAGTCAACGACAATTATCTTCACAACGATAGGAGGTAGTTTTATGCTTATTAGTATTGTGCTCTTTAATGTGAGAACTACTAACACATTATTTTCTACTCTGACGTAGCCTTGAGTTTCTTTCAGAGTTTCTTCTTAAGGTAGTCTCTTTCGAAACAGTAGTAGAGCACCTTCGTTTCTTTCTCTTGTTGGCCGTCCAAACTGAGGTTCGGATCCACAAAAAGCTAACTATATACTTTGATATTAATTAAATAAAATTCCTAATGTTTGAGCAAAGTCTAAGCAAAGTGAAAGTACCGTCTATAAAATACTCGCCCCTTTCATCCAGTGAAGTTGTAAAGGCTAATCCCGGACAACAGCATTTTGTCTAGCTGAAAAATAAAAATATCAACAGAACAAGTACTTGTAATGTAATTACAGTAACCGCATCTGCTCTGTTATGGCATCTAGAAAATTTGTTTGGGATATTTTCAGAGTCAAATACTCTTACAATTACTCTTTAAACATTTTATATATTATCTTATTTAATTAAAGAAATTGCACCTGATTAATTAAAAAATTATAATTAACAAATTATTAGACACCATAGTAATACTTAAGACTATCTTCAAAATAAATATTTTAAGATAACTGTTAAATTTTTTATAATATATAGGTACCTGTGTTTTTGCAGAAAAAATAAGATGGTCTCTATAAAGAAGCCTTGTTTAGCTGAATTAGCGTTGAAAATAAAAGACAAACGCAAAGGGGATAAAAATACACAAAATATTGGTTGTGAAGTGTACGTGCATAATATTGTTAATGGTGTAGTATCAATATGTGATAGTTTAAAAAATCGTGAAATGAGTGTAAATTTACCATTATTTATACATAAAATAGATAAGTTTTTGCAACAGAGTTCTTAATGTTCTTTTCAATCACACTAAAACTCCCTAACATTCTTGCTTCTCAGTTAATCTATAACCGAATTAGTAAGTTACTCGCTTCTTATTACGGAACTAGAGCATTAAATTGGATTTCCTGAGAAAGGTACTTTTTACAAAAAAAGGACCTTTTTATGTTCTATTTTTTCAACTTGGCTTGAAAAGAATATATCGAGGGGTAAAATGCTATTTGGTTTAAGCGACATTATTTGGTGATATAGTAATATCGGAATCAAGATTTTTTACCGTTTCCAAAAATATATATATTACTTTATCACCAAAAAATGTCGCTTAAACCAAATAGCCTTTCACCCCTCGATATTATCATAAGTTAACTTCTTTTTTTTGTGTTAACCCGGTGGAAACTTATTATGGGCCGTTAATGGGGCGGTGAGGGCCACCCCTCGGTGTCGGACTCTCACCGTTTTAAAGCACCGGCGTGATCCTCCGAGTGCATCGTGCACCGGGTTACAGGATGAAACAGACTTTAAGCCCCTAGACCGCGCCTCGACGCACGCTTAACTCCATGACGGACTCGCCACAGAATTTAGGGAAGCCAGCTGGTAGCCTCCCCACACCCAAGCGTGGGTTCACGCACGACACCACCGAAATATGGTCTAGGTGGTAGCCCCCTCAGGCCTACTCCGTAGGAGGACCCAGCTATAAAGTTCGGCTGGGCCGAGGCTGGGTTCTCTTCCCACGGGACAGCAGTGATGACGGAGACATCTTGCCTATCACTTCTGCCGATATAAGTTAAATTTATTTATTAATTTTTTGCACATATATATCCTTACTAAATACTTAAATTGTGAGTGATTTTGCATACTTAGTTATAAAAATGTTAAGCGCAATTATGCGAGCGTTCATAATTATTTTGTTCATAAAATTTGTAGTGAACAGAACTTCAAAGAAAAGACTTTTTATTTAATATTAATTTTCTAGAGTCTAGTTAGTGGTCACAGAAGAATTTGCTGTTTTTTTTAACCAGTTCATATCTATAGTTCAACATTTACACAACGTGTTCAATATCGAATTAATAATGAATTAATGCCATAAGCGATAGCGATTTATAGCATCGAGGATTGCAGCGATGTGGTACGAGATTCTAAATCTAATGTTACGTCAAAAGTTAAATAGTGAATTCCGTTTAACAATTACATTGATATCCTAAAGTTTTTGCTTGTCCAATATACTGAAGCTTTTAATCGTTTTGTCCTAAATGTGATGATCTCCTTTAACTTGAACCCTCCGTCAAGCTACAAGTAGGGGTGAGTGTCATGTTACGGCATAATTACTCTTTGTCTGTTCAGTTTACAAAGAGCTACTTGATGCCGTACTGTTTATCTTGAACGTATTTTGTCGTACGTGCAAAAATAAACTTTTATTATATTAATTTCTCTCGGACTTTTACCGGTTGCACGGTGGGTTGTTCTCAGGAACTACATTCTTTGATTCCACCAGCCCCATTCCATCACAAAACCACTAGACATCGTGTCGGATACCATCCGTATGTGGTGGATGTTCCTTATATCCGCACGAAAAGATTCGCTTCTACATTCATAATGCGAACTGCTAAGGAGTGGAATATGCTTCCAGCGGCCATATTTTCGCGATCTTATGACCTGGGAGTCTTTAAGAGAAGAGAGAATAGGCATTTGCTAGGCAATCGCGTCTCATCATCGAACTCATCTTCACCTTCCACCAGGTGTGACTGAGGTCAAGCGTTCGTCTATAAATAATTTAAAAAAAATCAAACTACGTTCATGTTAACTAGTAAAACTAAAACGTACGTATTTAAAAGTAAATCTATGTAATTACTTACTATCATTTTTATGTCTTTTTGGAGTTTGGGATCAAATTGATCATGCCCATAAATACACAATACTATTTAATAGTAAGTACTTAAGTAATTCTATATTTCGTCATTTTCTATGTGAGTCTAGAGTATCTCAGCTGGATATGATGTTTGCTCAGCTAAGACGCCCTGAAATAAACCCACATCAGACTGATTAAGACCGAACTGTTTAACCATGATTTATATCATAGAAACACTCCGAAAACCCGAACACAGTCCACCAAGAAGTGAAGTACGAGTTCTCATCAATAATTAATAATATATCGTCACACTATATCCCTTATGGGGTGAGCAAAGATACATTATAAGTTATATCCACTATCTTGATTTGTTGTTGTTATCCTCAATAATTATTATCAAAACACAATTGGTCTTTACTATAGATCGTGCTTAAAATTATCACGTGGTTTTCTATTTATCGGGTTTGAATTTTGTTACATTTAAAGATAAAATAGTATTCAAAATAAGCGTCTCTTAATACATTGTCATACACAAGCAAGCTTGAAGCAGATTGGGGTTTGGTATCTTTGGTAACGCTCATATATAATTGCAAAACAGTATTATGTAACGTACGGAGCAAAGGAGCATGCCAAAATTTTATAGATGATTCATAAGGTGGGTTAAATTATCATATAATATTCTGCTGTATGGTGCCCCGATATGGGCCGACGCTCTCAATAGCCGCAATACCATGCTATTACGGCGACCCCAGAGAGCGTTGGCCATCAAGATCATTCGGGGTTACTCTACAGTATCATGCGACGCGGCTTGCACGATGGCCGGGTTGGTTCCCTGGGACCTGGATGCTCGAGCCCTCGCGTCACTTTTTACATGGCGCGAGGAGTGGCGAGCCCGGGGCCAGCGAGCCGCCCCGACCGAGTTGCAAGCAAAGAGGCGTCTGCTGGACGCTGAATCTATCGAGGCATGGAGGTCAAGGCTGGAGAACCCACGCTATGGTCAGCGGACGATTGAGGCAATTCGTCCAGTGTTGGCTGAATGGCTAAATAGGGGTCACGGCACAATCACCTACCGGTTGACACAGGTGCTAACGGGGCATGGCAGCTTCGGGTGGTACCTGTATCGCATAACCGGTAGCGAGCCAGACCCCAGATGTCACCACTGTAACGGATGCCTCAACGAGTCCGCTCAACACGTAGTAGAGGAGTGCCCAGCCTGGGCCTCCGAAAGGACCGAACTTGCCAGGGTCGTGGGTGGTGACCTGTCGCTGCCGGCGCTCGTTCGCGCGATTGTCGGCAGCGACAGGGCATGGCAGGCGGTCCTCACGTACTGTGAGGTAGTCATGGTGAGGAAGGAGGCGGCGGAGAGGAACAGGAAGGCAATAGCCGTCCCTGACAATCCGATCCGCCGCCCACGCAGTTCAGGACAAAGGAGGAGGGCCTTCGCCAGAGGCCTTCCTCCTTAAAACCGGATAAGACACCTGGGCGGTGCGCTTGAGGGAGAGTGCCGCCCAACTTATCCAGGCGAGAGCGGTGTGTGACGTGTTTCCGCACACCGCTCCAAGATATTGAGGTGTGTGAGGGGTGGCTCCTTACACCACTCCTCGCAGTGCATAGATGCGGCTTTACAAAAGGCCAGACGTTGCCGAGGGTCGGAGAAGAGGATGACGCTGTTCCTCTGGCCCCGGTCAGACGGGAAGAAGGAACACCCCGGGGGTTTTAGTCGGTGCAAGTCCGACACACCGGGGGGCAGCCCTCACCGCCCCCTGAGGTCCGTTAGGGATTTCCCCCGGGCTATCAAAAAAAAAAAAAAAATCATATAATATTCTTTCGAGTATATAATACAATCTTAATTTGAAACTGATGTTTTACTTTTTATAAGAATATTTATCATAATTCGTCGTTAGCGATAAAGAACTAATGTACCAAATTGTTATAAAAGTGTACTAGCAATTAAAGTAGCTTTGGTGGCATTTTTATCGACAAGATGACAGTTATTATGGGGAACATTACATTTTCCTGCACAGGTATCGTGATTATGAAGAATAATTTATTACAACATAAGAAAGAAACGTATTATATAGGTACATTGTATTTAATACATATTTTATTGTATTTATATATTTAATAAATTATTATATAAAACTTAAGATAAATTAATTGTTGTATAAAAATATTACAATTCTAATGAAATAAACAAGAACAATAAATAACAACCAAATATGAAATCATACATGCTTTTCATATTGTGTGTATATATATCATATATGTATTGTATGTATATGTATGTGTATTGTGGGTTTTATATTTATTGCGTACAACAACAAAAACAAAAACATTATTAATTGTAACAAATACTATACTAATTTAATATATTGGGATGGTATAAACGCTGCTATTGGATCTGTCTACAATTTTTATTATTTTTTTTACTTTCAATGTCATCCTATTTTTATAAATGAATTAACTATAAACATTCGACAAACCTCAGAACTTTAAAAGCTATTTTATATTTCACTATAAATACAATAGTAAAAATGAAACCAGGAGTTAGCGATTTCTTGAAAAACAACCACCTTATTATGTGGTATGAACACACGACATTATTAGAGAAATTCTAGTAGCATTAAAATTGAACAAAATACTTTAGGATTATACCTATATTACAGAAGCTTAAATCCTAAAATCCGTAGTACAGTGCACTAGCGTAGGGCGTAGTGACGTACTAAGCCAACAGAGGCTGGAAAATTGGATTTCCTTGTAGCAAAGTCTAGCGGGTAATATGAAGAACTGCGAAGCGGAAATTTGCCGGTCTCTCGCCGTGACAAACTAGGTCGCATATTATGTAACAGTGGCTTAATTGTTAAATATCATTATGCCGTACTAGTATCAAGAAATGCTACAGAGTAAAAAAGCATCATTAGAAAAACTGACGATGTTTTTGATAGTATAATCTCCCGAAGTTCATTAAATTAATCCGATCAGTTATAAGCTGACGATAATCCTGTTTACGATACATATGCGTGGGAAGTTTATTAACTTTTTTTTTCGAATTGGGCTATACTTTGATAGCCGGAATAGACCTCCACAACTAAACCAGACAAGAGGGTGATTGTTTTAAATTTTATTTCAGATTTCTCCAATATACAAAAAGTATAATCTAAGACAAAAAGCAAACAAACGATAAACAATCATAATAATAGTTTTTAGGTAAAAAAAAGACTGGACTGGCAAAGAGCTTCGATTGCCATCTGAAGAGGCTCTTGCTTGGTTGTTGGATCAAGGGCCGGATACAGAAGGCAGTATTACTTGATACGGCACGCATTGTTAGGAGGTTCCTCAATTTGAGCTCCTTCCTACCAGTGGCTTGGACCTTAGGCCTCGCCAATGTAGGTCAACATGTTTTTATATTTTAACATTTAAAAATGTAGTAATTATGATGAATAAAGAATTTTAATAGTTTTTAGGTAAAATTAATTTGTATAAATACCAGAGTGAATGAGCCTCTTTACCCAAAACTGCATGAAAGGCCCATTCACTCTCCCAGTCAAAATCCTCAAGATGCCATCAGAACTGCCCCTCATTCTAACTCTAATGATAGGATCCATTTTTTACTAATTAATGCATTGGACTACGAAGTATGAAAACTTTAAATTACGGCGTCACAGCTATAAGGTATCTCACATCCCGGTTAGGCCTAAGAAATTCTCTGACTCTTTAGCCCTCTCGTTGGGCTGTAGAATGGTCTTCCGGCGAGCGTGTTCCCACCATCCTATGATATGGGATCCTTTAAGCGTAGCGTGAAGAGATTTGTGCAGGCCGGCACGATCGCTGCGACTACCGATGGGTTTCTCTTAACTGTCGATAGTCGTTGTAATTTTTTAGACTGCACCATACTTACCATTAGGTGTGGTATAGTCACTATTTAGGGTCAGGATAAAAAATCACGATATCTAAAACTCGAAAACTTACCTATGGAAACTTAATTTTGTTTACTATTAGATTTATTGCTAATTACTATTTATTCATGTCTATTTATTATGGCGAACATTGTATAAAGTTTTCCAACGCTATTGATGATTCCCATTACGGGACTGTCGGAAGGATTTACGATTCTCCCGGGTGTAATCCCTTGCCTTTCTAAATCTAGAAGGTTATGTGAATTTTTCACGAATTTACGCTTTGAACAATCTGTTTTCGTCGAAACTTCACCCATTCTCAAATAACATTATGTCGCTTCGATAGGAAACTGTCTGTCACCAACACGAGTATAATCATTTTATTACCCATATAATGCGTTTTATTAGTCTGAAAAGTTTTAAAATAAAAGTAGGACTGGAATCATGTTAATTAATTTCGATATTTAATAATGTTGTAGCAGTTAGGTTAAGGTCACAACGTAGGTGAGTAGTGACAAGGTGACTTAGCTATTTAAAAAACCAAAGAGTTTAAGATATTCCAAAATAGTCGTAGTGACTAGCGGTTACATAATCGACAATATTTCAAAATTGTGAAGCCTCTAACACAAAAATACCATTTCTCATTATACTAATTTATTTTGAATTCATACTTAAAGTTATGTTGTTACATACTTTTAAGGAAACCATAAATCTAAAATTATAAATTTACCATGATCGTAACTTTTACGTAGCCACTTGAGAATTAACACTGAATTATTGAGTGAGAATGTGATCAATGTCCGTCCAATGAATTCAATGTTGTCGATACGCAACGATACTCGATTACCTCGGAACAAAATGTAATAATCCAATACAATCACGAACTTTATAAATGTACTTTTGTGCCAGCTCTTTCAATACAAATTGGAACGTTATTTCTTTTCAAAGTGATCTCGTATAATTGTATTTAAACTTATTGTTATATTGTAACGGGTTAGTGGAAGTCCAGTCGTCAGTTTTCTTAGAGGTTTATAAACCTTCTGCTGTGGTGTATATGTGGGCCGCCAAGGCGACAACACTATCAATGGATTTTTCACCCATGATTTTCGCTGCCGCATTTGGACTTCCCTATAATTTCCATCAGGTGTGTTGTAGTCTTATTGTCGAGGTAGTATAAAAATAAAGCATTGAAAAGGCTTTGGTAAATATCTAGTTCCTAATCAATTAATCGAAGTATAATGTAGCGCGTATTATTTTTTTTTTAAATGTGTTTAATGCACTTTCCTTAAAATGTTACTTAAATCACAGCTTAAAGTATCAATAAATTCCAGATTGTATTAAAAACAATATATTTTTAGGGATCCATAACCCAAGAGAAAAAAGGAACCCTTATATTCGAATAACAACTTCGTTGTCTGTCAGTCTGTCTGCGAAGAACCTTTTCTCAAAAACGCGTGGAAGGGTCGTGTTGAAATTGATATAAAATACACAGTTTCTTGTAGATCTATTTGCATGGAAAAAGTTTGTACGCGATTTTGATTCATACTTGGTCTTTTTTTTTATTTCGTTCTTCTATATTATTTATATAATTTCTTTTAGTAACATTTGTAAAATTGTAATAGTTTTAACAATTAGTAACAAGGTTTCGAAAAATCTTTTTTTCGTGTCATTACGACCTAATAATGCCGCTAGCTCCCCATTTATATTCTATTTTTCTATATCATATTTTATACTATTAAAGATTTTTTTTATATCCGTAGTTTTCTATCCAGTAATATATTTTTGACCACTGTTGTAAGTTTGATTGAATTGTTTAATTTTTAAAACTTTATTAATTGATTCATATTTTAAGGCTCTCACTGCAAATATTTATTTTTCTTTTTAGCCTGTATGAAAGCTATGCCAAATTTTCGGATTCGGTTTTTGACGGTTATTAAATTTCCTTCTGTTTGTATTTTCCATTATTTATTGCGACCCCAAACTGTTTCGTAGTGTGTGATCTTTTTGGGTCAACATCCGGAAAGAGATGAGCGCGGTGAATATTGCTTCTGTTTCGGTGTATTGACATTTTGAGATGAATGACAGTCGCTAACACGGATGGCTTGGACGTGAGGAATATGAGAATTGATTTAACATTCAATGAGATATTTCGGGTAAATCATTATTTTTTGCTCACCTCTGGGTTGTATTATTCAAATGGATTTTACAGAGCTTAAAGCTCTTTCTATGTAAAAATGATAAAGAAATTATTTTTTCTGTTGGTGTTACGAACAGCGAGCCCTGGGCGCCGGAGACGCAAGAATAGGGGTGCGGGAGAGGAGCACGTCGACCGGGGCGACAGCAGCGACAACGGCGGCCGGGCGACGAAACTACAACGAAATCCGGCGTCGTCATTGGCGGATTAGATTTAAGAAACGTGTTATATATAGTACTAGTTGTTAGGGTAGCCCGAGGGGATATATATAGCGACCAAACCTTTGGTCAGCGGCGAAGATCGAAGACTCGAAGAATTCCCTCGGAGCTACCCTCAAGAATAAAGAAGCGAACTGCGAACGAAGAAGTGTTTTATTACGAAGAATCCCTGCTACTAGTCATCGAGTGTTGTCCATCGTGTACATCCTGGTCCTTCGAGCCGGATAGAAGAAAGAAAGTAGAACCAACGCATCGATTTATCGAAGATTGCATCAAGAATTGGGGAAAATGGTCAAGACTCGATCACAGGAGGCCGATACTACGGACGAGTGTGACATGTACGCGCCGGCCTCATGCGTGCGTCATGTTGAACCACCACGCTCTCCGTCAGTGCGGCCTGCTGTTGAGACTACGACAGGGGGGTCAAACGCTACATTGACATGTGACAAGTCAAACGCTCGATTGTCAAACGCTCGATTGTCAAACGCTGAAACGTCAAACGCAGTTTCTTTCCCTACAGCAGCAAGACAACGTTCGCCAGCAAGGTCACGCCGCACAAGTACAAGCTCAGCTGCCAGATTACGGTTGCAGTTGGAGCTGCAAGCGCAGGAACGTCTCGCCGAGATCCAACGGCGGGAACTGCGCATGGAAGCGGACCTAGTCAGGAAGAGACTAGAAGTGGACCTCGAGAACATAGAAGAGGACGAACAGGGCAGCAACATGTCACAGACGAACGAACGCGTGAACAGTTGGCTGCAACAAGCGACCGAGGGGGATTCAACGTACCCGGCCGAGACACCGTCAGCAGAACGAGGAGGCAGAACGGCCCTCCACACCTCCGACGATCAACGGGGGGAGCTGACCACGGCCCGAGTGACCTTTGAGGAAGAAAGGTCACAGCAACGTGATGCGACAGAACGGCGTCGCACACGTTCGCCCACGCCCACGAGGGGCAGATCAAGGGCGATCGAGGAGCTGGCCGAGGCGTTGAAGAGGATGACGGCATGGGAACGAGTGCCGCCACGTCAAGCCTCGGACCTACCAGTATTCACCGGGGCACCGAACGAGTGGCTGCCATTCAAGGCAGCCATGCGAGATAGCACGAAAATGTACCACTTCTCGGCGGCGGAGAACCTAGCCAGGCTACGGGTGTGTCTCCGGGGAGAAGCGAGGGACGCCGTGGCGCCTCTACTGCACACGGCGGAGAACCCGGATGCCATAATGCACACACTGGAGCGCTGTTATGGCCAGCCGGACACCATCATCAACGACGCCATGGAGAAGCTGCGCCAGCTGCCACAAGCAGGAATGACAGCGCAAGAGCTCAACGTGTTTGCAGTGCGAGTGCAGAACATAATCGCCGTGCTGAAGAACGTCGGCCACAGCGGTTATCTACGGAATCCTCAGCTGGCGGGAGAAATCATGGAACGAATGAGCCCGCTGCTAGTCTCAAGGTGGAGAGACTACGCACATCTGCACCGAGGAATGGAAGAGTGCGAAGTGATCACTCTGTCTCGCTTCCTCACACGCGAAGCGGACTTGGCATTCAGCTACACGCGCCAATCCAGCACATCGGGCGCCGTCAGCACTGCAAAATACGCCGCGCCAGCAAGATCGAGGCAGCAGAACGCGAAGCCAGCACGCCGAACGACGCGTGGGGCAGCCGTCTACGCAACGGTAGAACAGCGACGCGCACCACAAGGGTGCTTCTGCTGTGGAGCGGACCATGCTACGGATAAATGCAAGAAGATCAAGAATATGAAGATCAGCGCCCGCTGGGACTGGGCAAAGTCAGCGCGCGTTTGTTTCAAGTGCCTGAAGAAGAGGCATCGTCGGGCCGACTGCCAAGCTGACGCATGCAGTGTCAACGGTTGCCGCCGGCCGCATCACCCGCTGTTGCACGATACCGAGCAAGTGCGAGCGCAGCCAGAGGTGCGATCCAGCGACGAGGAAGAACCACCCCGCCCGGCCAGAGAAGAAGCAGTGATGTCGATAGCAACACCCAGCGAAGACAGCAGCGTGTTGCTAAAAGTCTGCAACGTCATCATTACAGGTCCTGGGGGAGAAGTAGCTACGTACGCGCTCCTGGATGAGGGGTCATCAATAACCCTCATCGACCAAGAACTGGCAGACAGCATCGGCGCCAAGGGGACTCCGGCACCACTGAGGCTGCGAGGTGTCAACGCGACGGAGCACGAGAGCAGCAGTCAGCGGGTCAGCATCAGCATCCGAGGGCGGCGAGAACGCGCCGCACACGAGATCACCGCTCGCACGGTCAAGAAGTTGGACCTGCGAGGACAGCGGGCGCCGCGGGAACTGACGCGGTACACCCACCTGCAAGATCTCCGGGAGGCCTGCTTCGAGAACGCGAAGCCGAGGATCCTGATAGGTGTCGACAACTGGCACCTGATGGTCTCCCAGCAGATGAGGACCGGAAAGAAGAACGAGCCCGCCGCATCACTCACCAGCCTAGGGTGGGTCATCTACGGCATCGAGCCTCGCCTGCTCCATCGACGGGGGGAGAACACGGTGCTGCATCTGCACGCAGCGGAACGAGACTGCGGCAGCACCCCCTCGAGCACCGAGCAAGAAGACGACGAGCGTCTTCAAGAACTGGTGAAGAAGCACTTCACGTTGGAAGCGCTTGGTGTGTCGCTGACCACCAAGGAGAAGCCAGAAGATCGACGAGCGATCGAGATTTTCAACAAAACGGCGCGTCGAGTGAACAATCGATTCGAAGTCGGGTTGCCGTGGCGCACCGATGACATCGTGCTGCCGCCGAGCTACAGTGAAGCATTCATACGCCTCAGGGGCATAGAAAAAAAGATGGACCGCGACCCGGCATTTAAAGAAGAATACACGCGCCAGATTGAAAATTTGTTGAAGAAAGGATACGCGGAAAAGTATAGCGAGAGTGAACGAGACAGCGCTATACAGTGGTTTCTACCGCACTTCGCCGTACGAAACCCGAATAAGCCAAACAAGATACGGCTAGTGTTTGACGCAGCGCACCGCGTACAGAACAAAAGTTTGAACGACTTTTTACTCGAGGGACCGGACTTGTTACAATCACTTCCCGGAATATTATTTCGATTCCGGGAACGGCCGATCGCCGTAACAGCGGACATTTCTGAGATGTTTTTGCAGGTGAAGGTGCGAGCAGAAGATCAACCGGCGCAGTCATTCTTGTGGAGAGGCGACAACAGAAAGGACCCTCCGGAGCAGTTCAAGATGACTTCAATGATCTTCGGAGCAGCCAGCTCGCCCTTCCTGGCCCACAGCGTGCGGGACCGGAATGCGCAGGATCACGCGCATTCGCACGCCAGGGCACTGCCGGTCATCACCAGGAGCCATTACATGGACGACCTCGTGCACAGCTTCAAGACCATGGAAGAAGCAAAGAAGACAATAGAAGAGGTCATCACCGTCCACGCTCAAGCAGGCTTCACGTTGAGAAGCTGGAACTCCAACTGGCCGCTCCTGCTGAACACCGTCCCTCGAGAGCTGCGAGCCCGGGAGCCGACCGCTCTGGGCCACGAACACCACCAGGAGAAGACACTTGGCATGCTGTGGGACGCCGAGAAAGACGAGCTGGGCTTCAACACGACCCTGGCACGCGTTCCAGAACAAGTCCGTGAACGACAGCGGGCCCCGACGAAGCGAGAGGCTCTGGCGGCGGTCATGTCGATTTTCGACCCGCTGGGGCTACTCAGCTGTTACAGCATCACTGCCAAGATTGTGTTGCAGGATTTATGGCGCATCCAGATAGGATGGGATGAGCAGCTTCCGGGCGAGCAGGCGGATCGCTTCGACCAATGGCTGAGCGCGCTGGACGACATAGCTCAGCTGCGCCTGCCGCGACGATACGTCACCGACGACGATGCTGCGGAACCGGAGAGGCAGCTTCACGTGTTCGTCGATGCCAGCGAACAGGCATACGCAGCGGCAGCATACTGGCGGCTGATGCACGAAGACGGTCGCGTCACGGTGACACTGGCCGCTGCTAAAGCCAGGGTGGCGCCGCTGCGCCCGCATACGATACCGCGGCTGGAGCTACAAGCAGCTGTCATCGGAACCCGGCTGGCTGGCATGATAAAGCAAGAACATCACTGGAAGGCTGATCGCGTGATCTACTGGAGCGACTCATCAACGGTGCTGCAGTGGATAAGGACGGACGCGCGGCGCTACACGCCTTACGTCGCGCACCGGCTCGGAGAGATAGCGGAGGCAACTGACATAGAACAATGGCGCTGGGTGCCGACCGCACACAACGTCGCGGATGACGCAACCCGCGACGGAAAGGCGCCAACCGACCAGCATGACCGCTGGTTCACCGGACCTTCTTTCCTGTACGGGCCTGAGAGTACGTGGCCGCAGGAAAAGGCACGACCGAGCAGCACCGGCAGCATCGAGGAGGCCGCGTGCTGCGCAGCGAGCATCATCGACAACGCGAGCCCGTTGCCGGACATTAGCCGCTTCTCATCATATGAGCGGCTGATCCGGGCGACGGCGACGGTGCTCGCCTTCATCGACAAATGTCGCAAAAGAGCGACCCGACTTGAATTGCAGCACATCGAGCGAGCGGAGCACCTATGGCTACGCAGGGCGCAGGAGGAAGACTTCGGCGAGGAGATCGCGAGGCTGCGCGCTGGCCGAACCTTGCCAGCTGCCAGCCGCCTCGCCACGCTGGACCCGATGCTGCAGGACGACCTGCTGCGTGTGCGCGGACGGATCGATGCCGCGCGCGCGCCGTACGAGACGAAGCGGCCGATCATACTGGGCGGCCGTCACCCGCTGACAAGACTCATCGTGCTACGAGAACACGCGGCTGCGGGACACGCCAGCAACGAGCGCGTCCTCAATGACATCAGGCAGCGCTTCTGGATACTGCGCGCGCGCCCCACTGTGCGCGCGGTTGCCCGGGCTTGCGCGCTCTGCCGGGTGCGCCGAGCGAAGCCCCGGGTGCCGCCGATGGGGGACCTGCCGCCAGCGCGCCTGGATCAGCATCGCCGACCCTTCACCAACTGCGGGGTCGACTACTTCGGGCCGATGACCGTCACTATCGGCCGCCGACGTGAGAAGAGGTGGGGCGCGTTATTCACGTGCCTCACTACCCGAGCTGTCCACATCGAGGTAGTGGGCAGCCTGTCTGCCGACTCCGCAATCATGGCGCTGCGACGGATGGCAGCGCGACGCGGATGGCCGCGTCAGCTCTGGAGCGACAACGGGACGAACTTCCGTGGAGCCGACGCGGAGCTACGGGCAGCATACAACGAGTGGGAGCCGGCGCTGCGTGACTACGCGCAGCTGCGCCGTATGGAGTAGTGCTTCATCCCTCCTGGCGCGCCGAATCAAGGCGGCGCGTGGGAGCGACTCGTGCGCTCAGCAAAAGCTGCGCTGAGCGCGACTCTACACGACCAAGCACCGCGAGAAGAGGTGCTGACGACGCTGCTGGCAGAAGCGGAACACGCGATCAATTCGCGACCGCTGACACACGTCTCCGTGGATCCGGCGGATCCGGAGGCGTTGACTCCGAACCACTTTCTCATCGGGACGTCGGCAGGGCTGCCCCAGACCGGGGTGTGCTCGCCGGCGGATAGGAGAGCATGGAAGGCGGCACAAGGGCTCGCCGACCAGTTCTGGCGACGGTGGGTCCGGGAGTACCTGCCGACGCTGGTGGCGCGCGGCGGAGCGCACGATCGACAGCGCCCGCTACGCCCCGGAGATCTAGTCATCGTGGTCGACGCTGCATTGCCCCGCAACACATGGCCTCGAGGCATCGTGGAGGCCGTGTACCCCGGGGCAGATGGCGACGTGCGCAGCGCTCTCATCCGCACCAGAGGCGGAACCTTCGTGCGCCCTGCAAGGAAGCTGGCTGTTCTCCGGCTGGAAGAGGAAGGCTTCGACGAGCTACGCCGGGGGGAGGATGTTACGAACAGCGAGCCCAGGGCGCCGGAGACGCAAGAATAGGGGTGCGGGAGAGGAGCACGTCGACCGGGGCGACAGCAGCGACAACGGCGGCCGGGCGACGAAACTACAACGAAATCCGGCGTCGTCATTGGCGGATTAGATTTAAGAAACGTGTAATATATAGTACTAGTTGTTAGGGTAGCCCGAGGGGATATATATAGCGACCAAACCTTTGGTCAGCGGCGAAGATCGAAGACTCGAAGAATTCCCTCGGAGCTACCCTCAAGAATAAAGAAGCGAACTGCGAACGAAGAAGTGTTTTATTACGAAGAATCCCTGCTACTAGTCATCGAGTGTTGTCCATCGTGTACAGTTGGTATAGGCATATATATAACAATATATAAATATATATATATAGCAATTTTATTAGATACTAGTTGCCTAAGATATGTCTATTGTAAATGGTAGTATTCATGGCGAATGTGCAAACACGTTGCAAATGTTGCATTGCAAAAGATGAATAAATGAAGTAAAAATAGGTAAAAATAAATAAACTTTATTATTATTATAAATTACGCTCTGTTATATTTTTATAACATAACTAGCGGACCCAGCCCAGCTTGATCGATGGGATTTTTCATAGTATGTACTAGGGATGTAACGGAGGCAGTTTTATCGGATCCGAAGTCGGAGTCGGAGTTTTTAAATTTGATTTATCGGAGTTGGATTCGGAGTCGGAATCGGAGTGGGAGGCAATGTCAGTCACAAGTGACGGCGGAATAAAATAGTTTTATTAAGGGAAAAATAAAAACATTATTCAGTGAACCTTTTTAATTAGAAAGTGATAAATTTACAAATACACAGACAATAAAAAATGCTGTTTCTTATTAACATTTTCATAGTACTGTGAGAAAGCGATTACCTGAGCTACTGGTCGCGTAGTCCACGACATTTAAGCGCAAAGTGGATAAAACCACTATTGTATATCCGCTCACATAGCGTGATAGCGTGAAGATATGTTATTTATTATATCTTAAATTTGATCCCATTTTAATATGGTGCAGGATTGATACATGTATTCGAAAGTATAAGCCAGAACTTTTGAATTGACAACAGCATAATCAATTTCCCTCTACATCTCCCTCGTGTGTAGACAGATGTTGAGGATCGAGACTGTTTCCAAGCGTATATCAGGTTTTTTTTTTGATAGCCCGGGGGATATTGTTGACGGACCTCAGGGAGCTTTTTGGTTGTCGGACTTGCACCGACTAAAATCCCCGGGGTCACACAACGCTCTCGCCTGGATAAGTTGGCTACCTCAAGCGCATCGCCGGCGTATATCAAGTTGGGTCAACAGAACCCAACACAACACAAAACAACACAACACAACCTAACTTGGGCAAATAAAAGCTGTTGTTCACAAAGTGTTGGATATATTAGGTCCTTACATATGAAATTGGCGTTTTTCGTACTGGCCACTTTAATCACAAATTTCTCCTCTTTGGTAAGGAATTCCAAATTCAAATTTGTACAACTATAGACTCATGTATTTGTGCTTCGATGATCGTCATTCATTTGTTTTTTTCTTATGTTTTTTTCTGTTTGCGTCACTCATTTTACAAAATGGAAAACTTAAAATATCGCATTATTTACGAGTACGAGTTCCGCCGTGGCACTAGTGCTGCGGAAACAACTCGAAGGGTGAATAATGTGTATGGCGGTCGTGTTGCAAAAGAAAACACAGTTCGTTTTTGGTTCCAACGTTTTCGTTCTGGAAATTTCGACCTGCAGAACAAGCCCCGTGGACGGCCTGATACTCAAGTTGATAATGAAGAGTTGAAGGCTATTGTGGAAGCGGATCCATCGCAAACCACGTCCGAGTTAGCTACAGGCTGCGATGTTAGTGATAAAACTGTTTTAATTCACTTGAAGCAAATTGGGAAGATTAAAAAGCTTGAAAGGTGGGTACCTCACGAATTGACTGAAGCAAACCGGCAAACGCGCGTCGACTGCTGCGTTACATTACTAAACCGGCACAATAATGAAGGTATTTTAAACCGAATCATTACCTGTGATGAAAAATGGGCTCTTTACGATAATCGGAAGCGCTCAGCGCAATGGTTGGATCCTGGCCAGCCAGCCAAATCCTGCCCCAAGCGAAAATTAACCCCAAAAAAGTTACTTGTAAGCGTTTGGTGGACTAGTGCCGGTATTGTTCATTACAGTTTTCTCAAATCTGGCCAGACTATTACGGCTGATGTCTATTGTCAGCAATTGCAAACCATGATGGAAAAGCTAGCGGCTGAACAACCTAGGCTGGTCAATCGCTCCACGCCACTGCTGCTTCACGACAACGCTAGACCACACACTGCGCAACAGACGGCTACTAAATTAGAAGAGCTTCAATTGGAAAGTCTAAGACATCCTCCGTACTCCCCGGACCTTGCTCCAACAGATTACCATTTTTTTCGAAATTTGGTTAACTTCTTGCAAGGGAAAAAATTCAACTCCGATGGGGCAGTCCAAATTGCCTTCAAAGATTTTATTGATTCCCGTCCGACTGGTTTTTTTAGTAAAGGGATCAATGAACTACCTATGAGATGGCAAAAGTGCGTAGAAAATAATGGTTCATACTTTGATTAATTAAATACATTATATTAAAAAATATTCGACTTTTTGTTCCTCCCATACAAAACGCCAATTTCATATGTAAGGACCTAATATCAGAAACCGTTATCCTCCAGTGGACATTGTCCAGTGAACAAATTAAATCAAATTTGCTGCAGGGTTGTTCTTGTGGTAATTTCTATTTTACTTAATTTAACGTAAATGTAAAATAAAAAAACCTTTTAGTAATAAATTTAAATGTACATTTAGTTTTAAATTTAATCATTTTATCATATTTTTTTAATCTAAATTTTAAAAAATGTCTTCTACAAATTAAGTAGCACTGATTGTTTGATTAATTGATATTAGTTTCAACAACATATAAAGTAAAATCAAATGAATTGACTACAACAGTGGTGGTGACCTCCGATGAATACCTCCGATTAAAAAGTTTCGGAACCGAAGTCGGAACCGAAGGTGTAATAACTATCGGGAGTTCCGACTTATCGGAGTCGGAGTCGAAGCTCCGTAACATCCCTGGTATGTACATAAGTACAACCCTATAAAAGTAAATAAATACGTCACACAGAGACGTTGCTAAGAAAACGATCTGTTATCAGCTGGTAGCCAGAAATGGGCATAATGTAGTCTAATTAATGATTAACGATAACAAAATGTAGTCGTAATTTTAATTTGTTGCTCTGTAATCATAATTAAATCCATTCAAAACATTAAGAAGTCATAAATGTGTACGCAATTGAGGATTCCGTAGTGTTTACAACATAGATGAGCAAAATGCAGTCATATTAATGATGAGAAACTCCAAATGTAATCGTTTTTCGTTAATCTGGTTACATTTTGCCCGTCTATGCTGGTAGCTAGGTAAAAAGACATTAAAATTGATTCCTAATTAATAAATCTTTTATTTAAAGTACAACGTGCTTTAACAGGATTTAGTTATACTCAGAACTAGTGTATTTGCAAACAAAATTTTATCCCTTATTTTAATCTCTTGGAAGTGGAATGTCAAAAATCCTCTCTTAGTGGGTGCCTACGTTATAAAAAGAACCTAAGGTAAAAATGTTATGTTTTAGCTTAAGAGGTTAAGGCTCAACTATGATATGTCAGTCATAACAAGTTTTTATGTAAGTAATTGTAGATGACATATACTCTTATAATGACATATGGAACAAAGAATTAGAACTAACTCATTATCCTTGTCTAAAAAGCGAGGAATTACATGTGCGTTCGCCTAGGGTTGGACATTTCTAAATAACCGAGCGTGTTTAAATATGTCCTTGACAGCTCTTTATGATAGTGCAGCAGACTTGCTGACAAGGGATCGTCTGGCAAATGATAACAACCTCTGATAATATTCAACGACCACAACCTTTCTGTCACAACTAAAATACATCGTTTTTCGAGTGTAGACATGCGCAAAATAAATGTTTTAACAGATAAATGAGTTAATAAATCAACTCAGTATATAGATTTATATAAATCTTTAATCCGGTATTATCAGCAATGAGAAATTAACCTGAAATTTAAGCAATTAAGGTTGTTTTTTGAAATCCAGCTTTACTACTTGAATACATCTTTTTTGCCCCATCAAATTCTGTTATAGTCGTTTCAATCTAAATCACTCTAATTATTGAATGTGTCGCTCACAATGCGCGTCAGTCTAAGGAATATCTTAGAATATTCGCTGTGACCTCAACGTTGGGGGTCATATACAGGGGTGTCATCTCCGCAACAACACTTACACTAGGTATCCTGAACAATGTGCGACAGTCTTTCACGCCAGATCAATCAAATCCAGTGACGTGCATAGGATATTTGAACAGGGTAGGCAAACCTCGCGTAATTAATTTGCATATTATACTATGATAGTAAATGAATGAATATAGAATAGATATGAATATTAATGGTTCCTTTTTTTGTTTAACTTTAAGCAATTCATTCCAGATTTATTTATCGTAAGGGCATGCAAAGCTTTCATGCATCTATAGAATGAACGCTACTGATCAAATCTATTGTATAAAACCCAGGTTAGGCCCTGCATGCTATACTGTTGGCATCTCTGGGACGGTTCTGCACAGTACATACTTCACGCCCTCGATAAGTTGCAGCGGAGGGTTGTCCGCATTGTAAATCATCCTGACGCTACTAAGCTTGAACCGCTTCAGTTACGTAGAGATATTGCCACAATTAGCGTTTTCTTCAGTCTATAGCACGGTGTATATCACCAAAAAATGTCGCTTAAACCAAATAGCCTTTCACCCCTTGATATATTAAGAATAATTAAATTACACTATAATTTGAGGCATACAAAGTATTCCTTCGATACCTAGACATAACTTATACAGTTGCGTATAGTATTATGTATTTAAAAATATGAACTTTGTTTTTAGTGCTTTTCTAACTGAAAATTTGTTTACCCTGTCCACATACCTTATGCCCGCCACTGAACTTATGTATTATATATAACTTTTTTTAAATAGAATCAATTAAATTACGATGTATATCGCCACATGTACGTTGCATCTTATCATCCAGCACAAAATTCACGAAGTGTTTCGTTTGTTGTGACCAAACACCATTTGTATCCGAACACCGGAGGGTTATATGTTTAATTCATCGAACACTTTTTCCACGACTTTGAGTGTTTCCTTACTATGGAAATACACCTCATAACCTTTGAAAAACAAATTCACCTTGTTGAGTGCTAGCTTACCTTTATTTATTTATTTTTTATTTTATACCACAAGGTCAGAAACAGGGTGACAGGCTCGTCAATCGAAATACCGGCATAGAATGGCCTGTCTTATAGTTAGGAATGCCGCATGGTGGTATTTTTCATTATTGCAACAATTTAATACATTGCTAATACTCAACGGTTAATACTGGCGTTAAAAGCTTTAAAAGTAGCTGTCAATAATTCGTTGATTACATTGTCAAGAGCAAGACACATTTAAAGCGCTCAAACTATCAATTCTCCACAAACGTATATATTAGGTCCTTACATATGAAATTGGCGTTTTGTATGGGAGGAACAAAAAGTCGAATATTTTTTTATATAATATATTTAATTAATCAAAGTATGAACCATTATTTTCTACTCACTTTTGCCATCTCATAGGTAGTTCATTGATCCCTTTACTAAAAAAACCAGTCGGACGGGAATCAATAAAATCTTTGAAGGCGATTTGGACTGCCCCATCGGACTTGAATTTTTTCCCTTGCAAGAATTTATCCAAATTTCGAAAAAAATGGTAATCTGTTGGAGCAAGGTCCGGGGAGTACGGAGGATGTCTTAGACTTTCCAATTGAAGCTCTTCTAATTTAGTAGCCGTCTGTTGCGCAGTGTGTGGTCTAGCGTTGTCGTGAAGCAGCAGTGGCGTGGAGCGATTGACCAGCCTAGGTTGTTTAGCCGCTAGCTTTTCCATCATGGTTTGCAATTGCTGACAATAGACATCAGCCGTAATAGTCTGGCCAGATTTGAGAAAACTGTAATGAACAATACCGGCACTAATCCACCAAACGCTTACAAGTAACTTTTTTGGGGTTAATTTTCGCTTGGGGCAGGATTTGGCTGGCTGGCCAGGATCCAACCATTGCGCTGAGCGCTTCCGATTATCGTAAAGAGCCCATTTTTCATCACAGGTAATGATTCGGTTTAAAATACCTTCATTATTGTGCCGGTTTAGTAATGTAACGCAGCAGTCGACGCGCGTTTGCCGGTTTGCTTCAGTCAATTCGTGAGGTACCCACCTTTCAAGCTTTTTAATCTTCCCAATTTGCTTCAAGTGAATTAAAACAGTTTTATCACTTACATCGCAGCCTGCAGCTAACTCGGATGTGGTTTGCGATGGATCCGCTTCCACAATAGCCTTCAACTCTTCATTATCAACTTGAGTCTCAGGCCGTCCACGGGGCTTGTTCTGCAGGTCGAAATTTCCAGAACGAAAACGTTGGAACCAAAAACGAACTGTGTTTTCTTTTGCAAAACGACCGCCATACACATCATTCACCCTTCGAGTTGTTTCCGCAGCACTAGTGCCACGGCGGAACTCGTACTCGTAAATAATGCGATATTTTAAGTTTTCCATTTTGTAAAATGAGTGACGCAAACAGAAAAAAACAGAAGAAAAAACAAATAAATGACGATCATCGAAGCACAAATACATGAGTCTATAGCTGTACAAATTTGAATTTGAAATTCCTTACCAAAGAGGAGAAATTTGTGATTAAAGTGGCCAGTACGAAAAACGCCAATTTCATATGTAAGGACCTAATATGTTGTCGGCGCAATAAAATTTATCGTTGTTATTTGTAAGAAATTTATAACAGATGACGCTAGCATTCACTGTGGTTAAATTATTAATTACAATTTTGACCTTATATGTTTAAGTAATGAAGGATAAGCTGATAACAGAGATGGGCAAAATGTAATCTGATTAATGATGAACGATTACAAAATGTAGTTGTAATTTAATTTTCTTGCTCTGTAAACATGATTAAATCCATTTAAAACATTAAGAAATGATAAATGTGTAAACAATCTGGGATTTTGTAGTGTTTAAAACATAAATGAGCAAAATGCAGTCATATTAATGGTAAAAAACGTAAAATGTAATCGTTAATCATTTTTTTTATCTGATTACATTCTGACCATCTATGGCTGATAATAACCAACCACGCAAAGTGCTAGATAGATAGATTTTTGAAGCCAGCTCCTACAACGAGCTTTGCTCGCTTATTCCGTGGTTCCGATCCTGTATGTTTTAAAAACTCAATGGCATTTACTAATTCAATGGCACTGACAAGATACAATTTCAATAGTAACATAGTAATTAAACAGTTTTTTACGTTTATTTCATATTTAACATGATTTTACACATTTAAATGTAGAGCCAAAATAACAGTAATTTTTTTCACATATAATTACAATTATTTTAATTAATTTTAGCGGACTAGAAGTAAAATAGGGTCCGGTGCATAATGAGTATTAGTCAATTTTGGATCTGCTAACATTTATTTTGATGTGTCCGAAACTGATTCCTAATCTTTTATATACAGTCCGATCAAATTATCCATAACATTTTATGGATAACACTCATTGACCTAGAACATACTAAGCTTCCGCTAATACTAACTCTTAAACAAAGATACACTGACTTATATACGGGTACATACAGCACGTTATAAAAATCCTGTCCTACCCGAAAGGGACATATTGGTTACGCGATAACATTACCAAAAGACATTAAAAAAGTATATTATTCGTGGAAATTAAACTATATTTATATATCAGAACCTCTCGATAAACTATTCTGCTCATCACAAAAATATTTGCCGGTACTGAATTCAGGGCTCTCAGCGTCATAGGTATGCTCATTACAAATTACGCCATCAAGCCATCAACCATCATCAATATAGCTGGAAGTTTTAAATAATCCCACAATTTTTATAACCACTTTACCAAGTAATAAGCTTTGTTAAGCATCAGTGCTTTATACGCACGTTTCTTAATATTCCAATTATGATGTATTTTCTTTTATATCATCCGCACCGCCTACATAAGATTCTTTGAAATCATTAACTGTAGCTAGAGAAGAACATTATTTATGGATAATAATCTTTGATCAAGAGATAACTAGTTATGTTATCCTAAATAATTGTATGAAGGATTAATTAGTAGAGAAATAAACGGACGAACTGCCCAGTTGGCTTTGTAGAGGTGGGTGCCTATAAATATCAAGGAAAACTGAATCACATTCGAGATACGTGGAATTTATGAGACAAATAACATTTTTATGACGACTATCATCTAAGGCATAGATGTACAAAATGTAATCAGATTAATGAAAAACGATTACATTTTGCGTTTTACATCATTAATATGACTGCATTTTGCTCATCTATGTTTTAAACACTACGGAATCCTCAATTGCATACACATTTATGGCTCTTTAATGTTTTGAAGGGATTTAATCATGATTACAAAGCAACAAAATTAAAATTACGACTACATTTGTAATCGTTAATCATTAATCAGATTACATTTTGCTCATCTCTGATGTAAGGTCAGCATCAGAATTATTACATACTTTAGTAAAATAGAGTTACCATAATATTTTAATATTATACTACGGCTTGTTTCGGGATCGTGCTTAAATAAAAAAGCCATCACAATTGCATCATTTAATTGGTCACTTACACGTTATTTAAAATAACACTGATACAACAAAACAACAGCTCTTTGACTAGAATAACAATTCGTTTAATATGTTTTAAACATTTATAATACAACAACGACATTAAATATGAATTATTTCTCTTCTACGTAACGCTAAAACAGCTTTGGAATAGAGTAACAGAATTAAATATTAAATTAATAATAATAACATTTTAAATTACACGAAGAATTAACAATTAATTTTATAATTAGTCTACATATGTATGATAATGCGGAATTAAAATGACTACCATCGAAATTGATATAATTGTAATTAAAATGTAGCTGTGGTAGCCCAGTGGATTAGGGTTACCCCAGTGGTTAGAGCGGGAGAGCGCCGCTAGGTTCTGGATCTCCGAGTAATTAATTAGGGGACAAACAGTTCGTTCAGGCACAGTGACAATGAAATAATCAAAAGGCCTGGAAACCGGATGATGAGGACAGGCTACTGGAGCTCCTGAGCGTTCATCGTGTACAATTACGAGTATTTAGGTATTCCGCCGTATTGTTCAAAGCAACCAACTATTTCGTAGCGTTACCGAGTTCGCCGCCGATGATAAGCTTAGTTGATACCGCCGTGTGTACACAGGTGTCGCTGTTAAAGGCCGAGCGTAAAATGGGCCGAGGAAACGGGAAGGATTTTAAGTACCTTTTTTATACTCGTGCCTTGCGCATGAACAAGTGGTATCCCCGCTCGTGCCTCTGGGTTTTTCCAGATTAAGTATAAATGTAAGCACCACATACGCACAGGTGAAGCATCGCAAGAAAACTCGCATGACCTCTAATAGAAATCTCATGTGAAAATAGCCTGAGAACGGCGATCAGTTGCGCTACTGGTCACTAATGTATCTCAGCTCACCCGAAATTGATATAGCGTGACAATATTATTATTTATATATTATTTTAATCTAGAAATAACGAACTGATATTTTTGTTAATAACCAATACCGACCCTTTGTTGGTGTTATTTTAGTTACGAACCGATAATAATTGAATATTATTCCCGCGTCTATCTTTGAGTTATTTTACAAATCAAAGGTAAGCCTGTTATTGTAGAATAGTAAGAGCAATATAATCTCTTGCTAATATTTTCAGTATTCAGTTATACTTTGTATCACAGCGGCATTGAAAACAAAGACAGAAAAATAAATATTTCGATGTATATTTAAACTAAATCTCTTTAAATAAATATTGTATTTGAAAATTTTGATAAAATTACAGTATTTTTATTTTCATTCTTAATATTATATCGCTGTTAAAGGGAAGTCATTGAAATTGTATGTATAAATAGCTATTTATTATTATAATAGCTTATTTATACAGCACCATATTCTGTTAGACACAGTTCACAGTCCGAGTCTATTAAAAAACTTAAATATCGCTCAATGACTAAGGAATCGTCTCTTATAGGATTGTATGTATATAATATGATGTGTAAGTGTCCCGATAACGGCGATCAGCTGCACTACTGGTCTCCTTGGTATAAAGGTATACTAGCGCAAAGTGCACTATTACATACTATTATTACTATTAAAGGTATACAGTCACTATTGTATCTCTGGTTACCCCGAAAGGGATATAGCATGAGGACATATTATTATTATTTTATTATTATATCTATTTTATACTAACTTCATATAAAGGATTGTATTTGTCTTAATGCGGCGCTTTCATCATTACAATATTTACTATGCAATAAATAAATATTACAATTATTAATTATAATTAATAAATATTATCAATTAATGTGAAATATGTAGTACGTTTACTCTGGGTAAGTATATTCCAGAATCTTAAGCTATCAAGATACATATCTGTATTTTTATGTCAATATAATTCTCTATTCCAAAGCTACTTAACAAAAATGCACAAATTAAACGCAGTCCGTTTCTACAAAACGTGTAATACTAATTTAATTTAAAGAAAGCTAGCATTCTGAAAGACCTCTAAATAATCTGGTAAATTATTAAAAAAAAAAACAATTTCATAAAAAGATCTAATACACCTGTTTATTTATATTCTCAGAAATTTTGTTCATTATGATATATCTAACATTAAATATTGTTTGTTATGTAGTGCCCAGGGCAGAGGTTATATTAGTTTATATTTATAATTATTTGCTCTTTATTAGTGAAAAATTAGAAAAATATTGGAAATGGCTGAAGTCTCACACTCCTGGTAAAGTTTTCTTGATAATGCGTAAATATATATTTGCTCAAAATGATTTTCTTCTATCTCCGAATCGGATTTTACAATAAAGAATTTATTTGTATGAACATACAAATAAAAAATATTTTCTAAAACTGAATTCAAAAACAATAGGTGAATAGTAAAATTAACGAAAACCTAATTATAATTTTGTGTTAAAGCGTTTAGATTAAATAAATTGCATCGGGCAGTAGACATGAGGGAGTCTGCTGCCCGGATGAGAGGGAGGCACTGCACTGAGTCCGGCGCACCGCCTGGGAGAGAGGTTTTGGAGAGGTGGGCATTGCTCCTACCCCTCCCAGAGAGGTAGCCTCAACAATGCTTCTTGTTCCCTGGGCATCTGGATGAAATTGGTTTCCAAGGCCCGGGTGGAGCAATCGAAGGGACACCCCGGGGGTTTTTAGTCAATAGGAGTCTGACACACCGGGGTCGCTGCCCTCACAGTGTCCCTGATGGCCCTATGCGGGATTTTCCCCCGGGATATAAAAAAAAGATAAACAGCATATAAACGATTTTGTAACATATTTCTGAATTTGTTAAAATAATGTTATTTGTTGATAATAAATTAATTTAACAAAAAATATTTCTTAGGTTGGTCAAAGTTGGACGGCTGCGAGGCGAAAAAGCTTTTTCTATAAATAACACATATTTCTTAAATTATTAGACTAGTTCCGTGCAAATTCAACATTTACAAATAATTTGTGAAATTAGTTTTTATTTAATAAATATAGGATTTTTCGCTATATTTATTTAATTGATGTCAAAAATAGTCATTCGCGGGAAGATACAGTATGCAAAAAACGCTTTATCTCTATATGTAGATTCGTTTGAATTCATTAATACAAGATATATATGTAGATTGGATGTCTGAGTTACCTTAATGGCAAAAGGGATAATATAATAGAAAAACATTTATAAATATATTTGATTGAGTAGTATTTAAGACCCTATATACTAACGATTTCATTCCCGCGAATGTTGAATATATAATTCGTATTCTAATATAATATAATTAATACATAGAACTAACATTGTATTAACATTTTTCGAATCAACAATTCTTAAAATAAAGAAGTTAACAAAAGTCTCAATAACTTTAAACCTATGGAATATATCATGGAAATCTTTACAATATACTAAAGTAATACTTCAGTAGGTAAAGTTAACGATATGGAATAACCCTGTAGGAGAAATTGTAGCGCCTACGTTAGAGTAAATATTTTACTACGTTTGGTCGCTGTTCAACAGGAAAGGTCGAGTAGAAATAGATATACAAAGCTAGTAAAAAATAACAAATATTTATAAACACTAAAGCTGACTCGACATTGAATCGCACATTATTGTCTTTACACATATATCGGCAACTACACTAAGCTTAATACCCGTTTTATAAAGCGTCATTATGTTCTTGTTGTTTGTTTTGAGGCCAGGAGAGAAGGTGCTGGTCGTCCGCAGGGTTGTCGATGTGAATACTCTCTGTTAAGGTCGACGAGTAGTTTATACCACCGAGCAAGGCACCACTGGAGCGAGACTGCTGGCGACAGAGCGGCCGACGAGTCGGCGATTCGCTTTCGTCTGACATTGCACGTGTCACAGTTATGCGTGGGGATTGCCGTCGGCGTCGATCTCTCGTTCCACTGTCTTCTAGACCGAACGCTCGGCCAAGAACTATGTGAGGTGGTGCACGAACCAAAGGTATAGCAGATGTACGAGGCCGCGGATGTTCATCCTCTTGAGAATCCTGTAACATGTTACACGATGCTGCTCGTTGCGCTGGACGTTCAGACCCTCGAGAGCCCATTGCTGCGGCATCGGATAGTCGCCTTGTGGTTGGGGGCCTTATACAACCAGAGCCAGCTGAAAGTGATGGTCTTCGCGATCCACAAGCGCTTGGCGTTCGTGCCTGTATTTCCTGAGTAACTTCACTTTTTGTCAAACGCTTTCTTCTGTAATTCCGAAGGGAATCCCGAAATGCTCTGCTTCGGATGCCGTACAAAACGCCATTTACTGGAGGTGCAGCGGCTAAAAGAGCAGCAGAAAGAGCCGCCAATGTTTGAGGTGGAACAGACACAGCTGGCCATATCAAAATACAATAGTATGGAAAATATAAAATAGCTAAAGAGCCGAGCGGTTGGAGTACTGCCGATAGAGCTCGTCGACGGGGTGTCGGCGGAGGTGAGAATGGATTTCTCTGATGAGTGACAGTAACTTGTGCAGACAAGGTAACTTCGTAAATCGCGGCAGCGATTCTGTGCCGATGATAGCGGGCTATTCGAAGGATCTTCAAGCTGCAAACCATGACCAAGACAGTGGGTATTAACAGTGTTATAAAGGCATACAGTACACAGAATCCCAAAGCTGAAGGTCCAGCACCGCAATCTGGCGCACAGCCTCCAATGCCAGTTCTATAGGCTAAAGGGGGATGTGCTGCTGCGAGAGGAGCTAGCAGAGCTGCTGTTGCTAACCAACCACCTGCCACACATATCATTACCTGGAAATAAGTAAACGCAGATAAAGACCCACCACCACCGAAGAAATGACATAACACAAAAATTGTAGGAATAATGTTATTTAAGTTTTTTACATAAGTAAAACAGAATTTCGCCTTAAAGCGTTTAACAAATAGACAATAAACAAGCAATTGTTTTAAGCAAATAAGAAATATACTGAAAAATATTAGTAAAAGAAATTGTGTTAAATCTAAAAAAATAAAAGAAAATGTGAAAGAGAAACAAACATTTAAGTAAAAAAAAATGTATTAAAGATTGTGCAAAAGAACAATGATGACTAAATAATAAAATCAGAGAATAATAGCCAGGAAATAATAATAATTTGTGTTAATAATAGCTAATGTAAAAATTTAGAACCGCTGTTAAGAAGATATACAAAAACCGGAGTCTTGACCATGAACATAACCCATATATTAGGTCCTTACATATGAAATTGGCGTTTTTCGTACTGGCCACTTTAATCACAAATTTCTCCTCTTTGGTAAGGAATTCCAAATTCAAATTTGTACAGCTATAGACTCATGTATTTGTGCTTCGATGATCGTCATTCATTTGTTTTTTTCTTCTGTTTTTTTCTGTTTGCGTCACTCATTTTACAAAATGGAAAACTTAAAATATCGCATTATTTACGAGTACGAGTTCCGCCGTGGCACTAGTGCTGCGGAAACAACTCGAAGGGTGTATGATGTGTATGGCGGTCGTGTTGCAAAAGAAAACACAGTTCGTTTTTGGTTCCAACGTTTTCGTTCTGGAAATTTCGACCTGCAGAACAAGCCCTGTGGACGGCCTGAGACTCAAGTTGATAATGAAGAGTTGAAGGCTATTGTGGAAGCGGATCCATCGCAAACCACGTCCGAGTTAGCTGCAGGCTGCGATGTTAGTGATAAAACTGTTTTAATTCACTTGAAGCATATTGGGAAGATTAAAACGCGCGTCGACTGCTGCGTTACATTACTAAACCGGCACAATAATGAAGGTATTTTAAACCGAATCATTACCTGTGATGAAAAATGGGTTCTTTACGATAATCGGAAGCGCTCAGCGCAATGGTTGGATCCTGGCCAGCCAGCCAAATCCTGCCCCAAGCGAAAATTAACCCCAAAAAAGTTACTTGTAAGCGTTTGATGGACTAGTGCCGGTATTATTCATTATAGTTTTCTCAAATCTGGCCAGACTATTACGGCTGATGTCTATTGTCAGCAATTGCAAACCATGATGGAAAAGCTAGCGGCTAAACAACCTAGGCTGGTCAATCGCTCCACGCCACTGCTGCTTCACGACAACGCTAGACCACACACTGCGCAACAGACGGCTACTAAATTAGAAGAGCTTCAATTGGAAAGTCTAAGACATCCTCCGTACTCCCCGGACCTTGCTCCAACAGATTACCATTTTTTTCGAAATTTGGATAACTTCTTGCAAGGGAAAAAATTCAACTCCGATGGGGCAGTCCAAATCGCCTTCAAAGATTTTATTGATTCCCGTCCGACTGGTTTTTTTAGTAAAGGGATCAATGAACTACCTATGAGATGGCAAAAGTGCATAGAAAGTAATGGTTCATACTTTGATTAATTAAATATATTATATTAAAAAATATTCGACTTTTTGTTCCTCCCATACCAAACGCCAATTTCATATGTAAGGACCTAATATAATTAAAAACTTTGCAAGTACCTTTCTCGCAGAAACAATGGCAGCGTAATGCAAGGGTGCAGCTATGGCTGCCGCTCGGTCAGCATGCAGTCCACATACAGTCCACAACTGCAAAGGGTGCAACGCGTGAAGTAATGCACCACACGCGCATGCCCCGCTCCCACCGCACAACGCCGCTCCGCTAGCCAAGGCGCCCACGGCTCCGAGGTGCACAAGTAACACTAGCGATGCTGTTGCAGGCTGAAAAGAGGACATTACATTGTATATACGTATATTATTTTTTGGGAGTCGAAGCTGCTCGCGTCCGTAGGCTTTACCCTAGTTTCCCTACACGTGACTCATGGGTGGTGCTAAACGAGCAGCAGCGAGGTGGTAGGGCGTCGGTGCCCGTCTGGATCGCGACCACAGTACATGGGTGTAAAGCCCGTCATAGTGACCAGTTTTGGCTTGTCGCGTTTCGGGATCAGCTTGTGTATATCCAGTAGCTCATATACCTAGAGACCTTCAGTCGTGGTATATGTGGGCCAACATGGCGATGTAGACTATCAATGGATTTTCATCCTTTGATAGTCGCTTTCGTTTTTGGACTACACTGTACTTACCATCAGGTACTCTGCAGTCACTATGTCGAGCCAGTGTAAAAAAAAAAAATATTAGAGATGTGCCGACTATGTCTGGCCCACTAGTCGATTAGTCAGTTAAAAGAGGCCGAACGTGTCGGAACATGATTTGTTTCCTTGTTTTCTTTTTGAACGGGTATGAGGGCTGTCTTTGTACAACTGTTACAGTTAGCACCGTATGATGAGTGAAATTATAATGAAAATGAAATTATTATTATTATAGCAACCAAGTTTTTTTAATGTTATTCCTCTTATATGTTAAGATTAGATGATGATTTCCTAGCCGGATTCGGCCACGGCGACTGTTTCAACGCCGATTAAGAAAATCGAGGTCCAGTTTTCGGAAACAGTCAATTGCGCAGGATATATTTAAGTGCATAACTGGACGCGCAGCCAGAAAAGCACTCTCTCGTCCGAGCTCCCTCAGGCCCGATGGAAAGGAGAACCAGTACGATCGGGAGGCAGCAGGATGCAGGTTTGGTCGAGTTTTCCCTTCTCTGAACACCTGGTTGAATTGCGGTGTTAAAGAGATACCTTAGTCGCTTTTTACGACACCTCAGCAATAAGAGGGGGGTGCTATTCTATTCTGCCGGCAGCCACCACGGCACAAAGATTAGATAATTATATAACAATCGACAAACTTTAATAAATAGTATTGAAACAGTATAACTCTAATGTAACAGCACTACCCTAGCAGTCCGCCATAAAACTCCACTGTGTGTTTAATTCTACATTATACACATTTAACCGAGAATTACATGCAAAGGAAGAAGACGGAGAGTCGGAGGTTTTTGTCGACTAGTTGCCGTCTAGTTACCGACACGCCAGTGGCCGAACAACCTGCTTTATCAACCAATCGGAATATCACTAATTATTATGTTGTTTGTACATATATATTTATAAGTGATTACATTGAGAAGATATTTAAAAAAAATCTAAGTGCTTTCGACTATTTTAACTGACTTCTATTCTAACTTATTTCAACATAACTTTAATGTTATGTTTATTCCATTTGTCTGTTTATTGAGCAATAGAGGATGGGATTATTATAACTAAAACGCTTTTAATTGCATTTCATAGAACTTTCATTCTGTAAATGATCACAGATTATTTTTAGAAATTTGAGCTTCCTAAAGGTAATAGAAATTCTAGATATACTGAGTCGCGTGAAATACTCAGTTCTTATAAATAAGTTCTAAGCAAAACTTATAATTTATTAACTACTAATAGTAACTGAATAGTGTACGAGTTAAATAAGCAATGAGCGAACCCGACAGCATATACATAGATACATTATAAAGGTTGAACAAACAGAAATAGAAGCGAGTAACGTAGCTATACATAATATATATGTATACGCCTTTAGGGTGCGAATTCAATTTTAATGAAGTACAAAGAACCTTGTACTCAAACGCCATTCTACCACGTTGATATTATTTGCTAGTTTACTTGGCATTATGTTAAAAATAAAAAAAAAATTTAATACTCATTAAATATAAAAATATATTTATTATTTGTAACAGCAAACTCAAATTTCCAAAGTGAAAACAGTCTTATGTAAACTTTAAATTTATTTATATTCTCAGGAATATTTTGGTCGAGGATACTTTTTAGAGAAAAAATACTGGGATCAAATCGGAGCCGAAGATACAGTTTGGCCTCTTTGTAGTACTCGCCTTCATACATTAAGGAAGGATAGGAAGGTCAAATAAAATGTTTATTTTTCTGAATTATAAATTGTTTTACTTACACAAAATATTTAAATTATTTTTCCGTGTATATGCTATAAATCCATGTTTAGGTCTATTCAATTGCGGTATTTCAAAAGAACAAACGGACATAAAGCCCCAGGTAAAAGCAATATTGTTATAGATTAAAAATAAACTTTATCCCTGAGGGTGCGTTACGCAAAATAATCAAATTGATGGAAAATAATAACGAGAAATAATCAACTTCCTAACAAGAAGTATCGGTTTTATTTGACACGTAAACAAAATCTCTTGAATTGTTTGTTCTCGTTGATTGATTTTCGATTAAAACAATAGATTGGTTTCACATTTTATTTGGCTTGTTGTCTTTCATTTATTTTTATATCTCACTGTCTATTGTGCTGATATAACTAAACGTATATTTACAGTGCTAATGGTCATGTTGGGCATGGAATCAACTCCAAAATTGATAAAATATTATTTTATGAATCCGTAAAGAAATATATTTATTTAATATGGTTTTACATGTTGGTGTTTAAAGTAAGGCACTTAACCATAAATAGCATTGTTTGTCAGTATGCCACGGGTACCTGTGTGTGTATGTAGCCTTAATAGTCTTAGACATATAAACTCTATTTTAAATTTGCTTACACTATGCTCAGAAAATAGGTTCGTCTTTGAAAAAATGAGTATATAATAGGAGCTTGAGTCTAACGTAAATATTCACGGAATTAAGTCCAAGTTGATAAAATTACTGACTTGTATATACTTTAAAATTAATAATATATTTTATATATGATTGAGTAAAGTGTGACCAAAGTAGTATCTATACATATTATTATTAGAAATCTGTAATTATTTTGTATATTGAACACTCTGATTTGTAGAGAATATATTCATAGCAATGTTTCTATTTTGAACCACCCTACGAATATAACAAGCGCAAACACCATTAATGAATAATATAGATTCTAATCACAGCGTTACTTCATAATCTCTATGGAATATTAAATTGCATTCACTTAAATCAACTATATTTAATGAATTATTAAGCAGCAATCATCAACCGTAGGCGTCCGGATGTAGCGGTAAAGTAGGTTTCCTTCAGTTACTCTTGCTCGCCCGGCAGGTACATCCGGCCGTGAAGTTAGCAACAAGTGGGAATAAAAGGGACCACTTACCGCCCTTTTGTGCTTTTAGTTATACAAACCTGGCCTCGGTCTAAAATAACCTCATCTTGAAGGAATACTAAAGTACAGCATTATCTGAACTCGGAACTGTTTTAAAATATTTACGGAACTAAGTTTTCATTGATGATCATAAAATAAAAGAACCTAACGTAGAACTTATAACTATAAAAAATTCGTAATAAAAGTTATAATAACCGAAGATATATAAAGATTTTTCGATATTCTTTAATATATTTCATATTTTTCGGTATTATTTATACAGTATGATAAGCCAACAGTTACTGTTGTACAATTTTTGTGCAATCAACAATGTTTGGTTGCATTTTCCTTTTTCAAAATTATCTTCTTTATTTTATTAAACTTAACAACCAACCAATGGGGAATTTTTAAATTATCGAAAAGGAGAATAAATTCTATTTTTGGTTTTCATCTTTACAATTATATATAATCTTTGTTTACAATAGATTTACATCCTTTGTTGAATTCTATAATCTGTCTAAGTTTGTCATGGCTGAAATTGTCACGTAGCATGTAAAATAATTTAATATCTCGTTCAATTCCATAAAAGCTGTGGAATATTCATTATGAAAAAAATATACAGTACTTTAAATTAAATGAGACGGTCGAAATAATATCTAAATCGTCTGTTCCATTCAAAATTGTAAGTTATTTCATATTTTGATTGTCTTGGAAATATATCACACAAGTTGTAAAGGTTATATCACTCGATTTTATTACTGCTGCGGTGCTCTTTCAATCAATTTTACTTTATATATTAATGCTATTAATCGATGATTATTGCTTAATAGACATTCACAAAACATACCTTCTGTGATAAAATACTTTACACGTGTGCTGACCGGACTTATTTTTTCAAAGTTTTGTTTTAGCTTCGTAGACTTGTGAGATTCATGTGTTATTATTTTATCTTTTAGTTTAAGTGTTTTAAATACGTTATATGTTTTTAAAATTTGTGGAAAGAAAGTGCATGGCTATCGTAGTGAGCAAATTTCTAGCTAAAACTCAACACATATTTTCGAACAGCCATCTTATTCCCCTGATACGGCGCCGACCGACTTTTTTCTTTTTCAAAAACTTAATTTACTACTTCGAGGAGCCCATTTTAGACGTTAGATGAAATTAAAAAAAAATCCCAGGAAGTACTGAAATGCATTCCGAAAATTCATTTCTAAGACGTTTTGTTATTCGTTGGTATAAGTATATAATTTTGAAAGGGGTCTATTTCGAAGTTGATATAATAAATTTAAATGACTAATAGATATTTTGTGTTACATTAACCGATTCCAGGTACTTCCTTGATGTATAACAAAGAGATGTCAAATATATGATATTATGTCTAAGCTTAATTTGTTTATTATAAAGATTCCATTAAATATGATTTTAATATATTCACAGCAACGGTTTTGTGGATATAATGCTAGTTCACATAAAAATCAAAGATGTGTTGTATATTCACGTGCTGTTCGTGGATGATAGATCTTGTTCAAAGGTAAATATATTTTTATAATAACCATCATGTTACTAGCTCGAAATAGTAACTACAATGCACCTGATGATAATTAAAGTGTAGCCAAGAACGGTAGCGATCGCCATGGGACGAGAATTCATTGTCAGTGACTGACCTCATGACGGCCCATATATACCACAGCTGAAGATCTCTAGGCATGTGCATAACTAGATGTAAACAAGCTAATCCCGAAAGGCGACAGACTGAAGCGAGTCATTATGACGGTCTTTGTACTTGTGTACTGTGGTGACAATTTGGTTTAACACGTTCCTGCCGGCGGCTGAATTTGCTGTCTTCGGCATCTGATGACTCTGTGAAATCAAATTTGTCTCATCGGGCGGCGCCGCTTGCACGTAACCGCATATCTCCTCATTATTGTGCTTCTGTCGACAATGCCTGCGTTCATTTGCAAACTTTTTTCTTTTTATTAGCAAAAAATACAAATAAAATTGATTTCTTTCATTGTACCATTAATGTTACACGCCGCCTGATGGGACAATTGTGTATGTACCATAAACGGTACACGCCAACCAATGAAAAAGTCCTCAATGAACCGTTAAAGATACATGCCGGCAGGAAGGTGTTAAAGATTGGTCGAACACATACTATGGTATACAGACACACAGTATAATTAAGAAGTTGATAACTCATTGAAAACCGTGCAATAACAACCAGAGGTGTGCAAACTGTGATTTTGGCCAAGTAACTGTTAATCGGTTGAAAGAGGGTGACAAGCCGACAACGGTCTCTAGTATATTCGGCAATTTTTGTGGCACTCTCTTTACAGCTATTCGCAAGCGCCGCCTACATACGTGTTGGAACATGTTTTGTTTATTTCGCACAACGTCTTGAACTTTGCTTTTGCATGGGTCAGAGCGGTATTTTTGAACAATAAAAATTATCACCCTGTTATATGAGATGTAAAAAATTGTTGTGAAATAAAGATTTGTATTAATATCTAATATCAGAAACCGTAATATATAACCTTATTAACTTATTCTCTACTTTTATTCTAAGAAGTGTAAGAAAGTACTAACGACATTTATTGTCGAGTATTGTAAGTCATTAGTACTAATTGATTTTATATTTATTTGTTGTAATTATTTATATAAAAACAATGTAGTGTCGAAGTAGTATTTATAAATCTATTATTATTATAAATCTTTCAATATTTTTATAGATTATGGACGTTCACAATGTCTTGTTGCATCTGCTCGGCTATATGCTGCGTTTGCACGACCGCTTCGATGGCAGGCATTGCTTTGGGTTACAACTATTCACTTGCCGAATACATTGATCTAAAAGGTAAGACGCAGATTTTTTTTATAACTAAAATATATTTCAGTCTGCATTCTTATGATTTGTACAAATATAAGTTATAACTACTAATTCCTAAAAAATAATTAATTATTTACAAATTATCTTTATATTGATTAAGGGTTAATGACAGTGTTTATAGCGTTCTCTCTGCCATTCCACTGCCGTAAATACAGAGTGGATACTACATACAAGCAGAGATGGGCAAAATGTAATCTGACTAATGATTAACGATTACAAAATGTAGTCGTAATTTTAATTTTTTTTTTCTCTGTAATCATGATTAAATCCATTTAAAACATTAAGAAATCATAAATGTGTATACAATCTGGGATATTGTAGTGTTTAAAACATAGATGAGCAAAATGCAGTCATATTAATGGTAAAAAACGTAAAATGTAATTGTTAATCATTTTCGTTAATCTGATTACATTTTGCCCACCTATGCATACAAGTCATTTGCGCATCGGTAGTGGAAAAAGAGTAATAATGATTATGAGTGAGATATTTCGTCGGTCGACCATTTTATGTACATAGCTCGGAAATGATAATATCTTTTACATTTATTTTATGACGATTTTGTGTAAGTTAAGGATTGATTAAATATTCACAACTTTGGCCGCTATTGGATTTCTATTCAACGGAAATAGCTATTTAATTGTTTTAACCCTTAACTTGGCAGAATGTTCTTTCTTTCAATATCAAAATTATATTCATACAGTTTAACCCTTATGTTCCAAGGATGTCAAGAAAATACTAAATATGCGTTCGAAAAATAAGAAATTGTAATACCTAAACATTCATATAAGAATATTAAGTTGGCACTAAAAAATAATGCCCCTATCTTTTTCTATTCTGATGTATCTCCACAGATACGTTACCCAGAAAAGAATTAAATGATTAAATACGTGAGGCATAGATTGAAAACAAAAGGAAGGTATGATAAAAATGAATATCAGAGGATGCTATAAAATGTCTTAAATGAGTCTAAAATTCATTTAACGTAGTACGAGATTTAAAAATGGTGGAAAAAGAAATATTGGTTTAAATGGACAATACGCAAACAAATGAATACAGGTTTAAAATTATTTATCTTTATTCCAGAAACAAACGTATCAGTTTATATAAAGCGTGGTGTTTTCGACGACGAACTTGCAGATGATATTGATTGGAGACGAAGCGGTCGCATGCCAGTAGCTGGACATATCGGCGAAGACAATTGTGACTACTTTCACTTACTTTTAAAAAAATATATCTACACTCTTGATCTCAATTGCATCCAAATTCTTTTTTTAACCCGTGGAAAACCAGTCATGGGCCGTCGGAGGGCGATGAGGGCCGCCCCCCGGTGTGTCAAACTCGCACCGACTAAAACCCCCGGGGTGTTCCTTCTCCCGTTTGCCGGTGCCAAAGGGCAGGCTGTGCCAGCTTCCTCAGCACCCGGTGACGTCTGGCCTAATGGAAGGCTACTGCACAACTATTATTTTCCTTCGTTGTCTTGAAGCGGTGCGCGGGAACACATCGCGCACCAGTCTCGCCTTGAGAATGTTGGGCGACGCACTCCCTCAAGCGTGCCGCCCAGGTATCATTCCGTTAAGGACGGAAGTACCTGGAGTAGGCTTCCCTCCTGAATTGCATCCAGACCCGTGGTAAGTAAAGTTAAGGTCAACGACCGAACGTGCTTACATAATATCTATTTATTCATCTTTGAATCGGCTCCAGATTTATGTCGTGGACATCCGTAAAACTCCGGGAAGGCGAATGAGGGTTAAGTACGAGAGAAGTTATAACAAGAGGCGTACCAGTTATTATTTTCAACTGTTTCTCAAGCGTAGTTTTGTTATAGTGCTATCGCGGTTATGGCTGTGTGATTTTCATTTATCACTGTTAAATCATGTGATTTTACCTTTTCCCTCATCTCTACTTAGGAAGATTTTTCACTTCTGTTCACGGTGTTCACGTCTGTTCGCGTTGCTATCTGTTCCGAATCGGAGAGTGCAAATCAACGAATGAACACAGTCGCGCGCGTCACAAAGGTTTCACGCCGTGAATTCTCTCTTCAATTATCGCTACAAAACGCACACACCAAAGAGTACTTGATGATAAAATGACATGCTGGGTGTGAACACTTTTCCTTTGACGTACGCATTAAAAATGAAAAAGCAAATATGTTTTATTAAAAAATGAAATGAAATTTAATTATTTCGCCACAAACTAACAAAAACTAGAAATTTAAATGCAGTAACAGAAACAACATATAGAAACAAAGAAAATTACAAAAACATATAAGCATGGCGAAAATGGGACCTTCATCAGTTTAAAGCCACCGAAGAAGTCTGCAACGCTGATTTTCATGAAGGGCCCCGAATAATTAAATTAATAATTGATAATTAACTTTTAATAAATAATTTATATAAATCAAATGATAGTACCAAGCCGTATTCTTCTCTTATCATTAACACATTCCGCATGTACTCGTATAAACATTCCAGAACCGCAACAAATATGAATAGATGGATTTCCTGCAAGAATTGAGCCTGCAAGTCTTCATTGGGTACCATCTTCATTATTGAATTCGGTGGTCAATCCCTAAAAGATCTTGTGCTCCCATGGAATGCTCTTTAAGTAGCAACTCGTAGCCTTAAAACCCAGCGATATGTAACTATTCTAGGCAAGATTTCATTTTTCATTAAAAAAAATTGAACTAATAATTCTCATTTAAAAATAACGTTGGAATTTATATAGTGAGAACGGGACCTTCTGAAGACGCAGAAAGTACATCTTTGAGGTCTAACCGCAAGTTGGACGATTCTATCTTCGAAGCAGACGATCAGAACAAATTCGAAGGCTCACTTATGAGGCTAACAGCTAAACCGCCTTATTCCAGTACCACTACTACAAGCGTTACGAGTGACTTGGAAATGTCTGAGGTTACATATAGCTCCTTAATAGATTTTTACGCAAAAATTGTTAAAAAGATATAATTTTACTAGGAATGTTTAACCTAAAAACCTGTACCTACTGGACCTCTACCCGTAAATCCATATATCATCCATATAACTAGAGACCTTCGGTTGTGGTGTATTTAGCACGGCATGGTGACAGTTACTGTCTATTCCTTAGTTGCCGTCGTTGTTCTTAGACTGAAATGAACTTATCATTAGACGCGATTTCCTGTGCCGAGTTATTTTTTTTTAAGCTGACTCGACTCAGTTATTGCACCATACCTGATGGTAAGCATGATGCAGTCGAAAAACGACAACGACTATCGAAAGGTAAGAAAAAAACCCACCGGTAGTCGCAGCGATCATGCCGGCCTGCATAAATATCTCTTCAAGCTACGCTTAAAGGATCCCATATCATAGTATGGTGGGAACACACTCGCCGGAAGACCATTCCACAGCCCAACGATACGGCAAAAGAAGGAGTTAGAGAACTTTTTAGTCCTAGCCGGGATGTGAGATACCGTATAGCTGTGACACCGCAAACCCGCGCGCGTTGTTCTATTCCGGTAGGGAGAGGGTGGAACAAGGTTAAACAACTTTTCAGAACACTCGCCATGATACAGACGATAGAATACGCTCAGTTATAACTGAGCGTAGAGATATATCTCTATCATCATGCCAATACTCTGTTGAGTTAAGCAGAAGGAATGGAACATCTACTTTCTCGCTTCCTTAACATTCATTTATCCCTTCATAGACTCTCGACGATTCCGCGTACTCAAAATCTTACCTTCTTCAGAAACTTTTTATTTCGATGTTAGTATGTAAATCACGGCCGGCCTCAGCTCTTACTTCACTCACATTTATAAAAAATAAGGACCTTATAGCTATAAAACCTTCCAGCATTATTAGAAAATAGAAATATATCATCACGCTGTATCGCTTTTGGAGTGAGTAGAGATAAATTGGTGGCTGTACCGCGCTTATTTATCGAGCCCAACGTGACATGTAGTGCAGCTGATTGCTGTTTTCAGGGCGTTGATATAATATTTTTGCTAGATGTCAATTGCCATGCAGATTTCCTCACAAGATTTTTTTTTACCGGTGAACATGTGAAGCCTTATTCCGTAGCAGAAAATTATTAAAACTAAGAAGATTTATTAAAATGATCCTCAATTATTTGATTTAAATTAGACTATTTATAATAATATTTATATGTTAGAAAGGAATATTGATCGATTATATTATTCGACAGTTAAATAGATTATGTCTTATTTTTTTTTAATTATTTACTATCAGTAAACAGCACTTACATATATATTACATACGGTACAATTTTACATGTTGTGCCAATTACATAATGATAATATTTAAATACTAACAAAGAAAGGAAAAATAAATTAATAGTCTACTTGTAACTTATGAAATACGTGTGTGTGTGCGTGCGTGGGTTTGTTTGTGTCAATGTGAGTGTATGTATTTGCTGTGTTGTATGTCTTCCTTTAAAAAAATGTTTTTTGTTTACGAAAAATGTTCACAGTCTTTTAATTCAAAATGTGTACTTTACTTCATAAAGCTTCTGCATATGTATACTTACTAGATGTACCGCAATTTAATTTGAAAGTAATAACATTAAAAGGCAATGAATATTCTTTCAGATAATGTCGAAGTACCCTCTGGGATCTATCGATCAGTTGAAAGCCATCCAGAGCCTCATTAACATGAGAAAGTCGGCAGGGGCACGTGAAACTACTATTAAAGGAATAACACCCAAGGTAATATCGTATTGGAGTGCTTTGAAATATTTTATTTTTATCTCAATAAACCAGCATATTATTCGTGACGTAAATACACCATCGCCATTTTGTAACCTTTGCGGCTTAAGTAGACACAGTTCTCGCAGAAAATATTGTTGTGCTTGATCCATATCACATTACTCTAAGCGACCGAATCATAAATGGAAAAATTCGTAGACATAAGCCAGCAGATTAGCAAGTTAAAGTGGTTGTTGGCGGGACACATAGCTCGAAAAGCGGAGCACCGACAAAGCAGAAAGTTCTCGAGCGGAGATCACGTTTTGACCAACCCAGTAAGGTATAGCCGCCTATAAGGAAGACAGACGACCACATGTAGATCGCAGGACGACGCTGCATGCAAATTCCTTCCAAACGGTCCTTTTGGATAACATTAGGAGACGTCCAGGTGTGGGTGACCTGTGTCTGATATAACCCAGTACCTGGAGCTGCTGATAACATTGCTGCTTCGTCGAAATATACTCCATACAAATGTATACCAACCACTAGTTGTGCCTGCTATCTCTACTTTGCCAATACACCACTTTTATTTTTATTATAAAATGGTGAATATAGTGATGATATTCTTGATAAAATTATAGACTATTCTCATGATATTTTCTTGTATTTTATTGTAAGTACATGAGCGAGAATATACTTTAGCTTTTAAATGCAGAAATACGGCCATTAACTCCAACTTAATTTACAAAGAACAAAGATCAAAACTAAGCAAAGATTTTGTAATTATTAAGCTTACTAAAATAAATGGACAAGTAAAAAAAATCTAGTTCGACCTAAGTTTAATAACTAAATTAGGGTGTTTATCGTCTGTTTTTTTTAACTGGTACCTGACAGAAAAACTTCTAGTTTAGATCAGTCGTGAAATCATTTATTTTCCATTTCACAGTCAACCTACGGTTACGATGAAAGATACCTGCCCCATTTTCCGGCGTTTCCGGATAAAGCTGAGTCTGGCAGACGAATAATGCCCTACAACGTTCAATATAATATGCGGACACCAGACAATTCGCTGCGAAATGCTGTACCAGACGCTCATATCAATGAACCAGCAAAATGGTACCTGCCAAAGATGCCACCAGGATCGTTGAAGAAAGTAGATAATATTGTTTACGACGATTATGACAAAAAGTTTACATACCCGTCACCCGTTACGCCAAGACTTGGGCCTGTGAAACCAACAAATTCCAAACCTATGGCTGTTAGAATAAGACCGACAATGACTAGAGGGGTCTCAGAGAGTACACAAAGCAAAGTTGATATTACTATGGCTAGGCCGATAGACCCTGATTTAGAGGAGTTTAAAGAAAGACTCTTGTTGGATAAATTCGAGCCTCAAAGGTAAGCAGATCCTCTGTATTATTAGAGCCACAAACGCACTAATGTCTTACCGTTATCATAAAATTTTTGTAGCTTAAGAGGTCTAAAAACAACAAAATTTCAGCTATTATGCGCATTTGGATTGCCTTTATAAAATTCTATGGTTTCAAATTATTTTCGGATGTGATTTTATCATTAAGAATAGTTTTTGATTTCTTTCAATCTTGAAGTCATCGTCAGTTTTACGATTAATTTATTTTAAATTAATTTTAAATCTGCATCTATTTTTGGCGAGTAGTGATATTTATAATGTTAATACTAGAAATAAACACAAATTAGTATTACCTAATTTCCGGCTTAAAAAGGTTCATGGTTCCTACATGGGGCTCGGTATATGCTTATACAATACAATACCTAAAGACATCTGGGAGTTACCACTATTGAAATTTTTTTAAAACTGTTAAAACTAAATTGCTAAAAAATGGATATTATTCTCTTAATGACTGTTTAAATAATATAAATGCGTGGTCTTAATATATGCAATCTTTCTCGCGGGGCATTCAATCCTTGATATATTATACCTGTTATTGTACCTCATTATGTTAAAAGGAACAACTGCCAGAGTTTATTGCTGGCTCTTCTCGGTAGTTTCTGCTTTCCAAGCCGGTGGTGGATTCACTTTGCTTTTTTTTTGACGATTCAAAAGTGCTTGGAAGTAGGCCTATTTGAATAAAGTTATATTTCATTTCATTTCATTAATGTATATTGTGATCGATAATTCGACTTTGTTCTTGAATAACAATATACTATAATATAATAATAGTTTTATGACCGGTGGTCGTGGGTGGGTAGGTAAAAAGACATGTGTTTAGGCGTTTCTGTGTTTATTTGCAGTTTGTGGCTATACCTGCGTCGCGCGCGCACGTACTCTCACTATGGGTCCCGGTAGTCGAATCCCTTAGCAAGTATCGATCCTTGCGCTCGCGCACCATTTTCCCCGTGCGTCACGTCTAATGATGAAAATGCCCGGGAATTTTCCCAAAGTGACCAAAACTTCCTTGGGAATATTCCCGGGAATGTACGAAATATTCTCGGAAGTTTTGGGCACTTTGGATAAATTCCCGGGCATTTTCATCACTAGTCACGTCACACCTTAACAACGCTTAGGGCGCTTTACAATAGCACTTTGTGCGAGGTGGTAGGGCGACGGTGCCCGTCTGGAACGCGACCACAGTACATGGGTGTAACACCCGTCATAGTGACCAGTTTCGGCTTGTCGCGTTTCGGGATCAGCTTGTGTATATCCAGTAGCTCATATACTTAGAGACCTTCAGTCGTGGTATATGTGGGCCGACAAGACGATGGAGACTATCAATGGATTTTCATCCTTTGATAGTCGCTTTCGTTTTTGGACTACATTGTACTTACCATCAGGTTCTCTGAAGTCACTATGTCGAGCCACTGTAAAAAAAAAGCACGTATAGGGCGGTGGGTACACGCTATAGTTTACAATTATTTAGGAATTGTATTCTAAAATTAGTAAATATTTCTATTTTAATAATATTTTAAAATATGTGTGTATATTTTAGTATAAAACCTGATGACCTCGGTAATATGCCAAAAAGTAAACGAATTAAACCAGATTTAGAAGACTATGATGAAGATATTAAGGGCCTACCAGTAAGAAGAAAGAGGGACATAATATTCTCGCGTAAAATTAAGAAAAAAAATTTTTATCCCTCAACTACTAGAAGGAAAATCGCGAATGAAGCTTTGTCCAGTAGTGAAAATATCAATAATGAATCTGTAGAAAATATTTTTGTAAATGAATTAGGCGGTATGACCGATGATCTAAAATTACTAAAGAATGATGTACCTTCTCAAGATTATGGTTTAAGTAGACATAAGTATTTGAATTACGATATCACTATAGGAAACAAAGATGTCACATTTCTAGCCAAATTAGTACATTCCAGTGTATTGTAAAATTATTTAGTTTGTATAAACATTTGGCTTTATATGTACAGAAGTGTATATTTAGGGAATATGAAAAGATACTTTATTGAAAATGTGTTGTTGTCATTTATATTGTTATATTGTGATTTATATAGGTAATAATGTTTGGTAATATTATTAATATAGACGTTTAAAATTTAGTTTTACTGTGAGTTTTTGTGTACAATTTACCCTCTACAATATCTGAACTGCATATTTTTTTAATAATAATAATATTTACTAACAATTACACACATTAAATATTTTGATGGTAGGGCGATTTCCCGAACTGAGTCATGACCACAGTACACCAGTGTAAAGACCGTCATAGTGACTCGCTTTGGCCTGTCGCGTTTCGGGATCAGCTTGTGTATATCCAGTAACTCATATACTTAGAGACCTTCAGTCGTGTTATATGTGGGCCGACATGACGACAGACACTATCAATGGATTTTCATCTTTTAATGGTCGTTTTCGTTTTTGGACTACAGTGTACTTACCATCAGGTGCACCGTAGTCACTATATCGAACCAGTGAAAAAAAAAAAAGAACGCATTGACCTAGGTCCAAGTTAAGCTTGCGCTTGTACTATGGGTACTAGACAAAGGTATGCATACTTAAATACATATATACAACCATGACTCGTGACAAACTCTACTGCTCATCACAGAAAAGTTACCCGATTCTGAGTAGGGACGCTAAAACCTGCGCTATCAAGCCGTAAAAAAATAGATGCAATATCTAAGATGTAATATATACATATAAAGGATATATTGATCGCTTAATTATTTGTATATAAGTTGGTAAAAAAAATGTATGATTTGATTCTGTTATTATACTCGTAATAATCATCCGGGAGAAAAAAAATAGCGGAGGATCATAGAAAGTACAAAAAATTAAACAAATTACAAAAAATGTAGAAATTAAAAGTAAACTAGTTGTCCATCAGGTAAATTTAAACATCTGATGAAGCTTGTGGATTCACCGAACTGTAGCACGTGTAAGAAAGTAGATGACGTACAACATTTGCTGATGGAGTGTGTCCGATCTCAGTCTCCAAGAGATTCTCTGATGGGAGCCTTTAGCCTGAACAAATTTGATGTAGGCATGTTCTGCGGAATTTTAGCAAGACCTTACTCAGCCGAAGCAAAGGAGTTGTTCAGGCTGATGGCTCCCCACCAGAAATAAATGCTAGTAGTCCATGTTTAGGATACGATGGGGCTGGCATGTGCCGAGGCACAAAAGTCCCTTAAATAAATAGAAAAAAAAAAGTGAACTATGTCTAAAATGCTGAAAATTGTCTGATATTTGCCAATACTAGGAGAACTGAGTGGAATCAAGCCCATGTTAAGTAAATATAATTATACGGTACATATTTCAGCGAACTACAATTTGTTGTTTTAATCAAGTTAGAAATGCATGTACAAAGTTATTTGCCCACACAGTTATCCCTATAACGTTCACACTGCTAACTTCACAATATTAATTAAAACGATGTGAATACTATGATTCCCAAAACAACTCTTAATTAAGGCTTAGTTGTGTGCCAAATTTAAGCTTTAAATTATTGCATAGTTTGATTGTTTGAAAGAATAAAAACTGGTAGATTAATAGAAGGGTAGCTTCTTAGAATTTTTATGGGTAGATTCAGCTTTACAATTCTCGCTTAATGTTAGTATTTTCCTGAAAGTATTATAATGTTAACGTTAATTTTCTAAAAAAACATAAAATACCCTTTTTCCAATTTTATTTTAAATTAATATCACAAATAAGATTTTTTTAAAATCTGTCTACACATGAGTAAAAAACTACGCTATAGTGTACGCTGTAGTGTTATTCTGTACTGTTTGTTTAGATTGAATGGCCATCATAGTTTCTTAAAACGTTTAGACAAAAGAGCTGAAAACTAAAATCCATAGCTTTTAAAATGCTTTTTTAATTTATATTTATGAGACATTTTTTGATTAAGTTGTTTATTGTTTATGAAAAACTTATTATGTAATTCAATATTTTTACCTCATAGTTTCCACCTTAGCCTATATACATAGATTATGTATAGATGTAATGTTATACTATTTTAGGGCTAAAGAAACTAAAAAATGATTCTAAGAGAAAAGAGATAAAAATTCCTGTAATCAAAATATAATGTTAATCTTCTATGTTTATTACTATAGAAATTAATTTTCATATAACCTTATTTTATTTCGATATAAAAATTAAAATAGGAGCCTTAACTGTATACTGGAACAGGATTGCAATATAGCTCGTAAAAGCGCTCCGCAAACTAAACAATGCTCTCGAAACGTGGGAGTACAATATTCAGTCGACATTTCTGGCATCGAGATTTAACTGCAAAATTACGTAAAAAAGACATTTCCAGCTATTTGTATTAATCTCAAAGTCGATTATAACACCAATTTTTTTTTTATACGTACAATTTTTGATTCAATGGCGTTTACGATTGCATTTTTTTAGGGATACTACTACGGATCTTATTTATACAAATCAAATAAAAAGAGTTTAACAAATTTTATAGTTTAATTAGTAATACTTACTCTATTTTCTCTCTTTATTACGTACATTTACCTAAAAAGAACCACAATATAACATATATATTATTAACATTTATTTAGATCTTTTGTTACATTTCCCACGTTGCACTTCGTATGGATTTTTAATATTTATCATCAGAATTGCAAGTGATATATTTAAATAAAATAACTTGTTTAATTGAAAAGGATTAGATCACAAATGTTTCACACATCGCTTCGTTAATCGTGTGGGAACACTTTTTATAAAGAACGAAAGAAATGCGTTTTATTCTTTATAGATACATCAGTAGGAACTTAGCATTATGATAGATATACTAAAACCAGCATCAGTAAAAATACACCATAATAGAAGAATAATTTAAAGCACGAGCAAAATTGCAAGTGATTTCTTTTAGTATAGCAACGTGTGTTTACGCAAAATCGAGGGGTAAATAAACGTTGCACAATTCGGTTGGGTCTATTCTACGATATCCGCATTTGCTAACACCTGTGTGTCTTGTTGCGCGGTAAAATTGCCAAGCCTGGATTATATCTCTTACTCAAAATTATTTAAAACCTCCCCAAAAACTCCTAAGCTTTGGCTAAAAAGCCAAAAATAAATGTAAAAGGACCAGGGTCCTAAACCAACCTAATGATAAATTATCATCCCGCCGCCTAGGAAAAATTAACACACGAGGTGTATTGTTATGGCTTTGCTGACTTGAAGGAATTTTTTTGTTACGTTTTTGAAAAATGCTATCATATCAAAAGCTGTCTGCTAGTCCTCTCCACAGTCCTAGGTACGCGACGACAAGAATGTTCTAGAAGAGAACGTATTTCTTAAATCGTGAATCGTTAAAGCAAATGTCCATTGAATTGTCATCTTTTAAAATTTTAATTACCATTTAATTGTGAGGTAATGTATGAAATATAAGCAAACAGAATATAAAATATTGTTTGCTCTAAAATAAATTTATACTAAATAGTTATAAATAGATATTACATGTATAACATCGTACTTATTTTTCAAATTAACAAAATACCCTAAAAATTCTTACCCATAAAGGAACTTACCCTAATTATGGCCAATTTGTCTGTATCCATTGCCAAAAATAAGCGTTTAAAATTCCTCCTTATTATGCCACATATATTACGTTTGATTATTTGCAAGTTTTACTCCTGACCGACCTATTGATGTTACAGACCCATTTCGCAACGATAAATCTCCCTTATTCATATTAAAGTCCCTAAATGTGGGGGGTAAATCTTTCACGTTAGCTCACTGTTTGCGGTGATCCAACCTAAACATTTTTGTTTACGAACATGTTAGAATAGAAGCGTTTAATTCATTATCTTGTCTGTCTAGTCTGGATGAAAACTGTAAAGTATTCGCAAGGTTGTATATGTATAGGTAATTTATTAAGCCTGGCGGTAAAATCTAATAATAAGGCCAATTTTTTCTTTTACCGAAAAAAAAAATTACTGATAAATCCGTATGCCGAAATCGATAGGCCGGTTTCTTTTGGTCTAATTAATACCACATCTATATTTCGGACATGACCATATCGCGACACAATGTCGATTAGACTAGATATTGATATGTCTAGAAGTAGTACAACTAGTCAGTTAAACGAATTGAATACAAAGTTTAATCCAGTTTCTGGCGTATCACAATATGTTTATATTTGGCACCGTAGTCGAATCGATAATTACACCAAAAGATACCGACATGATAAGGAAACTATTATAAACTTGTTTGACTAATAATAGAATAGAATTTTCAACTCGCAACAATTAAAAAAATAAATCATATTTACAAAACGGCACCGGTTCTTTTTTATCCTGTCTTGTCACAGTGACTACACCACACCTGTTGGTGATCATGGAGCACTAGGCTTGAGGGAGTCTGCTGCACGGATAAGAGGAAGGCAGGTGCAATGTACCCGGCGCGTCGCCCCTGAGACAGGTTTGGAGGAGTGAGTTCTTTATTACATCCACCCCTCCCAGAGATAAAGCCTAAACAGGCCCGGCGATGGCGAAGCGTAGGCAGTGCTGGCACCCGGTGGTTTTAGTCGGTGCAAGTCCGACACCGGGGGAGTGGTCCTCACCATTCCCATGACGGTCCGAAGGGATTTACACCGAGTTAACAAAAAAAAGACAGTTCTTTGTTTACACGTAAAGAAAGCAATTAAAATTGAAACAGATAATGCTCATAAATTTTTGTATCTACTACAAAATTACATTTAAGATATGATCAAAATAAATTCGAAGGAAATACTTAAAATTCTATCACTACGCTGAGCGTAACACTACGGTCGCAGGCTCGGAGTCCGTAAATCAGATTCAAGTTACAGATAAGTTTAACGTGATCTTGAAATATTATTAATTATCATGCTTGGCTTGGTTCTCACAGTGTCGTTTGTACAATTATTACCTAGTAAAAATGTTTCGGATTTTTTATTAAATCAAGCGCTTCAAGGGTATGGAAATTAATGAAATGTGTAATTATGAAAGCAAAAGTGTGAAAAATGTTAGTAATATTTACTATGGTATAGGTTTAATTCTGCCGATTCAGGATAAATATTATATCAAATACCCGTATGTCCATTATAAGTAAAATGCGGGAAAGGAACAAAAAAATCTTAGTAAATGAATACGTTATTAATGGCTATGGTGGTCAGGACCGGATAAAAAACCGGTGGTCGCGACAAGCGAATGGTAGTAAATTGGAATCGTACGAATTTAGGCACCACATGGCTACCGGTGAAGGAAAATATCGTGAGAAAGCCAGCATTGAATCCAATAGAAATGTCATGTATAAGTGCCCTGAGGACAGCGATCAGCTGCATTACTGGTCACATTACGCACAACATTTAAGCGCAAAATGGATACGGCGACTAATATATCACTGCTCATCCCGTAAGAGATATAACCTGCAAATATATTTATTTTAAAAACGTAATATTTTTCAGCTAGGTATGTATGTATATGTACAATATATCTGCGATTTAAGCCACTATTTCGACGGCGACTCTCCACGTTTTCTCTTCCTTTGACTGTCGCCTTCGTACTTTGATTCACTATCCTCTAGTCCGTGGAATCCCATCACAGGACACTCAATCCGAACCTGATTTTCTCTAAATCTAATAGGAATAATTTATAACTCCAATTAGTTTTATCAAATAACTGTATTTCTTTATGTAATTTCTTACACTACACTTGACTTTGCATTGCAACTGTTTTGTGAGAAATAATATGAATTATCTAATAAAGATAAGGCATTTTTACCGTGTCCTGTAATGGGACGCGTCACTGACGAAAGGCTATACAACTAGGACTCCTAGACAAAGCTACGTTTATTTATTCATAATGATAGTTGTAAAGAACTTGCAAACATGTCAACATAATATTTTGAAAGCTTATGTCAATCCCATACATTTTGGATATATTAATTAACTTTAGGTTTGAAGGTTTACAGAAAAAACAAATTGTATATGCCTAGATAAATAACATTCGTTTATCTATAACGCTAGTTTTAAAGTGCAAATGTATAGATAACATAACGCGTCAATGTGATATTTTGAAAGCTTATATGTCAGTCCCATACATTTTTTACTTTTCTGCAAGCGTTATGGATAAAGGAATGTTATATTGTTTAGGGCCCATGTGCGGTGGAGTCACGTTGCCATTCTACTATAAAAAAAGAGAAATGCAGGAAGTGTAAATTTTTATAAAAAAAAAAATATATTTACAATTAATGAAACTATAACATTTTTTCTTCATTTTTCGTTACATTGTAACTTTAGAATAAAATATTTATTACTATAGTTTTGTAATATAGATTTAAAGACAAAGTGGTATTTCCAAATCAAAGACTATCCAATCATTTGTACTCATTCAATAGAGGCAAATGTACTCTGAAAGGTTACTATGTGCTTCAATTGAGACGTGTCCAAGCAATATAAGGTAAGTACAAAGGTCCAAAGTCTCCACGGCCTTCATTTCATCGTAAAAGTGAAATATAGTAGGTTCGTGAGCAAAAAATCTTGTCTACAGGAAAAAATCAATTTCTCTCGGATTATCCGGATCGAGGAATGTTTTCATCTAATCATTTTTTGCAGATTTTTCTGACGGCATTATATTAAACGTATGTTGTCAGCCATATCACATGAGAAAAAAATCTCTTTTCTCTGGTTATACAATGTCTGATACATTTAGACTTATACTCGTATGCATAGTTCATATCGCAATTACTAGTTAATTAGGGATTATTTTAATACTGATTACAATTATCGGGAATATGGATATTTTTCGTCGATAGTGGCTTTGAAAGGTCTTTTCAGATTTCTTTTAATGGGCCCAAGTTCACAAGTGGAAGGTAATACACTGATTGAGAGATCAATACAATGACGATGATTCTATCAAATGATAGGAAATTTTCAAAGTTTATTATAGTTGTAGACAACTACACCGCTGATTGATTCAAATATTGTCTCTTAGCTAACAGTAAATGGTTGGTACATGAGCAGACGTTACATTATATTAGTGCTATTCCATGGACGTGTTATCAGACAGATTTGCGATATATTCAACGTCTTTTTGGGTGATCTAATGTTAGTAGACATGCTGCTGGCATTATGAAAACAAAATAATTATTTTTATTTTTCTAGTCTAATTTTAATGTTCATTTATGTACTCAATTGTCCCTACAGTTTTAAAAAGTATATTTTTATATATATTCTGGCAACTCGTAGAAACAATGGCAAGTGATAAACGTTTAGAAAGGAATACATGTTAAACAGCCACTTAAATTAGGCACTTAAACAACTAAACATAAAAAAAGTTAATAAAAACAACAACATTAAAACTATAATAATATTCAGAATAAAATATGTAAACCACTTTCTAATAAGTCTATACTTTCTAAACTAGTGATGTAAGGGATCTTTGATTTTTAATATAGATACGGATGTATAAAATAAAAACTTAACATGAGAATAATAGCTGGAAATGAGCAAGAGGATAATACTGGCCAACAGATGATATTTTGGATTGCTTTGTTTAATTAAATTGCTCTGCGAATTTTAGCCGCTCGAAATTTGCAAACGTATGAAAGCAACCGCGCGAAAAAAAAATTATGATCTTTAATATAGCCGCTTTAAAATGTTTTTAAAAAAGCTTGAACTTCTTCTTTATAAAACATTGCTCAGACAAATATTGCAGAATGCTGAGTAAGTATCCATAATTATCGGATCAATTAATCAATGAGATATCGGATACATACGCAACATCTCTAGATTTAATTTAATGAACTCCATTTCCATTACGCGTATCAGTAGTTCTCAGCAGTAGTGATTGCCTCAAGGAATAGGCATCACGTGTGACTTGATTTCAACTTTTTGTTTACCGAGATCATTTAATTGGAATCCTTCAGTCATATACAAATAAGTTGATTAAAATTAAGAAGATATTTAATAGTAGACTTGGAAAATAGATTAACATATAGAAAATCTATATTAGGTATGAAATGATCTCAAAGGCTGAGATTTATAGACGCTATCTACTTTACTCAGTAAAGTTCTCAAATAATAAATTCGTTATGACAAAAAACTAAATACATAATAGGAACTTGAGTATAGCCATAGTATTGGCAAAGCCAAGTCCATGTTGGTAGAGTCAGTGACTTACCTGTTACCTGTTACCTGTTAGCTGTTTGTCCTTAGACATTCATTGGGTAATATAAATTGTAATGTTTTAATAAAGACTAAGCAAACTTAAAGTTGCGTCTATAATTTCAGCCTAAGATTCTAATAACCAAATATATTTAGAAATGTTAAAAAAAGGTAGTTAAAAGTTCTGCCCACGACTATATTTTGTTAGCACACAGATTTCCACATGTATATTTAGTGTATGTGTTGTAAATTATAATATTACTACTACTACGGAATATTAAAATTATATATCTGTTTCTAATTAACCAATTTCAATCAATTTTGTAATAATATTAACAGTAATCACCATGAATAAGATTTATTATGACCAAACAAAGCATATGTTTGAATTGAAAAGATAAATATTATTTTTTAAAAATGTATTAAAACTGTACAAGTTCCGTCGAGATCGTTCCATCGAGCATGATGCTTGGAAAAACAAGTAAACTTTCTAAATAATTGAATTTTTAACATCTTCCAATAACAGAATTAATCTCGAATATATTCGTTCAATGATGGTCTTCCACTTCATTTAATAACTTGGAAAGTCTACTTGAAATCATAAGACTCAACTCGAGTTTATGATCCCGACATAATTCAACTCTAAAGGTTTCGATGAGATCGTTTACAGGTATGTTGATGAACGTGGCATGATTGCAGAGATACGACACGGTTACCTACTCTTGAAGAATAATTACCTTTTATTATCTGCGAGTAAACTACAAGTTTGACAAGTCTTGTAACAATACACGATCTATTTTTTGCAATTACAATTGCTTCAGCTTTGAAACTAAAAACAGGGCTTTAATATATGAAAGTGTTAAGTTTCCCCGGCAATTTTTGTTCTTTGCTGCAAGTAAATTAAAGGGAGCTCGGGCCCTTGCAAGCTGAGCTTGTGATCGAGTTCAATCCAATTACAAGTGTAAACAGTGTTCAATGTTGTTGCCAGATTATTTAAATAATAATATATGTATTTATTTATTTAATAGCAACTTCACAGCACATTATAAGTCAATTATATACAAAATATACGATATATATTTATATTATATATTTTGGGGGTCGAAGCTGCTCGCGTCCGTAGGCTTTACCCTTGTTTCCCTACACGTGACTCCTGGGTGGTGCTAAACGAGCAGCAGCGAGGTGGTAGGGCGCCGGTGCCCGTCTGGATCGCGACCACAGTGCATGGGTGTAAAGCCCGCCATAGTGACCAGTTTCGGCTTGTCGCGTTTCGGGATCAGCTTGTGCATATCCAGTAGCTCATATACCTAGAGACCTTCAGTCGTGGTATATGTGGGCCGACATGACGATGTAGACTATCAATTGATTTTCATCCTTTGATAGTTGCTTTCGTTTTTGGACTACACTGTACTTACCATCAGGTACTCTGTAGTCACTATGTCGAGCCAGTGTAAAAAAATAAAATAAAATAGGAAATAAATAAAAATCTACCAAGCCAATAACGAAGTTACGCTTACATATAAAATTTGATAACATGTTTTGGGTCGCTCTCCGTATCTGAGTAGACGAGTGAGTGTGTGTAAATGTATGTGTGCGTGTGTAAATTCATTTGTGTGCATGCATGCATATAGCCACGCTATTCCCTTTTGGGGTGAGCAAAGACACAATAGTGTCTTTTTTTAGTAACCCGGGGGAAACCCGTTATGGGCTGTCAGGGTGTTTGAGGGCCGGCCCCGGTGCGTCGGACTCGCACCGACTAAAACCCCTGGGGTGCTCCTTCTCCCGTCTGCCGGGGCCAAGGGCAAGGTTATGCCAGCTTCATCAGCGCCCGGCGAGATACATTACTCCCTGTATCTAATGATCAGTCGCACAGCAGATCGCTGACCAATGATCGATGTTTAAATCAATTGGTGCATGATGTGCTTGGGTGCAACTGTGTCATTACATAATTTCAGAAGCTGTTTGTACTATTTATTTCGTTTGAATTAGTAAACAGTAATTAAATTATAGTAGAAGTTGTAAACGTAATTATCAACTATTGAGCAGTGAAAGTAACAGAGAAAAAAATATGGTTTTATAATAAAAATAATCACATTTCTTTCTTCTTTCCAAAAATCAAAGCAACGGCTGTAAATTTAAGTTGAATATTTGTCGAAAAATATCTCAAATTTTGTCAAACGGACTAAGTTTTATAACAGCAGGATTCCTTTAATTAAATGGATACGAAACGAAGTGAAAGTTCGTTTCTATTCCAGGTATATCTCACGAATTAAGTGTAAAACTTTTAATTGTCCTGATATACTTTTGGCTTCAATTTTATTATCATATAGCTCATTCATTTACTTATATACTTGCAGGCGTATGTCTGTCTTCTTGTGTATATAATATATGTACATGTTATCTTTGATACTTGGAAATTAGTCTCTGGCGTTGTGTATGCTCTATTGATACCTTTCTCGCAGTTCGGCGCGTTGACGCAATAAATGTATGTCAGCTGAAAATCAGTACTGGGTGGCTCAGCTTGTCACTTAGCATTTACTGAGCTGACTTACCTTTAATGCATCATCATAACACAGGGTATTTGCTTTTGTATAAAGAGCCCCCTCCCCTCCAATACCTCTCTCAGGCGGCGCGCCACACACTGCGCATCGCCTCCCTCTTATTCGGGCAGCAGACTCCCTTAAGTCTACTTTCCTTAAGTATACCCGGGAATACGTATTTGTTAGTCAAACCCGTTCTATTTTAGACCCCACCTTTACCTGCCGACATGTGTAAATTAGGCCAAGCATTTGCTCGTAGTCATATTAAAAAAAAAAATAAGGGAACTGCTGGAACCTGGAAATAAATAGAATAAAATAATTCAAATTATTAACGTTTTTATAAAATAAATTATTATAAAAATAGATAAATTTAAAAATTTTTGGACTGCCATTTAGAATTTTTTTTTCTCCAATATAACTAACATACATATTTCAGTATTAGATCTAGTTATGTGTAATAATTTTATTATTTTGTAAATTACAAGAAGGATTACACCAGATCTCAATCACACCTGATTGAAAGTGTTGAGGCCAACGATAGAACACAATCGCCCAACAAATACGGATTCTTTTTTACGGTTGCTTGAAGGAGTACTCCCATATCATACGAAGCTGGACGAACTGACGCTGACAGAAAACAAAACAAATTTCTTTTAAAAATATTAAAAGCCATCTAAAAGGCTAATAATGTTTGTTTCTCTTTACTCTTAAAACCACATCGTGATAGCATATCTCGTATCTACATAATAATATATTTATTATTCAGTTACTTCTCTAACAAAAACATTAGTTCTAAACTTGGTTCCTTTAAATGTTTACTTTAGGTTAGCTTTCGAGATGTTAAAATAACGTGGCGTTTCACCCTTGGCTTTCAAAGCTAGCGTAACCCTTTCAGTAGAGTTTGAGAGCTGACCGTGAAAACTTTACGTTTACAGAATACCAACAACAAGCCGACATGACATAAACTTGAGCCTTGTTAGTACTTTAGAGCAAACCGGGATGTGTACATAGTGTTTTTCTGGTAAATAGCTTTTTGGATTATGTGCTTACTGTGGTAACTAGTTTAGTTCATTTGTTATTCTCATTCAATTTCATTCATTCAATATAAGATTGAGAAACTCAAATTATTACTTAAACTATAATACATCTATATATAAAATGTAGTAATTTAAGGTTGATTAAGGTTTTTTTTAATAAATTATAGGCGGACGCTTAGCTTCAATCACACCTGCTGGAAGATGAAGATAAATCCAATGATGAACCGCGTCCGCCCAACAAATGCCTATTCACTCTTCTTTCAAAGACTCCCAGGTCATAAGATCGCGGAAAAATGGTCGCTGGAAGCATATTTCATTCCTTAACTGTTCGCATTATCCATGTAGAAGCGAATCTTTTCGCCATTTAAACCTCGTTTCTACCAGCCTTTTTCGTTTTCGGATCAGTTTACATATATCCAGTCATTCGTATACCTAGAGATCTTCCGTCGTGGTATATAGGCGCCGACATAGCGATTGCTAATGTCAACGGATTTTCGTCCCTCGGCGGTCGTTGCCATGCTGGGACTACATTGTTCTTCCCATCACGTGCAATGCAGTTACTTTGTCAGTCACTTTCTAGACAGTACAAAAAAAACATACGGTAAAAGCCTTGCCAAACATACAGCGAACTGAAGGCGTGCGTTTTTATTTTGAAAACCGATTCGTTAGTTTGCTTTCGCTTTTCTGTTTACCATTTAGCCTTACGATATCGAACATTTTAAAATGGAAAGGAAATGTCAATGTTTCGCTTTTTGTGTAAAGCTTAAAACCATCAAGGTCGTTAAGGTTAGTCGCTAAGGGTAGGCGTGGCTAAGGGAGCTTAACCAGTTTTGCTTCAGGAAAATGTTCTAAAGAGGCCATCGCGATTTTCGGATTTATTAACATCTGCATTCACAGATTAAATAAACAGTTTTCAAGAAAAACGCGAATTCTGGCGTTACCTTTTTTATCTGTAAACTATGTTTTTTATAAAAATCTAAATATTTGTGAGTACCAAAACAGGTTGGCGTACTAGGGATGTTAATAATCGAAAAAAATATTTTTCATACATTTTTATAAATATTATGCTAGTCATACCTGTTTAAAATCTCTGTCTGATTAATCCTGGCTGCTGAGGAGCGTGGCTCTACCTCATTCGGGAAACTAACTATCTTCATCGGTTCCGTTCAGCTGCCTAGTAGAGTGCGATGTTAACAGAAGGCTGCAGTTATCCAGATTGAGTTCGACCACCCCTCTGGGGCGTTTTTCTTCTATATTCTTAGTTAATATTAACCGTTCCAGGTTATGGCTTCCTTCACGTGCGACGTGGCCAAGGTCAAAAACATTTTACAATATCCATACGACTCTTACATATTGTCGCAGTGTCGTTTATTTAGGGGCTTGGTTTTGTACGATGCATAAGACATTTTGCGCATAATAATAGTATGAGGTAGTACAAGTTAGCATGATTCAAAACCTATGCTATTATCAAAGATCTTTTGTTTGGTGGTAAGGCTTTTGCCCGAAGTGGGTCATGACCAAAGAAAACAAGCGTAAAGACCGTCATAGTGACTAGCTTTGGCTTGTCGTGTTTCGGGATCAGCTTGTGTATATCCAGTAACTCATATACCTAGAGACCTTCAGTCGTGGTATATGTGGGCCGACATGACGACGGAGATTATCAATGGATTTTCATCTTTTGATGGTCGCTTTCGTTTTTGGACTATACTGTACTTACCACCAGGTGCACTGTAGTCACTATGTCGAGACAGTGTAAAAAAAAGACATAAGTCGTTGCTCCTTCTGCGAATAGAACATCGACAACATATACTCTTTATATACATGTATTTATAGACAACCGACGATACCTGAATTGCTACATGTATATCTATTACAGTGTAATGTAAAATTCATGAACTTAACCATTATGAAAGCTTAAACGGTTAACAGCTCGCTTGGCTAATAATAACTTACGAATATATTAACGATGTACTGATTTGAGTTCTTACGAAGGTATTTGTATATTAGATTAATATATTAGTGCCTAGTATTTTATTCAGAACTATTTAAATATATGTACTCGTATTAAAATGTTAAGAAGGTTATCATTTTATTTAAGGTTAATAATTAAAATTCCCTCTTTCGCCTGTCATTCGATATTAAATGGAATTCTTCAAACGGAGATTAAAAATAGATTATTAAATTTTATGCCATGTCGCTATCATCAGGATTATTGAATCTTGGATCCTCCTTAGCAGTGCGGTTCTCTAGAATCTTCTTTATCGCACACTGGAAGGTCGAAGCAACCTTCTACGAGGTTGTGATGAAGCAGGAGGAGGCAGCCAAAAGACTCAGAGGGCGAACATCTTCTCTGACCATTCGGCGGCTAAAGCACCGTCACCGGAGGGATTTGCCGGGCAGTATACTTCAGGAAGCTTGCAACTCGGATCAGAGGGAGGCGGTGCACAGTGTCTGACGTGCTACCCGTGAGAAATATTTGGAAGGATGGACTCTGACTCTTCGCACTAACAAAGATGAAGCCTAAACAGGCTGTTCCCTCCCCTGGCATCTGCTAAAATCTGAATACCCAAGCCCGGGAGTAATAATTGGAAGGACACTTCGGGGGTTTTTAGTCTGTAGGAGTCTGACACACTGGAGTCTCTGCCCTCACAACGGCCTTGATGGTTCAATGCAGGATTTTCCCCCGGGTTACAAAAAAAAAAAACATTTTAAGGTCGTGGAAAAAGCATCCGTCCATATTTTCTCTCGATTATGACATGGATGTATTCCAAAAAGGAGTGAAAATACTTTTTAGTTAGGCAGTGTAAAAATGAAACTTTGTAGGACGAACATAGGTCATAGGCGACGGATGCTGCCGTTGGATTACGATGAGGGCCTCGACTTTGTGTTTTGCGGAATTCCCCTTCTGAGGATGAACTTTGATCGGTCGACTGAAATAGCGTTAGGGACTTTCCTTTCTTATTTATCGACCGGGATCACGTGAGGGTTGCGCGGGAGCGCGGGTCGGTACGTTAGCTGCGCGTCACGTCAGTCCGCTAGAAGCTCCGCTCGAGCACACCCGTGCTACAACTTGTATTTTAGTTAATCATAGGCAACAGTGATTGTTTAGCATTCAGTAAGCTGTTGAATGGTGATGACTAACAGAGTCATCACCAACAGTCATGTCAGTATATGTTAAGTTTGTACTTAACTTTAAAATATAATGTATGCAGAAAAAATATTCTTAATACAACCCAGTAATACATTTTGCATTTACATTTCAATGAAGTGATTTTTCATGTTAGCTGTATGCGCTTTCTATTGTTGGTGTGACGCACAATAAATAAAGTTATCGCGTTATTTAGAAAAATATATAGGTAAATTTCTACGTTATAAATAGATAATATTTTGTTAATGAATATGTTGCTGTGTGTACATACATAAGATATCACTATCATTATTTTTAAAATACATCTATTTCAAACAGTGGAGATGAAAAAGACGTAGGTTTTACTCAGACAGAAATGCTAAGTGAGTCACAAAACGAGTAGTTATCAAACTGTGAGAATTTTATACTTTCCCTATTTTTTAAATAATTATATTAAAAAGTTAGTAGCATTATATTAGGCTGTCTTTTTCCTCGCAAGTATGATGAAAATCGTCGTGTAACACGCGTGTGCCTTTTGGTCATCCAAGACTTGGTATCCTTATGGCTCTCGTCTTACAGCTGGCGAACAATTACTCTGTCTGTAATAACCAATTTAGCACACTCGTATCATAATATACTATTATTAACACTAGATTTACAGAACCGGCCAAAATGGCCGGTCTATATATTTACTTTAGACTTTTGTCTTTTCATATATGTTTTCCTTCTAAAAACCATGATATATGTACGTATTTCTAAAATAGATAATAATCATTTGCCGGTAAATTTTAGTATTAAATGTCAAGTATAACAAGATAATGCATTTTAAGCTTCAATAGTATGCACGCCACTGGCCAGTGTACTATTTTTTTTATACTGACTCGACACAGTGACTGCACCAAACCTGATGGTAAACATGGTAGAGCCCAAAAAACACCAACGACTATCGACAGGCAAGAAAAACCCCAACGATAGTCACGGCGATCATGCTGGCCTGAACAAATACGAGTATCTCACGCTACGCTTAAAATATCCCATATCTTAGGATGGTGGGAACACGCTCGCCGGAAAACCATTTCACAGCCCAACGACACGGCAAAAGAAGGAGTTAGAGAACTTCTTAGTTCTGGCCGGGATGTGAGATACCGTATAGCTGTGACACCGCAAACCCGCGCGCGTGGTTCTATTTAGGAAGGCAGAGGGTGGAACAAGGATCTACGTTTGGATCTCTCACCTGTTTAGTAATGACAATGACGAACAGTATGTACGCGTTCAGGAGCAGTCCAATGGCGGAGATGACGGTGACGGCCACGTTGAGGACGAGCGCGACAGCGGCCTCTTCACGCGTTTCCGTCCCGTTCATCTCCATTGCGGACAGCTGGTGCTGTTGTCTTGCAGCTCTTCAAACTAGCCGCGCCATAGCGTATCCCTGGATGTGTGAGGATGTCCCATTGTTGCCGAGCTCGTCACCTGACTGCGGCCGCTGCGGTCCATATCATCTCACTGTTCACAATCTGTAAATAATATTTTATTTACTAGTTATTCGTAGCGAATTGAAACCTCGCAGTATCTCTTTGATAATTTAACTCATGGAATAAGAAATTTCATACAAATATTAACATGCAATTTCCCTTAGGAGGATAATTTCTTAATCGATGTTATCGTACCAATAAGAACTTAAAAATTACATATTCCTAACCCCAAAAATTTAGACTTTTTTTTTTTTTTTTTTTTTTTTTTTTTTTTCGGCGTGTCCTACGTTGGTGGCCTGGGAAAGACCTTCACAACAAAACCGGGCTTGGTGGGCGAACGCAGAGGGCGCTCAGCCAGCGAGAAAATTTAGACTGTGCAGTAATAATTGCAACAGATATGTATAAGAAGAAAGATATTATTAAGTTACGCTTCGACTGTAATAAGTATTATTTAACTATAGTTTGATTGTCAAAAGTACTAAGGTATATTATTTCTTTAACTAAATACTTTAAGCGTCGCAATAGTTAAAATATTTCTATTCAATAGCCTGACTTCGATTGTTATATTCTTGACATTCCATCAATTATAATTTGTGCTAAATAATTTGAAAGCTTTTCCAATAAGTTAAATTGTAAAATGATTCTGGTTAACACATAATAATAATATATCATCGCGCTATACCCCTTTCGGGGTGAGCAGGGATACATTTTGTGGCTGTATCTACTTCGCGCTTATATGTCGTGCCCAATATGAGCAGTAACGCAAATGATCGCCGGTCTCAAAGCAGTTACACATGTAATTTCTACTAGATCTTTTCCTACACCGGTGAGTATGTGATGCCAAAATCCATACTAAAGCATGTAGACGTAACCCGATACGCAGTTGTCGCCCTAAGGGTCGTTAGGGTGTTACGAGACGTGCGGGGTAAGAGGATGCGCGCGCGCACGGGACGCTTGGAAGTTAGTCGACTACCGAGACCCAAGGCGGGAGTACGTGCGTGTACGTCGCAGTTCGGTGTGCCTTAAAGTGCAAATAAACTGTAAAACGCCAAATTCGTGTCTTCCTAAAACCACGACCACCGGTCATAGTACGTAATCTGGAAGAACCAGAGGTGCGTGCCGGGAGTCGAACCTACGACCGTGTGCATTACCGCGCATGGAAACCAACCCGTTATCCACTAAGTCACCACATCCACATAAAGAAATACATAGTTGGAGAGGCGTGTAAATAGCCCTCCATATGAGCGGGGAACGTAGCTTGGTTGGCGGTTAAGAGAAATTAAAATTAGGTCAAAAACGAGTATTAAGGAAACTTATCACTCCATAAATCGCAGCTGATATACCAGAATGTCTGAATCACTAACCTGTAGGTCTGCAGCTCGTCCAGTATATGCTACAGCACGGTAAGGGTCCAGGAGTCCGGTAGAGGCCACGGGCACAGTAAGTTTCCTCTCGCACAATTACACCTTATTTCTCTTCTTAATAGCAACGTCGTGTGGCGGTTTTATTATGTTAATACGGCGGTTCTATATATTTTAAAATAACAGCGGAGATAGCACGACGTCGCGGCGGTTGCATACAATTGTTATACTAGTAATAATGACGTTTTTGTGACGTCAAAACAGAGCGGTGGTAGTATAAGCGACATCTATTGGTTTCACTACAGAATCAGGGATGAAATCGCTATACCTCTTCATTGCACTGCTGCTTTTAGAGGTAGTTTCAAATACAATGCAAGTAAATGCTGGAACAATATACCTCCACCTATAAGATCTTCGTTGAGTATTTATGCTTTTAAAAATAAATTGAAAAAATATTTGCTTGAATCTCAAATTAAATACGAAAAAGTAACTTTAGATATTTCTGTAATTTGACTTGATATTTTATGGAACAGCCTGTATGTATGTAAATGTATTTTATTATCAATCTACCCTATCTCTATTATATTTTATTTAGTATTCTACATTTTTCTATGCTACTTAAAAGTATTCTATGTATTTATTGTCATACTTATTTGTTGTACGTTATAACTTATAAGGTATGTTTTTGTATATTTGGTCCTAATATTTAAATAGCACCGTGACGTCCGCGCAATCGATTCCCCTGAGCGTCGGCTGAAAATCAGCGCTGGATGGCGCGTGCAGCGTCGCCCAGCATACGCTGAGCTGAGTGCTCTTTGAGATGGGTAGCAGCACACAGGATACATGATGTGATGTTATGTTTTCTTTCATTGTTGTTTTTTTTTTAATATAAATATGTTTGTTGTGTGTTGTTATCTTTTTGGCTCAATAAACTTTTTCTTTCTTTCTTTTTTTCAGATAATCCTTATATCATTCGCAAGTAACTTATGGAGTGATAGAAGAATTTTGGTATGAAGCGGAAATATCTTAACCGCCTCACCATGCTCCCCCCTTTGGAAGGTCAAGAGATCTTCCAAAACGACAAACTTAATACCTTATGGATAACAAGTAGTAACTTAACTAGCTACCCTAAACGTTAAGATGCGTATTAGAAGGCACTGTAGTGAAACATAAATATATAATAATAAATAAACTATGCGGTGAGATAAATTGACTATATATAAATATACCATAAGCGGGTGAATTATAAACTAGGCGGTCAGATTAATTGTTTATATATAAATATACATAAGCGGCTGAATTATTAACTATGTGGTCAGATAAATAAATTATATATAAATATACATTAAGCGGGTGAATAATAAACTAGGCGGTCAGATTAATTGTTTATATATACATATACATAAGCGGCTGAATTATTGACTATGCAGTCAGAAAAATTATATAATATATAAATATATAATAAGCGGCTGAATTATTAACTAGGCGGTCAGATTAATTGTTTATATATACATATACATAAGCGGCTGAATTATTGACTATGCAGTCAGAAAAATTATATAATATATAAATATAAAATAAGCGGCTGAATTATTGAATAAACTAAGTTTATTTACACACGAGTAATATTATCTGAGCCAGGGTATATTTCAGTAATTATCCCTAACGGCCAGTTTAAGGGAGGAGAATCCTCTTGTCCAATTAATACGACAGTTCCAATTTGAACGGGATTCTCAGGCGTTGCCCATTTCTGCCTGACTTGCAGCGTGTCTGCGTCAGAAAAACTTCCTGAACTACATTTTCTTTCTAAAGTCATAAATCGACGAGAAGCGGTAGAATAACAGTGGTTCAACTCATTGGGATTTCGACAGAAAGGCCAGGCTACAGAGTACCTACCCTCTGTGTCCCCAGTGACAGAAGATCTGTACAAACTTGTACATTTTATATTATTAGGGCTTACAAAACGTTTAGGGGATATTTTATCTAATTCCCAGAATTTTTGCACCAAATCATTACGTGCTACAGCAGTAAACGAAGCGGGGGCGGTATGAGTATTCGTGCTGGGATAGTCACCCATAAGCACATAACCAAGAGTGGTCGAAAAGGCGGGGGGTAAATTTGCTCCTAACTCAACTCTCTTTCCTAAGTAAATGTATGGAAACAGCTGAGTTCCTAATAAAAGGTCGATATTTCCGGGTATATTCCACGTGAGATCAGCTAAAGGTATGCTGCTCTCGGCAGTCATGTCACACTTACTAATAAAGTGCGAAGGCAACTTGTCAGTAATGCAATCAACCACTAAAGCCTGTATATTATATTTATTCTTCGGGTATACGCGTGATTGAATGTCTATATTCACATAGCCATAAATCGGACGTGAACTTAGACCTACACCCTTGATGTACGAATTATTTAACGGAATAATCGGCTGGTTAAGCGCTTTGCAACAATCCACAGTAATTAAATTATTCTGTGAACCATTGTCAAGTAAGCAACGAATAATTGCCTTATTATTATTGCTGATATTCGAAGCGGCGTAAACTTGAGCGGTGGAAAGCAGTACATTAAAACAAGGCTGCTTGACCCCTAACGGCGCGCGTGCAATGCTAACAACAGATGTATTAGTTTCGAGCGCAGGCGTCTGCGGCGTGCGAGCGCTGTCAAGCGCGGTGCTGGCATTACTTTGTAACGCGGTATCTTCACGACCGTTTATCGGAGTGGTAGGCGGAGCTGTATAACTATGTTTACTTTTGCTATGAAAATGCAAGAACGTGTGGTGTCGTTTGCTGCATATCTCGCAACAAGACGACGATTTACATTTAGAAACGGAGTGTGATATACTCAAACAATTCACACAACCTAGTTTCGATTTAATAAAATCATATTTATTTTGCGGAGTATTTAAACTTTTAAATCCTTTACATTTATATAATTGCGTATGATCTGACCCACTACAGTAAGCGCAGACCTGCGCAGGAGTTGCAGGAATATTAGCATTTTTAGTTATGAAAGTCTTGTAAGTCGATGACCTCGTCGTATCAGCGGACTTATTAATACGTTTTGAGGCGCGCGTATTAGAATTATTATTTATATTATTTGGGCGACTCAAAATCTTAACTTGATCTTGAACAAAGGAAATTAATTGATCATATGTGGGTACATCGACACCACGTACAGACATCTCGAAATTATGCATTGTTTGTGAATCAATTTTCCGTAAAGCGCAATTTAATAAAATAAAATCCGTTAAATCATCGATCTCTAATTGTTTCAATGCTGCAACCAAAGCGGAATATTTTTCAATAAATGTATCTAAACTGTCAGCAGTATGTATGCAAGATTCTATGTCTAGAATATTATCTATGTAGTGAGTACCTAAACGTCGCTTATCTTGATATTTATTAATTAAGCGACTCCAAATGACGCTGTAGGTCTTTCCGGAAGGCACAGTGCCTGCCGTCACCCTCAACGCCTTATCAGTGAGTTTACCCACGAGATACTGCACACGCTGCGAGTCAGACAGTTTAGGGTTATCATGTATATTGGATTTAAAAGATTCATAAAATTTAGGCCAGTCCTCGAGGCTACCATCGAAACTTGGCAAATCTATTGGCGGTAACTTTATCGAATCTGAGATTTCTGAGCTATTCGCGACAATATTCGGGGATGACCTTGGATTTAATATTTTATTTCGGACTCGTTTCACTGCCGTATACAAGTCGTCAAACCTAGTTAAATCCTCATAATCAGGATCATCCGTTGGGCTGATAATTAATTTTATATTATTAATCTCGTCAATGATATGCTCGAATTTATCTCGATATTCATCGACAATCTCAGACGCGGTCAAGAACTGTTCATTTGAGCGGGATTCGAAGCTAGAAACATTTTTACATAAGCCGTGCATATTACTAAGCCTAGCAAAAATTGCTTCCTTTTTGCAAGTTAATATTTTTATTTTAGAATATAATTCTGCGGTTGCTTTATTAGTAGCCATTGTGTAAGCAATATATAAATAGGCACCAAATAATATTACGAACCTATTTTTTATTTATAATATAGTATGTGTGTATTTATGTATATATTATACGTATTTATATATATGTATAAAACTAATGGACAGGTTCTGGGCATACAACTATGAACGCTTGTCCAAGGCGGGTTATCAAGTATGCACTATGTGCAGTAAAGGTGCATGCAGCAGCTTAGATGTTATGCAGCCGCAAGCAATCGGGCATGCCGTATACCTTAGTCGGCTCTTACGACACCTCAGTATGAGGAAGAGGGAGGCACTATTCTAATCTGCCGGTAACCCCACGGCTAGTAATAATACAAATAATATACACACAATAAATAAAGTATGATAAATAAATGATAAATACCTACCTACGAACTTCACTGGAAATTTCCAGTGAACCAGTGCATACAAATCTAATGTAGGTAGACTTATAAAAATATATAAATTTTATTAAATATACTAATTATTGTGGATTAATTTAGAGTTAAGTACTAATTATAGTTATGTACTAACTTTTCTGGAACTATCCAGGCTCGACCGGACCAAAATTATGGAGAGGCGTGTAAATAGCCCTCCATATGAGCGGGGAACGTAGCTTGGTTGGCGGTTAAGAGAAATTAAAATTAGGTCAAAAACGAGTATTAAGGAAACTTATCACTCCATAAATCGCAGCTGATATACCAGAATGTCTGAATCACTAACCTGTAGGTCTGCAGCTCGTCCAGTATATGCTACAGCACGGTAAGGGTCCAGGAGTCCGGTAGAGGCCACGGGCACAGTAAGTTTCCTCTCGCACAGTTACACCTTATTTCTCTTCTTAATAGCAACGTCGTGTGGCGGTTTTATTATGTTAATGCGGCGGTTCTATATATTTTAAAATAACAGCGGAGATAGCACGACGTCGCGGCGGTTGCATACAATTGTTATACTAGTAATAATGACGTTTTTGTGACGTCAAAACAGAGCGGTGGTAGTATAAGCGACATCTATTGGTTTCACTACAGAATCAGGGATGCAGATAATCCTTATATCATTCGCAAGTAACTTATGGAGTGATAGAAGAATTTTGGTATGAAGCGGAAATATCTTAACCGCCTCACCAATAGTTTAATAATCAAATCTACCCGATTGATTTTTTTTTAACAATAAAAGTGATAATTAGAAAATTTTGGTATTTTTATTCATACATTCTATTGTCAGTAAAACGTCAATTCGAGAATCGATTAGTACTCCGTGGCTATTGACATCAGTAAAACGTTTTCCCATAACAATTGGTGGCGTAGCATTAAGTTATTTATGTTTTAGTCAATACTGTCAAGGCCACGATCGAGTCGTATATAATACCCAAAAATAGCAACGGTGTCTTGAAATATTAAATCATATCTACCTTATAGACATTTTGCTTTTATAGACTTGAGAGCAGCAAATCACACACCCAATGCTTAGTGAAAATTCACCTATTGTTCTCAAAGAAAACTGTAAATAAGGTAAAAAATATTTTGCATAACGAAAGGACGTATTCTGAAGTATTTAATGTTACAAAAACAACATCTATGTCCTTGACACGCGCCAAAGAAACAGTAATACTCTACCCAACACTCCCCGAAATCATGCTGTTAAGCAGCGCTAATTGTAAGTGGTCCGCTGTTATACAAAATATTAATTTAAAGCAATGACTCGTCATGGCCACGATGGATGCTTAAGAGTCTATAGAAGACCATAGATTATCTATACTGTTCTGTCCTCTTGCTCTTGAGTACTAAAATTTAAAAACCTTAATTATAAACTATTTAAATTGATAAGTAAACTTATACAAATTTAATTCTTAATTGAATCATGTTCAATAAAATGTAAATCAAACTAGAGAGGTAAAAAATAACAAATAAAAATAATATTTACCAGCAATAAAACACATTGACCTATTCTCAAACTAAGCTTACACTTGTGCTATGAGTACTAGACAAAGATATTCATAACTAAATGCATTTATACAAAAAAATGTATAAATATATATTTCATCAAAATTACTACAGGGCTTCATTAGCTAATTAAAGACAGAATCATATGAAATAACAATGAAATTCAAAAATTAAATTAAATATTCACGTGGAGTTGAGTGGATTACTTGAAATCGTTAAGATGAAAATACTTGGACGATCCGAAAGGCTGATCTAGATTTACTGTTTCAGATGCTTTTAACTTAGCCGAATCTAAAAGCCTTAGTTTCATACGAAAGTAACACTCGGCTATAAAGAAAAGAATAATTACAGGATTTACTAATTCTGAATATTTATGTTTACAAAGGAATATCTGAGAGAAAAAGGTTTAAATGTAAATATTTGAAATAAATCTTTATTTGTTTAATCTCACTTATTACTATCAAGAGCTACATTTTCTAATTCTAAAAGCCCCATTTCACCATAAAACCACCAGACGGCGATATGGTTTATATTATATTAATGTCCTATGGTCCCCGTTTGGGGCAGAGGGAATCTACAATGCATCTCTACTTCGATTGATCCCGCGCATCACGTTTCAGCTTGCCCCACGTCCTACCAATGTCGCTCGCCTTTGCCCAAAACCGAACGTGTCCAGGTTTGTCTAGGACAGTCACGTTTCCTCGTACCGTCAGCGCTCCAATCCAGAACCAATTTGAATATGTGAGCGTCGTCACTGCAGAGCATGTCTCCAATCCAAATGTCATAGATGTATCTTATATACGCACGAAAAAAATCGCTTCTACATTCATAATGCGAATTCCGAGAAGTGGAATATGCTTCCAGCGACCATATTTCAACTTTCTTATGACTTGGAAATAGGCATTTGATAGGTAGACGCGGTCCATCGACGGTCTCATCTTCACTTTGCACCAGGTGTTATTGAGGACAAGCGTACAGACCTCCACAAATCATAAAAAAGTATGCATGCGAAAGTTTGGATGAATATTTGTTACTAAAACATGCCAAAATAGCTGAACGGATCCAAATTAATAACAAGACAATTAAGCACGGAGATAAAACTTGACATAACGTATAGGTTACTTTTTATTCCGTAAAAATATTTCGATATCCGAGGAATTTCTTGTTTTTACAAAGCAAGGGATCGACATGATTTTCTGAATAGCGGTAGTTTGGAAATCAAATAACAAAGACAGATACATTTTATCCCAGTTAAAAGCACGGTTCCTATGCGATAGTACAACAATTCAAGATTAACCCTTTTTTGGTAACCCGGGGGAAAATCCTACATTGAACCATCAGTTCCCCCGTGAGGGCGGCGACACCGGTGTTTCGATTCCTACTGACTAAACATCTCCAGGCGTGTCCCTAAAATAGTTAGCGGGATCTAGAGATCCATATAACTCCGACGACCTGGCGAACGAATAGCCTTTTAGACTCCATCGCTTGGAGAGGTGAGTATAAAAAGTTCACCTTTCAAGACCAGTCTATCAGACGATACGCAAGGAACAGACCTCTACCTCATCCGGGCAGCAGACACCCTTAAGTCTATTTCCCGGTCAAACATGAATAACCTTCGGGTTTTTCTGTAAATGAGCAAGGCCGGGACACCACAGTTAGCTAATCATATTTTATGCATTACCAATCTTTTCAAGATTTTATGTTAAAATATAGAATAATTACACCGGATTGTATTCCAATTACAGTTCTCATAGATTGGGGCGAGGCAGATCGGTTCGTAACTAATTCAATATGCAGGTCTCGAAATGGAAACGGCTATGGACAGGCAATTGGCGTTATTTTCTTACGAGAATAGCAAATGAGAGTTCTGTTGCAAATTGCCTTACCTACATATTTATAAATCAACTGAAATAATATTGTTACCATGGAAATATATTTCCTTTAAACTAATTAACTGTGTTAATTAGTCGCTTTATCGGATACTGAAATTCAGCAAAGAATTAAAAATGTCACCCACTGTAAAATATCAATATTAATTTGATGAATGTCTATAGTTAATTAATCTATTCGCTTATAATCTTATAATCGCTTGATCTCTCTAGTATAAAATGAAATGAAATGAAAATATAACTTTATTCATATAAACCAACTTCCAAGTACTTTTGAGTCGTCAAAAAAAGGTAAAGTGAATCTACGACCAGTTCGGAAAGCTGAAAATCCGGCAAGAAAATCTGGTAGTTGCTTTTTTTAATAATGAGGTACAATAACAGAAATAATATACAAAGTATTGAATGAGCCGACAGAAAGATTACATAGTGTAGTATAGTATATAGAAAAAAAAGGACGAACATATCAAGCCGTACCTCTATTTCTATCAAAGTTCACGAATAAAAACAATGTAGGCACTACAAACACTTCCTTATTTATATAATATTATTGTCGACCATGAATAATCGTGAGCAATTTACGTTAGTCAGTCTATATTTCTAGTTCTGTTCAACCAATCATGACTAAGTGTGTCCTATACTTTAAGTAAGAATATATAAAATAAACCACCAAAAGTTTTATCATGATTTATTTTATACTTTCTTTGTGATGCGCGCCACAACATAGAAATACAAACGATATATTCGACTCAAAGAGTTTTAGGTAGCCCATTATTTGTGACTCAGGATTTTATGTCATGAAATAATTTCGACCCGTTATTATAAAAAGTATAATAGATATTTCAACACTAATAAAGTATGATATTCGGTCTGCGTCAGTTTTTCTCAACTAGACAGTTCTCCGAACGAATTGAGTGCTAAACTAAGGCCTTCAATTTCCATTTTAATTAACACAACGTTAATGTAGAATGTAAATAAGTAAGTATTCTGAAAGTTTTCACTATTACATTTTAAATAACTTAGTTTTATATAATTAACGTAAGCTTTTCTCTCTGTTATGATTTCATTACAACAAACCGTCTTGTAATTATGTTATGCCTGCTCCAAGTTCCCATTGTATTACGGGAGCTTTTCCGTTGCATAAATATCTGTCAGCTTAATGAATTTTTGTAGTATCTTCCTCCTTATTTTGCTTTCTTGAGGTTCCAATGAAAAATTCTTTTATAGTATGTTGCTAAGTATATTTAAGGAAAATATGTGTAATAATTGTATATATATATAAATTAACATTTATTGAAATTTAATAATATATTTCAAAATTTCGCGTTTTTACTCTTTAAAAATATTTTAACAGGTCTTATGCGCGAATTAGCTTACTTTAGATTATGGTTCGACATTTCGATCTGGTCACACAGGTCATGATCTGCTCGTAATCAGGTCAAAATTGCGTAACCAGGTCAAAACACCGAAACCTTTATGCATATTCGATGTGAAGTTGTAGATTTTTTATCAATTCTACGTTTTTCCTGAGACATTTACGAAATTGCAACCATCGTGGCGAAAGAGAAACGTAAAAAGACAAAATGTGAAAAAAAAAAACTATTTTTATTTTACAATCGATATTCCTTTATTTTTCAGTGTTAAGTTTATTGAAGCTAAATACTACTTATTAAACAAAAGTGTAATTTAAAATATAAAAAAGGTCATTGGCAAAATGTCAAGAAGATGACAAAATCCAGTGGAATAAAAGTCTGTGGTTTCGGAAGTTGATGGATGGGTATATATGCCCGTACTCTATGGCAAATGGAACGTTTAAACCAACTCAATTCTCACTTCCCCGGTAATCAATACGGCACAAATAAATGGTTAAATTGGAACAAGCGTCTCTATTCCGATGCATTGTCTGCTCTGTGACCTAGTTTAAAAAATAGTGCAAATGACTTAGTAATCTGCGAGAGGCTTTATCTGAAAGCTTTTCCGTTTTAAATCAGCCTTTCAACCGTGCTGTTTATGTTGATTAAAAATGGGGAACAATAGCACAAAAACCGCAATATGGAATTCCAATAAATGGGAAAATTTGGTATCTACAGGGTTTAAAAACAAATTAGCAAATTTAAGAAGACATTGGCAATGTTTTTATTATATATTGGATCCACTAAGTAGATAGAGTTTTTAATAAGCTGGTTATTCCGATTAACAATCATAACTGTAAAAAAGCCTATTTATCCCTTACAGACTTAATTTTTATTTTCTCGTTCAAATATGAAACTTTTCATAGGCAAAATAGATACCCGAAATATTTATAAAAATAGACCACATTACTGGCACAGCTTAAATAGTTTATTATATGCCAAACTATTTTAGTAAAAAACGTAAGTAAATTTATTATTATTTCAAACTTTATTTAACAAACTCATATAATATAATGGATTTATAGTACAGTGTGCTTCAAAAGATATTTCAAATTCAGGTAAAATCCGTAATTTGAAAACATTTTAAGTGCATAGTTTTCCAGGATCAAACAGTCTACTAAAAGAAGTTATCTTTATGTCACGTATTGACGAAAATAAACATTAAAAGATAGCATTTACTTCAATTCAAAAAATAATTCATCTCAAAATCATTTAAAATAAACACAAAAATCTAATTACAAAAATGGATATATTAACCGAGGAAAGCGATTTCCAAAGTTATTCACAAATATTGGTATAAAAATATCGAAATCTAAATAAAAATATACCGTGATAAGAAAATCATTCGCAGCTTATCTTCATAACAAACGAGAGCGGCACTTCAGAAATTCTGTTTTATTATACCAATATTATTTTGGTCACTGCCGACAGCTAACGAAGTATGGTGAAAGGGAAAAGAATGACAACTTATAAATATAGTCAGCAAGGTATGAGTTAAAAGCGATTAACTCCATCTAAGCATTTTGTCTTCGTAAATTACCAATAAGTTAACGCAACGGTTGCTCAAATGCTTCTTAATTTTAAAATTGACCTTATCACAATAGATTTTTTGTAAAGCATGTAGAGTGTCCTTTTTTATATAGCGACACAATTTTGAAATGATTAGGTGAATGTTTGATCTATGTAGTGATCACATTACACAGGTGCAAACACCATCATAGTAACTCACTTCGTTCTGTCTCATTTCGGAAACATCTTGTATACGACCAGCTGATCATATACCTTCTGTCTCGGTATATATGGGCTAGCAAGGTGACAGTTACTGTTATTAAATTCTCTACTCTTGGAAGAACTTCCCGTTTTTCGACTACACTATATTTTGTACCTGGAGCGCATTATGTCGAGCCAGTATAAAAAAAAAGCTATTAAATATACATGAAGAGATTTATCATTACGACAGATTTAAAACTAATCATTTTGATCATACCTCAGAACCTCTCGTTTTTATGGTACCCATGAATTTCTCCCTGTTCTAATCATTCATCATCATTCGAGATTTCCTTAAAAATTCTACACTTCAAACACCACAAACAAATTCACACATTATTATTATAGAAAAAACTCTTCCCTGTTATGACTTATACCACACAAAGGTACATATAAGTAACCAGAAGTCAAACAGAATAACAATAGAAAGGACCTTTTATTGAATCAATTAGGAGGTCAACACAACCGTAACTCCGTATTTATTAGACACGAAAAATCTTTTGTTATATTCCGTGGCAATTATAGGAGTGCTTATTATGCATTTCATTCCTATTTTTGTTAATAAGACACTAAGAAAAATATGTCAAAGGAGTATTTATAATAATCATCGTCAACTGCCTGCAACCATCAACACGTTAAAAGCCTCTTTTCTATAACACTGCATACATTTTGTTCTGGACGCTAGTTTCCAAGTCTGGCCCACAACCTCACTTATGTCATGTACTCACCTCGAACCCGGTCTACCTACTGGTACCCCCTCGGTCAACATACGATCAGGGTTTTCAAATTCGTTCATCACCCAGTTCTCCTAAGCGTCGTTCTCATCGCCGCTTAAGTGACGTACGAAATTTCATAATAATATATGTTATTTTCTATTCTGTGCTATTATCATATTTCTTTAAGCCTTTCTCAAAGTATTTATTAAAAGGTCGACTTCTTGTATTGTCAAGATATCAATCTTAATAATTAAAAAAAGTAACACAGTTATATAAGATATTCCGCACTTTCCATCAGGTGAGATTGAGGTCAAGTGTAAGCTTGTCTATAATTAAAAAAAAAGATAATGTGGACACTTCTTATTTTTATCATTTTTCAATTAATTACGTTCGATACCGTGTATCCCCAGGTTTTTACTTCCGGTTTACATTTTAATGCTGTTAGTATTTGGTATCTATGAAACGGGAAACCTACAGCATATTATCTCTATATTATGAATATAATATGGCCATAAACCAACAAGCCACTGGTCTATTATTACGGTATGTGCAATTTTAGCGGCCATCTATCGTAATTATTTGTCAGCCGAGCTAGTTCAGGGAATATTAGCAAGCACTTAGTAAGCAGTATGTGTCGCGATACATACATTTATGTTAGTGAAATTGGCCATAAAATGCAACTGTGTTAGTATTACTTCCTATAAAATTAAATATAAACATGTGTTTCTTTTCCCAAGGTTTATAATATGTTGGAAAGTAAAATTCTTGATGATATACGTACGTATCAACTGATAATTTTTTGATAAAGTTAGTTAGGTTTACTTATAGCTTAAACTATTTAGTTACCTTTATAAAAACCAACTAAATGTTTTGCATAATTTTGCTCATATATATTGTCTAATTATATACCAACAAATTTTTGGAGAGCATTAAATGGCTACATTGTTATTGTTTTGCTATTTTAACATCTGTTAATGTTAAATATTACCATCGCCTAAAAGTATACAAAGAAGATTATATCTTTTTTATAAAAATAACATAAAATATAAAGTATATCTTCACGCTATGTTCTTTAATAGATCAGCAGAGATACTGACCGTATTCACTCTTCGACTCTTCGCATATATTATGTCGTGTCAAAAAGTCATCAGTAGCGCAGTTAGTTCTACCTGAGGGCTCTACAGTTTATTGTGTAAAATATGTGTGAAATCATTTTATTTCATTCTCAAAATATAAAACAAATTCCACAAAAAAAGCGGAGAGAGATGGAAATAATATCATGTACACACTTGGAGTGGAACCAAAATCTAGATGTAGTGACAAATTTTATTACAGATTTAAAGCAGAACAACGTGTAAGTGGGACTGTGAAACCATTTTTGCAATAAATTTAATAGTATGACGCTGCACATGTAGACAAAGACTTCAAAGATTTGAATTGGGTTAACCCAATTCAAATGTTCAATTGGTTCAATTGGGTTAAGCTTGTGGGTAGACATTAAATATTTTTTGTAACATTTTTAATGTCATATTTTCGACTAGAGTGACTGTAGTGGATAACGGACCGGTATCCATGTGTGATCCAGTAGGGATGTAATGAAGGCAGTTTTAGCGGAACCGAAGTCGGACTCAGAGTTTTAAAATTTGATTTATCGGAGTCGGAACCGGAGTCGGAATCGGAGTCGGAGGCAATGCCATTAACAAGAGACGGCAGAAGAAGGTAGTTTTATTATGGGGCATATAAAAACATTATTCAGTAAACCTTTTTAATTAGAAAGTAATTAATTTACACATCCACAGACATTGAAAATAAAAATTGCTGTTTCTTATTAACATTTTCCCATTAACAATGAACAAATTAAATCAAATTTGCTCCAGGGTTGTTTTTGTGTTAATTTCTATTTTTTATTTATTTAATGTAAAATATTAAAAAATCTTTTAGTAATAAATTTTAATGTACATTTAGTTTTAAATTTAATAACTTTAATAATATTTTTTTAATCCAAATTTTTTAAAATTTCTTCTTGAAATTAAGTAGCATTGATTGTTTGATTAATTTATATTATATTTCAACAACATATAAAATGAAATCAAATGAATTGACTACAACAGTGGTGGTGACTTCCGATTAATACCTCCGATTAAAAAGTTTCGGAATCAAAGTCGGAACCGAAGGTGTAATAACAATCGGAAGTTCCAAATTATCGGAGTCGGAGTCGAAGCTCCGTAACATCTCTGGTCATAAGTTAGAAACCTATCACGTACATCTTGATTTTTCCAGATTAAGTGCGGATTTAGGCACCACATGCTCACCGGTGAAGGAAAGCATTGTAAAGAAGCCCGCATGGCATCTAATAGAAACGTCATATGTAAATGCCCTGAGAACGGCTATCAGCCGCGCTACTGCTCACCTTTGGCAAGATATATAAGCGCAAATTGGATATAACTAGTAATTTGTCTCTGCTCTCCCCGAAAGAGATATACCGTGACAATATATTAGTATTATATTGTTTTGTAGTTTCAAATTCCACCTATATGGAACATCTAAGAGAAACAACGGTTCGGCGCTAACTGATTTATTAAAAGTTTTAACACTACCTACTAACAATCTGTAATACAATTACTCCATATCTCCCCTTTGAAATACAAACTGCTTTTTCTTATCTCTATTATATGCCCGTAACGTCCGAGCTGATGCCCCCGGGCCCGGCGGGGACGGAGCCTCTACTTGTGTCGGTTCAGGAGGCTCATCCTCCGATGGTTTCGCGCTCTGCTCCGTCCCTACGTTGCCCGACGCATCTTCGTATACCTCATTTGATTTTTCTACCGAGGTAGATCCTGTGCTGGTGCGTGTTAAAGAGTATCTATTTTTAGTTAATTGATTTTGATGCCTACGCCATTCACGCCCATCTCCTGTATCTACCTTAAAAGAAACTGGTCCTGTTTTTTCGTTTATTTTGCCTTCAGTCCACTTACTCCCTTGCGTTGAATAGTCACGCGCCAACACAGAATCTCCCACACAGATATCTCTACGAGTGCCGCCCGCATTAGCTATTTGTCGTTGTTGCGCCGTGCGCACCACCTCCGCCACATTTGGCCTGATCGCGTCCAAGCGCCCTCGCAACCGACGCCCCAGCATAGCGACCGCGGGCGACACCCCCGTGGTAGCATGTTCACAGTTGCGATATTTAAAAAGAAACTTACTTAGAGCCTGGGACACATTTTCCCTCTCATAGATGGCTCTTTTTATGGTTTTTTTAATTGTTTTTACAGCATTTTCTGCGGCTCCGTTCCCTTGTGGGTGATACGGCGCCGAAGTTATATGTTTGATACAATTTTTTTCACAGTACTCATTAAACTCTCTTGATGAAAAAGGTGGGCCGTTATCCGTGACGAGCTCTGAAGGTAGCCCGAAACGTGCGAAAAGTGATCTTAAAACTAATGTGGTGTTCTTAGCATCCGTATTGCTCATTTTAACTACTTCGAGCCATTTGGAATGAGCGTCAACCAAAATGAAATATTTCTGACCTGCACATTCCGCGAAATCCGCATGCACGCGCTGCCATGGGTGCAGCGGAAACTCCCACGGGTGCAGCGCGGCGTGCGGAGGCGCGTCGCGGACCTCGCGGCATGCCTCACAGGACCGGCATATATTCTCGATGTCCTTATCTAAATTAGGCCAATATACATAATTTCGCGTCAAATTTTTCATTTTGGTGATTCCCAAATGGCCTTCGTGAAGTTCCTCAAGCACTTTTTGTCGTAACGATAGCGGTATAACAATTCTATATTTATAAATTAAGCAGCCTAAATCTGTGATGATATTTTCTTTACGCGCAAAATATTGTTTTTCTTCTTCAGACCCCGCAACGGCCGGCCAACCAAACATGACATAACCGAGCACCTTACATAATATTGCATCCTTTTTTGTCTCTTTACTAATGTCTTTAAAATTAATCGGCATACAGTCTTCTACTAAGTTGATATAACTCAAAGCATCAGTCGGTCTGCGTTCGTTTGCCAGTGGCAGGCGTGACAGCGCATCGGCCGGCCCGTTGTCCGTTGACTTTACAAACTCGACTGAAAAATCATATACAGCTAATCGCACTGCCCATCGTTGCAGTCTACTGGCAGCCGTCTGGGGTATTCCGCCTTTCGTTCCAAAAATAAAAGTCAACGGCCGATGATCAGTGCGTAACACAAACTTTCTGCCAAACAAGTATTGATGATGTCGAGTTATGCCAAAATAAATAGCCAAAGCTTCCTTATCGAGCTGACTATAATTCTTTTCAGCAGGATTGAGCGTTCTGGAGACGCAACTGATCGGTCGTTCTGAGCCGTCCGCATACTGGTGTGAGAGGATTGCGCCCAGTCCGTACGCGCTGCTATCCACGGATAGCAAGAGAGGCCGCCCCTCCTCGTAATGCGCTAGAACTCGCTTACTCAACAAAACTCGCTTGGCCTCTTCGAATGCCCTCGCGCACTGAGAACCCCACCGCCACCGAGCTTCCTTTTTTAGCAAGCAATGTAGAGGTTGTAACAATGTACTTAAATTTGGTATGAATTTTCCATAATAATTTAGCAACCCTAAGAAGCTCTTTAGCTGGGTTACATCTCGTGGTTCGGGTGCATTCTGAATCGCCTCGATTTTACTAGGATCCGGGTGCAATCCCTCTTTGTCAATAATGAACCCCAAATATTTTACACTTTTTTGCAAAAAACAACACTTATTTAATTTGACCGTCAAGCCCATTAGACGTAATCGCTCGAGTACAGCCCTCAGATTGCGTAGGTGCACATGTCTGTCCTGCTCAGTTACACAAATATCATCCAAAAACACTACCGTCCCGGGCACGCCACGCAGCGTCTCCTCCATCATTTTTTGAAAGTATTCCGGCACGCACGATAATCCGTACGGCACGCGCCGGTATGCAAACGTACCGATGTGCGTCGTGATGGCTGTGAAAGGTTGTGAAACTTCATCCAACAAGACCTGCTGATAAGCATGTCTCAGGTCTATTTTGGTATATTCTTCGCCCCCGCTTAAATTGGCAAACAATTCTTCAATTCGCGGCAATGGGTAAAAATCGCGTTTTAGTTTTGGATTTATAGTTATTTTATAATCTCCGCATATTCTAATTTCCCCGTTTGTTTTAATAACTGGTACAATAGGCGTGCCGAAGTCGGAATGCTCAACGCGGTAAATCGTGCCCTCGCGCTCGAGCCGCGCCAGCTCGCGCTCGACGCGGCCGCGCAGCGCCAGCGGCACGGGCCGCGCGCGGACATACACCCCATTGCTATCTGAGAGCTGTAAACGTAATGTTTCTTTACACGTTCCTAATTTAACACAAAAAACCTCAGGGTACTCTTGACGGAGGCTGTTCACAAATTGATTCTCTACCATTTCATGGACGTTAATTTGTTTTATTTTTAAAGCTCTTAACCAGTCGCGTCCGAGCAAGGGGCACCCCCCTCCTCTTACCACGTATAAGATTAGGTCATTTACCGTCGTATCGTTTAAAGTGACATTTACCAAAATATACCCGAGAGGCTCAATTTGTGAACCGGCATAGCTACGAAAAATTACATTGTCCCGTTTTATGATTTTATGTTTAAAAAAATTTAGGTAACAATCCTCATTAATGGCTGAAATACGACTACCAGTATCCAGCTCACAATCCAGTATAACATTGTCTAACCTTATAGCCCAAGATCCCAGAGCCGCCAGACCTTTCTTATTTTCTCAGAAATAAAATATATAAAATAACGTAGTGTTAGTATGTACTATGAGTGTATGCATACCTGCTAGCTTGCGCGGGCGGCCAATTTACAGGTACCAGGTGCGAAAGGTAGATAAAAATTATACTTACTTTACTTATTTTCTCAGTGCTGATTTTTATATATATTTTAGAAAATACTATTTTAAATTTATAATGATTACTGCCAGACTCGTTTCGGCGGCCATTATTTTTACTAGACGCTTTAAAGCGGCCAAAAAAATAAGGTAACTTTACTTATATTCTCAGTCTTGATTTTTATACATGATACTCAGGAACCTAATTCAATAATTTTTGCAAGCAGCCAGACCACTCGGATGGGCCTAATATTCCCCCAGACACATATAAAGGCTTTCTGTGTGTATGAACGCGATCGTGATTGTTAGACGGTTCTATAGCATAGTTTTGTAAAATTTGTTATTAATCACCTAATTATTGAATTCGTTTCCTGAGTATCACGTATAAAAATCAAGACTGAGATTATAAGTGATGTTACCTTATGTTTTTGGAAGCTTTAAGGGGGTTATCCCATGTGATGGGCTCAAAAAAACGTTTTTATTTTTTCATAAATTGCTTTCTTAACATATCTAGAATACGGTAGTAAAGTGATTTTTAAAAATTCGCAGTCATTTTAAAGATACAGCTGTCAAAGAAGGAGGTATTCGGAGCGCTGAGTTGGCAGTCGGAGTTGGGCCTATTGTGTACAGTCGGCTTGATACCTGGCACGCTTTCATACAAATATAAGTTTATACAAGTTTCTACAGGCTTAAAAACTTTATTTTTATAATTATTAAATATTTTACTGAAGTTATTTTAGTTTTCGTTTAACTTCGAAGAGCGCGAAATCTACAAATTATTTCTTTTCATAATGAGTGGACGGAAAGGATATACGAGTAGATATGATCATCCTGGCCGTAGTAAAAAAAGAAAGTTTAGAAGAAACCGTTTTACCACCTAAAATGAAACGGTATTTACATCAGCTTCGACAAAAAAACTTCAAAATAGCTTGAACATGGATGTTCCCATCGCTTTGAATTTCGCGTATTGCATTTTGGAGTTTGTTTCTGTATTCGCTGTAATTTCTGAAATGGTAATATGCAAAACTTGTAAAAGTGATGTGCCTATTTCGCTATCAAGTTTCCAAGGCTTAGGTTTTAAAATTATTCTATCATGTGAGTGTGAAAAACAGACAGTTATAAACTAGGGCCCATTGATCGAGAATGCATTTAAAGTTAATCGCCGGTTTGTATTTGTGATGCGATTAATATCAGTTATCATCTTTAATGAAGGTTTTAAAGGTGTTTTAAAACTAATGCCAGTTATATGGGATGCCCTATTGGCCGCGAAGCCCATACTTATGTTAAGAAACGTGATGAAAAGCGAATCTCACGTTCTGAGCGGCGCGCAAGCGATGTCGTTAAGCCAGGAATGACTCAAGAGCTGAACAATATGCTTTGAAAGAGTTTCAAGAGGAAGAGGAAGGAATACTTTATGGAACAGGCATCGCCGATTGAGGGTAAGTTAAGACTTTCATAGTTTTAAGCGGACTTGAAATTTTAAATAAGTTTTTCTCAAAATTGTGCTTTTCAAACTTTCCTCCATCGTATCTCAAAAACGGCTTGACCGAATATCTTAAAACTTAAAAGGCGCACTCATCTCATGTAAACGCATAGAATGAACTATTATTAATTAAACTTTCCCAAAATTTCGATTTTTTTTAAGCAAAAAAACTAAACACTTAAACGCAAAATTCGCGACTTTTTTTCAAATAAAAAAAAAAAAAAAAAAATTTATTTATTCGACAAACAACTACAAGGCAGCACATTAAAAATCAGCTGACATCCAAACTAGGACACCATGTATCTTGGATGTCAGCATATTTCACACAAATTTGTTACAGTTTTTTACTGTACATACTTTACTGTACTGTGTAATACAAAAACAACATTACATACCAAACAACAGACTATACAAACAAAGTGAATAACAATTACAAAAGAATATTAATATTAAAGCCCAAGCACATCTATACCTGCAACAGTTCCTCAGTATTATTATATTTTAGATTCGACAACCAGTCTCTCAGCTTCATCTTACATTCGAATTTTGATAAGTTCAAGATATTTAATTCATGATTAACCTTATTATAAATCCTTGAACCAAGAACCCAAAATTGTTTCTCAGCAAAATGAGACTTGTGAATCGGCATATGGCAAACATATCTCATTCTGCGAGGTTTTCTTATGCTATCTGTCCCTATAAGGACCACTCTATGTTTGCGAAGGACAAGTTTCGAGACAAAGAGCTGTCTTACTGTTAAAACTTGACATCTAGAATATAACATCTCAGTAGGAAACCTTCTGGATTCTTTAAGCATGACTTTTAAGACAGCTCTTTGAGCCCTCTCAAGTTTCAATAAAGTGGTCTTAGAGGCTCCACCCCAAACACCAATGCAGTAAGATATCAAGGATTCACACAGAGAGAAATAAACAGTCCTAAGAGTATAAATGTCAGCAGAATTTCTCAATTTCTTAAAGACATTGATAATTTTTTGAGTTCTATTGATCAAAATATCTATGTGAGATTTCCAACTTAACATTTCGTCTAAATATACTCCCAGATATCTCACCACACCAGTTCTTGTTAGCGGCAAGCATTTGCATTCTAAATCAGAAAGACATGAATGTCCTCTAATGCATATAGAATTATCTGTCAGACGGGAAGAAATGCCTATCAGAAGTCCAAATTTCGGTATATTCATTTGATAATAGTTCATTCCGTGCATTTAGGTCTACAGATTAAAACGCTGCTATTATTTTTTTGTTTCAGATAAGCCAATCAGCCGGAATCGTGGAGGAAGTGCGAGCCCATTTTTTTGAGGCGGGGTTGTTTAGAGCGCTGTAACTCATATTCGACACAACTTTTTTAGCTTAAAATTTATATTTATGCTGTGAAAATATATATTAATAGATGATTATAAAGCTCTATCTATTTACTGGTCGTAGAAAAAAAAATCCTAAAACATCCCTAAAAAACAGCCCATCACATGGGATAACCCCCTTAAAGCTTCCAAAAACATAAGGTAACATCACTTATAATCTCAGTCTTGATTTTTATAAGTGATACTCAGGAAACGAATTCAATAATTAGGTGATTAATAACAAATTTTACAAAACTATGCTATAAAACCGTCTAACAATCACGATCGCGTTCATACACACAGAAAGCCTTTATATGTGTCTGGGGGAATATTAGGCCCATCCGAGTGGTCTGGCTGCTTGCAAAAATTATTGAATTAGGTTCCTGAGTATCATGTATAAAAATCAAGACTGAGAATATAAGTAAAGTTACCTTATTTTTTTGGCCGCTTTAAAGCGTCTAGTAAAAATAATGGCCGCCGAAACGAGTCTGGCAGTAATCATTATAAATTTAAAATAGTATTTTCTAAAATATATATAAAAATCAGCACTGAGAAAATAAGTAAAGTAAGTATAATTTTTATCTACCTTTCGCACCTGGTACCTGTAAATTGGCCGCCCGCGCAAGCTAGCAGGTATACATACACTCATAGTACATACTAACACTACGTTATTTTATATATTTTATTTCTGAGAAAATAAGAAAGGTCTGGCGGCTCTGGGATCTTGCTCTAAATTTACAGGTACCAGGTGCGAAAGGTAGATAAAAATTATACTTACTTTACTTATTTTCTCAGTGCTGATTTTTATATATATTTTAGAAAATACTATTTTAAATTTATAATGATTACTGCCAGACTCGTTTCGGCGGCCATTATTTTTACTAGACGCTTTAAAGCGGCCAAAAAAATAAGGTAACTTTACTTATATTCTCAGTCTTGATTTTTATACATGATACTCAGGAACCTAATTCAATAATTTTTGCAAGCAGCCAGACCACTCGGATGGGCCTAATATTCCCCCAGACACATATAAAGGCTTTCTGTGTGTATGAACGCGATCGTGATTGTTAGACGGTTTTATAGCATAGTTTTGTAAAATTTGTTATTAATCACCTAATTATTGAATTCGTTTCCTGAGTATCACTTATAAAAATCAAGACTGAGATTATAAGTGATGTTACCTTATGTTTTTGGAAGCTTTAAGGGGGTTATCCCATGTGATGGGCTGTTTTTTAGGGATGTTTTAGGATTTTTTTTTCTACGACCAGTAAATAGATAGAGCTTTATAATCATCTATTAATATATATTTTCACAGCATAAATATAAATTTTAAGCTAAAAAAGTTGTGTCGAATATGAGTTACAGCGCTCTAAACAACCCCGCCTCAAAAAAATGGGCTCGCACTTCCTCCACGATTCCGGCTGATTGGCTTATCTGAAACAAAAAAATAATAGCAGCGTTTTAATCTGTAGACCTAAATGCACGGAATGAACTATTATCAAATGAATATACCGAAATTTGGACTTCTGATAGGCATTTCTTCCCGTCTGACAGATAATTCTATATGCATTAGAGGACATTCATGTCTTTCTGATTTAGAATGCAAATGCTTGCCGCTAACAAGAACTGGTGTGGTGAGATATCTGGGAGTATATTTAGACGAAATGTTAAGTTGGAAATCTCACATAGATATTTTGATCAATAGAACTCAAAAAATTATCAATGTCTTTAAGAAATTGAGAAATTCTGCTGACATTTATACTCTTAGGACTGTTTATTTCTCTCTGTGTGAATCCTTGATATCTTACTGCATTGGTGTTTGGGGTGGAGCCTCTAAGACCACTTTATTGAAACTTGAGAGGGCTCAAAGAGCTGTCTTAAAAGTCATGCTTAAAGAATCCAGAAGGTTTCCTACTGAGATGTTATATTCTAGATGTCAAGTTTTAACAGTAAGACAGCTCTTTGTCTCGAAACTTGTCCTTCGCAAACATAGAGTGGTCCTTATAGGGACAGATAGCATAAGAAAACCTCGCAGAATGAGATATGTTTGCCATATGCCGATTCACAAGTCTCATTTTGCTGAGAAACAATTTTGGGTTCTTGGTTCAAGGATTTATAATAAGGTTAATCATGAATTAAATATCTTGAACTTATCAAAATTCGAATGTAAGATGAAGCTGAGAGACTGGTTGTCGAATCTAAAATATAATAATACTGAGGAACTGTTGCAGGTATAGATGTGCTTGGGCTTTAATATTAATATTCTTTTGTAATTGTTATTCACTTTGTTTGTATAGTCTGTTGTTTGGTATGTAATGTTGTTTTTGTATTACACAGTACAGTAAAGTATGTACAGTAAAAAACTGTAACAAATTTGTGTGAAATATGCTGACATCCAAGATACATGGTGTCCTAGTTTGGATGTCAGCTGATTTTTAATGTGCTGCCTTGTAGTTGTTTGTCGAATAAATAAATTTTTTTTTTTTTTTTTTTATTTGAAAAAAAGTCGCGAATTTTGCGTTTAAGTGTTTAGTTTTTTTGCTTAAAAAAAATCGAAATTTTGGGAAAGTTTAATTAATAATAGTTCATTCTATGCGTTTACATGAGATGAGTGCGCCTTTTAAGTTTTAAGATATTCGGTCAAGCCGTTTTTGAGATACGATGGAGGAAAGTTTGAAAAGCACAATTTTGAGAAAAACTTATTTAAAATTTCAAGTCCGCTTAAAACTATGAAAGTCTTAACTTACCCTCAATCGGCGATGCCTGTTCCATAAAGTATTCCTTCCTCTTCCTCTTGAAACTCTTTCAAAGCATATTGTTCAGCTCTTGAGTCATTCCTGGCTTAACGACATCGCTTGCGCGCCGCTCAGAACGTGAGATTCGCTTTTCATCACGTTTCTTAACATAAGTATGGGCTTCGCGGCCAATAGGGCATCCCATATAACTGGCATTAGTTTTAAAACACCTTTAAAACCTTCATTAAAGATGATAACTGATATTAATCGCATCACAAATACAAACCGGCGATTAACTTTAAATGCATTCTCGATCAATGGGCCCTAGTTTATAACTGTCTGTTTTTCACACTCACATGATAGAATAATTTTAAAACCTAAGCCTTGGAAACTTGATAGCGAAATAGGCACATCACTTTTACAAGTTTTGCATATTACCATTTCAGAAATTACAGCGAATACAGAAACAAACTCCAAAATGCAATACGCGAAATTCAAAGCGATGGGAACATCCATGTTCAAGCTATTTTGAAGTTTTTTTGTCGAAGCTGATGTAAATACCGTTTCATTTTAGGTGGTAAAACGGTTTCTTCTAAACTTTCTTTTTTTACTACGGCCAGGATGATCATATCTACTCGTATATCCTTTCCGTCCACTCATTATGAAAAGAAATAATTTGTAGATTTCGCGCTCTTCGAAGTTAAACGAAAACTAAAATAACTTCAGTAAAATATTTAATAATTATAAAAATAAAGTTTTTAAGCCTGTAGAAACTTGTATAAACTTATATTTGTATGAAAGCGTGCCAGGTATCAAGCCGACTGTACACAATAGGCCCAACTCCGACTGCCAACTCAGCGCTCCGAATACCTCCTTCTTTGACAGCTGTATCTTTAAAATGACTGCGAATTTTTAAAAATCACTTTACTACCGTATTCTAGATATGTTAAGAAAGCAATTTATGAAAAAAAAAAAACGTTTTTTTGAGCCCATCACATGGGATAACCCCCTTAAAGCTTCCAAAAACATAAGGTAACATCACTTATAATCTCAGTCTTGATTTTTATACGTGATACTCAGGAAACGAATTCAATAATTAGGTGATTAATAACAAATTTTACAAAACTATGCTATAGAACCGTCTAACAATCACGATCGCGTTCATACACACAGAAAGCCTTTATATGTGTCTGGGGGAATATTAGGCCCATCCGAGTGGTCTGGCTGCTTGCAAAAATTATTGAATTAGGTTCCTGAGTATCATGTATAAAAATCAAGACTGAGAATATAAGTAAAGTTACCTTATTTTTTTGGCCGCTTTAAAGCGTCTAGTAAAAATAATGGCCGCCGAAACGAGTCTGGCAGTAATCATTATAAATTTAAAATAGTATTTTCTAAAATATATATAAAAATCAGCACTGAGAAAATAAGTAAAGTAAGTATAATTTTTATCTACCTTTCGCACCTGGTACCTGTAAATTGGCCGCCCGCGCAAGCTAGCAGGTATGCATACACTCATAGTACATACTAACACTACGTTATTTTATATATTTTATTTCTGAGAAAATAAGAAAGGTCTGGCGGCTCTGGGATCTTGGGCTAATTGGCCGCCCGCGCAAGCTAGCAGGTATACATACACTCATAGTACATACTAACACTACGTTATTTTATATATTTTATTTCTGAGAAAATAAGAAAGGTCTGGCGGCTCTGGGATCTTGCTCTATTAATTTAATGAAATAGGGCTTGTTCCCTAAGCTAGCGTCCAAAGTAAGCTGAATATTGTAAAATTCGTCCTCAGAAGTGTCACCCATATAGTTCTGCCGTCTAATATCATCTTTCCCGTTACCGCGATTACGTCCTCTGCTGCACATCACCTTTAAGTGACCGCGCTCATTACATTCGTCACAATTATAGTTCATGAAACGACACCTATCTGCTCGGTGCTGCCTGCCGCACCGCCAGCAAGCTGTGTCCGTGCGGCGCGCGCTGCCCGGCCCCGGCGCCTCACGCACCGCTTGCCGTCCGCCGCCGTCGCGCCGCCCGCGTCCCCGCACTGCATGCAGGCCCTCGCCCGCCTCGCCGCCGCCGCCACCGCTCGCACCTGGTGTGCCAGCCGGCGCCGAACTCGCGCCGCTCACCTCCGCGTGCCTGTCTGCAGCCTCCAGTGCCATAGCTAGCTCCACCGCCCTACCGTAGTCTATATGTTTCTCTGCAAAAATCCTGGACCTCATCAGGTCGCTCGCCAGTCCCGAGACGAACTGATCTCGGAGGTTCTCCTCTAATTTATTTCCAAAATTGCACGTCGCGGCTAAATGTTTCAAATGTTGTAGATATTCCGTGAGCGGTTCACCCGGCCGCTGTCTACGTAGCCGAAATACGTGTCTTTCAGCTATCTCTGAGCGCTGTGGTTCCAGGTGATTCGTCACTAAATCTACTAACGTGTCAAATGACTTATCTTCAGGGTGTTCGGGAGCACATAAGTCACACATTAACGAGTATGTCGCTTCGCCCACTAATGTGATCAACGTGGGGACTTTTAATGCATCCTTCAATTCGTTTAAAATAATGAATTGTTTTACCCGTCTGATGTACGCTGGCCATTGTTTAGAGTTGATATCAAACGGCTCAATTTTCCCAATAGGCATATTGAAAATCGATTTTACGCACTTAATCTTATTTAAACACCACTGTACACTATAATTGCACAATAAACAGTTTGTATTTGCACTTTCTACGCCGAATCACACGCGTTTTGTTAATTTTATCCCATCCTCGTCGCCAGTGGAACATCTAAGAGAAACAACGGTTCGGCGCTAACTGATTTATTAAAAGTTTTAACACTACCTACTAACAATCTGTAATACAATTACTCCACTATATAGATTAATCATCATTTTGTATCGACCTCTTACGTCAATATTATTTTAGTCTTACTTTAATATTTCGTACTCTAAGTATAAAATAAAATAGTCGGGCAATATAATAATGATGCTATAAGGGACAGTGATAGGCCAGCGAGTATATTAAACCTTCTTACTTACAATGATTAAATGAATGAACACACGTGTGTGTTTGGTATGAGACAAACATATTATAGTATAGTTTATAGCAGAGATGGGTAAAATATAATCCGGTAAACTGTTCCGCCAAAAAAAATGATTGTCGCGAGTTGTGTATATGTATTTTTGTCTAGTATCCATAGTACAAGTGCAAGCTTAGTTTGGGACTGGGGCAATGTAATTGTCTGCAAATATTATATACATATACAGGTAACTAACGCAAAACCTCTTAAGGGTGACTTTGGTATATCAAGACTGACAACTTTTGTTTTACGACTTTTTCTAATTCAATCTTTTTTTCCCCATACAAAAAATAAATAAAACAATTTTGGAGTTCTGATCATCTTAACACTCTGAAAGGTGACGCGATACAACTGGGGCAGACGATTTCATAGCATCTGCTGACTGAACTTTAAACATAGAGCTAACGATTGATAGAAATCCCCACTAAAACTAAAAAAATATATATCATAGGATGTGTTAAGTTTTGGCAAAAGTCTTAGAACAACTGTTGTTAGTCTTGATGTACCTAAGTTAACTTTAAGGGGTTGGGCGTTAGCTGCCAGTAACGTTGTGTATATATGTATATTTACAAAGAGGCCAAATAATATTTTATCTACATTAAAAACAATTTTTGGATTCATTTCTGTAACGACGCAACTCTTAAATCGTGCACTACAGACATTAGCACAGTAGTAGAACTACCAGAGTAGAAAACGAACAGAGATTTAGCTTCTATAATAGTCGCAAAATGATTACATAACTACGCCATTTTAAATTTAAACTACTAATGACCACTCTAAGGAGTAGTATAATAAGAATTTGCCGGAAACTTTTGCACACAACCCATTTTTCCAAGTGCTCTGTACGGTGTACAGTTACTATATGATATTGTAAATTTAAATTAATTTAAATAAATAAATGTATTGTTTAATTTGTTATCCATCTGTGGCAATAGTTATAAAATTAAAATGTTCGTTCTGAAGCTGTAATTCTGTCCCATTTTATATATTCTTTGACATTGGTCCTCTCTGAGTGCATTCACCTAGCAAACAAGCTGTGTGCCCACACTATCTCCCACCTAATTAGGATGGTTCTATCAATTTTTATTCTTTTTTCAGTAAAACAGATACTAAGCTCGCAAAAACAAAAGAAAATTAATCATCATATCAGCTATAGGAGGTCCACAATTGGATTTAGGCCTCTCCTAATGTTTTTCAGAGAGATCGATCGAAAACGGATTACATTCAGCGTGGCCCGGCAATCCGTATAAGATCTACTATCAACCTTGTACTGCGCTTTCCAGTACGTGGTCTCTAGTCTCTACTCCTATAACCTTTCTACCACATCGTCCATCCGCTCTACAAGATATTTCCTACCCAATGCCACTTCGATTTGCTAACCCAATGGACTGTGTAGGCTGGCCTAGGTAAATCAAATGAATATAGTGAATTTAGCGAGTTGTTTTAACGAAAATGAATAAATATATATATATTTTTTATTTATACATATAGTTATTAGATCTATTAAATAGCACATGATTTGCTTAAAAGTGAATTAATTGTATAACTTTAGGCCTAAGTATTTAAAAAATTTAAAAAATTAAATAAAATTAAATATTAGAGCTGTTTAACAATGAGTAATTTTTATTGTGTTAGTATAAAAATAAAATTTTAGTTCAAAATACGATAATTGTATCTTCTTGTATTTTAATTTCATGAAGTTTATATTTCAAATCGTATACATACAGGTAAAATGTAATCAGATTAATGAAAAACGATTACGATTACATTTTGCGTTTTTCGTCATTTTGTTTTTTTAAGCTGACTCGACATAGTGACTGTGCCATACCTGATGGTAAGCATGGTGCAGTCCAAAAAACGCTAACGACTATCGAAAGGTAAGAAAAAATCCCATCGGTAGTCGCAGCGATCATGCCGGCCTATACAAATATCTCTTCACGCTACGCTTAAAGGATCCCATATCATAGGACGGTGGGAACACGCTCGCCGGAAGACCATTCCACAGCCCAACGACACGGCAAAAGAACGAGTTAGAGAACTTCTTAGTCCTGGCCGGGATGTGAGATACCGTATAGCTGTGACACCGCAAACCCGCGTGCGTGGTTCTATTCAGGAAGGGAGAGGGCGGAACATGGTTAAACAACTTTTCATGACTACATTTTGCTTATTTATATTTTAAACACTGAGGAATCCTCAATTGCATATATTTGGGGATCTTTGGATCAGATAAACACCAAAATAAACCATGAAAAGTACTTTATTTCACTTTTTATACTAATTTTGCTTTTTTACACTTTTTCTTACGTCAGTCTTTTCGAGCGCTAGCGTCAAAAAAAACCGTTTATCCTTTCTCTCTTTCTATCCTTCATCCGTTCCGTTCTACGCATTTTCTAGCTCATACCATCCTACATATATATATATTTGACTCCTTACTGTTTTGGATGGATTTAATCATGATTACATAGCAACAAAATCAAAATTACGACTACATTTTGTAATCGTTAATCATTAATCAAATTACATTTTGCCCATCTCTGTTCTAATGGCTGTTAAGTTTACTTTCATGCTTAAATATTTTCTCTTATTATAAAGTTAATATATTGATTTATTAGAACAGTCCATAAAGTTGAAATAAACCTACATATAATAAATATGAAAAGATTTATTACTGGATATGTAAAATAGATAATGTACGAAAAAGAAATGTTTTGAACACAAATCAATCACTTAGAATCTACCAAACTTATTCGAAGTAACTTGTTAATTTAGATACGAATATTACTGTGTTTAGAACAACAAAAGTTTGTTAATAAAGTTTTTTGGCAGAAAGTACTTCATTATTTGTCAACCCGGCTCCACTCTTTTATGGTAAGCCCATTGTAATATAACCCTCGAGACCACTTCTTATCTTTGTTTATTATTCCGAGAGTCTCCGTTTTATTATATTTACATAATAAAAGACAACCAACTTGTCAATACTCCTACCCTTATCGTGCTTTCCGCGGCTCTGCATTTATTTATGTTGAGAATATGTTGTCTTTCTTTTGAGTCTAGAAAATATCCTGGAAATACTATTGCATTGTGGCTTGAAAAAGCTTTTAGATCATTTTAAGTAGATCATATGTAAAGATGATTTGTAAGGTCTGGTGAAATTTTCCTGTATGACAAATAGATTCAGATGTCAGGAGTCATGAATGTGTATATGGTTTGTATCTTGGTAAGTATCTTTGTCTAGTATCGATGTATGGGTAAGGTTACCTTGGGCCTAGGCCATTGTGTGTAATTTTCCATAAATATAAGTATTGTTTAAAGTCCAATTAAGGTATATATTTAAAAAACGTTTCATATCATATTTAGACATTGAACACAATAGTAATAAGCTCGTTTATTTCGGAGCTTCTTCTAAAGGTGGTCGCTTTCGAAACGCTATTATATTACTTTACCGAGTAGTGCTTTCCTGGGTTGACAACCCAAGCTGAGATTCGTACCCATACGGGTACGAATGTGTTGCCACTAGGGCTTCCGATCTCGGTCATATTTCAAGTCCAGGAATCAAAATTTCAAGACCGGGCATGGTCCCGGAATTACCGGGAAATTAGAGTCTTCAAAAATAGAGTATTTTTAATTTTTTTTTTCAAGTATTCGATGTAAATTTTACATGATTATTGTCAAAATTTTATGATATATTATAAATTTTGAATTCAAATTATTTTACTGTAATATTGTATTATAAGTTACAATTATTTTTTATACATAGCAATAATATCGAGGGGTGAAAGGCTATTTGGTTTAAGCGACATTTTTTGGTGATATATTAATATATAATATTAGGGCGTTTCAAAAAATAAAAAAATATTTTCCTCGGAATCACGCTCAGAAGTTTCGTTTTAATGCCAAAATAGGACTCTGAAAATATGAGCCCTTAATATTAATATTTAGGTTGTCCGCATCGCACTTTTCGATTTCCCATACAAATAACACAGGACAAAAGTTTTTTTTTCTTTTGATTTCTATAACTAATGAACGATATATCGTATTGCAATACCCATACACTATTTTGTAGAGAATTTAACGCTCTACAAAAAAGGTCTGAAGTCAATTTTTGATAAATCAACTCAGTCAAAAGTTATTCAAGATCGAAGTTTAACTTACCCTCAATTCAGATGTTTTTTTATAATACTCTCAAATTTATAAGTTTACGGGTTTTAAAACAAACGAAAAGTTTATTTATAAGTTCTCAGAGTTAAAAAAAATTACAACTATTATCTTTCGTTCTCGAATATTGCTGTATTTTTATTGAAAAAATATTTTTATATAATGTGCGCTTGAAAATAGCTGAAATTTTATGTATGTTTTGAAAAGTTATCAGCGTTTTTAAGTTTTTATTGCTTATAACAATTTAGAAATATATTACTTTTACACAATTACGGACTTAAAACGTAAATTAAATCAAGAATTTTGTTTATCCTAACTTAGCAAAATGCGCCCCACCTTATGTTGCTTATATTAATGTTATATAATGTTGTATGGACACAGCGTAGTCCAAAAATTCATCATAATTATCGTGAAATTGGATTAGGTCCATCGAGAATTGCCGTGATAATATAATCTGCTCAAATGTCTTTTTATATATCTTAAAAAAGGTAATTGGATGGAAATTATTCCACAGTCTGCCGACACAATAAACATAAGTATTAGAAAACATTTTAATGCATGATAGGATGGAAGTAATAGTAAAACTGTGACTTGGTAAAAAAATCTTCGTAGTTCTACTGTGAAATAAATAAGGTGAAGTCAATACAAACAACACAGTCAGTCAACAGTGAATTAAACAACAGAACTTTCCTCACAATACAAATAATAGAGCACGTGGATAGAGTTAATAAGGTCTTTGCACAGTTGTAGGAGTACTAAATGTTTTGAGCCGTTTTGTAACCTCAGAGAGACTGTTTTGTAGAGTCTATATAAGTGTGTCACAGAGGTAATGTGTAGAGCAATCCAAAATATGCGTACAGTATTTCTTATAAAACACTTGTTCCAACAAGCCAAAAACACAGACTAGTGGAAAAGGGGAAGTTTTTGTAGAAAGCTACGGATCCACGTATATAAGTTATCAAAGGAACTGTATATACAATCCTCAGAAAGCGCCCATGAGTGCTAGACCCTATTAAAAACTTTGGAAATCTCTATGCTGAACCGATTTTATTCGATAAATTTTGTAAAAATGTACTAAACATACTTATAAATATACTTTATTCCGAAAACGTTGATATGATATTGATAAAAAAATCGATTACGTAGCTAGATAATAATTAATAATCATTTGTAAATATTTATTTCCGAGTATATAAAGTCTCGATAGTGGTGGGACTGAATAGTGAAGTCTCGGTCACGAAAAATAGAAGAAAAAGACTAATGACATAAAATAATAATAATGAGAGCAAATATAATAAATACGGTAGTTAAATTATTATTCATGTATAGAACTTTAAAAATGTATTTACTAATTAAAAAGCTAACAGTTGATAATCTTTTATATACCGCAAATAAAAAACTAGAGGTACCTTAAGCACCGAATATTAATTTCATTGTAAGTAATTTCAAGAACAAATTATTGTTTGACAATGGCGGTCAAATTTGTTCATAGCCTGTGAAATATAATATAACTGGGAGCTTTCATAAGATTCTTATAGTCTGATCTAAAAAGTTTTTAATTAGACCACAGTAAATCAAACTCTAGAGTAACTGTTTGTTTGAAAGAAACTTGTAAAGATCTAGGACGTCCATCTGGACCTAGATTTATCAACCAAGCTAAGTAGAAGAAACAAGTTCCTTAAGTCATTAAAATGTTATACAAGTTCAATTATTATTTATAAATAATTTCACTAGATTAAGTTATTCATTTCTTACACTAGATTCTTGTTTCTCAGCTGATCGTTTTAGCTCTTGTATTATATACTATGCTTGCACGTATAATCATTTTTCTGAGAAAATTTGAAATACTCAATTATAAGGATAACCTTCGGGATTTAGAAAGAAACCCTTAACTTCAATCTCACTTTTTTTTACTTGACTAAATCCTTTTATGATCTTCCCCGCCATACAAATAGGTGACGACCGACGTGTGTCTGGCTTGTACTGGCTAAAACTGATTACTTCTGCAATTTGACGAATATATCGCGGAAACTGGAGTGGGAAAACTAAAGCTCGCGCTGCAGGCGCCATATTCTAGGGGTGGTAGACGAGCACATTATCCAGCGTAGCCGCTAAATAATATATCTACAAAACTGTGCCTACTTCTCCATAAAAATAGGCTGAAAACTTGAATAAGCATTTGTTTTAGCGTTTAAAAGTTATCTCAAAAGTTTTATAAGATATCTTTAACATGTCTTAAGTTATGCACCGTCGTTTTCGTGATATTTCGCTTTCTATGAAGTCAATGATATTAACATTTTTACAAAATTGTAAAGAACAAAATATCTAAAAATTGTGGTTTAAAGCGTTGTTTCATTAATCTATATAATTGAGAAAAACCGGTAAAAGGACAGGTGATTTGGGTGAGCGCAGTCAGTAGTTTTTGTACCACCTCGAAAAATTTCAAGATCCGTGAATGGACCTCGATTGTGAGCCCAGTAATCAATGCTCCATAGCCTCGCCGTAAGCTCACCTAGTTATGAGTGAAATTGAAGCCGATGATGAAAGCGATTGCACAACAAGTGCGTCTTCACTCTTCTTTTAATCCTGAATCATATGTTACGTCATATGATGGAAAAATAGCGGCAGGGAGTATATTCCACTCCTTCGCTATTTGCATTATTAATGAAGAAGAATAATTAGAGTGGAGTCCCAGGGGGGCCATGGGAGAAAAAGATACACTATTCTAAATACTAATTCTACCCAGAGGAAGTCGCGGGCAAAAGCTAGTATTTTATATAGTCGGCGTACTCATGTATATTAAGGCGAACTCACCTTTTTAATACTTGAACCGCTATATCTCAGAAGTGGTGATTGTTAGGAAAAAAATGTAACAACAATTTTTATAGATAATTGCGTTTTCAACAATTTCTATAATATTTTTCTGATAAAATGCCACCGTTTGAATGCAAAATGTAAAAAACCCGTATTTACGAAAGTTGCAGGTTTATTATTAATTTTAATAGTAATAAATAATATAATAATATGTTTATAATTAGTATTTGTGGTGGTAGCGCGATTGCCCGAACTGGGTCATGACCACAGTACACGCGTATAAAGACCATCATAGAGACTCGCTTTGCTCTGTCGTGTTTCGGGATCAGCTTGTGTACGACCAGTAACTCATATACATAAGAGACCTTCAGTCGTGGTACATGTGGGCCGACATGACGACGGAGACTATCAATGGATTTTCGTCCTTTGATGGTCGCTTTCGTTTTTGAACTACACTATACTTACCATCAGGTGCACTGTAGTCACTTTGTCGAGCTATTGTGAAAAAAGAATAAGCAATAAAAAAGCCAACTTATACCTTACTAGCTTTTGCCCGCGGCTTCGCTCGCGTTAAGAAGTATTATTATTAATTAGATATAGTTTTTGCGGCTTTACTTTTATTTAGTGTGTGTAAAAAATTAGGGCCTATTCTGTCACTAGGCGCCAAAACTATCAAGCTATTATATTATATTATTGTCGAAAATCTGAGAAGATTTATACAAACTTTCATTCCCTATTTTATCCCCTTAGGGGTGGAATTTATCAAAATCCTTTCTCGGGGAATGCCTACGTCATATTAGCCTTATGCGTGCAAAGTCTCAGCCCTATCGGTTTTAATTGACAAAGTTTCATACAAACTTTCATCCTCTATTTTATTCCCTTGGGGATGGATTTTATCAAAATCCTTTTTTAGCGGATGCTTACGTCATAGCATCTAGTTGCATGCCAAATTTCAGCCTGATCCATCCAGTGGTTTGGGCTGTGCGTTGATAGATCACTATGTCAGTCAGTCAGTCACCTTTGAGTTATATATATTTAGATTTACCCATAAGATTTAACTAAGTAGCGTACTAAACTCACCAAAGTAAGGATTAACTTAAAAAGACAATAAATTTAGTGCCTGTGGTAGTCTAATGAATAACGGTCCAGTTTCTATGGGTGGCAACGCGACTGGTCAAGGTTCGAATCTCGGCACACACCTCTAGATTTTTACAGATTAGGTACATATTTAGGCACCGCATGCTCACCAGTAAAGGAAAACATCGCGAGGAAGCCCACATAGCATCTAAAATGATATGTCATGTGTAAGTGTCCTGAGAACGGCGATCAGCTGCGCTACTGGTCACGTTGGGCTCGACATATAAGCGCAAAGCGTGTAGCGTATAGCGCGACGATATATTATTTATTATTATAAATTTAGAAGTCATGCGGTCCCCCGACTTTGCCTTAATCGGTAGTAACCACATCACTACCATAAGATTAGCTAATTCTGTAAACTTTATACTTTGATTACTACAGAAGATCCTCCCTTATTTCTATGTCATTTTAATATATTAAACTGCTTCAAATTTTAAAACCACGATCAGCGAATCATATAGCTAGAAAACAATATCATAAATAAATATTAAAATAAAATATGTCTCAAGAGATATCGTTTACATGTTATAAATATTCGTTTATGTTTTTTCATTTTCCCTAAAGATCCATTGGGGGCCGTTAACCTTTCGATCTAGCTTTGAATACTCATAAATAGTGAAGACAGATTCCACGGCCGAAGCCGAAGAAGATAAATAACCTTCTACTGAAGTCATAGAATTAATACTCCTAAAAAAATTACAAGACTGACTAAAATTAAATACGAAATAAAGTACTACTGTGATTTTAAAAACTTTTAAACCAAAGATTTATATTATGTTTAGGTTATGTTGATCGCATAAAAACGACTTTACGGGTGGTTGAAATTACATTACCTCTTGTCAAAGATAATAAATATTTTCATTTTCATTGTCATTTTGAAATAATACGTGCATTCATAATAGCTTCTTCAATTTCGGTGTTTGCTAGAAATGTTAGGCCACAGCCGAAAACGAAGCTCCGGTCGAACAATACCTACAAGCCACAATCCATCACCTCAATATAATCTTGTTTACAGTAAGGATTTTATTTGTCAGGTATTATTGGTTATTCTATTTCATGCTTAGCTTGATTTTTCATTGGCCGATACCGACGATAATAAATAAACAAACCATTGAACAAGACTAAAGGGTAAAATTTGAGATTTTATTTTTGCGCCTGATTAAATAGCACTAAATGCAAAAGTTCAGCTCCTTTTTTCCTGAGAAGGAAACTGTGACAGTATGTGAACTGTATCTAGTTATGTAAACCGAGTCGTTTTAATAACCTAAGCAACGATATTTAATGGGTGGTAATAATTTTCACCGGAATCTGTAAATGAAAATACGACCTTATACTTTCAAGGCAATAAAAACATAAATTATAGACCAGGTACAAAGTAAAGTTAGTAAGATAAGTCGTAATATATTTAGCTAAAAGAACATTAATAAAAATACAGCGTTAAGATATTTTAATGTAGTCCTTTGTAACTAGATAAGTTTGTTGACGGCATTTATTATTAAAGACTCGATGGATGGTGTAATTTCTTATGTATTAAAATGCGTTTACAATAGCTCTAAGCACTTTGTTTTGAATCCCTCACTTATTTACTTTCTTTAAGATGGTACATTAAATTTCAGCACGATGGTACACTATTCAGTTAAGGGTATCTTTGTAAATTATTTTTTGTGGTTAAAATTAGCCTAGTGATATGCTATGTTATCTACATAAAATATATATATATCATGCTATAGCACTGTGCTAGTCGATACGTAATGAAAATTATAGCTCACATATATCTCAGCACGACAGAACCTTTACGAACTCAGAAGTGGGATTTTAATTTATTTACATGCCATACAAATGTACGCGTACTGTAAAATTTTGCTCTACCCTATTATATAATATAACTAATATAATTTATCTGGAAATTGATCTTTACGTAATATGGTCTATTAAAATTTCGAATATTAACGTTTAATTTTAAATATCAATAATAAAACTATTAGACGAAAAACATTCAAAGTTATATATTAGTTCAGTTGCTTTTTGTAACATGGTACAAAAACAGAACAACATTCAGATAACAAACTGAACTTATCGAGGTTAATCCTATTAAAGCATGAGCAAATTTAAGCTACCAGACTCATATATCTCTATTAGAAGCTTCTATAACTCCAGAGATACTTTAATATATAAATAAATTTGTTTATTTACATTTAAAATACTTTATAATTGAAATCGCAACTCAAAGTAAGCTCATGATTTAAATACAATTAACAAGGAACACCCATTCAAATGCTTTAACAGATATTTTAGCTGCAAAAATGATAAAAACATTTTACAGACAAATGCCGTTGAAAAACATAAAACAAGAAGAGGCAAAATGGAATGATCAAAACAAGCTGCAGACTGCTGATAAGAAACATAAAGCTGCATTATAGATATTTGAAACGCTTTTAAAGCACGATAACAGATTGAGGCCATTAACTGCGAATTCCCTTGACGACACAAAGTTGTGTTCAAAATTTAAGTCTTTAAATGCTTCATAAAATTAACATTATAATATTCTCATGCTGATAAACGAAGAGCGTCTTATTCCAGATTATTTATAAAGTAATCCAGAGATTTTTTTAAAATATTTTATAAATTATGTTATAAGTAAATTGTGTACTTATTCTTTTTCAAAGTAATTCAGGGTCTAAATTGGATCTAACTTTAGTAACTAACAACAGTAAGTAAAGAACAACTTCAGTCAATATACGTAGCTAAAAATATGTGAGACAAATATTTTAGAAAAAAAATAAAATAGTGAAAAGCTTTTCTTTATAAATTGGAAAAATCATACAGAATAGTAACAAAGTTGTTCAAGTGATTTCTCCAGAGGTTAGAAAGATTCACAGCTAAACAACAAATAATGTGTTTGTGCATTTCTTTTAAAAATTTGAAATAATAATTCTTACCTACAATTATATAACTATATTTTAAAATTACTTAAATAGTTTTGAAATGTTATAATAGAGAAATAGCCATACCATTAGGCACAAATAAAGCAATTAAAATGCTTAAGAAATTATTACAAAACTGTCACGGAAGACTTTATTCTGACCTATTTCTCTAAAACAAAGTTTCATTGTTTTTTTATGTTAATAGCTGCCCTGTCAGATTTCATTCTGCCAAAAGTTATTGGCCCGTCGCAGTCTAATAGCAATAATATTGCATTGAAAGACTTAAGTCATATCTAAGGTAATGATATTTTTACTATAATGCCTTATGGGATATTTTTGGGTTATTTTGTGTTTGATTACTTGGCGTATAAATTATAATTTTCATTAATGACATGCAACCTCTAATCAACTTGAAGGCATACCTTTGTTTTGTTTTGATTGACATCATATGTTTGATAGTTGGGAACACAGTGGTTTGTATGGGAAAACGAAATTGTTGTTTTTACTATATTCCTACCATTTTTTTTTCATATTCACTCACCTTTTAAACCTTCCATGGACTTCAACAATTAATTCAAAACCAAAATTTGCTAAACCGGTTCAGCCGTTTTCGAGTTTTAGTCAGCAATTGATTTATATATATATATATATATTGTATATAGATAATCTAACACTAGAATGGAGTACATCCATAAGGCTACTGAATTTGATCTAAGTTTAAAGTATAATATATTCATACACTAAATAATTAACGTACAGACACTAAAGGTAACTTGTGAATAACTGTAGTTGAGAAAATCAAACACGCGACGTCTTTACTATGCTTGTGCTATGAAAGAAAATGTTATTTTCTTACCACTTTATAATTTAGACATTTTCTTAATGTTTTATTACTACAACTGTTTCATTATGTTACATTTTCTATAGCTTTTAATAAAACTCGGGGTAAATCCCTACGGACCTCCGGGGACAGTGAGGGCCGCCTCCTGATGTGTCGGACTTGTACCGACTAAAACCCCGGGGGGCTAGGCGTGCTGCCTCTGGTTAGGCCTCAACTCGCTTGGGAAGGGGTGGGATAGAGAGCCACCCATCTCTCGCCTCTACGCTCTTGAGCGGCACGCGGGAACACATCAAATGCCGTTCGTACCCTTGTTGGACGACACACTCCCTCAAGTGTGCCACCCTACGACGTTTCGTTCTTGCTACCGGCGGGCGGGCTGGGATGACGCTGCTGTAGGTGTTGAAACAAGCGCCTTCCGAACTCGCTCCGCAGCCTCCTTCTGTGCCAGCACCTGCTCACTAAAATTGGGCACTGCTCTCCATGCGCCTTCGCTGGCGACTATAATTAGAATGAGCGTCTGACCATCCTGACAGTTTATAAACTGTATTTACTCTTTGTATTTCAAATTAGTATATTAAATAAATCTGTATTACAAGAAATATATTTGTATAATATTACCTTATTTTACACATCTACTGAATGTTTTCATTTTAATGTTATATAAGAAATTTGGTTCTATATTTGAATATTAGTCGCGCCAAAGATGCAACCCTAGGGTCAATAAAGTGAAAAACATGTGAATGCACCCAATTTCTAGTGACATCTGGGGTATACCAATTATTATCGTTCTTGCTTTGAGAAATTCAAGTTCCGCATTACAGAACTCCCGTCACAAATAGTTTAAACAATTTTGTAATATTAAGATCGTAAATCCTCAATAATACCATACTTTACATTATATACATACATACTGTCACACAAAGTGAGTGATTTGTGAAAATATCCTGATTATCGCTGCCTGTTAGCAAGTTCTTTCATATATAATTGTTTCAAAATTTACTTTAAAATTAACCCGCTTACGAGGTTAATTTTTGCAACGGCAGAACTCCAAAAACTTATCCAGACCTGAGTAAATACATTTTATTTTAATAGACGGTACAAATGTATTAAACTCATTATATACAACCGCTGCAAATTAGTTGAGGTTGCACAAAATTAGACGTGCACTTTTTTACATTTATTTTTAATCTACGAAAAAGTTTAAATAAAACCCACGCTTAATCCCGCCATTATGTTCTTCATCACATGAATATGTAGTTAGTCTGTACATATTTTAAACATTGAGCATGTATGAACGTGGATTTAAAATCATACAGTCTACGAATCTTTCTAGAATACCTTAATTTATTGTATAATATTAAATGAGAAGAAACAGTAAATAACATGAATAAAAAATTTACGAAAAATTACAAGAGCCAAAAAAATTTCATAAAAATAAAATTTGAAATAATAATCAAGAAAATACAACATTTACTTGTATTTGTTGTATTTTCTTAATGTGGGATCCAAGTGTGGGATGACATATGGCACCCCCAACTTTGGTTGGTTAACAGGGCACTATCTAATCCCATGACATCTACAAATTCTAACGCGGGATATTTATAGCCGACATATGAACGGACTCCATCTAGATCTATTGATAATCTTAGAAAACGAATGATGCTTTATCTAGTGACTTAGATTCGCATACTCGATGCTAATATGTAGAGTTTTTTTGGGAAAATACAAAATCTAATTAAAAAAATCATGCCGCGGGAAAAGTAATTACTTAAATTACAAAAGTTTTTTTTTTTTAATTGAGCAGCAAATTTATGTTTTAAAATAATGATATTGTACAATTTATAATTACAAATAAGAATTACATAATGTGAATTATTAATTTTATCTAGAATAATCTATAAAAAGATTAAGTTCTTAAAATACATAACAGAACAAAAACCTTAAGAATTTTTACTATTCCACTACATTGTTGCGAAATAATAACTAATTTTATTCAACTATAATTTGTAACTGAGTCCGATTCAGGCCAAGGACTCTCGTGACAACCGGTCGCTGAAACGTTGATCTCATTCATAGACTATTATATCGTCATAGCTAATTTGTCCGTCATGCTATTGCTTTTTTTACACGGGCTTAACAAAGTTACTACACCGCACCAGATGGAAAAATCGAGAATCCATTGGAGTTGCCGTCGTCATGCCCGCCTACACATACCTCGACAGAAGTTCTCTAGCTCATAGATGGGCAAAATGTAATCAGATTAATAAAAATAATTATGAATACATTTTGCATTTTTTACCATTTATATGACTGCATATTGCTCATCTTTTTTTTTTACACTGGCTCGACATAGTGACTACAGAGTACCTGATGGTAAGTACAGTGTAGTCTAAAAACGAAAGCGATTATCAAAGGATGAAAATCCATTGATAGTCTACATCGTCATGTCGGCCCACATATACCACGACCGAAGGTCTCTAGGTATATGAGCTACTGGATATGCACAAGCTGATCCCGAAACGCGACAAGCCGAAACTGGTCACTAAGACGGGCTTTACACCCAAGCACTGTGGTCGCGATCCAGACGGGCACCGGCGCCCTACCACCTCGCTGCTGCTCGTTTAGCACCACCCAGGAGTCACGTGTAGGGAAACTAGGGTAAAGCCTACGGACGCGAGCAGCTTCGACTCCCAAAGACATGCTTATGTTTTGTTTTGTTGTATGTTTTAAACACTACGGAATCCCAGATTGCATACACATTCATGATTTCTTAATGTTTTAAGCATGATTACACAGCAAGAAAATTAAAATTACGATTATTTTTGTAATCGTTAATCATTTTATCGTCAGCTTACATTTGTCCATCTCTGCTCGGGGTATATAAACAAATGGAGGTACTAGACACAAGCCTATTCCGAAACGCGACAGACTGAAGCGAAGCACTGTGACGGTATATGCACTTATGTTCTAGGGTCACGACCTACTTCGGACAATTGTCCTATCACCTAAGGTAATAAGAGGTGTTTAATAGGGAGTTGGGATTTTCGGCTTTCTATTATATTCCTTAGAAAAGAACCAACCGGAATATAAGAAAGAACTAAGAAGTATGAAATGATTTCAAATTTATAAATCTGTGTGTTTTAATTACTTTTTTAGATGGTAGACTAATTGCTAGAATTTGGTTCTGGCTAGAGTACATCACCGCAAAAACCGTCATAGTAACTCGCATCAGCCAGTTGCGTTTTGGAATCTATTATTTTATATAACAACTTACTAACTTGCGTTACATAATATATGTGGCACAGCATGAGAACAACGAATGTCAATTGATTTTTGATACTGGACGATCAATGGTTATTGGACTACATTGTGTTTTCTGAGCATATTTTCGCTGCAGTCACTCTTTTTATGTATTTCCATCGACATTACATAGTATAGTACGGTAGAATGACACCTGCTTATCTTTCCTCCACACAATGCCGCTACCTTTGACTGAATATAGTGGTTATGGTCAAACTATAGTAAAATCATAGTTATATAAACTACGTGTATATGTCGGCACAAACTATTTTTACAGTTACAAAGGGAAACATTACGGGATGGTACAACTTTCCCTCGAACAATTTCAATTTTGGAACTTTGCTCCTCATATTTTACGATAGCGGACATTTACAAAATGGGTCATGTCTACATTTTACGCTTACAAGTTTTATGAAATGTAATCTTGCCGTTTAGGCAAAGTACCGAAATGTTTTATTTAAACTACTCCTCTCAACCTTTCTGTGACATCTATACAAGATACTTTAAATTAGCTTGAGCTTTACTCAAAAATTACAAAGTAAATTATATAACTTGTATAGTAAGTATAGTGTAAAGTATAATAGTGTAGGCCACAGATTTTTTCAACTTGTACTTGGTCCTCTAAGGCTGAGATAAATGAATATATAATAGAAACTTGAGTATAGCGTAAGTATTTACAGAGCCAACAAGAATTTTACAAAATCTATGACTTACATACTTCGATATTCATTGAGTAATGTACACTGTAATATTTGAGTGTATTCTACGCAAAGTCAAATTAACGTCTATAAATCATAGCCTTTGTCTGCCTAGGCAGTCAAGTGTATATATATCATGACGCTGTACTCCTGCCAGGGTGAGCGGTGGCACATTAGTGCATGTATTTACTTCGCACTTATATGTCGAGCCCAACGTGACCAGTAGCTAAGCTGATCGCCGGTACTAGAGCAGTCTTTGCTGCTTTGTAATTGTTTTTCTAATATATTTTTTTAACTTACAAATGATATTTCTATTAAATACCAAATTGGAACGACCCTTGAGATGTCGTGCCGTATTTTTTCCGAAATTCACCGTATAAGGTCAGGGGAGACTGCATCTACTCCGAGAGCGTGCCAGGTGAGCGCGGCGCTCTGGCGCTCTGGAAACTTGATTACAAGACCCAAAGTCCCCGCCATTGCGTAGAAGTATTCACCTTGGAAGTTTTTAGCAGGTGTATGTGCATACATCTGAGTTACAATCACCCCTATGTGTGGCCTGGACAGTCCTATGAGAATTTTCCTTAAGTCAAAAAAGCCCATGTCTATAGATTCGAATAGTTTGATTTCGTTAGATTAGTTCGATGAATCCCTTACCTCTTTATAATTTTAGCATAGATAAATGAAGATGTATAATGATACTATATCTGTTTTCGTAACATACAGAAGTATGTTAGCAGTCGTAACCATTTTGTGCTTATACGTTGTAAACAGCAGCCCAGTAACTCAGTAACTCTCCGTTCTCGAAAAACTTTGTACATGCCATTTTGTTTCATCAGGATGTGTATCTAAACTGTCAAGCATGTAGTAAGTAGGTGCTTTAGCGGATAAGCTAATACTAGAGGCAGCCAGCCTTTATGTAATTACACTCTTCTTAGCTACCCAGAAATAATCTTACAAAGTTACTTTAGTGTAAAGTGTTTCGTAATCAATTCTTATTACCGGCTATATATAAATTCGAATTCAACGTATAAATGATTTTTCCGTGGACTAATATAGCGTACAAGTTAATCTCTTAACACTTTGATAGCCAACTTAACGGAAAAAAAAAATCAAAATGTGACTGTAATATTCAATTCTAAAACGTAACAAAATAAATTATTTTATTGGAAAATTCTTGCAATAAATTTATTCTGAAGGTGAAATGCGCAGCGATTCTCCCTCTGCGATCAATTTACTGCAAAAGCTTAGCCTTGCTCAAGGAAAAACGAAGATATCTCGCAATATTAAAGTTGACCTATGACTAGCAATACGTATGAATAGAACAGCTATATAACTAGCGAACCCAGCTTGGTTCAACCAGGTGCAATTTACGTGCAATTTACACTGAAAATAGGCATATTTTCCAAGGAATTTTCAACGCCTACTTTACCCTCTTTAGGTGCCGTATCAAAAATGGGTCCTGAGTAGGTAACGCTTTCATAAAAATTAATCAAAATGCGACTTTATTACTATGCTGTAAAATCTATCAAAATAAACGGTTTTATTGAAAAATTATAATTCTACCAATAAATTTACTTTGAAGGTGAACTGTGCAGCGATTCTCCCTCGGCGATCAGTTTACTGCAAAAGCCTTGCTCAAGGAAAAACGGGGATATCACGCAATATTAAAGTTGATCTATAACTAGCAATACGTGTGAATAGTACTGTCTTACCAGTGGACTCGGCCTGCTTCACCCAAGTGAGATTTATACTAAAAACTGGTGGATTTTCAAAGGAACTTTCAACGCTATTATACACTTTTATTGGTGGAATATTAAAAAATAGGTACTGAGTAAGTGCATATGTCATAAAAAAAACACGGTCAAAATTTTATATTCTAGCTTCAGTAGATTAGGCTCTAGGATGATATTAGGCAGGACAGGGGCTAGACAACGTAACATTCGATAAACGATAACACTTAACCTTCTATAAAACAAATTTAGGACAGTGTTCTACCATGCCGAGGATCTGCAGGCAGTACAACACACTCGCGATTTGGTGACTTGGACTTAACGGTTTCTCTCCCAGAATAACAGCGTGTGGATAGTGACCGTATTTCTTTTTTTTATGTGTGTTCCTTAGAATCAGAATTTTGTTAAAACTTGTTATTTAGGCAATCAATAGTTTTTTTTTATTTATTTGTGTCTATGTGTGTATGTATGTATAATCCTTTTTTCTTTTTTTGCTAATTTTGCTAATATTCTTTAGTGTAAACTAACGTTATATATTTATTAATGTGCATGCTGTGGCGCCCTATGATTGTGGGGGCATTTATATGTTGTATTTTGATACCATGATATTTTTGTTTTTTTTTTTTACTTTATGTCTTCCATGTTGGGCACCCAATTTTGTAAAATAAAATAAAATAACACTAGTAAAAAGTGCAAAATACATGAAAATGACAAATGCAATGTCTGCTGGCTTATGTATTATATATCTCCTATATGTATTATTGATATGTTTATGTTGCTGTATGTCTCCTTAATTATATAAGAAATAAAAAAAAACTCTATCACCGCAATACCATGTTAACAGTACTAGAAGATATAAAGCTAAAAAGTTATTGATTTTATAAATTATAAACAAGCCTGTACTTGACTTTAGTATTATCTGATGGAAAGTGAAGACGAAACCAATGATGAAGGGCGATTCACCCTTTGCTTTAAGCAAAGCTGGAAAAACAAATCCAGGCAGCGTATTCCACTTCTAAGTGATACGCAGAAAAAAAACAGGAGGGAAATTTCATTGAACTGGCGTTTTTTCTATATGTCTCGGAGTATAGTGCGGAGTTTAGAACCTCTCCGAATAATGTGGCTTTATCTTGTGTGTATAAATATTGTAAAACAATTACCTAGTATCATTTTGTGAGTATCTTTCAACGCTTATTTCAAAATAATATACACCAAGTCCAATGTTAGTTTGCTGCACCTGTTTGAAAGTGAAAATTGAAACAAACAATAGTTAGCACTGGTAGCAAAAATAATAAACAAGAAGCATTAATAGGTACGCCATAACATAAAAAAGAAGCGTCGAAAAATTAACCATTTTCCTGTATAAAAGTATATACGTAAATTTCATCCATATATCCATTTTAGCAGGCTTCGATCCATTTCTAAACATAAGTGTACACTCTCCCAAGATTCAATAATACTTTCTATACTGGGTACGTAGACATATAGGTACCTATAATACAGTGACGTGCATAGGACATTTGGAGAGGGTAGGCAAATTCAGATAATTAATGTGAATATTATATAATAATAACATATTAGGTCCTTACATATGAAATTGGCGTTTTTCGTACTGGCCACTTTAATCACAAATTTCTCCTCTTTGGTAAGGAATTCCAAATTCAAATTTGTACAGCTATAGACTCATGTATTTGTGCTTCGATGATCATCATTCATTAGTTTTTTTCTTCTGTTTTTTTCTGTTTGCGTCACTCATTTTACAAAATGGAAAACTTAAAATATCGCATTATTTACGAGTACGAGTTCCGCCGTGGAACTAGTGCTGCGGAAACAACTCGAAGGGTGAATGATGTGTATGGCGGTCGTGTTGCAAAAGAAAACACAGTTCGTTTTTGGTTCCAACGTTTTCGTTCTGGAAATTTCGACCTGCAGAACAAGCCCCGTGGACGGCCTGAGACTCAAGTTGATAATGAAGAGTTGAAGGCTATTGTGGAAGCGGATCCATCGCAAACCACGTCCGAGTTAGCTGCAGGCTGCGATGTTAGTGATAAAACTGTTTTAATTCACTTGAAGCAAATTGGGAAGATTAAAAAGCTTGAAAGGTGGGTACCTCACGAATTGATTGAAGCAAACCGGCAAACGCGCGTCGACTGCTGCGTTACATTACTAAACCGGCACAATAATGAAGGTATTTTAAACCGAATCATTACCTGTGATTAAAAATGGGTTCTTTACGATAATCGGAAGCGCTCAGCGCAATGGTTGGATCATGGCCAGCCAGCCAAATCCTGCCCCAAGCGAAAATTAACCCCAAAAAAGTTACTTGTAAGCGTTTGGTGGACTAGTGGCGGTATTGTTCATTACAGTTTTCTCAAATCTGGCCAGACTATTACGGCTGATGTCTATTGTCAGCAATTGCAAACCATGATGGAAAAGCTAGCGGCTAAACAACCTAGGCTGGTCAATCGCTCCACGCCACTGCTGCTTCACGACAACGCTAGACCACACACTGCGCAACAGACGGCTACTAAATTAGAAGAGCTTCAATTAGAAAGTCTAAGACATCCTCCGTACTCCCCGGACCTTGCTCCAACAGATTACCATTTTTTTCGAAATTTGGATAACTTCTTGCAAGGGAAAAAATTCAACTCCGATGGGGCAGTCCAAATCGCCTTCAAAGATTTTATTGATTCCCGTCCGACTGGTTTTTTTAGTAAAGGGATCAATGAACTACCTATGAGATGGCAAAAGTGCATAGAAAATAATGGTTCATACTTTGATTAATTAAATATATTATATTAAAAAATATTCGACTTTTTGTTCCTCCCATACAAAACGCCAATTTCATATGTAAGGACCTAATATATTATATTACTTTCATATGAAAGATAGATGGCGTGAAAATAGAAGAGATGTGTATATAAAGGGTTCCATTTTTGCTTAAATTAAAGCAATTTATTCCAGACTTATTTATCATAAGGGCATGCAATGCTTTGCATCTATGGAATGAACGCTACTGCTATAATAGAATGTCGATATCATATCAGCCCATCTAGACAAATTAACAGTAGTTTATCGTTAACGCTAAAAAAATGCAAATTTATGGGATTAATATAATGTGTTATTGTGATAATTTGAAAGCTTATGTCATTTCTATACTTTTGATCTTTCTACTAGCGTTATCGTATATCGAATGTTACTTTATCCCACTGGGTAATAATTTTGTCAAAAGGTTCGATAAATTAAGTGGCTTGTTGATAGAAAACTACACTTTAATTTTCTATAATCACACAAGTGGTCGTTTATTGATAACACGTGAGGTGGTAGGTGGTGGGTTGTGACCACAGTACGCAAGTACAAAGACCGTCATGGTCACTCACTTCGGCCTGTCTTGTTTCAGGATTAGTATATGTTCGTCTAGTTATTAATATACCTAGACATCTCTGTCGTCGTATATGTGGGCCTATATGGTGCCGGTGACTGGCAATGAATTGTTGTCCTTAAGTGGTTGCTGCCTTCTTGGACTACTTTGTACTTTTTATCTAGAGCCGCGTCAATTTGTCAAACCAGTATAGAAAAATCAGGGAACCGATGCACCAATTAGAACTGAATCCACTATTATTGAATTTCGACCTTTTTGGCTGAAACAATTAATGAATGATTTAGGGCCAATCAATTTTCAAATTATTTCCCAATATTATCTCTAGTAGATAGTATTTTTTCCTTTTGTAAACATAATTACAAAAGGATTATTTATTAAGGATTTAATTATTTCGGCCTTTATATTAGGTCCTTACATATGAAATTGGTGTTTTGTATGGGAGGAACAAAAAGTCGAATATTTTTTAATATAATATATTTAATTAATCAAAGTATGAACCATTATTTTCTTCTCTCTCTTATTACTACTACTCTTCATTATCAACTTGAGTCTCAGGCCGTCCACGGGGCTTGTTCTGCAGGTCGAAATTTCCAGAACGAAAACGTTGGAACCAAAAACGAACTGTGTTTTCTTTTGCAACACGACCGCCATACACATCATTCACCCTTCGAGTTGTTTCCGCAGCACTAGTGCCACGGCGGAACTCGTACTCGTAAATAATGCGATATTTTAAGTTTTCCATTTTGTAAAATGAGTGACGCAAACAGAAAAAAACAGAAGAAAAAAACAAATGAATGACGATCATCGAAGCACAAATACATGAGTCTATAGCTGTACAAATTTGAATTTGGAATTCCTTACCAAAGAGGAGAAATTTGTGATTAAAGTAGCCAGTACGAAAAACGCCAATTTCATATGTAAGGACCTAATATATTTTCCGTTATAGATTTCTATGTAAAAAAAATGTTTAAAATTTTAGTATTTATTTAAGGGGAGATATAAATTAGACCAAATTTTTTTGAGAAAATTGCACTGCTGTACAAATTGGTCATATTGACAAATACTGAAGCAACGATTATAGTAAAAATTTCTACACTCGTTTAGATATAATTTATAATAGTTAATTTTATATAGATATTTTAGAGAAATTCTAGTCTACCAGCTTAAGATTTAGTATCTCGTCCATTTTGTAAACCTTTCGGCTATTCAATATTGCAAAACCTTCCACTAAATTAGACCTCAATACCGTAATTTGGATACGAATGTAAGAAGGTACCAGCCGACGGAATGTTGCGTGTTGTAACCCCGTCCCAACCCTCGTATTGTCAAGGGTGCAGTTGGTATCGATCTATCTAATAATATCGACACTCATAACTTATTTTGCTTATTGTAAAATATGGTATTAGTAATATTTTTAACAGAGAAAGTATATTATTATTTACCTTGATATATATTTATAAGTTTACATAGTATCTAATACAATATAAAATATTTCAAATTAGTATGATAAATTTTATAACGAAGAATACTGGTTTTAAAAGTTCCTGCGTTGTGTGCTAATTTGTTTTCTTTGTTAAGAGAATTAAAAGGTGCGAACTTAATTCGCCTCGATTTTTCAAACCTTTGTAACCGGACGCAAGGTGTTAATAATAAAACAACTGAAAGCAAGTTACTGTAAATAAAAGGGAACAAAAATTCCTATATAATCGCAGTAAACGCCCTATAAACGCTCCATTCCATTTACAGCTGACAGAGAGCTAATAAAATTCCTTAAGGTTACTCTCAAAGTAAATTCCATTATCTTATATATGCGGTTTTGTATCGATTCTTCTGTATTTTCATTATGCTGCACGCTGACTTCTCACACCACTACCTAAATAAATGTCTTAATATTTAAAGTCAAAATTTGTTATAACGCCCTGGATGGGGCTACTCATATTTAGTCGTAAAAACCGGTAGTCGTAACAACCGGTGACGTTTTAGAGATAAGAAGTCCAATTATTTTTTGTCGGGACCTATGTTCTAGGTCAATAAAACTGTTATTTTGTTCTAAACGATGTCGCCATAAAAGGTTTTGACTGTATTATCAAAAAGTTAACATAACATTCAATCAGTGCAAAGAGTTCTTTCTCATAAAGATACAAATCACTTACATGAGAATATTTTGTTTTAAAACGTACCTAGAACGGTAATGTTGTAAGAGCACACTTGGTATAAACAGAACTATATTTATTGGTATTTCTCTTTAATATACTGTAGTAACTTAGTTCTTTAAGCTTTAGTTCTAAGCGAGCCATGTTTCTTATGCAGGCGGGTAACGTATTGTAGCGTTGTGCTCCCTCAAAAATAATATTCATTATATAAATATAATATGCAAAGATACCAGGTACGATATTCAGTAAGAACATTACAACAATAACGGACAATTCACCTAGCCCTAGACAAAACTTGTGCTTGTACTATAGATACTATACAGAGAAATACATATTTATTTATAAATATACATCCATGACTCTTCTCGCTCAGTTTAGTTGTGAAGTTCTATCCTGGCCATCAACGAATTGTCCAGTTCGAAAAAAAAAAACATCCATAACTTGAGACAACTATTCTACGCATAATGCTTTATACACATTCATATTAGGTCCTTACATATGAAATTGGCGTTTTTCGTACTGGCCACTTTAATCACAAATTTCTCCTCTTTGGTAAGGAATTTCAAATTCAAATTTGTACAGCTATAGACTCATGTATTTGTGCTTCGATGATCGTCATTCATTTGTTTTTTTCTTCTGTTTTTTTCTGTTTGCGTCACTGATTTTACAAAATGGAAAACTTAAAATATCGCATTATTTACGAGTACGAGTTCCGCCGTGGCACTAGTGCTGCGGAAACAACTCGAAGGGTGAATGATGTGTATGGCGGTCGTGTTGCAAAAGAAAACACAGTTGGTTTTTGGTTCCAACGTTTTCGTTCTGGAAATTTCGACCTGCAGAACAAGCCCCGTGGACGGCCTGAGACTCAAGTTGATAATGAAGAGTTGAAGGCTATTGTGGAAGCGGATCCATCGCAAACAACGTCCGAGTTAGCTGCAGGCTGCGATGTTAGTGATAAAACTGTTTTAATTCACTTAAAGCAAATTGGGAAGATTAAAAAGCTTGAAAGGTGGGTACCTCACGAATTGACTGAAGCAAACCGGCAAACGCGCGTCGACTGCTGCGTTACATTACTAAACCGGCACAATAATGAAGGTATTTTAAATCGAATCATTACCTGTGATGAAAAATGGGTTCTTTACGATAATCGGAAGCGCTCAGCGCAATGGTTGGATCCTGGCCAGCCAGCCAAATCCTGCCCCAAGCGAAAATTAACCCCAAAAAAGTTACTTGTAAACGTTTGGTGGACTAGTGCCGGTATTGTTCATTACAGTTTTCTCAAATCTGGCCAGACTATTACGGCTGATGTCTATTGTCAGCAATTGCAAACCATGATGGAAAAGCTAGCGGCTAAACAACCTAGGCTGGTCAATCGCTCCACGCCACTGCTGCTTCACGACAACGCTAGATCACACACTGCGCAACAGACGGCTACTAAATTAGAAGAGCTTCAATTGGAAAGTCTAAGACATCCTCCGTACTCCCCGGACCTTGCTCCAACAGATTACCATTTTTTTCGAAATTTGGATAACTTCTTGCAAGGGAAAAAATTCAACTCCGATGGGGCAGTCCAAATCGCCTTCAAAGATTTTATTGATTCCCGTCCGACTGGTTTTTTTAGTAAAGGGATCAATGAACTACCTATGAGATGGCAAAAGTGCATAGAAAATAATGGTTCATACTTTGATAAATTAAATATATTATATTAAAAAATATTCGACTTTTTGTTCCTCCCATACAAAACGCCAATTTCATATGTAAGGACCTAATATTATCTTTATAAAATGAAGGCATAATACATACCATCCTTTAATTATTTTTTTTTATAAATAGGCGGTTTACGTAAATAAATAAAAAGAAATGATAATTTTAGACAACCATATCTAATTAAATCAAAATTAGAGTCACGGTAGCGAGCACTATAAAAATGATTAAATACAGAATAATTAATAAATTCTTCAGAGTTCTGTGAGCTTCAAAATTATAAGTGCACATCACGTCATATTTTACAGAAAAGTACGTGAGTAAACTACACAACCTTTTTCGCTAATAGAGTTGCCAGTAACTAATGAACTGTCCATTATTTCCCCACTAATTATAATTAGAAATCTTGAGTATCTGGCTATTTGTAAGGGAATGTGGGTTTCCAATTTTCTTACATTTTCATTGTTACTTAATTGAACAACGCACTTGACCTTTTTTTATACACATAAATAGACAAATATTGCTTTCTTGTATAAAAAGTAGTCAAACTAAGTCAAACAATACACAATTCTACTTTCTTGGCAATTTGGTACATCAAGTCATCCCATGATCGGTCTTATCTTCACCTTCTATCGGATGTGATTGAAGACAAGTGTTTGTCCTAAGAATCATAAAAAAATCTCAAATCTATAAGATGTAAATGCTATCAAAATATTCAATAAAAAATGTATAAAAACAATAGAAATAAAATAACCTTCTTTGTTATTATCATTAAAACATAGTATTATTTCATGGAATATTAATTTAAATGTGTGATTTGGCATTATGCTAAAACAACTGAATCGATTTTGACATAACGTTCGTACGTTCGTAATAATATATTGTATACTAGCTGTCCCGGCAGACCTTGTTCTGCCCTATTTCTCTAAAACAAAGTCACATTGTTTTTTTTAATGTTAATAGCTTCCCCGTCGGCTGTTTTTTCAAAATTGTTTGAAGCAACCTGGCCTTAATGCTATATGTATATAAATTGACATATATTGACATTAATATTTATTTGTCACTCAATAATTGTTTTGCCTTCCCGGAACCTGTCCACTAACATTTAAACTTTATGCTGTGGTATTAAAGTTCAAAATGACTTATAACGAATTTTTTGTATGAGAATACAGAAAAGTGGTGTTTTTAGACTTTTTCAGACAATTTTTTTAATTTTTCACTCCGTAATAACCTTTCCCAGACTTCATCAAACACAACAAAAAAGAAATCAGCCAAATCGGTTCAGCCGTTCTCGAGTTTCGCGCTTATCAAGACATTTTGCGATTCATTTTTATATATAAGAAGAAGAAGATTATTAGTCATGATTGGTTAGGAAGAGCCTGAGATACAGCATGACCTCTCCATAGTATTCACCGTCTTGAGCTAGGAAGTTCTATATTATATTGGAAACGATTTTCTGACTAAAGGTATTAGGGCCTGAGAATTATTTTTTACGTGACTTCCTCCTTGAATTAGATTACGTTTTTAATGATAATTAAATTAATATTCCAATCAGTATGGTAGAAATACCAAACCAACCTTCGTATAATGTGATTTAAAAAATCATGTAACAGTTCAGACAAGGTCTTTCAAATGTCATCCTCAAACTGCGATATTCCATCACTGTTATTATAGACGAAGAAGCGGGCTGAAGGTAGTCGAAGAAAACATGTTATATGTGATAGATATTGCGCGAAGAGCAGCTATTAAATGTCTAATTATATCGCAAACGATGGCAGCTGCTTGTCGATATGTCTCTCTATTTCCGCGCCGTGTCGAGGGTCGACGTGAGCCGATAAGCTCATTGTCAACTTCGCCATTTTTATATCGTTTTATTTCACTATTTCCTTTTAGTGAACATATTTAAACATAAATTCACCTCGTCCCAATCATTTACGCATCGTTATTCGATACAACAATCTGTGCTTCTAAGAATCTTATTGGGTATTATCTCGGTTTTAATTAGGGTTGTTACCTGTAAATTAATCAAATAAATTAACTGAAATACTTATGTATAAGAAGTTTTAAATGTACGCTGTAACATATCTATATATTGTTTTATTCTTAATTTACTATATATTTTTAATTAAAAACATAAAACTTTCGGAAAAGCCTATAAAACTCAATGGAAAAGTATTTGAATTAAAAATTTGATTGATATTTTTTTATTGCAAATTTGAAGTGAGCAATTGATGCTTACTTAATCGATCTTTTGAGATGAAAGAAATATGATGATTATAATTTTCAATTAAAAATATAATTTTCTTATTAAATTTAAATACTGATGAGATAAAAGAAACATAAAGCATTTCATACCCAAATAAAATACGAGTCGGTACATATTTTTATGACGACAAATCTCATTGCGTTCTTTCAAAAATCAGTACAAATTATTTTTTTAGATCGGTAGCGCTATATGACACTTCTTGTGTTGCTTTTGTCCATAAGGCCACATAGTATCTGGTTTACTATTTGACTTTCTTTCGCATAATAATAACAACTAAACTCTATTTGTGTATGTATTTGTTCACCTATTGAATAAAGAAAAATATGAAAAAAATAATCTTCATAATACAGCTATAATAAATATACTCTCTCAATTGTGTAGATTTAAATACGAGTATACGTCCGCAATGGAAATTGAGTTTGGGACTAAGGTCGCCTTTGGCAATCCAGAAGCTGGTACTAACGCGATATAAATTATAATAGCTCACAGTCCGATGAATTCCTGTGTAATCTGGTGGACTTCGTTAAAGAGACTTTAAACATTACTATGGTTAAAGGTTATTTGAATTAAATATAAGAATAAAACAATTCCAAATGAACGATTAACATGGTTGGTAATCATTAGCTAATACGTAAGCATAAACATTATGTTCATTTTTAAATCGACTAACTAATAAATGTAACTTGTATTAACAAGTCTGGAAAACGTAATCCCTGAGAAAAGCCTGCAAAATAATCCTGCACGACAGCAATACAATCTCAATACAATCTCAATTCAAACTTTAATTACATAAATACTAATTAAATAGAACTCGGCGCGAAAAATGTTTACACAAATAACCACGGACTCTAGACAGTAAAGAATTATTGTGGAAATAGCCGGTTTTCTTTAACAAAGAAAGAAAGAAAGAAAAAGTTTATTGAGGCAAAGGAAACAACACACAACAAACATATTTATATAAAAACAACAATGAAAGAATACATAACATCACATCATGTATCCTGTGTGCTGCTACCCATCTCAAAGAGCACTCAGCTCAGCGTATGCTGGGCGACGCTACACGCGCCATCCAGCGCTGATTTTCAGCCGACGCTCAGGGGAATCGATTGCGCGGACGTAACGGTGCTATTTAAATATTAGAACCAAATATACAAAAACATACCTTATAACGTACAACAAACAAGTATGACAATAAATACATAGAATACTTTTAAGTAGCATAGAAAAATGTAGAATACTAAATAAAATATAATAGAGATAGGGTAGATTGATAATAAAATACATTTACATACATACAGGCTGTTCCATAAAATATCAAGTCAAATTACAGAAATATCTAAAGTTACTTTTTCGTATTTAATTTGAGATTCAAGCAAATATTTTTTCAATTTATTTTTAAAAGCATAAATACTCAACGAAGATCTTATATGTGGAGGTATATTGTTCCAGCATTTACTTGCATTGTATTTGAAACTACCTCTAAAAGCAGCAGTGCAATGACGAGGTATAGCGATTTGTAGGGCGCCGGTTCTTGGAGCACTCCCTCTTTTACTGCCCACCCAACTGAGCTTATCATAAAGATATTATGGAGTTTGATACTTGATAATTCCAAATAAAAGACATGCCAGATGCAGTTTCCTTCTAGCTTTCATTTTCAGTAACCGGCATTTATTAAAAAGTAACAAGGTATTTTAGTAGCCCACATTTTAAAGTGGACTGAACATATGTTATCAGTGAATACTTAACTTTTACTTGTTTTAACTCGTTTTAAGATTTTTTTAAAATTGTGAATGTCTCAAGTTAAACCTCAATTTTACCTAGTGAAAAGTAAAAACAAATCCAAAGAAAAAACGTATAAACCGGGAAATATTGACCCACACTTCAATTGAAATCTTTACTACTACTCAATTTAAAATATCTTAGTGCAGTTATAGTATTAACAATAAAGAATATAATTAATTAAACAACATAACAAATAGTATGTACAAAATAACATTTAAATTATTAGAATGTTCATAATTTTGTTTAATTTTTTTAACGATCATTTCTTATTTACCTAAAAAAAATTTATAACGAAACAACATACTGCAGAAAACATATGAATTATTTTAACTGACGACAAATCTTCAAACTTTAATATCCTTTGTTATAATATATAATAATAATCTTTACAATATGTCAAAAGCAGACGAACCTTAAAGTTTTGCTCAGATTCCACAATAGATTGAAAAAACTCATTTGTTTCCATTGAACGCACTATAATTCTAGATAATTTAGTATTTAATGGCCTGGTTTAATGAAGAAGCATTATGCACGGCCACTTATCACGCAAGAAATCGCATTAAATCTTTCAGTCACAACTTCATTCCATTAGAATGTTTGCAAACGGTTAAAAGGTGAAACCTTGTTATCATATGCAAGCTGCTGTGATCCGGTGTTGCCCGGATAGCAATAAAAATACATTCCATATGTAGCTGTGACCCGTCGCTGTCCAAATAAACTTTCATCCCTTATTTTATCCCTTTTGTGGTTGATTTTCGAAAATGTTAAGCATTTTTTCATAATGCTTATTTAATTAATTGACGAATTTTATACAATCTTTCAACCCCATTTGCATCTCTTCAGGGATTTTATACCACAAAGTGCGGACTTAATTGATGCCCGTGTCATAAAATAGATCCAATGTAAAAAAAATCTGTCTCAGTTATTTATGCTGACAGGACAAGCGTTTTTATATATGTATATAGCAGAGATGGGCAAAATGTAATCCAATTAATGATTAACGATTACAAAATGTAGTCATAATTTCAGTTTTGTTGCTCTGTAATCATGATTAAATCCCTTCAAAACATTAAGGAATCGTGAATGTGTATGCAATTAAGGGCTCCGTAGTGTTTAAAACAGGCGAGCAAATTAATGAAGAAAAACGCAGAATGTAATCGTAATCATTTTTTATTAATCTGATTATAGTTTGACTGTCTATTGTATACATCAATGTTGAAGACAACACAACACAAAACAATGTATTAGATTAATAAGAATTTAAAATCCAATCCTTGAGTAAATCAATACTGAAATATAGGAATGAATTCAGAAAAATGTGATTCAAACTTTTCCTTGTTGCTTGCTGTTTATATGGAAGCCTCAGAGTATGAGAGGGATTCACACTTTCCTGAATGTTAAATTGTATGGTGTTTTTTATAGATGGCTTTGGCAAATACAACACATATTTGTCCATTTCAAAATGTAAAGCCTTTGCAATAAATTCGGACACCTGAAGGTAAAAGATATTGATGTAATATTTCGGATCAACAATATAAAATCCACATCACTCATGGCTATGTTTACTGATGACTGATCTGCCGGAACCATTTGCCTTGAAACGAGCTATTTATTCCCCTTGTCACATATAAAAATATAGCTATTAATAACTTTAATAGTTGTCGACTAGCAAACTTAATGAAAAAAGCCCAACGAATTCCGCAATGATCGATTATCATTCAATCTAATTTAAATCTACATTCAATTAGTCTATATAAGATGAAATCACATTGATTGATATCTATGGAAGTGAAGTGATTCACTAAATATTTTTAAGATTGATTTGATAATAAGTAATGAAAATGAAATAAAATGCACATCATCATGCTATATATCTATCGGGATGAGAATATACATTAGTGATTATATCCACTTTACGCTTATATGTCGTGCCCAACGTAACCAGTAGTGCAGCTTATCGCCTTTTGATACTATATAATAGTATGTAACATATACCTATGATATCAAAAGAATTGTTTAACGATTATAATTATATTTAAGTTTATTTAATTTTAGTTACGGTTTGATGACGTTTTTTTAATGTTTCTAATTTTATTTTACAATTTGGGGTTCATTGTTACTCGAACTACGAACCGGTCAAAATGACCGATTGCATCATTTATTTATACCATTTCCTCATTAAATCTTATTTAATATTTTACGATAATGTCATGATTTTTATTAAATTTATCTATAATATTGTATACAGAATAATATTACAGATTATTTTGTTCTTACGCTTTTAATTATCCGACCGGTTGGTTGAAATAGGTATATGGTAAATCTTCGTAGTTCTAGTGTTAAATTAAGTTAACATATACATGATAAATATTTTCATAATTTATATTAATCGTATTTTCTATTTTTTTCAGCCTTATTATTATAATTATTTTATAGAATCTTATGTGCAAATTAACTCCACGGTGATTTATTCTGCTCGGGACCATGATCTGTATAATTAAAAGTAAGCTAATTAGCGCTTAAGACCCATTGAAGTATTTATACAAATTTTGTTTGCATTTGAGTACAAAACACGAAAGTTTAAAATACGTTTCTTCCATCTTACGCACTCCAGCCAGCAGATTTGTAAATTATTTTTGTGATAATGGTTAATCTTGTAAATATTATTTTTGCTTGAATTAAGAACCAATATTGTAACAATATATACATTTTATTATATGTTACAGACAACAAATGTATAAACCAATAACTTTATTTAGTATAAAAATACTAGGAATAAAGCGAAATTACATGGAACAATTTAACTTATTATTAAAATCTAAGCTACATATTTTTCTTTCAAAGCATCTAAGACAGTAATTTCTTATTACTACACGATTTACGCTGAAAAAGGGGTTCTTGAATATCGATAATTCAAACGATTTCAATTGAAAGAAAATAGTACGCTCCTACGTAATTTCACATCCTCTTCAAGAGGACTTTGATTAAAATTGCTCAAGTTGGAATGGAGATATAATATCCTGATTTCTTTATAAACGCGTCATTGGAAGACCTATAAAAATAGTCAAATACATAAAGTTTGTTTACTGTAAATAGATTTACGTTTGGTCTAAAATACACCAAAAGCAAAGTGACCAATAATAAAACGCACGTATCCAATAAGTATAGATTCTAATTTGTGGGAAAACTTCTGTTATACAGTCATGAAGAAATTGGTTGATAGTCTAACTATCTATAAAGGCCCTGCGCTGACATTTTGAGCGAAATGACGACGGCAATTTTCATAACTGAATTTACTAGTGCATTATGATAGCCATCCGAAACAGTGCTTTCCTGTTCCACTATTTTAAACTATTTTAAAAAGAAATGAGAAGCGAATTCTGCTCTTTATAATTACGTATTAATAATTAGGAAATTAATGATTTCGTGTTAAGTGTTGGTATATAAAAATGCCGATAATGTATTAGTGTCCACTCGGCACTAGTCCATAAATCAATCCACTGAAAGTAATTTTTACTAAGGCAAGCCCACGAAATAACACTGCAGTAGTAAAATAACCGTTCGTGTGAATTGTCATAGTTTTATGATATCACAGATTAGATTTGTATTTCGGTAGACGTCGCAATGGATATCCACTGTTCCACTGGGGTAATAAATATTCTATTTTTACTAACATCACTGACCCGAATGTCATTTTGTGTCCGCTATTTTGGAAGTGGTGAATGTATTGAGAAATATATGGAAGGTTTTTGGTTATTCTCATGTTTTTTTATTAGAAGATTCGGAACGAGACATTCCAGTTTATTTTACGTAACGCAATAACTCAGATTTCTTCAAAACTATTCTTTGAGAACGAGAGCAAAATATTTGAAATTAGTGGGAGGTTTTAAATCCAAATTGAGCTAGCATATCATAATAAAGCATACAGAATTCAAAATGACTAGGTTTGTTGTGGTAGTTTCATGTAAATATAATGTAAGTTATTATGTTTGCTAGAAAATCTTTCATAAAACGTGTATTACAGTCAAATACTTCATGTAAAATTTCAAATGCCGAGGAGAGGTTGGAAAACAGGATCCTAAATATTCAAGCAGGTACATAAAGACAGTTTATGAATACGGGTACCTCGCAAGAGAATTGTTTTCGTGTTACAAACAACAATACATTTTCAATTCTATCTACTTTCTGAATAATTTTCCGTTTACTACATATTTATAACTCAATTTATATATCAACACGTTGTGTACCTTCTCAAATAAGATAAATGAATGATCCAGCTTCTTTTTCTGTCCTTCTTGAGCTTCCTTGTGGCTTCAAATGGTTTTAACGTTAGCCCTTACTTAAATTAAATCGCGTATATCTTTGCTACTTCTAAATTTTATTTATAAGTTACATTTTTCGATGTAACTACATCTTATACAAAAACACGGCAAGCAGAATAACAACTTATCAGGCGGATAATGACTATTGTCTTTTACAATTGAGTGCAGCAACGGAGGTGCCATCAGTCAAGAGTATTGAGGTAAAGAAATCGGTTCCCACTACGTAGTCTATCTTATATACAATGGGGAATGTTTTGAATAATTTTTTGATCTGGTGTCCTTATTACCATTCCTGGAGTGCGCTCTGTGCTGTTAGATGTCAGCTCATTCTCACCCTTTAAAGGCTCTACTGCCTGCAACAACAGTGCGGTTCTCTGGACACTACTTGTCGACGCTTTAAAGTTGAGAAATGGGTTTCCAGGCGCAGTATTCTCTTAACTAAGACACGGGCCTTTTCAGAACAGGAGTGAAAGATACTCTTATATGTCGGCATCGCAATGATGATTCTTCGTCTGCTGCAGTTCTCTGCAGCAGACGAAGCATCATCATTCCAGCAGGTGAGCTGTGGGCCTGTATATTTCTTTTCACATAAAAAAAGACTTATCCTGAAATGCGACTGGCCAAAATGAGTCATTATAACGGACTCTTGCAGTCAAGTACCTACTGTAGTTGCTATCTATAACTTGTTTATTTTACTTTGTTCTGTTTTGTTGTTTGATAGGTGGTCATTTTTTTTTTGAAGCGGACTAGCTACTGAGTGCCAGGAAAGGCATTTACAGTTCAACCGCGCTTAGGGGGCGAGCACAGAAGGTGCTCAGTCAACGAGTTTATGGGTTGGGTGGCAATGCAAGGGCACCCCTGTGGGTACGAACCTCGACTTGGATCACCAGCCAAATAAAATACTAACCCTACGGGTGATCTACTAGCGTTTCGGAAGTAACTACCTTGAGAAGAAACGCCGAAAGGAACTCAAGGCTGCGTCGGAGTGGATCTGCGCCTCGGAGCGAAAACGCACCGGTTAGCAGCAGGTGACTAAACTATCCTTCGTCGGCGCACAATGGTAGGTGGTCATCTCACTACTAGTCCTTAATTACTGCCCCGGGACAATTTATTAATTTAAATAATAACTAGCAAAAATTCTCACTAAATTTAGAGCTAATATTAAAGCTTTTTTCTAAACTTTTCGGCTCGATCTATAATATCTTTATACACAGCATTTTATATTCAAGAAGATTGTCGCATAAAAGCACATTAACTTTAGTAGACCCACCCGGATGTACACTAGAAAGTATGCATCTTGAACCCCTTACTAGAAAAACAGAGCGTGAAAAAGTTCCGGAATAGTTTTCCGGAAAACGAAAATACGGTACAGTTTGATCACAGTTAGAATACTCATCGGCTTATTTCGTAAAAGCCGAGTCTTGTCAAATTAAATATATTTTAGATGAAAAAGAAAAACGTTATAATAAAGTGCGTCTATTTTGGTGGTAGGGGGATTGCTCGAATTGGGTGCGCCACAGTGCACAAGTGTAAAGACCGTCTTAGTGACACTCTTTGGCCTGTCGCGTTTCGGGATCAGCTTGTGTATATCCAGTAACTAACATACCTAGAGACCTTCACTCGTGGTATATGTGGACCGATATGACGACGGGAACTATCATTGGGTATTCATCCTTTGATGGTCACTTTCGTTTTTAGACTACACTGTACTTACTATCAGGTACACTGTAGTCACTGTTTCGAGCCAGTGTAAAAAAGTGTTACAATTCATAAAACTTTGATTTGTGTATTCATGATATAATTTTGATGATCTCCGATTTGATCCGACAAGTTTTCACCAGTTGCACGGTGGAGAGTGTTCTCAGGAACTGCATTCTTTGATTCTACCGTCCCCATTCCATCACAAAAGCACTAGACACCATGTCGGATACCATCCGTATGTGGTGGATGTTCTTTATATCCGCACGAAAAGATTCGCTTTTACGTTTATCATGCGAACGGCTAAGGAGTGGAATATGCTTCCAGCGGCCATATTTCCGCGGTCTTATGACCTGGGAATCTTTTAGAGAAAAGTGAATAGGCATTTGTTAGGCGGAGGCGGTTCATCATCGGACTCATTTTCACTTTCTACCAAGTGTGATTGTCAAGCGTTCGCCTATAAATTAATAAAAGAATAATAATTTAGGCACAAAAAATTGTTAAAGGTCGAAATGCGGGTTTAACTTTATACCATTCTAACTTCTATAACGTTTCGCAAGGAACCTATTATGTTTTTGTCCTAATTTATTGAAACAATATTTTCGTCGAATATCATTTTTTCACTTTATGAATAATAATATACTTAAAGAGCATTATTCGCTTAAAAGTTTATACTGAAGGACGAAAATGTATTAAATAAATATGTCTACAATAGAAACGGGATTACTAAATTAATTATTTGAAGTACATTTCTTTGACAACAAAGATTATAATACGGTTAATAGTTACAACTATAGAATTTGCCATTCCTTTGAGCATATCAAAGAAAATTTCTCCTATTTTAATTTTAATATTAGACAGGCGCGGCGTAGGAAGATGCTTAGAGAATTACAGACAAACGTAAAAGTAGACGTACGTATAATTTACAAGGTTATATTGAAAAATAAAATCTACCTACCCATTCCTTGAAACTTACCTATTCCCTGCTGAAAGAAGATTGCGTAAAAACAATATAAATCTTAATATATAATTTTAGATAACTATTATATTTCAGATAACATTTCTATTAGATGCACTGTTTCATCATATGCCCTTTCTATTTCTTTTTATTTGGTACTTTGTTTAGATGCATATTTTTTAACCTTATAATGTATGACGTCATCGGATAATATGTTAATACGATGGATGTATCCCTACGTTATTATAATACTTACAAGGTAATAAAAAGAACTAAGTTTAGTTTCTGAACAATATAAACTTCCGTATGATAATCGTGATACCGGGGCGTTGTAACCTCGCCGCAACTCGGCTCTCATCAGATTACTTTTGTTTATAAACAAAGTTGTTTTTATTTGTTTATTTATTTACAAATTACAATTACTTCTTTTTATAAATTGTCTCGATATAAGGACTACATGGAGAGTACAGGGTAGACCAAAAACGGCAACTGCCGCCAATAAGGTAAATCCGTTAACAGTTGCCAGCGCCATGTCTGCCCACATGTACGACATCTACAAAGGAAGATCTCTAGGAGTATAAACAACTGTATTTACACAATCTGGTTCTAATACACGACAGATCGAAGCGAGTCACTATTACGGTCTTAACACTTGTGTACTGTGGTCATGATCCAGATCACGCTATCGCCCTACCATCACATTCTACTTTTAGGACGTTTTGATGGCGGAAATTTTACGGTTTAAAAGAAATAGTAAAACCGTGTTTTTGGAAGTAATCTATTATATACATAAAGGTAAAGTCACGAAATCTCGGCAATTTTGAGACTTAAAGACTAGACATCTAGCATTTAAGTTCGTTTTGGGTTAAAGTTAAAAGATAAGAATGGATTTTTGAAAATTTAACCCATAAGTCTCTGAAATAGGGGTTGAAGTTTGTATGTAATTTCGATACCAATTAAGTTACAACTGCGAGACTCCGCATTAAGATACCATTTTAGTAGTCAATTAGTGTTATTTTATTACTTTTCTCAAAATTCCTCCCTGGGATAAAATAAGGTATTTCGTCATTTTTACGGTTCTAGTTACTTTTTACGATAGTGGCATGAAAATTAAAATGTAGACTCACAATTACCAATAAAAAATATACGTTTCTTTTTTAAAATCTACCCTCTATAGGGTGAAATAGGAACTTGAAATTTGTTTGGAAATTCAATGATAATAAATTAAGACATGTCAAACTACCCTTTCGAATATTACGTTAGATATGTATAAAACGTGTATCTTTTACTATTTTATGAAAATTCACTCCAAAAAGTTGATATGGAGAGTGGTTACTGTAATATATGTATGTAGGGTAGTCTTAAGTTATTGTATTGATATATTCATGTAAGTACTCTCTCTCTGCTATTACATGTGATCAAATACGGTTGAGTTTTATTGTGCTCCCGAAATCCTGCTGTGCTTCTGGACATTTATCTCAGTTACCGTCTCATATGGATAACTGCGAAACCAGAACCTTCTTTTTTATTAACACTTTGCCGTCCGAACATTTCGTAAATTTTACTCGCTGGGAGTCATCTTAACATTATCGGAAGATTATAAATTGTTAAATTTTACTAATCTCATCGTTAGTTCTCATAAGTTAACAGCCCTGTTCCTCTACTTTCAATTTCACTACGAAGACCGAAAGTCACGTCACTACTGTGGTGTCGCGGACGGCATAGTTATAAATTAAAAAGAAAAAAAAAACAAGTGATCTCCTAAAAAATACTTCCTGGACATCAGACTTTATGCCTGGGAATCGTCGATATTATGACATGGTACTGAAAAATCTTTAGAGCCAGAAATCCAATTCCATAGTCACTTATAAATGGCAGAAATAAATAAAAAAGTATAATCTAACTAAGCGGCAATAAACTAACTACTCGATATTGAGTTAACAAGCTCATGTTCTAAAGATTATAATAAAGTTGCGTGACAAGGCGGCCTAAATTTTGTATGGCTGTCGGTAGAGTGAGCACGCGTGACCAAAGGCTATGTTTACCGTATTTTTTCATCTTGACCTTACAAATGTTATTTTGACATTAACTCTGGTTGCATAGAATCCGGGATCCGCACTAAACTTACGGGTTAGCGGGTTTACGGAGTCACGTCTATACGGTATCTCGCATCCCGGCTAGGACTAAAAAGTTCTCTAACTCTTGCTTTTGTCGAGTCGTTGGGCTGTGCAATGGTCTTCCGGCGAGTGTGTCACATCGTCTTATGATATTGGTTCCTTTAAGCGAAGCGTGAAGAGATATTTGTGCGGGCCGGCATGATCGCGGCGGCTATCGATGGTTCTTTTTTGTAGTTTGTGGGTAGTCGTTATCGTTTTTGGACTGCTCCATGCTTACCATCAGGTGTGTGGTGGTCACTATGCCGTGTCAGGATAAAAAAAGCTTTGATCGGATACGGAAGCGATAAAAAAAATCAAAGTATTATTTTCATATATAAAAATATAAATGACAATTGAAACGAAAACTTAATTTCAGTAGCCATTAGTATATTTATTCTTCGACATATTGCGTTGCGACGATTGAAGTTAAATATATACTTTTAAAGTTTTTTTTTTTTTGTTAACCTGGTGGAAATCCCTTCGGACCGTCGGGGAGTGATAAGGGCCACTCCCCGTTGTGTCGGACTTGAACTGACTAAAACCACCGGAGTGCCAGATCTGCCTACTCTTCTCCTTCGCCGGGCTTGGGGATCCAGATAGTTCCGAGGGACTTTCAACCATCACCTCAAAAACATTTATGTTATGATTGCTTAGTTCTTTTACCTAATACCTGGGGAGGACGCACCGACGATACATTTTACACAAGCATAACATTTGGACACTTCCATTACCATAAACAAATTTTGTCATTTTATGAATTACATATAAACCTCTGAATGGTTTATGTGGGCCGGCATAGCGATGGCGACTGTCATGGGATTTTCCTCTCTTGGTGGTCGTAGCCGTTCTTGGACTAAACTGTACTTCCCATCAGGTGCAATGTACTTACTTTGACGAGCCTGTATAAAAATAATAAAAATATATTCTCAAGAGCTTCATTTCGTTCGAGACATTATCAAAATATCTACTATGGCCCTTATAATTATATTCTTTACTTACAGTTATTACTGTAGTAGTAGACATACAATTAGCAACTAACCACTATCGCTTAAAGCTTTTACACCGTAAAACAGTTCTAAAAGTAATGTAGAACTTATATGACCAGTTTCAGTAACGCTCTTTTAGTTTTAAAATGCTTTTAACACCTATTAATCCTCAGTTACATTCAAATTTATGATTCATTAGTATTTAAAGCGTTTTAAAATTTATGGAGCATTTCTGAAACTGTGTGATATTCGATAGTTTTATTTGTTGAATACTGATCAACATTAATTTCAATAAACTACGTATAGTTTATTTTCTCAACAATTATTAAGATTATAATAAAATTTTGAGAAGACAAATTCACTATCTCACAATACAAGATGACAATAGAATTTATATTCCCGACATTCTAAGCACAGTTGTAAGACACATGTCGTATAAGACTGTAAAACAGTTGTTCCAGACAGAATCTCGGCTTTACTCGTGTTCTAGCAACAATAGAAACTGAAATAGTTCAACAAGTTTGCATCTAACGAGTGTACGGATAAACAAAGATAACTTTTCAGTGTCTGGGTTGGAAGTGAACTGTCTACTGCATATTGCAACCTATTTGTCATCGCTGTCTTAACTTAGTTGTTGCGACATAAAAATATTGAAAAGAAATATAATTGTAGCATAAAACCGGGATATATAAAGGAAACACACACTCGTAGACACGTGCACAATGTAAATCCAATAATATGTTATTGAATAGAACATGAAATTTCAACGTTCTTAAGCGTCCGGATCTTTTGCCGTTTATGCCGTTTTTGTATAGACTTGTATCTTAAAATGCTACAGAAATAAAGAAAAAATAGAACAAAATGAGCATAAAAGTGCTTATAAAAAGAGAAAATAAGTTGTTTCACTTTTGAAATGAATTATTACGCTTCAAACAATAATTTAAAAATTCAGAACAATTCAGAAACAAACAACAAGAAAGGAATAAATACAAAAACAAAACATATAAACAGTGTAAAATGGGCCCTCAGACAGCTTAATGCCACAAATGGAGTCTGCAGCCCTGGTTTTAGTGAAAGGCTTTCACTTAAATTTTCAGCCTATATTTTTTATTGCGAAGCTTTTTTTAGATATGTTATTCAGTGAGTACTCTGGTGTCTGCCGCCCTTAGAAATCGGCGCCTGGGCGCGGTCCCCACCTTACCAGCCCTCCCTAGATTCGGACCTGGCCAACGGTATTACTGCTTCATCCATACGAATGCTCCATACGAATCTATAAAAACGAGTCGTTTTCTTTCTGTCTGCAGCATTTTTGAAGCTGAGCTTCATTCAACGTACTACCTTAATAGCCGCACACAAAAATGGTTATGCACTTTAACCTATAGCGCTTATAAAAAATAATTTCACGATGTTATTGTTAGAAAAGTAGCAATAACATCCACACCAAGAATTCAGTCACTTTTTCCACTGCGAAGCTAAAGGTTCCGGGTTTGTGTCCAGGTACCGGCAAACTATGCTGTGATGAACTGTATTATTTGTCGCTAATCATGAGTGTATATAACCCATGGAACAAATTATAACAGAGGGCGTGCCGAATGTATCCCTTTCGCTTGCATATTTTTGTCATGATTTTCATTTATCACTGTTAGGTGATTTCACGTTTTTCCCATTGCTGATATGTATTTATACGTATATATAAGTACGTATATCTTGTATTGTACCCATAGTTAAGCAGAAACTTAATTGGAACCTTGATTAATGTGTGTATTTGACCACAAATAATATGTTTTATTATGTAAAATTAATAATTTAGTTGATAACGCTCCTTTTCCCTTAACTCTCTATGTCCACGGGACGGATTTTCAAGCTTCGAGTTTGAGCTGATACCATGCCGTGAATTAGAACGGAGAAAATGTGAGAACCATTGTATTCTATGTTTTCGTGGCTTTCGAAAGGTCATAGTTAAAAGTCACTTAAAGAGTAAAATTATGAAAAAATTAGAAAAAAAGAAAAAAAAACGAGATTTTTGAAAAAATATTTTTTTGGTTCATCATGCTTCGTTCTCTATACATTTTTTTAACACTTCTAAAACTGGCGTTTAGATGGCGTCCATGGTACCTAAACTATCAACAGAAATTGCTACACTAGCTAAAAAAATTTTTGACTGATCCCAATGGCGGCTGGAATGAAAAAAACTCCCACCAAAAAAGTAACTTAGTAAACTTGAAGACGTGTTTCCTACTGAGAACTAGAATTGACCCGAGCTAAAATTACTCACATGAAAGTACTCCGCCTGAAGGCTAAGGCTTGTAGAAACAGACTGGTGCTAATTGCCCTATTATTCGCAAGTTCAGAGCTTGGCTAGTCTCCCTCGGTTTATAACACTGTAAAAGCTTTAAGACTAACAACCTTCCACAACAACCTTCTTGTCGACATTGTCTGACTTGAATGGAAAATTTTACAATATAGAAAACTAGAAGTACTATGACTTTGTCTACGGCATAAACAAAAGAAAGAGATCTACGGTAACAAAGGAAATACGAATTACATATAAACGCGTACTTATTCTCAATTATTTTAATATTACGGAGAAGAAGCAATTCACTTCAGTTCTATAGTAATGTAATTACTAAAGAGAGTACAAACTGTATACCTAATAACTATATATATTTTTTAAATAAAAATACAGCTTTAAGAGACTAACCACACCCCCATCCTAATTCGACCTCTGTTAATGTTGGCCGTGCATGTCATATCTGTAATTCAGACCAAAAAATTGGGATAAATATATGTATCCCTTATCTTAAATTGAAAAAGATGTCATACAACTATGATAATCCCATTAAAATTGAATCAACAGTTTCTGCGCGATGCCCGTAGCAATTTACAGATAGAAAAAATAGAAGTCTACTTTTTCTTGGTTAGAAGATTCTTTAAAGTAAATATTACTTATCTTTAAAATTTCTTGAAATAACAGAATTTGTAGGCATATTGTTACAATTTTATAAATAAAGTATAGAAAGAAATATTTAAAAAGGATCACATTTTTTGGATCAAATCAAATCTATACTCAAATCAGAATACCATGCTTGTAAGACGAATATCATATCTATTAAGATTGAAGCTAATTCAATTTTTATCTGATTTATTTAAGATATTGAAAATTTATTTAATGCCAGCAGAATGGATTATGAAGCACACGTTTTTATTATTAAAATCTAGACCTATTGTCAATATTGAAATCTAAATGGAATACCGATTATTAATACATTATTATTATTTTAAGAAAGTATAAGAAATTTATCGTTTGATAACACATGCCGCTAAAAACATAAATCAATCAATACGTTTACCTAATTTATAAACTTTGAAGGTCGACTTATCTTAACAAATACTTCGTCATTCCAACATATGATTAATATCGATGATTTTTTTAGGATTTCGCAGATAATTGTGATAAAAATTTTGATAATGAATTTGCAAAAGTCGTATCTGAATATTGACTTAAAGTTAAATTAATGAATGAAATATAACTTTATTCAAATAGGCCTACCGCCTTGCACTTTTAAATCGTCAAAAAAAAAATCTACTACTGGTTTGGAAAGCAGAATCTACCGAGAAGAGCCGATAAGAAACTGTAGTGGTTGCTCTTTTTAAAATTGTAAATATTATATAAACAAAATAATGAATGTCCCGTGAGAAAACTTGTATACATTAATCCCTCGCATTTTTATCATTTAAACAGTCATTGATGGAATAATATCCCTTATTTAGCAATTTCGTTTTAATAATAATAAAAATATAATAAAAAAAATATAATAAAAATATAATAGAGTGGTATACATGTGGAATGGAATGTGGAATACATGTGGAACCATAAACTTTTTATTAAAACTTTATTTCATTAAGTCTATTTAAATCACTTTTAAATTATCAAAGACTGAAAATAAATGTATTATTGGTTCGGAAAGCTAACTATAATAAAAAGAGTAGACCTAAATATTTAAGTGTAATATTATAATAATGTATAACCTATTAACGATAGTTCTGCAATAATCAGACAGAGTTTTATCTGTATATGATTTTTTTTACACTGTCTTGACAAAGTGACTACAGGTGCACCTGATGGTAAGTACAGTGTAGTCTAAAAACGAAAGCGACCATCAAAGGATGAAAATCCATTGGTAGTCTCCGTCATCATATCGGCTCACATATACCACGACTGAAGGTGTCTAGGTATATGAGTTACTGATATTTTATTGGGTATACACAAGCAGATCCCGAAACGCGATAGGCCAAAGCTAGTCACTATGACGGTCTTTACACTTGTGTACTGTGGTCACGACCCAGTTCGGGTAATCGCCACCATAAAGTGCTATGAGTGCTAATAAAATCAATAAGATATAATTGTATTACGATTTAGAGTTGATGTTATTCCAGTTGAATCAATGTAAATCAGCCAGTAAAATCTGCGCTGGAGTATAGCAGTGTAGCTGTAGCGTAGTCCATAATTCTTATTCATAGCTCCAAATTTTCCTTTTGAGAAACAAGCTAAAAACAGTAGTCCAAAAATTTTGTTGTAAATCGCGTAATTAGAAATTATAACCGAATAAAAGATAGATAATCATTTTAATTGTTATCTATCTTGCTACTTTACGCGAAAAAAAAATAGTGTGATCATTATTTTTTACCACGTAAATATCCAGCAAAAATACCTATACGAGTGTTTCTCGTTCAAACGGTTACATCATTATATCAACTCTCTTCACAAATTTCACACCATGTACTTTGTAATGTATTGCTAAAATTCCAATTGATCTTTTATATACCTACAGCTACAAAGTCTTTATGATCATATCTAATGAATCAAAAATATTCATAAGAAGAATGGAGTTTAGGTTTGACACTTGTATCTGTTGCTCTGAGGATTTGTAAACTTGTATGTCTGACTCTGGCATCCTAGCTCCGAAGCAAATGAACTTAATTAGGTTTAATTTTTTTGTTTGTATGTTAATTTGATGGGGAGTGTTCTTAAATATAATTGAAGAAAACCTGATCAACGGCTTTTTCAACATAAAAGCTATCCCGTAAATTAGGAAACTTCAATTTATCATTACACGTAACTACGTATAGGAGACCGTTTTATAGCAACCCTTCAACGAAGTCAAGTAGAATTAAATTAGGACGGATCCACTGCCAAACATCGATAAACACTTTATAGCTGTATTTATGACTTGTTTTCAAGTTTTACCTCACATGGTAATTATATAAAGTGATTTACATCATTTTAAAGCTTTGGAAAACTATTGCTCTATTATACACAGAAAGTAACAACTCAAGCCTATCGCTGAGTTTTTTTGGCAAATATTCAAATTTGAGACCTAATTTTATATACTTCGACGTGACAGTGATTTTATTTCGTCGACACAAATAGTAACTTCCGAAACGCTAATCAGTTTTACCCCCACATATTCTCCCTGTGCCTGGCCAATTAGAGATCCGTGTCTAGAGGGTACAAATTTGCATATATACCTGAAAACTTCAGGCATTTGCCTCCTTTATCTCTCTATCAAGTCTGTTGAAGCTGTATAGACCCTCCCAAACTAATATTTAGTTAAAAGTTATGCTGAAAAAAAAAATGATTTTAAATAAAATTGCTACCATCATGTCACAGACGACGTGAAACGAATTATGTCACTCAAATGGCAATAGCTGGGATACCTGGCAAGGCGTATTGATAATCGTTGGATTAAGATCCTCACGGAATGACGGGGCTGTGGAGAATTGATTACAGGACCCAAAGTCCCCGTCTATATGCAGAAGTAGTCACCTTGGGGTTTTAGCCAGTACAAGTCCGGCACGCCTCGACTGTGCCACCCCCTGCGTGCGGCCGGGACGGTCCAATGAGAATTTTCCCCAAGTAAAAAAAAAATGCCCCTAACGGAATGCTGGCTGAGTGGGTATCAGAGTCCTGATGGAAAACCCATTGCGAGGTGAGCTGACGACATCTATAAGGCCATGTATAGAAATATGGGCGCGAGTGGCAAAGACAAAATCCTTGTGGAATGATGAGGACGGGGCTTATACCCAACCAGTAGCGTTCATTCCATAGATGCATGCAAGCATTGTATACCCTTGTGATAAATAAGTCTGGAATAAATGGATTAAAGTTAAACAAAAAAGGGGCAATTTATATTCATATCTATTCTATATTCACGCCGTCTCCCTTTCCTATGAAAGCAATATAATATTTACTATCATAATATAGTATACGAATTAATTACGCGGATTCTGCCTACCCTATCCAAATACCCTATGTACATCACTGTACCCAACAGTGGATGCGAATGAGCCAATGATAATATTATAATTAACTAAATTATTCATTACTCCGTTAGTGTAATCTTTATAAGCTAAAAGGCATATTTTTACCTGTATAAACTTTATGAATATGTTCAAATTATAAAAATATACGATGTTCTTTACACAAACATAAGGTTCTATACATCCTGATGTCAACGACCGGGAAGCGGCTTAAGCGCTTTGCTCCGAACTCTACGTAGCAAGCTCTAGATATGCCACACAAGCACCACACGATTAGAGATATCGATGACAACCCTATATTCCATAAAACCGATGCTGTACTTTTCATGTTAATACTGAAGCATCGTGTTAATAATATTCCTATTTGAGTATTGGTCGCTTTGCTTTAACCTTTTGAACTTGATTTTATGATAGGAGCTAATGTCGCCCGGCTTAGTTAAGAAGTCTATCCCGGCCAAAAACGTATTTAATGTACTATTCCAAAACAAAAGGTGCTAATGTACGAAATAATGTATCCAATTCACAGCTAGCTTAGGTATAAAGACGGTAGAAAATTCTATCGCCAATGGAAAATAAAACCTTTTAAAATACTTTTCTCACAAATTAAATTTTCTAATAAAATTATTATACTACGTTTAAAAAATTTGCTACCCTTTCTATGTGGCTAACCAACACTGCTCCTAGTATATAATTTTTAAAATATAGTTTTTTTATTCTGATTCGGTACAATGACCACACCACACCTGATGGTATGCACAGTGTAATCTATAAACGAAAACAACTATTAACAGTAAACAATCGCATTGATAATCATAGTCATCATGCAGACCTGCACGAATATCTCCTCACGCTTCGTTCAAAGGACCCCATATCTTAGGACGATGGGATCACGCTGTCGGAAAACCATTCCACAGACCAACGACAATAATTTGGAACTCGCTTCCTGCGTCGGTGTTTCCAGCATCTTATGACATGGGAATCTTCAAATGTCGAATGAATCGGTATTTGCTGGGTGAGCACGCTCCATCGTCGACCTAATCATCACTTTCCAGTAGGTGAGATTGAGGTCAAGCACAAGCCTATATGTAATAAAAAAAATTTGAAATCTAACCACTATCTTCATTGTAAGGTCCAACTTAAAAAAATATTATATCAATAGTAGCTAGTACCGGTAGAACCCCCAATGAAAACTCGACATAAAATTTAACCTAAAGTAAGGGCGAACGAGATATTATTCTCTTTGTTGTAGAGTACACTAATCCTGCGGTAGGCGTGTCGTGGGATTGCTTATTAAATATGAACAGTATTAGAGCTTAATACGAACTGCATTTAGTTAATAAGCCTTTTGTGAATAATTGGTAAGTTTAAATATAAATCCTTTTATATCCGTGCTTTTTAGAAACAATTTTGTGAATTCATAAAACAAGCTGACCATAGATAACAATATTTTGTAAAATCGATTTAAAATTTAACTGATGACTTAACTATGCACAATTTGAAGTAACTAAACACTATAATATATTTATATATTTCTTATATTCAATATAATATTCCTGGGCAATTACATACATTGAAATATGGTAGCTCCAAACCAAGTTTATACTACTAGGTAATAGACAAATATGTATAAAAAGAACCTGCTAGATTATTTTAGTGATTGGGCGATTGCCCGAACTGGACCGTGACTACAGTACACGAGTGTTAAGACCATCATAGTGACTCGCTTTGGCTTGTCGCGTTTCGGGATCAACTTGTGTATATCCAGTAACTCATATACCTAGAGACCTCAGTCGTGGTATATGTGGGTGGAAATGACGACGGAGACTATCTATAGATTTTCATCCTTGATTGGTCGCTTTCGTTTTTTGACTAGACTATACTGTACCATCAGGTGTACTGTAGCCAATATATAGAGCCATAGTAAAAAAAATTATACTTGGTCGGAAAATTACACCGTAGGTCCAGAACGCCAATGGCGGAAATTCTGTTGACAGTTGCCATCGCTATGTGGACCCACATAGGCCCATATAGACGAGCTGAACCCGAAACACGACAAGCCGTGGCGAGTCATTTTTATGGTCTTTACACTCGCGAACTGTGGTCATAATCCAGACCTACCAATCGCCCTAAAACCTTCATTATCTTGATAAGATGTAACACGACTGGGGTCGAAAAAATTAAAAAAAAAAATCATTTCATTTCACCTCATAGTAATGATGATATTTGGTGAAGAAGGCGTAGGTAATAAAGGTGTTAAATCTATACTAATATTATAAAGCTGAAGAGTTTGTTTGTTTGAACGCGCTAATCTCAGGAACTACTGGTTCGAATTGAAAAATTCTTTTTGTGTTAAATAGATTATTTATCAAGGAAGGCTTCAGGCTATATAACATCACGATGTAACTATTAGTAGCGAAGAAATAATTGAAAATGTGAAAAAAACGGGGAAAAATATTCATCCTTGAAGGCTTCCATTGCGTGCGCTGCGAAAACGGTTCAAGATACCAAAAATATATGTAAGAAAGAATTATTCCTCTTGAGATGATCTAAAAAAATGTCCGCGACAGTATATGTTTATCTTTTAAGATTAAGTCACTAGAACCGTTTTTATGGTAAACAAATTTGGTCGAAATTAATGCATTATTTGTTAAGAGTTGTATCAACGTAATAATATTAATCTTTATCCAAATAAATGTTTTGTTGATTAAGAGTATTTAATTATGAACAAAATTGTCTTTGACATCAATTAATTTCAATGAACATCTTAGAAGATATTACAATAACTTATATAGCAAAACTACGTTTGCCGGATCAGCTATGTCTTGATAAGCACGAAACTCGAGAACGACTAAACCGATTTGACTGATTTCTTTTTTGTTGTGTTTGTTGAAGTCTGGGGAAGGTTATTACGGAGAGAAAAATTAAAAAAAATTGTCTGAAAAAGTCTAAAAACAACACTTTTCTATATTCTCATACAAAAAATTCGTAATAATATTTAAAAGTCAATTTGAACTTTAACACCATACCATAAAGTTTAAATGTCATTGGACGGGTTCCGGGAAGGCAAAACAATTGAGTGACGTATAAATATTAATGTCAATATTTGTCAATTTTTATACATATAGCATTAAGGCCAGGTTCTTTCAAACGATTTTCAAAAAAATCTGACGGGGAGGCTATTAACATTAAAAAAAACAATATGACTTTGTTTTAGAGAAATAGGGCAGAACAAGGTCTGCCGGGACAGCTAGTATAATATATAAACATGACTCACGACAAACCAATTTGTTAACCACCGTGCAGTTTGCCGGTACCGAGATCTGAACATAAGACCTGCAGTATCGCAGGTAGGTCGGTTTTCTTTGTTACATCTGTAGTTTAATCCCTAATATGTGCAAAATGGTGGCAATTGGATAATGAGGCATAAATAAACAAACATAGACTATCGGCTCGATTCATGACCCAATAACATTACATGACGAATGTATAAGTTAAAATAATACGAGTATATCCCTTAACGCTTCGACAATTTTTTTTCTCTTTATTGCCTAAAATACATTTGATCCAGCAAAACTTAGCTTTTAAAAAATAAGCCGAGGAGTATTCTAGCTGTGCTCAAACTGTATATGATTGCAAAATCCGACATTGTGACTCGCTTCGGTATATATTATTTCGGCTAATAAGCTCACAAATAATACGAAATTATATGCGTTATTGCTACAAGTCGTTCTTAAATATAAATAAATTCAAGTGAAATGCGTAATTAAACATATAGATACTCTAGTACCTACATTCTACATAATATAATATTGAATCCTTCAACTACATGAAAACTATTGCCTCAAGATAATTAAAGCGCATTAGTTTTGAACTAACCCGTAGGGTATACACGCAAGCGTTATGAAACTAAATCTGATGGAACATAACTATGTGTTCTTTTAGTATAATACCAGATGTGTATTAAAAATAATTGATACTATCTTTTTTGTACTATAAGATAACAAACATGCTAATAGCCTACCTGATTGCATATCGCTACTGTAAAGTTTAAACGATCACAACCGCAGAAGCGCATTAGTAGAAAACCTCAGAAGTACCACCGGTGCACTAGCCGTCATTTTTGTTTTTAGTGCAAATAGTTTTTGTTCGATATTGTCTTTATTTTTTTAATGGTAAAATCTCTGCCATTGCACGCTGTACTTTCAATCAGGTGACGTGAAGTTACTTTATCAAGCCACTTTGAAAAAATATTACCGGTAAAACATACAAACTCATTCACCATCGACCTCAAAATTCATTTGTAATAATTATCTACGTATTGAAGAAAAGTATTAAGCCATATAGATATTGACATAGATTGACCAAATATAATCTGATTAATTAAAAACGATTACGATTACATTTTTCGTTTTTCATCATTAATATGACTGCATTTTACTCATCTATGTTTTAAACACTACGGAATGCATGGATATTAAGGATTCCTTAATGATTTGAATGGATTTAATCATGATTACAGAGCAACAAAATTAAATTTACGACTACATTTTGTAATCGTTAATCATTAGTTAGGTTACATTTTGCCTATCTCAAGTGTTTATTTACTTTGATAGACAGTAGTGAAGCCAATCCACAAGAGCCAATAGTTTCACTCTAAGTACTAGCCTAATGGGTCTGCTAATATATCGAACGTTCGAACTAAATGCATCCATTACCCAAGTTTAATAAACAGGCAGCCATTACTACATGATCACATAAAATTAACTAGCGTTTATAATCCTAGAATGAGTTAATGATTGTTATCAACGCAAGTTATTTTTATGGTGGTAGTGCGATTTCCCGAACTGGGTCATGACCACAGTACACAAATGTAAAGACCGTCATAGTGACTCGCTTTGGCCTGCCGCATTTCGGGATCAGCTTGTGTATATCCAATAACTCAAATACCTTGAGACCTTCAGTCGTGGTATATCTGGGCCGACATGACGACGGAGACTATCAACCGATTTACATTCTTTGCTAGTCGCTTTCGTTTTTGGACAACACTGTACTTACTATCAGGTGTACTGTAGTCACTTTGTCGAGCCAGGGTAAAAAAGCGATATAGTAGTGAAAATACTCCTCTAGATTTTGTTATCATCAGCATGGTGAGCCCACTTTAATGAGCATTTACGGAAATGTATGGGTTGTTAAATATAACAACAGTTCAACATGTAATAAAGGAAAAACATGATGGTATTACTATATCATCCTAATTTATTCGTTATAA